>JAULSR010000001.1:7365000-8750992 GCA_030512295.1 Bombardia bombarda
GGGAGGACGAGATTCGGGAGTTGAGGGAGGGTGGGGTTGTTCGGTAGTTGTTAGGGTAGCGGTAGGTGGATCTCGTAGTATACTGGAAATGAGAATATAATATGATATGTTGGATCGCAACAACAGATTTAAAATCCTTTTTGGCTTCGTGATTCACAGCCCGAGGTTGGCTGTGGCCTGGGAGGAAAATGCAGAAAAGCACTCAAGGGGGGGGGGGCCCTGGGGCTGACAGGGTTAGGGTCGGTTTAGCGACACGTGCTTCTAGCGTGGGGGAAATTAAGAAATGGCCTGTCTGATGCCCGTTCCTTCCTGTGTATGGTACCGCGTCGATTTCATCAAAAGCCAATTCAGCACACTCAGGCGCTCCTCGTCCCATTTTACAGAGAGGACTTCTCCGCTGCTGCTGCATTGTTGTCGCTCCCGTCTCCGCCAGGATGCGTCATGCGGGCTCAGAGGGGCCGAGAGAAATCGCTTGACGGGAAGTAGTGGGCACAGCCAGAGTTAACCATTTGACGCATTAAAAACACAAAATACCATTTAGTACAGTCCTGCAGTAAGTGCTACCTTGCCTACTAGGCATTCACCCACTTGTATCTCCAACTAACCGCTTCCACACCCAGTGTCATGAGCATTTCTTGACAATAATACTCAACCTCTCCTGCTCCGTCCTCTCATCCTCACCCTCACCATCTCTCGCCCCACCCCACCCACCCACCACCACCACCACTATGGCGGATACAACCCCGTCTCGGACCGGCATGGATGCGCCAAAGGGAGGAACGCCGGACGGCCAGGCAACCCCGAGCCCGGCTCCGAGTGGTATCAGCGCCAATGCGGCATCACGTCTCTCATCGGCCGCTCCCTCCATGTCGTCGCCCGGCCGGCCGCTATACACCCCCCAGTTCAGTGCCGCCACGCAGATGATTCTTACTAGGATGAAAAGCGAGCCCAGCGGACTCAGCTCCGCGCTCTCGGCTGCTTCTGCCGCTGTTTCGACCAGCAGTATCAAGCCTGCCGCTTATGAAGATGTCAAGCGAAGGCTCGTCATGGGTATGAACACCTCGGCCTCGATGACGATGCAGATGCCCTCAGTTCCACCGCCAGCTGCCTCGGTGACAATGGCCATGCCTACGCCTGTAGCTCCACCGCCACCAACCGTCCTGCCTGCACCAATACCTCCCCCCATGTCGACGCCTCACCCGCCACGACCTCATAAAGGTCCCGGCGCAGGCCTGAGCGCCATCAGGATGATCTCCAGCGGCCTGACCGCATCAGGAAAGATCCCCACCGTCAAGAAACCCTCCGTCAAGGTTCTCTCGGCCGACAGCAAGGTAAAGAAACCAAAAGCATCAACATCCACCATTACTACCACCACCACCACCACCACCACAGCCGCACGGCTCTCTGGAGCAAAGCGCGCGCGAGCCAAAGACCAAAACGGCGAGCTCGCCAGCTTCTCCAGCTTCTCCAGCCCCTCCGACCTATCCGACCACGAACCCATCGCCGACGACGCGCCGCCCCCCGCGCCGCTGCCGCCGCCCACCATGACCAAGTCGGGCAGGCAAGTCCTCAAGCCCACCACGTACAACCCGTCCGCCATGGACCAGCTCAACACCAAGAAGCGCGTCCACTACGGCAAGCGCACGGCCGAGCAGGCCCTCTGCAGGCGGTGCTCCCGCATGCACAGCCCCACGAGCAACCAGATGGTGTTTTGCGACGGGTGCAACGAGGGGTGGCACCAAAAGTGCCACGAGCCGTGGATTGAGGATGCGACGGTGCGCGACCAGAGCAGGGCTTGGTTCTGCGCCGAGTGCAAGGGGAAGAGGGATCAGAGGCAGCAGCAGCAGCATGTTCACAAGCGGCAGAAGACGGAGCCGAGGGCGAAGGAGAGCTGGGCGGGCAGGACGCCCCAGCATAAGCGCGCGTTTCTGTCTACGCTGCCGCAGCAGGAGCTGGTGGCGATGATTATGGCTGGTCTGGAGCTGTATCCGGATTTGCCTATCTTTCCGCCATCTTCTGCTTCCGTGTTGGAGCATAATAATAGTAATGGTGCCTTGTCGACTGGCACCTCATTTAGCGGTGCTGGTCCGACGGCAGAGCAAGCTGCTGCTGGGTCAGCCTCAGCCCGCAAAGCCACCAATGGTGGTGGTGGTGGTGGTGGTGGTGTTGCTAACGGCAGCGGCGGTGGCCGGTCTACACCGACGAAAGGAGGGCGCGCTGCAGCTGCCGCTAATGGGGCGAATAACAGCTACAACAACAACAACAACAACAACAACAACAACAACAACAACAACAACAACAACAACAACAACAACAACAACAACAACAACAACAACAACAACAACAACAACAAAAAGACAGAGTCGGTGCTTGTGAAAGAAGACAGCAGCCAGGAGAGGAAGCTGCTGGAAGATGAGGAGCAGGAGGAGGAAGAGGATGATCCGCTCGCGCAGCTCTGGCCGAAGCCGGGCATGGGCTTGTACAGCCGGCTGCCGCCTGATACGGAGGATGATAAGCAACTGGTGGATGATGGGGATTATGAGGCGTTTAGCGTGATTGTGTATGATGAGAGGGGGAGGAAGGTGAGGGAGAATGGGATGGAGGTTTGAGAGGGGGTGTTGAGGGGAATGGGGTATGGAACTAGGTAGGTGGTTGTTGTTTGTTGTATGATATAAGCATGGAGAGATGGGGGCTAAGCAAGGGAAAGAGTGAGTTGGTTGAGGGATTCTTGGCTTACCACACTTACTGCTTCGTCTATTTACTTGGCTGTGATGCCAGTACATAGGTGTGACAGTAGCGAAATTTATTCCGTAGGGGGCTTGGGATGCTTGGAGAGCAATGCATGGATGGGTGTGTAGTCGAGCAGAAGGGTAGTTTAGAGTATGATACAAGATACCAGGTGGACTGTTTGTTCAAAGTTGAGACCAGCATTTTTGAGGCGGACTATGTTCCTTGTGCCCGTTGTCGTTTGTTGAGGTGTTAAAGAAATGGACTAGAGGTAGGGAGGTATGTAAAGTTGGGGACCAGAAGTCTGGCCCCGCGACCAAGTACCTGGGGAATATTTCTGTTACCAGGGCATGCAGAGCGATGAATTTTGCCATACTAAAAATAAGGCTCACTAACAGCGGTACATCTTGACGGAGTGCATCGATAGCCGCAGAGAAGTTGCACCTCAAGACGTGAGGATTTGTAGCAAGTAAAGGTGGTAAGTTTGGTGTGTAAAAGGGCTCCTGGGGCCAGACTTTTGTATCCTGACTGTAGTTATCCAACTATTACTCTATGCCATTAATCTGATGACTTAAGTATTCTAGTATGCTTGCTACATGTACCAGTTCTTTGCTGATTTTTGAGAATCTTCCTGAACATTCCTGTTCAATATTGCTTTCTCTCCAGTTGAAAGAACAAGAATACCAGTATACCTGACAAGGTTGATGGGAAAATAGGTATACGTAGTGGCTGTCTCCTCTTCCCACCTGATTTAAACTTTAAAAAGTCATAAGAACTATGACAATGCTTCATGAGCTCGGGATTGCAGGAGAGCAAAGAGCAAAACATAGAAATCTTACTGACGGATTCTCTCAACCAAATTTTCGACATCCAAGCCATTCAAGAGGTAGCAATGAAAGTATACTCGCCCCGTAGCGTTCCCGACGGAGCCCAGGGCGTGCAGACCTCCCCGGAGACTTCTGCGCCGTTGCATCTTCCGCGTCCTAATAAACACAAATCAATCAATAACCATCATCTCAAACATCCCCAGTTCTCCAGAAAACAAAAGCCAGAGAAGAACAATAATAACATACCCCTCGAACACCGCAAAATACTAGTAAACCCAATCACGCCCGTCTTCTGCTCCGCCGTCACCGGCCACGTCACCGACGAGCCGTCGGTGACCGACTCGAAAAAGAAGTCGTCTTCCCCGCCGTTGCCGTCACTAAATGGCAGGCCCATGGCCCGGGCGTCGTTAAAGGTTAGTGATGAGTCGTTGAGCGACGACGTCCACCCTTGCACGCGCGGCTTCGAGACCAGCACGGAGGCGGGGCCGTAGACGCCCGCCACGAGCTGCTGCATCCCGTCGGCGGTTTTGGTGTACGAGTCTTTGTTGTCGACGACTTGGGAGTTGGGGTCGCAGGCGGAGGCGGCAAGGGTGGTGAAGAGGGTGGTGAAGAGGGTGAGGGAGAGGAGGTGGGTGAGGGTGAGGGTGACCGGGGGGGGGGGGGGGCATTTTGTTTCGATTGGGTGGGTTGGATTGGGAGTTGAGGTTAGTGTGTTCAGATCGTTGTCGTAATAAAGGTTGCTTGAGATTTCATCTAGGTCGCTGACTGGCTACTGGTCGGGGATAGTGATGATTTTTAATCCACCACATGGATAACGGCAAATGTAAATAGCTAATGCATGACAACAGAGCAGTCCAAAGTCTGGTCGGATATGTTTTCTTTTATTTTGTTGTGTCTTTATAAGTAGCAGGACGTAAAAGGGGCAAGTCACCCTAAATGTATAGTAGTAACCTCATTCGATACCTTGTCTGGAATTAACCCAGACAGAAGCTGTACATGCGGCAGGTCATACAGTAGTTGAGGTACAACTTTAGTTCCGGTAGAAAATCATGGCGGCTCAAATAACACGGCGCGAGGTTCATATCGGAACCAGGGAAGGAACGACTGCAAACGGCTCTCTTATTTCCATCAATTCCCGATGGAAGTACCTCGTTGCACACTGTTGTTAGTGGAGCTCAATTTCTTCAGCCAAATTTTCCGGGGGGGACTCGCACGTTAACAAATGTAGCCAAGTTGGTACTTGGGCAAGTCTTCTTTGCCGCCCGTTTTTGCCTGCAATCCGCGACTCTCGACACAAACACACACTTGGACCTAAGAAGTTTGAAATGAGAACGGCCGACTTGACGCAAGTGATGGGTGGTTTGCGTCAACTGGGGGATTATGGGCCTTGACAAGAAATTGCCTGACAAAATTAGCACTAGACTAGGTGTGCATGAGATCCGATTTCTTGAATCAAGCCGATCCCTTTGACTTAATTCAGCTACCCCTTTGCGTTGCTGGGGCCTTTCATGGGGGAAAGGCCGCCGCAATTAAAAAATGCTGAAGCCGCGATGCCTGAAGACTTGCGCTTTCCTCCGTCTCCAGAACTACACCCCTTGAACTTCTGCCTCGACCTTCACCATCCTTCTTAGAGCTGGACCATCCCGGCCTCTGGCTGCGCAGCCGCGTAGGCTGCGGCTCCTCCACACAATGATACGGCGGCAATTCCAATTCTTCCATCCTTTGATACCCCATCGGCGGCGTTATTCCAAGCTCTTGCAGGCGCTGAACATGCGCCAACCTGCGTAGCTCTACCGCCTTATTGAATCGCAATTTTATCTCCTCATGTACCTCTTCGCTGATGCACGGCCCACACCACGCTCCCAGTGTAGTCGACTGGCACACGATGCCGCAGCACGTCCTGTTTTCTGTACAGCACCAAGCGCAGGCTTCCCACACGACGATAACTGGCCAGAATACGAAAGCGAAGATGAAGAGGAGGAAAGGGACAGTGAGCACCAGACAGCCTTCCCGCTTGACTACCGTCGCATATATTGCCCCGGAAGACCTTGAACTAAGCGCCGACCTTCCATGTCTGTTTTGTTTCGATCGCGAGGCCATGTCTAGGACATTCAGCTTTGACAATGTTCCACAAGCAAATCCAGCAAAAATGTGGCTCTAACTCTGCCCTATGCATTCCTGATTTCCGGACTTTGAAACGAGATCTGCCATTTGCACAGCTGTCGCATGGTTCCCTGTCTCGAGCACAAGATTCATAAATCATAGCAAACTATCATCCTTCTGTTCACGAATAATATTCCCCCATAAGTCGGTCCATATGTATTATCGAGCACAGCCTTTCTTTCCATATCAAAAATGCCCTGTCTGGAAATTCTACCTAGTAATGGCTTGCATATAGCCTCAAACTCACTACATAGAGCTAGTCTATTCCTCGCTAAACAAGGCGAAAGATTGTGCAAAATTTGCAAAACATCATTGATTGTCTCTATCGACCTTTATATCTTTACCAAAATGAGTCCAAAGAGTGAGTAGGTAAGCTCTTTCGATTATGTTCAGCTCGTTAGATTTGACCTCTAAATCCAGGGAATTATTTTACTCCATGCTCGACCTAAGCTTACAATAGAGCCTACCAAACAGAGGTCAGTCGAATGTACCAAACTAAACCTACGTACTACGAGTGTGAGTGCTGCACACTGGACTATGGATGGGTATGGCGGCTTATTGAAGCGAAGCTTCAGTTGTTCTTGGCGCGGAAGTTGTTTACAACGTAGTAACAAGGCAAGAAGCTTGCTTATTTACAGTGAGAAAAAATGTTTGAAAAAACCTTGGGCCTTTAGTTATTGGATAATGCTGTGGATTTTTCGCTTATCGTAGTCTCAGGTGCTCAGACCAGTTATTACGCGGGCGCCTCCCCAACACCCGCCACCAATCCCCGCTAACTGTCTACGTTGGTTGTCGGGGTGTGGGTCGTTGGTTGTGGGGGGAGGGGGGGGGCGTGGGTGTGGGAGGGTAGACTGGCCTGATCTGAGACTAGTTTATCGTGATTGTTATTCTTTGCTCGCCGCAGGCGAAAAGGCCCTCCGGAGGAACCCCTTGGAAGGGGCCCCCTGGAGGGGATCAGTCAAAAAAAAAAATATACGAAAACGCTTAACTATCCGTAAAATTAAAAAAATAAATAAACGAAAACGCATTTTTATAAAATTAAAAAAGTAAAATAAGCAAAACTGTTTATTTATAAAATTAAGAAAATAAAAAAGTGGCTATTTGTAAAATCAAAAAAGAAAACAAACCACAACGTTTATTTATAAAATTAAAAATATAAATAAACGGAAACGCCTATTCGTAAAATGAAAAAAATAAACAAATGAAAACGCCCATTCGCAAAGCACCAATCGAGCGTCAGCGAGAAAGCCCCCAGTGGTACCAATGGTGCACCGCTGTCAAGGGTATTCTATTGACATTGGGTGCTTGATCTAGCCAACGTCCCATGTATAACCTAGCGATGTCTAGGTCCACTACTCACCACACATGTCCAACAACCTTTTTATCACAGTCATCAACGGGGCAAGCACTCCAAGTTTAGGCTAATACATATGGAAAATAGCCCGTCTCAAAACCGTGTATCACAAATGTCCCCATCAGCTTGAAAAAGTAAGGTAGGTCCATGTACAGAACGCCACAGCAACAATGAACCACCCCTATCCCAGCAAAGATTAGTATATATAATATATAACTAACAACAACAACAACAACAACAACAACAACAACAACACGCAACTAGCCCAAACTCCAAAGTGCCAAGTCAAGCAATAGCCAACCCCGATTCGTAACGTGGCCCCAGTGCCCTTTACAGTAGAGAGCTAAGTACTCTAAGACCACCACTGCTCATGCCGCATACTCGTCGCCAACCACCGCTGCATGGCTGGCGCGGTGACAACCCTCTGGAGTCCTGGCCGTTGCTGCCGTAGCTGTCGTGGATGATGATGATGATGATGATGACGATGATCATGCTGCCACCGTCTTTGACGTTGGCTGCTTTGGTAAAGCCTGTTGTTCCCGCCGCCGAGGACAACCATGTAGGCTATGATCATGCCGTTGCGGCCCGGCCGTAGTCGGTGGCCGTGTCTGTGCCGTCTGTGATCATGCCTGGTGTGTCTGATAATGGTGGTCTGGGAAAATGGGTCACCGGTAGTGGTGGTGGTAATAGTAGGGGTTGTGGGGGCTATAGATCCCTCCAGAGAGCAGCACATGCTGGTGGGCTTCTCGTGTAAGAGAGGGAGGGTTGTCCAGTTTGGGTCGGTTCTGGGGGGTGTTAGTGTTTGATTAAGGTGGGTCTTGTGGTATGGACAAGCTAGTACACTTACTCTCTGTCTTGCATGTGAACTTGGTGTTCTTGATGTGATAATAGCTCGGTATCGTGCATCCTAGAACCGTTGCTCCTGCTGCGGGCTTCGTTCTTATGCACTATTGTCATCTTCCGTAGTGATGGAAATCTTGTCTGCTTGGCCGTTGCCCGGTTGCCAGCAGTGTTCGCCCTGGAATGGAAGTTGCTTTATCATGTGTGAATGATAGGTAGGTAGGTATTCATAGCAACGCCCTTTCCAACCACAATCGGTAAGAAGATGGGTATAAAGAATCTCCAAACTAACCACGCCGCCTCGACGCATCCTTCCCGCTCGCCGCTGCAGTGCCAGACTGCATTGTTCGGGATATGTAATTCCATCGTCCGCAATCATCAGGCGAGTCGTCACAGTAGTAGTGAAGCGAGCAGACTGCACGAATGCATTGACGCAGCATGCATGAAGAAGACAGCTGAAAAGTTGGTGTACCTTAGTTAGTAATCGAGGTGTGGGGGGCCTGGTTTGGGAAGCCCTAGCGTTGTAACCAGATTCGAAAGGGGAAATGCGGTGATTTTTCGGCCCAATCGGGACGTGGTATAAGGCGAATGCATACCGACCTGGTCAGGAACGAGGCGTAATCAGGTCCGCCCGATCTGCCTAGGTAGGTACGGTAGTAGTGCTGCAGTGTACCTTACCTTAGTTACATACCTAGACCTACTAGAACGTGAGTGAGTCAGCCGGTGACTGTAGAATGTGAATACTACGTACCTAGGCCACGAGTTTTGAAAGAAACCATACCTAGCACAGCTGTCCTATCTGAAGCGGAGGGATTTCTGTCTGCTCGTTCTTTCAAGTGTGAGGTGAGGCATTTTGATATTTGAGCCCGTATCCCTTTCACCAGGGGAAGGAAATCGTGTTGTCTATGTCTAAATCAAGAGTATTGCTTTACTCATACAGCCCTTAGACCCAGTGCTTTTTCTTTCCTGTCCTCTGGAATTGCTCTTCAGCTCTACCTCTGGTCATCTAGTCATTCCCATGATCCGAATCCTGACTTCAGCGAAGCTCTCCAACCAGAACAAGCGCTTCATCCAACTCCAATCGGCTATCCTCAATAACCGGGACTGTTGCGTTTGTCTAGGGCTTGTACATCATGGCCTCGAGGGTCAACTTCTCCTTCTCGTTAGGGACTTGGATGTCAAATGTTGCTACTGTCTTGAACTTGAGGCTCGAGTAGAGGGCGCGGCCCATGGGGCTTGCGTGGACCGACATGTACTTGAGCGACTCTCGACGGACTAGCCTCATGGCCCATTTACATAAAGATGACGCGTGGCCGCGTCGTTGGTACTGCGGCAGGGTGGCGAGGATTTGTAGATGCATCTGTTCAGGCCCATTGGGTCCGAAATTCTTCTTCCAAGCCAGTATCTGGCCTTTCCAAAACGCATTAAAGCGCTCGTGGTTGGCATCTTTGCGCGTGCTGCCTCCTCGACCCTCGACCAGGGTCACGGCTGTTAGTAGTTGGGAGTAGTTAGTATTTATGTTTTACCATTAGACGACACCTAACTTATAGCCTGTTTGAAGAGAAGGAAGAGAAAACTTACCATCCTGAGTCTTGTAGTCCGGCCCGTATTTCCTCTTGTTGAGATACGAAACGTCCCAGACGCCAAACGAGACAACAGAGGTCTCATCACTGTCAGGTCCGAGGCTGTCCTCCGTGACCATGACCAGCCAGTCGTCACATAAAGGGTTGAGAAAGTACTCAAAGAGCATTCTCGTGTACTTGTAGTGATCGTGTGGGTGCGTTTTGCGGTATGGAAAGCGGTAGTTCCATTGTGGATCTAACGGCATAGTCTTGATGATGACGTTGGTGATGGCATCAAGGTCCGAAGGGAGGCCTTGTCGAGGCTTCATGATGGCAGCCATGTGGCAGCAAGGCCGGGTATCAGACAGCAACTGAGCGAGGAGATACACTAAGGGAGAGAAAAAAAAAAGGAAAAAAAAAGGCGGTGGTAAAAGAAGAGGAAAAAAGGAGAGGATGAGGCGGTCACCGAGTGCCCATGTCGAAAAGCGAGAAGAAACAGCTTTATGAGTTGGTGCTTCCTGGTTAGTGAGCTGTTTGTTGTTTGTTGGGCGTGAAAGCAAGCCTCATCATCCGTTCAACTTCTTGTTATTGTTGTTGTTGTTATTGTTGTTGCTGTGGTCTGTCAGGTAAGGTAGGAAGATATTCCAAGCCAAGGACAGCTGCTGGTGGCGCTGTAACTAGCCCTTGGGGGAGCAAATATGACCGACTGACCGACGTGTTAGTGCGCTGTATGCTACAATCTAGATTGTTAGTTTGGTTCTTAGCGCAGGGATCCCGGTCAAATCTTCGATTTGCAGTAGTTTTACGGCCAAAAAACGTTTGTCAACACCGAAAATCTGCGTGCAGATACATCATCATATCCTCTGTTCAGCAGAGCCTTTTTGTTTCGTAAAAATCGGTCATTTTGTTGCGAAGTTGGAAAGTTTTGGCCAGGACCCCTGTCCCAAGAACCAAACTAACAATCAAACCAGGGTTGGATTGTACATTCTCCATGACGATGCATATCATTGGGGTCTGAGGTCTGGAGCGGAGAGCGCGGCAATCGCATGGCCCCGAAAATGCTCTTTTATATATATATAGCGCGTCACCATGGGGGCCGTGACTGATCGGTTGTAGGTTGCTGATGAAGCGTGAGTTTGCCTGGCCAGGTAAAACTCTAGATCGGTTGACCGAAGACCGCCCGAATGGTGTCGTATAGTACATATAGGGGTTGTGTTGCCAAAGAGGCAACGCATCCATGGATGTGTTTTTGCGCTCTCGTCGCATGGTGTGGTGATGGGCCTTGTTTGCCAGCTGGCTGCAGTCACTCCGTGCGGTCACTGTGGCCTGTACATGTACCTCATACGAAGAAGAACAGCGCTAACGCCCTCTCAGCACTGCCAGGCGGGCGGTCGCTCAACAGCGCGCCTGACGGTGCTAGCTGCCAACGGGTATCCCGTCGCTAGTCCTAAAGCGGAATTGCGGTGTGCAATGGGGGTGCACCGCCTCCTCCTGGCGCCTTCGCGCTTTCCCAGCCAAGCAGAGAGTGCAGAGAATCGGCGAGGCAGCCGCCTGCAGCCTGCAGCCTGCAGCCTGCAGCGCCCGCCAGGCTTTTTCTCTGGCCTCCCACAAGTCTCTTGCAGTTGTTGAAAACTCTTTTTGCAGAGCCAACTCAAATGCGGCCCGCCGCAGCATTGAAGCAAGCCGCGTAACACGATACATAATGCGGCACCCTCTTCTCGAATTGGAAGGCTGCAATCCCTTACACTGGATGGGACTCGGCAGCTTCTCTGTCAGTCATGCTTATTGCCACCATCTATCTCTCAGAAATCCAGGCTCAAGGCATGGCATGACGATATGAACCACCACCCCAGCAGCAGCGGCGTCCGACACGGCGCCAGCCGTTCCGCTGTGTCCCCCGTGCACGCCGTTCCCCCCGTCGCTTCTGCCCATCACCGCCGTCCGGCTCCTTCATCATCTCAGCCCCTATTCCATGACCATGACCATAGCCATGCCCCGGCCCTAGACCACCACCAGATTGTCAATGCGTCGCTCCGCAACCATCTCAACGTCTTCCAAGCTCAGGCTTCTCGAGTGGCCCAGGTCAGACCCGAGACCAAGACTGAGACTAGCGCACCTGGCATTGTCGGACTGACCTCCCCGACATGGACCTCACCTCCGGCTGTTGCTACTATGCGGACCAACACGCATGATATGCGTCTGCCAACCACTCCACTGAACGGTGGACATCTCGTATCATCACACCCGCAATGGCCTCCTACCATGTCTTGGTCGGGATTAGGGCAGATGGGATCCCACCAGCCATCGTTCGGAACAATCCCCGGCGCACCCACCACTTCCCCCACCTCGGATCCCTTCTACACCATCATTGACCCTAATACGCCACCTCCTCATCCACCCGGGACGCCACAACAAATTGCCTCTGACTTCCTATCATCGATGACCGGAGGATACAATGGTTCCTTCAACCCCGACTTTCCGCTACAGTCTCTCGATCCATGGCCTGGCGCATCTAACACTGCTGAAGGCCTCTTTGGGAACGAGCTTGGGGACTTCATTGGAGACAATGGCGAGTTCAGCGCCAGTTTCGGCTATCCTGACCATCATGACCTTGATGACTCGGCTATGTCCTCTGTTGATGACTCTGTTTCTTCGGTTGCTACGTCTCGCTCTGAAATGTCTCCAACGCCGGCTTTATCTCATCAATATCGAGGCTCCACCGTCTCTACAGACTTGCCGTCGACCCCAAGTCTCCAGGCCATATCATTTCCCGATACACAGAATCCTCTGGAGATCATTCAGTACAATCCTGACTCTGACGCAGGTGGAAAGTCTTGTCGAAAACGAGCCTTTGACGATGCTCCAAAAAGTATCGTCTCTCAGACACTGAAACATGTTTCCCTGGAAGATGAGAACGGAGACGTGCAGGCTACCATGACTACCTTTGGACAGCGTCTAAAGAAGAGAGCCGTTTTCAGCGAGCAAAAGAGACTGGAAACTGCCCTAGCTCGGAAGGAGGGCGTGTGTTACCGATGCAAAGCATCAAAGAGGAAGGCAAGTTCTTCGCCCTGAACACAAGTGACGGTTGTGACCCAAAATGCTTACGCTTTCCTTCAGTGTGATCTTGCACAGAAGCAAAGCCCGTATGAGAGCTGCAAACTATGCACAAGAACAAAAATCTACAAAAATATCAAACAGATGCCTTGCTTTAACTCGGACCTGAAGAACATTCTTTTCTTTCGATCTAGTATGTGATCTTACTACAATTGCTCCGGAGAGATGTATTGAGTGGGGCTAATTCCTGTCCAGGGCCTGCATCTACTGAGCCTTTTTTCACCACTAGAGAATTGCTCTTCGCCCTCGAGGAGGTTTCCAGACTTAGAGTTCGAATCGAGACGTTGAAGCTGACCCAGAGAATCGGGGATCATAAGCTCATAGTCTACGCCTCTGAGTTTGACCCATTGCCTGGCGACGTCGTATCATACAAGTGGACGGACGCTCAAGGACATCATCGCGAGATGATGATGCCACATGTTTCCCTGACCTTCATTGAAAAGGTCGCCATGCACATTCGCCAATATATCGACCAAGCCAAACGAGACTATCTGAAGACCTATCTGGTAGGCCTTAGGAGCCAAGACAATCTGGCCCGGATGACTATTATTGCGGCCATGGACTACGCTAAGACGAGAGAGGTATGTGAACCCCCCCCCCCAACTTCCTTTCCTCTTCATCGCCGCTGAACCTTTATAGGGGTCTCTGGTGGATATTGCCCTCGATCTCTGGGCAATCTGTCGCATGATTGAGATACCGTGGGAGAGATGTGGAGATGACACCCTGGGCGTCTCCCAAGTCAAAGACCCTACAAATCCTCACCACGGCAAATTCCCCATTCCGCCTATCATGGACACTCAGTTAGACCAAGTCGTGATTCAGTATATCCTGGCTCCTCTGCGCGAGAAGCTCATCGAGAAGCTCGAGGCCAGTATTGCACCCCCGAAGCCCGAGACGTGGTTCGAGACATACTTGGCCGTCTTTATCCTTCTCAACCATATCGAGCAGCTTGCTCACCACTCTGCGTCTCACGCTAAGCTCCACACCCTGCCTGTGAGTTTCGATTGCGTGGTATCAGCTGTGTCCGGGAGTTTGATTACTAACACTGGCGAACAGACTATGTATTCCAATGTTCCCTTCCTCGAAGGCGTGTTCCACACCGCCAAGACTGTTCTATCGAGATTCCACTTCGTCTGCAACGGGTCTGCGCCGTTCCGACTTGACTGGACGTCGAAAGCTGCCACGTCTATGGCGAGACTGGAGCCGAAGCAGGTGGAGTTTATGAGGAGATCACAAGAGATAATTCAAGAAACAGGTGAATGATGCACCTTTCCGTTGAGCTATACTTGTCGTTCTTTACGGAGCACATGCTGAAATAGGGTCATCTGCTGACCGTTTGACGTATGACAGAAAACGATGTTCTCAGTTTACGCACATCGCATCAATACGGACGCTGTCTGTACTGGTGCCACCAACTGTTTTTTGACAACTGGGACTCATCATTTCCAGTCCAGGTAAAAGTCTACTGAACCAGGCAGTAGGCTCTACAATAGAAAATTGCGGCAACGTAGGCTAGGTCAGAATAAATCGGCGTTATTTTTGGGGTTCTATCCTTTTTGCTTTTTAGAGCTTTGGAAATTCGATCACTCTGTTGGCTGTGTTCCTTCAATAGAGCAACCTTTTACCTACCTGTCTGAACTGGCGCTTTTGTCCGTTTCAAGCAATAATCACGTTTTCCTTTGCCTCCATCTTGACATTTTTGTTATGCTGATATATTGAAGAAAAGTCGTTGAATAGATGGATACTGCCGGGCAACTGGTGCTAGATAAAAGGAGATACGTTGTACTTTGGCTTGCTTTTCTAGAAGCGGCGCCACATGAAACAAGAAGAGAAGAAGATCAAGGATTAGACGGGAAAAAAAAAAGGACAGATTTCTCATCAAGTTCAAGTTAAAAGAAGCCAACAAACTTTGCACACTCCTCCAAGCCGAAACAAAACAAGCCTAAACAATTGAAACCAGCCACTCTCTCATTCCCGAGCCATCAAGTACCTACTCATACTCAAGCACAGCTCGCCCGCCGATGCTTGATCCGCAGCTCTGGCGGGCTCTGCTCGATATCCCACACCATGTTCCTGCGGTACTCGTTGTCGCCGTAGCACTCGAAGCTGACGGCCTCGAGCGCGGGCGGGGTGGGCCACATGCGCTCCTCGTTCCGCAGCCACAGGCGCAGCATGTGGCGGCGGGCGGTCTCGTCGTCGACGAAGCTGCTGCGGGCGTGCAGCATGGCGAAGTTGTTGAAGATCTGCATGTCGCCCTTGCGCAGCGTGATCTCGACGGCGTGCTCCTTGGCCAGGAAGTAGACGGTGTCGAGGGCCTCGGCTTGCAGCTCGGTCATGGCGGGCACGAGGGGTGGTGGGGGGAGAAGTGCGAGCCGGTGAGGGGGCGGCGGGAGAATTGGAAGCCTGGGCCTGGGCTTGGGGAGGGGCCTGGGGAGGAGGGGGATTGGAAGTTGTAGAGGAGGGGGCGGGTGTGGTATTGGTTTTGCCAGAACCTGATGGGTTTGGTTAACATGGAAGGGAGGGAGGGAGTGAGGGTGAGGGGCTGGGAAGGAGAGGGGAGGAGACACATACTCGTCGAAAATCCAGTCATCGCTGGCCAGGACGTGGATGATGTCGGGCCTTGTTCTGGCGATCTCGTTGTAGATCTTGGCCGAGGAGGCGAGGAAGGACTCGCCTCCGTAGGCGGCCACGTCCAGGGCGTAGAGGGACAGGACGTCGCAGAGGTCGGTGTGGAAGGGCTGGAGAGACAAAATTGTGAGTATTTGGGCGCTTGGGTTGATGGATGGGGATGATGGCGGAACTAACCTGGGCTCGAGCAACGTAGGGCGAGTTGGGCATGCTGCCGTGCTTCTTGATGTCCTCGACCACGGCTTGGATGTGGACTATTGGAAGGTTTCCGGGTTAGAAGGGTGGTTCACTGACGGGAAAGAGATGGGAGGAGGAACGAGCTCACGTAGCATGCGTCCGTCAAAGTCTTGCAGGCCGCGTGTTTCGGCAATGTAGCTGGTGATGCCGAGATAGAGGAGGATGTTGTCGAAGTTGGAGTATTTGTCTGGCTGCAGGCCGCGCAAGACGACAAAGCCCCTGCCTTCGTGGATCACTCTGGATACTTCCTCGAGTCTGCTTCCTAGAGATGGGAGGGGGAACGTGTCTTTCTTGACGTCGTCGGGGCCAAGCTCGCCAGGGAGAGCTGTTATCGTGGATTGTTAGCTGACGCCCTATTCTCGAGAGCGGTGTTCAGCACTGGATGGATAGTACTTACACTTGAAGAAGGCCAAGGCGAGTTCGATCTCGGCGACATCCTCTGAGCTAAAATGGAAGACATAGTCGTCTTCCGACTTGAAGTCAGATCCGGACCATACTCGCTCGGCGTCGATCTGGGCCGGCCATCCTTGGGGGAGGGTTGTTGGGCGGTTCGGGTGAAGTTGCCTGAGCTTCTCGACCCGGTCTTTGTACACCTTGTACGAGGGGAACCACTCAATGTCAGGGCGGAGGATATCCTGCCCAGGCTTTTCCAGGATGGGGGGCAAGTGAGGTGCTGTTGCCGATGGAAGCGTGCAAGAAGACATGGCGGAAGTGTTGTCCACAACAGATCACTAGCAGATTCGAGATGTTGCTGCCCAACTATGTGAATGCTTGAAAGGGGCTCAATGATGAATGTAGTGAATTGCTCTGGTTACTGTAGAAAGGATGCTTGCAAAGAAGCCCTTGAGATCAGGGAATGGTGTCCCATCTTATACCCAAACACACAAGAAAAGAGCCTCAATTTCTACCATCCTCCCATTCCCCCCCCTTTCTTTCCACCTTGCACTGCATTTCTGCACATGCTCGTCCACTCAATTCTTGGCTCGGCATGGATCATAAAGCCGCAGAGCCTCAATCTCGTCCCGCTTCCCACCTTTCCCCTCAATCCTCTCCACACAAGCACATCCGCCAAGAAACGCACGAAATGCAAGCCCTGCCGATGCGCTGGTACTGTAGATTTGCGTATTTTGAGCCGCATCTGATAAGGCCGGTCAACTTGATTGGGGAAATGTCTGGCGTGGGAAGCTGCAACAAGGTCATCTGCACCCTCCCTCGTATCCCGACTTTTGGCCAATCAAGACACTCTTGGTGGAAAAAAGGAGGGGGGGTTCAATTGCCGCCATCTTTCACCACGATCGTGTGTGTGTGTGGTATCATAGACATGATGTGTTGTACACCACCTCGACCACGCTAGGTTTGCAGTGCAATAGTCCTGTCGTCCACTTCCACTTCCCGAACCCCAATGCGACACCAATGGCGCACTGCACTGCATGCACCGTGCATACATACACCCCTACTGGGACTACTTGTCTCATAGCACGCACTACCACTGTGAGTTGTCGGAAGCAGCCATGTGTGTGCCACGATTGCGTAACGGAAAAAGAAAAGAAAGGGAGGAAAAGCAAGGACGGGGTGGTGAACTGCTCGCTCAATTGGTGGCTTGCATCATGCCATTGCTGCTGGAAGTACAGTAGCGGCCTTTTCTGATTGATCATATTCTCGGGTGGTGCGATTTGGCTACTACATCAACAAGGGATCCCCAATGCCGTCAAGCCGGTCAGATTGGGGAAGGAGGGGGGATGCGGCTCTGTCAATCACAAAGTTGGGCAGTCAATAGTCACAAAGGCGAGACGAGCTGATTTTTTGCGAAGAGTAGCCCATTGTTGGTACAACTAGTATGTATGTGTGCGCTATGAAAATAAAGGAACAGCGCTCTAATATGTATGTGCGCTGTATGAATAAGGGGAAAGCGCTCTGAGATGTATATGCGCTCGAAATAAAGGAAAAGCGCTCTGAGATGTATGTGCGCTCTGCGAAATAAAGGAAAAGCGCTCCGATATGTATGTGCGCTCTATGATTCGTCCTCCCCAGAATTTTGTTTCGTGGCCAAGTTGATGGGCCATCGGATGTTCAGTCTTCATCTTCCCCAGAATTTTGTTTCGCGGCCAAGTTGATTCGCCATCAGATTCTCAGTCTTGTTGCTTTCTCCCTGGATTTTTGTTTTGTGCTCAGAAAATCACCATCTGAGTCTCAGTATTTGCCCGACGTTCAGTCAAGAACATCAAGACCAACTCCACCATCATCCATCATCATCACCATCCACCATCATCACCATCCATCATCATCTTCATCACTCCCCTTGAACTTTGGTCAAACAGCCCCGAATACCACCATGCTTCCACCAAAAAAACAGAGCGCACTTTCGTACACCCAAGACGTCTGCACCTGAAAAGCCATCTGTCCCAGAAAGCCGTCGCTCCTGAAACGTCAGAACCCAACGAGGCATCCATCATGCCCTGAGAACTGGGCTCGAAACGCTTCCGCACTCGAAAAGATCGTCACCCCTCCGAGGCGTCCTCGCTCCAAGCCGTCATCGCCCCCAAGGCGGGCACAGACTTGAGAATTCAGCCATCCCAGAAGGTCGTCACCCGCCGAGATGACCTCCTTCCCAAGACCTGCACCCATCCGAGCAGCAACACAACCCGAGAAATCCATCACCTCTGGATTGTCGTCACGCTCCAGAGGGACTTCATCCCCAAGCCATGCCACATACCCGAATTACCAACCCCAGGACTACCCGCCCCATTCCTGGCTTGGGCACATCCTCTTCCTCCTCCCCCGAGGCATCCAGGCGCCTGCCCGGATATTCGCCCCGAAAGATTCAGGAGCTATCAATACAATTCGTCCCCGCTCCCCCTGCCTCCTCCCCCAAGGCATCCGAACCCTGTCCGGATATTCGCCCTGAAAGATTTGGGTTCTATCAATACAAATCGTCCCCGCTCCCCTTGCCTCCTCCCCCAAGGCATCCGAACCCTGTCCGGATATTCGCCCTGAAAGATTTGGGTTCTATCAATACAAATCGTCCCCGGCTCCCCTTGCTTCCTCCTGTTTCTGCTGGTCGTACAAAGTTCTCGCCCGCCCTGCCTCCCTCTGCGAGAATACTCCAGTCGTCGAGCCTGAAAGCAACAATTTTCTTGTCAGAGCTCGCCAACTTTTAGAACTGTTTCGTTTCGTTGGCTCTTTTTGTGTGTGTTTTGCGTTTAGGCCGAGATCGATGAAGATGTGATGATGATTTGATGATGATTGATGTGATGGATGTAGTTGCTTGATGGTAGGCTACTTGGGATCATGGGTTGATCCTTTGCCCTTCAAGATTGACTTTTGAGGTGATATTGGGCGGTTTTGGTTGGAGTGTGTAGGAGACACTGGAGGTTCTGCAAACGAAACGCGTTTGCGTGGTCTGGACACACTCTTTCCCTTCTTGCTCCTTGAACCGCGATTTGTCTCTTCGCCGTTCTCGTCCTGAGAAACTTTTTGCCTCTTCGACGGTTTTGGCCGAGGTACATAGTCCTCATCCTGCTCATGATCCTCCGAGTCGGCATCGGAGTCTGGAGCCGCATCCCTACGCCTCTTCTGAGACCTTGCGGCTTGGACTGCTTTATTTTCTGGTCCTTGATCGAGTTCTGTTGCGGCAGAGTTCTGAGCTGTAAATCTGGTCACTCTCTGTGATCGGGTTTGACGGGAGCTTGGGAGAGTTTGACGAGACGAACGGGCGTTGAATGCTCTATCTTGTGAGTGCGACTCCTGTCTTGGCCTTTTGGATGGGCCCGGAATATCGAAATCGCTCTCATCATCCATGTCATCGTCCCTCCGTCTCTTCTGTGACCGTTTGGTGGGACCTTCATTCTCACTCGGTCCTTGATCAAGTCGGTTTGAAGGAGCAGTCTGATATGTCGTGAAATTCTCCTCGTTCTGTTGGTCCATTTGGCTGGGACCTGGAAGATGTCGGCGGAGCAAACGACCATTGCTTGCTCCGCCCCGTGGCTCCTGTCTCAACCTGTTTGGTGGGCTCAGGATGTCATCATCGCTCTCATTATCAATGACCATTCGGCTCTTCTGCGACGATCTTTTGAGAGGACCTGCCTTCTTTGCAACTCGTTGATTGAGTCTCGTCGAAGGAGCACTTTGGGAGATAGTGACATTCTCCTCCTTTTCTTGGTGCGTCTGACGACACTCCGGAAGAACTGGACTAGGCGATTGACGCTCGTTTGCTTTACGCTGCTGTGCCATGAGTAGTCTTTCTCCTGGAAGGATGGCGTCCTCGTCTTCGTCTCCTCGCCGCTTTAGTGCCACCTCGTCATGAGGGAACTTGGGATCCTTGGGGCCGAAAACGAAGTTAAACAAGGACATGTTGTGCTCCCGAGCCCACATTCGAGTTACTGCCTCTTGTTTATTGTTGGGGGTTACTAAATGGAACAAGATTACTAGTCAGTATTGATTCAATAAGTGCAAGCAGCTGCGGTTGAATACGGGACGTGAGCAGATCTGGGAGTTAACTAACTGATGGTTGAATATGTCGTGAAGACGTCTTGGTCGTCTTTCAAGCCAGCCGTGGGCACTCCGCATGTACGAAGATGAGCCAGGGCTTCCTTCTCATGCGGTAGGTATGTCCGAGACAGATCCGTCCAGTTGCATTTTGGACAATCCAGAATAAATAGTCCGATAGCCATCCGAGTTTCTCCTTTCTCGATCCAGGTCACCTCTCGCTCGAAGATATAACTACTATAATGGATATCTTCCATTTTGATGGTCCAGTTTCGCTTGACTGGCTCAAGACCGAATTCTCGACACCGTTTGGCTACCATCCTTCTTCGGTAATTATTGTAGCTCCCTCGACATTCTGATGAGAGGCACAACTCCATCTTGGGTCGAACCCGGGCCGAGTAATCTCCAAAGTCGCCGCGACCAAAGGGTCCCTCAACCGTCAACTCGGCGACGCCATCCTCGGCATCAGATGCGTTGTCAAGATGATCCTCAGCCGCTGGAGGGTTGGCCGCAGAAGCAGGAGGCTCGGCAATAAGACGAGGAGCAGCAGCAGCAGCCGCCGAGGAGATATGGGGCCTAGAGACTGGAATCTCGATGCCAGAATTGTTGATGACAGGGAAAGCAAGAGTTCTGGCGGCAGGAGCATAAGTGGTTCTGTCATGGTCTTCGAAGTCGTCCACATTCGAACCCGAGGAGCCCATACGTGGAAAACGTCCAATTACCATCATCCTGAAGGGGCCGTCGGGTCGCTCATCCTTGATCTTTTCGTGAATGCCCTTGGAGAATTGGGCGTCATAAAAGGGACTCCAGCTGATCAACAAGCCTCCTACTACAATGTTTGCATAAGACCAATCGATGATTCGTTTACCCCATCCTGAGCGGCCCCTTGGAGTCATGAGCCAAGGAGTCATCTCCTCATGCTCCCACAAGAATCTTTCAGCTTCTGGATACAAGTCTTTAAGCGCCTGTATTTTTTCCAGACACTTGGTCTTGTATTCCTTGCCACGCTTCATGTGCTCCGCTATAAGTGGATGCAACAATTTCTCCAAGTCGATGAGCGACTTGTTTTGTTGCTCGTCGAGGGCTTCAAGCTCAGCCGCGCACTGTTTCAGGGCGGCCTGCGCTTCTTTGCCAAGCAGAGGCGGTGGACCCCGGTCCAACGGCCTTGGGTTTTCTTCAGGTAGGCTGAAGAAGGAAGTCATGTTGGTGGTGGATATGGTGTTGCTGCTGTGGCAAATGACCTGGAAAGTCCAGGTCACCTGGTGTGCTGCTGGTCCGGTCGCAAGGTAGGTAACGTAGGAAAGGTTAGACGAAGAAGGATATTCTTTCTTGATAGTGGAGGATATTTTGCGAGAGTCAAGGAAGCAGTGCAGAAGCAAGGTAGGTGGTGTGTGAGTATAAAATGGCTAAGGGTTGGAAGAATGAGGAATTCTTAGTTTGGGAGTTGGTTGTGTTGTTCTGTGAGAGAGGAAGAAGCAGCCAAGGGAGAGGAGAACCGTGGTTTTATAGTACACAGGCCATCAAAAAAAGGTACGGGTACCTTTTGACCTACCTGCTTGCTGGAACCGCGAGTTGCGGGGCCACCCAGCCAATCGCCACCCACTGTTTGCCCGTTTAGCTTGGCTATCTTCCTCCATCTGATCGAGAAAAGCCAGGCGTGACCTTCTGGTGGAGCCAGAAACCGCCCAGAGATAAGACCCGACATGGAACCTGCGTTTGCGTGCTTGCGTATGTGCTGTTGAAGCATTGTTGCCCATCCGATTGTTGCCTTTGTCCATTGTGATCCCCTCGCGCCTTGCCACGCAACAACTGCTCATCACCCTGCCTTGAGAATCCAAAAAGATCAGTCCCCAAACTGTACCGGCAGGCACCCAAGACCGATATTTGCCGGTCTTTCATCTCATCTCAACCAGTTTCTCCACAGAATCTCATGGAAGGCCACGCCGAGGCACGATTGCCTGGTTGCCAGGTTGCTCGAGTGTTACACATTGTTCAGCTTGCATGCCAATCACGCCTTGTTTGGCTCGTCCGAACTACTCGTTGAGGCCATAAAACCTGCTGAGCTGGTCTTTTTTGCTTTGCCACCCCCGAGCCGACCTTGTTTGCTTCACCCTCGAGCTGCCCTCGTTTGGCAGTTGCCGATCATTTTGCAGTTGCTCATCATTTTGCAGTTGCTCATCATTGTCCAGACTCCACCCGGTTCGCCTATATTATGTGGCCGAGTCCCCCTCCTCGAGCAAAGAATTCTTCTCTCTCTAGCACCTTTACTTCATTCTGTTTCTTTGTAGAGAGAATTATCTGCTCTCTCTTCCATTCTCTCCCCAGTCTTTTCCCCATTCAAGCCTTTCCTTCCAGTCATTTCCATCAGTAGCGATCTTGAACCAGCCTGTCTCTTTGCACACAAGATGGTACGCGTGTAAGTACATTCGAGCTCCTACCTTACCCCTCTCATCCCCGCGGACCAGAACTGGGTCACTGATGGTCCTCAAGGATTGCCTGCGGAGACGTCGGCAGCACAAGTACCCGTCTTGCCATATACAATTGCGAGACTGGGGATGTGCATAGGATACTCAATGACCCATCAGTACACCACCAAAGTGGTGAAAGGAGGTACTGGCCCGGGGACTTCTCGTCACTGGTATATCCTTTTGACTCTGGCAACGACCTGCCGCGCTACCTTAAGAGCACCATCGACCCAACCCGAGAAAACATCTCGGTAAAGTATCTGGTTTACCCGCTTGCCAAAAATGGCAACGAGCAAGACCCAATCTTCACCGGATACCCGCAAGTTCAAGCAATCCTTGAACGTACCCAGAACGCTGCGGAAATGGACAGATTTGGCACTACGTTGACACTGTTCTACAACGCTCTGTTCGACATCATCAATGGGCACTGCACTCCCCGCGGCTGGACATTAGACCGACTGATTCTGACCGGACCGGTGCAGTTTGACCTCGATTGCCAGCGTATCTGTGATCAGCACGCTTCCCAGGGCTTCAACCTGCACAGTAGCAATATCCATTTCATCACGGAGGCCGAAGCCCTTGCGCACAGTATTCTGGGCCAATGGGACACGACCTTAGCCACCGCAGGATATTCCACGAGCAATTCCGTACTCTTTCTTGACTTTGGTGGTCACAATATGGTATGTGCCAAGTTACTTGTCCTCTTCTATAATGATTAAATTGCTGATTATAGCTGAAGAATGGGTGCTTGTATCACGTCGCACGCCAGAGCAACGACCAAAATGACGGGGCAATGTCCTTCTACAGGCTCGACGAGCCCTTCGGTGAGTGCAGAGTCCAATTATGCTGGATACCGATTAATTCAAATTCTAATGAATTCTTTTTTATCAAGGCATCGCTGGCGGGAGTGAAACATGGGAGCACTACTTCGGCGACATGCTTGTCAAGCGATGCGAGTCGCGAGCCAGATCAAATCTACCTTCAGAATTTAAACAAGAGATCCTAGATCTGTTTAACCAGAAGAAGGTTTTTATGGGCCCTGGAATCGATAAGGGCTTGACGTATTGTGTCCGAGAATTAGAAACGGCCACACCGGTCCATTCAACTACCCAAATGATTGAAGAATCATGGGAACGGTCCATGGTTGGACCAATAGGCCTAGCCAGGGACCGAATCCAAAAGTTAGCCGAAATGAGAAATCAGGACGCTAGCGTGGACCCGGTCGTGGTCGTTTCTGGTGGGACAGCTTGCCACATGCTTATTGCGGACGAGATGGTCGCAGCCTGCGAGGAGTATGGGCTTCCATTGCCCGTTTTCACACGAAAACTCTTTATAAACGAAGAGTAAGTTTGATACGAATACCGTCTTTAACGCCAATAACCTTAACCTCTATCTGGCCCAGTACTGACTTCAATATTACTTGATTTAGTTCGCATGTAATTGCGTGTGGCGGCGCGCGTGCAGCGGGCAAACAATTGACCCCAGAGGAATTCTTGAACAACGGCGCCGCTATCGGCATTCAGATCAAGCGGGCAGATCAACCAAGCATGCCTGGCGGCGGGGAAAACACGGCCAAGTTTCTGGCCAGCAAGGTAAATCTATATCACTCAGCTCTCACGGTATCCTAGAACTTTGCGTGCATGTGACCATAAGTTCTGACACTTTATCTGCCTAGAAAATCACCAATTCCGTCGAGCTCAGGGCAAACGGGTACGACACATTTCGGATTGTCTGCGACCCGTATTGGGACACTTCCGCGACGGACGAGGAACGCACGGCTATGGAGGTCAATGTGTCGAGGTGTTATGACCTGGTCACCCTTGGACGTCTCAAGCGTGGTGAATGGAAGTTTGACTTCATGTTCACTAAAGTAAATCACGACATGCGACTGAGGATTAGCCTGTCGCGGAAGAATCGTGGGTACGATCCTCTCACCTTCCCAAGTAAGTTGGTGCCGATTTTCTTCGACATGGGAGCAAACTGCATCTTCCTTGGTCACCGTTCAATGGAGGAGAAGGACGTCCTCGCCCTACTACCGATAGAGATTCGGAAATGACCTACAACCCCTGGAGCCTCTGGACAGTGAAACGGAAGCAGCGACACTATAAACAAATGCGAAGTCACTAAAAGAACTTGACAAGACATTGGAGTTCACGGCATTATCGGGCTTGGGCAAAGGGGCATTCACGGGATACGCTGATAAAATTCATCAACTGTCCCATTGAGCATTAAAGTGGTGGGATATGGAGGTGACCAGGGAGCATGCGGACAACAGATGCTATGGGTGGAAGGATTTGATGCAAGGTCGTCAAGTTGATTAATAGGTATTCTGTAATAATTATAGTATAAGGTACCCAAACTTATTTTATTACTAACAAGTGACAATCATGGTCTATCTTATTTGACGGATGTTGCTTTGACATTAGCGATGGCAAGACGTTGAGATTAGGTAGGCAGACTTTTGACATCCCTGTGTTCCACCATCTTGGCGTCATGTGTCTGATCACGTGCACGCTCGTAAGCGGTATCTATCGTAATGACGTAATCAGGGTTTTGCTGGGTTTGCACTTCGCAGTTTGCACCGCGTCGAGGTCGCGGATGGTTGAGAATTTTAACAATGATTTCAGTAATAGAAGTTGCCGATTTCTCTTTTTTTAAATGTTCTAAGAATGGCTTTTAAGGCAAATTGATCCTGTAAAATCTGACCTCATTATCTCGTTAGGTACCTAACTTATAGGTCACGGCCTCTGAACATGTACCCCGTCACATTCCCTCGCACCCGCTAAAACCTGCTGAGCCCACCTTCTTCAAACAAAACCCACATCCCCAAAAGCGTTTCCATGAGCTTCCATAAAGACAATAAGTACCCAGGTACCTTAGCTTTGTGGACGAGAGACTTGTTCCAGATACGTTTTCTCCAGCTGACACGACGATAAAAATATTAGCATCCATGCCATCACCCTTAGTTTGCTAGCTAAATGTGTCTTTCTCGTCGAAAGCTCCGCTCTCTTAGCTTGATGCTTGATTTTCATAAAGTCTCAAGTACTATACTTAGAGTAACGAGCATGCCGAAGCTAAGATATCTTAATTACCATCATGTCAAATACTTCCCATACTGGCTCTCAGGGATGGTTCATGTGATCTTGTACGTCACAAATAAAAAACTGAAAACATGACAAAGGGAGAGACCTCCACACTAAGAAAGATCCGCAGGGAAGTAGAGAGAAAGGGAAGATAGCATGGCTTGAGGATAGAATTGAACTGAACAATATTGCACTATCTAGGCACCTAAGTGGAACATACAATCAACAGCTAAGCACATGCTCGGATGGGAAAACGGGAGCGAGAATGGACGCCATCGGCCCAATTAAAACACCCTGGTGGGCGATGCTTGTAAAATCTAGAACTACATGTATGCCCCATGGGCCCAGCGCACAGCCAAATTCTATATACGTATCTTTTGCACCTCTATCTTTTTGGGGGGTGGCGGTAGTTCCATATCGCTTTCAGAGCTTCAGAACTGACGAAAGTGTCTTCCTCTTCCACCTTGCGCCTCTTTTGTAATCTCGCAGGAGGGAGCTCGACGCGGGTATTACTGCTAGTCGTCTGAGTTGGGGGCTTCTGCGCGAGAATAGCTGCGCGGGCATTATGCTCCCGAGCCCAGTTTCGTGTTGGCTCTCTGTCTGTAGGTGGTCCGATATCATCGTGCCTCAATAATACCATATATGCTATGAATAAGTCTATAATAGGTTTGTGATGGGGACGATGGGGACCCGGGCAAATGCTGAAGTTTACTTCGGCCCAATGATGGTCAGGGGCAGCAACTCGGTTTCCAAAGGGAAGCAACTCCATACCTTCGAATATCGGCCTAGTAACTGAAATAACTTTGATTAGACAATTATATAACATACTTATAAGCCGCTATTCTTATACTTTAAGAATCGTGTTATCTGCAAAGGTGCCGAGGTCTGAGGGATAGTACTCGGGTGGTACATCTGGATACTAAGCCAATAATTGCTTCAAGTCTTTGTCTTTCTTCCAATTCTTAAGATGACTCTTCTTGGAGAAGTCTTTTGGGCCGTGGTAGTGTTCTCATCCCCTTGACGGGTCTGTCTTGGATCCGGGAGAATTGGACGAGACACACGATTGTTGCTTGGTTCGCTACGCAACTCTCGCCTTGGTCTTTTCTTCGGGCTCGGTGGATTGATACCATCATCTTCTTCGTCTTCTGCTTCGTCTTCTGTCTCTCTTCGCCTCTTCCGTGGTCTTGGAGGTGGGGCAGTGACTGTCTGGGAATTCTGCACATGATGAGGCAAGACAGCATTATGCTGCTGTGCCCAGTCATGGGTCACCTTCACACGGTTGTTTGTGGGTACTACTAAATAAAAGGAAGAGATTTTGTCAGCATCAATTGAACAGACTTAAGCAGCAGAGCTTCACATGGTTTCACTGACCGATGACTGAAAATGATTTGAAGATGGCCTCGTCATCTTCCAATTCCTGCAATGGTATCCCGCACTTCTCAAGATGTGCTCTGGCTTCATGATGGCCGGGAGAGAATGGCTGGGTCAGAGCCGCACGACTGCATTTTGGGCAGAGGAGCACAAATAGTCCGGTAGACGTCCGTTGTTCCTTCTTCCACGGCCAGCATACTTCGCGCTCGAAGACATAGCTGTTGGAAGGGACGCTTGCCAGCTTGATGTTCCAATCCATTTTCTGCATTTCAAGACCCAGTCTTCTATGTCGGTGGTATTCGGATCTTCCTCTCGTATAATTAAACGAACGACGGCATTCTGACGAGTGATTCAATTCGGGGTCAAGTGGAACGTCAGACAACTTGTCCTTGCTGGAAGATCCTGAAACAGATGGGTCGGCGGCGGAAACTTTGGCAACAGAATCATTGACGCCAGATGGACCGGCGATCGAATCTCCAATACTGTGAGCCTGGGCGATAAGATGACCGGCGGCGGGATGTTTGGCAACAACATCATCGACGGCAAGTGGATCGGCAGCGGAATCTCCAACACGGTGAGTCTCGGCGGTAAGAGAATCGGCGACAGAATCCTCACTGTCAGGAACCTCATCGGTGATATGGGCATCGGCAGTAGCATCCTCGACGTCAAGAGCCTCAGAGACGGGCTCGTTCGCGACAGAGTCCTCATAGTCAGAGCCCTCGGCGACATTCTCGTCAGGCATGAGCCAGTTAAAAGGTCGGTGATCGAGGATATTTCCATCCTTGTCTATGGGACGCCAAAGGTGATCGTAGGGTTTACCTTCGTGTTCATTTCTCTCGCCCTCTCGTGGGTGCACAGGCGGGAATGGGGTCCAGTCCTCTCCGTACTTGGCGTTGGGAAAAATTCCTTCAGACACCGGCCTGCCGAGTGAAAGCATTTCAATCGGATAACCATACTTGCCGTTACGAAACTCGTCCAATCTGCGCTGCAATTCGAGTGCGTACGTCGTGACGCCGTCGGGATAGTAATCGGCTGGGACGTCCGAGTGCCAAACAATCAGCTCCTTATCATCACGGTCTTCCAAGTACTTCATGGGAGTTTTGTCAGGATGTGTCCTCAGGTAGTCGGCAGCTTCTGGAAACTTGAGCGCGAGCTGGTCGATTTTGATTTCCATCAGCCAGAGCCGATTTCTCCGGTTTTTGACGTATTTCTCCACCGTCTTGAGGATTTCCGCTTCGGCAACTTCACGCAGGTAATGACGGAATTTTTCCTCGCTGTCGAGCTCTTTCATGCAAGAGTCCATAGCTCGCCGGGCGTCATCACTGAGTGCCTCCAGTTCGTGATCTACCGGAGGCTCCATGTCGGCCAGCTCCGGTTCTGCCTCCTGTGCGGCGGCCCTTGCGGCGGCCTTTGCTGCGTCGCGTGCTGCCTTCTCCTTTTCAATCGCGAGAAACTTCTTCTGCAGGTCCATCTCAAAGGCATGAGCTTCTTCAAATCCCATTGACTCCCTCATCTCAAGGAGGCCATTGCCCATTTCTGGCACCCGCCGTGTACCAAGGAGGGTATACATCTTGGCGTAGGGTGGTGAGATTATGGAGGGGGGATAACAATGGTCTGAAGGAGTGCTGCCGGGGGGCGATCTTGCAAGGTGGTCCTGAGAAGACTTTGCAAAAAGCAGGACGAGAAGAAACTAATTGGCCGAGATCGGTCGGTAGACGGGGAAAATAGGTAGGTTGGCAGGTATGCAAAAGATTGGTTGGTAGGCGGAGAGTGGTAGGTAGGCGGAGGTTGGTAGGTAGGCGGAGGTTGGTAGGCAAGATAGGTAGGTAAAATGAATCAGATAGGTAAGATAGGGAAATAAACCGGGTAAGGGTAGACTTCAAGTTTTGTTGCTGACTTTTGCTGTCTCAGTGTTGAGGTTGTCTGGGGAGAAGGAAGGAGCGATCGAGCAGTCGGCCTGGGGGGTGGGAGGGGTGATACATGTATTTATACCCAATTTCAAGGACCAACCGCACACCTGCAATATCGTTGCCGGCCGGCTCGTCCAAGAAGAATTCTGCGGTGATTGCCGAGTTTTCCCATATCTGTCGTCCCAACAGCACAGAGAAACTTCCAGGAGGTTGGGCAAGACGTCAGCTATTGGCTCAGCTGTCGTTGAAGGGTATCAAGTGGGGCCTTGAACTGAATATGTGCCCGAGTGACCATAATCCGAACTTGTGTGATTGTTCTTCCTCATTTTTGCCGCCGTTTACGCGAGTCCGCCGCCTGCCTAATGGCCTGATGCCGTATCTAAACTATCATCTGAATGAATGAGCTGATAAGTGTTCTCCACATCGAGTCATATTTGTCACCAGACAATTGCCGCGGGCAAGTCAGCTCAGCCAAATCCCAGACTCGCGAGGGCTGCCTCAAATAATCCCAAACTACCGAAAGCTGCAAAAATAGTTTAGATTCCATTGTTTTATCACCCACTCTAGCAGACTACGTGCCGTTCTAGATACCAGTATGAAACAGGGCCTCCAGCTCCAGGTTCCCTAAAAGACCACTTGACTGATCCGATATCCAGCCTTCTGTGCACTACAGCATTGGAGCGCGTTTTCCTCGCGAGCAAACGCTGTATTTGCCCTCCACTCATTTCAGGCACCGAGTCCAGCAGGTACATAAATTTTATCCGATCACAAAGTCATGTGCATCGAAACCTGCTTTTACGGAAACCTACGGAACTGCTTCTTCGGCCTGCAACCCTTTGCTTGTAGATCTTTGGCAAACCGTTTTGGCAGATCTTGAATCTACTAACCTCTTGTGGTGCATTACAGCTTCTGAGCGCGTTTCCCTCGCGAGCGAGCAATGTATTTGCCCTCCCCACGTTCCGGGCCACGAGTCTAGCTCAGGTACGCAGATTTCATCCAATCAGAAAGCCAGGCACCTCCATAGAAACTTGCTCTCTATGGAAACCTATGGAACAGCTTCTCCGGGCTCGCAACCCTTTGCTTGTGGACTTTTTTTTTTTTTTTTGGAAGCTGTTACTGGTTTATCGCCTGCCTTCGTTTCCATCTTTGCTATTTTCCTTTCCCCAACCTTTGTTCATTTCTCTGATTTTGCGTCTGCTTTCATTGTTCTCGGTCTTCTTAACGCAAGCTTGCTACCCTCCTTCTTATTTCCCTGCTTTTGCGTCCAGTTTTACGGTTCTTTATTTCCTAAACGCACGCATCCTACCTTTTCATCAGTCTTTTCAACGCTGCTCTTCTTCCCACAGTACGATCCGCCTAAATGTTGCGACCATCCCGGTATCCTCGTGGCGGTGCGAGAGTATCGTCTCGCGCAAGCACCAGCCCTGTTCAACCGGCAAACGAGGTGAAACCACCTAAAGAAGAAAAGCTGGGTCCAACGGCGCCCTTGATTTTGGCACGTTACCCTGGGTAAGCCTCTTCTCCTTATGAACACTGCCGGGTAAATGTACGATGGTAATGGCTGACCACTAATTATGTCTTATCTTAGAGTTTTATGTTTCGACATGGGAAGCACGAGCTCACGCATGGCGTGTTACCGGACGATGATGAACCTTCTCTTCCATATACTGCACCCAGACAGGCGGGACGGGCCCCACAGAGTGGGGTTTGATGAAGTCGACTTTCCGTCGACGGGCTACCCTTTCGAGCCTACACAACCATTAGTCGAGCGATACCTCTTGAGAGGCGTTGACCCCGAGCGCCGGGGAATCTCGAACAAGTATGGCGTGTGGGTGATTGCAAACCCAAACGAAGAGGATGCGATCGTCGATGGATACGCCCCCATCGAACCCCTGCGGGCTTTGGTTCGGGATAAGGACCCAGAAATCATCATGAACATCGTGCGCGCCGTACATGATCAGTTGATCGCGATGAAGCGCGCCGCATTCCACCAGATGAGCCGAAATCAGACGACAATTGAGGTTCTTGTTTTCACGATCCCAGCACAGTGGGACCTGGCGTTTGAGGCAAAGCTCCGGGAGCTCGCAGCTCCCGTCTTCAACATTCCCAGGAACATGATAATGTTCATTACGGAACCTGAAGCCGTTGCACACTACACGTTGCGACGCTGGCGCGAGGAGATGGAGAACAGGGGTTATGGAGACCGTGACACGATTCTGTTTATGGATTTTGGGGGTCACAACATGGTATGTGTCTTTAAGATATAGTCATGTCTCATGAACTCTTGCTGACTTTGCCAATTGCAGAATGGCTGTCTTTTCTATGTAGCCCGCCACCAACAAGACCCGGACAACATGAGATTTTTCCGGCTAAGCGAGCCGTTTGGTAAGCTTCATAACCAGGTTAAATGTCAAGGGCTTCCAGCCAGGCTAACAGTTACACTTCAAGGCGTTGGCGGTGGTAGCGCAACCTGGCAGTACTATTTTGAAGAGGAGATCATTGCCAAATGCCGACAGGTAACAAACGAACCACTGCCCCCAGCCGAGCATCAAAGGATGCAGGGTATGTTTCGTGAGTTCAAAAAATACACTAACTTGGACAACAACTTCCCCTTTTCCTGGATCTCGGACGACCAGGCGCATTTCGTTCAAATCACAGCTCAGAAGATCAAAGAGTTTTTCGAGAGTGCTCTCACTGGCCCTCTTAATCTTGCCAAGAATGAAATTGATCAATTAGCAGAAATGAAGGCCAGATGGCAGCAAGAGGGCGAAGACATGAATCCGTTGGTTGTTGTATCGGGAGGGACGGGCCGCAACCACATCATCAAAGCGCGGATCAGGCAGATGTGCCAAGACGCAAGCCTCCCCGAACCATTTTTCACCCACGACTTTGAGTCAGGAAACGAGTAAGTTCATCTATATGCAACCGGTCCAGTCTGGCGCTAATCTCTATCTATAGTGGAATCAGGATTGCAGTTGGCGGTGCATTGGCGGTTGCCGAAGGCATAGACCCAGAGCGGTTTCTAGACCTGGGCGCCGCCATCGGGGTCCATGCCAAAGAAATCCCCAGCGGATTCTTCTCCTCAGAAATCCAATGGCCAAAGTATGCCTGTTATCTGGCAAGAAAAGTAGGCGATAATCCATATGTAGAATGCGTTAATGTTCTGCCATTACCTAGATACACCAACTAACTATTCCATAAACTAGGATCATCATATCGTCGTCTCTGTCAAGACGAGCGGGCGGGACCATGTGCAGCTCCTGTGCGATCCGTACTGGACCGCCAGCTCGCAAGATGATAGGGACGAAAATCGGGTGCTGCATTCTCGCAGTTATGAGTTGCTTGATTTGGGCCTTCTGGAGCGGGGAAAATGGACCTTCGACCTTAGTTTCAGCCAGGAAGACACCAGCACCATGATGTCCATGGCTCTCACCAGGGTATACGGGAGGAAAAGATACATTTTCGGACCGGTCATGTTGTCATTGTATTTTGACTACGGCGCCAATTGCATGTTCCTCGGCTGCCGTAATGGGACGGTGGAAGACATCGGTCTCCCCATCGACGTCCGGAAACCACCAACCCGGCCAACAGAGCCCGCTGCTCAGCCATCCCAATCTGAAGACATCGACATGGACAGTGCGGATGCTTGGGCTAACGGTGTTGATGTTGTCGATGATGACATGAAGGAAGAAGCCAGTCGCGCATCTGTTCACCGGACCGCCGAGGAATATAAGAAGGACCTAGATGACTTTCTTGCTGGCGAGGACAATGAGGACGACCAAGATTACGAGTATGAGTTGTGTTCCGGCGACGAGATGGACTTGGATAATTGATTGCGAGCTTCCTAAAGTGCCTTGACGGAGGACCCAGCTGAGGAATTGGTAAAGATCACCTTGAATTGCGGGACATGGCTGGAGCTAAGTCTACAGGGTTGGATAACTACACGCGCGAAAGCAATGTTCATGTTCTTCACGATTTGCGACTCTGCTTTGTGAAGTTTGGTCATGATAGCGCTGAAGGGAAGGAAGAGAAGGAGAAAGTTAGAACATTAGATACCTGGGTAGGCTACAAATCTCCTGCTATCTGTTGGAATAATAGTCATGATACTGCGTTAAGTCTCTTGCAGCAGGCCTAGGTGATCTTTTCGTCGCCACGATTGATCGCATGACGTTGAGGAAATGTGATGCACGTGATGTGCCCCCATGTAAGATCCATGTTTTGCTACGTTTGACCGCCTTCCCAATGTACCACAAACCACAACAGCAGGACGTCGTTGAGAGTGGAACTGACTTAGCTGAGCTATGTTAGCTCCCTGCCAACATAAAAAGCGAACTCTTTCGGACTTATACATGCGTACACCAAAATGGAATCATTAATAACTCCACCAAATGAAGTAAGAAATAAGAGAGATGACCCTCCCGTTAATGCCCGATTGTTACTTTACCTACCAGTCAGGTTTTATGGCAATGGAGCAATGTATGGATCTGTAAAAGTGTTGGGCGTGCATCAAAAATGTTTTGCAGTTCGCTTTTTCGTGTTATGTTGTAAGGGGGAGCAGTTAGGTAGCTCCACATCTACATCGTTCCTACACAGTTCTTTTTGCATCAAAGCTGTCTTAGAGATGCACCTCGGCTACTTATCCAGGCAATGTGTGACAAAAGAGGGACAGCGATTACGAGACACTCTGGAGGTACGTGGACAAGTACATGTATGTTCATTGCGTTTTACATAGGGTAGAATAGACGTTGTGAAATTGTACTCGCTATTTTCTTTGCACAAACCTATTCCTGACAGTTTTAGCTTTGACATCGACGATACTGCGACGAGCAGAAAGATAGAATCAGATAGTGAACAGGCCCTGCCATTAAAAGATGTACGTCTGGGAGGAAAACAAGTTTGAGAGTCTGAGACGCAGCGTCGACGCGCCGGACAGGCTACTGAACCCTGATGACCTCCTGTCTTCAGAGAAAATGAATGATTCAGTATTAGACGTCAGAGCAAGATACTGCTCATAGCAGCTTGCAAACAACCAAGCTCACCTAGCTTGCCAGCCCTTAGCCCCAGTGGTACACCGCGACTCGAGACCCCGCATGCTCCCCTACTTCCTCGTTTGCTCCCTCATTTGCGATTTCATCGAACGAGGCCGCGTGGCGGTTCCATAGCCTTCCATGGAAACTTGAAATTTTCAATGGGATGACAAGTACCTTTGTACTGTTTGCAAGACTTGAGCGCCTGTGACCTACTAGACCGGAATGACTCGGAGCCTCGGAGATTAGTTCGGACGATGGTCTTGAGCACACCAGGCAACCAAGTTCTCACGCAACCTGTGGGGCTACCAGGAGGAAGGCAAACTGGCCACGAAAGCCATGTTCGGATGACGGAGCCAAGGCAGAAGACAGCCGTGCTTGCCGTTTGCCGTGCCAGGTCTGCTCGTCAGTTAAGCCCGATAGCACCGACTCTGGTGGTAGATGGCTCGGGTGGTTTGTAACCTTTGAGAACCCTCAGACTGTCCAAGCCATGCGTCGTCTTTTACGCCCCAAGGAGGCCAACCGTGGCAAGTCGGTGAGAAGAACGTGAGACAGAGTTACCCCTGCCCGGAGAAGTGTCAATCTTGGTCATGTTTAACCACCAATTTTTAGATATACATTTTGTTACACATTTAAACAGTACAGTGTAGAAGTCTGACGGCTCCTTAGTAGGTCGCTTCTCTCTTGAAATTCTTCATAAGTAAGTTTTTGGTGTCTTTAGTGCCAGTCGTAATTATGATGTATGTACTTTTTGTCGCCCACTTGCATGCATGACGTTGTATCTCGTGTAGCGTTTAGATCTCCAAAGAAAACCTAGAGCTCTCGCGAACCTAAAAACACAACCATCTGGAAGAGTCGCCGACTTCCGATATACCGAGCCACCTGACAGATAGAGACAAGAGCCCAACATGACGTCACAGTGCGAAGCAAACGCAAACAATGAACATTCTACTCGTGCACCACTCCACGATGATTGGGAGAGCCGCACTCGTGAAAGATGACTGGATGGGTCCAATCAAAGCTAATCCTTGGAGGAAGGAGCAACTGGACCCAACCAAGCCAAACCAAAAGAGGGGTAAAAAGAGCCTGTGCAGAGCACTTGGCTTTTGGTCGGCCAGTAGGGCCCATTCTTAGATGCTACAACTACGCCCAGCCAAAGCATTTTATGGTGATCTGACCCAGGCGCCACGCCACAGCGCTATCCTATAGTGTTGGAGCGTTCTCTGTGTTCTTTTTGTGACGTTCCCCGTGTTCTTTCAATTGCCCAATCGTAGCCTTTGTATTGTTGTCAGTGCACAATATGCAGAGGGTAGTTTGTCGGATGCTGTAGTCCTTGAGCAGGCTTACCCCGGGTAAGGTGTCACTTGCAAAGGTGCCGTTAGCTAACTTTGCTCCTCTTCTCTTTCGTCCTCTACGTCTCGCTTGGCCCCTACGTTTCATTCGCTGCCATTGTTTTCTCTTTGATTTCAGCCGGTGTTTGAACGGGGCGATGTTATCGAACTGCTGCGAGGATAACGCGAGTGTCGCAACAATTTGAACGGGGCCTGTTCCCCAATATTAAAACAGCCTTAGTATTGCTTGAGAAGCAAGTTTTTGTCTCTTGAATAATCGGCTCAAATACACGATTCAACGGGACAAAATCAAGGACCTTAGCGAAGAATGACCCACAACATGAAGACAGCCAAAAGGTCAGAAGAAGTCACAAGATCAATGATCCAGAAGTCTTATCGCTCCCGCCTGTGCAACATAACCAACAGAAACTAAACGGATAGCCTTAAGTCCCTAAAATTACCAAGCCTATCAAACTGAATTACAAGTTTATTCTCGTTATGCTTTAAGAATACTCTCGTCATGCTTTAAGCATACTCTCTTTATTTCTTGAGCATAGACGCCATAAAATCTGAGCTTGGACGCCGCATTTTCTGAGCTGGGATGCCTCTCAGACGATTTCAGAAGACTGGTGCGTACAAGAGCCTACACACCTACCTCCACTACTTCTATGATTAACCGTTGCCGAGTCGTTCCGCCAGAGTTGACCACGACCGGGTCGATGCTAGCATCTATTTCCTTCTGTTCGGCTAGCTTTCGGATCTGTTCCCTGGCTAGACCGCACGATTGGTCCAGCCATGGACCGTTCCCATGATTTTTCAGGGTGGGCCACTCCCCCACAAGGGATCCAGGTTCATTTTCCTACCTGCACACAGCCGCCCTAGGTGGCTTTGCCCTGGATCCTTCCAGGGACATCAATCCATCACGGCATATCGCTCTCCAGTGCCATATTTGGGCATTCGAATGGACCGGTGTGGCCGTCCCCAATTCTCGGACACAATACGTCAAGCCCTTGTCGATTCCAGGGCCCATGAAAACCTTCTTCTGATTAAACGGGCGAACTAATAGTTATACTAAACGCGTGCCCCTATATTTCGACTTCGGAGCCAATTGCATATTTTTAGGTAGCCCAAACTAAACGGAGGACGATATGGACTGGTTGCTGCTATGTGGTATACGCCTAAGACTCGACTTCGCAGAAGAGCCAGAGGCCTTGGCACACTACTCCTCAAGAAGTGGCAGGTCGATATGGACTACCGAGGTACAAGTCCTGTGAAAGTGGTCCAAACAACATGCGGGCTGCCTTCAAATTTATCGAAGGGAAGCCTCCAGGGCAAAGACAGAGATTGCGCATGAAAGCACATTGAGCTGAGTCCAATTTATCCTCAAGAAAAGCAGGGAATATGAGGAGATGAAGCAACAAACATCGAAGATATATCAGTTGATGCTCAGGGATGGATGAGCTGTCCATGAACAGGACTATCTCAATAATTTGCAAGAATTGTATTCCTCTTTGCTTTAGGTCTTAGGATTCCTACCTTCAGTCCCTTACCGCCTGTCTCCCGCAAGACGTGTTGTGTGACGGGCTGAACCTTGGGTGCACTTTATGATATTTGTGGTTGTACGTCGGAGCTAACTATCCGGGCGGCCAAGCCAGGGTTTTATCCCTGGAAAGGCTGACTAAGGTGCACGGGTCGACCTGACTAATAGGTTGACTAAGGAGCTGTCACGTGCTAGTGCCTTGGCGCCAAGGCGCTAGTACCCCACGAACTATTCTACACCTAGGAGCGGGCTAAGCCCGTGACATGTTGAGGGCTCTCGTGAACACCGGAGGTGGCAGTTTACACTCTTTGCATGCGTAGATTATAAGGTCTTTTACGAGTTTGTGCCGCGCAGTGCCGCCCGAGATGACCACATAAGGGTCGAGCTTGGAGTCTGCGCGCTTCATATTGCCCAGTTTTGTAACTGCCTGACAGGCCATGGCAGAACGCCAGCTCGTGTTGATTATATCCTCTGTGGCAAGTACCTTGTTGGCAGTGCCATCTTCGTGCTCTACCCAGGCTTCAAAGGTTCCTGCGAGGTTGGGACCGAGGGCCGACTTCTTCTCACGAAATTCTTTCGTGATCTTCTAGCGCATAGATTCGGTCATCTATTTACCAGTCTGGCGGCGACAATTGCCAGCAAAGAGTTTCATAAATTCATGCTCCCAGGTGGCGCTACCAAAGAGATCTCTTGGATGCTGAGCGATCCTGAGGAGGCTGACTGGGGTACTCAGCCCGGGTATAACGATGGGGATTTTAGTGCCTCCATCTTCCCCTTTGACAACATCCTCCTACGGTACTTGGGAATCTGCCCCAGCTCCGGGCCGGGAAAGCCTCCCGGCAAAGCGACATGTGGGCAACGAAAGGGATGCTCTCATCGACTAGTATCCCCAAATTGCTTCAATCCGAGGATCAATACTCCCTGCTGAAGCAGAAAGGAAGGCAATGGAAGCTCTACGAGAGCTAATGCGATACATCCAAAACCTCCTTCTAACATCAAGAAATACAAAGTAGGGACTACATACATAAACAAATTTATCTAGTCTCGAGCTATTTCTCAGAGATGCTTTAGAATTCCTGAAGAGACATACTTACTATCATTAAAAATACACCACTTGCTACTGGGAAAAGTAGTACTTATCCAGGTAAAAGCATCTTAGCAATTCTCAAGAAGTGAATCCATCTTGGTTTGATACGGGGTATTAAATTTTCACGCAGAGGATCTCTACCTACCCTGGGCTAACTACCCCTAGCTCTCAACGAGCTCTTGGACGCCTCCTTGACATGTGCTTGGAAGTGGTGATCAGCCACTTACTTCCACCGCTCGCTTGCCTCTTCTTTGGCCTTTGCAGCTGCTCTGAGTTCCTCTCCGGCCGCACTTCTATTGGTAGCGGGGCACTGTTCTCCTCGGTTCCACGAACGCTGAGGAACATACAACATGCGCCGGCCTCAAAGTATAACGGAACCAACATAGGGCCAAACTTCTTCTCGTTCCCGCTGTATTTTCTAGAGAATGTCATGCATAATTGCATGTCGTCTCCGCTTCCAGTGAACTGCAAGTTGAAGCTCCAAGTGCCAGCGTCTAGCCGACCAAGATTCGCCAAAAGCAAAGGCGCTGTTGACTTTGGTTCATCATCTTTACAAGTAATAGACTCACCTTTTGGTTAGGTACTCTGTACCAAAGGTATGTCATGGTGTTCCAGAACAACCTTTCAAAATTGGCGGAGCGGGAAAAGGAACCAAAGGAGAAAGAGATGCCTATGTTCAACATCGTTGGCCTTTTCACGACTATCCAGTCCCTGCAGCTACTTTTGCAGTGGCTTATAGATCTGCACCATGCACTACAACGTACAAAGGGCTGTTGCGTGGTTTAAAAAAAATGCTACGCCTCCATCATTATTCCACCCTATGAACGAAAGATACAAAGTACGCGCAACTAACCCCCCGGATATTCCATGTTCCATTGACCATATTCTTTTCTACCAACTACTGATCCTGTCAGCAACTATCTCATTCACCGCACAGAAAAAGGAATTATGCCATATCCTCAATTCCTCTTCATAACCAGAGGTACCCGCCCGTCTCATCCCATCTCCGCTCGACTAGTTATATCCCGCCCGTCCCTCGTTTGATCGCCACAGGACCGCAGACGCCACGACATTCACACCACCGGTCATTACCAATAAAAAGCCCGAAATCATTCTACTACCCAAGAGCGCGTTCCAGAAGCTACAGAAGCTGGAGATCATAATGTTCCAGAAGGACCACTCACACTCCAACCGGCGGTCCACAACCCTCCCGGCACGGTTGTTCGTTTCTTCCTCAACTTATCATCGACAGGTCAGCCATGCAAGACCAATCACAAGGGCGCACTCACAGTAGCTTCCCGGCACCATTTTACCCACGCCGTCTCTTTGCGACTCGACCCGATCCGACACGGGCGGATGATGAGCAACGCTTAAAGGGCTGGGTGAATTTAACCACGATTTGTATGAGAGATTGTAGCGGGCAATAAGTATGAGAAGGTATATAGGGAAGCTTTAGGCTCCTCAAGAAAAGGCTTCCCTGTTAAACCTTCTTCTAAAGTTCGCGACCATTGTGAATCAGCACACAACATGCCTGCAAACCAGGCAACCCCGCTCCACCTTCCACTCTTGACCCCGACTTCAGCCACAGCAAAACACACAACGGATCAAACCCTGACCATACTTATACCCACATCATTCATGACAGTAACGGCAGCAGCAACAAACTCATCACGGGTAATTCCTAACCAAATGCGTCATCAAAATATGTGTCATGATTTCATGTAGTCTACTGCCTCATCATCATCCCCCCTCATTAGACACCACCAGAACGTCAAACATTTCCACTCCGTTCATACCAAGTTTCATACACAAGTCATCAGACACATTATAAACACCCGCCTCGACAGATATCACACCAATCAATCAATCAGTATCAAAAAAACTCCCCGAACTTTTCAACATATCCAAATCCACCAGCCTCATGACCCGACCATCCCACCGGCGAATATCCTCACCCCACAGCCACCAGACAGTGCCCACCAAGGCGCCAATCACCATCTGCGCGATCGCAAAGGCGATACACAGCGCGCGCAGACCATCACCAGACGCCATCACGGCATTGGGAACGGCAATAAAAAGGATGCCGGCAAACAGCGTGCGCCAGCAGGTGACGCCGGCGCCCATGTCAGTGGTGTTGCGCAGCGCGACGCCCAGGTTGGAGCTGGTGAACATGGTGCTAGCGCGGATGAGCGGGCGGACCGTGGCATCGAGCGCATAGGTGCCCGCGGCGAGCATGCCGAGCATGAAGCTGATGGCGGGGAAGTTGACGTTGGCGCCGGCGAGAAACATTTGTGGCGCCGAGGGAACAGACAGCGCGGCGGTGGCCCCGCCGTCATCTGCAATAGCGACATCATCGGGCTGCGCCATCCCAGCGTCGATGTGCAGCCCAAAGGTGAGAATCCCAATAAAGGCGAGCAGCGACCCGCCAGCAATGGCTGCCATGTGAGCCTTGGGCGTGAGCCGCGTCTGCCACCAGCGGAGCAGGGCGAACGCCGCCACGACGCCGGTGCCGAGAAGCCAGGGGCCAGTCATAAGGGTCCCGATACTCCTCGTGGAGAGGGCAAACGGCGCCGGGTTGAAGAGAAGGGAGAGAGAGGCGCTCAGGCCCCAGAGCGAGCAGTACGGAAAGAGAGAGACGAGGGAAAGGAGAGTCGTGGTGGGCGCAACAAAGGCGCGCGGCGCCTGGAGCAGGGTCGTGAGGTCATAGCTGCCGCGATAGGAATACGGCTTCACCTTGACGATGTAGTTGTAAAATGTTTCCATCGAGAAGAAACGACGGGGGGCGAGAGGAAGGGACACCTTGTATTTGCTGGCGCCCGTCGCGGGAGTCTGGGCCAGGGTGTAGGCGCGGTCAAAGACTGTCTCGGGCGCGCCGAGGGTGATGGCTGGGACGGCCAGGACGAAAAAGGCGCTGAGGATCGCGAACTGCAAGCTGAATCCGGCTTGGCCTTCAGAGGCAACACCTCCAAGCAGAGGAGGCCCCCATGTTGTCGACACGGCGACAATGGAGTAAATGGCTACCCGGAGACCACATTGATGTTCCTGAGGATGTCAGTGAAAGCTCGGTGGGTGGTTTACCACCTCTAAACTTACAAAGAAGGTATCCTGGATTGAGCCCATCACCAGCGCGTCGAAAGCACCCCATCCAAGCCCCTGGAAGATCCTCGCAGCCATGCACTCAGCATAGCTGTTGGCCACATTTGTGTTCCACACCGCACCGATAAAGACTAACAATAAAGAGACCAAGTACAGCGGCCGCTTTCCACATATCCTGGATAGAACGAGGCTCAAAAAGCCGGTAAAAGATGAAAGAATTAAAGGGACTCCCGTCAAGGCAGCGGCAGCCGTATACGTAACATCATAGCCCTCGGCAAGCCGGGCATTGACGCTCACAAACATCGTCTTCATCACCCCAGTCATCGCAACCATGAGGAGAAGCGAGGCAAAGTTTAGCTCCTTCCTCCACATTGGCCAATTCTAAATAGCGGTCAGCGTATGGTCTTGCAGTAGAATGGTCGCAGTTATATTGCACTTACCAATGGATCATCCGGATCGTCGCTTGGTTGTGGCACAAGCTCGACATGCATGTACTTTCCCTGGCCATACTTGATTGGCCTCCTGCTCGACGCCATCGACCCCCACGATAACCGCTTTGTCGAGCCGAGAATCCGTGTTTGGTCCGTCATACCCGAAGCTTGTGAGGTTGCCGTCCCTGGTCTCGTCGGAGGGTTCATCCTCAAGGGCGCCTGTGGTTTCAGTGGTGCTGGCCGTATCGGCGCTGGCCTCTTTGGGGCTTCTGGCAACCCCATCGTGGGCTGAGGTGGAATAGCCTTGGACATAGGCGTAGGTGGTAACGGCCTGTTTGGTGGCTCTGACGAGCTGGTTCCTGGCCTCGACATGGACAGGCTCGGCCTGGGTATCCTCGGCAAGTCCTTTGCTGGAGGCTTCGGGGGGATATCCGATATCAAGCCATCTATATCCCGATCCATCATACCACCGCCCTCGGCCGGTCGAGCTAGCTCGATGCCCATCTCTTTCTCAAAATTGATGCCCAAGCCCATGAGAGCCATTATACGTGTCGTGAGACTTCTCCACTCGGAGGCAGCAGGGTGGAATGCTGGTCTAATAAAAGGAATGTTGTCATCCGTCGTCGTCGTTGTCCAGCAGACGGTACGAATGGGTTCTAGCTCAGTTCAGAGTCGTGGTGGGTGTTCGTGATGAGTCGTATATGTTAAGGAGACACACATATGGCAAGGAAGAAAAGAAACTTGAGCAAGGGAGTGAGTGGATGGCACTGGCATTAAGAGCAAGTGAGCGGCGTGGGAGGGAAACAAGGGAGCACGGCAGGCGATCAAGGGAAAGAAAGCATTGACCACACATTCCTCTGGCCGTGACAAGAGGGCTGGATGGTTGGCTGCGATGCAGCAGACACGGCAGATGCCAGTCCAAGTGACTGGAGGGGGGAGGGAGGGACGTGCATGACAGGAACGAGAAGCAGACAAGGAGAGAGAAAACATGATGGTGGGGGGTGGGTGAGGCGTCGATCAGATGCACAATCGGGGGCCCTTGAAGGTGGCACAATGCCGGCGTAGCCCCGGGAGGACGAGATAGAGAGAGGGACGTATTCGCAGGGCAATCTACATCAGCAAGATCGGGCAAGGGGTTCATCACAAACAGAAAAGTCAGTCCTGATGGCGGGCCGGCGGTGTGGTGTGTGCAACTCGCTCGCTGCTGAACCAGGCTGGCTGGCTGGCTAGCTGACTTGCTTTCTGCCCCCGTTTCCCAAGGCATGAAGGAAACGAATTCGGGTTCAGGAACGAGGTCGAGCACATACGGATAGCGTACGTACCTATGATCGGTGTAGTGTAGTGTATGCGGTGCCCTGCCCTTACTTCATGCACCGTCTGCAGTCTCCGGTGGTACGGGGCACAAACATGGGACAGTCGTCTACATTTTGCGCCAACCAGGAGGATGTGCTTTGTAGAGAGGGTTGCCTCGAGGCTGCTGTGCACCGTCCGGGAGTTGAAGCGGCGCCGTCCCGTTGGGCAGCTGGGCTGAGAGCAACCCACCGTGACACCCTCGTCACCCTCGTCGACCTTCGTCGACCCCTCACCCTCCTTCTTTCGGACGCTGGGCATTGGCAAGCTCGTCCACTGAGAGGGACACTTTCGATCGAGGGCCGGGGGCTGCAGGGCAGATCCAGGCACCTCGCTCGCTGACTGTCAGACACAGGCACAGGCACTACCTAGGCACTCACTGCACGGGATGCCAGGGATTCGCGGGGGGCCTGTCCAACCCACTGTGAGTGGTCAGTGATCAGGCCCCCCCGCTCTGACCTGGCTCTGACCCAGCCATGCGGACGCCAAACCCCAGGCGGGTGCAGGGACCAACACGATGAAACTTGGACCTTGACGCGAGAGGGGGAGCTGTTTCGGCAATCCATCTCGAGTCCGTCCATCGCTAGGAATAAAGTGTGTGTGTGTGGTGTTTTGTGTGAGAATTGAGTGTGTGCGTGTGCGCTATGCTGTCGAAACGTGATTCCCCGAGTCTAAGTTAGATTAGACCTCTTATCTTAAAAGACAAATGTAAAGACACAAACAAAAAGAAAAAAAGGAAAGGGGAGTTCTGAAGATTAAGCGCATCCATCCAATGTCGTGAGGCAATGAAAAAAAAGGAAACTCAAAGCATCAGCCCACCTTTTTTGCCCACGTTAGGTTCAACTTTGCAGGACGTGCATCCGAAAAGAGGGAAGGAGCGCCCGATCAGGAGAGGTTGATAGTGGGGGAAGGAATGAGTTGGGGGGGGCCTGGCCAGGGCAAAAAGCACACTGCTGCTGCGGCTACTGCGCCCGACACCCGATACGAAGTCTCCCGTACAGTCCTAGACACCCGACAGGTCGACGACGACAGCTAGATACACAGTACATTAGAAAACACCTTGCCGCGCACCACGCAGGCGCGCAGGCACAGAACACGAAAGAAAGCGGTTACTTCCGCGCACCTCTCTCTGACGTCGTCGTCGCGATCAAAAGTCAAAACCCATTGGCTGGGTGAGACAGGCGGGGCCCCAGCACCAGGGTTTTCTTAGCACCGCCCTGAGCGAGCTGTCAGATAGCGGAGACTGTCTCCTTGAATGTGCAGCAACTCCACCTCCTCCTCTTCCTCCCTTCCCTTGTTCGACACAGTACCTACTTACACAGTAATCCGCGCAGCTTCGTAAAAAGTAAAGGAGCAAACAGAAACAAGAACAGGAATTTAAAAAGCGCGTCTTCACCGCCGCTGAGAATGTTCAATGGCGTCGTTTTTCTCCCTGTAGGGGCTAAAAGCTGACCAGTCGTCCACCAACTGACCAACCTGCCAACCAACCCACCACTGCAGCAAGGATGGGATTCCAACACGCCGGACCCGCGCTCACGACTTACGTGAAAAAAACTTAACAAGTAAGCATGTACATAGTGTAATAGGTTAGAACGAAGAGACCATTTACAAAAAGCCTCAGACCCCCCCCTATCGGGACCCTGCCTTGTCTTGCCCTTGCTTTCTAGCCTACTTGCTTTGCATGCTTGCTTGCTTGCTTCCCCTGATGGGCCAAATCCATGAACGCGAAACAACGGACAGACCGCCAGATGCGGAACAAAGACAATGGCAAGCAAGTTGCTGCAGTCCGAGCAATCGGAACCCCAGTCCTACGCTACTTACGTATGTATACGTGTGTTAGATGTAGCTATTTCCAACGCAAGTACGAACTGCCTAGGTACCTACTTCCTATGTGTTACGTGTGCGCCCAAGCACCTTGCCGATACGATGACGATGACGACAAGTTGGTGAGGTAGGGCTGCGCAGCAAATTGCTCTTCCTTCCCATGTCTACCTGACTGGCAATGATAGGGGAAGAAAACCTCTCCGATTTGAGCTTGGCCAAGCTTCCATCATCGCCAATTGCCCAATCCAGTCCTCTTTTCTTTTATCAGCGCCAGACGCGGTGTTGTTCCTCACTTCATGATCGTCACACCCCATCATCCGACAAAGTTGCACAAGGTCGCCGTCTTCAACCCGTTCCCCGGCCGGTTACCCGCACAATATCCACATCATCTTGTGTGGCGGAAAAGAGGGCAATATAGGCCAACTCAAACAGCCAGCAAAATATATAAATCTATCATCCAGGTAACAATCGAGAAGAAACACCAAGACGAACAAAGTTACTCCTTCGCGCGGTATACGAAAAATAACAACGGCACGGAGAAATCCGAGTCCAAACACCTCCATCATCAATCATTCCATGTTTCTTCTAGGTTACCAACCCTCAACGACGTCGTCCCTTCTTCCCTCCCAAAATATACCATCTGCCCTGCTTACCCAAGCCCCCAAGGTACACATCTAAGCATAAAGGAGACGACGCGTGGAGTACCGAGACCCCTGAGACGATCACGCACCGGTAAGATCGGTCGCCGTCTGCCTTCATAGTTATCGTAGTATACCAGATCCCCACCCCCCATGAAGCCATCATCAATGGGAACCATCTACCTTCGGCCTGTCCCCCGATCGGCCTCGCCAAACCCCGAACCTGTCGTCCATGCTACGGGGCCCAAGCAACATTTTCCCCGTCTCCAATCTAACCAGGAAAACGCCGTTCCTATCTCATCGTTTTCTTTTTCTAACCCCAAACAACCCATCTATGTATTTCCCTTATGATCTGCGACGTCCATCTTTCCAAAAACCACCAATCCCGTTGCTAATCACGCTTTTGATTGCCCTTTTCTTGTTTCGTCAATCGCTGTTAGCGTCCCTTTTTCATTTCTATTCTTGTTCGTGGATGAGATTGAACGCCGTCACTTGCGTCAAATATCGTGATCGCCAAATGAGCAAACACCAGCGGCGTCAGACTGCAAGATATTCGCTCCAGGTCATCCTGGACCTGGCTCAACGTTTGGACGGCGTTTTCGCCCTTCGCTCCTTAGACCCCTCCCATGATCTCAAGCGGCTGCCAATGCCATTGAGGCGACTCATACTCAGCCCCTGGGTCTGAGCTGTATGTGAACAGTTGAACCGGGCATGTGGAACGGGCTCCCGGATCGATGATGTAACCTAGGTACCCCCAAAAGAGGTCAATCAGTGAGTCAAAATTGCCAAGGTCATAGTTGTTGTTCCTGTCTGTCTGTCCTCCAGGATGTTTTCCTCGCTCGCGCGTGTTGATAAACAACAAGAAGAAGTGGGCAGATGTGAAGTCACCTGCCGCTATTTCGGTCATTTCGATCGACGTAGCTGCGCTTCCGGTGTCGAGGACACTGTCCACCTTCAGAACCACGGATGGATGGATAGATGCTGATCTTCTCAGATGACCAGCGGCTAAAAGAAAGACAAGACTGGGCAGAAAACAACCAAAAACTTGTGTTTGTTCTCTCGTTTCCAGCACAAAGCAACTATGCCGTGGCCACAACGATCAATCCCCCAACCGCTTCTGTTTCCAGAGCTAACCTCCCTCATGGTTCAATCCTCTTTCCTGTTTAGCACGCGCGAACTGGGTTCAGATAGTAGCAATCATAAGTGCATTACCTGAATTGGCCACCTCCTGCGCCTCAGACTTCTCCATCGTGAGCAGCAGCTCGGTGACGCGGATCGACAGCTCAACGAGCATCAGGCGATAACAAACAGGCAGGTCCTCGTCATTCGATACAAGAACCGGCTGGCGAGGCATGTCGTCTCCCATCTCGTTCTTCACGACACAGAAGCGCAGCCCCATATTCTGTGCGGCATCCGCCCACAAGATCGTGTCCTTTGTCCTGTCGCTGCGCCGCCCCTTCCCCAGCCCCAGCCTCGTAGACGGTGGCGTCGGAGGACGGTCGCCTGCCTGCACGGCAAGCCAGTCGCGCCACACCCGAACCACACCCTTGCTCATGTTGGCATGGCTCAGGAAGCGGTCCCCTGTGCGGCTGGGCTTGACGATGTTTGCGACGGTGCAGAGCTGCGCAAATGACTCGTTCTTGTCAAGATAGACGTCAGCAGACGGCTCGTCCGTAGGCAGCTCATGTGCGGGAACCCCTCTCCGGGGCAGTCTGGGCCGGATTATTCCCTCTATCTCGACGGGCTTGAAGTGCGCATAGAGACCCTTCAGCTGGCCTAGGGTCGGCTTCGGCAAGCCGTCCTGCTCGTCGTCGGCGGCGAAGTCGTCAAGATCAAGGGTGTCGGTTGACAGGTAGTTGTTGTAGAGATACGGGGTGGTGAGCTTTTCACTTGGGGTGTAGCACTCTAGGACAACACGGTGATCGGGCGTGGATGAGGCCTTCATGAGGCGGCTGTAGAAGATGCGGATGGTCACGGAATAGAAGTGACGGTTCACACCCAATAGGGTGAGGAGTTGGGAGGTTGGGAGCAGGGAGACGATCGATAATAGCAGCTAGATGACGATTCCATGTCAGTAGCGGTACAAACGCATGGCGGGTGAGTGGAGAGAGTGCCGTACCTCGTTAGGCAACGAGTCGAGTGTCGGTAAGGGGTCCATCTCGTGGAAGGGGGGTACAAAGATCTACAAAGAGTCGACTCGCGGATAAAACAGAAGACAGCAGTATCAAGCTATCTGCAGAAGAAGGCCTTGATGAGAGAACAAATACAGCCAGGTTAAAACGAGGCTGGCTCTGGTATTTAAGACAGCTATGATACCGGTCACTGTTGATGAATGATGACATGCGGGTGGCGCCGGGTGGTCTTCACGTGGTGGTTAGGTGGCTAGAGTCTCGACCACCGCTGGCACGTAGTGCAACGCTCATCCGGAAATCGGCTCCGAGCGGTCGCTATGAATGTGGAGATGGAGAAGATAAGGAAGTCAAGTAGCGTAGTAGGCCAGACGGTAAGAGCCTCGTATTACAACATAGTTACTATGTTAGTATGTGGGCTAACGCAATGGAACGTCTGGCATTGCAAGGAGATGACCGTCCATCAACATGCAATCGACACACAGCCAGTGAGTGCCGAAATTCGCCAGAGGACGGGCAGTACCGGCAGACCCGAGGCGACGGTAAGGATCAAGACACAAGTGGGATGATTGAACGTGCAAGGCTTGTTGATTTGGAACCTGTTAGCCCGGTGGGTGCAGCATTCGGGCTGGGTTCATTGATGGGTTCAAGGTTGCCTGTACAGGTGATGATGATGTGGTTTGCGACTTCCTTTATTTGATGATAAGAAATATGATAACGACGGCAATGCTAGACAATGACGACACCCATTTTGATTCGACCATGTGGGTGGAAATTGTGGAGTGGGGCTTCGGGCCGTGCCTGTCAAAATCACGCCAAGCCCCTAGAAAGTCACAGCATGGTGGCATGTCGCGGCACCTGAATACCGAGTCGAGACCCCTCCTGATGCTCCACTGTCGACGTCAACCTGCGGGCTGCAGCAAGGAGCCTCCGGCTTTCATGATTCATTCTTAACTGGAATACCACTTCACATACGATATTTATGTCTCTCGAGATACACCAGGGCCCATGTCCATAGCTGAAGTTGTTTTCATCATTCATCCCAGGAACATAAGACTAGAACAATCTATCACAAACATCCTTACCTCCTCTAACGGTCGAACCTCTACTAAACCACAAAAAACTTATTGGATTCCACAAAAGGAATGTGTTGAGTGATCTATTAGCCCACTCAACTACTGCACCACATAGCGCTGGACACAGCTTACACTCACTCTCATATGGCGATGACCACATATATCAGATACACCATTTGCTTCTGCCACAGTCAATCACTTCACTTCTTCATTAACTTGGTAGGTAGATACTTGGCCATTAGAGCCACTTTTCGTAAATTCTAATGACTTATCGAATGTGACTATCCCCTTGTAATCTTTCCCATTTTAAGCATTGTGTTGTTCTCCACAGTGATTCAAAGAGAACCAGAAATCTAGTAATGAGAGTGAGAGCCATCACGTCCTCGAGGCAGGGAGGCCAGTGATCCATCGGTCATTGTCTCTAATGTTATACTCCAGGTATCTACGCGCCCAAGAGCCTGTCCAACTAGTTTGATTCGATCTGCAGCCATGGATGCCGCTCAGCTTTGATCAAAGACAACAAACACTAAGATCTTTGCTGTTGACGGCCGGGTGTTTGATTTAAAAAGGGACAGGTGCCGGTACCAACTTTGGAGAATACATGAAAAGAGCGAATCATTATCAAACTCGCGTCGCTTGCTAGTAGGCGTAGTAGACTTAGTGGTCTACATAGGTATTGACAGTGTAAATATCGCGGTCTTTAATACAAAACAAAGAAGATTTTATTACTTTCCTCAGTATCCTTTGGCACCTCACTGACAATAAAGGAACCACACCATATTTCGATATATTTCCCTGCACTGCTTCAAACCCCCTCGAATTGAACAAATTCAAAAACAAGCGTACGCAAATACCAATTATAACCTCCTTGCCGTATGCTTTGCTTTTCGCTTTGGTATCCAATCTATCCGTTTCCAAGACACACACACACAACTAAAATAAAGTGGTGATGCATATAAAACAACCTATCCCGTGTAAAGCACATACACGCTTCGCCATAATGACCCTTGTGTTTTAACATCGGCAAGTTTGCCATCAAACCAATTAAACCGTGAAACCCAAAAAAGAAAAAAGGAATGTCATAAGTTTCGAACAATAATAGTACCTAGTAGGTAAGAACACGGCATCCCTTTTCACCCATCCTGCGTGGCATATTGTGCCAAATTTCAATAGCGCTGTTGCGTTCAGCTGCTGGACCAAAAAGAATCATAAAAAAAGATTCATAAAGCCGCCGCCTCCTTATCTCTCATTCTTCAAACAGTCTTAACTCCTCTCTGTCACCGTCCAGCGGCGTTTTGCCGAGCTCATATCACGTAGAGACTCAGCCTCACCCGGTGGTCGTGGACCACCACCCCAAAGTCCACTCAGACCCAAACCAGTCGCATCCACAGGAGATTTTGGGTCGATCTCCTCTTCACTGAGACTGATGGGCGAGGGCGCCAAGGTAGCTGTAGGAGGTCCTTTTGAGATCCCGTTTGATGGAGAGCCAGTCTCTTCTCCGAGCTCGGGTGGCGGGGTGGCGCCTCCATTTAAACTCAAGGACGTTGGAACTGGGTCAGATTTGACCTCGTTGGTGATGGGCGTGGCCTTTTCGTGGCTAAAATTCAACACCATATCGTCCTCTTCATCATCATGTGTCTCGTCGGCTGAAATGGGAGACCAAAGTCCAATGGAGGGTTTGCGCGGCGCTAGGCTGAATGGTCTGCTCATAAATGAGGTCACGCCACTTCCGACAGTGATACCGCCACCTTTGCTGTTGCTGTTCATGCCAAGAGCAAGTCGTGGAACTTGGGGTGGGGGCTGTGGGGCCTTTCGAATGTTATTCATCACTGCATTGGCTGATGAAGCCCTGCTGCCCGAATTGTCGTTGAACGAAAAGTTACTCAAAGACGAGGAAAAGGAACTGGAAGGGAAACGACCTCGGTTACCATTGCTGCTGTTATTGCCATTAAACACACCCGCAATCGATGGAGACCTTGAGTGTGATGGGGTCGGTGGCGGTGAGCGTAAATGCTCGGTGTTTGCGAACAGCTTGAGATCATAGCATTGGTGGATCGGGATCTTGTGCTTTCTTGACCGCTCAGGTGAGCTCAGACCTGATCGGCTGTTTTGCAACACCTCGACTTCCTTGATTGGTTTCCGCACTGCCATCGTAAGCGACGCCATGCCGACATCCATGAGGACAGGCTGGTGAGTAATAGCCCCGATCAAGGCATTACATCCAGCGCCATGAGAGACCATGATGACAACTGCCTCGGTGTCATATTCCTCGGGGTCTTCCACATCATACTCGGAATGGGCTACGGAGTCTCTCCGGGCGTAGCGCGAAACTGACTTGGTCACCATTTCCGTAGGGGCTTCTGTTGTCGAATACCAGTCTACCAGACTGTGTATACCCTCGCGGAACCTCTTGTGCATAGACGCCCATTCCTCTGGAAATACACCGCCATCTCCCCAGTCCAGCGGAGGCCTCATCGAATCCCACTGATAATCAATATCGACGCAGGCATCTCGGGCATGTGCGACGTATCCCGGTGGAATGGTACTATTGTTGTTGACAGCATAGTGCGGAACGGGGGACACGTAGCCACCCCCCTCGCTCGACTGAGATTGCGCCAGCGAAACACTACGAGACCGAGGCCCCTGCCCTTGGCTGGCGACGCTATCGCTCCTCGACAGGGAGCCGACCGACGCAGACGAGCAGTCTGAACCGTCGGAGGCGATTGAAATAGAGCTGGAGCGACCGACAGGGCTCCAGAGCTGGCCCTGAGAGCTGGCGCCTTGGGAGTTGGAGTGTGCGTGGGATGGGGGCGCAAAGTTTGGGTAGTTGTTGTAGTCCTCGCGTCTAAGGAGATCGGCCTTGGCGCTAGCCAGCATCATGACCGACTCGGGAGGTGGCGTGATGAGCTCAAAGTAGCCCGGAGATAGCCACTCACCCAAAAATGCGTCAAGGCGTAGCACGGATCTCCGTATCAACACGGGCCTCGTTGGCCTGAAATCTTGGGCATCCGTGATAACAGTCGGTCTGCACCTGGGACTTTGGACAAGAGTAGGCGTCTTTATCTTATCCGTGTCATCAGTGATCAAGGGCCCGAATGGAGTCGAGTCCTGGGCCAACCCTGCGCTTATAGCAATTGCAGTCTGGATGCATCGAAGGAAGGGCGAGCTGTGCAGGACAACCTTATATCTCTTGGGTTTCCTCTTCGCCGAGGACGCTGGGTCACGAAGGGCAGCAGCTTCTTCTTCCTTGACCTTCTCCTGTATTATGGAGGCTATCCTGACTCCCAAGTTCTTTGCAGCTTGCCAACCGCTGTAGGTCAGCGGGGGATCGTAGGGTGTGGGAGACGACAGATGCCATTGTTTGTCGGCGGCGTCGAGGCGGAATCCATGTCTGCATCTACAGTCAGCTCCGAGACACGGTATTCCGATCAGCCGCGTTGCGGCGATTGGGCGGCGGAATGTGAATGCCAATTGCTATTACTCGCCTCACAACAAAGAGGAACGCCGGCGGCTGCCCCATGGCTATTCCCCGGGCTGACGGGTCCGGACTTGGCCGGGGGCGGCGGTTGTTAGTGGCTAAATGAAGGCGACGCTGTGAAAGTATCCGGCCGGCAGGGCACAGTGTTGCGGGACGTAGAGCTGGGTGGTGGTGAAGCGGCTGTAAGAGAGATGATAGTTGGTCTGGTAGGCCTGGCAGTCCTAGAAAGGAAGTTGGCGATGATATGATTGAGAGTGATGGGGTATCGAGTAAGGGATGCGCTTCTGGTATTTAGTAGTCCGTCGTGGTTGATGTTTGTTTAACTAATGGAGGTTGGAACCTGCCCGGTTCCAATGCAAAGAGAGATGGCGGGTGGCTTATGATGGTCTTGCGAATCGATGCTGGGGCGTTGAGCTTTGTTTTTGTATCGGGTGGTCGGTGTTGTGGAGCTTCCGAGCGTCTTGGCTGAGGTGTCGTCGTTCAAAGGCAAGGCAAGGTATAGACTTAAGGTATGGCTCGATGCGTGTGTAGGTTGCGGGTGTCGTACGCAGACTTTAAGGTATCTGGCGTTGATGCATGCGACAAAAGGTACTGGAGTACGCGGCGCGGGGCAGGGCAGCTGCAGGTTGCCCTAGACCTAGACCCCACTGACGCCCTGGGGTCCTTCCTCAGCCAAGGCCGGTATGTAGCCAAAGAGAGAAAAAGAAAGAACGGCCAGGCCAAGGCTCACTGTCTCATTGGCTCTTTGCCTGATGACTCGGCTTGGTCACTGCGATACGGAGATGCTGCAACAGGCCGCCTGGGCGCTGGGCAATGGACGCTGGGCAATGGACGCTGGGCATGCAAGCCACAAAGGCCAAAAGGTTCGGAGAGTCACCAGAGAGGCAAGGCCCCGGACAGAGCTCGATCTCTATTCGGTTCACCCGGACCCAGCGACCCCAGTGACCCCAGCGACCCCAGTGGCCCCAGTTGACGTAGGTATGCACTGATTACTGATTTAGCAGCGCGAACCTAGGTACGGATAGGCCTCGTGCAATGGCTGCATCAAAGTGGTTAGACAGTCAAGTTTTTAGCAGGTCGGTAGCGCCATTCCCGCCGTTACCGTCCAGTGCGCAGTCATACCCTGTGGATGTGGCCGATGTGGTGCGTGGGCTGTAGGCGTGCCAAACGTGCTTAGCTTGCTTAGCTCAAGCCTGGAAGGCTGGCTCAGTCTGGGGAAAAGAAATGCACATTGTCGTCACATGTCACATGTCCTAGACCGCACGCTTCATTGCTTCCTGGGAAACTTCAGCTCCATTAATCAAGATCGGGCGCGTGATCAAATCTGTGGAGAGCGTGCGCGCACTACCAAGGCCAACTGAACGAACGCGCTTCGAGCCGCCAGAAGCCGCTAACCTGGCGTGCCTGGGGACCCCAATCAGCGGCTTGCCCGCAAAAAGCTCGCTCCCCGGTCGGCACAATGTCAAGCGCCTCGCTTCTATGCCCCAAGAAGCCCAGATCAGCAGTGGAGGGCGGGGCACAGAACATGGCGGGGCAGGGGCGCGCCGACTACCGAGCGCGCGACAGGTGGACAGGCGGGCGGGAGGACAGCTGTTGGTGCCAAGGTTCCCTGGTATGAGACTGTTCCAGTTGGCGAATTAGCTGCGGCTGAGCGACCGCTGCGGCGACCCATTTGCATCATCGAGCCTTCGATGACAAATGGCGTTGCCATTCGACAGTTGATTTTGATGCGCGTAACTGGAAATCGGATGGTGATGGTCTCATTCCAACACATTCGTTCGGAAAAAGCAACAGAGTCAGGTCGGCGTTAACGTTAACGCCTCCGGCAATTACTGTGTAGCCACTGAGCACTCAGCTCGGGAATACACGGCAATTCCTACTGCGCATACTGGTGCCCCTACCCCCTTTTCTGGGAATAGCATCAACCTGCTCAACATGAGGTTGTCAAGCCTCCTTCGCGTGCCTGCGCTCTTCGCTGCCGCCCTTTTTGCGGCTGCCCCCGTCGCACAAGCCGAGCATACCAGCAACTGGGCAGTCCTCGTGTCTACGTCTCGGTTCTGGTTCAATTACCGCCATCTCGCCAATGTGCTCTCCATCTACCGCACTGTCAAGCGGCTCGGCATCCCTGACTCCCAGATCATCCTCATGCTCCCGGATGACATGGCATGCAACCCGCGCAATGCATTCCCCGGGACCGTCTACTCCAACGCCGACCGCGCCGTCGACCTCTACGGCGACAACATCGAGGTGGATTACCGGGGATACGAGGTGACGGTGGAGAACTTCATTCGACTCCTGACGGATCGCGTGGGTGACGAGATGCCCCGGAGCAAGCGGCTACTCACCGACGACCGGAGCAACATATTGGTGTACATGACGGGGCATGGTGGAAATGAGTTCCTCAAGTTCCAGGATGCCGAGGAGATTGGCGCATTCGACTTGGCCGATGCGTTTGAGCAAATGTGGGAGAAGAAGAGGTGGGTTTTAGGGAGAGAGGGCCCAGTGCTCCCCCTGATACAACATAGTATCATCGCTAACCCTCTACTACAGATATCACGAGATCCTCTTCATGATCGACACGTGTCAGGCCAACACAATGTACAGCAAGCTGTACTCTCCCAACATCATTGCGACGGGCTCCTCAGAGCTGGACCAGTCATCCTACTCACACCACGCCGACAACGATGTCGGAGTGGCCGTCATCGATCGATACACGTACTACAACCTAGAGTTCCTCGAGACCGAGGTCCGCGACACGAGCAGCAAGAAGACGGTGGGCGACCTGTTTGACAGCTACACGTACGAGAAGATCCACTCGCACGCTGGCGTGCGGTACGATCTGTTCCGTGGAGGCGAAGAGGAGGCGCGCAGCCGCCTGGTGACCGACTTCTTTGGCAATGTGCAAAATGTCGAGGTCGATGGGTCTAAGAACACCACCCTGGAAGAGGACCTGCTCTCTCTGAGCAGGACTATTGCAGCACTGCAACAAAAGGCCGAAGAGGAAGAGCAGGCTGCTCGGCAGAATACGACAGAGGCCGTTAAGAGCAAGCCGATGGCACACCACAAGACTCAGTTTGCCAAGCCCCTTACAGATGAAAATTGGTGGACGAAGAAGATCTTTGGGGCCACAGCACTTGCTGGCTGCGCATTACTATGGGGGATCAGTTCGTTTTTGGAAGCACCAGGAAAGTAGGGGCATTTTAATAGCGGGGGTTTAGTTGATATTATTTTTTCTAGGTAGGGCGGGCATTAGCATTAGTGGATTTTTGAGCCAAAAGGAGGTTTTGACAATGTACATTTGATACAGTTAACATGATTGTGTCCTGGTGGTCGTGCTCCTTTTCTCCTATTGTCCTTTCCTTCAACGGCTGCTCGTCTTGGGTTAGGGTTGAGAATTAGAGTTTAATGTGGGCCGAGTTTCCTTTCGGTTTTCAGAGACACCCACACACACACACACACCCTCGACACCGGCGTCCAACACAACACCAACTGCTTCGAGCCGACTTAGAAGAACGGAAACCAATGCCGATTTTTTGGTGACAAAATGATTAGATCCGGCAAAGACTTATTGTTATAACGCTGTTCTGTATTTTGGAATCACAGAAAGACATCAATATGAGTCAGCCTACTCCGAAGCAGAAGGTGAGTGGGTGCGCCATGCTTAACCGTGTCAGTCAGCGTGGCCAGCCAGTAGTTCTCACTTCCCCCTCCACCCATTCATGCATACGTTACTACCTTGACGACGAGAAGCATTGGATGGCCACCTTTATTTTGACCGCCCCCTATTACATTGTCTTACTTACGTTTTATTGGCATTGCATTTTAAACCTACCTTGTCCTTGTTCTGAAGCAATACAAGCTCCATCTCATGTCTCTCTTGTCTTGCATCTACCTTCTTGCAGAGGCTGCACCCTCTTATGATCACTTTTCTGACCAGCTTCGAAGTTTCTGCCTCTGCGCGAGATCACCCTCAACTCGCGGCCACTCATCAAGCGCGCCATCAAGTTCTCTTGTGACGGGGAGCTAGCCGTCGCGGCCGATGACTCGGTCCATGTCTTTGTACCCGAGTACCCTGATATCTCCAAGCAGAAGGAGGAGAAGGAGGCGAGGCGGAAGGCTGCCGCCGCCAGCAGAAATGATCCTCACTATGAAGGAGAGCTATCCTCAGAGGATGAAAATGACAACGACGATTACACATTTTGTCGAAACAAGAAGCGAGCCCAGTACTCTGAGGGCAGCAAACACATGCCTGTCTCATATCCCCCTCTGGATCCGGGCATAAACAAGGAACTCTTCGTCACAGCCGGGCTTCCATTCCCCTACGATGGCGCCGGTAACGCCTATGGTCAAGGCGCGGCCAGCGACGACGAGGCCGATCTTGACTCATCCGACTCGGACGACGACAACGACAACGACGAGGCCGCCGCCTCCAACTCAAACCGTCCCTTTGGTGCCGGGTACGGCCCCATCACTGGTGTCGGCAGCAGCATGAACCATGTCGTAACCATGGACTGGTCCCCCTCGGGGCTGGGCATGAACCGTCGCCCGATCCTGGCGATTCTGACGGGCGCTGGAACGCTGGCCATGTACGGAGACGGCAACTCGGTGACTAATATCCTCCCGCGGGCCAATGAGGGCATGCTGCAGCATCGCGAGCTCGTTTCGTGGATGGTGCTCTGGGGGGTAGGCGAGCGTCTGATCTTGCCCGGCCAGCAGACCGAGATCAGCGAGTATATTCGCGGTTTTGCTTGGGCCCGCGAGATCGCGCCTGGTCAAGCCTTGCTAGCCACTATCAATGACGTAGGAGAGGTAGCTATCATCAGTGTTCAGACTATCTTTACTATGGATGAAAGTAAGACGAAGGGGAACTTTATGAGCACAGAGCCGATTGAGAGTCTGGTCTGGCTGGTAAAAGAAATAGCACGGTTTAAGGCTGTGGGTCCTCATCCCAAAGGAAGCGTAAGTTTCACAATACGTTATGGCTTGGTGTATTTGGTTACCATTGTTACTGACCCTTTCACCAGAGATGGGATGAAGATTTTGTTCCTTGTGGTACCTCCTTTGGTATTAACTTCAGTCCGTGGCTGCAGACTGGGGATTCTCGCAGCTGTGTGTTGTCGTTTGTTGACCGGAACTATGTCGGCTTCCGCAAAATCACCATCGATGGGCTTTGGGCAAGAGGGGAATCACCAAATCTGAAAGTCGACGAGGAAGATTTGTATGGAAACTGCCTACATTTGTCGACTGACGCATTTGTCGAGTTTGAAGACGTAGTAAGCTTGGCCTTCTATATCCACTATCAGACCTGGAAACTAATAACAAAAAGGTCTGGACACGAGGTGGAATTAATTACTGCCGTGGTATTGTTTCTACTGGCTTCCACATCAAGCCCTTCGAAGTGGCTCTCTTTGGAGGCGCCCCCTATCACCAAGAGTCACACACTCCAAAGGTTTGCGGGACAACTTACTCTGACGAAACGATCGATGAGCCCACTGAGAATCCCATTGTTGGTACGCATGCGACCCCTATTTGACCCTCCTTCATGACATCCTCAATTATGTAGCTAATCTCAAACCTCAGACCTCGTAGTCCACGCCCCCGACTTCAACAACCCACCCGCCATCCCATTATACACCCTAATACGAATGTCCGCAAATGTGAACAACCTCAACTTCTGGGAAAGCAACGTACCCCCCTCCCCAACGGCGAGCCACCACAATGGGCGCGCGACATCACACAGCGAGTCGAAATCGGAGTCCCGGCCGACCTGCACCTCAAGCGCGGGTACGGCGGCGAGAGCGACTCAGATAACGACTCCATGGGCGGCGTCGAGCCCGCAGACGGCGAGGACCTCGAATACCTTGACGACTACGAAAACGAAGCCGAAGCCGACAACACCATCGACGAGAACGATAACACCGCCGACGTCGTCATCCCTGAAATCCCAGAGATCCACCCCTACCGGCTGCGTCTGCACGGCCTGGCCGCTTCCCCCGGCGGCGGCGCCACCGCCGTCATCTCCAGCCACCACAGCACGCAGCATCCAGAACGTGGCGGATGGCACACAGTCCGCTCCGTCGTCTCGTTCGGGTACAGACCGCGGCGCCGGCAGCACGCCGACGATAATACTGGCCCACAGCAGCAGCAGCAGCAGCAGCAATTGCCAGACCCATCCATCCCGCACGCCCACGTCGAGCCGCTCACCACCGAGGCGCGCCTCTTCGAGTGGCTCTACGGCGGCGGGCCCCTGGTGCCGGGTATCAACATGCCGAGCAGGGAGGAAGACGGGCAGGACCGGGGGCCTGCGGCGATGGCGGCGCAGCTGGAGCGGCTGCGCGCGCTGTTCCGGCCCGCCATCGAGCAACAGACGTGCGACCTGTGCGGGTCGAGGATGGAGTGCCGCGGCGCGGTGAGCGGGTGTGCTAAGGGGCACTTTTTTGGTACCTGCGCGACGAGCGGGCTGGCGGTGCAGATGCCGGGTATCACGCGGAGCTGCGGCGCGTGTGGGCTGCGGACGATGCGGGCGGAGGTGCTGGTGGCGAAGATGCCGGACCGGAGGGCGGAGATTATGAGGGAGGTGGGGGAGGGGGTTTGTGGTGGGTGTGGGGGGAAGTTTTTGAACTGAGTGGGGTGGGGGAGGGGAGGCGAGGGGGCGTTGTTGTCGTTGAGCTACGTGTATTATACGTAGTCCAGCGATTGCACTGTGGTTATGGGCCTAGGTGTATTATCCCTGAGATGGTAGTAATTGCGTAGCATACAATTATCATCTTGATTCGCTGACCCCCCTTTTTACAAAAAAAGCCCTTTCCCTCACGGGTTCTGTCTAGTACAGCGAAATCCAGGTCTGTGAGAGCATCGTCATGGCTATCTCCCTAGATTAGAACAAGTCACGAACAGTCAATACAACCCCATCATACAAAACATATTTGTAATATCACAACACTTAAACCTAACTCTGAGGGCGGATGAACAACACATCGCTGGTGTTATTCACAGCCTCCCCAACCGTACTTTTGCTTTCGACCAAAACCAAGCTACCCACTCTCGCCCAAAAGTCCAACTCACGACGTAAACCCCATAACCCTCCCCACCGTCCTATCCCACTCCTCATCCCACCGCCTGCTCCCCTCCCTCACCGCCCCCCTCCTCAACACCTCCAGTTCCGCCCTTCCACTTCCACTCCCACTCCCACTCCCACCCTCACCCCCCAAAAGCCGTCCTAAAATCCCCGCCAGCTCCTCCGCAGTCTCAAACCCACACCCATTCTCGCCCTCCCTCACCAGCTCGCCGAAGCTCTCGTAGCCCGAGTAGGCAGCAACCGGCAACCCGGCGCCAAACATGTCGACGACCTTCATGGGCAGGTCGACGCCGGAGCTGCTCATGTGCAGACAGATGCCGAGGTCGGCGCAGGCGAGCAGGGCGGCGTAGTCGGGAAACGGCAGGAAGGCGGTGGCGATGCGCACGTTGGGCAGCCGGCCGGCTTTGGTCAGGGACGCGATGCGGGCGAGGTAGTGCGCCTTTTGGGGGCCTTTGCCGGTGATGATGACGAGGAACGGGACTGAAGAAGAAGTAGCGTATTGGGTGAGTGCGTCGAGGAGGATGGAAAAGTCCTCGTCGGGGGTCCAGCTTGTGCTGCTGACGACGAGGCGGACGGAGTGGTCGAGGATGCGGGGGATGAGGTCTGCGTTCTCGGGGGCGATGACTCTGTTTAGGATGGCGTGTCGCGTTGATGTTGAGGTTGAGGCGACGGGGGAGATGGGCTGGAAGATGGCGGCGGGGCGGTCGTGGACGGCGAGCATGGGCTGGGCGATGCTGTAGGGGGGCTGGCGCAGCTGGCGGGCCATGGCGTGAGTGACGGTGAGGTGGGAGGCGCCGTGGCGGCCAAAGTAGCACTCGTAGAGCTTGGAGATGGACACTAGGGGGTGGTTGGCGCCCCGGGTGCCGGCCAGGATGGTCCAGCCGTAGTTGTGCCAGTCGATCATGAGCTTGCTACCGCGCAGGCGGCAGATGAGGCTGGCGATGGCGAGGGTGGGGATGGAGGGCGGGTTCTGGACGAGGATCCATTGCGCCGGGGGCAGGGCGTAGGCAAGGAGGTGGGTGAGGTGGTAGACTTGGGATAGGACCTTGAATGGGGCGAAGAGGATGAAGGGGATGGAGCTTGGCCGCCGCGGGGGGGTGGGCAGGGGGGCGATGGTGATGTTGGGGCCGCTTAGGACGTCGGGGTGAGGTGCGGTTTCTATGCGAGTAGTTAGCATACCTTGTGACTACGATCTTGGTTCTTGAGTGAGCTGAGTGTGTCTTACCTAGATAGCCGATCAGGTTCACCTTTCCGCCATGTTTGGCTATGCTTAAAGCATGGTAGGTCATGCGTGGACTTCTCCCAATATCACCGAGGACAAGAACGTGAACAGAGACGCCACTGCCCCCTGAGCCAGCTGGAGGGCCTTTGTATTTGGAGGGGATCAACACCAGATAGGCGATCAAAACTGCCAGACCGAAAGCACATAAGATAAGAGGATATATCACCATCGCAGCCATGGTGATCCAGTCAGTCCTTGGCTAATAGGCGACGATAAGAACTGGAAAGACGGGCTATTGCGCTTCGGGTAAGTTCTGGACAGATGTCATTTTTGTGTTGTTGCGTCGATTCAACACACGCTCTAGAATAGTGCCCCACCACCTGGATGTCTTGCAATGCAATGTGGAAGGCAGCACTGATCTGATGAGAGCTTCTCAGCCTTGTGGTATCTGATCGATGGCGGCCAGCCTTACTACGTACTACGTGCTGCACACCGGTATCTGAATGCGAGATGGTGAACGTCGGACGTTGAACGCTGATTCAGGCTGTTAGCGACCTTTACTCTGGATTGGGCTTCTGAAGGCGTCCAGATTAACGCAGATTATCGCGCCCGCGAGGTATGCTTTAGCGCATGCGGATGGGATTGACTGGCGCAGGGGTTCAGAGACGACAGCGCGGCAGAGCCAATCAGGACGTGCGTTTGAGTGGACCACCTCGATGGACCTTCCCCACACGCTCAAGGGTCCCGGTTCAGGGGCCAAACAGGGCTAATCAGAAAAAGGAAGGCGGCGTCGGCGGCGGCGAGGAGATGGAAAGAGGGACAGACCAAGTTCGGGCCAGTCGAGCCAGTCAACAACAAATCCCGTAGCGGCATTGCATTGCAGCAGCTACTACCAAGTACCTCCTTCCGTTTATTATCTACGACGAGTCCACACACCGAGACACCTTGCTGGCCCAACTCGAGCAATTGGACCATTCACCATTCTGTATTAAACCATCGCACTCTCTCTAAGCTCGCAGCCACATGTCTCACTAAGTAGCAAGCGAGAGCCTGTCGCGATTGCGGAGTCAAGAGGAGGTGCACGACATCATCGCTAGCTAGCTAGCCTATCTGTTTTCTGTCGTACGTGCAAGGCCCATCCTCTCTCTTTGAGACTGAATAGACCGAAAAACAATCCCATACTGACGACCCTATTTCCTAGCACTCTCTTCAAGAAATCCTAATAACTGGCACACCATCAAGCTCTCTCAAGTCGATTGCCTCGCTGGCGCAAACCCTCTGGACTGCATCGACCGGCCTCCCCATGACAGGCAGCAGATAACAGCTGGAGCGGTGAGGCTCCATCAGCGCAACCACGCCCACGAACACGAACCACAGCAGACGACAACATCGGAGATTTAAATACGTCGACTTGGACGCAAGCATCGCGCGCATAAATGGCTTCGTCTTACGCCTTGCCGTCCTCCGCCATTCCCCAACACTTCCACCAGCACTCTGCGGAACACCTACACTCGCATAGCCATTCGCCTTCCCATTCGCACTCGCACTCCCACTCGCCCTCACCCCTCAGCTCCCTCAGTCCCTCGCGAAAACGGAGGGACTCGAGGGCGGCCACCGGGAGCCACAGCCACAGCCATGGCCACGGCCATTCTCACTCCCGCAATCAGAGCAGCCATTCCCATTCTCATTCCCACGAGCACACCACCAGCAGCCATGTTCACAACGAGGAGCATCACGAGCACAACCACGCCGCCCATGAATCCAACTCCAACATCTCAGTCCTGCACCAGTCACGTCTAAGCCTCCCGCCTCCGTTGGCACCGAGCAGTCATTGGAGGACGGATTCAACCCCGGGCGGGAAGCCATTGGTGACGCCGACGGATGGCAGCTTTGACGAGATTCATAAATATGAGCCCCCGGCAGCCGCTTCGGGGCTGCACACGCACCATGAGCACTCGCACCACGACCACTCGACAGAGCGCTCGAGGTTCACCAATATGCTGCTGCCGTATACCTCCAAATGGCCACTAATTCATACAGTCATGACGGAGAAGGACTCGCGCCGTATATTCTACTTTATGAGGTTTGTTCTTTATACCCATTCTGTGATGAGCTGCGCGAATGATTACTGACTTCTTTCCGCGCAGCTTGAACCTCTCGTTCATGTTTGTGCAAGCCTTCTATGGATACGTGACGGACTCCCTCGGTCTTCTCAGTGACAGTATACACATGTTCTTTGACTGTGTCGCATTAGCAGTCGGGCTGTTGGCAGCCGTCGCCAGCAAGTGGCCTCCAAGCGAGAGATTTCCTTATGGATTTGGCAAGATCGAGACGCTGAGCGGCTTCGGAAACGGCGTGTTTCTGATACTAATTAGTGTCGAGATTATGTTTGAGGCCGTCGAGAGGGTCATCGAGGGTAGGGAGACCCAGCGGCTTGGTGAGCTATTTATGGTCAGCACGATGGGACTGTTGGTGAACTTGGTCGGCATGATGGCGTTTGGCCATCACCACCACGGGGGTCACGATCACGGCCACAGCCATGGCCATTCCCACGATGGACACTCCCATGGCCCCGCCAAGGAGCATAACCACGACCATTGCGACTCCCACAACCACGATCACGATCACGATCACAACCACGACCATGACCATCCCCACGACCACGACCACCACATTGAAAAGAAACACGACCACTCCCACGCGCATTCCCACGACAACGAAAACATGCACGGCATCTACCTGCACGTCCTGGCCGACACGCTCGGCAGCGCAGCCGTCATCGTCTCGACGGTCCTCACCCACTTCTGGCCGTGGTCAGGCTGGGACCCGCTCGCCTCCTTCCTCATCGCCGTCCTCATCCTACTATCCTCCCTCCCGCTGGTCAAGTCGTCGGCGCGCCGCCTCCTCCTCACCATCCCGGCCGAGATCGAGTATAACCTGCGCGAGACGCTGTCGGGGATATCGGGGCTGCGCGGCGTGGCGGGCTACGCGGTGCCCAAGTTTTGGATCGACGACCGAAACGCGGGCGAGGACGCGCCGCCGAACAAGCTGTTGGGGGTGATGCACGTGGTGGCGGTCCGGGGCGCGGATATGGAGGACGTGCGCGACCGCGTGCGCAACTATCTGCTTGGGTATGGTATTGATGTCACGCTGCAGGTGGAGCGGGAGGGGGACACGAGCTGTTGGTGTGGGGTGGGGAGGAGCCCGTTGTCGGGGGGTGGTGTTGGTGGTGGTGGTGGTGGTGGTGGGCAGCATAAGTCGAGGAAAAGCACCAGCATCTTTTAGGGGGGAGATGGTGATGATTTTGTTTGAGCCATTGGAATGAATTGGGCTTTTGGGGTTTTTTGGCTGTAGTGGTGGGGAGGGGTTTCTTGGTCGGGGTTGGTTGGTTGGTTGGTTGTTTGGTTGTTTTCTCGTTGAGCACATAGGGGGTTGGATTGGCATACTATTTTGATCGCTCCTGCGTTTTTGGGGAGTGTATATGGATAACTGCAGGCGAGTCGCCGTGGGGTATGGCGAGCGTAGTTTAGAGAGACTTTTTGATCCGTGAGTTTTTGTAGACAGCGTTGACACTGACAAGACAGTAACCTTACCGAGGAAGGTGCGACGTAAGTAATGTGCTGCAGGTCTAGTATTTGTATATATGATGGTTGGCTTGGTTTACTTAGATACGTGGTTATTTGTATTACAAAGAGAGTAAAGACTTTGTTGATAAATAACATAAATAACTGGGCAGAATACCCTTCTGAATATTAGATACCATGACTATTCGAGTTGTTTCGTGATATCCTCCATGCTTACTTACTACATTTTAAACTCTCATTGCCTGCCTTGCAGTCGCTCTGTGTCGCATGGCAAGTGCCGCTTGTTCCCTTGGCCCTAAAGCCGCATGCATGCTGCTTGGTTCACATGCAAAAAAACGCAAGTCCTTGGCAGGCAAGCCCGACCTCCATCAGGCGGGAGCTTAGCGATTGGTTACCGTGCCTTTTTAAACATGCGCAACCACCCACCGCCTTTTTCTGTGTCTGGCAGGCAAAAAAAAGTTCAGCTTATATCCATCTGTCCGGCGCGGCTTGCGACGGGAGTACTAAATCGTATCTTTGATTTCTAACAAGCATTGCACTATTTATTGTGGGAGTTTGTTTTTGGGGACACCCCTGTCTGCACTCTGCCCCTCCATATGCCGAGGGATTGACCCCACGTTTATTCGTTTTCCCCGGTGTTCGGGGGTTCCACCTGCCCACGGGCGGGGTTGGGCTGGTTTGTTGAGTGATTCTGACCGTTCATATCGTGTGTTATATGATGTGAGTAGCACTGTAGGTACTCAGGGTCCTCGTTGTAGCATGTGAGAATCAACGTAGTAAATACTGTCAGGTTAAAGTAGGGTGGGCATAATATAGCAAGGTTAAGGTGAAGGTGTAGGATGCAGCCGGACGACCGAAAGACAGCGGGGAAGGATGGAATGGAGGATGGGGCGACTTCCACGCTCCCTTCCCGCTCGCGCGACGGGAATTTAGGAAAGGTTTAGCTACGGTAGGTGCCTTGGATGGGGTAGCTTGGCTGGAATTGGTGTTACTTCTTTGCTCTATTTTCCGAGGCTATAAAATCCCAGGTGTGTACAAATATAGATAGATAGCAAGAAAACAAACAGTATTCATGATGCAAAAGCTCTCTTGAACTATGTAAGTTGCTATTCCAAGACATCTCGTGTAATCTGCGTGCTGAAGGACGGCCGTGGCACTTATACGCCGAGATTGGGTGGTGGGGCGTCCCTTTTTGCCGAGGTCTTTTCTTCTTTGCGCTGACGTCCGTGGCTGGGCTAGAATTGGAGTCGCATTTCGCATCGGTAGGGGGGTTCAAGGGATTGCGCCAGCGGCAGCGGAGCTCAACAGCAGTAGCAGCTCAGAAAAAACACCACCACCACCACTCCAAAGACACGACTCAAACTTACTTTATGCGCAACCCCTTTTTCTTTCCACTCGGACGACCTTGGAGACTCTTTCGCCCACCTGCTATCCGTAAGCGCCGCTGTTCAATCCCCTCCTAGCATCACCTCCTAACAACAAGACAGCAACAAGCCGAGCGAACTCCCGAGAACGAAAGGGAGAGAGGCAGATCCCGAGGCCGACCAACTCCCCCCTCCACCAACAAACAAACAAAACAACCCAAAACCCACAATGTCGACCTCCCCGTCCTCCTCCCCCTCCGAAACGGCGGCGGCTGCCGCCGCCTCGGTCAACCGCAGCATTCAATCGACGCTGCCCTCTGCAGTAGCCGACAAGCTCCCGCACGTGCCCTCGAGCACGGCGGAGCTCAAGGCCGACGCAAAGGCAGCCGCGTCGACGGGCTTCACACAGCTGCGGTCGTTCGCGGCGGGCGGCTTCGGCGGCGTGTGCGCCGTCGTCGTCGGCCACCCCTTCGACCTGGTCAAGGTGCGCATGCAGACGGCCGAGAAGGGCGTCTACTCGAGCGCCATCGACGTGGTGCGCAAGAGCGTCGCCAAGGACGGGCTCAAGAGGGGGCTGTACGCGGGCGTCAGCGCGCCGCTGGTGGGCGTTACGCCCATGTGTGAGTCTCTTAGCTTCCCCCTATCTGGGGAACTTCTTAACTGACCTCCCCAAAAAGTCGCCGTCTCCTTCTGGGGCTACGACCTCGGCAAGTCCATCGTGCGCAGCACGTCCGGCATCGCCCCCGACGCCAACCTCTCCATCGCGCAGGTCGCCGGCGCCGGCTTCTTCTCTGCCATCCCCATGACCGCCATCACGGCGCCCTTTGAGCGCGTCAAGGTCATCCTCCAAGTCCAGGGCCAGAAGACGCTCGCGCCCGGCGAGAAGCCCAAGTACAGCGGCGGCGCCGACGTCGTGCGCCAGCTGTACCGCGAGGGCGGCGTGCGCTCCGTGTTCCGCGGGTCGGTCGCGACGCTCGCGCGCGACGGCCCCGGCTCGGCGGCTTACTTCGCCGCCTACGAGTACATCAAGCGGCTTCTGACGCCCAAGGATCCTGTCACGGGCGAGGCCAGCGGCAAGCTCAGCTTGCCGGCGATTACGTGCGCTGGTGCCGCGGCGGGCGTGGCCATGTGGATCCCCGTCTTCCCGATCGACACGGTCAAGAGCAGGCTGCAGACGGCGGAGGGGAATGTCACGATTGGCGGGGTGGTCAAGGGGCTGTATGCCAAGGGCGGGTATAAGGCGTTCTTCCCTGGGTTTGGGCCCGCGCTGGCGAGGGCGGTGCCGGCGAATGCGGCTACGTTTTTGGGGGTGGAGTTGGCGCACCAGGCTATGAATAAGGTGTTTAACTAGATGGGCTGGGGATGGATGGGAGGATTTCTTTCTGTTCTTTTGTGATGTTTATTTGTTATATACTACAGCATGCGTTGTTGTCGACACGCTTTTTCTTTTTGGTTTACTCTGATGGATGGATCTTAAATAGAGCGCGCCAGGAGTCTGGAATTGCATAGGTATTGATTGTATTAGAGCTGGCCATCTGCGTCAGGTTTGCTTGTCTTGTTGTTCTTGTCTTGAAGCCTGGGACGGTTACCATAGATAGTAGATGTAGCCAACAGTTCCAGCGGGTGGGACCTGCGCCAGAGACTTACTTTTTATAGAGAATTGCTACGGGGGCATCCTCCCCCACATCGGGGTTAGGGTTATAGGTAAGGGGGAAAAAATCTGGATTTTTGACCAGCCAACACCACTAAATTTATAGCGCACCTGGCGCATTGCAACCACCGGTCGCATCGCAGCAAACTGTCAATTACTGCACGATTAAGTTTTTTATAATAACACACATTTGTATAAATATTTACTGCATGTACAAGGTAAAGAATCAATTCATCTATCTACAGAAGCTTCTACAATTGAAATATCTCTTTATTTGGTGGTTGTGATCTATTCGTCGTTGGGGGTCCTTGGTCGCGCACCCACATGCGCCTTGGCCCGGCACCAAGCCCCTTTTACTGACCTTCGTATGCGAGCCAAAAATGCGTTTTTTGGCCTGACTGAGCCAAAGATGCGTTTTTTGGCTCGCATACGCACCCGGCCGCCCTGACTATATGCCCGCATTCTCCCTAGCTTTGGCACTCGGCCGGGGAACCCGGTCACTCCTTGTCATCCCGGCCCTTAAGGAAGGAGAGAGAGACCGAGTTTGAGTGGTCTTTTCGCCTGCAGGCTGTTTCTTCTTTTCCTTTCTCTGAAGAAAGAAGTCTTCGTCGTTTGACTGTGCCCAATCTCAACTCTGATCTTAACTGAGTAGTAGATGCCTCAGCGGGCTGGGCGGGCGCCTCGCCCTCGAGATGCGCGCCCAGCATCGTTAATCGGGGTATCGCGCGCAATCGGAATTGAAGCTTAAAAAGCTCAGGGACGATGCTTTCGAGGATGCTGAAGCTATATATCGAGTCAGAATTGGATGGGGTATTTTTGGTGATGTTGTTGTAGACTTACGATGAGGTCTTTTTTGGTGCAAGGTGGTGTTGCCATGCAGGCAGGAATCTGGCTCTGGCTGACTTGCACCAAAATTGGACCTTTTTTTGGCCTGGCTAACTTGCAGTATAATTGAACCTGTTGCCTGGGACTATAGTGGTTGCAGTGGGCTACTAGCCTGTAATTTTTCTATTACCTATAACCCTAACCCCGATGTGGGGGGGATGCCCCCGGAGGAAAATGGGGGTGCCCCCGTAGCAATTCTCTTTTTATATTACCTAGTCAAACTCCCCTTTTCTAACCATTTCGGGGGCCTACTGTGGTGGTATGGGTAAATAAAACCTGTGGAGCAGGCATTGACAAGGGAGGTGCCAGGGCTGGGCGTGTGCGCGCAAGGGTTGGAAAAGGTACAAAGCTCGGAAAAACATGGGTTTCGGCGTAAGCCACACACAGTACCTGCATTGGGGGTTTTTTTTTTCGCAACCACAGTATGACCCCGACACTGCAATTTTCGTCCCGCAGGAGGGATTGGAATGGAAACGCACAGCCAATCAACTGTTCGCAGTGGCATGACAGCGCCAAACTCGAAACTGGATTGAGGATTACACGCTTATACTTTATTTGCTTCTTAGTGTCACGGTTAGAGATGACGACTGGATCTTGATGTTGTCCTCTCGTGAGTAGGTAAGTTTCTAGAAACAGCGCGTATGCTAAGCATGGCTAGTAGTGAGGTCAACAACCTTCATAAAGCCGAGGGAACATTTGTGCTTGTTGGAATGACAAGGTCATTCGTACTAGTCACTATAGTAACAGTAGAGAACGGGTTGGTTGGGGGTTGTTGTTGTTGTATTGATCTGCTTGTCTATGTAAAAGGATCACGAACTACGGGGACAGGAAGTGGGTGGTTTTGGAGGGGTTCCTGGGACACGTGACCAGCTCCCCACTATTTTGCATCCTGTCGACCAATCACAGCCGTCACAGCCTGACGGCTGTATGCCTCTGATTGATCGTAAATCCGACAGTGCTGGCAAAAGGGAATAAGGGACGTTTAAAGGTAATATATTGACAAAAGTAAACTCGGTGGTGCTATGCGATGCATAAGGCTTGGTGAATCACTATTGCGCCCTGACAACTCCAACGCTGATGTACCTGGAAACCCATTCACGATGACAAACATATCCCTCCTAATCTCCCTCACCAGATCCCAGGTACAAATAGCAAAACGATGCCCAACCACAAGAGCCAACCGCAAGATGAAGAGGGGAAAAGACGCCGCCCGTAGAGCGTAAAGCTATATCGCCTATCCCATCGCATCACCCCCTGATCCCACCCCCTGAATAGTCCATTCTCTCACCCCATCTGCCCATCATCAACACCCCATCTAATCCTCCCCCAAACTCGCCCTCACACACTTGCGACAGCGCTTCTTGAACTCTTTCCCGTTCCCGTCCTTCTCGTCCCGCAGCAGCCGCGCGGCCTCGACGTTCGCCGGGCTCTCGTCGTTGGGGTCCTCGAACAGGCTGATGACGCTTAACAGAATAGTCTCGGGGGTCTGGACGGGGCTCCAGCGCTCGCTCGCGGCCTCGTAGCCGTACTTGTCCTCCTCGGGAGGGTGCAGGATGCTGATGCAGAGGTCGCCGCTGGGGTAGATGTTTGGGTGGAAGGGCACGGGGTGATGGAAGGTGAGCGTCGGCGGCATGTGCGGGTAGGTGGGCGGGAAGGTGAGGTGGGCGCGGAAGTTGCCGCCTGTTACGGAGGAAGGGGAGTTAGTATTACGAGGATGGAATAAGGGGGAGGAAGGGGAGGGGGTGGGGAAAATACCGCCATAGTATTTGCAGTCGTCGTTGATCATGAGCATCACCTCCCACTTGAAGATGTTGCTGTCGCTGACGAGACCGCAAGAGATGCCAGGGATGTCCCTGTCCGACTGCATCTGCTTGAGCTGCCGCCGCAGCAGGGCGCCGGCGGCAGCGCTGCTTGTGGAGGAGGTGGACATTGTGGTGGTGGTTTTGCTTCTTTCTGGCTGTGGTTGTGGTTGCAGATTTGGTTATGGTAACTGTCCTCGTTGGTGATGGTGGGGGTTTGCGGTGGGGTTCCTTCTCCTCTCCCGTCCCTTTTTGGAGGTGGGATGCGTCCGGAATTTCTCTTTCGTTCTCGACGTAGTTGAGGACAGATCTTTTGGTCTCAAGGCAGAGTCAAGGGTGCAATTAGAATTATAACTGGAATTTGAAAAGTTTATTTGTACAGAAAGAAAGGATCAAGCACGCGACCTCGACGACTAGACCTAGCGCTTGGTCAGACGGGAGGAAGTGGGTGGCAGGCGGGGATCTGCAGCCTACCCGGGCGGCACCGGGAGGGCGGGGTCCTCCTTGCTTGCTTGCTTCTAGAACCTATTGTTAGTCTGATTGGAAATCTGTAAACCCCGAAACAAAACATCTAGACATTAGGAAGTGAAGTTCCCATTTCGTTATTTGGTGTCTTTTTTGTCTCGTAGTTGCATCTGTTCTCTCCATGTCTGGCAGTGGCGCGATTCCTGTTTCTCTCTTGATACATGTCCAGGTGCCACCGTGGGGGTCAATGAGAATGGCGAGCATGTGAGCGGTGAAAATTTGCGAGTCTGCTTTTTCTCCTGGCCTGTTTGAACTTTAGATCCAGTTTCTTAATTATGTCTGCTTTCATTGGATGCAAAGATTGAAGCCTATGGCACATGTGGCACATGTATGTACACGTTGAACTCAACGTCCAACTGTCTGGTCCGCTCCACTATCTCTACCTCGCGGCTGTATCTTGGTAACCAACGAATTCATGCGCCCCAAAATCGAATACCTACCACCTATATACCCCCAAGTAACCGCAAACGCCGTTCCCATGCCATATTATGGTATCCCTTTTGTGAACCCATCCAAGAACCATACTTACTGTACAACCCAAAGAAAAACATATCAACGAAGCCACCCCACCCTCACTTCCTCGTCGTCGTCCCAAACCCCGTAAACCCCATCGCAGCCATCATATCATCCTCATCATGCTCCCCCTCAATCCTCACATCCTCGCCATACTCCACCTTCACTTTCACCGCCTCCTCCCTCTCCCTCCTCCTCCTCTCCTCCGCCTCCTTCCTCTTAACCCTCTTCTCCTCCCTCTCCCTATCATCCTCCTCCTTCCTCACCGCCAGCCGCTCCTTCAAATTAACCACTTCATCCTTCTTCTGCGCCTGTAGCCTCTCCCACAGCGTGATAATCCGATTGTGCACGTCCTCGGCCGTCGCCTTGCGCACCTCGCCCGTCTGCCCGATGCTGCGCAGGTGCTGCATGCTGTTGGTGTGCTCCAGCCACTGGATCGAGTCTTTAAAGGTCAGGTCGCACGCCTCGCAGTAGAAGCCGGCCGAGCGCCCGCGCTTGCCGACGCCCGCGCCCGCGGGGACCAGGGTCGTGGTGCCGACGAGGCGCGAGAAGTCCTGCGTCGCGTTGCGCGCTGTCGTGAGGGTCTCGCTGCCGTCCATGGGCTTGTAGTATTTCTTGCCCGCCATCTTGGCCTCCCAGCGGGCCTTGCGCTCGTCGCGCTCGGCGGCTTCGCGGTCGGCCGCCTTGGCGGCATATTCGTCGAGGTCGTACTTTTTGCGGAAGTCGGTGTCGCCGGCGGGTTTGCCGTAGGCGGACATTTTGACAAGGGGCGGGGTGTGGATTGGTAGTGTTTGTTGTATCGCGATGGGGAGGGCGCGGATGAGACTGGCGGGGATTGCTCGTGTGTGTTTGTATGATTGTACGACTCGCAATCAGAAGGATAGATAGATGATGGGTGTGCTGAGGCTGGGGACTTGCAAGCAGCAAGGCGCTGTGTTCTTTGCAAGGATCACGTATTGACGCGCTAAAGTGTAAGTGCTTTTAGAAGACGCGCATTGGCTTTTTCTGTTGGAGGGGTAGCTTTCGCGGGGTGCTAAGAAAAAAGTCATTAATCCCTGCTCAGCTCTGTCGCATTCGCTGTTGCTAGCGGTAGAACGATACTCGTATCTAAGCGTATCTAGGTCGCTGGCGTGGAGTATCTCGTTATCTAACGCGGGGCATTGCAAGTTCAAGATTCTTTATTCTTTCCCCCCCTTGTGATACCATATCTGCCCAGGTGCTTTGAACAAACAAACACCACCAACCACTCCCCTCCATCTCGCCCAAGATGCTCTACCTAGTTGGCCTTGGCCTCTCTGACGAGACCGATATCACAGTCAAGGGTCTCGAGGTGGTCAAGAAGGCGTCGCGCGTCTACCTCGAGGCCTACACCAGCATCCTCCTCGTCGACCAGTCTGTTCTTGTAACATCCCCCCCCCTTTTTTTTTTTCTTTCTCCCCAGGTTCCCCCTCAGAGCTAACAGCTAACACCAACAGTAGGAAACCTACTACGGCCGGCCCATCGTCGTCGCCGACCGCGAGATGGTCGAGTCCAACAGCGACGAGATCCTGCGCGAGGCGCAGATGGTCGACGTCGCCTTCCTCGTCGTCGGCGACCCCTTCGGCGCTACCACGCACACCGACCTCGTCATCCGCGCGCGCGAGCTCGGCATCCCCGTCCGCACCGTGCCCAACGCCTCCATCATGTCGGGCATCGGCGCCGCGGGCCTGCAGCTCTACAACTTCGGCCAGACCGTCAGCATGGTCTTCTTCACCGACACGTGGCGCCCCGCGAGCTTCTACGACCGCGTCAAGGAGAACAGGTCGATCGGCCTGCATACGCTGCTGCTGCTGGATATCAAGGTGAAGGAGCAGAGCTACGAGAATATGGCGCGGGGCAGGCTGGTGTACGAGCCGCCAAGGTACATGACGGTGGCGACGTGCGCGCAGCAGATGCTGGAGATTGAGGAGGAGAAGGGCGAGGGGGTATACGGGCCGGAGAGCTTGGCGATCGGCGCGGCAAGGGTGGGCGGGCTGACGGAGAAGTTTGTGGCGGGGACGTTGAGGGAGCTGTGCGAGAGCGACGAGGCGCTGGGCGGGCCGCTGCATAGTATGGTGTTGTTGGGGAGGAGGACGCACGAGCTAGAACATGATTACGTGAGGGAGTTTGCGGTTGATAAGGAGAACTGGGATCGGATTTGGAAGAAGGATTATGAGGGGAAGCATTGACGGCTCTCACTTTCATGAATTATCTACAAGGTTTTAATACACTGGATGGCAATGATATTATTGGGTCTATGGATTAAAAACTACAACTACAGCAGGTATGAAAAACCTCCTCGGATTCACATTTAGTGCGAACCCCTCCAGTTGTTCACGTCCTGCTCGTTGATCTCACGCAGCTTGTTGACAGCCGCCGGCTTGCCCGTCAGCGTGCCCTGCGCGACCTCTGCCACCCGCCCGATGATGTTCTTGGACACGATGGCGTAGTGGGCCGTGGTCATCTTGACGCGGATGACGCCGATCCGGGGGTCCTCGGGGCCGCCGTCGTGGACGCCATCCTCGAGGTCGCCCAGCCAAGCCTTGAGCGTAGGGCTGTAGTGCTTCTTGACGAGCTCCCGGTCCGTGATGATGTTTGCGCGCCCGCTGACCGACGCCCACTCGCCCGAGCTGTTGAGGAAGGAGCAGTTGATGTGCGAGTCGGACGAGAGCTCGTCAGTCTTGCCCGACTCGGTGTTGGTGTGGAAGAGGAGGTCGATGCCGCCGGTTTCCTGTTGATCGCATGGTTAGAGCTGTTTTGGAAAAATGATGGTTGGTGGAGTGGTTGGTGACTTACGGTGGCTGCCAGAGCCATGCACCTCGAGGCCAGGTTACCAGATTTGGCATCGTGGGTCGTCATCATGCAGAACTTGCAGCTGTTTATGAAGTTGGCGAGGTCCTGGATCTTGTCGGCCAGAGGAGTCTCGTTGTCAAGGTTGGCCTTTCTGTAAGGGTCGGCTGGCTTGCCGTTGCCGACCTGAGCGTTGGAGAATTGCTGAGACATGATGAGAGAGGTGCGATGTTGATGTGAGAATCTTGGTTTAACTGGAGGTATTATTGAGGTTGCCGAGAATAACTGGCAAATTGGACGTTTGATTATCTTTGTTGCGATAGTGGTTGAAGGTGAGGAAAGTCGTGAGAGCATGGTATGTAGAAGAGGAATGGTAGGTATTTATTCCCCATCAATATCGTCTCGCATCTTATACAATGTCCATCATCAATCATTTCATTCAGGGGCAGTATCCCCGTATCCCACGTAACAGCCATTTCATCATAGACTCCACACAATGACAAATAGTTGTTGTTTTGTCTCCATGACACTTACTTCTTGTGCTACTTCTGTTTTCAGAACTGGTGACGTCAGGGACTGGGGTTTTAGGGGTCCCGAGACGGCCCGCGATCTTGGGCCCGACGCGATCATTTTCCGATCTCCCTAGATCGAGACAAGATGAACACTGAGTGGACCTTCTTAATCATTCCAACGACCCTTCTGTCTCGCCCTGTCCCGTCTTGTCGTGTTGATTCCAAGACACTTGTGTAATACATAGTTCATCATAGTGCTGGTCTGGAAAGCTGCATAATGGCAAAGTACCTACGTATGAGAACGTCGCCAAGAATTGACAGGCTCGTATCTATCATTCTTAGGTAACATAAGTATTTTTTGTCCTTGAAGCCCCTGGATGTTTATCGCTTCACCCCATGTTACCCCTGAGCTATCCACGATACTCACATAAGATCCGATTCACCTATGCGCGCAAAAATAAACAAGTACTAACAAGGTCGATAAAAGCCTTTGAACAGTCAATCGCTGAGTGTATCAATATCATACCACATTTCACCTTAAAGACCGCTTACCATATCCATCCTCCCCTCCCCTTTACTTGACTCCAAATAAGTAAACATCACCACCTCACCTACCTCCCACTCCCACTCCCCATCCCAACCCCCACCCCAAACTCCCCCTTATACCTCCTCCCCACCCTCCCCATCCCCTTATGCATATTATGCACAACCGTCCCATTAAACCCCCATACCTTCCCAAACTCGGCGGCAGATCCTCCACCCTAGTCCCCCACGCACTCTCATTCCGCCCCAGCGTCAACACCAGCTCCTTGCCCTCCGTAAAAAAGCTATGGTCGATCCAATTCTTGCCATACGCCTCCCCATCCAGCGTCGCGCTCTGTATATACACATTCGCATACTTCGCATCAAACCCGACATTCTTCACTCTGGCCGTCTTGCCCGTGAGCGGGTGCGTGATGTTGACCTCCTCGAAGAAGGGCGGGGTGATGAGGTAGACGTCCTGGCCCGGGTTGGGGAAGAGGCCCATCATGGCGAAGGCGACGAAGGAGCCCATGGCGCCGCTGTCGTCGTTTCCCGGGAGGCCGTCGGGGGTGGTGGAGAAGAAGGACGGGATGTAGAAGTGCGCGCGACGGGCCGAGAGCGCGGGGCGGCCGGCGTAGTGGTACTGGAAGACGGTGAGGAAGGCGGGCTCGTTGCCGATGTAGGTGATGTTTTGGTCGTGCAGGTAGTTGAGGCGGCGGACGAACGACTCGGGGCCGCCGTACATGGTCATGAGGGTGGCTTGGTCGTGGGGGACGAAACTGGAAGACAATGGGTTAAAGGGGGTCATACAACAAAGAGACTGGAAAAAAGGGGGCGCGCGAAGATAAAACATACAAGCCATACTCCCAAATACTGCTCTCAAACGTCTCCCTGCCCGTATTCTGTAGCGAGCAGACACTAAACGAGTCCAAATTGCTACAATTCAGCGGATTCTGATAGCCCCACGTCCTGTTCAGGAAGCGCGGCTCGAAGAAGCCGACAAAGCCCGTGTCGGTGCCGTTCCACCACACCGACGGCTGGTCCGCCTTGAACAGGTTCTGCCAGTTGCCGCTCGACTCAATGTACTTTTCCTTGTCGGCCGTCTTGCCCATGGCGCCGGCCATCTGGGAGATGCAGAAGTCGTTGTACGAGTACTCGAGCGTGCGCGAGATGCTGCGCGTCATGGTGCCGAAGCCCTTGTAATCAAAGTCCTGCACGGGGATGTAGCCGAGCGCCTTCCAGCTGTCGAGGCCGCCGCGCCCCTCGCAGCACCAGTCGTAGGGCTCGACCTCGGCGTCTTTGACCACGGCTGCGTATCCGTCGTCCCACTGGTAGGTGGTGTTAATATGGGATCTGGGAGGGTAAAGGTGAGCAAGGGTCTTACGTTGATCCCGCCTTTGATGCCCTTGAGATAGGCATCGGCCAGGACGTTGTCGGCGTTTGAGCCGCCCTTTGTGGGTAGTCAGTACGTTGTGAATGTGGGTTTGCCTTCTCACTCTGAAAGAAAGGGTCCTCACCTGCGTGTACCCCTTGTTTAGACTCATCCGGCAGTCTGGCAGCCATCCAACGTTTCGGTACGTGTCGATAAGCGACCTGATCATCTCGGCGACAGCCAAAGGGTCTGTGATAGTGAGAAATGGAAGCTGTGACCGAAACAAGTCCCAGATGCTGTGCGACCATAGAAGGTTAGTTTCAAGTATCTGTCCAGCTTGAATTTTTGACCATTTATCCCAGTTGGTACTTGCCAGTAAAAGGAGTCAAAATACGGCTCGCTGCTCGACCAAAGGGGGTTCTCCCCGGTATAGTTCTGCGGGTTTATCATGGTCCGGTAGATACCACTATAAAAGTTCACCAGCATTGACCCGTCGACACCGTTGGGCGAGACCTTAATAGGGCTCATCTTCGCCCGCCATGCCTCGGTCGCCGCGTCAGCAACACGGTCGTAATCAAAGTCGGGGATCTCGCTTTCGGCATGCGAGCAAGCCTGGGCAGAGCTGATGAAGCTCGTGGCGGTCCGCACCAGAATCGGCTCGACGGCCGACTTGAAGCGCACAAAAGCACCTCCCGGCAGCGGGTAGCCGTTGATGGAGCGCGAGATTGTCAGGTCCTTCACAGCGGCGCTTGCTCGGCTGTCGGCAAAGATGCCGTTGTCCAGGATTTCGGCTCCGGAAAAGTCGGTGCAAAAGTACAGGACATAGTTGCCGCCGCCGAAGCTGGGCAGGAAGCGGGCATTGCCTGTGATGCGGCCTGTGGTTGCGTCGACCGAGACGCTGGCATTGTCCTGGCGGGAGTTTGAGAGGTCGGTAAGGTCCTGCAGGATCAGGGGCTGGGCTGGCTGGCCGTCGGAGCCGAGCGTGGGGAAGGTGAACCTGAACAAGGAGGCGTGCTGCGTGACCGTCATCTCGGCGTGGATGCTGGTGTTCAAGGTAATGCTGAATATCCCCGGCTTCGCCGACACAGTGACATTGTTAAAGCCACCAAAGTTGGCCCGAATTCGCTTGGGGAAAGCACAATTGTTGACGTCCCCGCCGGGGCAGTTGGTGTAGGGAAACAGGGCAAAGTTTCCCAGGCTGGGGCTCCCGCCAGTACCGCTGTCGTGCATGGTGCTGAAGCCGTTCACCGGTGTGCCATCTAATGTGAAGCCGCCCTGGTTGCTCCCGCTGGTGGTATCGGCAACAGCCTTGGCCATGCCATAGGGCAGCGAAGCTCCCGGGAAGACATTGCCGCCGTTGCTGGCCCCGATCAAGGGGTCGACGTACTGGAGCACGTCAAAGCCGTCTTCCTGTTGCGCGACCACCTTGGGCACAAGAGCGAGCGCGAGCCAGCAGAAGGCAGAGGGGAGAACCACCATCATCGCGAGTTTGTTGACAATGACGATGATGGCTGAATGCACGTGGGGGTGCCAAACAGAAAGGGGGAGGGGGGAGGAAGAGACACGGTGAGCATGGTCATGGGTGTATCTTATGTCCTTGCCATATTATTCTATACAAGAGGACGGGGGGCGCCATTCATCCATCCGTGTAGTGTAATAGCCGGGCGTGGAGGTGACAGTGCCATGCGGGCAAGCTGCATCTGCCGATCATGATTAATGATGGATTCACGAAGGGTCGGTTCCTGGCTTCTTTCTCTCTCTGTGTGTGTGTGTCTCAATGCGCGCCATGCATCCGTTGATGGCCCAACAGGCCGATTCAAGGTTTGGTGTGGCCATGGGATAATCACCAGCCCCCTTCCAGCAGATTTCGTGTCGTTCCCATTCTCCCACATCGACCCGTTGCACCCGCGTGGAGGGCTGGCCGGCCAGCCTTCATCTCTCATTGTCCAACCCCGCGCTCACCGAGGGAGTGCGGCCTGATGTTTCGCAGGAATGTTTCTCAACTATTGCATTTGTGTCGATAACGGCCGCGGTCTCGCCGTATCACCTTGGTCTTCTGCATATGCAGCTGAGCATAGCTACCTGTTTACCCTGCCGTTGTGAGGAAGGATGAGGCCGTCTTGCTGGGTGGTACTGTAAGTTGATCCATGGATGGTGCATCGCGCTGCGGTGTAGCTCTGCCGACACAACGTTGCAATGTCGTACAGCAAGCACAATGTCCGGGATTCATTCCCGTCGTCATGAGCTCCCTCTGCCCTGCTGAAGCTTCCGATAACCGGGGTCGTGATCTGGATCCATGGAAAACGGTGTGGGAGGTGTGTGTATGGATGGTCATTGGATTGTGGTGTTTGGGGGATAAAAACCCACCTATCGCCAGAGTTTCTGTCCTTCAGGGCATCGTCCGATTCGCTGGGGGCTGTGAAGATCCGCTATCTAAGCCTTCCGTCTAAGGCAGGTACCTAAGCCCCTCCCGCGCCCACCCCCTCACGCACGCATGGAGCCGCCCATGGTGCCTGCCCCCGCCCGCCATCCTCCTGCATGGACGTCCATGCACGCCCCCATCCACCTTTCTTTGTTCTCCGACTCCAACTCCACGATCCATCCTGTCTGGGGAATGCGCTCGACCTTGTGGCATGCAGCGTCGCGCCATGCATCTAGGGAGCCATCCGCAATCACAACCTACCTCCTCTTGCTCGTTCTGACCAATTTACTGCCACTGTCCAAGTTGGGTACCTCACTCACTCAGGCCCAGGTGGCAAATTTGGGCTGGGTCAAGGCCAACCATTTGGGCACGGGCACGTTTCAATTTGGAGAGCAAAGATGGGAGGAAGGGGCAGCAGGAAGCCACGAACGTCGTGAGGGCGACAACCGAAACTTGAACAACTTGGATTATTTATCCCAACTCGACAGATCCTATCTGGCGTCACGAATGGGCAGGGCCGGTACTAAGGGCATGCGGCCGTGTCCATTTAGACACACCGGATTTAAAGGCTTGTTTACACGTGGGAGATGGCCGAGAATCCAGACTGTCGTCTTCTCAATGAACGCAGACTACGTACCTACCCCAGATCCCTTAGTCCCTAGATTTCCCTGGCGTCAGTGATGAGCTGTCAGTCTGCAACGATCCGGCCCAGATCCAGCGAACACAGCTTTGTTGACTTCTGTCTATTTCTGGACTGTTCATCGTTTCTTTACGAACTTCTAGTGGTTTCCTTTGCTTTGCTTCCTGATGACGACTGGCGCTTCCCTAGTGCGAACGCTTCGACCAGATCGTCTGTTTTCCATCCCAGCCTGTTTCTATACTTTCAATTTTCTAGGCGCTCTCCGGCTCCCTTCTTCGTTGAAAGGTGGGCTTGTTCGAGGACCAGCCTGCCGGGCTCACTGGGTTCCGTGATCCACCTCATGTCGCGGCCCGCTAGCCATATCACATGGAACATGCTTCGCCTGCCTGCCAGAACGGAGAGAAGATGACCTTTAAGGTTCATTGGTCTGTTTGCTTGTCTGGCATTCTTGCTGGCGTCGGGATCTCCCGACTATCTACAAGTCGAATATCATCTTGCCCTGGCTACTTCCCCACATGGCGCATTGTTGGCTCGTTGTCTGGCTTCTCCCTATCAAAGTATAGTTCCGCAAGTCTCGAAATAGGGTCATTGGATGTGTCTATCTCTGTTTTGTCGAGTCATTGGTGCCCGAGTGATGTGGTCATTCGATGACAACTTCTCTCTCGTCCGGTCTATAAGCACCAACGTCTCGTTCACATTTGGAGCTGGAGCTGAGGAGCAATGCGAATAAACTGAGATCTTATACACTACCGACCTCTATCATACCTGACCTGCTATACACTCTTTTAGTTGCAGAGTTGTAGATATTCATGGTTGCCCTGTTATCTGGCTCGTTTCTATCGCTTGTCGTGACCTGCGCACAACCGCCGGTTTGTCATTTTTGTTTCAGGACAGTTCCTCCTGGACACCTTTCGCTTCTTCTTCAGCTTCCAATTTTCTTTCAAGTGTAATATGATATCCTCTACCAAGAGGGGCACCTTCGGGTCACTGTCCCCACCGGGCAGCGAGGACTGGGCCAGACGTGCCAGCCTTCAGTCTAATCCAGGCCCAGTTCTCATTCTGCCCTACCGATTTGGTCCAAGGCCCAATGACGCGAGCAGCACCAGCGCCTTGCCTTTAACTATCTTGACGGCTGTGGAAAACAGCAGACACCCTCCGACCGAGACGGTGGCAGACAAAATGCATTTGCGCCTGCGAAGTGATTCGGGCCTGGCCTTGCACACCAACCAGGCCGGGTTCCGGCAGTATACCGACTACACGTCGGATGGGTCGCTGCGCTCGCCCACTACGGGCTACCGAAAGAGACCCCTGAGTTACGACGGCGTCAGCAGCTTCGAGGCCCTCTCACTCGGCAAACGTCAGAGCGCCGAGTCGAGGCCGTCATTGCAGGTGCCTCAGATGCCGCAGCAGTTCAGTCTGGCCGACTTTTTTGACCCCGCCGTGGTCAAGATGGCTTTTAGTGATCCCATCACGGGAGAGAGGATGTGCCAATTTGCCGAAGGCACTTCTGCGACTGCTGACATGGAGTTCCTACTTAAGGTTTGTCCAGTCTTCTGTTATTCAGACCTATCTGTCTGACCCAGCTCCTAACTGAAATATCACACACAAGGTGGACGAGTATACTCGTTGCTTCGGCAACTTAACCTCCATAATTAGCCACATCTCCACCAACTTTACGGGGGCGGAGGCCTCATCGCCACTTCATCTGCCACAGAGCCTCTCCAATGCGGTAAAGAACAACACCAAACGCTGCGCAAACTCGTATCTGCCCCCGCTGGAGAAGCTCTACAAGGACTCCAAAGTTGTGGTTGAGGAGCGACTCGCCAAGGAGCTCTACCCAGAGTTCCTCAAATTTCAGCTGAGCCAGTGCATGAGGAGCTCTCTGGCCGCCAGTCGCTCGTTCACGGGGGGCGGCCTCAAACCGACATATCCTGGCCTCGGCAACTCGTTCTGTCTTACGGACCCTCTACAAGCTGATTACCCGTTCGTCTACGCCTCCGAAGGCATGGCAAACATGACGGGATACGGCGCCCGCGAGATCTTGACGAACAATGGCAGGCTCCTACAGGGGCCGTGCACAGACGCCGTCGCCGCACGCCGCATCAGAGAGGCCATGATCATGGGAAGAGAGACCACGGAGCTGATTGTTAACTACAGGAAGGATGGGTCTCCCTTCTGGAATCTTGTCTTCATCTGCCCCCTGAAGGAGAACGGGAACGTGCGCTTCTGCCTCGGTGGCCAGATCAACGTCTCCGACGGCGTGGGTCAGGACGTCAAGGACATGATGCGCATCCTAAACTTCAGCCCGCCAGGCGAGCAGATTCACCGCTCGACCTCTCGCAGCAACAGCATTACCAGCGTCCTTTCGAACAAGAAGGAACGCCCAGTCTGGCGCCACCCAGCGACGACTCCATCCGGCGCTGCAGTCGCCAACCGGTCTGCATACCGCTTCTTCCGCCGCATCTCCCGGCGGTCAGACGCTCCCAAGACGGCCGCCTCGAAGCGAGGCACGTCACGTCCGGTCACGCCATCAACATCATCGACCCCAGCCGCAGCCGCAGCAGACGATCCGCTCCCACCGTCCGCTAAGAGACGGGCGATTGTGCCGACGCAGAAACCACAGCAGCAGCAGCAGCAGCCGGAACCGAAGGTCAACAGGCCCACTACCCCCTATCCCTGCTTCTTCGTCATGAAGTACATTATCGAGCCGGCAAGCCAACCGGCTGCTACTACCGCCGCCACCGCTGGTGCATCCCAAGCTGCCGTCGACTCCAGCCACCACAACAAGCGGCACAACAGCAACGCCACCACCACCACCACCAACATCACCCCCCGCATGCCCATCTCCTTCTTCTCCGCGTCTGCTCTAGAGCTATTGGGCCTCAAAACCCACGACGGCGAGCAGATCCTGAACAAGGACATATTCACTGTTCTCACCGAAATATCCCACTCGCCCAGCGTCAGCCGCTGCCTCAGGGGCAGCAGCAACATCATGGACAGCATCACCGCGGGCAAGTCAGCCAGCGCCGACCTGCTGGTTTCAACAGCGCCGACGGCGCCAACCTCGACAACAGCAGCGGCGGCGGCAGCAGCAGCACCGAGCGCTGCCGAGAGGGGTCTCCCATCCCCTATTTCTGCTGCCAATGGCTCAGCGGGACGACAGCATCAGCCAGCAAAGCATTCGCGGAATGGGAGCACCATTCTGAAGAGCAGCATGAGCGGCAGTAATGGTAACGGGCATGGGCATAATCACTCGGTGGATTTTATACTGCCTCCAGCTGCCACCAGCACCTCAAACCAGCAGCTTCATCACAACCAGCATCATCATCATCACCATCATCATCATCATCACTACGGGCCGAGATTCAGCGACACGCTCGACCGCGGGGCAGAGATTCTGAGCCACATGTTTTGGCATGGCCATCACCATCATGGTGGTGGTGGTGGCAGTAATAGTAAGATGCGCAAGCTCGTGAGCCACTGGACGCCGCTGTTGGATAACGAGGGCAGGATTGGTTGGGTGTTGTTGATCTTGACGCCTGTTTCTGCTGTTGCTGCTGTTGGGGCTTGAGCGAAACTACCTCCTGATTAAGATCTTAATGGATCTTGGCTTACACCACCGCGGATGTGGATTTCCTTTGTGTTGAGAATGGAAGTGGAATGAGGGTGGAAAACGTAAATAGGGGTTGGGTTGTTCAGGGAGACTGAGGAGGGTACATGGAAGAGGGGGATATATGGAAGAGGGGGATATATGGAAGAAGGGGATATATGGAAGAGGGGGATGTATGGAAGAGGGGGATGTATGGAAGAGGAGGGTACAGGGAAGAGGAGGATACATGGGGAAAAGGGGAGTGTAAGATTTGAACTTGAGGTTTCTAGAGCATTAAAGGGCGTAGTTAGACGCGGCTAATAAGGATAGATAGAGGGATACCTGTTGAGGAAGATCGGTTGGTCGGCGTTGGAGAGTTTGACTGCGCGAGGTCGCTCTTCTTTCCCGTATAGCACCTTCTAGGCTATAGTTGGCTAGCTTGAGCACATGAATAAGACGGGAGACAACGACGATATGTTGTGATGAGATATGTATGCTTGATGATTACGATGGTTGGCGTTAAACATCGTTTTCGTTAGCTTTAGAGCAGTTTGCTCGCTGGCGGATAGAAGCCTGTCACGGGTGGCCATCGCCGGCCGAGGGGGAGGAACGAGCACAGCACAGCTTAGCTTGCTCCAGTTTCTGTGAGTGAAGAATATCATTTCAAATCATCAGTCATCACCTCGCTGCGTAGCTACATAATATTTTCCTGCCCACCTAACCTACTGCCCCCATCGCCGACCTACACGCATCAAGCACAAATAATGCCCTCTCACGATACGAACAATTACTTCTCCTAATCCCCCTACGGCAAATGCCCCCCAAACCCCCTCCTAATCAACCTCTGCGCCGCCTCCCACACCTCCGCCGGAACCTCCTGCTCGACCTGGAACCCCCTCCGCGCATACTCCTTCATCCTGACCAAATCGCCCACCATGACATTCACCACCAGCTCCCAGCTATTAACCCCCCCATCGTCCTCACAGTACTCGTCCCACTCCAGCGGCGGACTCGTCACGCACACCTCCACCCCATCCTCATCCCCCTCATCCTCATCCCCCCCACCGCCTCCCCCCTTAACCCGCCCCGGCCACTGCCTCAAAAACGTCGCCCACGTCCTCCTTTCCATGTACGGCTTCTGCACCAGCACAAACCGTCCAATACCCCCTTCTCCCAACAGCCCAAGCTCGGACAGGAGCGCGTGCGTGAAGCGCACGTTCTCGCCCGTGTTGGTGGCGCGCGGCTCGACGATGATGGACGCAGCCGGCACGCCGACCTCGTCGCGGGCGATGGCGGCAAAGATTTCTGCCTCGGGGACGCCGGAGAAGAGGGACGCCGTGAGGGCGCCGACGTTGCCCGAGAAGACGAGGTGGCTGTATTGGTTGGTGGGGAGGCCGGATAGGAAGAGGCGCGCGGCGTGGCGGGCGACGCGGAGGTCGAGGGAGCAGAGGACGAAGAGGGCCGTTTTGGGGGAGGGGGGGAAGAGGGGCATGTGCATGCGGTGGTAGTTGTAGATGAGGGCGGCGTCGGTGTTGGTGGTGGTGTCCATGGTGGTTGGGGTTGGCTTGGCTTGGTTTTCGTCACCCATTGTGAGTAGTAAGAGGTACTATTCTACTGCTTATGAGATATCAGTACAATTGTTGGAAAGAATAAGAATATCTAAGTATCAATATCTAAGTATCAATTTCTTGGTATCAATGTGCCGGTATGCACCGCTGTCGGAAGCAATGAGCGCGGGGCAAACCAGGAGAAAGGAGGGGGTGAAGGATGCAAAGGGGTGATCGACACCCGCTGCATCGTGGTGGGGAGCAGCTTCAGAGCTGTCGGTCAATTACTAGCTCTAGACTGGAACAACACCTTGATCAATACCAAAATGCGATATCCAAACAAGCCCGCTGTGGTATAGCCCATTCTGTCCAAAAAGAAAATACAAAATACAATATTATAGTGGGGAGTAAGCCATCCTTCAGCAGCAGCAGCAGAGCAGCACGTTGGCGCCATGTCCCCGGCCACAGCCACATCAAGGCACCACAGCGACGATTTCACGAACCCAACGACAACTCTCACAAACCCATCAAAACTCCCTACTCTCCCCCACCGCACAAACATCAAAAACCCCCGTCTCCGCAATCCCACTCGTTCTCAGCGCCTCCCTCAACAACCTCGGCGGCTCCTCGACATCCTCGTTCGTCAACAGCCACGTGCCCCAGTGAATCGCCATGGCCCGCTTACACCGCGTCTCCTTGAAAATCTCGACCGCGTCCCGCGGGCTCGCATGCACGCCGCTAAACAGCCACCGCGGCTTGTACGCCCCGATCGGCAGCAGTCCCAGGTCAAACGGCCCGCGCGTTGCGCCGATGCGCGCAAAGTCCGGGTTCCTCGGCAGCCCCTCGTACTCCGGCCCGTAGTCATCGCCCTCCCCCGCTCCCTCGGCATCCTTCACCTCAGGCACCGCGCGATAGCCGGTATCCCCGCCGAAATAGACCGACTTGCCGCCGGACGCCACCGCCCACGACGCCCACAGCGTGTGGTCCCGGTCCAACGGCCGGCGGCCCGACGCGTGCTGGCACGGCAGACACGAGATGCGCGCCGCGATGCTCTCCGGCCCCTTCGCATCCTCGCCAGTCGTTCTCGTCAAGACCAGCTCCGCCTCCTCCCACCAGTCCATCTCGGTCACGTTTGCGATGCCGCACGCCCTGAACCACTTCTCCAGCCCGAGGCCGACAAAGAAGTGCGCCGCGGGGTGGCGGCGCGCGATCTCCATGACGGAGGTGTGCGAGAGGTGGTCGTAGTGCGAGTGCGAGATGACGACGGCGTCGACGGCGGGCAGGTCGGCGGGCGTGCACGCCGGCGGGGAGTAGCGCTTGGGCCCGATGAACTGCAGCGGCGCGCACCGGTCCTCGAAGACCGGGTCGAAGAGCACGCGCAGCCCGCTGGGGAACTCGGCGTAGTAGCAGGCGTGGCCGAGCCAGGTGGCGCGCAGGTTCTGGTTGCTGGTGGTGGTGCTGCGGGAGGCGAGGAAGCTGGGCTTTACGACGGGGATCTTGACGTTTTTGACGCTGGGGAAGACCATCTTGCCGGTGAATTGGCCGCTAGTTTTTTTAGTTTTTTTTTTTTCATGTCAGTATGGGATTCTCTTTGTCTGATGGGCGGGTGGATGGATGGGCGCGCGTACAACATGATGGTTGGCACAATGGTCAGGGGCCCGATCGGGTCTCCGCATGAAGCCGACGGGTGCGGGTTCTTGAACTTGACGGTTTCGCCATTGTGGCCCTTGACGTGGTGGGCGGTCACGTCGACGTCCTCGGGGGCAGCTGGCCGGCCCGCCTGTTTGGTCACGGAGCAGGAATATGCAGTTGCTGAAGTCATGATGGGGGATGAGATGGCAGCTGGTGGTGCAGCTGTTTTTTGTTGTGGTTGTGGTTGTTGTGAAGAAGAGGTGGCGGCAGCAGCAACCTTGACGGCGGCGGACGATGACGATGCGCGGCGCAAGCAAAAGTTTGGTGGTGACCTTCTACTAGCAGCCGTACGAATGGCAGGCGCAAAAAAGAGACGGCCGAGTGTTGGAGCCAGTCTTTGAGAGCTCAGTTGCATCGTCGATGCACGGCGCTGTTTATAACAGCAAAGAAAAGCTTGCAGCTTCAATGCACCAGCGGCAGAGCAGGAAGTCGACGTATGCGCAGCAGTTACCTAGCTCAACTGCGGCATCAATCACGTCGTTTACAACAAAACGAATAAACGCGTTCCCGCGGACTCCGTTCTTTGGCCGCGGGTTTTACGGGTTCCAGCCAACTTCCAGCATCCAAAGTCCGGCGCATTCATCATTCCACTGTGGATTGGATGCTAGCAGCAACGTGGGTGAACCAACGCTCCTTCCGGGACGATTCCTCGCCCGATTCCCCGGTCCAGCTGCCAGACGCATCATCGACACTTTTAGCCGAGGCCAGGCCCGACTTAAGGGTTAGGGTTTATATAACCTAGGGATTGCTTTATGACGGTTGTAGCTAATTTTCAACACGAGATAAAACTGGAATAATAAATAATACTGGTCAAATAATCTAAACAGCGCGGAGAATGGCAGCACAGAAAAGATCGATATCAAACCGGATTAAAGATGTCCTGAACTATTCACTTGATGGAATCACCTGGGCAATCGAACAACCGAGCGGATACTGGGCACTGGGACCACATTATACAATATCAGACGGCTGTTACACCACAATCGATGAGTTTCAGTTCTCATCGTCCATTACGAGGGTTTTTACTGGGTGAGCTATCATGGGATTAGTTGCCAGTAGAATAGCTGCCGGCCGGATGCTAACCAGTGGAATAGCAGATAATTACGCTGAACTCGAGGGCATGACATCCATTCGAATCAAGTTTCAAAACGGCCAGGGCAGCGCAGGTGGTTGCCTGACCAGGAGATCATGTGTCAACGGTTGCTGGAGACCGCGATGATTGGGACAGATTGGTTTCAGCAGGCGGGCGCTGCAAACCCGACTCGCAATTAACACGGCAACATGAAGTCTCGCTGGCATGCGTCACGGTTACTCACGCATGCCTTAAATATGTCACCAGGCGCCAGTCACATTTTCCTGACAGACGACAATTCTCTGTGCTAGTCTATAATACGGAAAGGGTTCTGACATGCCACCAAGCCGTCCCCGAACCGCCATGGATTCAGACACCAGATCTATAAAAACAAACAACCACACCTCCCAAATTCCAACAATTCACAACCTTTTCTCTCACCCTCCACCACGCAAGATCATCAGACAGCCAAGACAGACAGACAGACAGACAGATAGACAGCTACCTCATCCATCTTGACATCTCGACACCACGTTGTTTCATCATAACCCATCTTACCCCCTTTAACAACACCATACCACCCCACAACCAAAACAACACACCACCAACCACGCAATGATGGCCTTCTACGTCGCCCCCTCCCCCCAATACGCCGTCCCCGTCATCCCCGTCGCCACAGCCCAGGCCGTCGCCATCCCCGCCGCCTGCCCCGTCGTCCCGGTGCAGTACTACACGGCGCCGGTCCACCACCCGCCCATGACCTTCGCCGTGAACCGGCCCGCCGCCACCGTCATGCACGGCCAGACGTACCTGCCCAACGGCAGCGCCATCCCCACGTCGTCGTACACGACCTACGGCCAGCAGATGTCGCCGTATGCTGGGGGGTGCTACCAGCAGGGTGGGTTGCCGCACTGCATCTCGCGGTGATGTGGAAGGGGAATGGTTGAGTTTGGCTGAGGATAGGAGGCAAGCGGCTTTTCTGTTGGGTTGATGTGCGGTATGGATGGGATGTGGGGAGATTAAGTTGGTGTGTGATGGTTCAGTGGTGGCGGATATCGCATGTGAGTGTGTTTTGTTTTGTTCTTGCCCACCAGCCTCTCAGGCTGCGACCCCCCTCTTCAAGGTCGATCCTTACCCATGCAGGAATGCTAATGATGAATAGTGATAGCCAGACCAAGGGGATAAGGAGCCTTGACACTTTTCTGTTCTCTGTGTACGACTCGGATCACGTACCATACCAGGAAAGGGGGAATATTTATGCGATGGATTTATCTATGGGAAGGATTTAAGGAGGGGAGGATGACTCGAGGAACCATCTAAGACAATGAACGACGAGCGATGATGACGATGGCACAGATCTGGAGAGCAGGCTGAGACGCAGGCAGTTATGAGTGGATGATGAATGACAACAGGACCACGATGGCGGCGGTCTCCGGGGGAGATATTTGAGCAGATTGGTGGTGATTTTCGGTGGTCATCTACTTTCATATTTCTATTCCTTTTCCTTTGTTATCTGCGTTTTCCTTTGTTTTCTTTTTTCATCTTCGTTCGATGTTGATACCTTAACTATCTCTAGTACATACCTAAACTGGCGATGACTTGCACACAGTTCGGCCGTATAGACGTGATTTGTGACCCAGTGACGAATGACAGCTTCTCCATTCTACTTATTCTTCTACATCCGCTCACATGCCAGTTAGTCATACACCAAAGCCAAGTCATACGATTTGACATGTCATGGATGTTTCAGCAGGCGCGCAAATCAGGGGCAAGAAACATAGTCGTAATCCGGGGAGCATATGTGGGCGGGTGGAATACTACTCCCATTACCCCTTGCCCCGCCAGACACATTCAACGCACCCCAATCCGCAACGGCCGCAATAACCAGGATTTATTACCCCAAACCACCACAATATACAGAATAGATTGCGGCCGCGTCTTTTAGCCGCAGCCATCGATGACCGCTACCCAACGGCTGGACCAAAACGTGGAGAACCCCTGCCTTATGGCCGGTGTATATCATCCGGGGATACCGCTTGATTGAGTGTCAAAACATTAGGGGGCAATATTTCTACTGCCGGGGCCGGGCGGCAGCTTGATCAATTCCTGTTACTGGAGTGCGCGGAGGACGGGACCGCGCTTGATTGCATCGCTGCTACTGTTCTTGAAGTTGACGTTCAAAATAGAAGATGGGCTTCTTGGCGACTGAATAAAACCATGGCATCCCCATTCTCAGTGTCTAAACGCTGACTGCTCCTTTCCCATCTTGTCAACTCTGTTCATGTCGGTGTTGTGGCCCAAGTACATGTAAATTTCGACCGCACGTCATGCTTCATCTCATCATCCCCCTCCTCCTCTGCTGGAGCGGCGCCGTCGACGCCGCCGCCGCCGCCCGTCCATCATTTCCCACCCTCCACGCCCGAACCAGCACCCCCCGATCCGGGCAAAATGTCGCCCGCGCGCGCGTCCACAGCAACGTCCACAGCCGGCGCCAAACCTCCGGCTCAACCATCACCGTCGACCTCTCCAAAACCTACCAGACCATCGACGGCTTCGGCACCTCGCAGGCCTTCCAGCGCGCCGTGCAGATGAGCAAGCTGTCCGAGGCCGAGCAGCGCAAGGCGCTCGACCTGCTCTTCAACACGACGAGCGGTGGGGGCCTGTCCATCCTGCGCAACGGCATCGGCTCGTCGCCCGACATGAGCTCCGACCACATGGTGTCGATCGCGCCCAAGAACCCGGGGTCGCCGAGCGCCAGCATGACGTACAGCTGGGACGGGTCCGACAACAAGCAGCTGTGGGTGTCGCAGGAGGCGCAGAACAGGTACGGCGTCAAGACCATCTATGCGGACGCCTGGAGCGCGCCGGGGTACATGAAGACGAACGGGAACGATGCGAATGGCGGGAGCTTGTGCGGTGTTACCGGGGCAAAGTGCTCGAGTGGGGATTGGAGGCAGGCGTATGCGGATTATTTGGTAAAGTGTGTTGTTCTCTATTGTCCTTGGACTTGAGGGGGTTAAGAGCATGGTTGCTGACACTGGGACAAGATACATCCAACTCTACAAGGAATCCAACGTCACCATCACCCACCTCGGCTTCCTCAACGAGCCCGAACTAACGTAACTACCCTCCCCCTATTTCCTCCCCCCCCCCCCCCCCCTCCTTCCTTTTTCATCTCCCCTCTGACCCCCGCCAACAGAACCTCCTACGCCTCCATGCGCTCCACCGCCCAACAAGCCGTCGACTTCATCAAGATCCTCCACCCCACCCTCGCCGCCGCCAACCTCTCCTCCCCCATCTCCATCGCCTGCTGCGACGCCGAAGGGTGGTCCTCGCAATCGTCCATGCTCGCCACCCTCAAGTCCGTCGACGACATGCTCGGCACCATCACCGCGCACGCCTACACCTCGTCCCCGCAATCCCCCATGAACTCGCGCCACCCCGTCTGGCAGACCGAGGCCGCCGACCTGCAGGGCGCCTGGACGTCCGCCTGGTACGCCCGCGGCGGCGCCGGCGAGGGCTGGACCTGGGCCAACAACGTCTACACCGCCGTCGTCAACGCCAACGCCTCCGCCTACCTCTACTGGATCGGCGTGCAGGCCGGCAACACCAACAGCCACATGATCCATATCAACAACGGGAAAGTCGAGGCCAGCAAGCGGCTGTGGGCGCTGGGGCAGTGGAGCCGGTTTGTGCGGCCGGGCGCGGTGCGGGTGGGCACGAGTGGGACGGCGAGCGGGATGAAGACTGCGGCGTTTAGGAACGTGGATGGGGCGGTGGCCGTGGTGTTTATCAATAGCGGGAGCGCGGCGGGGAGGGTGAGTGTCAAGGTTGGGACGGGCACGGGGACGGCGTGGGGTTCGGCCAGGGCGTGGGTGACGGATAATACCCACGAGGTCGGGGAGCTGGAGGTCAGTGGGTTTGCGGATGGGGTGGCGACGGCGAATATTCCGAGCAGGGCGATGGCGACGGTTGTGCTGTATCCTGCGGGCAAGGTGGTTTGAGTCTAGGTGGGAGGGAGTTTGAGGGGCATATCAGGAGGGGAAGATGTTGATGATGGCTGTAAAAGTCTGTGGTGTCTGGTCCTTGGAAGGATGGAGGGCAATGTACATACGAACTTGTCTTGTCATTTTCAATGAAAATGTGAATCTTTCCACGTGTGGTTGGCAACCATCCCGTTGGCAATAATCTCAATGGCAGACAGGCAGCCAGTTGACGATTAGTCAAGGTCAAAAAGCAATCCATTGTGTCATAATTACACTCTCGCTGTTTTTGAAATCCGCTGAAGGAACCCATGTCCCAGCTCATGTGAGGAGCCTTGCTCAAACCGATGCGCTTAGTAGAATTAGACTAGGGGTTAAAATTGTTCAAATACGCCCTCAAAGTCTGCTCAGTATCTTGCTGGAACTTGATCATCTTGTCCGTGTAGCGCCCTTTTAGCAAGAGGGCGAACGCCTTTGCACTCCTGGCCCTTCGACGAAAGTCAGTGACCTTGGCATTATCTTCAAAGGCCAATTCCCGAAGCAACAAGTGGCAATTGTCATCGTACACCTCGAGGAGGACCGTGAACTGGCGGAAATCGATAATCTACTTCTGATGTTCCTGTCTCGCCGTGGCCATGTGCATCGCCGCAACCGAGAGGTAACTCAAGGCCTCGCGGCGCTTGTACTTGGCGTCCTCAATAACCTCGATGCCCGCGTCGCTTGAGAACTTGGAGCTCCACCGCACAAACGTCGAGTTCTCCAGCTCGCCATGGGTAACGGGCCAGCACCGGATGGTATTGGTGACGCTCGAGTAGCCCAGGCTTGGCTCGGCAGTGATGATGCTGTATGTGATGAAGTGATCGATGCTCTGTGTGGTAGAAGGTGGGTGGCGGCGTTAGAGGTGTGCATCTATGTATACATGCAGGTACTTGAAGGTAAAAACTCACGCTGTGTTCATCCAACTTGACATTGACTATGGTATCATCCTGGTAGGTCCACTGTGTCACGTTGGCTTCGTCGATGTAGCCCTTAACTGGTTCACACGACTTCAAGGCCGGCCAGAACTTGTCGAACTCCCCAATCTTGAGGAAGTGCCAGACGTTGGACAAGGGCGCGCGAATCACGGCGCTCTCGATCACCTCGTTAGTGGTAGCGATTGTTGCCATCTTGGATGTTGGGCGGACGACTGCAGTTGGATAATGTCGGTATGGGTGTGGTAGTTTGCTGTGTGTAGTGGGAGTGTGTGATGGGCGAGAATGCAGATTTTTGGAATGCTGGAGATATAAATTGGAAGAGTTCTGGCGAAAAAAAAAAGATGTTTTACTTTGGGATGCACAGGTGCGCAGCAAACACATGATGACGAGCGTGCCTTCCTCCACAGACCGCCTTCTACGTCATGCTTCGTCATTTGCGCTGTCGTGGGATGATCGATGTGGGGTACGACTTGCCTCACCCAAGATGGTTTTCATCTTTCAATTCATGTCTTAGGAGAGCCGCAACCAGTCGTCGTTTGATATCAGAAAGTGTGACCAAACTTGTGCCATTTGGACCCCCAGTCGGCTCTTTGGCCGCATGTTTGCGGGATGCTGCTTCTTTGTTCGCTGATGCCTTTGCGCCGCCCTATAAGTCATTCTATCTTTATCGGATCAGCTGGCCGCTTAGGGGAGACTTGACCTCAGGATAGACTATGGATCCAGTCCTAGCGATAGTCCATACTGCTGAAAGTGTTGAGACGGGCTGCTTCTTGATGGTTCGACGACTGGAAATATGTTGTAGCTGAAGAAGTTGAAACTTGACGTACAATACCAAGCAAAAAGAAACCGGATGCTTATAACTGATAGATGCCATTTCTACTCTACTCTCTGACCTTGATACTTTTCGTTATATCCAACATCTGTATAGCTATTCATACCTCAGGGATGACCCCAGAACAATGCTGACTATATCTAACAATGCAAGAACCCGCTGTTGTCGACACTACTGCAGCATCATATCAGTTCTGATCCTAGTAGAAATGGCGAGTTCCTTAGTGCAGAGGCATTGCATTGGGATGCACACTTGTCCAATGTAGTCCATGGACCTCTACTGACCTTTACCTCAATAACCGCTTTGAATGATACTTGATAAAGTAGAACTCCAATCACATCAAGAAACCACTGCCCCTTCTCACAGCATTGATCATCCCATAGCCTCCTCGTACTATCTATAAACCGCCACCTCAGCTTGGCGAGCACACCCGATGATTGTGATTGTACGCATACGCATCAAGAATCCCCAACAGCTGCGCAATGGTAGCCAACACAACCAGCACGTGAAATATCTGGTGAGAGGCCCCAAACATGTCGAACCCACCAGGTTTGAAACACTCTGGGAATCTCGTCTGACCATAAGTAACATTGCAATATTAGTAAGTGTGTGTGTGTGTGTGTGTGTATCATGTATTGTCTCATCTCACAGATCCATCCCACAAAATGTTACAACATCGAAAGATTACACAGCCAAAAAGTCAGGTGATGACACTTACCGCGTACACAAGAGCACCCAGCATCAGCAACCCCCCCTCGGCAAGGTAGTACGGCATTCCAGACTGTTTCATCATCTGTGACCAGCCAAACAGGTAGATGCCGTGCGCGAGGGGCGCGAAGCCCGACAGGCCCGTCCCCACGAAGCACATGACCCGGAATCTGCGCCACGAACGACCCTGGAATTTGGGGCCAACGAGCATGCCGATGTCGAGGACGCCGAGTCCGAGGATCTAGAACACTTGCGGTACTCGTGAGTTTCTGAAACAAAAAAGAGAACTGCATTAGGTAGATAGATAGTTAGCGGGGGAAGACATAGCCGTACCATGCTCCAGTAGATAATCCTCAACACCCGCTCGCACCAGAAAACCATGTAGATGCCCGAGACAAAGTCGCCCACGGTCAGGAGTATGATTCCCACAAAGTCTAATCGCAGCCATAGGTTGTCCACTGCGACGGAGTGGTTTGTCAGGGTGTGGTAGCACGCCGAGAATGACAGACATAGTATCGCCGTGAGGATGAAGGCTGTGAAGATGAGATCGTCAAGTGCTTTCACAGCTGGGTAGTACGTCGTGTGGAGATGGCCGAGCACAGCACCCTCGCATATGATGAAGGCTATGGCGGGGATGAGGTGGGTGTATATGTTGATCGTCTCATTATGCAGGTAGAGCAAGCTGCGAAAGGACACTGCAGCTGAACCTGAGATGGGACGGTATCCCTCTCGTATGTACTGATTGTCCTTGTGCCACTCGGGAAGCTCGTCGAATGAGAGGAGATGCGGGTAAGCCTTTGTGATGGTGTTGGGTTTTCGGGATGAAGATCCATTGGGTGCTAAATTGTTTGGCGGCGAGTCTGTCTTGGTTTCGGTTGTAGCTTCGACTTTGGTCGTCTGGTCTTCATCTTCTATGGGATGGAGCATATCCAGGGGATCAAGGGATACCATGGTGCAATTAGATGGTGGCAGCGAAGCTGATCCAGAAAGTGAATAACACGAATGGGGCAGATGATCTGGGATGAGAACTTGAAATATTTATGTAAGGAGGTTCTCCTCGCAAGCAAGCAAGCAACTGTATGGTCGATTGGAAGCCGTATATTCGAAATGGCGGAGAGATATGTTCAATTTTTCCAAATATCGCCGATAACCCTTGAAGGAGGGGGCAACGGGTGGGGGCCCATGGAGATGCTGTGCGACCGACCGCTCCTGCAAAGTCTGCAGCAAAGCCATTCCCGCGTTCCGATCAGTCACGTGGATTTTTGATGCCGAACGTTAATGAATCGACTAGTCAGACAACTTCAGGTTGAATTGCCCTATGCATGGTAGGGGTTTGCCCATGGCGAAATCAACGAAGCATAACGTTAGCGGATACGGTGTCTCATTCTCAGTATTGGGTACCTATGTTTGAATAACTCGAGTATCAACGAGTGCAAATCCGTTGTGAAATGAGACCTGGCGTTGTTATGATAGCTTGAGATTCATCGCTTGATTATATCAAGGGCCTTGATCACGACCAAATTTCAAGTGTAAGATCTTTGTTGTTGAGTGGGTAAATAGCTGTTGTGGAGTGTGATATCTGGTAAGGTAGCGGGATGCTAGTAACCACCTATGTCCGGAATACTGGCGTTGACTCTTCTGAAGAAAATAAACGGACTTTTCGCAAACTTGTTGCGTATCATCTACATCTGGATGGTATTGCTCTTTGATGTGATTAGCCCCCTCACGATCCAGGATCCAGATCGGATTAACAGCACAGATACATATGTGCCTGCCCATGTCTAAGCTGCTTTAAGGCTATCAGTCTAGCGAGTACGAGTCCACGGTCGAAGTTGTGTGGCGAGTGAGCACTTAGTCCTAGATATGAACATGCGTTCAATCGTACCGTTTCAACAAGGTCGCCGCCTAATTATATCATGTATACATACGCGATCTCCAGTGGGCAGACAGTAGGCAGCGTACGAACGTTTTAGATGTTATGGAAAGAGATATATCACCTGAAGGTGCACATGAGGGATGACAGGCGAACAGAAATCCCGTTTCTTTTGAGCTAAGAGCTATGCCGTTGACGGAAGACGCGAGAAGAAGGCGGGACTTTAGCAGCCGAGCTATAACGGCTCTTGTGAGGTTGATAAAGGGCTCAAGTCCCACAAGCTGGGCCAAAGCGTGTCAGCCGCTTGTGGACACCATATGTGCTCAGAGCGGCCACGCTATGTACTGTGCGACTTAAAAAAGACACCATCCCATCGTTACCAATGGTGGCACGAAGTACAGCCGCCCAACCTGGGTCGCCTGGGTAGGTGGACGTATCTCGTGGGATGAGCCGCTGCGTGGTGAGGCGGCACTGGCACTGGTGGTGGCTGATGGAGCCTCCCAAAAGGTTGGGATTCTGTGTGGAGGCTGATCTCAGGAGGTTGGCAAGCGTGAAACGCGTGACAGGGGACAGAGAGCGGAGCCACATGGGAGGACAAGAGAGCGGCAAAGACACGCAACGAGCACAACAAGCCTTCATGGGTTGTGTTAGCACGGCCCAGCCTTAGATTGGTGGTACCAGAGCGCGCTTGATGTCCTGATGGGTTTGCTGATGGCTTCGACTCCTCCAAGTGCTGTGTGTTCAAGTAGCAAGACGAGAAAACCGAAAGCGAACTACATTCTTCGAGGACGAGAAGTTGCTGGTCGGGACTTGCTAAAATTAGGAACGTCTTCAAACTGTGCATGGATTTGCCAACAGTTTTGTTCCCTGTCATGTCCCACAAATGCTGACAAGACTCGAAGAATATGTCCCTGTTTGGGAGTGCATTTTGACGGGGGAGAGGTACGGACGTGTCTTCTCTCGACTTCTCTCGCCTGAGTGGCCTTGTTCATTTTCCTTCCCAGAAATTCAAGGTTCCGAACCCTTGGGACTGTGCCGCTTGGCCGCACACGTGGAACAGAACTTTGCAGCGCAGCAGTCGAGGCTTTTCGGGCTCCTCTTCTGTTGCACCAACATGGTCCAAGGATGCTGGCCGGTTTCCAGGTTCCGCCGGTATGGTTCTGTAAAAAATACACAGATGTTGCGTAGCTTATTGATCTGTGATTAACAAGTGACGACTAACACCTGCGGGCGTGCAGAGTTTATGCTGTTGGTGCTGTTTTGTGTAGTTTAGTCTCCATCCCGAAAGCGGCTTGGATGCAATGTCACCACCACCTTTACTTTCTACCTTTTAATGCTCCGCTGTGCATCATGGTGTGGGCGCGTATATCGTGGGTGCATCGCCAATCTGGGGAAAAGGGATGGTGTGGTGGACGGGTAGTGAGTGGGGAAGGTGGTGGGCGATGGTGCGATGGAGCGGTGGTGCGATCGAGGCGTTCAAGGAGGCTTGCACTTGCCCGCACTCTCACCTCACGTCACCATTGTCAAAATTATAATGCAACCGGGCAGGCGCGAGTGACAACGACGACGATGAGGAAGGAATGGCCCAAGGGTCGGGTCCATGTGGCGGAAATTGTGACCCGCTCGGCTCCTCGGTTCTTGCACAACGGCTCTCAACTGGTCGAATCTGTCCCTGCCTGAACTGCACTGCACCTTTGAACCCCGTTACTGCCTCAAGCCTGCCGCTTGCGGCCACCAACTTTTCGAAGCAGAGGTCATCGAGAGGCCCAAGACACCCCAGCCTTCCGTGGGCTAGCCCCAGACGGGCATGATAGGGTCCGTCCAAGGATCAAGTCGACTCAGCCGCAGAATGCGCCCAGCAAGGCAGCTAGCTGGTGGCTGTCATTGTGAGCGCCTACCGAGTCTACCTAGCAGGTCTAGCTCCCACCTAAGCTAAGGCAGTTATCTCGATGGCGGGCCCCCGTCCTCCTTGATCAGTTCACCGTAATATTTTAGTTCATGGGTCTTGTTTGATCTTGTCATCAACGTCCATTCCGTCTCTTCGTTTGTTTTCTTTTCTCTTTTGTTCTGTTGTCATCGTTACCGTGTTTTCTTCTTCACCACGCTCGCTGTCGTCTTTCGTTTCCCGCGGCATTCGAATTGGGAAAATAAACTCGAGTTGGAAACGTCATGGTCGTTTTCGTTTGACGCCGCAGGGATAAGCACTTTTTGTCGCCAGGCTTCCTTATTTCCTAGCTGCGAGATCGGCTCGAGTAGGTAGAAACCACGGGTGCTCCACGGCACGAATTCACGATTTTTTCCACATCTGCATCCGCGTACCTGGTCAGACAGCTCACGTCTTGAGACACGGAACAATGCGCAACCCGCGGGGGATTTCGATGCTACCGCCCGCCCTGGTAGCTATTGTCCTCGTCTCGCTAACGCGAGCCACAACCATCGACTTCTCCTTCTACCCACCCAATGCGCAAACCTGTCTGTACCAGGCCTCCAATTCGTCCAACTGTGCTGCGGGGACAGTGGCTGCCACAAACGCGTGTTTATGTAACAATGGGGGGAACTTCGTCACAAACACGGCTTCCTGCTTGGGCAAATCAGACGAAGCCGATATCTCAGGGGTCTATGGGGTGTTGAAAAGCGCATGCTCTGACTCGTCAACGCCGCTCAATGTTGGAGAAGAGCAGTACCTCTCTGCTGCGGGCGTGAGTGGCACCTTGACCGCGGTCCAGCCCAGTGCGACATCCACACCAGTGTCGACGGCCGACTCGACGGTAGTGACATCGACGTCGACAAAACCACCAGCAACCACATCAACGAACGGGGGAGAATTGCCCGCGGTAACAGATGATGGTAGGAAGGAAAGTGCACCAAGCAAAGGGTTGTCAGTTGGCGCAAAAGCAGGGATTATCGCGGGAGCGGTAGTGGTAGGGCTGACATCACTGGGCGTGGCGGCCTTTATGTTCATCCGATACAAGAAGAGGAAGGATGGGGAGGAATCACATCCAATGCTTCCCCAGGAGACCCGACACATGTCCCTAATACCAACACCGGCCGAAACGGTCGCGCTCGAGGGAGTTGTCGAGGGCCCTGACTGGCCCAAAGACGCAAAATGGAGGCCAGTCTCGACAGTGGTGGAGCAACGAAAGAGTATCTTCAACTGGGAATCACCATACCACCTAGCATACCCCGGAGACGATGTAGTCGAGCAGGGGCCATCGCCATCGCCATCTCCGCCTCCAGCATCGGCTCTGGCACCAGCACCAGCTCTGGTACCAACACCAACACCAGCAGCTCCCGCCGCCGCCCTAGTTCCGGCTCCAAGTCCAACGCCATCTCCGCGACCCCGAGAATCACAATCCAGGATCTCGCTGACCCCGTCGCGACTCTTTGAGCTGCAGGGGTCAGACCGTCAGCCGGCAGAAATCGGGACAGAGATACCGGTGGAATTGGGTGACCCTCCATCGCCAGAGGCACCACCAATACACGAGCCGACCGCCGCACAGCTATATGGGGGAGCGGCTGGACAGAGATCGACCCGGGCGACTCACCTCGCGGGCTGCGACCAGCGCCTCGGAGGTAGCCCCGTTGATGGCAGCATCTGTACTTGCTGCCACTGTGTCAGGTCTTTGCTCCGAATCATGTTCAAATGAGGGGTTTGTGTGCTTCGGGTTTTCTTTTTTCTTATCAAGAAAAAGAAAACCCAGCCCGTCATTGTACATAAAAATGATAACTGACAAATGACGGGTGTGATTTGGTCTGGTGCGGTGTAGGCGTGGCGTGGCGTGGCGTATTTGGCGCGATATGATACACTTTGCGGAAATCACTGCATTCTTGGTTGCAATTAGCATTTGTGGGCGGCGTTAAGAGGAGGGTGTGGACTGGGCTGGGCAGTCCCCCATCAATGTTCTTGGGTTCTTAAATTTAGTTCTACCTATTTGTCGTGGGTCTACCATGGGTTGATTTAGCAACAGCGTGTTTTAGTTCAATGTCTTCCCGCTCTTTTGGAATAAGTCCAATATGTGAACCATAACCTGCTCCGTTGAGCCGGTGGACTGATTGCCCTGCGTTCAACTTCAGAATGGACGAACGGCTGGCCACACTGCCGAACATGGTATTGCGAGGAACTATTGGCAGGCCATGCAGGCAGGCTACGCACCGGCGTGCATCAGATATCGCAGATGGCTTTCCCACCTACCTGTCGACAAACCTATCGACCTCCCTACCTGGCTTTAGTTGCTTGCCAACCTCGAAAACTCGCTCACCTGCCTACATAGGCGAGCTAGATTGATCGGTGAATGACGGTCCCCCGCAGTGACGTAGCTTACATGATGGGTGGACGTTGAAGATAGAGTAGAGGGACGGACATTATAAAAAAAGAAAGATAATATATCAAACATCTGATGCCTGACATGGCAACCCGCTGGCGTGGAGGGGGTTTGGGAATGGAAGTCTGGGACAGGAACCACGGCTCGGCATGACAAGCGGTCTTCCCGGTGGGCCCATTGCCGCCGTTTTGCGCATTCCAGAGGGTCCCATGGCCTGCTAGGGTGCTCATGTAGGTAGCCCCTGGCTTGCAAGTCGCTGTAGTCCAATCGAGGCACCTGAAAGCTGCCCGGGTTCGGGTATGCTCCCCGTCACCGCCCACCGCGCGTGAAACCTTGTCTGCCTGGGCTACCTTGGGTAGGTCGAATCGTCGAGCTTTGCCAATCCCATTCCACCTGTCCTGTCGGTTATCGCTTGGACTGCCAGTGCCCGGGCTGCAGCTTCCCATCTCTCAAGGTTTCATCCATCATGAAATCGAGCTGCTGCCGAAGGGAAGGGGCGAACGAAGTACACCTTGGTACCCTCCCGCCCGCCATTTCCCCCACCGTCCTACCTTACCCACCCCGCACCTGTCCATAAGCATTCCTTCCTGCACCTGTCATTGATCAAGCAAAGTTCCGGAGAAACACACAGAGAGTTCCAGTCTATCACCGCCCCGTCTGCAATACATCGTCTATCGTCCCCCATAAAAGGCCATGGCTATATAGACCACGCGAGCTGTGCGCTTGATCGCCGCAAAGTGTCTCTCGCTTCTTTCACCTTTCACTTTAACCTTTGTGGCGTGCGCTTTTTGCCCCTTCTGCTCTTCCCTTTTAGGGAATCCTGAATTTTTACCCCAGCTGCATCAAAAGTTACATTGGTACACACCCATCTGTCTTGGATATTTTTTCTTGCTTTCTGCACAATCCTACCTCTTTGCCCACCTCGCTCAAACGTGTTGAAGACGTTGTCTCCTGACCAAGAAACCACCTGCTGGCTCAATTTCAGTCAAGGTGAAGAACCGGGTACTGAACCCTGCGACAAACAGTCATGGAGTGGTCATCTATCGGAACGACAGCAGATTGGAAGATTGGCCTGTTGTGGCCGTGCTACAGCTGCTGCAAGTCCTTTTGGGTAAGTGGCTCTTGCACTACTACAACCGCATTTTTTGTGTCTGTTTCGCGTCACCCATTCGTCGGATGAGATCGGTTTTGGGGGACGACAGACGGGTTTATGGGACAGGTGCAATGCGCCGCAGCCAGGCAGGCGTCCTGTTCGCCATAGTCGTCTCTCGAGTGGGCGGCGCATGTCGAGCATCATCTCCCATCCCATCTCGATCCGTGCCCCTTTCTCTGTCTTCTTCCAGCTGCTCGTTGTCTGGGTTCGGGAGAGGCACGCGCGCAGCAGCATCCTTTCTGCGAGTCACGCGGCATTGCATATGCTTGCTTCGTCCCTCTCTATTACACCACCTGTATTGCCTTTTTTGGTCCCCTCTTCCAACCCCTCCCCATGTCCCACATCCGATTCGATCTTCAAGAGTTGCACAGCATCTGCTAGGAAGCGCACACGAGGCTAACGGGTACGACCCCGCCACCGCAGATACCGTCTTTGGGCACATTTGGACCCCAGTGTCTTGGGGTCGTCGGACACATCCCGCTATGGACCTCGATATTGACTCTTGTGCTCCGTTACGCGCTGGGCCGCAGCCCGCTGTGGCTGAGGTATCGCCCTCAATGGCTGCGCCGGTTTAACGCCGAAGAGCTTGTCGACACCCACGAGATCAGAGCCAGGAAGAAGACCCTGACGCCATGGACTATTAGCCTGCTTCTCTTGAGCATCGTGGCTGCAGTACTCCATGGCGGCGCTGTTGCCGCTGTGCTCTGGCAGGATTTAGTCCAAGTTCGGGCTCTAACTCAACTTTGTCTCATACCAGTAATTCCAAATGTGAGTTTTGGAACTCGTACCTACGTTGTAACATGTCATGATATGCAGATAGCTAATCCATCTTGGAATACAGCTGGTCTCTATCCTTATCCTTCTGATAGACCGCTCCAGGACTGTCCCTGGAGCTGTGCTAATCATCAACGCCGTGCTCTTTGTCGTTCAACTGTCCATTCTTGTCCTTGTTCCTGGCATCGTTCAACTCGGCTGGTTGGCAGTCATCACATTAGCCAGCGGCGTGTGCCTTCCCTTGGTGTCTCTTATCGTCATGGCTAATATGCCATTGAGAGACCCGCTGTTGGGACGCGACGGAATTGGCAAACCCTTTACCGCGCCATCATTCAACGAACGGAGTCCTGAAGATGTTATCACGTTGTGGCAATGGATGACAGTATCCTGGATGGCACCCCTGATCTCCATTGGATACAAGCGGCAGCTTCACAATGAAGATGTTTGGTCTTTGATGTATGAATGTCAGCACAGCCGGCTGCATCTCCTGTTCCGCGACCTAACCGGAAGCGTCCTCGTTCGTTTGCTCAAGGCAAACGGCCTCGACTTGATCACCATAACGAGCCTGGGCGTTCTAGAGACGTCGATTGAAATGGCAGAGCCTGTTTTACTCAAGCAACTGCTCTCCGCACTGACGTCCACATCACCAGACACACGAAGAGCTGTTATCTATGCCAGCTTGACACTGTTTGGCAGACTGGTCAAAACCCAGTCCGGAGTCTTTGGCATTTGGTTTCAGCGACGAACATATGAAAGAGCCCGGGGAGAGCTAATCACAATGATTTACGAGAAAACCCTCCGTCGAAAGGCATTCACTTTCCCCAACAGCCAAGGCCCTTCGGAGTTGGTGGCTGGTAGACAGTCGACAGAGTCGGGTACTTCAAGTTCGACGACACTAACAGACGACGAATCGGACAATAGCGACGAGACTTTACAAAACGAACCACGGCAGTCGAGGCTCGAGTCCTTCACCTCATGGTGGAAGGAGAAGCGCCAGCAAATACAACGCATAAGAGCGATGCCGTTATTGCCCAACTCAGTCGATGAGGACGGACCAGCATCAACTGGCAAGATCTTAAACTTATTGCGTAACGACGCCTACGAGGTTGCGCAACGGTTTTGGGAATTTCCAAACATTTTCACCTACCCGATTAGATTTGCCATCTCCGTCATGCTTGTCTGGAAGATTTTAGGCCCTGCAGCGCTTTCGGGTATTCTGATACTGATTGCTGGCATGTGCGTAAACGGTGTCTTTATGCGTATCTTCGCTCACGTGGAGCGAGTCCGCCGCGGTATCACCGACGTCAAGCTACAGAGGACCAGTCAGTTCGTCGAGTCCATCAGGCACCTGCGGTGGTATGATTGGCAAAATGCCTGGCTGTCTCAGATCATGGAGAGTCGCCGTTCCGAGCTGATGAAGCGCAACATTAGCAATGTCATCATGAAGTCCATCGGCTTCGTAAACTCGCTCGCAGCCTACATGTTCCCCGTGGCTGGCTTCATGGCCTACACGTTGGCCACCGGAAAGCCCCTGACGGTAGACATCGCCTTCCCCGCGCTTGACCTGTTTAGTATGCTGCAGAACAGCCTACGTGAACTCCCGGGACTGGTTATGACCTTGATGAATGCCAGGGTGTCAATGGTGCGTATCGAAAGGTTCATGCTTGAGCCCGACAAGGAGGATCCGGACGAGGATGATGCTCTCGGACCGCCTGGTGAACTGGAAATCAGCATTAAGGGCGCCTCATTCTCTTGGCCCGGCTCTGCGAGGACGGTTCTCCAAGATGTGTCACTGGAGTGCAAGCAGGGCCTGACGGTCGTCTGTGGCAAAGTCGGCATCGGAAAGACGGCGCTGCTGCAGGCTATCTTGGGTGAGCTCGACCATCACGGGGGCGAGAAGTCGGTACCATCTGAGATGATTGGGTATTGTGCCCAGACTGCGTGGCTCGAAAGTATGACTATTCGCAAGAATATCCTGTTTTCCACTCCTTACGACCATACAAGATACTGGCAGGTCATGGAGGCCTGCTGTCTTGTGGAGGATATCAACAAGTTCAAGTCCAGGGACCTCACCTCAATTGGAGAGAATGGCGTCGGGCTGTCGGGTGGACAGCGCGCCCGCGTCGCGCTCGCAAGAGCCGTCTACAGCCGGGCACGTATCCTGCTTTTGGATGACCCCATTGCCGCCTTGGACCATCAAACAGCCGAGAGTATCTTGCGCAACCTGTTTGCAGACAAGAACTCTCCTTTAATGGCTGGTCGTTTGGTTGTCTTTGTGACACACCGCGTCGACATCATCACCCAATATGCTTACCAAGTTGTCGACGTTGTCGACGGCGGACAGACCAAGACGTTCAACAGGAAAGAGCTGGAGAATAACCAGGAGCAACTGGCATTGCTAGCCGCTGCCACAGCTGTTGCTGATGAACAGGCTGCGGCAAAAGCACTGGCAGGTCACAGCGAAACCATTAACGAAGACGATGAGGCCTCAGAGGAGTTTATGGAGGAGGAGTTCCGCGCCCACGGTGGAGTAATGGCCTCTGTCTACTGGAAATACGTAAAGGCTGGTCGACTCTGGTGGTGGGCTTCTCTGATTATCTCTTCTATCCTCTTCCGTATCGCCAAGGTCGCGTACTTTTGGTTCCTAAAGGAGTGGGGCGCACAGTACGACAACGATAACAAAAACAGCACATCACAGTCTTTTATGGTCCAGAGCCACAATGGCGGTTACGATGGACATTTCCTTGTTCAGGATCTGCATAGCGGTCCTCAGCGGCATGTCACGCAGCAGACATCTGACAGCAGCTGGATCGATTTGGGGCACTACCTACCCTCACCAAGCGTTGATGTTCATCCCTGGCTCTTCTGGTTCGGCGTCATCTCAATGGCGCAGGTGCTCACACAGACCATGTCCGACATATCCCTCATTGTCATCATCTACAAGGCCGGCAAAAACCTCTTCGAGCAGGCTATGCAACGCGTCAGCAACGCAACCTTCCGCTTCTACGACGTTACGCCTGTGGGTCGGCTCATGAACAGGCTGACATCTGATATGGGCACAGTTGATGGGCAGATTGCAGACCAACTAATGCAGGTAGCCACATACATGATCAGCTGGCTGTCGTCGGTCATTATTATCGGTACTGCCACGCCCTTGTTTTTTGTCCTGAGCATCGCCATGACAGCTGTCTTTGTCTTGGTCTTCGACCGTTTTTTGCCTACATCGCAGTCTCTGCGTCGTCTTGAAACGGTCTCGCTCTCACCGCTGATGTCCAACTTTGGCACTCTTGTCGAGGGACTGACAACGGTGCGCGCATACCGGGCTCAACCTTACTTCCAGCAGCGCATCATTGCCAACTGTGATTCGTTCCAGAAGATGGATCACATCTATTGGTCCCTACAGGCGTGGCTGCAGTTCCGTTTCGACCTTCTGTCGGCGCTGACCACATTCGCTCTTACTCTTACAGCCGTTTACTCAGGCCTTTCCAGCGGCTCCGTTGGGTTTGTTCTGGCAGCCGCATCCAACTTTGTTCAGAGCACACACAACCTCTGCCGCCGCTACGGCGAGATGCAGATGCAGTTTGTTAGCGTTGAACGTGTCATCGAGCTTCTAAGCCTTGAGCAAGAGCCTACCGGTACTAAAAAGCCACCAGCTGCCTGGCCGGGGTACAATGATGAAATCATTTTTGACAACGTCACGCTGCGATATGCGCCAGGCCTGGACGCGGTGCTGCACGGAGCCAGCTTTACCGTGCCCGGTGGCGCAAACGTGGCCGTGACAGGCAGGACGGGGTCCGGCAAGACCACCCTCGCCCTGAGCCTGCTCGGCACCATGCATCCCGACTGTGGTACCGGCGGCACCATCCACATCGGAAACGTCGACCTGGCCAGCGTCGACAAGCACGCCCTTCGCAGGAACATTACCTTTGTCGCCCAGGACCCGGTGCTGTTTCCAGGCACGTTGCGCGACAACCTCGACCCGCTGAGCGAGCACAGCGAGGCGGAACGCGCCAGCGTTCTGGAAAGGATCCTGGGCGGAGGCGGCGACAACACCGACTCTAGCTTCCAGTTCACACTTGATAGCAAGGTAGATGGTGGTGGCAAGAATCTCAGCCAGGGCCAGCGCCAACTCATTGGTCTCGGTCGTGCTATTCTTCGTCGCAGCCCTCTTGTCATCATGGACGAGGCGACGGCGTCGATTGACGCGGAAACAGCATCGTATATCCAACGGCTGCTAAAGGAGGAGCTTAAGCACAGCACGGTCATGACGATTGCCCACAAGGCGGAAGCCGTGAGAGACGCGGATTTCGAAATTGTGCTAGATAGGGGGAGGGTTGTCAAGGCAGGGCCAAGGCAGCCCTCCTCTTGATTTTTGGATCATCGTGATCTGAATTGCTATTTTACCTGTTCTGGATCATCTACTAATGATATATGGCCTTATTTGTTACGAACGAAAGTATCGGTTAATATATGGTACACCAGGTTGGATTTGGAGTTGTACATTTCTTTCTGTTTTTTCTTTCTGTTTCTGATTTACAAAAGAAAAAGTTGTCCATCTAAGTGGTAGATGGACAGATCGGAAATCATCATGTACCTAGGTATAGCGATCTTGCGTCCTTCTAGGGATGGAAAAAAAGTTGTCATTGCATTGTTAGTAACTACTGTTGGAGTCCTGCCAGGGATATACGACTAGTTTCTTACGGGATAGCTGTTTTAGCGTTGCTTACTACTTGCATGCATGGCCATGATACCCAGACTTGAGGTCAGGTGGAGGATGATATCGTGTATTGGATTTTTGATGTGGTTGTTCAGAAGCAAGGCCGTGAGGGCAATGAAGGATACTATTGTGAGGTGGTACGAGAAGTAGTGGGAGATCTTTTTCTTTTTCTTTTTTGAAATCTTTGTTTTCATTCAGCATACGAAGCGCAACCCATGTAAGCGAGAGTCAGTGAATAGATAATGTGTGCTGTATGGATCACGCTGTTCTTGGATTGAAAAGGTCGTCGTCGACTGGGTAAGTAACCATGAATTTAGTGGTACTTGAGGGATAAGTTGGGAAGTATAGGTCGGAGGACAGAGCAGGAAAAGGAAACGGAAACTTACCACCTTGTAACAACAGCGTAAGTTTGAGTGTAGACATGTTCATCGTCCCGATGATTTTATACGAGAGAAGGACGAACTTGTGACGCAAGCGAGTTTCAGGTTCACTGTTCACGAGCTTTTCCGTAGCAAGGGTATGATAGATCACTACACAAGTACGAGCTTAATCTACAAGCATGGCCAGGCAGCACTTATGTAGGTAGTGTAGCAGTTTCCAAAGCAGGCATATTTTTTTTATACGGGAAAGGGTACTTCAATCACGCATCTCCGAAAGTCTCGTGCATGTTCTGTTACTCAAGATATGAATTTTGAAGTGAGGTCTTATTCAGAACTCTGTCATCTTGAGAACCATGATGTCGATCATCATGCCCAACAGCGTGTAGGCTTCAGGTAAACAATGCTCTTAGTTCCCAGCAGTGATATCGACATAGGTCGTTATCAGTTCCTTCATATTAAAGTTCTTTAACCCCCTTAGTGATATTGGGTTGTATATAGACGGTTGGCTACCTAGACAGAATAATTTTCAACATCCTTAGAGCCGCTGAAAAGGCCTTTCGAGGTCCTGTGTGCAGAATCATCCCTCAAGGGCAGGAGTGTGCAACACTCAAGACCGGAAAGTCTGTATCAACAAACAGATATCATGAGCACCTAATCAAACAGTCAGTTGCATGATATCCTTAATTCCGAACCAACCTCCCGGATTTTGAGCAATACGAGAGTAGGAAGGTAGCCAGCCCATGGAAGTTGGTATCAATAGCTATCCATCCATAACTGAGTGGCTGACCCAACTGCTACCCGGCTACCGGCTACCGAGCGGGAATCCCTTTCTTTCTTTCTCTTGAAGGATCCACCAGGCTGGCAACATAAAGGCAGTAAGACGGGACGGGAAGGTATGAATTTGCTTAAAACAACCTCATTCGGGATGTTTGCCTTTCATGTATGTACAAAGTACGTAATTACCAGTCTCCAAGCTCTCTCTTTCTCCATCCAGCTTTACGAAGTAACCTTCTAGGTAGGGGTTAGCGAATGCCAAGTTTTGATTGCATCTCAGCTAACCCTGGTACGGATACTAGGGTAGGTTGCCAAGAATACGATGAGGAGACAACCCGTGATGAAAGTGTTTCTGAGGCACGGAAATATTGGAGAGGCGCGACCACCGATCAAGACCAGGACCAGATCGAATTTGTGCTAAGGGATGGTAGTAAGGTAGCTGTTGGCTCTATTAGTAGAACCGATGTTCCAAAGAAAAGCTTCTGCACGCGGCACAGGCCGTTGTGCGTGTGGTTGTTGTGGCTTGCTTGTTGTTTCGGAAAGGGATTGTTACATGTGATGACGAGCTACCTACCTACAAGATGGAAGCTGTTTTGACCAAGCATGCAATGACAACTAACCGCGGCCCAGAGCGTATGGCTGTCCGTCGATATCCGCGTGAATGGTTCCGACCTCCAGGAATGGAAGAGTCCGAGCATTGCCAACTCACTGACACACACGCACACCGCGTGCAAAAGATGTGTGTGTGTGTGTGTGTGCTGGGCAACCGGCGTCACTTGAGCAAAAAAAAATTCGAGCAAGACCCTGAACCGAGTTTTTCCATGGTTGTGATGCAACATTGCATGTGGTCTCGCCTGACTAGCCACTCAGCTGCGCGCGCCTGCATTGCGCTACCCTTTTTACTGGTGACTTTATCTGGGGGAACCCAGAGGCTGAGGGGTCATTTGCACCAGCCATGACAGGTCACTAAGGCAAGGTACGGTGTGTGTGTCTGCGTCGGCATTGACTGGGGTGGCGGACTGGGCAGGACGGCAAATACGAGAATGGACGAGAATGAAGCCAAATGGAAGCAAGACAGTTTAAGATGGTAACGGACGATGGCTTGTCAGGGGGGTAGCTGGGAGAGATGGGCTGCACTAACAGCGGGGATTGGGGAGTAGCATTTCTTTTTGGGTGTAGGTAGAATTGAGGTTCTTGGCGCCTGTTCATTTGAATCATACAATGGGAAGCTACGGATACAGTGGAGGTTCGTTGCTTCCCGAGATGCATGTTTCTTTCTCGCCGTTGGGGCGCATCGCTCTTGCCCTTTTTGTGCCCGCTGCTAAGTCTAAGTCTCTTTGATGCTTTCCATGTTTCGAGCAAAGCGCGGCGGGGGGTGATGGGTTATGGGCGTTGGGGGCGGGCATTCTTGGTTCGTGCCTGCCGTGCCTGTCGTGCCTGCCGTGTGCCGCCGACGCCGACCAGCGCAACGCAACGTCAAGCTGCCACTGCAATCTCCACCACGTTCTCGGTGGCTTTGAGGTTGCACGATCGAGTCTGCTCAGAGCCCCTGTTGGTCACTGCTCTCTGGCGACCGCGTCAACGGCGCGGGAAACCCCAGGTTTTTGGGGGCCCTTGCAGCCCTTGCAAGCTGACCGATTTTAGTAACGTCAAAGGTGTCAGGCAGGCCTGTGCCGGGCTGGACCGAGCCCGAAATACAACCTCGTATCCCCAACCAAGAGCTGCGTATCCGTCAGAGGCTGTATCGGGTTTGGCTCTGTGGTAATGCCCAGGACCCCAAGGGTCTTGTGCCCAAGTCTTTGGGGGAGCAGCCGTATCATCCATCACATAAGGGACTCACCACGTCCTGTTCCCTCTTGCTGCACCCAGACTGATCTGGTTCCTGTTTCTCTTCCAAGGTCAAGAACTTCCTGCAGTCGCTCGTTTGGCTTGCTTTCTGCTGTCTGTTTGTTTATTTCGCACACCACTCTCGCTTTTGCAACCCGTCAGTCGTTTACTACCCACCTAGGTATACCAAAATGCGTACCTTTACCACTCTCGCTATAGGAGCCTTGTCTCTCGGTCTGGCTAGCGCCTGGGATTATCCCGATTGCGTATAACTCACCTCCCCAGCTTTAACTTGATACAAAAAGCTAACATCAAGATAGGACCCCGATAACTGCTATAGAGAGATGACAGACCCTCGCTTTGCTGCTGAAGCTGTGGAATTTTGCCCTGGCTTTCTGGCCACCACCATCACCGACTCGTCGGCCATTCCCGATGACTTTGAGAACTGCGGCGGCGACGTCACTGCCGTGAGCTCCGCCTGCTCGTGCATCACCTACACAGCTACAGCCACGGCGACGACTACCGCACCGACCCTGTCTTCGACCTCGGACTCGACAGAACCAACCACCAGCCCGCCGTCCACATCGGTCACGGTCGAGTGGCCACCCCTGCCCACGCCTACCACGACCGTCACCGAACCCACCGCCTCCACCACCGAGACCGAGGAGCCGACCTCGTCGTCCACCGCGTCTAGCACCCCGCCGAGCGTGTCATCCACCGTAACAGCCTCCACCGTCTCCCCAACAACCACCATCACATCTTCCGGCACCACCATCACCGGTACCACCGTCGTCTCCTCTGAGTCGAGTGTCGAGTACACGACCAGCACTATCCTGAGCACTACGACAAGAACCGTCACGTCGTGCGCCCCGACCGTGACCAACTGCCCCGCCCAGAGCACTACCGTCACCACCGAGATCATCACCATCGGCACTACTGTCTGTCCTGTATCGACAACCGTGTCGATTCCCAGTGGCAGTGAGGGCGGCAGCAGCAGCGGCGTACCGAGCACCCTGATCACCACGAGTCCTCCCCTCGTCTCGATAACGTCCGTCGGCACTATCACTACTCGTGTGACCAGTGGGTCACCGGCTACTACGACGACCACTGGCTTGCCCGTCACTGCTGGTGCTGGGCGTGTTGCGAGGGGTGTCGAGGTTGCTGCGGCTGCGGCGGGCTTTGTTGTTGCTGCTCTGTTGTAGGCGGTGTTTAGCTTAGGGGGAACATGTGTGGACTGCTTTAGATATATGTTCCATCTTATGATGTGGCTCTGGGTGAAAATGAAAAACATTAAGCATTCTATTGTTATTTTTCTGATTAAGCTTGGATATCTAACTTTGTGATGGCGAAAAATTTGACAAAGAGTAGGATCTATAGATGTATATAGATGAAAGTCTTGATCTAGTAGCTGGTACATAATGCACTTCGTTTCGATTCTTGTACTCTTGTGCAACTTGACGCACTGCGTACGTGTAAAAGTATGTCTTACCAAGGGGCGCTCACGAGTCCTGTGATTTGTACTATGCATTAAGCTTAATAGCTGGCAATAATTCTTTTTTAGTTCCACCTTGCAGACAGCAAAGCACGGTTTATGTAACGGTACCTAGATTACTTCCAGTCTCATATACATAAATGTAACGAGCAGTTCAAACCAAGAATTGAATTAGCTAACCTGAAGATCATATATCCCTTAGCTATACCACTTGCGACATAAACACACATTGTGATGCATGTATTCATTCTAGAAGTACACGCACTTATTACACAGTACGTATATGTAGTCCTACGCGCCCAGAAGGGGAATAGTACCAAGCCACTATAATTATTTCCATATGCACAAATAGTGCTCAGTCAATGCATGGCACAGCACAACCAACAACTGTCATGCTGTTATCGATAAGGCAGGCCACAGGCCTATGGGAGCGTCCACAACAAAGGACGACGAACGTCTTCAATCTCTCTCTCGCCATCTCTCTCTCGCCAATTCCTACGCCCACTCCCACTCTCACCTCACAACCCACGGCAATATTTCGTCGGGTTGGGCAGCCATAATGCTCGTCTCAAACCAGCTGGAGTGGACTCTCGTGCTGAGAGCGCTCGGGGTTTTACTGCTCCTTGCTCTTACGAGATTCTTTTCCCTGCTGCATAAAGCTCGTAGCAAAACTCGGGAGCTTCCCACAAAGTATGGCATTGTAAGTCTTCTCCAGTGAACCGATTCAATTGACACGTCGACGCAGACTACTGCAGCCTCAGCTGATGGTCTATCCCCCCCTCGCAGCCGATTCTCCCACATTCGTATCTGCTGGGCCATATTCCCGTTGTGGCCAAGATTGTGGCCAAATCCCCCAGCGATATGTTTGGGGTGATTATCGCTCATTTCATAGCCAGCGAGTACCCAGATATTGCAGCCAAGGGACTCTTCTACCTCGACAATTGGCCCTTTGCAGATCCCATGATCTGGGTCTTTGAGCCCGATATGGCGGCCCAGTTCATCCAGGACCATTCATTGCCAAAATCCAGATTGTACGAAACCGAGTTTGGTCCCTTCACGCAGTGCAGGGACTTGGTGAGTCTTGAAGGCGCCGAGTGGAAACGATGGAGAGCTATCTTCAACCCCGGCTTCTCGGCAAAGAATCTCGTGTCCTTGGTGCCGACATTCCTCCAAGAGATTCGTGTCTTCACAAATTGGCTGAAAAAGACTGCCGAGTCGGGCGAGATTATAAAGCTTGAAGACCAGGCCATGAAGCTAACTATCGATATCATTGGACGTGCTGCCCTGTAAGTTCAATGTTTCCCTAATACGCTTCCCATGACCAACGAGTACTGACAGGCCAAACACCCAGGGGCGCGAGACTACACTGCCAGACAACTGACAGCGTATTCAAAGACGCCATGGAGAAGCAAATCACTTGGCTAGTCCCAGACGGCACCCCATCCTCCATCCTCAAGCTAATCAATCCATTCCGACGACCAATCATGTGGTACCACAACCGCACCATGAAGAACTACTTTATGCCCTTCATCGACCAGGGCATCGCCGAGTACTCTCAGAACGGACCCTCGGCAGCAGAGCCCAAAACCATCAACTCGCTCGCCATCAAGGCCTATCTCACAGAAAAGCTCGCCATCCAAGACAGCGACTCTCTCCCAACGAGCGCCAGCGACATCGACCAAAGCTTCATCGACATGACCATCTCCCAGCTCAAAATCTTCATGTTCGCCGGCCACGACACAACCGGCACGACACTCAGCTTCGCCCTATACCTCCTCAACAAGCCCGAGAACGCCTCAACTCTCGCCGCCCTGCGCGCCGAGCACGACGCCGTCCTCGGCCCCGACCCAGCCGCCGCCGAGGCCCAAATCGCCGCCAACCCCAACATCCTCAACGCGCTCCCCTACACCCTCGCCGTTGTCAAAGAGACACTCCGCCTCAACCCACCCGCCGGCACGGTCCGCAAGGGCCAGCCAGGTTTTTTTCTGACGCACCCAGACACAAAAACGCAGTACCCGACCGACGGCTTCGTGCTCTTTGGCTGCTCGCACCTGCTGCAGCGCCTCGACGAATACTATCCGCGCCCGCACGAGTTCGTGCCGGAGCGCTGGCTGGCGGCCGAGGGCGACCCGCTGTATGTGCGCAAGAACACGTTCCGCTCGTTTGAGCTGGGCCCGCGGAACTGCATTGGGCAGGAGCTGGCGCTGCTGGAGTTGAAGGCGATTTTGGCGCTGACGGTCAGGGAGATGGATGTGGAGGCGTGTTATGCGGATGATGCGCCCGAGGTGTTGGGGGAGAAGGCGTATCAGGTTATGCTGCCGTGGCAGGTTACGGGGCATCCGAAGGGGGGGATGCCGGTGCGGATTAAGATGAGGGGGTAGGGGGTGAGTATTGTCAGTTGGGATAGTATGCTGATACGGATTCAGGGGCAGACAGAAGGCTTGTTTTTGGTATGTGTCCGGGATTCGGCAATATCTTTCTGTTTGTTTTGGGAATACCTGCGATTTGACTTGATATTCATCTCAGCTCACCCATCTTGACCATATTAGCAATGTTTTCTTAGATACTTTTCTGATTTTCGCCAACAGCTCCATTCAACGGTACTGTGCACCAGCTTTTGGTTGAACATTGCTTCTCTTCAGGATTTCCCGGGCCAAGATGTATGTGCCGGAAACAACCTTCGTCGGGCTAAGACTATTCCATAGCACGCCTACAGACAAGAACGACGATCCCTTCATTCACGTGTGGGATCTTCACACCTACCGTGGGGGCCCTTAGTCCCCACAGTCCCAGGTCTGATCTGTCCACGTGGATGAGCTGCCTGCTTGAGCCTAATGTTTCAGGATTTATTCACAACGGATAGATTGCTCTCTTCGGAGGCTTTCACACCTTGCAATCAAACTGACATGAACGGCAGAGAGAGCCGAGACAGCGGGAGCTTGCGCGGCCGGCTAATATTAACCATTGCATGATAGGCGCAGGGCACACGTTATAGGACCCCGAGGTACGATGACATCAATAGGATCTTCACTTATTGGGGGTACAAAAGTTTGGAAAACAAAACTTTCGCGTTTATGATCCGTGATATAATTAGGGACGCGTTCATGGTCGTGGGCGGGAGGGAAATGTATCAATAAGATCATGCCAGTCAAGCCTCGAGGTCAATCTTCACCACATCAACCTGTCCAGGTTACCTACCGATACTAGGTCTGGTTCCCAAGAACTACGGGAAATCCTAACGAACATCGCGACAGCAAGATGACACCCCCTACCTGGGTCCTCCTCTTCTCAACCATCATCACGCCCAGCCTCTCCTCCGCCATCCCCTCCAAACCAACCAAAATTCAACAACTCATCCTCGAAGCCGACCAAGCCGCATCCACCCTCCCAGTCCCACCCAGCCTCGACCCCTGGTACCGCGCCCCCTCCTCCAACACCTCCTGGGAAACCACCACACTCCCCGGCGACGTCCTCAAGATCCGCCCCGCCCCGCTCCTCAACACCACCGTCGCCAACGCCCTCGCCGCCTACCAGATTCTCTACCGCTCCACCGACAGCGCCCACCAGCCCTCCTGGGACGTCACCACGCTCTTCATCCCCCGCAGCCTGTGCACCGCGCCCACCCTCTGCCCCGGAGCAGCCCGCCTCCTCTCCTACCAGATCCCCTACGACACGTGCAACGTCGACGCCAGCCCCAGCTACGCGCTGCACGCGGGCGAGCCCTACGGCGAGATTGCCGACGCGCTCGGCCTCGGCTGGTTCGTCAGCGTGCCCGACTACGAGGGTCCCCTGGCCAGCTACACGGCCGGCGTGCAGTCGGGACATGCCACGCTCGACGGCGTGCGCGCCGTGCTCAAGGTGCTATCAGACGGGTCCGGATCCGGGCCGGCAGAAACAGAAACAAAAGTCGCGCTATGGGGCTACAGCGGCGGCGCGCTCGCCAGCGAGTGGGCCGCCGAGCTGCACGCGCAGTACGCGCCCGAGCTGGCGATCGCCGGCGTCGCGCTCGGCGGGCTGACGCCCAACGTGACGAGGGTAACGGAGTACATCAACGGGCGCGAGGCCGCGGGGCTGATCCCCGCGGGGCTGCTGGGGACCGCGACGCAGCACCCGCGGGCGTACGAGTGGCTGGTTGGGAGGCTGAGGCCGGAGTACGCCGCGCAGTTCATGGCGGTGCGGGCGATGACGGCGCAGCAGGCGATTGGGACTTACCAGTATCAGGATATATACGGGTATTTTGTGGGTGGGCGGGCGGATCTGCATGTGGGCGTGATGGAGGACATGTATGCGGCGGATGGGTATATGGGGTTTCATGGGACGCCGGGGATGCCGCTGTTTGTGTACAAGGCGGTTGGTGATCAGGTGAGTCCGGTGGGGGATACGGATGAGCTGGTGGGGAGGTTCTGTGAGGAGGGGAAGGGGGTGAGTGTGCTGTATCATCGGAATTTGGCGGGGGGGCATAATCAGGAGTTAGTGAATGGGCGGCAGAGGGCGTTTGTCTGGTTGGGGAGTGTGTTGGATGGGAGTTATGAGGGGGTGGGGTGTACGGTTGTTAATGTTACGGTTAATTTGACGCCTTTGGTGCCGTGGAATTGAGGTTGAGGAGGGTGGTAGTTTTACTTTTGGTGGTAGAATATTATATGTTGCTTTGACTAGAAAGGGCGGCGTTTACTGGTTGCTTCTAGAGTCGTAGCAGTGCTTTAAATGTGACAGTGCCCTATACATGGGGTTAGTTTAGCTACCATTATTTGGAGATTCAAAAATGTTGAACGTCTTGTTCATATGTGATTTCTTTGATGTTTGCATAGTTGCGTCGTTGTATTTGAATGGCTGAGTGAGTGAGGGCCTCTGATTGTTATTGTATAAAGACGCCATGACAATTGACATGAAGTTGAAGCGATAATAAGATTATAGTAAAATATATTAATAATAAGAGAGATTCTGAATTCATGACTGGTGACCAAGGCTAGTGAACATGCAAGTCCATCTCACCTACGAAGAATCTGGTCTTTGTAGATTTACTTACTTATACAAGCTTTGACCGAATAGGGAAATATGACTTGAAACAAAGTGCTGACTATCAAAGATGTCCAGTAAGCAAAAGCTAGATCAGAATCAGCTAGACATGGCAGCGTCACACAAGATATACCGCATATCCCGTACAGATTCCGAATGGCGTTTCATAACCCGTCAGTCAGCTGACGCTCCCCGCTCATCGTCATCTCCCCAAAGAAATCACAACTTCATCAATTTCCAGACATCCAATATCAACACCCACCTCCTTTTGAAAAAGAAAACAGCCACACTAAGCAAGAAAAGAATAACCCCCAAACCTCAAAACCTCATACCATCCCACCATCCCACCCACTCACCATGGCTCCCCAAACCACCACCAAAACAACCGCCACATCCCCCATCCCCCATCCCCCTCACCTACCGCCTCATCCTCCTCGCTATCAAGCCCCTCGCCGCCCTCCAGGGCGCCTACATGATGCTCTTCAACCCCTCGGGCTACATCTCTACCATGACACGCAGCACGATATCGTACGACCCCTCGACGCAGCAGTTCGCGCTGACCCAGCTCGCGGGCGCGTGGCTCTACTTTGCCTTTGTCGAGCTCGTCGTGCTGGCGCAGTCCGACGATGTGCGGCTTTGGCGGTTATTGTGCGGCGGCATGCTGCTGAGCGATCTGGCGTACATGCACAGCGTCGCGCAGGGCGTGGCTGGTGGTGGCGGACTGGACGAGGGAGGACTGGGCGGTGTTTGTGATGACGGGACTGCCGTTGGTGGTTAGGGTTTTGGTGGTGTTGGGGGTTGGGACTGGAGGGCGGAAGGGGAGGGGGGTTGGAAAGGGGGGGAGAGGGGAGTGAGTGAGGTGTTGTGGTGGTGGTTTGGGGATGATAGGGGTTGGTGTATTTGTTCTCGAGTCTGGTGTGTCATTTTTCGGTGATGGGTATGGGTTTTTCTGAAGTTTCCGGGGATGATATTGGTCTGGCGGGTTTTTGTCTCATCAGCAACATGCCGGGCAAGGACAGTTTTTGGGATCAATGGGTTTGATATAAGGTACTTTGGAAGTGTCAAGTATTGGTGGTTTATAGGTAGCTAATCGAGTAGAATTCATCCCGTGGGTATGACTTGGTGTTATCCCAGTCCACATTCCAGAATTGTTCCTTTTGTGACCAGGACACAGTCTCTCATTCCCAGACAGGAAAAGGGTCGTCCGACATGGACAAATACGACATCATCTCCGCCAGGAGGCCTCTGGCAGTTGTCGAGCCAGGATGGCACGATATTTACCAGGCATTTCCAACAGGGGATCACGCTGCTTCAGGGTCATCTGTCTCGGGGTCGCATACGCGCGGGTAGAGCCTTTTCTAATGTTAAATACAAGGTGGTCGTTCGGTGATGGGGGGAAAAGGGGGGCGAAATTTCGGTTGCCAGGGGCGGTGTTAGCATGTGTCGTCAGTGCTAATTAGTAGTCCCAGGCCCGTGGATCCAAACGGCGCTACTGTGTGCGAACAGGACGGGTACCGCGTGACGGACCACCAGGGCGGATATTCATTATCAATCCAAGGGGGGGAGAGGGGCTCGAGGGGTAAGTCGAATTTGCCATGACGGAGGCTGTGCTCGCCCTCGACATCCCAATAGCCCAGCTGAGCCCAGATATTGGATACTGGTAGCAATTCCGTGGAGAATCGGGAACCCCGTATCTTGGAAGGAGGGCTGTGTTACGGCCACTAGACTTTTTACTTTGTAGTTATTGTGTAAAGTAATCGGTCCATCTCGGTGCGTCGGATAGCCGGGAATGCAAAGTATTTTGAACTGCTGGTTATGCTGGTTATGTATGCAGGCCTTTGTATCGATCGTCCCGGTTCACGAGGGCCAGGCCGGCGCATGCGTCATTGCACAAAGCCCCCTGCTCGTACTGGTTGGGTTGACGGGTGATGTACTGACTAAAGTAGCTTGTCCTCTGCTGTGTTACAGAAAAACAGGTGCACATCAAGGAAAAGGGGTTATACTCATCCCGGTCGGCTCAGTCACGTCTCCCAAGCTCAAACAAGGTCCAGAGGCAGCTCTTGGGCTCTCCCTGTTGCATCGTCGACATTGAAGTGGATGAAAGTCTCAGGCTGGGCTGGACTGGGTTGACTGGGTTGCGCTGGTGATCCAAGCTTGCCAAGAGCTTCCTGCAACCTGCCCCTCTTGCCCTCGTCCTGAGTCCTGACCGCCGCATTTCAGATTTGCGGGGCTTTGTTGTTGCACTGGCTCTGGCACTGGAACACTGGTCTGGGGGCCAGGATTTTAGGTAGTCCAGCGGGCAGTTAACCCCCCGGCTCCCCTGTGTGGCAGTCGAATCAGCTTGGCCCTTTTGCCTTCAATCGGCTAGCGCCTCCACCCCCCTTGCCCGACCCGCACCCACCTACACTTCAGGTCTCCTCCCGCGGTGCCACTGCCGCCAGTCCGCAGTCAGTCCGCGCAGTCTATCCCGTACAAACAAGACCACACTTGCAAGAAGGTCACAAACACATTTCCAACCAAGTCTGTTCTACCTACACCGAACAACTTGCAGTCGTTGACCGAGGCAGTTCAATTTGCCATCTCAACACCAAAACAACAACAGCACCCCTCCTCTTACCACTCGCTCCCACCTACCTACCTACCTATTTACCTGCCTACCTACCAATCCCTCCCCTCAGCTTCTCAGCGCCCGCTCGCCCCGAAACCTAAACCCTAGAACCTTGCTTGATCTTGAATCTCAGCACCCGAACACCCTTCGATCGATCGTCTAACCTACGGCCGCCCCGCTCTCGCCCATTCCTAGGCGGCCCTCCCGTCACCACCACCACTACTATCGCCCTTCAAGATGTCGTGGAAGCTTACCAAGAGTGCGTTTGTCTCGCCCTTTGCATTCGTCAAATCAGGTCGCGACAAAGATGCTGACCGCCCACACGCTCCAGAGTTGAAAGAGACCCATCTGGGGCCCCTCGCCAGCACATTTTCCCGAACGCCATCATCTTCCACCATCAAGGCAGACGCAGACGAAAAGAGCGCCGCTGCCGTCGCAGCTGCTCCTCCAGCCACCACCTCCAACGAGAGCACTATCGGTATGTCAAACAATAGCCGGCACGTGGGAGTGGAAAACTAATCTACGAACCTTCTTTTCCAGCTGCGTCCGAGGCCCTCACCCAAGCACCCGTTGTCAAGACACCGAAGCCCGGTATCCTCGTCGTCACCCTTCATGAGGGTTCGGGCTTCTCTCTTCCCGAGCAGTACCGGAACTCGTTCGGCTCGTCCCATTCCGGCAGTTCACACTCGACAGGAAACGCCCTCAATAATGTTGCGGGGTCCATCCGGCCGTCGTCGTCGTCACGCCCGGGCAGCTTTATGAACGGCCGCCCCCAGACGTCGTCGGGCGGCTTCAGCGGTATCCCGACCAACCACGGCCGTATCTCTAGCAAATATATGCCCTACGCTCTTCTGGATTTCGACAAAGTGCAGGTCTTTGTCAACTCGGTCGAGGGCAACCCCGAGAACCCTTTGTGGGCCGGCTCCAACACGCAGTACAAGTTCGATGTGTCCCGCGTGACGGAACTCGCAGTCCACCTCTACATCCGAAACCCCAATGCCACCCCTGGCTCGGGCCGCAGCCAGGACATCTTCCTTGGCGTCGTCCGCATCAACCCCCGATTCGAGGAGAAGACAGCCTTCGTCGAGGACCCCAAGGCCAGCAAGAAGGACCGTGAGAAGGCGGCTGTCGAGTTTGCAAACCGCGAGCGTGCCCTCGGCCAGAGCGGCGTAGAGTGGGTCGACGTCCAGTATGGCACAGGCAAGCTCAGGATCGGCGTCGAGTACGTCGAGAACCGCGCCGGCAAGCTCAAGATCGAGGACTTTGAGCTGCTCAAGGTGGTAGGCAAGGGCAGCTTCGGCAAGGTGATGCAGGTGCGCAAGAAGGACACGATGCGGATCTATGCGCTCAAGACGATCCGAAAGGCGCACATCATCTCGCGATCCGAGGTGGCACATACGCTGGCAGAGCGCTCCGTACTCGCCCAGATCAACAACCCCTTCATCGTGCCCCTCAAGTTCACCTTCCAGAGCCCCGAGAAGCTCTACTTTGTCTTGGCCTTTGTCAATGGAGGCGAGCTCTTCCACCACCTGCAGAAGGAGCAGCGTTTCGATGTTAACCGCAGCCGATTCTACACGGCCGAGCTGCTATGTGCCCTGGAGTGCCTCCACGGCTTCAACGTCATCTACCGTGACCTAAAGCCCGAGAATATTCTTCTCGACTATCAAGGTCACATCGCCCTCTGCGACTTTGGCCTCTGCAAGCTCGACATGAAGGACGAGGACCGCACCAACACCTTCTGCGGAACCCCCGAGTACCTGGCCCCCGAACTGCTCATGGGCAACGGCTACAACAAGACGGTCGATTGGTGGACTCTGGGCGTCCTTTTGTACGAGATGTTGACGGGTCTCCCGCCATTCTACGACGAGAACACCAACGAGATGTACCGCAAGATCCTCAGCGAGCCCCTCCACTTCCCCGGCCACGAGGTAGTGCCGCCGGCCGCCAAGGATCTCCTAACCAAGCTTCTGAACCGCGATCCCCAGCAACGATTGGGAGCAAACGGATCGGCTGAGATCAAGGCCCACCCCTTCTTCCACGCCATCGACTGGCGCAAGCTTTTGCAGCGCAAGTACGAGCCTGCGTTTAAGCCGAATGTGGTACGTAAAAAGCCATTTCTGGTGCTGATGCAACTCATCACAATGTGGGACAGGTGGGAATTTGACTAACAATACCCTTCTTTTTCTAGGTCGACGCTCTCGATACAGACAACTTTGATCCCGAATTCACGTCGGAGCCGCCACAGGACTCTTACGTTGAAGGCCCAGTTCTGTCGCAAACAATGCAGAATCAGTTCACGGGCTTCAGCTATAACCGCCCAATCGCCGGCCTTGGCGATGCGGGTGGCAGTATTAGGGATCCGTCATTCGTGGGCAGCGTGCAAGATCGTAGATAAGAAGCAAATGCGTATAAACGATCAAGCCAGTGGAGCGAGCCAACATAGTTGTGATGTGGTATCGCCATGGGGCGAAAGCTATGCGAGTCCAGCACACTTAGTGGATGGGATATGAGTTTTGCGAACCTTGGTCCGCCGCGGCAGCCAGTAGCTGCCGGATAAAGGGAGACGGACAGACGGACAGGCAGACGAGACGAGCAGTTGCATGCATAGCATTCAGTCAGGGAAAGAAGGCAGAAGGCTGGGAGAGCCAGACGGCAACCCGGTCTGGGGAGAAACACACACACACGAACATTTACTGAGTAAGTATTTTGGGAGGGAAGTGCCGGGCCCAACAGTCGGACTCGTCACGGAGTCGAGCGATTTGGTTGCTTGCTTGCTTTGCTACGGGGCCGACATTTTTCACATACGGAGTTTGGCATGATCACGAGGCACTCTTGATACTTTGGTGATTGATTCTGTTCTTCTTTTTAACATCTTTTTTTCTCTGCTGTTCTTTCTGCTGTTCTTCTTTTCCAAGGGTGAAAAACCGGTGTGTAGATTTTTGTTACGCTTACCAACCAACTCTCGATGACCACTTTTTTTACTAAAGCGAGCAGAGCAGACAGAGCAGACAGACAAGCAACAGACAAACAAAACAAAACTATTCAGATGCGTCAATATATGCAGTTGGCTTGGCTGGGAGTGAGCGTGTGGGTGGAACGACGACGACAGCTGAGTTGTAGATGCCTGCCGACCAATGACTGATCGTCTCACAAAAGCCTGCCTTGTCTACGCAGTTGCTTACCTGCTTACCTAGGTAATCTGCGCCGAAACTTGACCTGCTTCGCTTCCAACGCGGTTAGTCAGCATCGCCGCTCTGCTCAGGCGCTACTCACCCTCGCCTCACCCTCTGCTCAGGTTGCTCAGTCACGTTCCTGCCCTCCCTCCCAGTGACCAATCATGATTTACTTACCATTCGGTTCTGTTGTGCGAAAGTTGTCAACTCTACACGACTGTGTTGGGGGGGACCAGTTCGGCTCCCCAGGGAGCCCAAACAGGATCCCCCAAAAATACATCCTTCAATCTCTCAAGGCAGATTCTTCTCACAACATGGTGTGGCCCTGGCTCTTTCCAAGGAGAATGTGCCCTCGCGCCTCCTCCCAAATCTTTGCTCTTTCTTCCACCAGACCTCCTTGACTACTTCTTCCATCCGCTCCCCCGAATTTGCTTTGTACATTGCAAATTTTCGTTTTAACAGTCTACTTGTTTCTTTTTATCATTATTCTTGCCACCCACTCTCGTCGTATCGTCCTCCTCAGCGATCTTTCCCTTTGATAAAGATGGGTAGGACGAAGGACCCCAAGAATTTTGTTGGAAGAGCTCGACAGAAAGGGTCCGAGAAGAACACAAGTCATATCAATGGCTCTGAAGTTCAAAGCCATCTCGAGCCCAAGACTCGAAGGTCCTATCAGAGGCAAGTAGACAACTGGTATCAGTGAGTTGCATCCTCTCAATCACACGTAGCTCTTGACCTAATAAATAGATTCGCCAAAGCAAAGTCTGGTGCTGGCACCGACGACCCCGACCCGCCCAAAGAATTCGTACAGCATCTCGCTAACGACCTCGAATCGTTGGAAGAATTCGTACAGCATCTCGCTTTTGACATTGACGGCCTCGAAGCTCACGACCCGACGAAGAAGTCGACATTAATGGAGCAAAAGGCACGGTCGTCCAATATTGGAAAAAAAACTTCACAGCTGGTTGGCAAATGGAGCATGAACCGATATCACCAAAATTAATAAGCCAAGTCAGATTGGTATGCCCCTCCTACATTGCATAATTACGCTTTAGTTCTGTTACTTGCATTCTGAATAAGGCTAACTATACATAGTTCATTGATGAAAAGTTGCCGGAGATAATTAAGATGCGCATAAGCAAACGGCCGAGGAGATATGCTACCAAAAATCACTTTCTCCATCTTGGGATGCAAATGTGGTCAAATGACTGGTATCTTTACGAATCACCTAAAACAAGAGTATCGGATTGGGCGGATATCACCTTTGGAGTGTTTCGAAACGAACATGGGAACGTAGAATTTGCTGTCAAAGTGATGCGAGACGCTAAAGGCATGACACAAACACCAGATAAACGGTTTGTGTCCCATATCTTACTCCTTTCTAGTGGAGGGGTCGTTGCTAATTTCGCTGGTAGGCCTGAACATTCGGTATACGAAGGTCTCGTGCCCTTACCCCTATTCTGTCAACCGATACTCTTTATACTTGTCATCCTAGTAGCAAAAAGAGCATTCAGAGACTACGAAACAATTGAAGAGCTTTTGGATCTCATACCGCCTGATGGGGAGATGTATCCTCTGCAGTGGCGTGAGAGTGTGGTTGATATGCCTTTCTTTGAGAGCATCTCCGCAAAAGCCCCTTCGGGTAAGATCGAGAACGCGAGTGCATTTAGCAAACGTTTTCAAGGTCTAGGCTTTCGTTCAGGGTACCCTCGACCGCCAACCGTTCATGATTTCAGAGCAATAGGCTTGTACTTGGTCGGTATGTACATCAATTCCGCTCATTATTCCCCGTACTAATTAATGTCTGTAAAGACAAGCTATATTCAGCGGCCGGTAGAATGAAGTACGCGGGTCAAAAAGACTCGACTACGTTCATCAATCACTATATGCCCAACATTACTGCAGACGGCCAAGGTAGTTATTTTGGCACCGAGGCACGCAGTCTTGTTATCGACCTCTTTATGTCTTTGACTCTGCCTCGCAACCCAAAATTGGCCCAATCTCTGCCGGCAGAGAAGCGACACGAGTTTGAAAATACCCAGGAATATATCGATTTAGAAGAGCAGATTACCACATTGAGTGGGAAGAAATACGTGGATTCGGCCAAGCTTCGAAAGGGATTGTACGATCAACGCCGTAAGCTTTCGGATAAAGAGCTCCGAAAAGGGCAAAAGCTTCAACCGAACAAACTCGCGCCTGGCGGAGTGGAGATCGCTGCTTTGGAAGGACACCACCGTACCATATTCGGCCGGACTCGATTTCTCATGCCTGAGCGCGACCGCCTTGCATCCAGCCTTCTCGAGGTTACGCCTCTACGCAGTCCTGTCGGTCTTGCCGCCCTCCGTGACTTGGTTGCGCTATATCTGAAGGAGACTGAAATAGAGGTCCGACCTAGCTTAGAACCGGAAAAATGCAGTTGCTCAACGATAGCAGGCGAGCAGAAGCCAACACGACCTGGCCCTGGCAGCACCAAAACAGCCTGCAGTTGGAAACATATATACGACTGTTATAAAACGGACCGAATCGCCGAGCACGGTTTCGCTGAACTTTGCTTTCACTGCCATAACTGGATTTTTGACGAGCTTGAATGGGAACATCACTGCCAAGCCCATCTGGACAGCTAGGAAACCCTTCCCATACAGTGTGATCCTCTTTTTTATGGCGGCGTTCTCGCGAGAGCTGGACACTGTCGTTTCTGCTTAAGTGATATAACACTACCAGCTGCAGCACGGATGTATCAATTTCTTTATCGAAGCAACTAGAAGGAGCATATCAGCAAATGTTTCGACAGACATGTCCAAGGCCGGGACGATAGTCAACTACTCCAGTGTCCCCCTCCACATGCTGGTCCCTAATGCATAGGGGCTTTCGATTCGCCACTGAAGTTGCGGTTTCATCTTCAAGACGTTCATTGTTACGAATTCATTCACGAGAGGAAAGGATTGAAAAGATCAAGAGAAGATGATGGAATAATCCAGCCTGGCCGGGTAAAAAGACAGAGATTTGATCCTAAGAGGGAGCGGGGTGTGGGAGATGTGGCTCCTGTTAAGGTGGAATACGGTTTCATCTACGAGACGGTGGAGACGAATACCCAGCGGCGGCGACCTAACAAATCTGTCGTGCCTTCTAGCAGCTCTACACCCAGCGCCACACCACCTTCCAGCAGATCTGCGAGATCTCCCATCAGCCCGGAGAATAGTGACTGGATAGACCTCGAGGCCTTGACTTTTACTGAAACCCCAGCATCATCTGTCTGCTCTGATACCCCTGAGAGGATTGATCCTCAGCTCCTGTCAACCAGTTGTGCCGTCTATCGCAGAGGCGACGGCGCTCGGCTATGAGGTGATCTATGAGGTGATCGACGTAGTGGACCTCACGAGCCCCGATGAAGAGTATGGCCATCTCTCGGCACAGAGAGGTTCCGCACGAGACGCAGGTCCGACTCAGAGTACATATATCACTAACACTTCAAATAACCACCTCTGACTCCAGCATACAACAACACCTCCAAAAATCAAACTCGAACGAGGGCAAAGGAACCAAAGAACCAGGTTTCTCCAAGCACCTTCCAGAGCCGGCCTCTTCCGATGTGCAAACTGGAACGGTAATGACTGCGTGGGACTATGGAACTAAAATTGCACCAACTGTCTGAACCACCGATTGTGACTCACTCTTCAAAGCCAAAATAAAGCAGCGTCAATCGACTCGACTTGGGTTTGCCACGGCAAACCAATTGATCAACACTTTACAATCCCTACACAACCTCCACTATATCATTTTCTAAGTCGAACGTGAACAAATCAAATCAGCAAGATAACCGCCTTTGCCGAGCGTTTATCTCAACTCAGCCTTCAGTCTGCCCAGACGATCGTGAGTGAAAGTAGGAAGCCCAGTATAGGATGTCCCATCATTGCAACCTGCTCAGATTATTGACTACGTATCCTTATTGCAATCTCGTGTTCGTTTCCTTCAATAGTCCTATTAAGTCGTACAGTTTCCCAAAATCCTTCGTAGCAAATGAAATGACGTAGTGCAAGCTCCCCCAAATTTTGTGTGAGGCGCAGCCTGGTGGATTAGCTGCCTTGCAGATTAGGCCGCAAACTACATTCGGCTCGCAAGGATGCCGCTGGATGCATCTTTATTTAGCCTAGCGCCCAATGATGGTCTCAGTTTGCGACCCCTCCAGAAGTCGGCATTCCCAGCGCCAAAGCTGGCCCAGACCAACTCGACTTCGCCTTTTTCTTGGATAGCTTGTCTCAAATGTGAGTAGCTCCGGGGGAAGGGATGCTGCGTTCGCGAATTAACAAAAATAGTAATGGCTGCCGCTGCCATATTTCATCCCAAACTTTAGCGCCTTCATCACACACCACCCTCGTCCTGCCTGCATTCTCTGACTCTTCCATCTCCCTCCATCCATCAACCTGACGACAATATGACACACTCCTCACCCTCCTCCTTCCAGTCGATATGGCCCCGCGTCAAACAAAACGAAACATCCAAAAAGTTAGGCGGCAACGCCCGGTGCCAAACGGCGGAAGTAAGTAAGCCATTCACCCTGGTTGTGTTCTTTGACTGATCATTGATAGAAGCGCGACCACAAGGTATCAAGAAAGAACCATTACAACTTCCTTCTCGTAAAAGCGCACGCCTACAACACTCCAAGGACACGAACACCGAACCCAAGCATCTACTTCCCTCCCTAAGTAGCAACACTCCCGGCAAAGAGGCATGTCGCTTCCTCCTGGTATGCGATAAAGCTAACTCAAGTTTCTACAGAATCGATCGGCCCTTCTGCAAGATAAAGATCGAAAACGAAAGCGAGCGCGAGAACCCGAAGAACCACCCATTCACGCTCCATCCAAGCGACAGCGCACATCTGCTGCACACTCGGCTTTTGGGGATACATTTGATAAGCCAGCGGCGGACGGTATCGTCGATAATAAGGTTAATCTAATCGCGTATTGGATTGACAAGGAAAAGTGGCCTGAGGAATGCTTCGAACAAGACGAGCAGACTTGGAAGGACCTCGAAAGCGACAGTTGGTTTGAGGAATATTGGGAGCCAGAGAACAACATGAGTCACGTACTTGCAAGGAAGAAGTCGTCATCCTCCCTTTGTGGTAAACCACCGGAGGCCAGTTCTGGCTCTACTACGCCTAGCGATCAAAAGCAGAGGACAATCAAATCCTCCCCATACAAAGATCCACGTTATAAGACTTTACTCGCAACCAAAGGCAGCTTCATGGACGAGTCTGATTTAGGGATCACAGGCAAAAGCAAGATCGATTATCAAACCCTCCTCAGCGCCGAGCAACAAGTTCCCAATGACTCTTTATTTCGCGACGACCTATTCAAATCAACTTGTCGGAACATACAAGACAGAAATGAGACCAGGGTCATCCGGGATATCTCGCTCCTGATTGTTCCTTCTGCAGAAACACTGGCTACATACGGCGCCACCAACCTTCAGTGTTTGATCGAGAGTACTAACGAAGGCTGGACCAATTCCATCGCTGTGACTAAGACTCATCCGCAGCCAGACTATTCTGTAGGATTCAGGCGAGAGGCGTTCACAGACGAGCAGCTCAAAAGGCTTGAACCACTCGTCGGCGATCTTACAGATACTTCTCTCTTCATGGCCACGTACTACATGTACTTCCCGTTCCTAACCTGCGAAGTAAAGTGCGGCGCCTCGGCACTTGATATCGCAGACCGACAGAATGCTCACAGCATGACGATGGCGGCGAGGGGTATTGTCGAACTCTTTAGACTTGTGAAACGCGAAAAGGAGCTCCACCGTGAGATCCTCGCCTTCTCAATTTCACATGATCACGAAACAGTTAGAATCTACGGCCATTATCCTGTGATCGATGGAAACAAGACCACCTTCTACCGCCATCCTATCCGTAAATTCGACTTTACGGAACTAGACGGCAAAGAGAAATGGACGGCATACAAGTTTACCAAGAATGTCTACGACATATGGATGCCGACTCACCTCAAAAGAATCTGTTCGGTTATCGATGAGTTGCCGCCTGATCTGGATTTTGAGGTCTCTCAACAATCCGAGCCAGGGGAATATGGGCTTTCGCAGGAATTAGAAAGCCACCATCTCTCTGACCAATCAAGCCATGATGCTGCATCTCTGCTAGAGGATGCCGACAGTCAGTCAAGCCATGTTGGTTCGCGAGACATTACCCCAGACTCATCCCTGTCTCAGAGGATTGAAGGGGGAGCATTCAAAAGCCAAGGAAGCGGGGTCGGCCTGTAGAATTACATCAGTGAATGGCTTCTCTGGCCATAAATCAGGACTGCAAGGCATATTGTTTGCTGCCAAGGTTCGCGAAGGTGGTGACGATATCGGCAGCAACCGGAGTCTTGATCAGGCCCATCAGGGTCACCCCGACGGGGAAGATATTTGAGTTCGAGGGTCCGTATGTCGACAGCATGGCGGTCCACCACTCCGACACGCTCAGGTTCATCGGCAAGACATTCCCCTCGAAGAAGTACGAGCCTGAGCAGCACTCGTGCTTCCTGCTCTTGACCAAGCTGTTCCACGAGTACTCGACTGAGCCCAGAGAGAACCTCGCGATACAGATGGGGCTCTAGGCCCTGAACACGAGCCCGGTCAAGGGGGACACCACGATCACGTCTCTGGGCATGAGCGAGCCCCTGGCGGTGACCTCGTACATGGATACGCTCACGAGGAACAGCACCGACGAGTGCAGGCTCGGCGTCGCGGGCAAGAACGTCGTCGCGGCATTCATCAACCACAGGTGCAACACTGAGGACGCGGTCTCGGTTCTGCAGGAGTGGGCGGAGTCGGGAGCATTCGAGTGGCAGGTACATCTCGTACCAGCTTCCGAAGAACTGCGGCTTGATCAGGCCGGGAACCAAGCTGGAGAAGCAGCACTGGTGGGTCCCTGCGGTACCCGGTGTCGTCACGAGGGTGACCACGAGCAGGTCTGGCGATCAGTTAGCGATCGTGTATGTCAACTCGAAGGTTCTCATGCTCGCGCACGGGGTCAAGTTCACGGTCGGTGAGCTCATTCCGCTCAAGGACATGACCGTAGTACTGACCAACACGAAGAACCTCACGCGCGGGATAGGGGGTCTGATCAGAGAGATGTACACCTTCACGCCGTTGGTCTTGGACATCTTGGTGCCCTTGTACATGGAGATGTCGTTGACGTCAACAACCGCGTGCTCTGCCCTCCTGACCGCGATCATGGTCTCGGCGTCGATCTCGCTCTTCGTCGAGGTCACGCTTCCGATGACGGACACCAGCGTGTTCATGAGCCTCCTCAAAGACGCGTGCGAGATGGGGTCCAGGATCTCGATCTCGGACGCGTACGACAACTCGCCACTGCCCGTGTACACCCTGGAGATCAGCCTCACGCCGATGTTCTCCAGCACGGTCTCGCACACCAACTCGTCCATGGTCGAGCTGTACTCCGGCCTCGTTATCCTCCCCGTGAACATGTACTCGTGGGACACCGCGAGCTTGATGCCCGGCGCGATCGTCTGCACGGTCATGGGTACCTTCACCACCTTCTCCCCCGTCGACCTCGTCCTCACCTTCGCGTTCTTGTTCATGGGTAGACCCGTCCACCACGAGCAACCCTCCTCCTCGACCACCCGTCGGTCCACATGCTCGAAGACCGAGTTGGTCATGAGCTCGTACATGACGGTCGACATGGTCCTCTCCAGCCTCACCTCCACCTCGACGTTCGGAGTCGTAGATATGGACTCGATCGCGACGCCGTTTATGTTGGGCGGCGGAAGCGGATTCATGGGCCTGGACGAGCTCGGGGACGCGATGCTGAATGCGCTTCCCACCTTGCTCTGTATCGAGCGGATGGGCTCTCTCCGCCACCACCACCCGGCACGTGTTGCGAGTGGGGGACCGTCTACTTCCCGGAGGAGCCCTTCGTCAAGGGGAAGTTCATGCATATCTCTAGGGACGGGAGGTTCGGAAAAGTTGTACGATATAATAACGCCATCGAAGGAAATCAAAGCGTGTTTTATTCCTTACAGTTTCTTTTGTGATGTTCCGCTCCATGCATCTCGCCCCTAATCTCCTGCTACCCTTGCTTTGAAGGCTCACTTCCCTCATCCGTCCTACCTACGTTAAGTATTGAAGTTGTGTCACGAACCCATCCACGAACACCCAGCCAGCAGGCATGAAAGGCCGGGACATGCGTCCAAAACTCCGACAGCATAATGTGGGCTAAGGAGATACGCGATAGGCTGACGCATCTCTCATGAGGCATATGTCACCTTATGCAGAGCGACAAACGGCCTGAGGAACGCTACAGCTCCGTCCTCTGGGATATCTTCCAGTTTTACCAGGTCACTGCCATGCTCAAGGAGGCGAGCTGAGCGCTGGCATAATCCCCTGCCTCATTGTCAGCTCGGGTCTGCCTCACATGGGCTGACTGGCAAAATTCTCAGAGGGATCAGCCTAGTGCATAGACGTCCTCTCCTTAGGGTATTCAGAAAAAGTATACGAGTAATCGTATCCCGAAACCCCTCATATTAATGCAACTTTGCAGCCAACACGAATCTGCCCTGCCACGCGTTGCATGAATTTCCCAGCTCGGGGGCAGGCGAAGCCTTGTTACGAACCTCTTCCTTGAAGCAACTCCGCACTGGATGAATCGCGCCAGTTGTTGTACTTGCCTGTGGTGCATGAATCTCCCAGCTGCGCCGAGATAATTCTGCCTTGCGCTGCTTGCATACATGACTCTCCTGCTTCTCAGGGGTAGCCTAAACCGCAATACAACCACTTCCTCGGCGCAATCTCGCCGCTGCATGAATCTCACGAACACCAGCAGGCACAGAAGTCATCCGACCCCTCGATCAATGCACTGCCGCCGAGATGCTCTACCTCGTCTTGCTTGCATGGTCTCAGCGCCTGGCACGGGACCTTGGTATGGTCCCATCCTGTTGCATTTTCGCATCTGCGTGGATCCCACGATGCCCAGGAGGACACCAGCTGTCGTACCACTTGATACAGCTGCGGAGTCGTGCTGATGTTGCCTGATCTTGCACGATACCTTGTCTAAGAGAAGCACCGGGCGTTGTATTCCCCTTGCTTGGTGCAACTTTGCTATTGGGAAGACTGTACCTCGTCTTGCATAATGAATGGTAGAACGCCTAGGAGTCCTTAGGACGTTGACGGAGCAAGGATTTGTAGTGCCGTCTTTTGTACTTTTTTTTGATAATTATGCAGAATCATTTGCAATTGTGTGTGTATTTGAGCGCGAGTTCTTGTCGTATCGAAGTTGAATAAGTGCTCAGAAAATTGAAGTCATACACTCGTATGCGATGACGTTGAATTGGTGATATTCGGTAAGTTGAGGCTGAATAAGTTTGACAGGGGAGCGAGAACGGATACCGTCACGACATCTCGATAGGTTCAGAGAGGTGGCTGTGTTCCAGACTAACAGGCATCAGCAAGATTTATATTCAGACAACATGGAAACTATAACCGATTCGCGATGGGGGCTAGAAGAGGATCCCCTGAGCATGATCCAGCTGACTCATGAGCGTGCTCAGGACTCAGGGCTCAGCTCAGGTTAGAGCAGCGACTGCTCAGGTCCAAAGACGGAAATGGACTTTGGTGAGGTCAAGATTCGGCGCAGATTATATTGGTAAGTCGTAAATGCAAGAGGGCTCGGAGCTCTTTCTTTCTTGGTGGCGCCGAAAATTGCGCGGGTAGGCGCGCACCCCCCTCCATTCCATTCTCGCATTCCAAATAGGCCGCCGATTGACTTCTTTTTGCTAGACTTTTTATGTCGGCGGCCGTTGGGTTCTCCTGATCAATTGGCTGTATGTTTTAGCCCAGCCGCTAAATCGGACAATAAGTGGGCAAAGACGAAGGGGGGAAGAGACGGGACGAGGGGTTTCTAGGAGCAATTGAGAGATTTCCGCAAGACGCTCGAGTTTCTTTTTTCCCCGATAACGTGGGGTTATGTCTGGTGACGTCTGCGTCGCGGCCGGAGATAGGTGGGAGCATTTAACGTCCCAGCTTATTAGGTGTTATACTTTGGGCATGCAAGTACGAAATCTAGGCCCCCCCAAGATTTAAAAAACCCCGCAGTTTTGTCTGGTGCTGCTGCTGCTGCTGCTGCTGAGTGAGGGACCACTTTGCGATTATTATTACCATCTTCAGCTGGTTGAGGGCATTCCTTTTTCTTTTCTTTTCTTTTCTTTGATCATTGTTCATCTTGTACTCCTCCGTACCTGCCTACGTACTGCAACGCCAACAACAGCAATAGCCTGCCTGACTGGTAAGATAGCCCATTATTTTCGTTTATTACCTACCTGCTGCACATGCGAGAGGAGAGTCTGAAACTAGCGGGCGATCCAACACGGTTTGAAGCTGGCGGCTGCGCCGGTTGCAATGGAAGTTGGTGGACTGGAACTACAGTAGAAGCTTGCTTGGTTTGGAGGTGGTCTGCGGGGCAACAACAGCTCTTGCTCCATCACATCACCCCACTTCCTTCTCTCCGATGCAGGGACGGGTAGACGGTACTTGAGGAGCAGCACCACCAGCCAGCCAGCCCCAGACGCACTTCTTTCAAGCTTTCTCCAGTACCTATACCTACCTCTAAGCTGTGCTAACGGGTGAAATAATATTCTCTTCGCATTAGCATTCCATTAACTGTTCATCGTCTATTCGACCTACAACACACCTCTACCTACCTACCCCACCTAACCTACCTCCACGACCAACACAAAGACACGAGCAAGGAATGGCGCCCGCAACAAGCCTCCCGACCTGGGCCGAGCTCCAGGCGCACCACAACACCGTTGGCAAGGACTTCGTCCTCAAGGATGCCTTCAAGTCGGACCCCGAGCGCTTCAACAAGCTGTCGCGCACCTTTGTGCTGCCGGCCAGCATCTCGAGCTGTCCTGGCGACACCGAGATCCTCTTCGACTTCAGCAAGAACCTCGTGACCGAGGAGACGCTCGAGAAGCTGGTCAAGCTGGCCGAGGAGGCCGGCGTCGAGAAGAAGCGCGACGACATGTTTGCCGGCAAGAAGATCAACTTCACCGAGGACCGCGCCGTCTACCACCCCGCCCTGCGCAACGTTGAGAACCTCGAGATGAAGGTGGACGGCGTCGACGTCATGAACACAAAGGGCGGCGTCAACGAGGTGCTCGAGCACATGCGCGTCTTCTCGGAGCAGGTCCGCAGCGGCGAGTGGAAGGGCTTCACGGGCAAGAAGCTGACCACCATCGTCAACGTCGGCATCGGCGGCTCTGACCTCGGCCCCGTCATGGTCACCGAGGCCCTCAAGCACTACGGCGCCAAGGACACCACCCTCCACTTCGTCTCCAACATCGACGGCACCCACATGGCCGAGGCCCTGTCGGCCGCCGACCCCGAGACCACCCTCTTCCTCATCGCCTCCAAGACCTTCACCACCGCCGAGACCACCACCAACGCCAACACGGCCAAGTCGTGGTTCCTCGAGAAGACGGCCGGCAAGGGCGACATCGCCAAGCACTTCGTCGCCCTCTCGACCAACGAGGCCGAAGTCACAAAGTTCGGCATCGACGCCGCCAACATGTTTGGCTTCGAGAGCTGGGTCGGCGGCCGCTACTCGGTCTGGAGCGCCATCGGCCTCAGCGTCGCCCTCTACATCGGCTACGACAACTTCCACAAGTTCCTCGCCGGCGCCCACGCCATGGACCAGCACTTTGTCCAGACCCCGCTCAAGGACAACATCCCCCTGCTCGGCGGCCTGCTCAGCGTCTGGTACTCCAACTTCTTCAACGCCCAGACCCACCTGGTCGCGCCCTTCGACCAGTACCTGCACCGCTTCCCCGCCTACCTGCAGCAGCTCTCGATGGAGTCCAACGGCAAGACCATCACCTCGGACGGCTCGCCCGCCAAGTACACGACGGGCCCCATCGTCTTTGGCGAGCCCTGCACCAACGCCCAGCACTCCTTCTTCCAGCTCGTCCACCAGGGCACCAAGCTCATCCCCACCGACTTCATCCTCGCCGCAAAGAGCCACAACCCCATCTCGGACAACCTGCACCAAAAGATGCTCGCGTCGAACTATCTGGCGCAGGCCGAGGCCCTCATGGTCGGCAAGACGGCCGACGAGGTCCGCGCCGAGGGCGGCGTGCCCGAGGAGCTCGTGCCCCACAAGGTGTTTTTGGGCAACCGCCCCACCACGAGCATTCTTGTTGGTGGGCATATCGGCCCTGCCGAGCTGGGCGCGCTGATTGTTTACTATGAGCATCTTACGTTTACTGAGGGTGCGATCTGGGATATCAACAGCTTTGACCAATGGGGTGTCGAGCTGGGCAAGGTGCTGGCGAAGAAGATTCTCAAGGAGATTGATGAGGACGGCGCGGGCGGTGCGCATGATGCGTCGACGGGCGGGCTGCTGGGGGCGTTTAAGAAGTTTTCAAACTTGTAGATGGATGGTGGGTTTCTGTTGGGTTTTGTGAGGGGGGGTGACTGACGCCAGCGAGCGTGATGAGGACGGTGGTCCCAGTTAGTGTTCTGTCTAGATGATTCTGAATGAATGAAAGGAACCGTGATACAAGGTGTAACCAACTTATGACGGGTGATGATTATAACAAGGAGAGATATGATTAGGGTACCTAGGTAGTAATATCATACCCAAGTTTTTGTTCTTTGAAAGAAGAGAGTCAAATCCCATCTATTGAGTCTAGTTTGCCTTGTTTATCAAAGAGTTTCAATCCAAATGTCTTCTGGTTGATAATATGTGCCAGATAGACGTTGTGTTGACATGTGTATATTTTAAGACACAATACATGTTCTGACTTACGTCATAGTGTAAATAACTGCATACAAATGTGGCAAAGTTTGTGAGACTAGACTGGTTTTGTTGACCTTGTAAATATTAGTACACACAATTTATATTTGTGAGTTGTGAGAAGGATATTCACAGTACCGATGTATGAATTAGATTCAATACTTTTACACATGTTGGTGCTTATACAACACGATATAGAATTCTATTCGTCGTTTTCGTAAGAAATCATAGATATTGACAGTAGGAACAACAACTGACATTTGAGTAACTTTAAGCAAGGCAATCACTGCTACAGCTGGTTGGTATGATAGAGCAGCGAGAATGTTCAAGGTTGGAAGCTCAGATCGTCTCTGTCATGTCTTATCTGAAGTTCCCACTATCCCCTTCTCTAGACAAAATGTAAACAGGCACTGAGGCAGCAATCAATTAGGTGGTATTATTCCGTTACAATTTTGAACAAGTATGGTTGGTACCACCCACCCAATAGCTTTGAAAAAAAAAAAGAAGAAGAACGGCCCCTCACCGTCCGTCCCCTCCCTAAATATCAATCTTTTGCGCGCCAGCCCTTCCTTCCATCCAGAGTCAAAGGCATATTCATCATGTCAAAGTTTGCCTCCATTCCAAACATGAAATTGACAACCTCTTTTGCTAGAATCCACTGAACAAAGCCTAAAGTAAACCATAGGTAGCCCCTTGATTTTGATTTTGTGGTTGGTTCCCATGATCCCATTATCGACCCTCAGTATTGATGAATGTAAGGAAGAATGCCTTTCAAACTTTCATCATCCGAAAATACGCCGTTTCAGTCCCGAGAGAGGGCAGTTGCGCAACACCAAAACCAATGCCAATATCAATAGGAAACTTGATACCAAAAATCAACAACAGGTACCTCGAGACGAACAAAAAACACCCCCAAATCAAAACCATCCCAGTCCAAACTCAATTCAAAACCAACACAGCAAGCATCAAGAAAAAACAACTCCAGCCAACTGACGCAATCATCACCCTCATACTAAGAAAAAAATAATGGATATCCATGGCGAATCAATCATCAAATTTCAGCAGCAGCCAGCCATAGTAAGCACGCAGCCTGTTTGAACTCCTATCCTTAATGGGTGTTTGGATATGAAAAATGAAAGACATCCGTCCAATCCATCCATCCATCCATCCATCCATTCATCCGAAAAAAAGCCCTGCCTGCCTGCCCGCCTGCCTGCTCCTCGGAATTTGCAAGTGTGTAGCATCCATCCCCTTTTTGTTTTTAGACTAGAACCCAAAAAGATCCAACCCCCTCCCTCGGCCCATTTGACTCCCAACAAGATAAGCAATTAACCAGAGAAGAGAGTAGTAATCAGTTCATTCAAAGAAAAGAAGAGTGGAAATTGAGAAAAGGAACAAACGCCCTATCCTTTTTGTTTCTTCATCAAACTGAATAGAACAAGAAAAATAGGAGCGAAAGCTTGATTGGCACATGTTAAAACTGGGAATCAGTCAGTCAATCGCTGCTGCTCCATTTCACATGTTGTTGTTGGCCACGAGAGAAGAGATAAAAAAAACTGAAGTGCAATAATCCTGCCTTCCATCCTTTCATGCTCCGGGAGCCAACGCAAAGTTAAAAAGAGGAAACTATAACACACACACACATTCCCATGATCGATGCGCCATTGATCGGAAAACTAAAGAAAAAACAGAAACAAATAGAAAATTCGTACACAGATAGAGAAGGTGAAGTCCAGTCGTCCATCCGTTCACCTACGAACATGCTCCGCGGGGGGTATGACTTCAACCCGGCCTGTCTCGAGTTCTGCGGCGCTCGGAACCCGCTGCTTCGACGTCGGGCCGTCCTCTCCTAGTGGTAGTTGTTTCCCCAGCCTCGTGGAGGGTTTCCACCATAGTAGCTACCACCGAAGCCCTGTCCTCCATAACCTCCGTAGCTGTTCTGATGACCCTGTCCTCCGCTGGCACTCATTCCATAACCGCCAGCCCCCGTCTGGCCGGCGTGAACACCGTGCCCCTGAACGTGGTTGGGATAACCATATCCACCCATGCCGGCGAGTCCACTCTGCTGGTTAGACTGCGGGAGAGGAAGTCCGGCCTGCGATGGCGCGTTGTTAGCAGCGGAGCCGGGACGAGCGGCAGCACCAAGCGAAGGGCTTGGCCCGCCAGCAACCTTGGCATCGCCGAAAGGCTTCAAGTCATCAGCCGCTGTTGGCACGCTGCCGGGCTGAGAACCGGGAACGAATGACTGGCCAGCCTGCGACTGGTACCCCGAGGCACCACGGCCGAATGAGTCGTGCATCCCGCCGAATCCAGTTGCACCGATGACTTGTCCCTGGCCTGATTGACCCGATCCAGCACGTCCATAGTCGCCCAGTGTTCCGGCAGCCACGGCGCTATCCCGATGGAGGGTAGACTGGCCAAAAGCTGCGGCGGGGGAGGATGCGTATCCTGCATGAGGTCCCTGAGGGGTCATGCCATATTGGTTGGGCTGATAGCCCAGGCCACCTTTGCCGTACGGTGCACCATATGCACCTTGGTTATATCCACCATAACCGTTGTTCATGTAGGAAGAATAGTAGGGGTTGTTGTAGTAAGGATGGTTATAAGGGTAGTCGCCGGCATGCTGCTGCTGCTGCGCGTGCGACTGGCCCTGGGCGCTCTGGGCCGTTTGGGCCTGGCTAGCGGCTTGAGCAGGGGTTGGGGTACCGCTGATTTGCGCCTCAGCGGTAGATCCAGAACCAAAGCGAGATTGTGCGTGTTGAGCACCGCTCTGGGGATACTGGCTGAGGTTGTCGTTCTGCGGTGCGTTATATCCACTGAACGACCGCTGGGGCTGGGCGGGAAGACCCTCCTGCTGTCCCTGGGCACCCTGTTGCTGAGCAAAACCCTGGGCATAGTAGTTTTGATATGCGTTGCGGTTTTGGGGGTCTACCGCATAGTGAGAGAACTCGCTGGGGGCCGAGCTGAAGGCGGCGCCAGGATGTTGCTGGGCCTGCGGCTGAGCTGCCGGCACCTGGCTTTGGAAGCCAGCCTCATACGAGCTGTGAGCGGCGGCAACACTTGCCTGTTGCTGAGCGTATGAATCGAAAGGCTTCGAGGCGAAGGACGCCGGTTCTTGAGGTACGGGCTGACCGAACCTGCCGTATTGTTGAGAGTTTTGGGCAGCGGGGGGTTGCGCGGCTGTTTCAACTCCAATCAGTGAACTATCCGCGAGTTCCCAGGCCGGGGCTGTCGAGGCAAACGCACCTTGCGACACAGCAGAAGGCTGCGATGGGGCGGAAGGAGGAGCCGCAGCAGCGAGAGGAGTAGTAGCTGGTAGCGCATTAGCATAGGAAATTGGATAGGAAGTATGGAGGAGACTATCTATACCAGCAGGCCCAGTAGGGGGGAGAGAAGCTGCGGGCTTCTGGGGAGCATAGGCCTCGGGGACCGGGGCGGGCTGTGCGGGAGGCAGCGACGTTCTGGGGTGAATGACAGGGGAGTCCTCTGGGGGTTGAGGACGGGTCTCAGGCTCCTCTCTGTCGCCATCGATATCTTCGTCGATTGGTCCGTTGAGGCTGAAAGCACCAAACTGGACAGCAGCGCGGTCAACCTGATCACGGTTTCCTGGCATGCGGACAGCTTCGCGCTGGTCAAGGACGCGGCGTTGAAAGCTGGGGGTACGGGTCGATGCGCGGTCCGTAGCCTTGGTAGCGGTCGCAGCGAAGCCGCTGGCAGGAGCTCTCGCCTGGTGTTGTTGTTGAGAAGCGGATATGGGAGTTGCCGTAGCGCTAGTTCCCTGGGCTCGTGGGTCCCATGAGTCTGCAGCTTCGCTTGCAGCAGTTTCGGTCTCGGGCGGATGCGAATCGTCGACGATCTGCTCAAGGTTCGTTTCGGTAAGTTGATCTTTGGAGGGAATTATTGCAACCTCGGGTACGACAATGTTAGGAATCGCGACGGGGGCCGGAACGGGAGCCGGCGCCGGCGCAATTGGCTCCTCTACGGTCTCGGGGGTCGGCTCTTCCTCCTCTACTTCCTCCTCGACTGGCGATTCGGGTTCGGGCTCGACAAGCTCGCCGGCTGGAGGAAGCGGTTCAATGACAGGCTCGCTGGGCTTCGGAACTGGAGTCTCCTTGGGCTTAGGAGCGGGTTTCGGCACGGTGGCCTGCCTCAACATGCTGGCCCAGGTCTTGGGTCCGTCAGCCTTGGGGGCAGCCGCCGGGGCGGCAGTAGGGGCGGGGGCGGTTGGAGTAGGTTCGGTGGTAGGCGCAGGTGCAGGAGCAGAGGTCTCGTCGCCCCATGCAGCGGTATCCTCGCTGGGCTTGGGGGCATCCCATTCCGAGGACTCTTCGGTTGGAATAGACAAACCTGAAGTGTCCTTTGTACGTGTACCATTGGTTGGGGCGACGGCAGACTTGCCGCGAACACCACCTCGACCGCCTCGCTCAGTGGCTCTGCCACGACCACCACGTCCGCCCTCTGCGCCAGGGCGACCGCCTCGAGCGGATCTAGGATGAGCACTGGGGACCGAGTCGGCAGTGGTAGTAGTGAAGGTGTCGTTCTTCGCCTTAGGACGGGCGCGTTCCTTCTTGGTCTTGGAGACTTCGCCCCATTGTGCGATTGTCCCTGTAGGGGCATATGGGTTAGCCGCGATGCGCAGGCATCAAAAATGAGATGGAGAAAGAAGGTTAGGAGTCAGCTTACCCTCAGCCATACGGGTGACGGTTAGGTTTTCATCACCGTCGGTCTCGCGCAGAGCGAACAAGATGTCAACGTCGGACCAATCGGCGAACATCTCTTTGATAAGAGGGACCTTGCTGCCGTACAGCTTCTTGAGCTGGCCAACCTCGCCCTCGTCCTCTAGGGATGGGAGGGCGGACTCTTGATCGTGCTTAGAGTCTCCGTTGGTGGTGGTGGTCCTGTTGGGGGCGCGACCTGCTCCTCCTCGAATCGAGTGACCGCCTCGGCCGCCGCGACCAGAGCCTCTGCCGCGCGAGGTAGCTGGTCTGGACTGTACCTCAGACATTGCTGAGATGTGTGTGTGGGTTTGGGGTGGTTAACGAAATTTCGACGATGAGTCGCGTGTGAACGGCAACTAGCAGGTAAGGTCAAAATAGCAGAATCAAAGTTGGAAATGGTGCACCGAGTGCAAGGTCGATTTATTCGGCGGGGGGCGAATCGTGCACGATCCGTGAGATGGATCAAGCCAGTTGGTGATTGAAGGTAGAAGGGGGCATGTGGGAGGCTGGAGTGTTGGGAAGGAAGGAGGCAAGAAGAGATTCGGTTTTTGACAATTGAGAATTGGCCCGCCGAAAAAAGAAAGCAAAGGCCACCCTGCGCGCACCTACGCAGTCGGCACCAGGTGTGCAACGCACCTGAGCCCACAACGACAGGGCGTGTCCGCAGGGCGTGCCACGGCGCGACAGGCCTCGAACCTCGCACTGAGTGGACACTTGTTCCAGCACCTTTTTGCCCGCAAACCTTAAACCCCAGACAGGAGGGGCTTTTTGTTGAACCTGCTCTCCGCAAAAGGACAGACGATGGAACTCGAATTAATTGGAAATGGAAATCTAAGCCTGCAACAGGCTACTTTAACTTTCAAGTTGCAGACCTGTCTACAATATTGCGCTTAAACCCAGGGACGAACGATCTGTACCTGGTACATACCGTTCTAAAACACTGTACATACGCATGCCTCCTTGAGCTTCCTTATCAATACGGGGAGGCTTGATGATGGAATATTGGCCGATTTCGATCAAGGGTTCCATGCACGATTCCATTCCAGCTTCAAGCCGGCATGTGGATTGCATTTCGCCTTTGCTTACCTACATCAAGCACTGCACTCACATAATTCACATAATATTGTCTTTTTGCTGTCATCCTGTTTGCGCTCAACAATGGGGTTAATTGACCGATGGCTCATGCAAATAGAATTCTAGTGGAATGAATCGGCGCTGCTCCAGGGCAAGCAGGTTTGCCTCCCGAGCCGCCACGGCGCCTGATCAGGGAATCAGGAGACGCAAATAAATAGGGACGGAAACCGTGGGCTTGCTTGCGCAAATGCAACACCGAGGCGAAGCCCCTCAACAAGCCCCAACCTCACGGACAGGCTGCACTTGTGGTTGGCTATCTGTTTCGAGAGCTAAGTGCGAATAGGTGACCGCGTGCCCAATCTCAGGCGGCTGTTGTGGTGGTGAGAGGCGGAAGACTGTGAGGGGAAGCAACGTACCGCGACGTCAGGGCTGGCAAGGGCTCCTAGGCTTCCAGGCACAGCTTGAAAGCGGTCTAGCGCCAGACACACCCCAATCCGCGGGCTGACGGGCTGACGGGCTGACGGGCTGACGGACTGCTGAGCTGGTGAGCTGGCGTCTGGCGGGCTGCTGGCAGGCTGGTTAGCTATCACATGACCTGTATTTCGATCTGGTTGATCTGACACCAGGCCAAATAGAGCGAAAACCTCCACTTTGGTGCTTGCGTTTGCCTTTCCTCGTTTGAGCTTCCCCGGATAGAGAAAAGTGTACGCGAAACTGCTGCGTGTCAATCAACGTTAGGGCCTCTCTCTTGGCCTCGGTTTCTTTGTCGCTAGACCCCACAGGGCGAGGAGCGAAACCGGGCGAATACTGCATGTTTTATATGGAGATTTGACTTGGGCCGTTTGCATCGTCTGACGAGTGTTATCAGATGAAGATTTGCAGACTGACTGTACGGAGTACAAGACAAACGAGGTACAAAATGTATTGCACAATCCAAGAGAGATACCTAACAGCTATAACTTTGCCCTGCTAGATGATTTATATTGTGTTTTTTTTGTAACTTGCGTATCTAGATTAAGATTTATGATAAGATCCCTTTCCTCACTAACTTGCATCTGCAAGTTCAAGCTGGGAGTACTTCGTGAGGTGACGAAAACTGAAGTGTACGAAGTACAGGATACGATGGTGTCAAAGATAAGATAAAAGCCGCCAAGACCATGCACGCTAACCCCAATCGGATACACCACCGTCATGCCATCACTGCTCGACCCAAATCCAGCTTGAAAGTGCCGTATACGTATCGCGCCATCGACATCCAGCCGCCATCGCCATCGTCAGATGCGCTGCGCGGCGAGTTGGAATTAATCGACGTGCTCCAAGACACAAACGCGACCTGATTGACCATGTTCACAACGAAAGTGCTTAGCTCCTTCAAGAGCATCTTCCCTCCCATCCACCAACCCCTCCCCTTGACCCCCCTCGAGTCCCAGCGCCTCCATAAGGCCCTCACGGCATCCTTCAGGGCCCATCTAGACAGAGAGCACGGCTGGGACGCCACCGACCCGTCCGTCGTCCTCCCCGGCTCCGTCCCACCCATCACCTACCTCCCCTCAACCCCCTCCGCCTCGACCACCGACGATGCCGCCCGCCGCCGCCCGACCGACCGCCATCTGCGCGCCATCCTCAACAACCCCCTCTTCCGCCAGCCCGACACGCCATCATCCGCCGTGCTCCGATCATCCGAGGGCCAGATCCAGCCCGACCCCAAGATCATCTTCGAAAAGGCCGTCGCCAAGGGTCTCATGAACACCAAGCGCGCCCTCGGCTTCCTGGTGACCGTCAAGTCAAACGTCAAGCAATCCGCCACGCTCTCCCTGCAGCAAGGCATGGCCGCCTCGGGCGCGGGCTTGCTCGTGGTGCAGTGGCTGCGCGCCTCGGGCCTGGAGCGGGACCTCTCCTTCATCCGGTCGCGCGCCTTCACCACGACGCTCGTGAGCTTCATGGTGGCCGAGGGCCTGGACGAGCTGGCCTGGACGTGGCTCGACCGGCTGGCGCGCAGCGAGGCCGTCGACGTCGACGAGAAGCTGCGCATGTCCAACATGCTCGTCCTCAGCCTGGTCGCGGCCAAGACGAAAACCGTCGAGCTCGACGCCGCCTACTCGTCCATCCTCCACGCCGGCGAGGTGCTCGAGGACAGCGCGGCCTCGCTCGAGCCCATCATCGGCGGCTGGCGCCACCTCGCCTGGCACACGACGGTCGAGTCGTGGCGGCACACTAAGCCCGCCGCGGGCCTGTTTGATTCGTTCGCTGCCATGTCGCAAAAGATAGCCAAGCCGTTGAGGTTGAAGGTCGAGATGGCACATTTGCAGCTGCACCACCCCACCGACCCTTCGCCGAAGTACGCGCTTCGCTACCTGTCCAACGACGACTTGTGGGACAGGGCGCTGCCTGGGTTTTTGGAGAAGCTGCCCGCGACCAATAAGAATCTGCCGTATGGCGTCAAGCAGCTCATGTCGCTGGGCCTCGACACGGTTCAGTACCTGACGCAGGATGGCCAGTTTAAGGAGGCACAGCGCATACTGGGGCTACTTCAGACGCATCTTGGCGTGGCTGGTATCTTTGGCCAGGACCCTCAGCCGGATGTGGTGTGACGGGTGCTCTGAGGATGTAGAAGAATGCCCCTATATGAGTATCTCCCCAGTATAAAACCCCTCCATCACCACTGCCACCGCGACGAGCAGCAGCTCTGGCCACTTCATTTTCTCTCTGTCAGGGGCTTAGGGCTGGCGATTCCCCCCGAGTAGGATACACTGCACTTCTGGCGTTATGGGTTAACAGAGAATGGGGGCTCAAATACCACCCCTCTCTAAACTAGGGCAAATGCGCTCCTATTTTATTTGTGGCATGGCCACGAAACGGGCATGTATGGAGCCCAGATACCTCACGGATAGCAGGTCTGGAATAGACGACTTTATGTCCATGGGATCAGGAGGTTGGTTAAGCAGGTATCATGTATATATGTACAACAAAGGCTGTGATATTGCAGTTACTTATACATACGTCTTTACTAAATCATTGTTCAGCCTCATACAGGACAATTATTTCTAGAATGGTATCTGTTATATTTTGTATATAATATGTGTACAGATTAGGTAAAGGGTATAACCAAAAGTTCGCCATCATGTTCCCGCTTTCAATTCCCTCTCTTTATATATGTCAAAAATCGCGAAAATCCCATTGCTTATTCAAACCAGCTCTAACTACCCCCATGCCCCTCCTCATTGCCATTGTTATTGCTATTGCCATTCCCATCCCCCTCCAACCCATTCACCACCCGCAGCGCCCTCCTCGGCCCCATCACCACACTAAAGAAACTCGGCTCCTGCCCGTCCAGCAGCGCCTCGGTCGACGACCCGCTCTCGCGGCTCCTGCTCCGCCTCGGCCCCGGCGACAGCGACATCTCCATCGACGCGTGCTGCCTCGTCGACGACGCCGCCTGCCCGCTCCGTCGGCTACTAGGCGTAATCCCGCTCCCACTTCCACCACTCCCGCTCCCGCTCCCGCTCACCTCCCCGCTGATCCCATCCCACCACCCCGCCGGCCGCGCAGCAGGATACGGGCCCGTATACCCCTGCGACGGATGTCCGCTGCTGTAGCTGTACCCGCTGCCCGGCGTGGGCTCGTTACTGCCACTTCCCTCGCCAGCGCCTTCAAAGAATAGCTTCGGCTCGGTCGCGGCGCGCTTCCAGTACCCGCCGACCGAGTCGACCGTGCTGGTGGACTGGTTGTTGCGCTCGTAGTGCGAGGCGCGGCCGCGGCTCCACGGTTTTTCGTCTCCAGCAGCGGCGACGACTGCGCTGTTCTTGCTGTTCTTGCTGCCGCCGCCCTTGCGGCCGACACCGCCAAAGAAGGCAGCGAGCCCGCCGCTGAGGCCGCCGGTGGAGGCGCCGGCGGGGCTGTAGCGGTTCGCCACTGCGAGATGGCTCTTGTAGGCGCGCACCTGGCGGCGGTACAGCCAGGCGCAGTAGCCGAGGTAGGCGGCGAGGAGGCCGGCGAAGCCGGCGATGATGCCTGCGGCGATGAGCTCCGGGCGGCGGTCGTCTGCTGCGTTGTTGTCGTTGGTGTCGTTGTTGTTATTGCCTGTCCCGGTGGGCGGGGGCGAGGAGGATGCTCCCCCTGTTGCGGTGGCGCCGGGGCCCCATTGGGTGACGGTCGCGGTGCTGCCCGAGGCGGTGATGGTGAAGACGGGGGATTTGCCCGTTGCGAAGGGGCCGCCGGTTGCTGGCCCGGCCGCGGGGGTCGTGGCGGTGGCGCCGCCGGTGCTGCCGCCGCCGATGACGCTTGCGACGACGGCGGGGACCTGGTAGCCGTTTGAGTTGCCGAGGACTGAGTTCTCAGGGTCGAGGTCGGCGGCGTGCTGGCGGGCGGTGAATTTGGATGTCCATTTTAGGGAGGTGGCGTCGAAGACGAATACGCCTGGTGATTCGCATGGGGTGGTGGTGCCGATGTAGCCGCCCACGACGACGATCTGGCCGTCGCGGAGGCTGCATGTGTGGCCGGCGCGCGCGGGGGGGATGTTGGTCCCGGACTGGGGCACTTTGATCCAGGTGAAGGCGGGGATGGAGAGGATGTACATGTCTGAGTACTGGATTTGCTCTTTCTGTTGTGCGTCAGTACGTATTTCGAGATGAAGAGACAGGAAGACTTACATATGGCTGCAAGTTCTGCCCTCCGTACAGGTAGATCTGGAAGCTAGACGCATCGGGGGCCGAGGCGATGACGGCACAAGGATTGACTCGAACCGAAGGAGGCTCCCCGCTGGTCTGCTGATGATACCATTCAGACCGGGCAATATCGTAAACATCCAGCGTCGAGAGATCGTTGGTAAACGTGTCTGCCGTGCCTCCGGCCAAACCGATAAGGACACCTTTTTCACCCCAACCGGGCACAAAAACCAAAACACCATCAGCTCTTTCGGAGAAAGCAGTGTTGACCTGAAGCCCGCCTTCGGTTATGTTCCGATAAACACCGCCCTCACCAGCCCCAGACCCATCGGCCAGAGACTGCACTCCGTCGTTGGTGTATCCTGGATGCGTGAACTCGAGGAGACTCTTAAGGTAGACCCGCTCAATCTGGTTCGACCACCCAGGGGTTGTGGAAAGATCCAGGTGACCACCAAAGTACCAGCTCAGTCCGAGCTCAGGCACAGACAGGCCAGCGCCCTCGGCAGACCGCTGCAGAGGCACATCTCCGCTGTTGGAGTTGTTGCCAGCTGAGGTTCTGGGGTTTGGGTACTCAGTCCAGGTTTGGCTGCCAATGGCGTATTGCCATGTCGAGACAGGAGCCGGCTCGACAAAGGGGTTGTCGGGAAACTCCCCGCCATAGAGATAGAGGTTATTGTAGTCGTTCCAAAGGTAGCCAAGGCTTACCGTTGGTGGACCTGAAGGCTGTGGAAGACCGCGTAATGCTGGGGAGGTGATGTCCCATGACTTTGTGAGGTCAAGGCTAAGGAGGTTGTTGTCTGTGAAGCTATTAGCATTGTTTACACCCATATTTTAAGAAGAAGTGAAAGCCTACTCCAGGTATTCGTCGTCTGGTCTGAAGACGTCTTCGCCTGGCCACCATAGATGTATAATGTTCCGTTGAGTTGTGCAGCTTTTGTGTTCAATGTCAGTGCTTTCGAATGTATGGCTTGATGTCCAAGGACTTACTTTGGTGGCCCCATCTTTTGCAGACTTGAGTCGGACTATCTGCTCTTGTCCCCAAGGTATGATCAACTAACTCTGCTCTGTAGTGGACTACGCCAGCGTCTGCACCAGCGAGAGAAACTTGGCCTCGCCCGTTGTAGTAGCTAAATCCCGGAAGCACGACCGCAATGAGTAGCGCCGTTGTCGTGAGCCTGGAGAGGCCGGGCATGGTGGAAGGTGGAGCACTCGCGGCGGACCTGATCCTCGGCCTGCGTCCTGGAGCTAGCTTCGCGTACCACGGCTTATTTGACTTTGACGACGATGGTGATGTTGGTGGCGACCGTGGTGATTGGGCCTCGTTCTCGTCGTAGTCTTGAGTCCGGAGTCTTTTTCTCTCTTTGCTTCCGTCGTCGCTCTTGCTATGATTGTGTCGTATTACAGAAACGCGAGTGCTGGTCGAAGACGCTTGGTCTGTTGTCTCGCCAAACTCTTTCCCCTGGGGGTACCCGTGAATCGGCTCGTCCGAATCCAACCCTACCTCCTTGAACACCGACTTCCTTCCTTTCTTGATATTTGTACTCATGGAGAATGATGGGGGTCTGCCAGAGCCTTCGCGAATTCGATCATTAGTGTATTGGTGGTGGAACTTGGGGCGAGACGGGTGGGTGAAGGATATTTCAGGGTCCAGCGGACGTTTTTGGACCTTGGTGAAAGGCATGACAGCAGAAGTTGCCAGGGTACGGCAGTAGGGTATCTGCAGTGCAAGCCGCCGACGACAAATCACCGAAACGGGTGGTGTACCGGAGAGGGGCTGAGGGAGGGCACGTCGACTGCAGTGGTATCGCCACCAAGGAACTGGTTGGTGTAGGTGGTGGGGGGTCAATGGCACAATAACCCACAACAGGGCGCTGCAATGAGGTCACAACAGCTTTATTTATATCTTGGGGATGCTGGCTGGGGAGGGAATACAGGCAGTCAAGGCTGCAAATGAAAATAATGGGAAATGTGATATTTCTCAGCACGAGTTTTGATGAGGGAGGAAAGGGTGGGTTTAATGGGAAATGCGATATGATCCAGTACCAGACAATGAACCAAATATTGATAATCTTGAGCCTGCCACTGCTTCTCCTCTTCTCATCAGCTCTCAGCCGCCATAGGTGTATAGAAGATCTAGGGGCTAGCCAAATGACCTTTCATTGGCATCTGTCAGGTCCCCGCTGGGGAAGGACCCTTGAAGGTAACGACATCATCGGTCAAAGACAGAAGGAGGAACCCATCCATGACACGTCGCACTCGCACAGCAAGAACCGTCGCCAATTGCACGCCTGCGATCTCGATTGGGCTGCCAAGAAAAAGGCCTTGCGCTGGAGGATCAGCTCAAACAGCTCAAGTTAAAACTGGGAAAGTGAAAGGGCAGAGACCAAAGAGGGTGTCGAATTCCCGATGTTACTGTGCAGGTGGTGTTCCTGCCTTGGTTGTGGGACGTTCAGTTGATGGAACCGTTAAATGGAACGCGCTTTGATTGGCTAGCATCTCTTCCATGACCTCATGCCGCCCACCCCTAACCAAAACAAATGTGGACGTTTGCTCTTGCTTCCCCATGTTCTCCCCATTTCCACCTGGGCATTCTCCATTCTGTAGCACTCACTTCCATGCGCCGTACCTTAAATCTAAGACAGCGTGGAAATGTCCGGCAAGGGAAAAGGCGTTCGTCTCCTTTCCCACGCGAAAAGAGGGGCGAGCTAGAGCTTACCCCCTGTCGATTAATAGTGGCGGTGCGACGAGGTGCTCTTGTCTCTGTGGCTTAACTGTGGCTGGTAAACCACTACCCCTTTTCCATTGCCACGATCGCTCTTTTGGAATCTCTCCCATGCCGTGATGGTCCCCATCAGTCCTTGCAGCAGCTGTTCCACCTCCACCTACCTCAATACTAATCACCACCTCGGCTCCATCCTATCCGAACTGATAGAATAGTGGCCCCTTGTCGATCTTGACCTTTTATACGCAGCCATTTAGAGAGGCACAGCTGCTCGATTCATTGTGGCACATGATGTGCACCTTGAGTTACCGTAGATGGCTGAATTTGAACCATTACCACGATCTCCACATAACATGAGTATAGCTTCAGTCTTTGTTATGGTATATTCTCATTTATGAACAGAGATAGTCAACTCTTCTCGTAGAACAAACTGAGCACATCATTCGGAAGTACAAGGGAAACAGATACCCACGTGAACAAACGGCTTCTATTCACCATTCATACACTAATGATATATGATATATTAGTACCTAACATGAAAAGGGTGAACTTAGATAGAAGAATTAGTAAAGCTACTGAAATACCGGCGACAAATTACCAGCAATCGATTAACACGTGATTTGTACTGCCTACTTACTGATATAAGCTGCAGAGACTGATCGATCACACTCACACTATCCCAACTCAAGTTTCGGAATTGTCTCTCGTTGTACTCAAGTAATTGAAATTACCCACATAACCACTACGTGCGCATTACATCACGGCCAAGAAGGTCGATTGAACATTTTCAGCTTTGACCTAGTGAAACTTGCCAAGAGCTGAAACAACGCCCGCCTAACTCTGACTCACCGGCGAGGAAGTCATTGCCATAGCCAGAAGCAAAGAAGGTCGCATAAAGACTTTCAAATCAATACAGAATCTTCTTCTAATTCTTCTGACGTTAGTTTCTTGAAAGATACCATGCCAAAAGAAAAGCAGAATTCATGACCGAGAAACCAACCTTGCTCTCCCACTCCCACTCCAACAACCATCACCAAACTACCTTCTATAGATTTAGAACCTGCCTTCCAAAATCTAACATCACCTCATAAAACCATTCAACTTCACACCCTACCTCCTCGAACACAATGCAGGCCCAAACCCAAGCCCAACCACCAACCCCCCACAAGCAAATCCGCGCCCTCCACGACTCCACCGCCATAACCGTCTACCAAGCCTACAGCAGCACCATCGCCTCCGCCGCCGTCGCCGCCCAGAAACTCAACGCCTCGCCCGCCTTCCGCACCGGCACGCGCATGACCTGGATCAAGCCCAGCTGGGCCTGGATGCTCTACCGCGCCGGCTACTCGTACAAGGACGCCCGGCAGGAGCGGATTCTGGCGCTGCGCATGACGCGCGCTGATTTTGTGCGCTTGCTCGAGAGAGGGGTACTCACGACGCATGCGCATGTACCAGCTGCTGCTGCTGCTGCTGCTGCTGCTGCTGTGGATGTGGCGGGGGATGAAAACAGTCTGGGGCCGGAATCAGAGGCGGGAGAGGTAGCAGGGGTCGCTGCTGGCGAGGCAAAGGTAAAGGAAAAGACTAACGACGTCAAGGTCCAATGGGATCCCGAGCGGAGCGTCCGGCTGGACAAATTGGACTACAGGAGCATTCAGATTGGGATCCCGGCTGGTCTTTGCGAGCGCTGGGTGGAGGAGATGATTGTCAGCATAGAGGATGTGACGGAGAGGGCGCGGGAGCTGAAGAGGGTGCTGGATGAGAGGCCGGAGGTGACGGGGGAGGAGCTGGTGCAGATGGGGCTGGTGCCGGTGGAGAGGCCGTTTGATGTACCAGAAGAGTTGCAGAGGGCGTTGGGGATGGTTTGAAGGGGGGCGGGGGTATAACGATTTGATTGCTACATAGTGATCTGATTCAATTAATTTGAGTTGTGACAGGGCGGTCTGTATTCTTTGAAAGGTGTACGTTTCTGGATGAGACTAGGAACAGAGAGCTGTGATCTGTGTTACACTCGAGGATTGGATGTTTCGAGTTGGGTGATAGCAGCAGTGTATCTCCCGACTAAGGTAGTGAGAAGTGGCGACCGAGTGTGTAGCGGGAGGTGTTGAAAATGAAGCTCGAACGTTTGCACTTTGTATTTGGGTATCAAAACTGACTAGACTAGATACCCAAATGCATTTTAACCACGGAACTGTCCAGAGAAGAAATATATGGATTTCGAATCAATAGAATGCAAAACGCGATGATGATGCGAGTGCTTAAGGGTCAGTCAATTGCTTCTGGATACCTGATGCATGATATCTAGAGATAGTAGTAACGCCATTGAACGCTCTCACAGACTGGGGCAGCATGAATACTACGTCCCATTGGCGAGAATACACTTCACATATAGCTTCTTCAAGCCTAGACGTTTGAGGACAGCAAGGCTTTGGTTCGCTCATGATAATGTCATAATTCATAATAAGACAGTTCCCCTACCACTGGCTGGTGGTGGACTTCCCAACTCAACGCGATCGGGGGGCCTTAGTTTTAGAAACCAGTCGAGGTCTTCTTGTCGCCGGCGGGGAACTCCTTGCCCGTGTTCTTCTTGTACTGCTCGCGGATGAAGTCGGAGATCTTCTCGTCCTTGGCCTGCTCGACAGCGCTCTCGTTGTCCTGAGCTCCCTGCTTCAGGATGTTCTCCTGAACCCAGTCGACACCTATCCCAAGGGGAAAATGAAATACAATGTTTAGCTTTTGACCTTTACCCACCAAGCTGGACACCTCGAGAGAGACACGACTACGGTGTATGGTTTGGGTTCGGGCCGTGGGTTGAGATTGGTACCTTTGTCGAGGATATCCTCGTTCTTCTCGCTCTCCTTGCCGCCGCCGGCCAAGCCATTGAGCTTGTCCATGAAGCCGCCGCCGGAGCTGGACGACTGCTGCTGGGTGGTCTGCTGCCCTTGGCTGCCGCTGGCGAAGCTGTTGAGCTTGCCCAAGAGTCCGCCGCTGGAGCTGGAGGACTGCTGTTGGGTGGGCTGCTGGGTCTGCTGCTGGGACTCGGTCTTCTGCTCACCGGTAGCCTGGCTGGCCAACTTGTTGATGAAATCCATAGTGATGGTTTGGGTGGGTGTGTAAGACGTGAGTGGGTTGTGTTGTTCTGGTTTTTGTTTTTCGTCGGATTCACTTGAACACCAGACAATGGGGAAACGGCAAGATTAAGGCCAAGATATACTGCTGGGGGCAGACAGCTGTTGAGGGATAAAGCGTGGTGAGGTGGAGAGCGGAGCAGATAAAGGATCCCTTTCCCCCTCCATGGACCCCTCGTTGAGTCGTGCCCCTCAGCTGGGTCGGACGTGACTTGTGAGACATCTGGAGCCGTCGTGACATCATCGGCCAATGGAGAGGGCGCGTGTGTCCTTGGCGTCCCAGGTGGCCGCTTGGCCGCTTGGTCGCTGGGGCGGAGCTCTGCGGGCGGGCGGCAGGTCTGGCGTGATGGTGTGGTTGGACGCGAGAACTAGAGCTCCTCCGTAGGATGCATTCAGCTTGGAATGGGTGTCCCTGTGTCACGGCAGCGAATTTGCGGAAATTCACTAGTCTTTGAATTTCGTCCTAGGCCGCGCTACACGACCCGACCCGCTAGGTATGTCTTGGCCCTCCAGCTCCTGGGGCCTCCAGCGCACCCAGGGTCCAAGAGTAGGTGCTCCTGCAGCTGGCGAGTCTCGGGGACTCCGTTCCTCTTCATCGATCTTGCATTCTAGCCCAGTGGTAGGTCATCGCGTCCTTCCCAAGAGCCTAGACTCTGCGGTACTTTTCAATTGAATACTAATGGGGGAGATGAGATGAGATGCGACGGGGCCGACGCACGCGCTGGAAAGTGCTTGTTTTTATCAAGTGTGGGGAAGCTGAAAATGACAAGGCCCCGAGATGGAATTGGGGAGCTCGGGAGGGGCAGAGAATGGAAATCGACGGATAAAATGCACTGAGCAGCGGCTGGTCAATGCACGGCTTTGTCCTGTCGCTGGTTGCGCAATCGGTGCAACAGAACAACAGCGTGCGTCGCAGAATCCCAACCCCACATTAGCCCGTGAGCTCCGAGTAGACGATCCCTGGCAGCGCGACGGAACCTCCAAGACGCACTCTACAGTCTACGCTGGAGTACGCTACTGTCCCGAGGCATCTCACAGCCCGATACACTCAACGACGAGAACAGCGACGGCAAAACCAAATGGAATACGTCGAGCAAAGAATGGCCCAGGAGGCCGCCAAGCCCGCTGGCGCCAGCGAGTGAGTTTCCATTCCTCCATCTATTCTTCCATGCTCTCTTCCGTCCGCCGTGCTGACTGGATGCGCCCTATCAACAACAGCTCGTTCGTCACGCCTCTCAATCTCTTGCTCCTCGGAGTCTTCCTCTACACAGCCTACACATTCTTCAAGCCCTCAGCGCCGGCTACTCTGCCCAAGGAGGAGGCCCCCATCGTCTTCACCACCTACACACCACGCACCTTGCTGCCTTTCAACGGCGAGAATGGCGCGCCCGTCTTCCTTGCCGTGCGCGGCCGTGTCTTCGATGTCTCCAAGGGCCGCAACTTCTACGGCCCCGGCGGCCCCTACGAGAACTTTGCCGGTCGCGATGCCTCTCGTGGCCTGGCCAAGGGCAGCTTCGACGAGGACATGTTGACCAAGGACCTCGATGGGCCCCTTGACACGCTGGCGGATCTGACCAAGGAGGACTTCGAGGCTCTTCAAGGCTGGGAGGAGCGCTTCTTGGAGAAGTACCTGGTTGTTGGCAAGCTGGTTCCTGTGGGTCAGGAGTAGTGGCTCAAAATTTGCAAATAGGATAAAGACAGGACCTTTTTACACGCCTTATATCAAAGTTTGGAAGCTATTTTCAGTCTACCTCATTTTTGAGCTGTAGGCTGTGTCGAGATCATGTCTTTACAGGGTGGGTGTTAATGCGCAGGAGTTTGGTACCTTTAACATATTGGCTAGAAATATTTCTCTGAACTTACTGTACATGTCTGTTTTGTGTAGTAAGCCGATTAACAACGAGAGTATCTTGCATCATGTCTTGTTTCTATACCAACAATAAGTCTTTATCATATTTGTACGGTATTCCTCCAAAGCAACGGGGCGGAAAAGTTCAGGTCTTTGACGATAGGCAAGGGATAAGTACCTACTAGGTCTACCTGACCTTACCCAGGTATATTTTGTGCCAAATTTCGATCCACATAAATTAGTACTGTAAAGGCTGACATCACCAATAAGCAACCGTCAACTTAACTTTCAAGTGAGCGGCAAATTGCGGTGAGATCTGCAGAACTAAGATATGCGTCTCTTCGCTCAGTCAAGGGACTTCTTTGACCACATGTGGTCTTCGCCGCCTGAAATTCCAGTGTACCTCAAGCCATTTTCAGACGCGTGAGCCACAGCACTTGTACATACCTAGGTAGGTACCTACTGTAGAGCACAGGCCCTGTCCCCTGCCACGTACCTAGGTAGTAGGTACCCTTGGGCCTTGACCGCACGTCGTGTCACGGGTTATGCCTAATTGGTAAGGTAGGTACCTAAGTTTGAAGAGTGTTTGTTTTCTTTCCAGTTGCAAGAACCAACAACTTATTCCTACTCACAGACCTAATCACCATATCTTTTCGCCGTCACACATCATGTTAGACGTGTTGATGACCGAAGACGAAGCCGCGTCGGCCCTTTTGGCTTTCGTCTTTTCAGGGGCGCTCGGCTCTCCGAAGGGGAGGGGTGTGGGCTACGCTTTGATGGAAACAACACCCACCACGTTCTCCTGGTCCGCGGCTCTTGCAGACATCGATGGGCCTCCAGTTCCTATCGACAGATACTTGGTTAGAATCGACCGACGATCAAAGGCGATTTCTCCTCCCGAACTTATCAAACTCACGGAAACAGAGCTTGCCGAGGTGATTCTATTGGCTACGGGCCAGCACCTTGCATCGTCGAGCCGATTTACCGATGGTGCGCTGAGCATCTCGTACTTGGCTAAAGTGCAAGAAAACGCCGATGTCGCCTACGTAGTTCAGCTACGCCACCATGGCAATGTCGCGTCTATGGATGCCCTAATGATGCTAATTTCGAAGACTGTCGACACTCGAATCCTCCCAGTACCTCGTGTATACCCGATTCCGGGAGAAAGGAGCCGACAGAAGGCCACGGGCATGGGAAGACAGATTACGCAGCTTATCCAGGGTACAGTAGCTTCAGCAGTTTACCCCAGTCTACCTCATGATGAAAAGCTCGTTTTTGTTGGGAAAATGGCCTGCGCGTTCCAAGCCTGCTGGAGTATTCAACTTCCGGAGCCTCGCCTAATTGGTGAGCTGATCGTTGGAGCTGATCCAGACGATGGTGGTAAAGACGAGCCTGGCACTACGCCCAGACTTGGCGACAGCACTTATTTCAGTATCGGACCAGATCGCCACTACAATTTGGGCGGCCCGTTCTCCTCCGTGCGCGAGTATCTCCAAGCACACATCAAATCCACGCTCATCGCTCTCGAAAAGCAACAGGGCATCGAGGAATACAAAGAACAATATCTGGAGCGCATCAGAGACTTCGTTCATAACCGTATGGACGTCTACAAAATTCCATCTATTGTCGAAGATACCCCTGTCGTTGCGATACATTCAGACATGGGACCTCACAACGTTATCATATCCGACCACACGCCCATCAACATTCATGCTATTATTGATTGGGAGTTTGTCGCCAGCGCGCCCTTTCTATCGCAGTACCGCATTATCGAAATGCTTTTTCGCAAGCCAGCACCAAACGGATTTGGCCCCGAATATGAAGGTGCTGCTGAGCTTCGACAGGCTTTTTGGGATGCTATCCCCAAGTGGAAGAAGCTGTGGTCTGAAAGTGAGTCTACACAAGTGTTTCTGGAGTGGTTCAAGTTCGGACTTTTCCTGAAGCCCGAATGGCGACCCAAGGACCTCGAGGAGGACCAAGCACAGGAATATTGGCGGGAAAACATTCGTGTTGTTGAGGGCCTTCTGCAGAAGTACGTGTGACTCAACTTAGCACTGTTCAAAATCATTCTCAGTCACATTTGTGCTTCTCTTTCTCGCTACCTACTATTGAAGTCTTTACTGCTCTCTTTAACGCTCTTAAGGGGAGGTAGAGAACTTTCCCATATTGGTAAGCCGGCACGATAGGCAGCAACCCCGTGAGGCGATGTCAACGTACCTTATGCAAGCAACCTGTATCTCGAGCCGAATGTGGTAGGTTTGACTCTTGATCACATCAATAATCCTGTTAATGTAGACATGTCATCCCTGTTCGGTGCGATTTCTATTGGGTTTACAGCTCTATCCTCGCTTTGGGGCCATATCCTCAGGACCGACTGGTGAAAACCTGAAGGCGGGGTTTCACACGCGCCTTCTACTGGGGTAATTATTGGTTCTTCATCTCCTCTCTAGCATACTCCCTTCGTAATCGGGGGAGTTTGCTTGCGCCTCATCTTCCGATGAGCTGTTAAGTTTCTATCTAGACGAGGGGAGCCTGTCATCAATGCCATACAAGGTGTTGCCCAATTGACTACCAACGTTTATCGCTCAGTCTTGCCCATGTAAATCATGAGGAAACGATGAAAACGCCAAAAGCAGCAAGAAAGGAGAAGCAGCAAGAAAGGAGTTACAGAGTCAATGTGAACGTACATGGGCAGGATAAGAAAGCGGCAAAGATCTACCCTGTTATCGCAGCCTCTCTTGACGTATAAATATTAGCTTACGTCCACGAGTTTGGGGTACATCTAACTCACAGCAATCGTTTCAAAATACCTAATCAGCACCGTCTTCAGCAAGAAACTTCTCAACAGCTCGTCTCATCACCAATTCTACACAGCCAGTTTTCTCACCTCTCCTCACATCATGTCTCACCTCGTCGTCGACTCAATCATGCCTGCGAGCTTCTACAACAACCTCATCATTGACCACGACGCAACTGACAAAGCGGAACGTGTGGAATTGAAGACAAAGCATATTCCCTCTTTACAAACTTCGATTATGTCATGTCATATGGGCTGATAATTGAACCTGAGCAGGAAGGTATAGGGAACTGTCGTCGGATAGGTTTGTTTTCTTTCTTCAGTGAGGATTGTCCGGATTGGTGAGTGAGGCCAAAATGGCAAGCTTGGCTTTGTCACGGAATAAAGGCCATTTCTCTAAAATCACAGAGGGTGGTGATGGGCAGACTTCTTACTATACTGACTTGGTTTAGGGGAAAACTATGGTTGAACCCGTGGCAGGCTGATACACACTTAACACTCCAGAATATGGGTTACGACAATGACCAACGACTCAAATCATGAAATCGTTTTTTCTTCCTCTTCACCTCTGTCGAGATTATCACCATTGCTAGGTATGAATGGCACTAGCGAAAATGACTGCCTCATTTGTAGCCTGAGATCCGCATACTACTTTAGTACGGGATTAGGATCACACCTGACGGTTTGCCGAAATAAAGTTCATCCATCATAGCCAGACTAAACACCCAAGTGACCATTTCAGTCACATAGACCACCCCAAGATGAGAAACGCCGTTAATATTACCAGCCCCCCAAAAAGACCAGAAGAACAAACACATCCTGTGATGACTGACCCGCCACTTACTCACACCACGTCCATGGGGCTGGGCCTAGCAATATTGACGTGTAGGACAGTGTGACATGCGTATGACCACCAGCCTTGACAGAACACACCCGTTAATCGATCGGCTGCAGAGGGTAAGACAAAAAAACAGTTGAACAGAGACTAAAATCCAACTGACCCAAGATGCCTTTAAAACACCACCACACACCCACCCTCATCACCACCACCGTTACCATCACAGCCTGTTACATGCAACCCTCGTCCCATTGCAGACTTTTTTAAACCACGCACTCAAAGTACTCGCCTTGAACCATACTGTACTCGCAAACCAACCCAAAAACCAAACTGTTCCTACCCCTCCCCATCAGACTCGCACAAACGCAACAATGTCCAACTCACCAGCCAACGGCGCCGTTTCCGGACCCGAGTCCAACTTCCAAACCCTCAACCCCACGACCCCGGGCCACCACCAAAACCGACTCCCATCCCTCCACTCCCTCCTCAAACCCTTCTTCACCTCCAGCAACCGCAAGCTCCCCGCCCTCCTCATGCTCGCAACAACCCAGTACCTCGCCCTCTTCCTCCTCCTCGCCAGCAGCAGCACCATCCCACAAGCCGCCGCCGCCATGCTGCCAGCCGCCACCACCAACAACAACAATCACACAAACGCAAACATCACCCACCCCCAGCCCCAGCCCCAACTCCAAAACCTCCACCACAACCCACGCTTCGCACCCCCCACTCCCCAGGGCCTGTCTGCCTCCGGGGGAGACGGCGGCGGTGGCGCGCCCGGCACCCCCTGCCCCTTCGAAGGCCAATGGGACTGCCAGACCAGCTCGTGGCAGCGGTGCGCGTCGGGCCTGTGGAGCGCCGTGGTGCCCTGCGCGCAGGGCACGCAGTGCCTCCCGGCGGGGCTGACGTATGACATGAAGGTGGCGTATAGCAACGGAGGAGGAGCAGGAGGAGGGGCGCCGGGTGGGTATGGGGCCGGGGCGGGAGGTGGTGGGAATACGGGCGAGGGGTACGGGTACTGGAGCTATGCGGGCATGTCGAGGGTTGGGATGGGGCGGGAGGCGATGGGGCTGGTGGTGGCGATGGCTGGCGGGGTTGTGTTGGTTTCGGGGTGGGTTGTTTGTTGATTTGGGTTCTTGTCGGGGATTTTGGGGGGGATTTGGGTTTGAGTTTCGATCGATGTCTTGGTCTTTTGTTGAAAGAGGAAGGTGGTGGTTAAGGGGGTGACTGCTGTTGAGTGGAAAGTTTTGCGGGTTGGTTTTATGTTGGATTTTGCCGAAGTGTTTGGCTGGATGGGTGCGTAGAGAAGGGCGAGTGTGTAAAATTCACACTCTTACCTGGTACTGTCTGAATAGCATCATCGTCTTTGGTAGCCTGACCATCGCTCCGGGTGCCGCGACAGACTGTAGAGAAGAGAAGTAATCGGAGTCATGCCTTATTACCATAGGAAGATACGTTCGTTTTCTCGTGTGCATAGACACGGGACCTTTATTAAAAGGCTTTCAAGAATATCTTCCGTTTTCCAGACACTGAAGAAATGTATGAAGGAGATGCTCCAATTGTCATCAAGCCGATTGCAACTTGACTGGTATCGGCTCCATTCTTCAGAAGTAAGTTGACGTGATGTTTCACTTCCTTGGTTAGCACTTCCTTGATGAGACAGCGAGAGGAGGGGGGAACGGTACGTTTTTGTTGTTTGAATCGCGCCCAATCGTTCTGTCGACAAATTTGAAGAGCAATCGACCGAATGGGGCAAGGAAACTCGCTATAGTTGAAGACGGCCGCTAGGGGAGATATACCATGACTATTAGGAATATTCACCCGGGATTTATGCCTGATGGGATAGAGGCTATTCGGCGTCAGCTTGCATGCAAAACAAGTAGAGAGAGGCGAAACATACTGTTCCACTGCTGCGGCTATAAGAGGTGGCCGTCTGGATGGATCCATCTGGCTGAGACCCATATCGGCACCAGAAGATGAAAGAGCTCTCACGACTTTAAGTCTGAGATGTGGTGTTGTAAAATCATTTGAGAGTTGAGACGCCCTTCCTCTGAGAGCACAAGATATCGAGAGGGCGTAGCCCACAAAGCCTATGGATCCGCATATCATACTAATAGCTAGACCGCATCATGGGAGCAGGACATGCTAGGAGAACAACATTAACATTGGCACCGCGGTTGATCAACTCGATTGCTGCCTTATCATAGCTGAAGATGCACGCATGCATGAGTGGTATATAGCCGTAGCTGAAGTCGTCATCAAGGTTGGCCTCGCAACCGACTGGCACGTCAAAAGTACGCCCTGGATAGGTATTGCTGAAAGTCAGTTCATGCACTTTACAAGCCATAATCTCGTGTCAGAGATATTCCCAAGGCACCTAAGCGCACTTACACTCCAACGCCAGGTAAGAACTCCAGATAGCGGATAGGCCATGACTATCTGTTTGATTCTTGATGTTGGCTAGCAGGCGGCTGACAGCTGAAGCTCGTAAGTCTGAGTTGTTATTCTCGGCGGCATCATGCAGGATGGTGTTCTCATTATCGTGCGCCCGGCAACGGAGGTGCGCATAGATGGAAGCACCTTGATGAATGAGATATTTGGCAATTTCTAGTCGTTTATAACACATGGCAATATGGAGAGGGTTCCAGGAGAAAGTACACCCCGGCATATAGTACTTATCAGCAAACTTATCTAGGCTCTTGTGTTGACGAGGGTATCCATCTCCGCCCGGATGTGCTGGGAATAACATAATTGGGAAGCACCAGCAAAGAAACCGAGAGGGAACATCCACGAGTGCACCGGCCTCGACAAGGAGCGCAACCATCTCGGTACTACTGGTCCTGACGGCTAGATGGATGGGAAACTAGAAGTAAGTAGAGAGATAGTAGTGGTGGGTAACGTTTCTGGCGTTTTTCATGTAACACTCACGTAGCTGGTACATGTGCTGATAGACTTGACGAGGAGACGCCTGAGCTCCCTCTATGTTGAAGCGATGCATGGACCATTCGGACAGCATAGCACGGTTGAGATCGACGCCAGAGGTGATAATCCTCTTTGCCGTGGCGAGACGATCATAATCGGCCGCCTAGAACATCAGAGCTGGATGCTTCTTATCAATCCCGTGATAGAGAATGGGCATGCAGTAATGATAAAAAGCACGGCAGGTTTGCGAAAGTGCGGCCAGTGAGCCTTCGAGCTTGTCATCCACCAGGATGAAGACAATAGCGTTTAGTAACTCGTGGGGGAGATCAGTCGACGTTTGGACCATAGCCGTCGATTCTTGTTGTTGCCGTGTCATTACTGCTGACATCGAAGTGGTGGGTGTTGTGACAGTAGTCCAGATGTGGTTTCGACTCTGGACTGCTGAACGAAGCTCCCTGGCTACCAACGCCTCCCTTTAAAGCAGACCGGGATATGTTGCACATGCTGCCGTCCATCTCATACCCGGGCCGAGAAAATCGATCTGATGGAAGTCATGGAAGGATGGAATTTGATGGCTACCGCGGGGGGTTAAAAGCTTAAACTTTTGAACTCCCGAGCCTCCTCAAGATGCCGAATTCGTGAGAATCTTTGTGTTTCTCCATTGTGGCTGTATTTAGATGGTGCAAGTAAAACAACCTAGTATGTAGCATCTGACAAGAGCGCTTCTGGAGGTTGGAGTTCACATCGGCCAAATGGTAATGTTAGTTGTCCGTCGAATCACCCGGGGTATTATCGGCAAATGCTCAAGCTCCCCTCCTCCCAGCAAGTTCCGGCTGCGGGGTTGTTGATTAGATGAGGGTGGGGCTCCAATGAGGGTCCAGTAGTAATGATGCATCTGTAGCGTTAAGGTAGCGCACCCAGGTGCCCAGGTCCCGCCAACGGTCAGGGCCAGTGCCAAGAGAGAGACCTGGAGATCTGGAGAACAGCCCCAGGATCAAGACGAGACCAGGACCTGGACCACTCAACCAAAAATCAAACTCCCCCGCGCTCCCAATCTTTAAGCCCAGGCTGGCCCGGTCTTGAACAGATAGATCGTGTCTGTCTTGATATACCCTCCTGCTCACCTTATCGCTCTCAGACTGAGCATTAGCGCTCGCGGTTGGCCATAGCCAGAGCTCTGCCCGTTGCGACACCTACCGACTCACCTACCTACCGACCTACCGACCCTGAAGCTGGAAGCCCCTCGACGTAGAACCCCCCGACGCGCGGCCTTTGCCCCGGCGCCGCCCTTCCAGATTGCATGTCTTCCAACAGCCAGTCAATAGATTCCCCGAGCCAGGCTGGCGGACCCGAAAATGTGTCGGCATCGACATCAAACGACGACGAGGTAGCGCCCGCTATTGCCGCTGCTGCTACCCCTCGTTCCGCAACTCCCCAGCTTGAACAAACACCCTCGCATGAACCTTCCGCCAAGACACTACGGCCAGGCGAGGCCGACGAACAAGACGTGCGACTAGACCTACGCCACCATGGCGGCCATAACAGAGGCAGGCCTTCGGCCGTATTCGAGGGCGCATATGGGCCTGGAGAGCCCGACACCGACGCTATGTCCTCGTCGATTGCGACCCTAAAGCCCACCACCTCTCCCACCACCACCACAGCCACCCAGTATCTCACAATCGAATCCAAGACGTATATCGATCCCACTCCCCCTACACCGGCGACCTCGCAGCCACCTTCGCGTGCCACATCCAGTGCCGCCCCCACATCGAGACGTGCCTCGACATCTACAGATCTCTCGCCTACCCGATTCGAAACCGCAGATGATGAAAAGAGGTATGCCAGTGAAGATGACCAAGGGGATGGATCCAGGTTGGAAATTCAGAGCATCATGGAGCAGTTCAGTGAGGCAGGCGGTGGCCCCGGCGCCGACGAGGTCATGAGTCCAAGGCTCGAGATTGCCTCGCCACTACTGGCAAGCCCCATTCAACATCCACCTCGCAAATCCAGTCTGGAACCGCTGGCTCCTACCATCGCACATCAGCTTCAGGACGTGCAGGGGTTGCGCATGTCAAGCACCTCCCCGGTTAGTCTACGGCTCAAGGAGAAGGAAAGGGATGATCAGCGCCCTCCAGTACCACCGAAGGATAGCTCGACCCATCCCAGCACCCCGAGTCGCTCGCATCAGGACCTGCACAGCACGGCGGACTCGCTCATGTCTCCTACAGTACCTTTACATCGCCCACCGCCCCCAGAACCGGAGCCTGAGCCGGCGTTACCCTTCGACTTTCATCGCTTCTTGGAGCAGCTCCGCAATAAAAAGGCAGACCCAGTGGCCAGATACCTCAAGTCTTTCCTGTCTGAATTTGGAAAGCGGCAGTGGATGGTGCACGAGCAGGTCAAAATCATCAGCGATTTTCTTGTATTCATTTCGAATAAGATGGCCCAGTGTGACATTTGGCGAGACGTGTCGGACGCAGAATTCGACAATGCTCGCGAGGGCATGGAGAAACTTGTCATGAATCGTCTATACGCCCAGACATTCTCGCCTACCATACCGGCACCACAGCCAATACCCGGGGCTAAGCCCAAAAAATGGGGCGGCGAGCGAGTAATGGGTCCGGGGAGGCGAGGCCAACATCAGGAGGATGTCGAGCGGGACGAGGTCCTTGCCCAGAAGATTAGTATCTATAGCTGGGTAAAGGAGGAGCATCTGGACATTCCGCCAGCCAGTGAGAGCGGGAAGCGATTCCTCAAGCTTGCCCAACAAGGTCACCCACCCAGCTGTTTACTCATACGCCAAATTGCTAACATAATGCAGAGCTGTTGAAGATCAAGTCGTACCGAGCTCCACGGGACAAGATCATCTGCGTTTTGAACTGCTGCAAAGTCATTTTTGGTTGGTGCATCATGCCTGTCTTGACATTGCTTCCATCGCTAACCTTTACTAGGCCTTCTCAAGCACTCAAAATCTGATTCATCTGCTGATTCATTCATGCCTATGCTTATCTACGTCGTACTTCATGCCAATCCAGAACATCTGGTCTCGAACGTGCAGTATATCCTTCGATTCCGAAACCAGGACAAGCTCGGCGGAGAGGCTGGCTACTACCTTTCCTCGCTGGTACGTATCACCTGTACTATACTGGCAACCGCGCATAGCTAACAAGAACTGCAAGATGGGGGCCATCCAATTCATAGAGAACATGGACCGGACGACACTCACCATCACAGACGAGGAGTTCGAAAGCAACGTCGAGGCTGCTGTCTCGGCTATCGCAGAGAAACACCGTTCCGAATCCCCACCACCGCCACCTCCACAATCTGAAAAGTCCACGACGCTACGACCTCCGGGTGCTAGTGATTCAGGGCCTTCATCTGCTCGCGTCTCACTCGACGCGGACGCATCCCTCCGGCCGGTATCTCCTCGCCGTTCTATGTCTTCGAACGAGGGCAGGGACAGCAGCGACTATAGCGGCAACGAAGAGAAAGCAGCCATCAGCGGGCTCCTTCGGTCTATCCAGAAGCCGTTGAGCACGATTGGTCGCATGTTTTCCGACGACCCATCCTTGGCAGAGGCCGGCCCCAGCGTGGCCAGTCCGGCGCGGACACCGCAGCCGGAGCGCAATGAGGTGGATCTGCACAGCAGACAGAAACTGTCAGCTGAGGAGGCGGCTGCAAGACAGGCAAGCGCCGAGGCGGCAGAGGCGCAGAGGCTGCATCGCGCGGAGCATGCGACTGTGGTGGAGACGCTCGCGGGCATGTTTCCGGACCTGGACCGGGATATTATTAGTGATGTGGTTTATCAGAAGGAAGGAAGGCAAGTTATTTCCCTTGTAGCTGTCTCCTGCATTTTTTTAAAGCTGTTATCTAACATTGATTATCTACAGGGTTGGGTTGGCTGTTGATGCCTGCCTTGCGCTCTCTTCGTAGCAAAGGTATATCCGTACGTGTGTGTGTGTGTGTGTGTGTGTGTGTGTGTGTGTGTGCGTGGTCGTCTTTAATAATGAGGCATCGGTTATAAATCAGATGAAAGGACAAGCGGAGACTGAACTCATTGCATTTTTAAATTTGCCAGACCTTTTCTTGTCGTAGCGAGCATTGGAACGGAATAGGACTGGGCGGCGGCAGCAGCTGTTTGCTCCTACATTTCTTGCGTTCTCTTTTTTATTCTAATCGCATCTGCATATATAGCTCAGTCAGGCCAGGTGGGCAAATTTGGAAGAATCGATCCAGTGATAGGACAGAGGCCACAAGCATGATGAAGAGGTCCTCGCGATGAAAGGGGTTAGATATATAGGTAGTTGAATCTACCTAGCACATGAGCCTGAAAAGACCTGTCTATCTATTAGTTGGCTTAGTAAATATTTGAACGATGCAATGAGATTGAGGTGTCGTAACTTTGGCGATGCTGGAGTTGATGGCACAGGTCGATTTGTACTTTGACATTTTCTTTAACCCCTTTTGCTTTGTGAAGGGTTAGGGTTACCGGAGTGGGTATATATCGAGAAGAACTTGCATTCGTTTACATCAAACATCAGCTGCGTGGCGCAGCGGAAGCGCGCCGGGCTCATAACCCGGAGGTCACTCGATCGAAACGAGTCGCAGCTACAACAGATTTGAGATTGTGATAATTCTCAGTGGGTATGACAACTCTCCCAGGCTTGGACAGGTCGCCCTTCCATGCATCGCTTTTTGAACTTTTGCTTCGGTCTCAATCACGTCTCGTCGAACCTGGCCGTTGTTCTCTCAGTTCCAAGATGTGTCATGAATTTTTCCATTTTTTTGCCCTTTTGCCAAAGAATTTCAAGCGGCGCTTGATCAGTCTCGCTTAGTCATCCATCCACTGTGAAGTATAGTGGGAGCCACTGTGAAGCGCCCGTCGCCCGACGCGCTTTCTCGATTACCACGGTGGGTGGATATTTGAATCCAATCCGTTTTTGCCTTTTGCACCTTCTTCCACTGTTACTTTTCTCCTCGCCCAGCTCAGCTTCCAAGAGCCGCATTCATTTCCCTGCACACCAAATCGCACAATGTGCGGAATCCATGCAGTGCTCTCTGCAACCGCACACACTCCCTCTACAGAGCTCAAGCATCGCCTTGTCAATCGAGGCCCAGACTACCTTGGTCAGGTTGAGCGTCGCGTCGGCAGCGGCAGCGGCAGCGGCAGCGACAGTGCCCGCACCTTAACATTTACATCAACCGTGCTCGCCCTCCGCGGCGACCACGTCGCACGGCAGCCGCTCGTTGATGCAAATGGGTCTGTCCTGTGCTGGAACGGCGAGGCGTGGCGCATTGACGGTGAAAATGTCGAGGGGAACGACGGCGAGGCCATCTTTGGCATGCTCATGAAAGCAAGTGCTTCTTCGACCACCGCAGGGAAGGACGCCATCCTCGATGTTTTTCGCGCGATTGAGGGCCCGTTTGCGTTTGTGTACTATGATAAGCCCTCCGAGGCGCTGTTTTATGGGAGGGATCGGCTCGGTCGGCGGTCGTTGATGATTGCTGCACTTGAGGATAGTGATGTTGCTTCCAGCGGCGCGCCTGCGCTGATTTTATCCAGCATTGCTGAGGCGTGCACGCCCAACTGGAAGGAGGTTGAGGCCGATGGGATCTATGCCCTAGATCTTGTTGGCTCTGGCACTGGGAATGTGCAGCAGTCCGAGTCTGGTGCCACCATACAAGGACTGCAACTGCCAGCAAAGAAGCACGAGTGGCTAGCAGCTGGCGGTGACCACGCCGACTTTGTGAGTAGACCATGACCTCTCTTAATGTTGCGTCGTTTTTTTGTTTCTTTCGGCCGTGGGCATGTTTGTTCAAACTCACTACTTTTTACACAGGTTTCTAGCATTGGGAGGTTCAACAAGTCTCTCCCCGCCGCCGCGTATGTCTTGACATCTCTCTCCCCATCGGTCGCGATGCTAAAGCAGCAGCTGCTTAACTCGCTGCGTCCCCGGGTGCTCAATATCCCACAGCCGCCGCCGCTGTCGTCGTCGTCCGTGGATGAGACGGTGACTACTCGCGTCGCGGTGCTGTTTTCGGGAGGGCTGGACTGCACCGTGCTTGCTAGACTGGTCCATGAGATTTTGGAGCCTGAGCAGGGGATAGATCTCATCAATGTCGCATTTGAGAACCCGCGCGTGGTGGCGCAGCTTGAGAAGAGCGCTGCCAAGGGCGAAGTGGCCGACTTTTATGAGGCCTGTCCGGACCGCATCACGGGGAGGAGATCGTTTGCGGAGCTGGAGAAGGTCTGCCTTGGGAGGAAGTTTCGCTTTATTGCTGTATGTATCTCCCTTCCATTATATCCTACTGAGCTCTATGCTGACGGTAACTTCAAGGTAAATGTCCCTTACTCGGAAACAGTGGCACATCGTGGGCAGGTCATTTCCCTGATATACCCACATAACACGGAGATGGATCTCTCCATTGCGTACGCTCTATATTTCGCTGCCCGTGGGCAAGGCGTGTGCACTGAGATAAGCTCTGATGGATCAGAGGAAAAAGTGCCATACATGACGCCGTCGCGTGTTCTGCTCTCGGGCCTGGGCGCGGACGAGCTTTTTGGCGGATATTCTAGACATCCTGCTGCGTTCACGAGACAGGGCTACGCTGGTCTGGTTGATGAGCTTTTGCTGGATGTCGGACGGTTGGGGAAGAGGAATCTGGGTAGAGATGATAGGGCGATGTCTCATTGGAGTAAGGAGGTGAGATTTCCTTATTTAGACGAACGGTTGGTGAGGTGGGCCATCGAGACGGCAGCCTGGGAAAAGTGCGATTTTGAGAATGGGGAGGAGGTTACTAGTGTGGAGGCGGGCAAGAGGGTGCTGCGTCTTGTGGCGCTTGAGCTGGGTTTGGAGAATGTGGCAAAGGAAAAGAAGCGAGCGGTATGTATCGCCTCCTCACCACTGTAGTGCTGTTATGTCTTACTGATGTTTCGATAGATACAATTTGGCGCGAGGACAGCCAAGATGGAAAGTGGTCGTGTCAAGGGGACGACGCTCATTTCTTGAGGACCGTAAATACACCAAGTGGTAGTATCCGTGCAGCGGTACGGAAGGGGCAGAAAAAAGGGCAAACATTGACTAAGGCACTTGGCGATGATGACTGTGTAAACAGATACTTCCGAGTCTCGGTCTCGACGGGCAAGGGCACCAGGCTGGTTGATTGTGGTTTCGGCAACGAAACCCTTTAGCTCCCTGGCAGCCAGTCCGATCGTTCTATTTGACAATGATGTACAAAAGGCAGGGCTGAGCCAAGTGTCTTCTTCGATGGGAACTGTTCAGAGTGTGGAGCTAGTAGAAGGTCTAGAGGGACAGGGCTTGGATTGTCGGCAATGCGCCTCTTGCGTGGCGATGCTGCTCGTTTCGGTGGATTGTGTTTGTCCATCGGATGATGAGAGCGAAACTTTGTGGAGAATAATTATATCGAGAGTTGCGGCATGGATAGCTGTCAGCCACGCATTGTCTCCAATGGCGTTGTTTGATGCGTGCGTCTTGACAACAAAGCTGCAGTGTCCGTGATAGACAGGCTCCACTTGTCTTGCACGTACCATAATGCCAGTTGCTGTCTGTTCGCTTACCCTACATACCCTACCTACCTTACCTACGTACGCATGAACAGAAAGACGGATACATACCTTACATATGAAATAAAGCTAACTTGAAACTGCTGCAAGTAGAATCGTAAGTGTCATGCATATGGTTCACACATGTGGAGTACTTGTTTGCATGCTATCTTGCATATGCATAAATTTCTAGGTAACTGTGACGATGGCATGATGGTACACCACAATGGGATAGAAGATGGTAAAATTGTTGAAGTACCTATGTATATCTCTACCGGTGGTAGACAAAGGAGCACACATGAGGTTAGCAGCTGTTTAGAAGCTAGCCAGAATCCGACGCCCTCTTACCGGCGTTCGTGGTAGGACCAAATCGAGATTTGCCTTGTTTGTATCAAGCTCTGAGCCTTATCCCGTGGAAGAGCATGTGTGTACGAATTTGTTTTGTCAGATGATGAAGCTAGTTACATGTGGGAGCCTTCGGCTTGCCCTGTCACCTGGGTGTGTTACCCGAGGTACCTTGATAGCCTTTCATGGGCTAGCTGGAGGGTTCACAAAGAACTTCCATCCCAAAATGTCCACCAGTGGCGTCCGTTCTTCAAACCTTCCAGCTAAACCTCCGAGGCGCTGCCAACGTACCTGCCCAAGACAAGCCCTGGTACTACCCAATTACTCCACCTACTCCCTGCCCCTCGCTCTTCTTGGGCCCAAACTTCTGCCTCTCAAAGCTAAAGTTCCAGACATCTGCCCTCCGCGGGCCATCCGACGACTCTTTTAAACCAACATGCTGGAACACGCTCGGATCCAGCGCCCACTTGGACAGGCCGCGCGCGTCGGCATAGTCCTCGAGCATCTGGTCGCCGGCCCAGTCGTACGGCGGGTCGCGTAGCATCGCCTGGAACCCCTCGAGGTGGCGCTGCGGGAAGACGAGCCCCTGTGCGCAGCAGCCATAGCGCGGCATCTCGCGCACGCCCTGCGGGCTGCGCGCCAGCGGGTTGAGCCGGTTGACCGACAGCCGGCCGGCGAGGAAGTACAGCACGATGAGCGCGGGGATCCAGAGGCCGAAGACGAGCGCGGCGAGGTAGGCGCTGGCTGCTGATGAGTATGGGGATGGCGATGGTGATGTGGGCGCAGCGGGCTTTAGGCGGGCGAGGAGGAAGCGCCTGCGGGCGGTGAGAAAGGCGAGCAGCACGACGGCGTAGACGAGGAAGATGGTCTCCGAGTACGTCAGCCACTCCTCGCTGTTCCAGCCCATGAAGAGCTCGGAGTAGAAGAGGCGCAGGTAGATCCAGTCGCGGTTCGTGGCGGCGGCTTGCTGCTCGACGCGCGCGAGCCCGGTGCGGAAGCGCGGGAACCAGTCGCGCGAGGCGACGATGTCGTCCTCGACGAGGGCAAAGTACTGCGAGCCGTGGGCGCGGCAGGCCTCGACGAGGGCCGAGTGGTCGAGGCGCATGTTCTCGACGCGGCCGGGCCCGCGGGGCGAGCCATTGTGCAGGTTGAGCGGGATCTTGTGGTATACGGCTGTGTTGTTGGTGGTGGAGGGGGGAGGCGGGTCGCTGTAGATGAGGACTTGGTCGGCAATGTTCTCGAGCCAGGACTGGCCAAAGGCCGAGTGTGTCGCGGGAGGCTTGTCGGCGAGGAGGACGACGAGGTAGACCGAAGCGCGCTCGGCAGGGGTTAAGGTGTCGGTGAGTGTGGCGATGGTGGAGGGGAGGAAGGAGACGGTTGTGCGGTTGATGCTGGGGATGCCGATGCAGAGGATTTTGTCGGTCGAGGGCGTGGGAGAGGGCGAGGGCGAGGGCGAGGGCTTGGTGGCCGGGAGACTTTGGATATACTCATCGGCCTCAGCAGCCCTCAGGCGCGAAAAGCGCTGGTCGTAGGCGCGGTTGGCATCGTAGAAGATGGACGACGGGTCGTCGTAGGAGTTGAAGTAGCAGAAGACCAGGAGCAGCAGCCAGAGGAGCCAGAAGAGGACATTGATGCGCGTCACCGACGGCATTGGAATGCTGCGTCCCTAGGCGTTTTTGAACAGTGTTATGGCATATCGGGAGTTACAGTACTTGTACATAGAGCTGTACATAGAGGGCGTCTTGTTGCTGCTGCAATACGAAACGTGAAATTTCAAGTAGGGCTAAAAAGTTAACAATTGATGACTTTATCGCAAGACATCACCACCCCCCTGACCCCCATTGAACCGCCAAGCCCAGGTCGGGACTGCCCTGTTGCATCGCTGGAAAGGGGGACGGGAGGAGCTAGGACCAATCTCTCGATCCCAAGCCTAGAGCCAATCAGTGGCCCCAGCCCCGCTATAACCCCTGTAAAGAAGATGCGCTCTTCCCGCATGGGGTTTGGACTCCCCTTCAATTCATGCTTCCATCCTGACTCCCGAGCAATTGGCCTTGCGATGTCGTCTTGAATTAAAGGTGAACCCTCAACGGGCGTCGGTACCTCACCTCGATGGGCACCTACGACGTTAATATAGAAACATGCAAAGGCGGGTATGGCCTCGCACGACGCGGCGGCAACGGCGCTTTCTTCGTTTGCTTGTGCTCCCAATAGCGTTCCTTTCCGTGCTCTTCTCCTTTATCCTGCCCTATGACCATCCCATACGCCTCGCCGTCTACTTCAACCTCTCATCATTATCATCCTTTCTTTTCACAACAACAGACAACCGATGGATATCGAGACCTCCCCTCTATCCGTTCAACTGGTCTGAAGACATTGGAGTCATTCTCAAGTCTGGGTTCGGCACCCAGCACCGCATCGCAGCATGGCTCGATGCCGTCCAGACCGTCGGCGATGTCCTCATTGTCGCTGATTTTGAGACTAAACAGGGCGGTCACTATTCTCACCCTCAAACTGGCCAAACGTTGCCAGTTCATGACGCTGTTGCCTTGACCCTGGGCGGAGGGGCACTGCCGTCCTCTCTGCTCACCCACCCTCGTGTGGAAAAATACGCAAAACTATGGGCTGCCATCAATGGCGGCGACTTGGATGAGGCGCGAGTTATGTGCAAGTCTTTTGGATGGGAATTAGACGCCATGAAGGTACGCCACCATTAGGGTTGCAGATCCTCAGATCCCCCAGACTCTCTCCCGCCTTCAAAGCCCATTACTCCACAGATATTCAGCCTGTAAAATCCACAATACGCTGACTCGACATCCCAGTTCATCTCCAGCCTCGAGCTTGCCTACAGGGATATGCCACCCAAGAAGTGGTACATCTTGGTGGACGACGACACCTACATCGTCCAGCCGTCGATGGAGCTCCTGCTCGGCCATCTGGACCCAGACGTACCCTACTATGTCGGCAACGCCGTCGGCGATTACAAGGCCCGTTTCGCCCACGGCGGCTCAGCCATACTGATATCCCACGCCGCCATGCAGCGGCTTTTCGCGCATCCCAGGGTCGTCTCCAACGCACACGTCGGATCGCTGTACGACACCTGGGGTGATCGTCTTCTTGCCAAGACCCTCATGAAGGTCGGCGTCTACCTCAACGAGGACCACTCACACCTTTTCAACGGCGAGCGGCCCCTCGCCACAAAGATCAGGCCAGACCGCATCTGCGCCCCCCTCGTGTCGTTCCATAGCTTGGCATCACCCGATGACATGCGGGCTACGGGCGACACGTTCCGGAACATCACAGACCTCGTCCGGTGGGTGGATGTGTGGGATATCTACGGCGCGCCGCCGCTGGACAAGCTCGTGGTGAGGCAGATGCGGCGTGGCTGGGATCACGTCGGCAGCGTTGATGAACACACCAAGACGATCAACGATGTCATGCTGGCGGAGGAGTGCTTCGAAGCGTGCGAGCGCCGGCCAAAGTGCCTGGCGTGGACCTGGGAGAAGGGCGCCAAGGTTTGTCATTTAAGTCCATGGATGACGGTTGGCCAGGCGGATGAGGGCAAGGTCTCGGGACCCAATGCGCCGCGCGCGAAGAGGTTGGCGATGGCTTGTCGGTTTGGGAGGGATGGTAAATTTTGAGTAGCGGTGAAGCTTGGTGATGTTTATCTCATCTAACTACATCTAGTGCCCTAGGTAAGGACATTTATCTGACCATTATCATTATACCCATGACCACCCCATGAGACTCACAACACCCCGGCTGTGATACTTGCAAAGCATAATGACTTGGAATCAGGGGCTTCGCTACTTAATCCAGCTGAAAACCACACACCAGCCAGCAACCATCGCTGGGTATTCCATCCCAAAGCAAGCCATCCTGTGATCCCAAACCCCCCAACCTCACCCAACCCAACCCATGTATACCTACCTACCTTACCCAGCATCCCCTCCGCCAAACAAATGCCCAACTCATCAAATCGGCACCCTCACCCCCCTGTCCCACCCCGTCGCCCGGAAATGGTCATAAATCGCCCACTCGACAAACGCATACGCAGGCATGCACTGCACCATGCCCTCCGCCGCCACCACTTTCCTCCTCTCATCGTCTCCATCTCCATCTCCATCTCCATCTCCATCTCCATCCCCAACAGCAACAGCGAGCCGCTGAACAGCCTCATTGATAATCGCCTTGACGTCCTGCGTGCCGATCTGCGCAATGCTGCTGGCGGCCACGCGCGACTGCTGCTGCTGCTGGTCGTGGTGCGGGTTGGCGTGCACCATGACGCTGAAGGCGCAGGACCCGTGCCGGTACAGCTGGTGGCCCTTGTCGCTGTCGTAGATGGTGTGCACGCCGTGCGCGGCGAGGAGGTGGTCGGCGATGTGCTGGCAGTCGGCGGCGGGGGGCGCGGTGGATAGGGGGAGTGGTGGTGGGGGGTTTTGAGGGTGGTGGTGATTTGGGAGGAGAAGGGGTAGAAGGCGGAGGGGCCGCAGTAGCGGGAGGGGCTGTGGGTGTTGAAGTTGAGGTCGATGTTGGTGGTGTTTGTGGTGTTGCTGGTGGTGGGGGAGCGGTGGTAGGGGTTTTGGATTGTTTGTTGTTGTCGTCCGTGGTGGTGCGTGTGGACTTGGATGAGCGAGAGGACCGGACGGCTTGTGAGTGGTGGTTGGGGGGTTGGTGTTGGCTTTGCTGCTGTTGCGTTTGTGTTTGTGTTTATGGGTTGACTGGTGGTGGTGGTGATGGTGCTTTGGCTGGGGGTGTTGGTTGCGGCGAGGACATCCATGCTGGATAGTAGCAGTAGCATGGTCGCGAGGATGGATCTTTTGTAGGTGTTTAGTCTTGTCATTTTAGTCGTGTAGTGAGTGTGTCATCAACGCGACAACGGTAGCTATAGGGAGTGTGTTTGTTGTAATGTGGTGATGGACTCCTCAGTAGGCGATTTAAGCAAAGAAAAATAGAAACGGTTCTAGAAAGACGATGAGAAGACGTTCAGGCGCAGAAAACTTGGACCTTTGGTGAAATGAAGTTAAACTTTGCAAGCCACACGTGGAACGGATATGCTGCTGCCATGTGCAGAAAGAACCAGCCACAAGATTCTCTGAACACGTTGCGTACTGGTATCTGGGTTTAATGTTCAGATCAACGGTTTATCCCAAAAGTTAGAATCGAAGGCTGCTATGTGGAGTCCATCGAAATAACCTTGAAGCATCAGCATAGAGTTACGAAAGGATGATATAGTACTCTAATAAGCCATTATCAGTTCTTTCCATCTGAATCACATCAGTTTCGAAAGAAAACTAAAACAGGATATAAAATACATTCTTAGTTTCCATAAAGTTTGACTTTTTTAGAAATCCTTTTGTGAATTCGGCTTCTTCATAACCCTAAACTCCTCACAACTCTTTTTGTTTCTATAGATGCACAAGCAGAAAGGAGTATCATTTTCCACCGAGAAGACGCGGATAGGCATACAACTCTGCCATAACATATATCCGCATCCTCAGTTCCTTGTTCTTCTTCTTTGGATCCTCCTTGGACCCGAGTCCAACAAAGGTAATGATACCCGTCTTGTCATCTGGATTTCGATGGGTGCTATGGTACTTCAGTCAGTGAAACGAAGCTGCAGACTAAGATGAGATGAGTCCCATTAACAACTAGGATAAACTAACAAGACACTCCTCACTTGCTTGTCCAGGCTTTTGCCGTCCCCATCTCTAGAAAACGGCCAGTCATACTTGCGTAGCCAAGTATCCAGCCCCCTCGCAATGGCTCCATTACTGGAAGCGAACCTCCCCGGATTGATGTACATATTGGGCACCGGGGTTGCGCTGTCTGGAGTTATCGAATAGAAGACAAACGAGGTCTGACTATTGAAGATAGGACGTGGGCTGGTGGTGCTCCCGGGACCCGTAGTGGTAAGCTCAACCAAGTCACGGAACATGTCCTTCTCATGGTCCAACTCTGAAATATGTCCACCCAGCGTGTAAAGATCCCACAGCTCGTCGGAGGAGTCAGTGAGAGCGCGCAGGTAGACCTTGAGCCGGGCTTGTCCAGGAGCCAACAGGTCAGTGGCGAGGTAGCGTGCGCGATCTTTCCAGCTGGCAGGCTTGGAGCTGACGTAGTCGGCTATCATGTCTATGGAGCTGAGAATGTTGGGCGAGGAAGACACGCCGGGGAGCTGTTGGATGGCTGAACTAATGTGGTCCGAAATTGGCAAAAATCCGTCAGTCCATTGGAATGGAAAATGTGAAAGTTCTGTTACGTCTTGTATACGGTCGATGATAGCCGGGTTACATCCCTGTCCTTTACCGTCACCTCATATTTCCTGCAGATCAAGTACGACATGAAAATGACAACTTAGCACACAATTACGCATTTCGCGTTTATCGTTCTAATACGGCCAGAAAGGAAACTTCGCGTGCAAGACTTAGTAGTCATATAAGGATCTCACGGCCTCAAAACTGAAGACTCGAGTTATTCACATTTTCTTTCTTTCTTCTTGTCTTTTAGATCTCCAGTGTCTACCTGCCTGCTTACTTGACCACTATATCGGTGTGGATAAACAAGACACGCACACTCCATCAACATCTGCGATTGATTCTAGTCCATTCCGGTAGATTGGTCGCATAAGCTGACAAATCTCATCATCCCACATCCCACATCTCTACCACTGATCCTGTACAAAGAAAGATCAAACTAACTTGTTTCTGCAACCAGTATTCTGTGCATTACCTACTAGACTAGTACTAACTTCACTTGGACACCATTCTGGGATGGTGTGAATCCTGCGATCTAGCGCGCCCGAATCAATACGTGTTGAAGCTGATCAATCATTCTTCTTCTCCTTCTTCCCCTTCTTCTTCTCAGAACAATTTCTAATCACACATAAGTAGTTGCTCCGTGAATGGGTAAGCTATGTGCTGTTTACTCTCCGAACCCCTTTTTCCTCATCATGTCCTGGTGCCTAGTCTGGGTGTATACACGCCTGGTATTTTGACATACTATGTCAGGCAAAATTTACCATATATTACTCAGGGCCCCAGATATTCTTGGAAAATAAAGTCTAAACACCAGTGAATCTCATCATCTCAACCTTCCCTGATTATCCAGTTCCAGACTATCCCATCCTACCTCTACCATACCTCTTAAGCCCCACAAATGGCCTCAAACACAGTTGACGCTGATGCGTATACCGCTCCTTTCATGCTCACCAAGAGCATGAAGAGGGATGTCTACTTCGATGTTGACCCGACCAAGAACCACGAGCTGCAAGCCGATGGCAAAGTGGTCTTGATCATAGGCGCCACTGGCGGCATTGGCTTTGTAGGTTACATTCTGTCATAGCGAGAAACTCCATACTTACCAAAGCATCCATCCTCGTAGGCCATCGCCAAGGCCTGGAGCACCGCCGGAGCCAAGGGTATCATCCTGGTCGGCCGCACCGAGGAGACACTGCAAAAGGCCGTCCAAGATCTCGACTCCAAGACCAGCAAAGTCCTTGCCATCAAGGCCGACATCTCATCTTCGACCGAGGTAGACGACCTCTTCAAAAAGGCCACGGCCGAGTTCAGCCACATCGACGTCGTAATCAACGCATCAGCCAGTGCCGCGGTAGGCGCTATCGGCACCGTCGACCCGGCCGCCTGGTGGTCTGGCTTCGAGACCAATGTCAAGGGTTTCTACAACGTCGTCCATGCCTTCATCAACACCAACGGGGCCAAGGGCACCATCGTCAACCTCGTCAGCCTGATGGCGTCGATGCTCGTCCCCGGCATGTCGGGCAACATCGTCTCCAAGCTGGCCCTCATCAAGCTGGCCGAGTCGATCGACGTGGAACATCCGGACCTGCGGGTCTTCTCGGTGCATCCGGGACTTGTCGAGCCCGAGGGCGGGCGTGGGGTTATCCTCGATGCGTTCAAGGGTTTTGCCAAGGACAAGGCGGCGCTGACGGCCGGTTTGACCCTGTGGCTGGCTACGCCCAGGGCCGACTTCCTGAAGGGCGGCTATCTGCATTCGAACTGGCATGTCGAGGAGCTGGAGAAGCACAAGGACGAGATTGTGGAGAAGAAGCTTGTGAAGCTAGGATTTCTGAACGGCCAGCTGCAGTTGGGTGGTTACAACTGGTCGGCTTGAGCTGCACGTGGGCTGGGACTTAGCAGTGAAATTTGAGATATTTTGAAACTGCTTTTGTTGAATGCGCAGCAAATCTGCCTTGCTGTTCGTCCGAGATTTTGTCCAAGAATTTGTCCAAGATTTTGTCCGAGGCGATTAGCTCACTCCCAGCCCTGATAGTGACAACTGCCCTGACAAATACATACCTGATGCATGTACCAGGTGTGAGCTGCCGCTCGGATTCCGACCTCAGTCGCACCTGCCACGGAAAGTCCGCGGCCTGTTGCTTCTCTGATTGGCTACAGATTCTTTTCCACCATACAACAATCGGTAACAGCACAGTCTCACCTCTCCTGCACTTGAACCACATCAACAACAATTCCCACGGGAACTCCACTGATCGTTGGCCTCGCGGGTTTTGAATTTTCTTCTATTCCACCCGAACAACATATTATACGTCATTTATTATGTCTAACAGACTTGGCAATATCCGTGTCACTCGAATGCCGACTCGCTCGCGGCCCGTCTCTTGTCTATTTTGCAGGAGCCGCAAGTTGCGATGCAGCAGAACCTTCCCATGCACCAACTGCTCATCTCGTGATCTCTCATGCCCTGGAGATATCTCGCCGCAGCCTTCCAGTTCGGACCAAGCTCCCCGTCTTGACATCGCCCATGATGTCACCAACGGCCTCTCACCTGCTGATATTTCAGCTCGACAGCTCGCAGATCACAGCTTAAGACTGAACGACCTCCTCGACCGTGTTAATGATTTAAACGAGAAGTTCACGACCCATGTTGAAAAGGGGCTAAAAGGGTCAATGGTGACCGCGAGCATCATATCTAATGCGGACTCTGTTACCACCTCAGGGTCCACTCCGTATCAATCAAGCTCCGATGAAGCGCAGCAGCCATCATCGCAGCTGAGACATGAACTACAGTTACAGAATGTAGGAAGCGATGTAGCCTTTCTGCAACGGTTGTCGGCAGGGCAGAAGTCACACGTCAGTCAAGTTCATAGTACGAATCTTTGTATTGATCTGGAGCTGATCTCGCTATCACTAGAACGATATTCTATTTTCAGACAGCGTGGTCTTTAACACCTGTCCGATCCTGGAGTGCCCTTCAGCACCCGCCTATATGCTGAAGGACCCCGACAAGCCAATCAGATGTATATGGCTACCTGCCTACGACGAAGCGAAAGTCCTCTTCGAACAGTACAAAAACACCGTCAGCTTTCTCCAGCATGTGGTTCACCGTCCTTCTTTGTGCGAAGTACTTGATCATGTCTACCTCGGAATAGACGGTAATGCTCCCATCAAAGCCGGACATCTGGTATTGCTTCTTAGTATAGTCGCCATCACCACGTACGCATGGACTGAAGACGGCACCTCGCTCGCCATATTCTCTAACGTTGCTCAGGCTAAAGGCCAGACACCGTTTTGGATTGAGACAACTCTCGACGTGATTGACTACGCCCAACGTTCTTCTTGTGTTTCATTGGAACTTATCCAGGGTATCATCATTTTCTCATTCCTGGTCAGTAACGACGGTATCTCGCTTAGATACCGCTCCTTGATATCTACAGCTCTTTCCATCAGCCGCGAACTGGGGCTTCATCGGTCTGATCATCCAAACAATGATCCCACAGAGGGTGCCACAGTCAAGGCCGAGATCGGCCGGAGGGTGTGGTGGAATCTTGTTGCAACAGACTGGTATGCACAGCATTTCTTATCACACGTACTCATGCAGCGCATATCATGACTTTAACATGTTCTTTTCACAGGTTCATGGCTGCACGCTATAGTGGCCCAACTGAAGGGATTTATCAGTGCAATCCACGCCACATGATGGTCAAGAAGCCCCTGAATATTGACGACGACAATCTTCACGATGGTAGTACAGGACTGCCCCAATCTCAGCCCACCGAGACATCCTACTTCCTACAGCGAATCCGCCTGGCAGAACTTTCGCGCTACATTGCTGATCGCCAGCTTCTCGTCGAGATGGGTCCCGGGAAACAAAGCTATGCCGACATTATGGATGTCGATGCCGATCTTCAAGCGTTCATGAGCGAGATTCCTCCTTTCCTGAATATCAATGATGATAGTTCCGACACGCCTGGCTCACTAGGCATTATCATCCAAGCCTACTTACTCAATAACCTAGTCCTGACGCAGAGATGCAAGCTCCACCTACCCTATCTTGAGCATATGGGTCCTTATACGACACCATATTCCCGCACAATATGCGTGCAGTCGGCACGACGGATTGTCAAAAATGAACTACGACTCGAGAAGGAAGCACATCCTTTTGTTCAGACGCGGTTAAAGTTCCCCGGTATCCTCTATGGAGTTTTTATGGCAAGCATTGTCCTGATGATGGACTTTATTGCAAAGGGACGCGCAAACTCAGGAGACTCGAACACACATCATGACGATGTCTTTGACGTGTTCTCCATCCTTGAGGATGCGAAGTACCAATCTAGTGCGGCCGCTGAGTTTCTCGAGTCATTGGTCCGAATTCTTCGGAAATACAAGGTGGCTGCGCTGCCAAGCGACCAACCAAATTCCCAGAGCGAGTCGACCAGAAGTGACATGGTGGCTCAGGAGAAGTCCCGAGCTTCAGGGGTCGCGAGTGAGCTTTCACTGGATGATTTGTACCCGCTTCCTGAAGACTTGAACAAGGCCGCAGGAGAAGCGGACGATAGTGGCGACGGATTTCTCGTGGGACTGGGCGAGCCTGACGCAGTAGGCAACTCAAATGAGCTTGATGCTAGTGTCAACGAAAGCGAAGATATTCCACCTTTGTTCATGAACGAGTTGTCCAAGGAATTGGACAGTTTCGCTCAGGTTCAGTGGAATGAGTTCTTTACTGAGATTGATTCATTTTTCTTCTGACCTAATAGACCGTGTTCTCGCGTTGGCAATAAGATTTCATCAGATTCGAAACCTTTTTCTGATTGAGGTATGGAACACATATTTTGAATACTGTGGGCTTGTTTGTTTGTTTAAGATTGCCTACAGCAGCTGCCTTAAGGTTGACAACCCGTGTAAGTCATTTGCCTCTTATCCTTGAGACAACAGATCAATTCTCACCTGTGGTCAATCTACCAATAAGCTCTTTTCAGCTAATAGGTCGCGGGTGGCCATGGCTAGGCTAAAGTTGGCAATAACACTTTCGCCACAAGGCCGATAGTATGTCGCCATTTCTTCACTTATGGCACAACGAGGAAAAGTGATTACCTGCGTTACTTCAAGTTGGGGGTACACATACTTGGCAAGCGCCAAACCCGAGTTCCGGACTGGCACCCCTGACCAACTCCTCACCAACGACCTGGTCACAGTGACTTTGATCATTGACCTTTCTACGCTAACGACCCAAGGACTTGGAATTGGACCTCTCTATGAGCTCGGCTACAGACAATATACGATGCAATGCTTACGGTACAGCTTTGGCGTGTGCATCTTCTCGGTTCCTAACCCCGTCAGGCTGAACTATTGGGTAACATTTCCTGCACGTTTCCTAGTGGCTCGCTAACTTGCCATGGCGTGAAGCATGGGGAGGTGCAGCTGTCACGGGTAGCTCCTTGAGGACCGCGCCGCTGGGTCTGGATATGTGATTGTCCACGAGATCTGAGCAGGCTATATATCAGATACCTGATCGCCGCAGTCCTGATTCCTTTGTTTGGATCCCCGTGTGCTCTGCTCATCTGGTTCATACACAGAGACGCACAAAAGGACAAGCCAAAGACCCAATTCGTGTACGACATCCACATACACGGCATATGCGATGGGGTCTATTAAGTCCACCCGAGACGTCGCTGCCGTCCAGGAAGTCAAGTCTTCCAAGTCGTCTGGCAGCGACATTGGTGGTGGTGCCACCACCAAGGAGGAGCTCGACATAATTCAAACGACTGTTTCGGATTCTGAATTGCCACCATCAAAGGTGACTGCGGGCGACGTGGTGCAGGTGAACCCGCACAAGACATGGAAGTCATACTTCTGGGACACGCTCGACAAGTCGCCGCAGGAGAAGCGGCTGCTGTTCAAGATCGACGCGGCCCTGATGACGGTCGGCTGCCTAAGCTACTTTCTCAAGTACCTTGACCAGGTCAACGTTAACAGCGCCTTTGTATCGGGAATGCGCGAGGACTTGGGGCTGTTTGGCCTCGAGTTGAACTATATGCAGACGGCCTTCATGGTGGGGTATATTCTTGGAGAGATTCCCAGGTAAGTGAAGGCCGCTGTTGTGTTGCTAGGCTGTTGTTGAAGCTACTAGATACTGACAAGTCTTTCTTCCGCCTTTAGCAACTTGATACTTACCAGGATTCGCCCATCGTACTGGCTTCCGGCATGCGAGGTTAGAATACCTACTACTACTTCCTAGAATAACACACAACTAGCATCAGCTAACCGGACATGTCTTTTCCAGGTCGCCTGGTCCGTCCTCACCTTCCTCATGTGCAGAGCCACAACCCCGACCCAGCTCTACGTACTCCGCTTCTTCATCGGCCTCTTCGAATCCTCGTGCTACCCGGGCATGCAATACGTCATCGGCTCATGGTACCGCAAGGATGAGCTCGCGCGCCGCGCCTGCATCTTCCACTCGTCGGGCTACGTCGGCTTCATGTTCTCGGGCTACCTCATGGCAGCCGTATACAACCTCGACGGCGTCTCTGGCTTCAAGGGCTGGCAGTGGCTCTTCATCATCGACGGCGTCATCTCGCTGCCCATTGCCTGCGCCTCCTTCTTCTTCCTGCCCGACGTGCCCGAGATCACCAAGGCGTGGTACCTGTCCAAAGACGAGATCGAGATCGCGCAGAAGCGCATGGAGCTCGAGGGCCGCGCCACGCGCGCGCCCTACACATTCGCCAAGATCAAGCGCATCCTGAGCTCCTGGCACATCTGGCTGCTCTCGCTGCTCTACATCTTCTTCAACAACGGCACCAGCGGCATTACGCAGCCCACCTTCCCCCTGTGGCTCAAGAGCCAGGGCTACAGCATCACCGCCATCAACGTCTACCCGTCCTTCGCCAGCGTGCTGGGCATCGTCGCCACCCTATCCTACGCCTGGGTGTCGGACACGGTGTGCAAGGGCGCGCGCTGGCCGCCCATGATCTTTGCCGCGACCGTGCAGATCATCACGCACATCAGCTTGACCGTGTGGGATATCCCGACGGGCTGGAAGTGGTTTTGCTATCTGGCCATGGGCATGTCGGGCGGCGTGGGCGGCATGTCGTACGCCTGGGCGACCGAGATCACGAGCGACGACATGGAGGAGCGGGCGCTGGTCACGAGCACGATGAACGAGATGGCGGGCGCGATGCAGGCGTGGATCCCGCTGCTGATTTGGAAGGTGACGGATGCGCCGAGGTACTACAAGGGGTTCTTTACCATGATCTTCTTTTGGGTGATTTTTATTGGGTTGGTATTCTTGGTGAGGTTCTTGCATAACAAGGAGCTGAAGCAGAAGGCGCTGGTGGCGTTGATTCGGGTTTGAGGGAGGAGGTGGTGGTGGTGGTGGTGGTGCGTGGGTGTTGACTGTGGGTGTGGTGGTGGTGATTAAGGGAGACAGGGAGGGAGGGAAGGAGGGAGGGAATGGTATGGGTGGTGGGAGTTTGAGGGGGCTTAGGGCTCGTAGAGGTCATTGATAGGTAAGGTAGGTCATGTAAGCTGATAGTTGCATACTTTGGGTACTTTTAGTCCCAATGGAGGTCATTCAGTCCACGATTCTTAACCGTCCTTGCTCCTGCGCCTGTTTTGTTAAAGCTGAGTTTGGTGATGATGGTTACAATGCAAGAGTGGTTCCTGCTACGTACCAACATAGAGAGGAGGCAATGAATCGGTAGCTAGCTGCCTCAGGTAACTAGGTAGATGGCTGGTGGTGTTGAAAATCCATGTTGATCAGCTGGATGTTGAGGAAGCAAAACAAGAAGAATGATGTGATTTTAAAGACCGATGGCGTCTTATATGAATCACAGACACTACCGTGCTAGTGACTGGGAGTTACAGGGGGCACAAACCTTTGCGCCCAGCATGACAGCCTTTCCATAATGCTCTTTCGATCTCCCCACACCATTCAAGTTCATTCTCTGTTTAAACTCTGATAAGGTGTACACTCGGATCAATATGCAGGTAATCAAGGTGACGGGACAGGGGTGGCCACGTTCTCAGCCCTGCCCCTTTTGAAGCAGAGTAAGCAGCTGTAGCCAATTAGGTGGGTCAGGTCCAGGCTAATGCATGTAAGCAAGCGCGTGTGTTAGTCAGACAACGGGGACAAGGGGGGCATTCATGGCATGACAATAACAGCCTTGTTGGGGGGTCTTCGGTGGTATGAACATTGTGAAGTAAATATGAAAGTGCCGTGTTGATTGCCTTGCTGTTGTATGATTGAGTATGTGGGGATTTACTGAGAGAAGAGTGGATGAACTATCGCGTGATGGTTTACGGCTGAGGATAATCATGGGCTTTCTTGCCAGCTAGGAGTAGAATATTCGTTAGTCTCGGGCTTGGAGTCAGATAGACATGACATGTGTTGGGGTATTCATGTCAAGTGGTTGCTTACTTCTTGGAGTACATGTCTCCCTAGGCTTTGAGATAGACACCCCACGCTAAAGTTCTGGTTTGGATCACGGTATGGTTGTTAATGATACTATTGAGAATGTGGGTGGATGGGGTGATGGTTGGGTTAGAAATGATGCAATTTGCATGTATTGACTCGAACCCACTATAGATTTTCGGATTTACCACAACTTAGAGGCTCATGCTCAGCCACTCTTACCTATCTTCTGATATTTTTGTTCTGATAAACTGTACGCAGCATGGCAGCGTCGCAAGTGACAGGGGCCTATCCCCTGAAGCAGATCCAAACAGTCGCGGTGATCGGTGCAGGCATCAGCGGCATCTCAACCGCAGCTCATCTGCTCCGTGCTGGCCTCTCCGTCACTGTCTTCGAGAGGTCTTCGGCATCAGGGGGAATCTGGAACTACGATGCCCGGCCGCCGCTTGACACCCCATTTCCATCTGGCCTCGCCTCAGAAGGCGACTACAAGCTAAGCCTTCCGGAGCAGTATGGCCAACATCACACATCATCATCATCATCTTCAGATTTGTTACGAGACAAAAATGCTTTCGACAAAGCAGAAATCTCTCATGCGCCGCCAAGTGCCTGCTATCCTGGCCTGACGACCAATATCCCCATCCCGCAGATGGGCACAAGTCTTGCCTCCTACCCTGCCGAGCTCCCGGCGTTTGTGGGCTGGAGTACCGTATCTGACTACATCCGCGGTATATCTAAAGACACGGGAGTCGACGCCGTTACAGTCCATCGCACGCGGGTCGAAGAAGTCAGGAAAGATGCCAACACGGATAAGTGGAGGGTGCGCACATTGACGCTGGAAGAGGACGCAACGGACTCGGGCTCGGCTCCTCGTTGGACAGAACGCGATGACTGGGTCTTTGATGCCGTTGTTGTTGCCTCGGGTAACTTTGTGACGCCCCGAGTGCCTGACTCTCCTGGGCTCAAGGAGTGGAAGGCGCGCTTCCCAGACAGCTTGAAGCACTCAAAGCAGTACCGCACGCCCAACGTATACAAGGACGCCAATGTCCTGGTGGTCGGTGCATCCATCTCGGGCATGGACGTTGTGCGGGAGCTAGCCGGGGCGGCGAAGAAGGTATATCAGAGCTCGAGGGGCGGTCAGTACGACCTGGCCGAGTCACTGATACCGAAAGGCGCGGAGCGTGTGGCCGGCATAAAGTCTTTTGGTCCTCTCTCGAAGTCACCCGAGGGAAAGCTCTCGGGAAGCATGGAGCTCTCAGACGGCCGCGTTATCAACGACATCAACCACGTCTTGTTTGCAACCGGATACGTGACCTCGTATCCGTTCCTGTCCCATCTCCACTCGGACACGGCGTCGATCGAGGAAGCAGGAGACGAGCTGCTCGTCACGGCCGACGGCGACATGACGCACAACACCCACAAAGAGATCTTCTACATCCCCGACCCCACGCTGGCGATTGTCGGCCGTCCGTTTCACTTGTCTGCCTTCCCCAGCTTCGACAAGCAGGCCCAGGTAGTGGCGCGTGTCTTTAGCGGCCAGGCCAGCTTGCCTTCGTCAGAGGCAATGCGAGCCGAGTATCGGAAGAAGGTGCGGGAGAAGGGGCTGGGTCGCTTCTTTCATTGTTACTTGCATGATGCGGGGGAGGTGCAGTATGTGGCCGATCTGGTGGCGTGGGTGAACCGCGATGCTAGAGAGAGGGGGAAGCCAGAGATGCAGGGCCATTCGGAAGAATGGATTGCGGGGTATTGGAAGTTGAGGGAGGATGCCAAAGCGCTTTTTGCGAATGACAGTGCTTGGGAAGGTGCGTATTTTGGGAGAGGGAATGGGGAAGGTGCGACTGCTGTCTGAGTGTAAGGGCAGTTGTCAGGGGTCAGGGGGAAAAGGGGTTAGGGTTGTTCGTTGTTGTCCCCCGAGTCCTGAGCTAGCAAGCCCAGCACCACAAGCAGTTGAGACCATATTGAGCCCCCTCAACCAATAGTAAAGTTCAGCATAACATTTCGATGACAGTGATCTGATACCAAACATGTTTCAACAGTGACTTGGCAGCCGCAATCCGCCCCCACGATAGCGTGATTTGCTGTGTAAGAGACTGGAATGGATCCATGTTGACATGGAACTGTTGACATGGAACTGAGTATCTAGGTTTAGTTCAAGTGTGAAATCCCGGCTCTGGACCGTATCCCGTCGGTTCTTTCCGAGGAGCTATGGATTACTTGCCTACGCTGGTAAGGTGACATGCAGGACAGGGGTCCATGTACCTAATCACCGACTGGCAGAAAGCAAGATCCCAGCCATATGGTTGGTATTCATATGTAATCCAGATCTCAAGCTCCAACATGTACGGGTGGACTTGGACTAATTCTTGCTGGTCATAAGAATGCCAGAAATTGACATGATCTTGCCCACGAGACAGAAGGCGTCATGATTAGTTGTACAGAATTGTGCTCGCTCTAGACTTAGACACCACAGTCTAGATCACTACCTGTGGAACACGACTTTCATTGACAATTTTCCGTGGTTGTATCTGGATGCAGTCTTACAGCTCTTCACAATTTGCAACGCAACAACAACAACACAGTAATCATGTCGGAGACAAGGCACCCTCCGGCTAGCCCACCACAAACGGCACCTGTGAGTGATAGGAGGAAGCTCCAGAACCGCATTGCACAGCGGAGATTCCGACGTATGTACTCCACCCGCCAATCTTCCAGAAAGTTCCTCTAAGCTGAGTAAATGGAACTTGCAGAAAAGAAAGCACTGGAGGCGCGATCCGCGAACCAGTACCTGTTTGTCGACTGCAACTGGCAAGAGTTTCGGCACTTTCACCAACAATTCCCGACCGGCTTCAATGTACAGGTGGCTCCGGATCCTGCAGCAATGCTATCCATGGCGCAGCGAAGCTGGACGCATCCAGTCGATCAAGACGTATTTCGATGGGATAGTCACATGGAGCTTTCAGGGGAGAGGGCCGACTTTTTCCTCAGCAGCCCTCCGTCAACCGACCTCGCCGCCTCTTCGTCAAGCAGCACGACATCGACGGCAACATCTCCCGGGTATTCGGGCCCATTAAATGACGAGCCCATCTCCAGCACAACAGCTGCGTTCTCGACTCCAAACCATTACCACACATGCAGGCATGCGATGCCAACAAGCAACCAGAATCAGCAGCAAATAAGCCCCCATTTGATAGACCCAAGTCTATCAGATCAACCATACCCACACTCACACACCACCAATGACCACCCCGTGCCGCAACCGGCACATGTTCAAAGAGACCAGCAACCGTTTGAGCCACTTCTACACACAGCAGCAAAGAGGGGCAACTGCGAGATCGTGAAGATGCTTCTCGATCACAACGCAGACATCAACGAACGAAACGACAAGGGCATGACGGCATTGCATATCGCCATAGAACATAACCAAGGGAAGGTGGTTATGCTTCTGCTGCAAAACGGAGTGGATGTGAATGCCACGGATAACGAGGGCCACACGGCATTGTCCCTCGCTGTGAATAACAATTGCGAGGCAGGGGTTAGGCTTTTTCTTCTTCATGGAGCAGATCCAATGGTCAAGATTCAAGTGGCTGGGCCGAGACATGAGCCTCCCTAAAGGGGGAGAATATAATATAGGTACTATGTTTCCGTTGCTTCTATATAACTAGACACGCCGCCAGGAACCTATCGACCATGTCGAGCATAGACTGACAACAGTCTCAATACCACGTGGAGATCAACCCATGTCTTCTTGGCTTCGTACGAATACATACAGGATGCACATCATATCGATGACATTGCTTTAGCGAACTGCATGTAATCCGATCTGAAACTTGGCCAGACTGCTCAGGTAGATACCATATTTATCCTGGTAAGGAAGGTAGTATTTACTCATACAACGACGATGAAACATTAGCCTTAGCGGGTAGATATTCTAATACCACCACTGCATGTCTTGCGAAGGTGATTACCCTGCGTAGGAAATAAAAGCATGGACTGGGTGGGTAAGGTGTGTCCGTCTAGATAGAGTTGTTCTGGTTAATACTGCTTTGGGGTATCATGTCGTCCTGGATTACGACTATGTGGCTGGTTCAAATTGTTTTGTCCCCAGAAGACCAACAGTACACCTCTACAAGGTCAGGATTGTGTACACTTCAAGAATAATGCAGTTTATCTTTCAAGATGACAAGCTCAGATGCTTTCAAGAACCAAACATAAACAGCCACGTAAATCTATAAATACCGCTAAACAAAACACCCCCCATCACCTAACCCACTCATTAACCGTCGACTCAATAACATCACAAATCTCCTCCACCACATGCCCCGGAATCTCATGCCCCCCATCATGCTCAAACACCCTCGCCGTCCTCCCATCACACAGCCCCGCCAGATCCCTACTATGCGGCCGCCACGGATCCATCCGTCCATAAACATGCGCCGTCGGTATCCCGATCCTCACCTCGTCCACGCTCGGATGGAACATCTGATAATACACCCTCCCATCCGGATTCGCCTCCACACCCTTCACCCTCGACCGCCTGCACCGCTCATGCACCGCACACGGCACCACCTCCTCCTCTTCCTCCCCATCGTCATCCACCTCGGGCTGCAAGAAATACTCATCCTTGGGCACCAACTCATCCGCCAGATCCGCCGCCCTCCTGCCCTCCTTCACCCCCCGCCAGAATCAGCTATGGGCAGCCCGAACACGCCGCGAGCATCGTACCCCCACTCGAGACACCGCGCGAACGGCAGCGGGCTGGCAAAAAAGACGGCGGCCTTGACGAGCGGCGGCGCGTCGGGCCCGTGGTCGATGCGGTGGTGGAGCAGCAGCGAGGCGGCGATGGAGGCGCCCATGCTGAAGCCGAGGATCACGTCGTAGGGGCGTCTGGTGCGGGGCTCGCCGGCGCCGAGGGCGGCGAGGATGCGCTGGTGCGCGAGCGCGACCTTGAGCGTGGAGGGCGACTTGTACCAGCAGAGGTAGGGGCTGTAGGAGGGGGGCGGGAAGAACTGGGCGATCTCGGCGGGCGGGGTGCACGGCTCGGCGGCTTCGATGAAGGTGAAGATGTAGTTTGAGGGGAGCATGGAGCGGAGGAGGGCTGCGTGGGGGGAGGTAAGTGGGTGTTGGTGCTTGGACGACGAGGGGGGGAGGAGGGGGTGGTTAGGTAGGTACGCACCGGTTTGTTCTTGAAAGATTTTGGAGTTTGTTCCCATGCCGTGGAGGCAGAGGATGCGGACTTTTGCCATTGTGTGATGTCTTTTTTTTTCTTTTTTTCTTTTTTCTGTCGTTATATTCGTTGTTTAGGGTGTTTCTGGACTTCGATATTGTTCGATCTTGGTCCAGTGGCGTATTTGGTTTCAGGGGTATGTCGGTCGCTAGTAGCAGCTGGACGGGCTCTTGGTAGGTTTTCGCTCGGCACTGGTATGGATTCTCGTTTTAACATGAATCAAAAACATCTGTTGATTTTTGTGAGAGATGATACATGAATACTATCGTAATCATTCTGGCCTATGCATCGTGATTATATGCGTAGTAATGGCGTTGGGTGACGAGCGTTGCTTATCTGCATGAACAGCACAAGGGTGCGCCCATCCAGCGTGTAAGTGAGGGCTGACAGTGACCCTCCACTGCCGGGAACCGCCGAACTTTTTCATCCTAACATACAGCCAAACCCAAGACAGCCAGTCACAAAAAGTTTCAATCCACTGTAAATCGAAGCTTCCTTTGAATTAAGATCGCGAAGGCTTATTTATAGCTATTTTCACGTGGTGTTTGAAGTTTTAGAACCTTCTTTATCTGTGGTGGTTACAAACTCGTTTTGATACAGTAGAGGGTCAGGGCACAAGGCCTGGAAACATAATTCCTGCTAGCGGCAAATAGTTCATCTAATTATCAGCATCAATGGTCTAGTGGTTAGGATTCAACCCTTCCAAGGTTGAGGGGGGGGTTCGATTCCCTCTTGATGCATTTCTTTTTCCGATTTCTTTTTCAACATCAATTACTCATTTCCACTCCTAACTGAACACCTATTCTTTTCTTTTGATGCACAACACATCAGGTTCTTTTGTGACCATACCTAGCTTTTTAGATACTATTGTTAGGTAGTGAAATGATAACGGTGTATTAAAGACTTCCGCTTTGTCCATATCTCAAGATCTTCTTTATTGTGGTTGATTGATTAGCTGGAATTTCTTTCGCAAAGTACCAAGTAAGGTAGACAAAACTTCAAGAGTCTCTCATCCAAAATTTGGTTCCATTTCGATCAAAGCCCTGACACTTACTTATCTTGATTATCAATTCCCTCACACTTGCCACCTTCCTTTACAGTTATGCTATGTATCTAGTATCCATTCCCAGCTTCCCTATCTTGCTATCTAGTCAAGTATAGTACATAATACATTTGCCGTAGAAAAAATAAAGATGACGACTTCACTGGTAGTTTAATCGACCTTTTCGCGTGGCTATGGCCAGGCAGAGCCCCGTTCAATATGGAACAGGATGGTGGTTCCAGATGGGTCTGATCAGAGTCAGAACCTTAATATGCCCAGAAGGAGGCACTGCACGTGGGCCGTTTCCTCTCCCGGCCAGGGCGGCCAGTGCTGGGCTGGGGAAGTACATACAATGCAGGAACAGGCCGACCACCGAGGGTCCCGAGAGAGGAAAGAAGAGTATGACTTATCCATACTTTAGATATATGGGGGGCCACTGTCTGTCTGGATGGCAGCAAGCACTGTGGCCATGATGCACCGGGCTAAACTGCAGCCTGTAGGGATCGATCCATTTGCCGAAGGAAGCAAGGTAGATAGGGTAAAGTGGTCACGAACAAGTATTGCATCGCTGTATTTGCTGAATGATCCGTTCGGCGGCCTCGTTTGTTTGTCCACTCGAGGTGCACAGAATACGCCCCTACTGCACCGTTTTCAGGTTATTCCAGCTTGTCTCAGAGGCCTTGAAACGGGCGCAAAGCCAAGCAAAACGTGCTTCACAGAGTGTTGAAAAGGGGTGTGGCTCGTGTGAGTAGGTTAAGGGATGTGTCGGGGAAGGTGCAGACTTCAGACTGCGGACAGGGTCGGGCCGCTGTCGTAGTATCCACCAAAACCACCTGGTAGAACTACCTAGGTAGTTCTGGAATACCCAAGTGAGCGAATGAGTAACCACTGCGCATCTTGCATCTTGTGACTGAAAAGGGCAACAACGTCTCAACTCGGGGTTTTGCAGGTTTTGCTTCGACACCAATCCGTCCGCCTCCGCTCCTGCGTTGTGGAAAAGCGGAACATGGAAATCCTCCAATTCGATTCAATCCTCCAGTTCGGGCCCTTCAGCCGTCGGCGGCACGGTCGAGCTGTTCAGCCTTACAGGGCCGTTGCCCTTTCCCTCCGACGTTTACAAAAGATCCATGGACCCGATATAGATAGATGCGGAGAGGCCAATCAGATGAGGCCCGACCAGGGTCGGTGGCCGAGTGAGATGATCAGACGCTACCTGTGCTTGCTGCGCTCCTCAGAGCCCCTGAGTGGAGCGTGCTGTGGTTGGGTTGAGTGGCTGGCCGGGCTCGTCCGGCCTACCGCGGGATTTCCTCACTGCCCAGTAGAATTCGGTTGCCTGGGATTGTCGTCTTTAGTGACATGCACAGATACGGGAAAATATGCAGTTGGGAAGACAGACCCGAGCAGCTGGGAGTGCCTAAACCGAGCTCTGAGCATCTTTGAAGCAATTGCAAGTGGTGATTGATTACTAGAGAATTGGCAAATTACCAGCGGCCCCATAGATCATTCATCCGGCAATGATATTGGCAGTCTCGGAATCCCATCCGAGGGATCAAATTCCATGCCACTTTTCCGGTCTTTGCAACTCACAACGCCACACAAAATCTCGGCCAAGCAAGCCAAACGCGTCATGATTGACTCTTGTTGCATCCTTCAATCGCATTTGTCTAGGTTATTTTGCTCATCCGCCCCTCTCCCCAATTGAAACCAAAACCAATCAACGATTCCCAGGAAGGAAAGGAAAACCACGAATCGAGGCGAGCACAGTATACAAACTGCCGCAATCTGCCTTACCAGCCACAAATCCTGCCCCTCCTTATTATCCACCCTTGGACTATGCAGACCAGTCACGCCGGCGTGGCCCGTTCCATATGGCCAGCCCACGCATGGATGGACCCGCGCTGAACCTGGCTCCTGGGAAACGAAACAAAAACGGCCAACTAGGTCTAGACTTTAGATCTAGAATAACCCCCCCGCTTAGCTTACCCATCCATTCCAACCACCACCACCACAGTGTACTAAGTCTAGTACCACAGTACGGTGTAGGTGGGGGCAACCCGAGAAACCCGGAGCCGAAATTTGTGACCGCACTGCCGACCACAATCGCGCGGCCCATTCATGCTGCACGTCATACCGACATACCTATCTCACTTAGTTGCCTATGATATCTGAACTCGGAATCATTCATGCCGAATCGAGTGGCAAATCCATCACATGGTCAAAACAGGTTCCAGCCAGCCACGCCTCGTGGGCCTGCGGATTAAGACGCGTAAGAAGATGTAAAACACAAAAGTCTACTAGTACTGTGTGGTGTAGAAAAAAACAGGGCATAAAAAAAAACACGTGGCAGAGGGGGCTTACTGCCACCCTCGGGGACGTCACCATGTGGATACCCCATCTGACATAGCAAGATCATTAGAAATCAAGAGAAACACAATCACTGTCGCTAAAGTTTAAGGGATGTCATTGAAAACTACCTCACATATGCATACGTGTGTCATGTGTGATTGGTGGATCTTATGTCTGCCAATATTTGTTTGTTGTGAATGGATGCCGTAAGCAACAGAAACCAAAAGCGACTAGACTGTATCAAAGTACCTATTGTCGAGTGGGATAAATATCAAGACAAATCAAACAAGGAAACCCTAACCCGTCACCGCAATCTTGTTGATCACCGCAAATTTGATGATAAAGAACGAGATTCAGGCCTGAATTGATCTGTAGAGACTGTCTGAGTGTGAACTATCTGTCTAAAAAAGCTCTATGGATGCCGGCCAACCAATGCAACTCTATCGATCGATCTATCCCAAGTTCTAACATGCTACCCAACCTTAACCCCAGATAATGCAACAACAAATATGGACAAATAAAATGGAGTTGACAAGTAAAGACCGTGACCTCCGAAAGATAAAAGAGACTGCCCTGCCCAGCAGGGCAGCACTCATCGTAAAACCTAAAGTAAAGCTCGAATTCGTGAAAAACAACCCTCCATCCCCTAGTTTGCAGCTCGATCTAAACATATCGTCGGCATCGTCAGAATTGAAGAACTCAGTACCTCCCGCAAAAGCTGAGTTGGATCTGGAGTGGACGGCGGCGAGATATGAGGTTGGCGGGCCGAAGAGCCTTATTTCTAAATATGAAGCATGTGGTGAATATGTTGGTCTCATGAGATGGTCAGGAAATTAATGGTTCTAACCTTGTCCGAAGAGGAGCCAGAGCTACCGCTCGATCCTTGCCCACCGCTCGATGAACTGGAGCCGGAGCTAGAGCCAGAGCCGTAGCCACCAAAGACAACGTCTGGCTTAAGGATACCGATTGCCGATGAGTGCTTGAGAAGAGAATCCCAGTTCGTGCTGTCTGAAGACGAGATGGGCTGCTTGTCAGACATGGTGACGGATGTTGGTCAAGAGATGAAGCTCGAATGATGGACAATGGCGAGTGCTTAAGATATCTGCTTCCTCAGGGATTAGAGTGCTTTTCGTGTAGTCGTCTGGTTGCTTGGATGGTTGCTGAAATGTCTGGCTTGTAGGTGTTTGCTGCTGCTGCTTCTGATGATGATGAGAGATTGTTGCATTCTAGTCGGCGTCCATGTCTCTTTATATACCTGAGTTCCGAATCGCCGGTCTCGAGATGGATAAACAAAAGACATGTATCCGAGCAGCATCACACCAAGACTGATAGGAGGATAGGGGCAAAACTGAGCGCAGGAACACAAAGGAGGCACAAGGGACACAGCCAAACATGACTGGCCGCGGTCGCTATTCGCCAGGCATATTCTTAACTAGTCAGCAAAGGATCAAACTAGAACAGCTGAGCCGGTGGGAGACCCTAACACGTCCCTGGATTTGCAGTCCTGCGGCTCTGGACGTTAAGCTGAGAGCGATATCACCTCGTAGAACAGAAGGTTCCGAAATCCGAGGGACAGTGGTAGGTAATCCGACGTGGCGGGGTGGCTCGCTCAATGCTGCCTAGTGCAAACAGTGAGTACTGAGGGGTTGCGGACAATTGGGTGCCTAGCTGCAGCCCTATCCCTGGCCGCCCTATGGCGGGAGTGATTGGCAGAGACGGGAGCGCGCGATCGCGCACACTGTGCAGGGCTCCTGGCGATTTCTATTGTGCCACACTGCTAAAAGGGCAATGTTTTTGTTTTTGCAAGCAATCGATACTCCTAAGTAGCCAGGCTGGGGGCGGCAGATTCCTTCGGCTGGCCAAAGGAGAAGTCCTCTAGCACATCTTGCCACCATTCGCCGTCAAAGTTACTCGGCGAAAGTATTTGCACAGCACTGAACTCGCCGATGTCAACATCGGGTATTTGTTGATCCTGCGGCTCTTCTGTGGATCCCAGCTGTGACACGCACCACGAACTCATCCATGTAAGCTTATCGCGATGCAATGCCATGACAGACCGAGCATCGTCAATATATTTGCGCTTTTGCCTCCATTCCCCTGCTGCCGCCAGGCGATCTGCCTGGTCGTACGAAGCAGCCAGGTGCTGCGTAAGTCTAGGAAAGTCAAAAGTCCTAAAAGCAAGCTGGCGGTTCCAGTCCGAGTCGTTGAGGAAGAGGAGTCGAGTGGCGGTAACAAGAGTGAATGAAAAGTGCGAAAAGGTTGAAAAGGACAGGTACGGCAACTCATGGAGCGGAATGGTGCAGTAGGCCTCAAAGAAGATCTTGGCGGCGTCTAGACAGCTCCACAACACCTCGGAGCGCCTAGTCCCCTCAGCGAAGTTATTGGATGCGGACGAAGGGCGTATATAGATAGCGGGCTCGTAGAGTCTAACGAGAAGGCCTCGGTAACAAACATCAAAGGCCCCTAGTCGAGTTAGCACATGCATTTATCTAACCAGGCGTTCTTCTCATGCCTTGCTTCCAGCTGGGTATGTATACTGACAGTGATTCTGTATTTCTTTTGGTGTCTCTCTTTTCAGACTTTCCAATTCCGCTCGGATCGATGATATGACCATGAATGACGGAGCAGATAGTTCGGAAGGGCCATTGACATCGATGTCTGGACTTGGGAACGCAGCATGAATTCTGCAAGCAATCCGCTGCAACTGAATGAGGGCTGCCATGAACTTGTCGGATTGATACTCTTGCTGACTCACAACTGCAGCGCAGCACGTATTGATATAGTTGGAATAGGGGAACATGGGCAAATGTCGGAAAAAGACGGCAGCTCTGTGAGTGTGATTAGTCGCAACAGTCTGAACATTGACCTTAGGTCTATGACGCACAATGACGTGATGTAATAGCAACCAAGATAGGTTCGCATATCTTCTAGAGTATGAGGAGCCCTCATTCGCAGCCCCTTTGCACGCCTGGCTTCCTCCACCATATGATTTGGGAGGTGGCTAGGCACTTTTGGCGGCTTATTGAGGCCAAGTTCAAGCACGAGGCCGACAGCCAACTGCCATAGGTTTGTTGCTGCTGATTCCAGGTAGAAGTGAAACTCGCCCCTTGAGAAACACAGATTAGTCATAGAAGCACAAAAGCGGGTGATAAATCTCACCAAGCAATGAACAAAATTAGTGCTTGCAGCAACTCCAAGCGTTTCTCCTGGTTGATGACGATATGTTCTGCGATATATTGCCGAAACCATTGGTTGACGTCGCGTTGAACGGCGGCATTTTGAGGAGCGACAATGTGCATTATTGTTCGAAACAAAAATGGGCGGTTCTGGAATAAGTCGTACGCCCTCAGGTCATCAGTAATGGGCACAAAGGGGAACCGTGGTGAGTAATCGGTGCGGTAAAGGGTCAATAGGCGATCTGCTTCAGCAAACGAGACTCTGAGGGTGGGAACGATGTCGATATACTCCAATGGAGGTGTAGTATGGACATAGGAGCTATTCTCCTTGGGACTTGGTGGCACAAGACTGTCCCTTATGGGGTCGTGAAATATGGGCGGCGTCTGGGGTGTGGGACTTGGTTGGGATTGGGATGATGCAGATGTTTGTTGCAGCTGACGACCGGCGTTGAGAAGCGACATGATGCCATCGATCTTTTCTTCTAACTGACCAACTCGTCTTTGATAAGATATTCAGTAAACGATGATGCTGTTGACAAAGAAAACATCTGAATAGTTTTAATGACTCACGTTGATGGCCCTCGTCTTCTTTTTTCGCCCTGTTGGGGCAGAATGCAGTCACGATTCAATCGAGCACATCTGAGTGGACATGGTGTAAGTCGCCGAACTGAGAAACGTGGGGCGCCGAGTGCGAATGAACAAGGGAGACTGTGTGGTCAAGGTCCAGGGTGCATACCACACCGGTCTGTCCTAACCGACAGCGATCCGAGAGCCGTCGGCACCTGGGATTCGGCGTGGACCACGAACGGGCCGGGGACAACAAGGCAAAACAAGCTAAACATACCGCTGACAGCTCCCATCACCTGGTTCGCCAATCCAGATGCATTTAGTCTTGGACTTGTTGCAGTACGCGCAAGCGCGTGGACGTTCTTTTGGGTTGTCGTCGACGGTGGCTTCAGCCATAGCTTCTCAGTAGCTAAGGCGCCCGCCCGCCCTTGCCGTGGTGTGGTCGGATGTCCGGATTCGTCCCACCGTGTCGCGCGTTGCGTCGCGTATCCAGGAGAAGATTGCCTATCAATTACGGGCGAATATAGGCAAATGTAGTACCGGTTCTAGAGTGCAGCAAAATAATACACCAAAAAACAGTAGGTCGTTTACTTGGCTGATTGATTGCAAGGACGCTGCGATGGTCGCGATCGGGGTCGGGAGATGATCGGGCAAAAGAGATTTTTGGGGATGAACCAAGGATGGACCGTTTTGGAGACTTGGCTTCTTCGACCTGAGGGTCGGTCGGTCAACGGCCCGGATTTACTGGCCGATTCATCTCTCCCAAAGGGAGCCGCCAATCAGATCCCGTGGCCCTTCGTCTTCGATACACAGTACACCTTCCGTCTTTACGATCTGAAGGGGCAATTGTAAATGGATGGTGCCTTCCATTTTTGCTCACCAATCTGCAGCATGGAGCAGGAACTCTGGGAACAACCCCACTATTGCCTCACTACCCAAAGGTTTGTTGCCGACTTTTTGACCATTATGAAGCGTTCTGGCGTGGCTCGCACATTCCCTCCGTCTGCTGCAACAACCACCAAGTACCGTTAATGGCCCCGCTGTTAGTGGAATTTATCTTCTTCACCTTAAATTTTCTACCTTCCAGGTTAATAAAGATTTCAAGGACAGTGTTTGGCAAAACACAGAAATCTTTTACTTTCAAAAGATGAAATAATCACCACTCGACTTTTCGCAACATTACCGTTGTGGTAAAAGAAGAAAACCCGAACGACTGGTTTCAGACGAAGTATCCTCCCTGAACACTGGCCTGTCTGCATGGCAGAGAACGGCCGCTTTCGGTGCCGACTCTCTCGGGGCCAAGCCAAAGTCCGATCGCATGTTAGTTCCGAGAGCTACCTAGACACTTACACGGTCTCGACTCCATGATGTTTTATCATTCTTGCCTTTCCTCTCCTCACATTTATTTAACACCATTCTCAAGAAGGACATGGCATCATTTTCTTTCAACTAGCGGTCCGCTCTTGCCCTGCATTCGTTCGCTACATTTCACTGTCTCGTCACCACATTCCCTCCATCTATTTTGGTCACTTCTCAATGTCAACAAAAGGAGTAGCTATGGAACCACCAATTTCTGCTCCCATGAAAGGGCAAGTTACCTTTGACCTTAATAATTGCAACACCGTGGGGTGCTAACATTGTCCATTAAGGCCCGAATCAGACATGTCCTCTTCAAGAGACGAAACGCCTGGCTCAACCCCAACAACAACCGAGGAGACCTCCACGACAGGATCAACCCCAGAAAACACCAAAGAATCTGAGCCAACATACCCGAAAGGCATCAGCCTCATCTTGATCTGTCTCGGTCTATTCCTCGCCGTCCTATGCACCGGCCTAGTAAGCAAACCTCTCCCCCTATCCCCCCATCATCCTACCTCCCACAACACATCTAACACTCCACCACCTCCACCTAAAACAGGACCGCCTCATCCTCGCCACCGCCATCCCCAAAATCACCTCCGAGTTCAGCTCCCTCCCCGACATCGGCTGGTACGGCTCCGCCTACCTGCTCACGTCCTGCTGCTTCCAGCTCATGTACGGCAAGCTCTACGCCGAGTACAACGTCAAGAGCCTCTTCGTCGTCGCCCTGCTCATCTTCGAGGTCGGCTCCGTCCTCTGCGCCGCCGCGCCCAGCTCGCCCGTGCTCATCCTCGGGCGCGCCGTCGCCGGCCTCGGCTCCTCGGGCCTGCTGACCGGCGCCCTCACCATCCTCGCCCACATCTCCCCGCTGCACAACCGCCCCAAGATGCTGGGCGCCGTCGGCAGCGCTATTGGCATCGCCCAGATTGTCGCCCCGACCCTCGGCGGCGTTTTTACCGATTATGCCACCTGGCGCTGGTGCTTCTGGATCAACTTGCCCATCGGCGGGGTTACGTTCCTCGTTGTTGTCTTCTTGGTCCATCTGCCGTCGAGCGCAAAGGCAAAGAAACCATCGAAGGAGGACGCGGCGGCGCCGCCGCAAAGCGTGTGGCAAAAGTTTGATCTGCTCGGGACGGTGTTTCTCGTGCCGGCGCTGGTCTGCCTGCTGCTTGCGCTGCAGTGGGGCGGGACTGCGTATCCCTGGAACAGCTGGAGGGTGATCCTGACGCTGACTTTGTTCAGCGTCTGTTTTGTTGTGTGGGGATGCATCCAGTATCGCGCCGGTGATAAGGCGACCGTCCCGATGCGCATCGTCAGCATGAGATCCATGCAGTGTGCCATGTGGTTCATATTCTGCGTCACCTCGGTGCTATTTGTGGTCGTCAACTTTGTGCCCTTGTGGTTCCAGGCTGTCAAGAACGTTTCGGCTCATCAGTCTGGTATCAACTTTCTCGCTACGACGGTCAGCTTGTCGGTTCTTGCTGTGCTTTCTGGGTTCTTGGTTGGTTGTCTCTTGGTCTGGCTGCAATCGTTGGCAGTTGCTGACAGTTTGTGATACAGACAAGCAGAATCGGATATTATGTTCCCCAGATGATTGGCTGCACGGTACTTGTATCTGTCGGGGCCGGACTTATCACGCGATTTGGTGTCGATACTTCCCAAGGCTACTGGTGGGAATACCCAATCTTCTGTTTTCCTTTTGCAAAGCACACCATCAGCTAACCGTCCCATCCCAGGATCGGCACTCTCGTCCTCTTTGGCCTAGGCATCGGCATGGGCGGGCAGACGCCCGTAATGGTACCACAAACCGTGCTCACGGGCGGCGACATCTCGCGCGGCACCTCGGTCATAATCTTTGCCCAGACTATTAGCGGTACCATCTGGGTATCGGTCGCCAACACCATCTTCCAGGACGGAATTATCGCCGAGCTAGCAATCCACGCTCCCACCGCAAACCCAAATGTCGTCGTTGCTGCCGGCGGAAACGGGTTTGTCGAGGCCATGCGCCGTGTCTATCCGGATATGGTAGATCAGATCGTCCTCTCGTACTCTCTCGCGTTGCAGCGTGTCTGGATCATTGCTGTTGTTCTGGCCTGTGTGAGTACTTTTGGCGCCGTGTTTCAGGAGTGGCGGAGCGTGAAGAAGAAGGACCAGAAGACTCAGCCGGCTCCCGATGCGCCGGTTGAGGCTGAGACAGAGGCAAAGGTCGAAGGTGATGGGAATGAGAAGAAGAGTTAGCTTTGAGAGCATAAGTGTGGTTGGATAATGTCAGCAGTACACAGGATATGCCCCGAATTTTCTTGACTTTCATATATAGTAGACACTTGGAGAGAACCCATGTATTCCTCATCACAAGACTGATGTTGTTAGATGTTATAAAGTAAACCCGCTTAGAGAATCCGCGTAAATGTACTGGTATATCTTATCAACGAAATCTCTCTTCCATCAAAATGTCAGTTTTGCCCCAGCTTGGCCAGGCACAATCGACGTGACAGTTGCAGACCCGAGAAGGGTGTAATTATACGGAATGGATCTCGTCGTCAGGTTTCCCATCACTGCCGTGTTGGTTGCACCGCCAAGGTCGTTGTCGATAGCCAGCGCATATCTAATAGTGGTGACGCAGACGTTAGCGTCTCAAGTTCTGTTTCGCTCACTCGATGTTCAACATACCCAATCTGTGGAGAATCGACACTGGTTATGGCAGCTGACACATTCCTGAAGACATTGCTTTCAGCCAGCACCTGGGCGCCCATGCGTGTGTTGATGGCGCCGTGCATGCTGATGACGATCTTTGGTCAGCATGTTCCCTTCCAGTCCGCCAATAGCAACTTCAAGTCCATCATGAAACCACATGCACTACCTAAGCACAACTTACTTTTCATAAAAGGAGTTGTACACATGGCCAGTGCCGAATCGAATAGAAGGGCCCCGTGATCCGCAGTTCTTCCAGTAGTTATCGGCGTAAGTGATCCGGAGATGCCCAGTATCTTCAGCCTTGTTGTTGTCGCTGGCACCAACCAGCGAGGTCTTCCAGTGGTCATGGAAGTACGTGCTTCGTGTTTGCATCAGTAAATGTCCAAACAGAGGCAAAGGGAACAACCTGGCACGTACTGGGAGATGGTGATGAAATCAGAACCATGCGAGGCGTCAACTAAGCCATCATAGTAATCCTTGCCGTTGTTGAGATTTGAGTAAAATTCGCAATGGTCAACCCATATGTTGGTGCTGTTCTATAACAAACATGCATTTATTAGCCCTTTGTTTCGATCCAGTATATGCCAAAGTAATTGGTTCGGACAGGGGCACGCTTACATCGATCGTCAACCCATCCCCGTTGCTCGCTTTAACAAGCGAAGAGACGATGTTTCGTAGAATCAAGTTGTGCTGCTTGCTGAACTGCAGTCCGACACCGTTGAAACCTTGGTATTTATTAGCGTTGAGCTCTTCCATCAAAACCTCGTACGCTGAATCAGAATCCAGGTTCACATACCAGCCCCTGGCAAGCCAATAATCGTCTTGTTACTTCCAATTCGAACCTTAGTGTCTCCCGTGATAACCCCTTGTATGACAACCACAGCGGGTGTTGAGTTCTTCACGTCCACGGCGGCAGTGAATTGAGCCAGGGTGGAGACGGTCGTGACAGTTCCCCCTGAGCCTCCTGTGGTTCTGAGAGACGGCATAAATCAGCACTTCTGGTTATTCTCAAAGGGATGATGCTTCTCAGTACCCTCCATTTAGGGTTGCATATCCCAGTGTTGCTGTTTCCGAGACTGTCGCCCTCTTGGCCAGATGCAGTTTATCGTGAAGGGTAACATTTCTATAGGTTGGCGTTGGCGTTGCTATCGCCTGGGCGAAAAACACAGCCAATGACAGTGATAACTTCATTTTAAGAGTGATTCTACAAGCTAAGGTTGAAAAACTCAAAATGTGGTATCATCAAGGAAAAGCTTGGCAGGGTAAGTGGATGTGGTAAATCCTTCTGCGAGAGATTGGGTAGCCAAGTCAGATATAACCCAGGACAATAGCCGGGCCCTTATGAGTTCCCCAAATCACCACAGCACAATACCGTTTCAGTTATATGTATTCTAATGGCGCGGTGTTTAGTTTTCCGGGACAACAGATGACACTAATACCTGGAGCTTCGTGCTTATTTCTCCGCGTTCTATATTGCTGTCACACTGAAACTCAAGAAATCGTTCCATTTCATGTTGAGAACTCGGTTAGATATTAAGTGCTGTCCAAGCATGATGTCAGATCCGTTGCTGTTTTATGAGCTCGATAAGCGAAGACGACATCATTTACCCCGTATCTCTCCACCAATTACATTATTACCCTCCCCGCAATGCAATATGCTGCAATTCTGGGTTCTGCGTGTGATCTGGGGTTTGCAATAACATGAAAACCCCCAATCTGTGAATGAAAATGCTGGTGGTTAGGTATCCACTGACCTCGTCAAGTAGAATAGTATCATCATGCCAATAGCTTACATTCAATTCCCTAGAGACAAGACCTGTACATGTAGACTGCTCAATGAATCATCATACACAAGCCTCCGTTTTGCCCATCATCCCCCTTACTCTGCCTATCAGTCTCTTTAAACACAAATCCCTGGCTATGCGCCTCAGCATCACACTATTCATCCCCCGTTCTTGTTCTAGCCACCCCCATGTCTGAATGCTTTCCGTGCTGGGCTCCGTCTCTCCGAATCTGTATTGAATAGCCAAATATTCACTCCTTCGCTCGACGCCGATGAACCACCCACCATCCAAGCTATGTTGGAGCCAGCCAAACGAATAGTAACCTGTCACAGACTTAGGGCCATTAGTTGTCTGTGAAGGAGCCGATCCCCGGACATCAGCTGGTAGGTTCTCGCTGTTACACAGGTAGAGAAGCCTGGAAATGACTGTCGTGGGCTTTCTCGGCATGAAGACGTAGGTCCAGTGAGTGTCCACAAGAAGAATAAATTCAATAGTTAATGAAGAGCAGAGGCTGATTCCAGCCAGGACTTTCAGGCCGAGAAAGCTCTTGTCGAAGATTTGTTAACTTCTCTTCACTGTTCGCAGAGCTTCGTGTGCATCAAGCCCAGATAAGGCCAGCGCCAAGAATTGTCTGGAGCCTAGAGCTGTCATGTGGCTATGCAAAGTCATGGAAACCACGAATAGAAACAAAAAGTATGCACGGTGGCGAAGAGATTGCCCTAGTAGAAGTAGAGTCGCCCCAGAAGTGTATTTGTTTTCCAACATGCTTGACCGGTGCACGATCGAACCTCTGTCTTACAAGGGGAGTAGACAGGGACAAGAGCGGTTCGATTGTAGCCATGCTACACTGCATTCCCTGGCAGAGAATGAGGCCTATGGACAGAAGCGCGCTGTAGGTGTTGTATTGGTGGGATTGCTAACCAGCTCCAGTTCGGTCGACATTGCGCTCTCTCCATCGGGATATTCCTTCCGTACATGGTGGAGACGGAATCGGACCGCTCATATGACGGAATCTCTCTGAGAGGCGGCAAGAGGGGGCTGAAGGCAATCAGCCGTGCGGAATCTTCGATAGATCCAATGTCGGCAAGAAGGCCGGATCTTCTGCTCCAAAGGAGAAAGACAAGCGTGAAAGCCATAAATATCGAAACGGCATTTACTCCCTGAAGAGCGCGAGCGTAGGCTTCGATAATACGAACTACTACAACTTCTTCAGACCAGTGAATTTTCCATGACATGCTAGTCAAGATCGCAGCGACAGTAGATGTAAGAAGGTAAACAGTAGACGAGAGACAGACAGCCCAGTGCTTATATCGGGCAGCCTTAATGGGGACCCAGAGAATGAAATCTCCGCTGTAATCTAGGGCCAGAGACTCAGCCACCAACGTACCCTCAGGCTTAGAAAGCTGGTAGTAGGGTTCAAGACGGTAGACACTACAGTAAATGATCTCCCAAAGAAGGCCATTCATTATAGCGAAAATTGAGGCTGGGTATTCCCAAGCAGAAAAGGATTGATAGTCATCGCTGCTGAAGAAAAATATGCTTTCCTTGAAATTGGATTCGCGGTTGGCCGTCGCAAGGTTAGAGTTTCATATAAGAATCTCCAACTCGCCTATTGAGAATGCTTGCAGTATAGACCTAATAAGCCAACCGATGAAGACAGGATGGTAGCACCAAGGCTTCCAGTTTACTTCCCGTGAGACATCCTCGCCTCCAGTCTCAATGTCGGTGGTTATAGGAAGGCCGATGCTGGTCAGATTACCTCTCTGACTATTCGCTACAATTGAGGCGACGCCGACATAGTCAGCGGTTTTATACGTGCCGTGAGAACTCATCGTAGTATTTCCTCCCGGCATTGGGTGAAGCTCCTTGAACCACTTCAAATCATTAAATGTTGTCTGTGAACAGCCTGAATCATAGCAGACCAGATCTTTATATGCCTTGAGAGCCTGTTGGTCTTCGGCCGCCAGCATCATGATGCCGGCAGACGGGGGCTCTAGCAAAAATCCTTATGGTCGGGTCTGTAATCCTCCTCTTTCTTCTTAGCTTTAAAGCCATCAATTTCGATTGAAGCAAGAGCTTCATGTTCGTAGAGTCGGAAAGGAATCGTCTGAGCAGAGCTCGTTGGGGAGGCAAGCATTGGAATATCAGGTGGCAGGGAGAGTCTAGAGTAATTGGATCCCAGCATTAGCATTGAACGACCCGGCGCAGTACGGGCATTCGCTACACCTGAATGTTGAGCCAACGGGGCAGTTGATGAAGTAGGAAGCTCGGAAGCGGTAGGATCGCTGCTTTTCTTCTCATTGAGTGCCTTGTTTTTATTCACCCAAGTATCGGGAGCCTTGTTTGGATTATACTAGTAGCAAGTCTCAGCCTTCTCGGGGTAGTGATGTCCACAGGCGTTGCAGTGCAAGAAGTTCTTGGAGATATTCTTGTTGCAGGTACTGCAGGTATTTCCGTCTCCTTTCTTTCGGTCGCCTTTCTTCTTGTCATTTTTCTTGACTACGATGTTTGATAGGCGGGGTTGGATTGCTTCAGAATTGGCAATTGCCGCGAAGTCGGTGATGAGGGAGTCCCAGGTGAGGGTATTGTTCTCGATCTTCAGAACCCAACGCTCGTACTTTTCAGGGTAGGTCGCTCTGATGCCGTTGAGAGCCAGCCAAAGATGGGCATTCTGGCCCACATCTACATCCAGAGCAAGTAATCGCTCCTTCAATTGCTGTAGCTTAGCGATATACTTGTGAAAGGTATCGAATTCAGCGCGCTTGAGAGTAACGTACTCATTCAAGAGGATTCCAACCGAGTCGGTGGTGCCTTTAGTCAGGGCTTGCTTGATCTTGAGATAGGTTTGGCGGGGATTGAAGTCCTCGAAAACCTAGCCAACATTCTGGATTGCTTGAACGACCTCTGATTTGAGAGACTATGATCATGCGGGAGATTCGCATTCTTTTCGCGTGCTAGATCATGTAGGCGTCGGAATTCTCATCCGCCGGGGCGGGAACGTTCTTCTCGATGAACTCAATCGCTCGGAGTTCGTGAAGATTCATGCGGAGCGTGAAGTCCCAGGCCTTGAGGCCAGCTTCATTGGATAAGGTGGGGAGAGTCATATCGACCTTAAGATCGATGCCGTTGCCGAAAGGCTTGTCGGTGGTAGCTTCAGCGGCCATCGTGAATGAAGAATGATCTCGGAAGGTAGGGAAATGATGATGAAATCAGCGGCACAGAATGCTTCGCTTTTGGGAATAATAACAGTACAGAGTACTAGTTGGAAAAACGCCGGGCACGGAGTACTCAGTTGGCGGGGTAGATTGAGCAAACAGCTAAGCTGGGCTCAGGCACTCAAATTCGGTGCGGAAAAGGGCTCCTGCGGTAGCAGATCGCGCGCGCGGGGCAAAAGAATAGCAAATCGCTCCAAAAGACTGTAAAGGCATGTCAGTATTAATTTAGTATAACTCCTTGTCCATAATTCTGGACGGAGATGCATAGAGTCACGCGTCGTCGTTGAAGCTTCGCCACACCAAATATACGACGGCTTCGACTGAACTGCAGAGTATGGATATCTGCCGAAGACGCACGATGGAGGCTTGTTAGTGTGGGAGACGCCTTGCAATCGTCTCCCAATCTTATTTCAACAGGCGCGGTTCAAATACGAGACATCAATTGAGCCGGGTTGGTTGTCGGATGAGACCTTGCATCCAAACTGCGAACGAGTTCGAAAGTGTGAGCCGCCAGATGAAAAACTACAATGTTGCGAAGAAGGTTGGGTGGTGGTACAAGACATGGGCAAGATGGTAGAAGATGGGAGAACGAAATGGGCATTTCTTCGAGTTCCATGCATGGATTTTCAGGCACCTGAGAAGCCATGGTTGCTCCTTCCGATTCTATCGGCGCAATGAGATTGAAGGAAAGAACGTGTTTTCCATTTTCAAACTTCAAACTTACTTCTCAACCTCACAGACATTTCGCCATATGTTACCAAACTAAAACCTCCCGCAGCGCTAGACCCTTGCTTGGCAACGCAATCTTTCTTTTTAGTCCTTTGGGGGCGGTTTGTGCTCACCGAACGCAAAGGGTGTGTTCTTAATTTCCAGCATGCCGCTCTGACACAGCCTGCACCCAAGTACCTTAATCTTGCATTCTGGATACCTAAGTATGTAAAAGGGGTAAACAACGGTGCTCCTGTATGTCCTTACTAAGCTCAACCTTGGTTCATGTCCCGTCATATTGCAGCCTTCTCATCAAAACAGAGCACACTCCATATTTCACAGCTGGGCAGTGCAGGCACAGCATTTCACGCCAATCAACCGCTTCACTCAACTCAGACGTGACCAAATCTCACCAGAACCGATACCGCCAGTCGTTTGGCGGAGTTGGGTACGTGATCTCGAACAAGACCTTCTGTAACTCTCGCAGCAACTTTGGCTCCAGCTTTCTCTTCAGTGCCTGGATGAATCCCTCCCTGACCATAACCCTTGTCAGCAGCTCAACCAGTTCTCCCTCCTCCAGAAACTGGTTTGCAAAAGAAGCTGGTAATTGGTTATGGAGAGAATGTCTCAGTATTTCCACCTGCGCCTGTCGGCAGAAGTCTCGTACTTCCTTGATGCCTTTAAGAAGAGAATGCGTCAGCGACCATCGCCTCAACATTTCAAACAAAGGAAGGATCTTACCACAGTCACGGAGATAGCCTATAGCGGTTCGTTAGTTACTTGCATGCGGACTGTGGCACAACACGGAAACATACCAGTATCGTCAAGTCCAAGGCGGAGCAAATTGCTTATTAACAATGAGCCCCGCCAGTCAAGCGTTATTTCAGCCCATATGTCAAGCGATGCATGGTATAGAGTGTGCTTAATATCCCTCAAGCCTGTTGTGTGCATAAGCCAGTTGAGTCGTTGGGGCTCGATGATATGCCGAGCTACAGCCAGTCAGTTCTCTGGTATGAGTATGTTGAGTAAGGTCCTGACTCGCCTTTGGCAATGACGTCCTCGGGTCCGTCCGCATCTTGCCTCGAATCATAAGTCCCCTCGTCCTCTATCCGCTTACCCTGATCAAGCATAATGAATCTTGACGTTTTGATATAGAGCCAAACACGAGAAGGGTAAAGCTTGAGGTACGCTTCGGTGAGCAGCTCCCGATTCCGCTCACGAATAGTTTCCTCTACGCCACAAGACCAGGCGTCGATCTTCACTCTCAGTTTCCACATCAGCCAACCTTGCTCCAGATCAGCAGATATTGTATCCATCGAGCCGTCTAAAACCATGTTTGTGTTAGTAGTCAAGTTCAGCAATATGTAGCAGAACTCAAAAAGAAAGTCGAAAGTGAACAAAAGTTGTGTACGTACCGAGAACATGGTAAATATCCATGAAATGACTGTTGCCGAGGGTGGGCTGAGAAGTTTCACGAGGCTCGTGATTACCAGTCTTTTTTTTATTCATCAGTTTTATCCAATACCGACTCATCTCGATATGTCCTAAACGATACTTTTCATAATCCCGTATCAAGGGTAGCTCCAGTTCCACCGAGACAGTGTCTTTCGTAGACCCCAGTGATCGCGAAATGTGTTCCAATTTCTTCAGTGTCCCCCTCTTGGCCTCCACATCCTCGCCCAGTATTCTCTTGCCAATATTGCATGGCGCTGTAAGATACCATTCCAAAGTCCGCGCGAAGTTGGCAGTCGACTCGAAGACAAGGCTGGTGCAAGTGATGCAGTTGTCGAAGAGGATTGCATTAATCAAGTCGACGTGCAGCCTGTCGACTTTGAAGAAAGTGAAGCAAAATCTGTGGTCTCTTCTATGAGTGCCATTTTCGCCACTAAGCAGCTGGACACGACCGTCAACGCTTTGTGCGTAATTGTTCTGGGCCTTTTGGATAGGAAGATCGGCAAGCAGAGATTTGATGTTGCCCGGCCCATACACACTATCGATGGACATGAAACGAAGAAAGGCTCGCTGCTGTCTCACGTCCTCACTTCCATCTTCCAACGGATCGGGCAGCAGCAAGCTCCGAAGAACAATCATTAGTTTGGGTGAAATAGGAGCAAACTGATGTAGAGGGGTATGGCTCGTGCCCCCAACCTCGCCAGTCTTCTCGTCTTGAGCAAATGTGTTTGGCCCCTCAAACACATTATAACTGCTGTCGGTAAGGATGAATTCGTCGTCAGGGTTCTCTGGTGTACAAATGGCCATGTAGTAGGACTGAGCATGCATAATGAACCACATTGCGTCGTAGGAGAACATGCGCTTGGGTAGTTCTTGAATCCATCGACGCTCAATATCCATATCCAGCTCCATGATTGTCCTCAAATTGTCAAACCATACGTCCATCGGTCGCTTATAACCCTTTTCGGTCATGTAGTCGTGCAACAACTCGCGATCGTCCGCTTCGTATTCCTCGGGGTCGTTGTGGTAGAAGCGCCGGTGAAAACCTGACCCACGATACTTCAAGAGGAAGAGGAACTTGCGGAGGAGATTCCGTTCGTCGCGTGTTATCCAAAGAGATGCTTGGTGCTGCTCAAACGCCTTGGTGATCTTGCGGAAGACATAGCTAGCCTCACTCTCAAGCTTGGAGAACATCTTTTCGACATGGTGCTGCTGATCGACCGGCTTACTGCTATCGTGGTACATGTTCATCATTCCCAAGATTCGCTTGACTGGCTTCTCGCAGATGACGGGCGGATCTACGACGAGATCCACATGGCGGATGGCTGGGTCCTTGGGGAAGAGTCCTGACTTGAATCTTCCCTTTGCACCGCCTTTTCTTTTCTTGGAGCCGTCATTCTCGGGCTTGTACGGATGAGAGAAGTTTCTCAAAAGGAATTGGGGAACAAAGTGGTGATATTGGGTGTTGAGGGTTGCAGTGGCCATTTTTGAAGTGAACCGCAGGACACAATCTGCTATTGATAGTCGCTGTGTACGGAACAGCAGGTTTGAAAGACAAAGTGCTAATATAGAGAAATGTGAAACAGAGTTTGAAGAAGAGTAATTGGGAAGTTTGACGAAGGAGGTCGGGCACCTTACGTTTATGGCGGGAAGGCATCGACTTCGTTTGGATGGGGCCTACACAGATGGTGGGGCCGATGCATGTCGCCAACGCAATAGACGGGCTTGATTCGCTGTGCGTGCATCATCTCAGGTGATGCAGCAGAGTTGGGACCAATCAGTGGCGGATACGCCGTCGTTGAGCTGTCAAGCTTCTTTTTCTAGGTCGTGAGTGTGTGCCTTGGTTGTAGTGTCAAGAGGTCACGTCTGGGTATTAAGTTCCAGGTTGTTCCATTATTTTCCTTAAACTGGGCGGGAATTTGGACCTAATGGTGCCTGAAACGGCGAACTCGGCTGTTTAAAGACCGACCCAGGCTGGTGTAACCACCAATCAGGAAGTTACGACCCAGTACGGTACGAATATCCCCACGGAATGGACACCGTCTTTTTCCAACAATATCGACAAACCATTATACTACTAATTGGGTTTGAGATGAGATCAATGTATGAAATGGACTTCTTGATGGCGTTCTCAGCAGGCGGCACTTCCAACTACATCTGTTTTGGCGGAAAGTTCCAATATAACACCCGGAAAAATGATTCCGGATTTGATTCCATATAAAATGGATGATACTAGTACCTACATAGGATGGTCGTTTGTAACGATCAACGCAATACCTGTCAGTATCTTAATACGGATAATCATGTATAAGACTTCCGATGAAGCACCACACAAAATCACATACAGAGGCCGGCAAACATGCCCTATCAGAACAGCCGCGTTGGTCACAACTTACAACATCACGTCACATTTTATTTTCACGATTTTCCATACTAAAGGATATCCAATTTGATGTCTCATTTAATTCATATAACAATGATTTTTTAATTTTCCATTCTCTCTCCAATTACTATCATTAGACACTGTAAACCCAGTATCCCGCCAATTCCACCAGGCACGTCCCATTATCCATTACCATTAATCCGGCCAAACTTTTCGAGATCATTTTCACAAGGGACTCGACTTCGTAGTACTCATAGCACTTTCCGCAGCAGTTTCGCCTAGAACAAATAGATCACGGTCAGAAACAGAACCTGGGAACTCATAGCTCACACAAACACAGATAGATAGGTTAGTACTCACCCGCGCATAAACTTTTCCTCCTCCTCATCTGCCTTCGTCTTATCTCCATCGGCCGCGTTTTTTGCAGACAAGAAAGTAGACTTGGTAGAAGGGGAAGAACCAAACTTGACACTCTTCATAGTAGCGATAGTACTACTACTAACACTCCTCCCTCCAGCAGCAGCAGCAGCAGCAGAAGGCTCCCTCTCCCCACCAGACACAGCCGTAGACCGATTCCGAGGATACTCGGGCATCGGATACTGCAGATCCATAGAAACAGTCTCGACCTCGCAAGAGGTGATAAAGTCACTTTGCCTGCGTACAGGAGGGGTCGGGCTGGTAGGTGAAGAGGGTGCAGCGGGGGCTGCTCCAGAGGTGGAGATCCGAGGCGGTTTCGAGGTGGTCCTCGGGGATTTAGGAAGCAAAGGCATTGTGTGTGGTATAGTAGTGTGCCGTTGGTGTCCAGTTGTGTGTGGTATATGTTGATGGGATAAGTCCGTGGTGATCGGGATGTCGAGGGCTTTAAATGTGGTCATGGCTGGACAAAGAGGAGAGGTTCAAGAGCCATGGGGGAAGTCTTCTGTCGGAGAACAAGTAATTTTTTTTTCGGCCAGAGCCGCCGCGTGAATAACATCGATGAGTTGCAGGAAGATTATCAGCGAAACAATGCACGTGGTCCGAGATAATGTAAATGATGGGGAATGAATCGGGCTTTGTTGTCGTGATTCACCAAGGCCAGCACAAAGCGAAGGGGAACAAAGCGATTGTGACAAATCGACTCTCGTTGCTGTTGGTGCACGGTATGTATGCGACCAATAAGCAGTATTGAGTGAAAGGGAGGGGGTGAAATGCCCAAGTTTTGCTCAGAGATGCGGACATGTTCAATTACAAAGTCATTGCCCACGCATTTACTCATGGCAATGTCAGTTTTTACGAGACATGATGGCACACGAACCTCAATCACGTGTGTGGTGTAGTTGTATCACGCAGCAAATGATAGAATGACGAAGAGGAACACAGAACGGACAGGCCGGTTGGATCGGGTACACAGGCATCAAAATACAGGATGTCATGGTTCAGTTGCTCTGTTCATTGCGAAAAACCCGCCTTCTAATTAATAGTGTGATGGAAAAGGTTATGATGGGATGTTTATGTAAGAAAATGTCTTCCTGAATGCTCTTGTACCCTTCTGCAACAATCGCAGAAACAACCAAACTCCAAAAACTCCAAAATCGACCGTGGACGGCCAAAGAAATCCATGATGGCGTTTCTTGAAGGAGACCCCAACCGTATATCACCAGCCTACATCCTACCCCCATATAAAACTTGCATTTTTTTTCGACAGATGATGCATAAAACGTGACGCAATATAACGATGCGGTATATAATCATCAATCGTTAGAATAGCAGAGGCAAACGAACTCTTGCCCCCGCCAAAGTTGCTTCGTCACCATCGTCGACTACTATATAAGTTAGAACATGAGCTAAGAGATGGGTAGGGGACCTAAAGCTTACCTAAAGGCTGCTGCAACCTTCACCCTCTTGACTGGCTTCTTGAGTGGAAGTTTAGGTCTTCGATCGCTTGGCTCGTCCAAGCCAAGCAGTTCGGCCTCAAGTGCTGTGAGGGGTGACTCACTCCGACCGCGATCAGTTCTCTCGGACGAAGATGCCCGGCTACGACTGCGCGACGGTGACCTGCGTCTTCGATGAGACTTGGCTGATGGCCAGCAGTCGCGCTCATCATCGCGGTATGACGAAGGGTTCCTGTCTTGAGACTGCCCGCTATGGTAGCCACTATCGTGACGCATCTTCGAGTAGGCTACCCTCTCATCCCGAGAAGACGAGGACTTATTGTCATTCTGCACATCCAGATGTCGACGGTCTCCTGATGCTTTGGCGCTAGTTTCACCAGCTTGTGGAGACCATGGATCGCCACCAACAACGATGCTTGGGCTTCTTGGTGTGGCCTTGCGCGCAGGCGAAACCGCTCTGCTACAGGTTTCGACCGGTGCCAAAACATGAGACTTTCTCGATCGCTTGGCATCGTGTTCACCCCGTTCGTAATCCCAGGACTCATTTTGAAGTGGCCGTTTGGCAGGCAGGCGATCACGTCGAGGTGAGGACAGATCCCGAGGACGATTGGCTTCAGGTGACAGATGTTGGCCATAACTATGACGGCCACTATGAGGTGATCCATCTGCAGTCTTCCTGTCGGGGGTCTCCGTGTGTTTGTCTGCCTGGACCTTGTACGGAGGAGGGATTTTGACAGTGGCGGTAGGCGATGGAGGGGTGGACGGTTCGTATGTTGAGTACTCATAATCGTCGGAATCAAACCGACGCCTAATCATACCTTGGTAATGTTTGAAGATTGGGTCTCTCTTGAGCACCAGCCAGGCGCTTGTCGCGCGAATTGACTGGACAAACTCCCTAAGGTTTTGTTCGTCAAAATATGCAGATTTTACGCATGTTGCGTTGTATGCTGGCGGTATCGTTGGGTTCTCGTTATACTCGCAAGGTAAAGGAATGCCAACAGGATCGGCGGGCTTGGGCTTGGTCTCTGCGAAAACGACCTTCAAGTCCTCTTCGCATTCAGGATCCCATTCGCCATCCCCAATATCCTCCTTCTTATCTGACGACGGCGTGGGCTGAACTACAGGGCGCTTTGCTGGGGACTCGTTCTGGGGAGGCCGATTATCCTGTCGTTCATGTCGGCGCTCGCCACGAATAGGAGTGGTTTTGGCAGCAGAGTCGTTTCCGGAGCGATGTCTGTCTTTGTGGGAGTTGGAACGCTTGGACCCTTGATGTTTTTGATGTTTACCACGATGGTTGTTATGCGAGGCCTTGTTTGCTGGAGGTGGCGGTGGAGGTGGTCCATACGGTGCTGGACTCCATCCAGGGACCGGTGGGTAGGGTCCGATATTAAGCGTCGGTAGGCCATATGCTGGTGCTTGCCCTGGTGGATAATGGAAATCAGGGGGTGGAGGAGGGAGCCCGGCAGGAAATTGGAGGGGGTAATGATTCGATCCGGGGGGAGGAGGCGGCGGAGGCGGCCCGTACTGGGGTGGGGGGTATGTACCAGGAGGGAAAGAAGGCGGGGTTGGGATAGGGGCATTTGGGTAGTAACCCGACGGTGGGTATGATGGGGGATAAGGGGGTTGCGCATAAGGGGGCTGTTGGCCGTACCGGGGCGGAGGTGGAGGGGGAGCCGACTGAGGGAACTGGCCGTACGGAGGTAGCGGCGGTGGCGGATAGTTTCCGGCAAATGATGGAGGCGGCGGAAAGCTTGGTTGGGGATACGCTTGCGGGACCGGCGGCGGAACAGCGGGCGGGTATGGAGGAGGCTGCGGCAGAGCGTACCTTGTGATGGAAGTAGCTTGGCCGGGAGGGGGTGGATAACGGGTAACGACGGGCCCTTTCTTGTCATGAGACGATGAGTTGTTCCGCTCTGAGGGCTGGCTGTGTTCTTGATGTTGAGAGTGCCATAGCTTCAGACCACTACAGGGGGTATGTCAGTAAACAAGCTGCAAACATTGTTGCCCCTTAACTCTTCTCCTCGAGAGGTCCAGAATCAAGATTAGGTCTACTCACGCAGGAACGTCCCGAGTAGGCTCTGGACATGCGGGAACCCAATGACCCCGGGCACCGCAGTTGTAACAAGAAGGCTCCTGCTCGGCAGTAGACTGTCCAGGGGCTGCGGTTGCCATGACGTTTCCTTGGTCTGGTGCAATAATAACAGGGGGCCGAAAGGAAAAGACGAAAAAGACAACTCAGAAATGATAGTGAAAGTTGCCGCAAATCTCAGCACCAGAATGAAAGAAATTCGCAGACGAGTGGTAATCTAGATAATACGCTCAAAGGATGCTGAAAGAATAATGCTCGCAGATATGCAGCTGAATGGTGCGGACAGGGGTTCTGGCCGAATGTATGTAGGAGGTTATTCGCAGTTGCAGTTTCAATTCTCGGTATGTAGCGCAGCGCAGCGCCGACAGCGCTCTGAGAGAGCAGACTGCGGGGCAGGACGACGGGCGACAAGGCGGGCAATCAACTGGAATAGCGCTCAAGGTAATTGAAAGCTTTCAAGCTTCAGATGTTCAAGGGCAGTCGTCGGCGTGCGCGTGCGCGTGTGCGATCCGAATGCCGATGCGTGGCTGCTTCTTCTGCGTCCCTGCAGCCTGGTCGCAGTCACGATCGCTTTCCCCCGCCGCGATTCCAATTGGCCAATAGCAATGCCGCGACATCAAGGATGCTGCAATCAAGTAAATGCTTCAGCTTCAGGTACTCGTAAGATGCGACGGCGCGAGTGACGCTCGAGTCAAGCAGACATGTGTATGCGTTGCGTTGCGTGGTCGTCGTTGTCTTGCTCACTTATGGCGGCTCAACTTGCGATTCCAAAATTCGGAGTTGAAGGGTTCCTCTCTTCAGCCGCCACCGATTCTGGCGGGGGGGGCTGACATTGGCGGTCACGTGCACGCACTGCGACCTGGTACCCTGCTGACGCCGACCCACGAGCTGTGAGGCTGCCAGGCACTTTCAATCTCATCTCATAACCCTAAGGTAGGTAGGTAATCTAACACTCACGAGCAGGTAACTGCAATGTCAAAAGGGACTGACCATCGAGGGCTAAGACTACGATACGGCAAACAGGGCAACCAGCCAGTGATGACAACCCCCCAGCGACTTCAGCAACTGATCAACGAAGAAAAGACGAAGTCCAACGTCCTTCAAGATTTATATGCCATGAGAGGAAGTAGACCCTATATCGGATATAAAGTAAAGTTCTTGGAATTCATGTCTAATTCGACGGCCCTGAAGCAACCCGCCAGAAGGGGATGGATGTAAGACACAGGACGCAGATTGCAGGTAGACAGTACGGTGGTTTGCTGAAGGCGGAAAACCCCGCGCAGAGAGAAAACCATCACCACCACCACACCATGTGCCATCCATCGTGTGAAACGAGACCCGGCAAGGCTGGGCTGGTATCTTGATGGACTTCAGAGACTCCAGCTAAAGATAAGCCACGTAAAAGAAAATGCCTGGGCGACTGAGGTCAATCGACTGAGGTCAATCAGGCTGGCCACAAGAAAGGCTAAAACAGGGGTAAAATGACGGCAGGGGAAATCGACGTCTGGCCTCGACAAGTAGATGAAGATGCAGGCACAGGGACATGAAGAAAAAGAAAAACAGTATCGCTTCCAAAAGAGGAGCACACTGCGCAGCTGCGAAGCCCAAAAACTGGCTGGACCAACTTCTCGAGTGAGGGCAGTGGCGGAGCGTGGGTCGAGCTGAGAGAGAAAATGAGACCTGGATCGGCGTCGAAATGGCAACTTCCAGGCCGTACGGAAATAGTGGAGGAACGACAGGTAGTGCTAGTTTAGCGCCTGAGCAGGGACAGCCGAGAGCTGTGAGGAAAGAGGGAGAATAGAGGGAATTTTGCAAAAGCACGAGTGGAGGGAGGAGCTCTGCTTTTGAATGAAAGGGGGCCTTGATGTTATGTGGGGCACTCCTGGCGGCACGTGTGAACCAGATGAGAGCTTGAGAGGAGGGGAAAGAAGGGCGTGAGGGACCAAAAGATAAAGATCTGGATTGGCTTGCGGTTATCGATAACCAAAAAGGGCGCTTGGACGCGTCTTTACTGGGCCGTTTCCAGCTGCCCGTCCCTCCCGCGTCTTGCAGCCGAAAAAGAACCGACCATAGGCGTTACGTTAGGCACCCAGAGCTCGCTCACTCGCTGCTTCAGCGGGCAGCGGGCGGCGGGTTCTACGCGCCACCTGCTGACAAAAAGGACCTAGGCAAAGCTTCAAAATAGGGGGCACTTAAAGTGCATCATCACGCCTGGTGTGGTGCCGCCTGCTCAGCTCCTCCTTCGATATAAGGTAGTTTTAAGCTGTTGCAGTCAACTTCGCTCCACGCATCTGTGGCCATATGATTTGACTGAGCTACCTATTCAATCTTTCTTCAGCCCCCCGCCCGCATCCATCTTCGAGCCGATTCTCTTCCCATTTCGATGTGACACTTTCCATTCTCCATCTCCGAACATGTTGGTTCGCATACTTCAAGCCATCACCATAGACATCGCTCGAGCCGGGAGAAGCAGCAGCCCCGGTCCCTATCGCAACCGCAAACCGTGATACCCCCTTACGCCGCCGACGCCGCCGCCGCCCGGCCCATAATACCCGTCGTTTCCTTTGCCTCTGCTCCTGCTAGATAGCTTCTGTTTTCTCTCTCCCAAGATGCCTGGCCTCCCCGGTGAGTCAGTCTATTTCTTCATAACCCCCGGTGACTACTTGCAAGGCGGCATCCGAGCTACCAACTATGGACCCACTGCCGCTGAACAAGCGACCTGAATCACAACAAGCACCCCGCTCCGTGCCGGACGTTTCGCTGACCAGCGACCCAACACAGGCTCCGTCGATCTCGACGAATGTATATCACGCCTCTACAAGAAAGAACTGCTGGCCGAATCGGTTATCGAGGCGATATGCGCAAAGACTAAGGAGCTGCTGATGCGCGAGAGCAATGTCGTCCACGTGCGCGCTCCCGTCACCGTTGTCGGCGACATACACGGCCAATTCTTCGACCTGATTGAGATCTTTAAGATTGGAGGCTGGTGTCCAGATACAAACTATCTATTTCTAGGTGGGTGGCAACCGTTCTTCCTACCATCTTTGCGTTCCTCCCGGGGAGACAGCCCCGGCATGGTTGGTGGGAGATGTTGGATGGTGATATACCTTTTGGCTAACCCAGCGGCACCCTTAACCCAGGCGATTATGTCGACCGCGGCATGTTCAGCGTCGAAACCATTTCTCTTCTTGTCTGCTTAAAATTAAGATACCCCAACCGCGTCACTCTGATACGCGGAAACCATGAGTCGAGGGGCGTGACGCAGTCCTACGGCTTCTACACCGAGTGCTCGCGCAAGTACGGAAACGCCAATGTGTGGCATTACTTTACCGACATGTTTGACTTCCTCACGTTGAGTGTCGTCATCAACGACCAAATATTTTGCGTGCATGGAGGTGAGTCTTACCTTACTCTGTTCCTACACTATCCAACTAGCCTATGAGTCTCTCCAGCGAAACTAACATCCCCCCTCCCCAGGCCTCTCCCCCTCCATCCACTCCATCGACCAGATCAAAATCATCGACCGCTTCCGCGAGATTCCGCACGAAGGGCCCATGGCCGACCTGGTCTGGTCCGACCCGGACCCGGAGCGCGACGAGTTCAGCCTGTCGCCGCGCGGCGCCGGATACACGTTCGGCGCCCAGGTGGTCAAGAAGTTTCTGGCCGTCAACAACATGAACCACATCCTGCGGGCGCACCAGCTGTGCCAGGAGGGCTACCAGGTGCTCTACGACGACCGGCTCAGCACCGTCTGGAGCGCGCCCAACTACTGCTACCGGTGCGGCAATATGGCCAGCGTGCTCGAGGTCAGCGACACGGGCGAGCGCTTCTTCAACGTCTTCGCCGCGGCGCCGGAGAACGACCAGCACAAGGACGCGCAGCCGGGCGGGGAGAAGACGGCGGATGGCGGGGTGCTGCCTGATTACTTTTTGTAGAGAACGGCGGGCGATAATCAAAGATGGATTAAAATATTTAAAGAAGATATGTTGGAGCAGAGCAGCTTAGCTGGGCAGTCATTGAGGCAGGCAGCCCTATGTACGGGTTGGCATGGCGCTGAGAAACGCTCCTGGAAAGGGACGGGTGCTGTTGTGTTATGTTACACCACATGAGCGCGTCTTTATCCCGCTGCTGTTGCTAAATGCCTTACACAGTCGGCAATAGACGTGTAAGAGGGGAACAATGTTAGAGGTGCCAGGTGCATTAAAATGCAGGCCATTTGTCCATCTGTCCATCACGAAGGAGAGACATTTATACAGAAAGCAATACATGTTTGTAAGGAGTTACATGTAGCACTAGAATCAAACCATAGAAGATAAGCTTGTCACGAGCTCATTTAACAGACAGATGAATGGTATGAAAAAGCTTCTGTATTATGGTATTTGGTATTTCTTTTTCCCCAACACCGTTTGTTCCCCATGATCATTTTCATTCGAATTCATTCAGGGGTTTTTGAAAAGACAGCAGCCGCAATGAAGGAAGCAAAATAGTAATGATGGATGTGATGTGAAGTTGAGTTTTGTTGGTAAGTTTCAAGAGTCAAGTTATGAGACACGTGGAACAGGAGATTATGTCTGTTCTGGTGTTGTCCAAAACTCTCTCCCGAAGCAGCGTTATCGTCAATAGTAGGTGTGTGTGCGTATGTGTGTGATTGGATGGGTAGATAAGTAGGTAGAATTACCACTCCTTGGTGATGTCAAAGCTCCAGTCAAACTGCAGATGCGTCTTCTTGTCGTCATCAACGAATGAAGAGCTGGCGTTGTAGTGACCACGTGCGAGCATTCCGCTGGGTGCCTCCTCCTCGTTAACTGCAGGTCTGAGTTAGCAACCTTGTGTATGTATTTTGGGGAGAGGGGGTTCGACCTAGCCCCTTTTATTACGTGAGGGAAAGGTCGATTATGGACTTACAGCGCTTGGTATAGACGGGGTTCTTCTCGGTGTTGGGAGCAAAGCTTCCCTGTTTAAGAAGTTAGACCAGCTCAATAGAGCATCTCTATAGGACAGAATGTTACACAAGAGGGTGGCACTTACAATCATCTCACTGGTCTTTCCGCCGGGGACACGAATCTTGCCACGCTTAACAGCCTGAACGTAGTGAAGGCCGCTGAGGATCTCGTGCTGGACCTTGAACGAGGCGACCATGGTGAACCGTGCTCCCTCCTTAATCTTGAACGGGTTGTCCTTGAGGGTGGACTCGCTGCCGGGCTTGGAGAGGTCGATGACGACGGGAGGGCGGCCGGGGGACTCCATGGTGAGCGAGTAGATAATGCAGACTCTGGGGTCGTTGGGGTCTGAGAGGTCCTTGCCGCCGCCGCCGAGGCCGAGCGACTCCTTGTACCTCTGGAGAGACTCGTCGTTCTCGTCTGAATCGTCGGGGGACTCGTTAGCTGTCTGCCTGAAGCTGAACATTCTGCTCACAAAGGACCGAAGCTTGGCCATAAAGCCGGGGGGCGGCTTGTCACTGTCCGTGCCATTGACGGATGGGCTGGGGCTCCGCTGGCCTACTGATGGACATGGCGAGCCGTATCGGGGGTACGGCTGGCTGAGAATGCCCTGCGAGGGGCCAGCAGTGCTCTCGCTGAGAGCACAGGGGAGGGCGCCATACTTGCGCTCTGCGTTGGTGTCTGCGCGTGGCCGGCCCATCTGGGCCGGCTCGTCTCCATCGATCTGAAAGCGGACACGGGGGCGCTGGGGCTCGGCCATCTTGGCGGTGGGCCGGAATTTAGGGGGTTGGAGGTTTGGAGAATGGGGAGGGATAGGGGGAGGACTCTGGCCTATTCAGCTCCAGGGCAAGGCGTACGGAAGGTGCGAGATGGGCAAGCAGAAAGGATTATCTGGGGCGTTACTTTGCTACTAGTAACATAAAGTTGATGTGTGGTTGTGCCATGAAGGTATGAGGTGGACAAGATACTGGAGTGGGAGAACAGATAGAGAGAAACGTATCCATGTGAAGGAGGGGGGTTAATAAACCAGCATGAATAAGTAGTTGGTTTGTTTGAGGAAGGCGCATCTGTCATATGTTCCCTAGGAATATCATGAGGCTGTCGCTGTACTTCGCGACGGCCAAGTGGAACGAATGAAAACTCCAAAAAAACAAGCACCACGCCAACTGCCACTTGGCAGGTGGGTGGGTTCAGGTTTGCTGGTAAACGCCCCAGCACAGGCGGTATTCTTGGTCGGCATAGGGAGGACTTGGAGCTGGTAATGTTACAGCATGGAAGATGGCAGATGGCAGATGGCAGTTTGTAGACAGTATAAGTGAAGGTGGTCGACATACCCATCTTTTGATATTCAGCCAAGCTCTGCTTGGGCTGGGAGAGCTTGTAGCCCGAGGTGTTCTCGGGCATCAGATCATCTTCGTTGGAAGCCATGGCGGGCAGTTGATTGCGGTCGGACTTGTGGTAGAGCTAAGTAATGAGAATAGACACGGTATTCTGGCGATAGAAACAATCGTCTTGCTACTTCTCTCGATTTTCAGGCAAATGGTTGAACCGTTAGAGGGGTTGAGCATGACGACGGGGAGCTTCCATATTTATTTCGACGGCACCCACCCAACCACGAGGGGAAGCACTGGCAGTAGAGGGGTCTCTTTGTGTGCTGGTCTCTGTTTGGCCCGTCTGCCGCCCCTTGAGCCTTCCCCCTTTGGCTTTGGGCGCTTGGTGGGGCAAACTAGAGACTGCTAGCGACTGTGTGGTGCACCTCCGACCTGGGCCCTGGGCCCTGGGCCCTGAGCCTCCCCCTCAACCTTCCCCTCGCCCAATTGGCTGGTGGCCGGTTTCTGGAACACAACCTGAACCGTATTTGGCCCAGCAGCGGCACTTTCAAGCTTCCCGTCGGGTGGTGATATCCAATGCTGTTTGAGATGGAGGCGTCGCAGCTTATTATTATCTGCTAAGGTTGTAAGTTGGGTTCCAACATTGAAGGCGCGGCTCCCTCGATGAAGTCTTGGAAGTTACATCCCTTGTTCCCGCTTTTTGAAGGGCCAATTCTTAACTTCTAGCTTCTGGCATTATCAGCGCTAAAGAGGGGGCAGAAACACAGCATGTCTATGAGAGTTACGACAGCTATAAAAAAGAGGTAGGACGTTTATCATAACATTGTGCATTTGTAGGCGCGCGAAATGGAGGCGTTTCTTGCCGGCAGCCATGTGGTATTGCCGCGATCTGGAGGGGTTCCGCCCCTGGCCCCTGGAAGTGGTGGGCAGTGGCGGATCTGCACTGGGAGCCACCCAATTACCCCGACTAACACGGCTTGGCACAAGTTTGCCGATGAATTGTTAATGCTGCTCCTGGTTCTGTGAATACCTAGCGAGCATGTTGAGGCGTGTTTGATCTGTTCTTGTCGCATATCTGGCTCGTCCCAAATATCTTGCTTGCTTGCTTGACCATTATCAGCTAATTGGTCACTCCTCTTTTGCAGATCAAGATGTTGCTTGAGTGGTAGGTAATGGAGCTGAAGAATTGGTGGTATGAGTTAGGTCATGACCTGACGGCAATCCGTTCACCGCTCATTTCCATCTTGGTTCCATCCCGTCGTTCCACTGACTAGTTCTAGAAGCGACCGACGGGGCGAGTGATTCTCCGAGCAACGTGGGACCGGCCGGGAAGAAGGCCGGTGGCTGGGACCTAGGTAGACACCTAATCAACCGCATTACGATCTTTCATGTAATCGGCCTCGTCCTCATCGTCGTCGTTCATTACGGGCCAGGACAAAGACGATATAGCGAATGTCCCTAGTATAGGCGCAAGATTAGGTTCTCTAGACGCTAGGGCGACGGGTATGCTGTCGAGGGTTATAGTCGTCGCTTCCCTGACCTTAAAGGACTGAATCATACCACAGACACAAGGCAAGCCTCAGTTCTCTTTGTTTTTCTTTACAATAAAACTAGACAAAGCTACAAGAAGGATCTTTTGGGCAGTTGGACTTAGAAGACCTGACATGAAAGAGGCTCAATCCTTATCTTTAGTCAACCCACCTCTTCGAGAAGACGGCCAACTGTCAAATCGGATGTGCAGATGCCCTGGATGCCTTGTGTGCAACTTGGAGCAAGCCAATTCGTCAGGACAGAGTGCATGCGTTAGTGATTCTACTCCCCCACAGAAGCACGACTGGGCGGCGATGTCCTTGTCGTTCAGCCCATGCTCGCATGCTCTCAACCCCAATCCATCGGCGAACTCTGCAGCGGGAGTGGGTGCGGAGTCAATCCCTCTGGGAACGCTTCCCTTGAGCCCAATCACTAGACCAGACACATCGGCAGGGTTAGCTTGAGTTTGTAAAATGTGCAGGAATTGGAAGGTGGTCATCTTCACTAGACCTTCGAAGGTATTTCGTGCTTGGCTAGAGATAGCTAGGTACCTAGCCCGTCACGTCTGTCACGTCCGTCAAGCATTCTGCCCCCGTTTTCATCTCGTGTTAGCCAGCTGTTGGGTACCCACACCCTAATGTCCCTGGTCTCCCGCTGCTGCACGGCGCGCATAGTGGTCCGTGAGCAAGCTGGAAAGACACGCTAGACCCTCCATAGTGCTTTGAGTCGCGCTATCAAGGCACCGTTATGGTGCGCTGTTTGCGCTTCCGTGCCGAATCTCTCATCATTTCCCGCCAGGGCGTCCTCACCCCCAGCTTCCACCCGCTATCATTCACGCCAGTTCGTGACTTTCGCCTGTGCCCCCGAGACTGACAGTAACATTTGCGCTTGGTCGAAGAACACGTCCTCGATCGCATCTTAACATTTGGGACCCCATCGTCGCGCTAGTGCTGGGACCTCTCTTCGCTTCCAGTCCGCCCTTCTTCACTTTATTTAATCCGCTTGGAGCTGCATTTCCATCCTCTGGGGCCCGGCTGCGAACTTTTCCCGCCCGTCCCTGCTCGATCTGACCCTTCGCTTCAGAGTTCTCGCCAGAACCACACCCCTGTGCTTCCGTCGCGCGCAAAGAATTTCGCTTTCGTCGCGAAACTAAGCCACGTCGCGGTCAGACCCAGATCTCGGCACTCATTCACTCCAAATACAATTTTCTTCTTCTTTCTCTATCGCAGCACAATGGCGCCCGAAAGACACCTCCCCGCACGCCACAACCCTCTTCTGATTGAGGATGTGCCAGCCCGTAAGGACCCCCTCCCTATCGCCAAAAGCGCATTTCTCGGATCTAAGCTCTGAACGTGTCGACTTACTCTGCTTTCCTTTCTTCTAGACTCCGACCTCGCGGCTCGTCGCCGCCTCGGCCAAACCCAACTAACACCGCGCATGCTCGCCGCCATTCCCGGCGAAGTCGAAAGCGCCGCTCTTGGCGCATTCGATTACGCGCACCTGCGAGCACCGCTGCCAAAGGGCATCGTTTCGGGCATCTTCAAGTCGTCACCGCCTAGCTATTTCCTTATGCGACGCAGCTACGATGGCTATATATCCGCCACGGGAATGTTTAAGGCCACCTTCCCTTATGCAGCCCTCGAGGAGGAGGAACTCGAGCGCCGGTACATCAAGTCTCTTCCCACTACGAGCCACGATGAGACCGCCGGCAATGTCTGGATTCCCCCAGATGAGGCTTTGAACCTTGCTGAAGAATATCAAATCGTCCCGTGGATCCGCGCTCTGCTTGATCCCTCCGAGATCTCCATCACAACTGGCGTCGACAGCAGCCCTCCCAAGAAGATCAACCCGCCCCCAAAGTTCTTTTCGAGCCAGCCAGCTCTCGCTCCTCCAACCCCGAGCGGTCCCCGCCGAAGCCGTCGCTCCGCCAGTCCTACGAAATCGCTTGGTCCCGTCGCTAAGCGCGCCGTCGCGAGTCCTCGTAAGCGAAGAGTCGCATCGTCTCAGTCTTCTATCGTTTCCGAGACCCAGGGAAGCAGCTTTGAATCGCAGACCAACACCCTCGTAAATGGAGAGCTGCCTTCCCAAGCTAACACTGTTTTGACCCCGACATCGTCTTTGGCCAAGGTTGAGGATGTGGATGGTGAGGTTAAGATTGAGTCGATTGAGAAAGATACATCGGCTGTGTTGGAGCCAGTTATGGAAGAGCCTAAGATTAAGGTTCAGGTCGATCAAGATGTTACGGTTGACAAGGATGGTGAAGAGACAACACATACGAAAGTAGAGGTTGAGGTGCCTCTTATCGGAGAACTCCCCTCTCCCGATGATGCAGCAAAGATGGTCGCCGATGCCAAAGCAATGGTCGAAGCTGCTCTCAAGACCGCCACCGAGGGCTCGACTGCAGATCCAGAGGCTCCGGTACCCTCGAGCAGCAAGAATAAGCGCAAGGCCGAAGATATTGCAGAAGATGAGGGGAGTGAGAACAAAGAGGGCATAGTAGAGGAGCCTCGGGCTAAGAAAGTCAAGACAGAGTCGGAACTGCGGAAAGATAAGATCCGGAAGCGGGCCTACTTTGGAATTACTGCTACGCTTGCCGTGGGAGCTGTTGGGTAAGTCTATGATTCGCTCGATGCCTTGACACGAGCATTGCTAACTTAAATGTTCAGTGCTCTTTTGCCTGTACTCGGGCCATACGTAATGAACGCACTATAGGAAGGGTGCAGTTGCGAAGGGCCTCCTTGCAGTAATTGCTGTCCCTTGGACACTTACAGATGACCCGGATGGGATGTCTTGCGAGAGCCCACCCAACACGCACGATTAAAAGATTTTGCTGGCCTGAAATACCGACGCACTACTTATTATTTCGGTCAGGTAGTTGTGTTGCTTGCTTCACAGCTCAAAGAGAATTTCCGAAACGAAACTGGCCAGAAGGCAACCATGGTTGCGTTTCAAAGGACCAACACGATTTTCGTTCTTCGGGACTGAATCTGTCTGCCACTTCTTCGCTTTCCCCTCTTTTTTCTAGTGTTTTTTTTTTCTTTCCTTTCTGCACATACCCCCGCGGCGTCGCTGTCGCCTTTGGAGACACGGAGAGAATGAGGGAGTGATTTCGGCCATGGTTCACTCAGGGGCTCTTTATTTTCAAGTGGTGGACCGGTCATTGAATGGGATCTCGGATCATTTTGTATAGGTACATATAACACACACAACACAACACACAACACACAAGCACGCACGCACGCCTTTTAGCACTATGGAATGGATAGGAGAAGGATTGGAAGGGAGGACCCTGGTGGCTCGACTCTGGCAGGGCTATTGAATTTATCATTTGACATGCACTGAGCCACTGTAAGGACCATGGCAGTTTTTTTCTTCGGTCCGTCAAAGTATCAGAGAACTTCATAAACAGTAACGTAACTTGACAGTCTCATGGAGTAATGGAATAATTGAATCAGTACTTTTTATGCATGAATATTTCTTCCAAGTGTCCAACAGTCTACAAATTTGAAATTTTGAACCTTTCTCTTCGTGATTATGGCCCTAAACCAGATCAAAGACTTGAAGAGTTCCCAAGGCTTCCGAGTAGGTACCCGCGCCGACCAGAATGTCCAGTGCACGATCCTGGGAATTCTATACAAACGGCAGGGCCCGGAGTTTCCCGCGCCGAACGTACGCCATGACGGAACCTGACCTGGGCCATCCCCTGCAAGTCCATTTCGCACAAAAGGAAAACTTTTTCCCCAGTCCCATCCATCGTCTTCCCTTTTCTCAACATTTTCCAACAAATCGACCCAGGAGAAAACTTGTGACTATCTTCAATCACCATGGCGTCCTTTTTGCTTCCTGCTTTGTTGCGGGAGCGGAATGGCCCTTGGTGAATGCATTCTTTTCAAGCCTTGATTGAGCTTCTAGTTCTATTTCCCCCCTCTTTGTTTCCCCAATCCCGAATGGGATGGAGCAAAATCCCCAAGATCGCCCAAACCTAAAGGATTAGTAGCTAAGACCGGCAATGGTCGGCTCTTCCCTTGCGGTAGTCCAATTGCAGCTCGCCCCCCTCGCGCTTATTTTGCTTCCCCTCTCGGCCGGCCTTGGGATGGCATAGCATGGGGATGGGGCACCTGACCTAATCGTGGGGATGGAGCTCCCTACTCGGGACTCTCGCCCGCCTTCATTCTCTCTTGTCCAGACAACGTACTCTTGACTGAGATATATGTCTGTTCAAAAGATGAAGCCAAACACGAGGATATGGAGGCAGCTCCTGGTGCAGCAGCGCCGCGCCTTTTCCACATCTCCCCGCCGGCTGGATAATTATGCCTTCATCGGTCTGGGACAGATGGTATGTCTTCTAATAATCTGCCAGTGTCACCCGAATATCGGCTAACCTTCTTGTTTTCAGGGGTACCAAATGGCGCGAAACCTCCAGGCCAAGCTGGCGCCGAGCGATAACGTCCGGCTGTTTGACATCAACAAGGGCGCGACGGAGAAGCTGGCAGCGGAGATGAAGAGCCAGCAAGTTGGCGGTGCCGCCTTTCAGGTTTCTGAAAGCGCGGCAGATGCTTCGAAAGACGCAGTATGTGTTTACCTCCCCATTTTCTTCTTCCTCTCCTCGGAACACACCTACCCCAAAGCTTTCATGATGAGTTTGTAACTCAATGATATTCTAAGTTGGGGCCAGCGTCTTGCTGGTCTTTTCGCGTGATTATGTTTTCACAACAAAGCCAATCCTCTGAAAGAAAGCCAAACACACTATTGCTACATATTGCTATTCAATTTTCTGGAAACTGGAAAACTAATTGGACTCCGAGTATAGGACACCGTGATAACCTGTCTTCCCGAACCTCAACACGTCAAGTCGGCATACGAGTCTATTTTGGAAGCAAAGCTGGCAGCACGTCCCCAACCTCGCCTCTTCATTGACTGCTCGACCATCGACCCCTCGTCCTCGCGTGAGGTCGCCGCAGCTGTGGCATCAGCTCTACCCGACGGACAAGGGAGCTTTGTCGATGCGCCCATGTCAGGGGGCGTTGTAGGCGCTACAGCTGGGACGTTGACTTTCATGCTGGGCGCGCCGGAATCACTCGTCGCGCGCATCGAACCAACTTTGCTCCGGATGGGCAAGCGGGTATTGCACTGCGGGCCCCAAGGCGCGGGCCTCTCGGCTAAGCTGGCGAACAACTACCTGCTCGCGATTGAAAATATCGCGACGGCCGAGGCGATGAACCTCGGTGTTCGCTGGGGGCTGGACCCCAAGGTGCTTGCCAATGTCATCAACGTCAGCACTGGAAAGTGCTGGCCGAGCGAGGTCAATAACCCTGTGCCCGGCGTCGTCGAGACGGCTCCCGCCAGCCGCGACTACGCGGGTGGGTTTGGCATTGCGCTGATGCGCAAGGATCTGAAGCTTGCTATGCTCGCGGCGAAGGAGGCGGATGCGACGCTGGCCTTGGCTGACAAGGCGTCTGAGGTGTACAAGGAAGCTGAGGCCGAGGAGAGGTGTAAAGGGAGAGACTTTTCGGTGGTTTATCGCTGGTTGAGTGGGAAGTAGGGGCTGGTTTGGAAGAGCCGGCCTTGATTTCTGCCAACCGTCTACCTACCAGATACAAATACCATCCATAATATCACCTCTTTCAAATAACACCAGTACCGGATTATAATATGTGCCAAATATGCTGGAAAATGTGCTTGTTGTGGAGTCTGGTTGCGGTAAAGTTCCCAACTAACGAAAAGTTTGGAAGCGAGATGCACAGCTCGGCACAGGTAGGACAAGGTTGGTGACGTGCAGCCTGCGAGAATCCTACTTCTTGATGAACGTACCACTTACCACGGCCTTGTCACGTTAGCTCGGCACTACCTCAGACTATATTTGCAGCTTCACATGCTGATATCAACGCTATCCCCGCAAAGCTTCGTTCACACGCCAATGATTACGGTAAGTGTCAAGATCCCGAAAGGCGGACACGCGGAGGTGGGGTTTGTGATTTTACCAGCGTTGGATTGTCTGTTTGTTGTCGACCGTTATAAGACTTGGAGCACCAAGCTGCATATGGTAAGGAAGAGTTTATTGGATGTAATACCATTTCAGCGTGTTCTCGGGACTTTTTATCCTCACAAGCTACATAGGTGCGAATACACAACTGCCTACCTAAAGACACGCTCACACACGCACATACACACCAGGTAGTACATAGCTGCCGGATGAAACCCTGCTATGTCATGCCAAGAGCTGTCCACCTCTCTGCCATGTTACCATACATCAGGAAGGGAACTATCCCGTGAATTAAATATTGAGCCCAACATATCTCATCAGGTTTCCAGGCACTGGGTTGCATCGGCGCAGTTGTACAGGGGCACATCTTATCTTTACAGGACGCCCACCGGATGCCAGTTGAGATACTACGGTCCGGGGATGGGAGATTTGGAGATGAAAAGGGGAGGGATGGGGGCACCTCATGCTTTTTTTCTCTACTTTCGACGTCATATATGTAGGTGGTCACCTCCAGTCGAACACCAGTGGGGTTGTTATTTTTGTAAGTCGTTGTGCAGTTTTCTAGACGCGGTCTTCCTACTGGTCTTGTACACTTAGTTCATGTGCATACTGCTTCAAGTTGAAGCTTCTGCAGTTTCTGCTTGTGCATACAGGATTGTTTTCCTGCAGACACGAAAGCAACCCCGGGGTTCAAAAGAGCCCGAAAGGACGGACCTCCATCATCTGCAGGGTACTTTCCAACTCTCTCTCTCTCTGTCTATCCTCCCTGTCTCTCTCGCGTCTTTGTTTTGGTTTGTTTCCCCTCAAGTGTGCTATCGATGGTTTGCTTCACACATACCCAAGATACACACACACACATACGCGTACTTCAAGCCCTCCTTCGCTCCTTCTATTCTTGAGGGCAAAGAACAAATTTCCACCTTGATCAGCTCTGCGAGAGCACGGCGGCTGGCATACACTTTCTTTTTCCTTTTTGTTCAAACCTCTCACGATGGCGGCCTCCGCGTCAAACAACAACAACACCACAGGAACCATCGATCTCGACCCCCAAGCCATCCCGCAGTACTACTACCTCTGCAACGAGGTCTCGCCCGTCTGCCCCGTCGAGGCCACCACGCTGGGCTACTTCCCCAACAAGGGCATCAACTGCTTCTTCGCCGTCGGCTTCGGCCTGGCCGGGCTGGCGGCCCTGGTCCTGGGCACGTGGACGCGGACGTGGAGCTACATGGCCTTTGTCGCGGCCGGCTGCACGCTCGAGCTGGCGGGCTACGGCGCCCGCATCCCCCTGACCGCCAACCCGTGGAACAAGGAGGCCTTCGAGACCCAGATCTGCTCCATCATCCTCGCGCCCACGCTCGTCTGCGTCTCCATCTACCTCACCCTCAAGCACGTCTGCCTCTCGCTCAACCCGGCCCTCTCGCGCGTGCGCCCGCACCTGTACCCCTTCATCTTCGTCCCGCTCGACGTCTCGTGTCTCTGCGTGCAGGCCGTCGGCGGCGCGCTGGCCGCCAGCGCGGGGTACACGAACTGGAACTTGCTGCAGCACGGGAACCGCGCGATCATCGCGGGGATCGCGCTGCAGGTCGCGGTGCTGCTGTTCTTTGGGGCGGCCGCGACGGACTACTATGTGCGCGTGAGCAGGTGGATCCGGAGCCCGCTGGCGGACCAGGATGCGCTGGCGCTGTGGCGGGATTCGCGGTTCAGGATGTTTGTGTGTGCGGTGGCGGGGGCGTATAGTGGGATTTTTATACGGTGTGTTTATCGGTAGGTTTTACCTTTTGTGTGCTCTCTGGTGGTGGTGGTGGTGGTGGTGGTGGTGGTTGGGGATGTCTTGGCGGCAGCCCCTATTTGTGCGGTAGGGGTAGTTATTGACTGAAGCTGACATTCACTCTTTCAATCTTCTTTAGCATCGCGGAAATGGCAGGTGGATGGGGCAACAAGATCATGCAGGATGAGCCGTCGTTTGTCGTTTTGGAGGGATTGTGAGTATCTCTGCCCCCTGTTCTCCTGCCTCCTTTTTTGACAGCCTAAGAACGAATCATTAACCTTGTCCCAATCACACCTATTGATTTAGCATGGTTCTCGTCCCGTGTATCCTCCTGGCTGCCTTTCCGCCCGGCTTCTTGTTCCCGCAGATGGCAGCCCGCATGTCTGCACGTGTTCAAAGTCGCATCAGCCTCAGCAGCATCGTCGGGGAGAAGAGGAATGAAGGAGGGTTAGTAGTACTGAGAAATAGCAATAACGAAGAAAGGGATGAGAATGGGAGCCAGGATAAGGAGGATATCGATCGGTCTATCTCACCGTCTACAGGTACTTAGCAGTTCATGACTGATGTTCTCGATTCTGGCCTGGGAGGGGGAGTAGTAGTTCCTCGGTCTCCAAGTTATGAGAACGGATTTTGAGGGGCGGGCGTCATCTCTCTCCAGCGTGAATACAGTCAGGATTATAGTGAACTCGGCACTCATAGTCCGCTTCTATATAATCTCAGTACATATTGACACCAATAGTGTAAGTGAAAGTTCCATGTGCCCCGATTGAATTGAAGTCTATTGTACCTGCTGGCTCCCGTCTGCGCTCAAAAGAGATATACCCCACGGAAGGAGCCCCTAGAGCACTGCTCTTTTGGCCCCGACAGAGGGCTTAAAAACAACCCCTGACCCTCTGTCCATTCGTAAACTTTCCAGCAGTTTCATAACCTTACAATGTCTCTCAACGCAGAACATTGGCCTGCATACACAACATTATAACCTCAATTCAGGGGGTGTATTTTTAATTTTGTTGAAAAATAATCCTTCTTTGTTGAGTAAGGAAGTTTTGGCCGCGACCCCTGCCCAAAAGAAAAGAAACTAACAAACAAACCAAGGTCCCATTGATGCTATTCCCGGGGAAGCCTGTGCTGCCATGCTCTGTCGGCGGGAGCCAAAAAAGCAGTGCTGGCATCCCTTTAGCCCCAATCCTCGGGAGCACTGCTTTTTTGGCCCCGACTGAGGACTTTCCAACAGCCCCTAACGCTCTGCCCATCCTAAACCTTGATTTTCTTCGACGATGGAGGCGGAGGCGGAGGCATCGCATTTTCCTTCTCGCCATCGCTCACAACCGCCTTCCGCTTCTTATTCGATGCGTCCTTGGACTGCTCTGCCTCTTCCTTAGGCGTGACGTCCTCGGGGCTAGCCAACTCAGTCTCATCATCGCCGCGCTCAACCCCCTCTCCATCCTCTTCTTCGTCTTCTTCCTCATCCTCCTCCTCCTCCTCGTACTCCTCCTCCTGATCAACCTCCTTCTCCTTTTCCTTTATCTGCTTCTTATTCAGCTCCTTCCCGCCCCACTTGACCTCCTTTCCCGATTTGTTGATCATGTGCGGATCAGACGTCTTGTCTTCTTGCTCTTCTTCCTGCTCGTCAGCACTGTCGTCCTCTTCGTAGTCTTCTTCTTCTTCGTCGGATTCGTCCTCATCATAAGAAACCTCCTCCTCCTCGTCCTCATCTTCCGTCATCTCGGGATCCTTTGCGTCCTCGTTAGACTTCTTGTTGTTTCCGCCGGTACTTGAAGAGGAAGAAGCAGAGGCCTTCTCTTCCACATTCAGCTCCGAGGCGCGCTTGACAACGTCGTTGCCAGTCCGCGAGATGCGGACGGCGGGGTTGTCGGGGTCGGCATTCTTCTTGACCGTGTTGCCGCGCTGGGTCTTGATGGATAGTTCTCCCTCGTGCTTGGTTTCGGCAACGGTGCCGGCTGGTGCACCTCCGCCCCAGTTCCAGGAGACTGTTCAAGGGGTTATGTTAATAAAACCATGACAAGTTTGGATGTATGAGTGTGAGGATAGTTATTTGAAGTTCGAGATGAAGGGGCTAAAGGGATAATTGACTGGGTTTAGGAGGCATATAGGTAAGATAGGTGGGTATATGTAGTGGTATGTCAGTGTAATAGCAGCGGACCTTTATCTCCCACCTCTGGCTCGTCGTTCCTCCCCATGTCGAGTGACTGGCCTTGGTTTTAGAACTTTGGTTTACTTAGCCCGAATAACTCCAGGCATAACCCAAAAGATTGATGAGTTGTGTAAAAGTGCGAACGAGGGTCTGATCGCGGATCAAGACCTTGCATGTGTGTGTTCTGGGTTTATTACACAGACTTGACTGGAGCTGAAAAGGGGAAGGGAGCTTCCCCCTCCCCCTTTGTTCGGCTGCGTCAAAATGGCGTAAGCGGCGCCGCGAGCAGTTCTAAACTTCCCCCAAGGGCACGCACCTCATGAATCATCGACGCTTTGTACGGTGGTTAACATCCCCAGACTAAGGCTTGCTGATCTCAATGTTAACGACCCCGCCAACTCGGCCTAGTCGTCGTGATGGAGACGCTAAATCATAGTGACGCAAACGAAAAACGAAACAGTGAAGAGATGAGAGGAAATATCCCAATGCTATCTCTCGCTGTAACGGGTTCCGCGCCGTTTTCGGTAGCCTTGAATGATAACACTCCAAACCAACCGTACAATTTTGACCGTTCGGAATATCCCCGTCGAGCATCGAGCCTTGGCCCCTAAAATCCAAGTCCCAACCCCTTTTTATATAAGAGGTGACGACAGACCACAGACCTATCAAGTGACCACCGATATGTGTAGTCGATGCAAGTGTCAGACACAAATCGTCTATGTTTAAAACTCTTTCATGTGTCAATATGTACTCGACGACGACTTCCAACTAAGGGCCCTAACCGTAAATCTAAGTAACAGCAGAGCTATATTTAAACAGTTCCTCTCGAGCCACAAGTGACAAGGCTCAACCATCACTTCAATTAATGCAATGCCATATATATCAAATCCACCCAGCCTCGCTCGCTAGGACACCTGCATAAGCCTTGCCTTCTCCCCACTATATACATCATCATCATCATCTTCATCGTCCTCTTCTTCATCACTCTCCTCTTCTTCCTCATCATCCTCTTCCTCTTCCTCCTCCTCTCCACTTTCCTCCTCCCCGCTCTCCTCCTCCTCCTCCTCATCCTCCTCCTCCTCCTCCTCCTCAACACCCACCGTCCCCTCACCCTCACCCTCATCCTCCGCAAGCCAATCATCCAGCGTCTTCCCGCCCACCGCCTCTCCCAACCCATTCCCATTCCCATTCGCCTTCCTCGTCATCCCACCGCCGCTACTCCTAGCCGCGGCATCCAAACTCTCAGCCGCCGGCACGACCCGCTTCTCCCCGTACGCCGCACCCGCCGGCACATCAACATCCCTGAGCTTGCTATCCGGTTCCCTGCCCGCCTGCACCCAGTCCGGCAGGTCCTCGTAGCCCCTGAGCCCGTGCACGCCGCCGCCGCCAGCGAGCACCAGCGCCGACGAGCCGAGGGTGTAGCCCCTCCTCGTCTCCGAGGGGCTCGGCGCCTGCGGGGCGGGCTTCGGCGCGAGCAGCATCAGCGTCGCCAGCTGTGGCACGCCGAGGAGGGCCTTGTAGAGGCGCGCGCGATCTCGCAGGTCGTACGAGGTGTCGTAGCGGACCAGGAGGAGTACGTAGCTCCAGAGCTTTGCGATGGGGTGGTCGTCGTCCTCCAGTAGCTTTGGCGGCGGCGGCCCGGGCTCCTCGCCATCGGCGCCTTGGGACGACGACGCTTCGATCTGGCGGTTGACGTAGTGGAGGTAGACTTTTGCGCCTAGTAGGACAATCTGCCTTTTTGCCAGCTCTGACTCGGATGCGAATTCTTTGAGCAAGATCCTCAGCACGTCAGCAGCGATGTTGTCCTCGCCATTGAGCCCGGAGAACTCGCCGACTAGCCATATGATGGTTGCCCGTGCCTGGGGGTCTGTTGCGGAGTCGAGGTTCTTGGCTAGCCGGACCACGGTGGCGACGTGCGCTGCTGGCTCCTGCTGGATCAGATGTCGGATTACAGTCAAGCTCTCTGCTGCTAGTGTCCCGTCCAGACTTGTGATTTGGCCAAGCAACAGCCGTAGACATCTTGGTGCAGTGTCGGCGTCGGTTTGCGCGCACCGCCCAATCGCCCTGACCGCCTCCCGAACGAGCACCTTGTCAGACCCCCTACTGAAATGCTCCAGCTCGTTGAGTATCAGGCTCTTCACGTGGGCAGGCGCATGCGGGAAGATGAGCGTCAGCAGCTCGAGTTTGAGCTCCCATACTGGCTGAGGGTCTGTAGCGCGCACCAGAAAGTGGGTGGCATACTTGACAAACTCGGCTGGGTTGTTTAGACAAATGGAGACGATGTTGAAGAGGGCAATCTGCTGGATGTCTTGCGCGCCACGAAGGAGGGCTATGAGCGGCCCAATGGCCATCTGGACATAGGCCGGGGTGCCAAGAGCTGAGTAGCACCGCGCAACCGCGACCACGACACCCGAATTGCGTGACTGTAGGAGAGGCTTGATGCTGTTGAGAAGTAGTTCCAGGTCTGAATCCAGGACAACGACCTGCTCTCCTTCGGGGCTGGCGTCAGCTCCATCGCCATAAAAATCTTGAAGATTCTTCTCCTTGCTCTTAACAACCCTCGTCCGTCTCGGGAAGCACTTCCGCGCGTAGATAGCCATCAAGCGCAGCGTTGCTAGCTGGCTCCACTCGTCCATATCCACGATCATTTTGATCAAACTGCGGTAGTGTTTATGTATCAGGTCTATCCTTTCGGGACAGACTTCTAAAAAGGCGGTCACGGCAGCGCCTGCAACGTAGTACTGCCTATCGCCGAGAAGAGTCGAGAGGTATTCGAGAAGCTGGGGCAGTTGGGAGGGGTCGAGGCGGTAGCACTTTGGGATGGCTAGGGCAGCGGCGCGGCGAACGTATGTGCCCATGTCTCCTGCGCCTTTCCTGATGGCAAGCGACACGATCTGGCTGATGACAGGGACTCGTATGCCCGACATGGTGCGCAGGGCCAGGGCGCGCACCTGGGGGTTCTTGTCGGAGAGCGACTTCTGGATGGTGTTGATGGAGAGGAGGGCGAGGTCGGGCTCTTGCTCGGCATGGTGGATGAGGTAGATGTAGACGAGCTTCTTGATTTCGAGGTTGGGGGAGGCCACGTTCTTCACGACGGAGGAGAATAATGGGAGAGTCTTTTGCGACTTGTACATCATCTGCATTGGGGGTGGAAGGGCAGCAGTCAGTCAGCGATAAGCTCGGGGCCCCTTTCTTCTCTTCCCTTTTTATCCAGAGCTAAAGGGGGAAACGCACCGATATGACACGGCGCAAGCCATCGAGAACCTCACGTTCATTTCGGCTGTCGAGGAGCTTCTTAACCTGGGTTCGATCGAGCGGCCTGGACGAGGACGAGGTGCGTGAGCTTCGGGCGGCCGAGGCGGCATCGAGCGTCAACTCTCGAGCTGGCCGAGACAGGAAGCAAAAGCGTCAGTTGTCATGGCACTTGTTTGGTCCAGTTCGCATTCTGAAAGCAATAACCTACCGCTCTCGAGCAGACTCGATATCCTCGATATGGATTCCATAGCTGTGGTAGCTCCGACCGGACCTTCAACGCGGTCGACCTTCTTTTGGCTGTACTGCTCGCGCCGGGCGTCTTTGAGCAATTGCTTTCGCGGCTGTCCAGTGACGTGTGACGTGATGTGCGGTGTGGATGGTGGGGTGGGGGATCGAAGCTCCCTGGCGCCTTGGGTATCTCGGTACCTTATCAGAGGGGAGCTATGCGCCTAAACCCCTCCATCGCCAAAGCGGGGGCCCTGGCTGACCTGGACGAACAAGTGCGGGTCGGCCCGCGAAGATGCGACGGATGAATCTATACTTTGAAATCTTTCCCATCGCGTCAACAATATGGAAGCAGGTGCTACGATATGATATGACATGATAAACAGCTGAATGAATATGGCGTGACACCAAAGAGGGAATGGCGTCGCACCCTCTCGTTTTATCGCCAGCTCTCCCCACCGAGCTCCTCTGGTACATCATCCACAGCTGCGCCTACCCAACCACTCTCATTGTCGGTTCCAGCCGGTCTGAGTTCCTCGCCTCTCTTGTCCAGGACGTCAGACATCAACAACAAGAAGAAGACCAAAATGGCTCAGAAGACATAACCGCGACTCGAGCCACACAGCTCATTGCAGCCCCCTCTACCAGGTCGCCATTGCACGACATATACGCATCGTCTTCGCCCCCACCGTGTCCCACCTGCGCGCCTTCCTATCTGTCTTTTCTGTCAAAGACTCCAAGGTCCCTTCTCCACCATCAGCGGTCCCAGTGGTCCCAAAACCCAATACGGCAGATACAATGAAACACCCTCTCCTGCTCATATACGGCTTCTTACACATACACCGAGAGACTAGCGAGTGGAGTGTCCAGGGGCTGAGCAACACCGCCGCCGTATTCGTCGAGGCCGCCAGGCGCGTGGCTTTCCAGGCAGTGGTTGTCGAACCTATCATCGCCCATGAGGGTGAGGAGGAAAGAGACCCAATGACTCTCTTGCTTACGGAGATGGTGCCCATCCTGAGCGGTAGCGCCAGACGCGCTGGGCCGGGCTTGGCAGGGAGTGGATGGACTGGTAAGACAGTTGATGTGCGACGGGTTTTGGGACGCTGGTTTCGGTTCAAGTCGTGCGATTGGGGGCCAAGAGACGGAGATGAAAATAATGCACACACGCCCGAGAAACATAACAGCTTTATTGAGAATGACGATATGACATAGCAGCACAATATGCATGGCCGAGGCCTATCTGTCCCTTACTCCTGCTAATAATCAAAACAACAAAACGCCATCCCGTGGTATCCATGCTCATGCCCTTTGGGCTATAACAAATATCCAGACCCATGCCCATCATCCATGACCCAACCACATCACGACATTATTTACCAAAACAGATAAGGAAAAAACAAAAAGGAAACAAACGGTGAGGACACAGAGCCAGCTCAGATGGCCTGTTCCATCTCGGTGATGTAGAGCTTGATGTGCGACTCCATCTTGAGATACTCGTCATACGCGGCATGTACCTCGTTTTCGATATTCTCCTTCAAGTCCAGCATCTGTCATTCATCACATCACGTTAGCAAAAAGCCCAAATCACAACTCTAAACCCCCCCAACACAGCAAAAACAAGCCAAAAACATACCTTCTTCTCCGTCTGCTCAATCCGCACCCTCCTCCTCTCCATATCCTTCCCCTTATCCGACCGCTCCTCCGTCAACTTCTTATGCACCGCCCGCAGCTCCTCCATCTTCTCCTTGGCCCTGTGCGCCTTCTCCTGGCTCTGCGCGCGCAGCGTCTCGGTGCGCTCGGCCCACTTGGCCAGCTGCCGCTGCAGCAGCGACTCGGTGCGCTCGACCTCGCGCACATTCGCGCCGCGCTCCGTCAGCGCGTCGCGCTGCTTCGCGTTCTTGATGTTCTCCTCCTCCTCCTTCGCGATCTCGACCGAGATCTCGTCCAGCAGCTTGATGCACGACGCCACCTCGGTCGACACGACGGCGAACGAGTCCGACGACGTCTGCAGCGCGCGCGCGCGCCGGTCGAGCGAGTCGATGTGCGCCTTGTCCGCGTTGAGCGTGTTGCTGAGCTCCGTCAGGCTCGCCTGCAGCGCCGACGGGCTCTGCAGCACGTACGGGCGCAGCTTGGCGCTGTCCTGCTTGAGCGCCAGCTTGGTCGCCGTCTTGTCCTCGAGCTCCATGGCGAGCTCGCTCTTCTTGGTCTTGGCGTCCTCGAGGCGCGCGGCGACCTTCTCCTGGCCCCTGCGTAATTCTAACAAGAGCTTCTTGAGGTCCTCGTTGCGCCTCGTCTTCTCCGCCACCAGGGCCTCCATCTGGCGCCGGTTGTGGCGCATCTCGTCCAGCTGGGCCTCCATGTTCTGGTTCTCGACGTAGAGGTGCTCGATGCGGGCCTTGGCCGTCTCGGCGCGGTTGCAGTGCTCGTCGATGACGCTCGTCTGGCTCTCGCGGAAGCGCACAAAGTTGATGACATAACTGAAGATCTTGACGAGCCGGTCGTGCGTCGGCTTGTAGAGGTCCATGAAGTTGAAGTCGTTGACGCCGCAGTCGAGCATGAGCCGCCGCAGCGACGCGTAGAAGCCCATCAGGCTGCGCGTGTCGGCCGGCATCAGCGCGTCGCCGTGGTCGCCGCACACGTCCTCGACCGCCGCGCGCATCGCCGGGTCGACCGTCGCGCGCGTCTTGTTCATGAGTAGCTCGCCGAACCACTCAAAGATCATCTGCACCTGGATCGGGTTGGGCTTCTGCAGGTCCGCGACGGTAAAGGAGATGCCGAGCTCGTTGATGCAGCCTACGATCTCGCGGTCCGGCAGGCGCATGTTTGCGTACGCGGCTTCCTCCTCTTTTTTGCGCGTCCGTGATTGTTGCTGCACGGGCGGCAGGATCGACATGCGCGGGTTGAAAGCCATGGTGGGCGTTTTGATCTCGCGCGCGGATCTTAATATCTTTGGCTTTCGTGATGACCCCTTTTTTCGATTATTTGTCTTTGTCGTCGTCGTCGCGCGATCGGGGTTGCGGGGTCTGAGTGGTTTGGATGCGACTGAACTTTCCTTTAAAGTCAACACCAGGGTGTTGACGTTTGGCGGGTTGGGTGGTGGGGGTGTTGCTTGGGAAACAGCGCCACCCGAGTCGGGCTTAGCGGCTTCGGTTATTGCATGGCGTTCTCTACGGTGTATAGCATTACCTTACCACCAAGCTCCGAGCTACCTGAGGAGCTCGCCTTGACCAGTCGCGAGAAACTCTACGCGGCATCGACAATTTCGGGCATCTTTAAGCCCTGACATGGTTCGATGTCAACCACAAGAGGCATCCTTTGCCGTCACCATGTTGTCCCCTCAGATTAAATCTAGACGATACGAATTACGCCCGTAGACCGAAGCTGACGCTGCACTAAGTGCGACTTACCACACAAGCTCACCGAGCATTGGACTACCGGGTCGTACCTTCCGTCGCACTCGAAGTTGTGGTTCTTGTGAATGGGCTGTGATTGCGGCAGTGATCCATAACCATCTCTGGAATGATGCGCAGGTCACTCATCCACTCATCGCGAAAGGCAGCACCTGTAACGAAGCGGATACAAGCGAGGACGGCTTTCGTATCACGACGCGTGTAGGCGCGGGTGTATATGAGTGAATCCAAGCGAATATGCTAATTTGCTCCTCCCGAGACGGATGATGAGATGGATGCGTGGGTAAATGGTACATCATCCATGGATAATCAGAGTTTCTTATCTACATATTCAGGAGATCACTTACAAATGCGCAAGTCGCCATCTCCGGATTCGACTTCAACGACAAGACGAAAACACTATTCTAGGATTCGTACTCGGTATCTATTACTAGAATAATGAAGCATCACGGCATCTTATTAGATACGCACCACCTCACGCACCTTTTTATGCCGCAAGCCTCGTTCGTGCTGGTCGAAATATGGCTCGCTGCTGCTGTTGCTGCTGCAGCGCTGTGTTGTCTGTGCAGGCAGTGAGACTGAGAGTTGCGTCGCTGCCGCCGCCTGCATCCACCCGAAATGCCCGCTTCTTGGCGTGGAATGGAGCATCTTTGACACCATTCAGACACAAACCCCTGATCCTAGGATAGTGCCCATTCTGGGTTTTCACAGCGAATTAGGTATTGTTGATGCCCGGCCTCAGCAGCGACCATCGGACCCAAAATGCAAGTCGAAATGGAGCCCCCGGGGGCTGGGGGCTGGGCCGGCTGCACGAGATCGGGACTAAAAGACCCTGATGATCTTGAGCGTCTCGCCTTGATTACAATTCACAGCTGACGGCATGAAGCCTTTTCTAGCACGATGGTAATGAGAGCAGGACCCAGAAGAAAACCAACATCGGACGATGCGGGCTGGTATCGGGTCCTTGCAGAACTATCCTGTATATACTATCAAGTCGGGTGTTTGCAGGCTTCCCGAGCTAAAAGTAGAAGGACATGTTTCGAGACTTGTGTTGCACATGGCCCTTTTCCACGATCAGCTCAATCGGGCGAGCCAACTTATCGTTGCGCATGTCATCCAAAAGAAAGAGAGAGCATTTGGATTTTGAATTTGCCTGAGTCCTAGGACCTAACAGACGGCACCCACGGCACTTGCAGTTTTGATTCCTCACTGTGGCCCAATGGAACGGGACGTGCGATCTGCGTTTTGAACTTCCCCATTCTGACGGGCTACCGTTGAGATCCGCCCCGTGGTCCGTCAGATTGGCTGCCAATGCCATATCTGAATCAAAAAACATGTTTTTCTCACCCACGACTGATTGGCCCATCTCGAGAAAGAGTGGATGGAGGGGGGACACCTGGAGGAGGGTATGACGATGAAATCATGAAACATCGTGGCGTCGATAGGCTAGATAAAACTCCCAGCCATTGCTATTGTCGTTGCTTTTTTCTCGAGTCAGCTCTTTCCCACCTCTTGGGGGCTTCAACGCAGGCGATTGGCCCCCTGCACTCGAGCTTCAAATCTGCTGCTGTGCGAGAATTTCTGATGATGTATGTCCACCTCGGCCAGTTTACTGGGCCAATTGGTCGCGACTGAAATGAGGACCAATTGTTCCAGCGTCCAATCGACTTGTTGTCCTGGGGTTTCTCGTCGGTCTCGTGGCCTATTCCTCATGTGAAGCGGCGTAATCATGACTCTTGTGCGAGACATGCCTAAGGCAAGGCAAAATGTGGAGTGCAGAATATCATGTAGGTACGGAAAAGACGTACCTTTGCTAGCTCGCTGAGCTTGCCTAGCCCTCGTCGACCAGGTAAGCTAGATATGTATCTCGTCACATTTGCATGTTAGTAGCTACCTAGTAGTAGTTCTCAACTTCGATTTGATATTAGATGTTCTCTCTATAGGCGCTGGCAAGTATGAACCGAACAGGACTTCAAATTGGAGGTAGCAATTGACGGTGACATGACCGTCTCTTAATTACGGTACCTTGTGTGAGCCCCAACTGATGTAGTCGAGGTTTGGGGGCAAATGGGTTGCGACGCTGAAATGTCTTGCCTTGACGCGTATTGGCTGCATTGGCATGTACCTCGTAGACGTATCGTGACGGGACAAGCGTGCAGCGGGCAACCAGCGCAAGCAAGCAGCCATGCTACACGTGTCAACCTTACAGGCAACGCATCTTCATCTACAGCCCCGCTGGTCGTCAATAACTCGTCGACGTGTAAGATCTTGCTGCACGGAATATGCACTTGAGTATCGCGGGTTCAACGCGAGTGGACGGAGTTCATTTCAAGTAAGGCAGGTAATAAGTGCAGTCAGGATCCAAAAGTCTGGCTGCAAGAGCCTATAAGCAATTTCTTTTGTGGCTATCAATGCAGTTCGACATGAGGTACTGCTGTGAGTGAACCTTATTTTAGTGAGGGAAAATTGATCGCTCCACATGCCCTGGTAACGGAAAAAATCCCTCGGTACCTACCAGGTCGCGGAGTTTTGTGGCAAACGGCGCCAGAGTTTTGGTCTCCAACTTTACTTACAACTTTCGCGACTATCAACCACTCGTCGTCTTTCTTACCCGGCAAGCCAACCTACCCAAAGTTGCCAAGGCGCCTCAGATGCCCATGGTATATGGCCGGATTGCTGACTGCAGAAAGCCACATGCAGCCACCTCCGAAACACCCTCTGCCCATGAAGGAGGTGAGAGGGGTCACGGTGCGATGATGATGATGATGAAGCGAGCAGAGGTTCGTTCCTCCTTAGACGGACTTCAGCGACAATGGCGTACTGCGCTCCCGAACTGCTGCATGCTCCATTATCTAGCCAACTATAAGGCGATGACGCCAATGCACGGTGAGATTCGACACAGCCATGTTGATGTTGAACCATGCCGAAGAGTTTGGCCTTTCGCGCGCGCTGCGATGACATAATTGGTGACATTCGCTTCGTAGTTCGTCCTCGAGAGGGCTAGCGGTAAAGTGTGTGATAGCTCTCGAAAGGGCTAGATGAACGCCACCAGAGGACAACCTCCATCTGATGTATGAAACATACGTTGTGCTCCCTTAAGATACGCCTGGGTATGCTGGCTTGCTCGGGGACAATGAAGCTTTCGGATACTACCGCTTCAGTGGTGATGTTAATCCTCTCCGAGAATTGCACACGCGCCCCTGAAACAAACACGTACGGAAGAATGTGTGAATGTTTGACCGAGGCTCATGGCCCGCGTCTTGACTTGCGGGCAGATGTGGGGTATGCGGCAAGAGACGAACTTTCAAGGTAGAACATCTACGTACGTATTGTCGTGGTCTTGGGATATGACTGCCCGTCCGAGTATGATCAGATAGATGTCAGCTGGTAGATGTCGATTCCAAAGAGGCGGTTACCTGGGCAGCTTTTGCGGTCCATCACAGCCCATCACAACCGCCGGAGTCCGACAGCTGCATGCAAGTTAGGACAATTATCCTCCGTCGGAATATTTGCTCATGTGTCGATGTCAACGGGGTCGGGTCGCTTCCAGGACTGTCGGAGCTGGAATTCAAGTCGACTCAACGAATAGCAGCTGAGTCATTAGAGCACCTGAGCAGCTAGAGAGCAGCATCGTGAAGCCCGTTTACACGGGCTCCAGCTGGACGCTAGAGGGGTAAACGCCAAGCAGGGGCACGGGTGAATAAGAAAAAAACGGCCTGCATCGATCGATAGTCGATCTTATCATCCAATTGACGTAGCCACTCGCCCGACCCCCCGGTTCCCTAGCTTTCTTTTTCTCATGCCTGATGACCGGCGCCGTTTTTCACTGGCAAGCTCAACGAACTGCAAAAGACTTAATGGTGGGGATTCAGAAAAGGTCACACGAGGGCTGGTGGAATTGACGGTGTAATGGTATGGGATGGATGGAGGTGGCAGGGGAAGCATTGGCGACGATGCCACCCATTTCCTAGCAGATAATTTGATAATTTAACGCCGTCATCCAGTGGGAGGCAATTGGCAAAGTGGCGGGAGTGACGAACGATTTGACGATGAAAACAAAAGAGGAATAGCCCGCAAGAGCTGTGAGCCCAGGGAGACAGCCAGGCTCACAGGGCAGACAGATCCACCCCCATAGCGACGGGTGACGGGCTTCCCTCCCCGCTCCGTTTTTCCCCTCTGAGCCCGCTAAGCCCGCTGAGCCCGTCTGGGCTATGATCCCTGTCCCGTGACTTCACTGGGGGGGGGGGCAAAAAGAGTCCCTGAAGGGGAAGAGAGCAGCAGCAGGTGGGAGCCGGGTACCTTGCTTTGCTTCCCTGCTGATTGCACCTGGCGCCTGGTTCTTATTTTCTTTCTGGGGTCCGTAGGCGGCTTTCGTGGATGATGGCTATGCTGAGTTGGGACGAACGAGCCGACGGGCTGCAGCATTGGCGTGGGCGGAGGCGGTTGTGTGCCACTGGCCACAGCAGTAAGAGCACAGTCTGTGCCCTGTGCTAGGTCCATACATGAAAGATGGGATGTTTCTTTCCCACTTCAAGTGTCAACCTGGAACTGTTTTAGCCCTCAAAAGGATGCCTGAAATACGGATGTCCTTGACATCCTGGTCACGGCCACGTCTGACCACGGCTGCGGGCCCTCGACCTCCCTCAGACATTTCACCCCCGCTGATCGCATTCTCCTTGCCTTGGGTGACAGGCCAGCTATTCCAGCCCACCAGGCCTGGCCACAACCCACCATTGGGCAGCCCACCTCCCGTCACCTCCATCCATCCCGTCACACCTCGCGTATTAGGCGTGCCCACATCCCTCCCTTGGGGCGTCTTCTGGGTCTCGTCTTTTTGAGCTCCCGCGCTTTCTTCCACCTTCATACATCAGCTACCCTACCTTGCAAGCTTAGTTGCGTGACCTTTGTGTGTGTTTGTCGGCGTTGACCTTTGTCGCCCTTCATAATCAACAAAGCATTTCATCTCATGTCGCGGGCGCATTTCGATCGTTGATTATTTTAGCCAAGTTACACATCGAGTAACTTTTGCCAGCATAAGCAACACACGTCGCACTCGCGCGCGCACTCGCAGTCGCAGCAGCATTTCAGAAGCATTCCACTTTCATTCCACCCGCACTAGCTTGGAGCTTCACACAGCCCCCCATCCTCGGACAAACAAACAGCCACCCACCAACGACACCACAACCACCACCACGTGAACAGCCTGGGGCATTCATATTCCTCTATTGTCACCTGAACCTTGACTTTCACTCGGTCGTTGGACAATCGGTGAAGCATGCTTTAGAGACACTCGCAAACCCACAAACCCCCAACCTCGTCGAGACATATCGATCCCATCCCGTTACCACACCGCAGCCAGTACCTCCAATCAGTACTTACCATGGGCAGAATGAACAGTCGCCACTCTCCTCCACCAAGTCATATTAACCAGCAGCACTGCACACCCTTCTCCCACTGCCTATAAGCGGTATCTGAGAGATCGCTCTCTTTGTCGCATCCTCGCGACAAGAACCGACAATGGCACCGTGGCCCTTTCGCCGGAAGAGCCGCAGGAAGCGCCCGTCGACATTACCGGCCGTCAAACCTGGCGAGACGTCATCGAGAGGACGCGCGGCGGATACGCATCTCAGTCTTCCACCAAATCCGACGAGGCCAGCTGTGCCCATATCAGCACCCTCTCCAGAAACACAGCAAGTAAAAAAGCAACGATCGGAACCCAACAAGTTGCAGCGCCGACCTCGAACGTACAGCTTCTCGCCAGATCGCAATGACGCCATCAAGGTTGTTCGGCAGACGGGCGCAGGGGCGAAGCGTACCCGAGATGATGACGGCGATAACCTCGGCAGTGGCGTGGGCGCCACCAACATTGATGATGATGCCTTCCGCCGTGCGCCCACCCTGCACAATAAGCGCGACGGCGATCATCTTCCCCGCAAGAAGTCGAGTAAGAAGCGACGTCGAGATGATCAGCAGCGCGAGGCGGAGATCAAGGCCATGAGCAACTTCATGCCCCTCCGACCCGCCACCGAGGACTGGACTGCTGGCCGCCCGATGAAGAAGGACAGCAAGAGAGTTAGGAACGGTATTGGCTTCGGCTTCAGGGGCTCATCCCGGAACGAGTGGGATAACGACAACAGGTCGTCAGACATCTCCCTGCCTCTAGCCGAATCTATCCATTCGAGTATGTCTTCAGATTCTGAGCACATCTCATTCAAGGTTTCAGTCTTTGAGGCCCTTGCCCCAAGACCGACACTACAGTACACGGTGCATGCAAGATCAGGCCCCGGCAGTCATGAGGCAGGCGATATGCCGTTCAGGCGCTCCTCTCAACGGCAACAGAGAAAGCTCTCGATGCCTATACCAGAGGCTACGCTCAGAGCACATAAGCGCATCGATAATCTTGCGGATGACCTTAATGCGAGCGACTTGCGAGAATTGATGGAGCGAGATAATCGCAGACGGGAGAGAAAGCAGCAACGAATCCAGGAGAAGCTGCAACGCGATCTCGCCAGGCAGGCCGAGAAACACATTGCTGCCGACCGCGAGGCACGGAGACAAGGCAGAGAGTCTCCCCCAAATCTTGAAAGAGGGGTGCTCGGTCGGGAGTCGTTTGGTCTTGGCGTCGATCCAGCATCTGCTGTGATAACGTCGTCTAGAAGACGGCAGCCAAGCGATTCGCCCAGAGCGATGAGCAAACGACCGGTAGAAAATGAAGATATAACCATGGAAGATGATTCACAACCGAATCCCCTTACTGCCTTCCACAGAACCGACAGTATCCCGCTGGGAGCGCAGCCCATTCGAGAGCCGGAAGAGCACCTACCGCCACTTACAAGCCCCAAGTCGAGAAGCTCTTTCCTTCGGTCAAAGATATCTCGGTCTAAATCGCCACAAGAATCACACTCGGAATCATTACAGAAGGGGTCTGAAACTAGCAGCTCCAGGGGTCCGCTTTCATGGACGTCCTTCTTCAAATGGGGCAACAAGAACAGGCACAGCTCAGGAGGCCCATCGTCTTTTTCCAACACGTCGCGAGACTCGATGCAAACAACAACACAACTACCAACTCCGCCAGTCAACTTTGCACCACGACGGGTCAGCGCAGGCGTTCCGAAACGGACTATGTCTCGCTTCCGTGAAGACCTCCCGGAATTACCCTTATCCCCCCTCAGTCTCGAGTACAATCGCCCGAGGCAGATGTGATCCCTCCCACGCCCCTTATTCCCGCCGCCTCGGTTAACAACAACAGCAACCATGGTCTTGGAGGCACCATGACGTTTGTTTCGGCTCAGGTGTCTACATCAGACACACCTACATCCGAGCGAAGATCTATCGAGGCCATGCGCCAAACACCATCCACATTTGGGCATCCGGATGAGCCTCCACTGGCAACCCCCGAGCCTCAGACCATCTCCCTTGCATCCATAGACTCGGAAGCCTCGTGGCTTTCTGGCCGGATATCAAAGAAGCGCAAGTCATCAGGCATCCTGCAGCCGGCGCCCTACAGCCAGATGCTCCAGCGAACATCTGAATCAGAAACCGAGCAAACCGGCGAGAACGACACACTGAACCTATTTGCAAACGAGGGGTCGTCCATCATCACCGATGACGATTACCTATCACGCTTCGCGCGCTCAAAGACGAACCCCCCTGGCCTGAATCGCATGTCCACCGGAGAGGAGGCACGACCGTCCAGCGACGAGGAGGAGGAAGCCCACTGGGGATCTGTCAAGGGACAGCAACCCAAGGTTATCCATGTCGCCCCCAGTGTCGAACGCATGAAGAGTCGCGAGGGCCTGCTGAAGTCGTTTGGCGACGAGGGCGAGGCGAACAACGATGGTGCCGGCGATTCACCCGTCAGTGGCGCTGGTGATGATGGCGTTCAACGAGCGACCAGCATCAACCTCGGCCAGGGGCACGCCCGGCGCATCAGCGCGGGCAGCGCGCGGCTATTGTCCATCACTCCGCGCCTGTCAGCTGATGGGGCCCGGCGGAGCATGTCGCCACAGTTGTGAGAAGATTGAACTTGGCGCAAACAAGGGTTTTGCGAGGGTACTAACAGGAGCGAGAGCGAGAGCATGCAGCAAGACGACAGACATATGTAACGACTGGACCAGCTGATCACCACCTGAGATATTCACACACATTCATTTGCAAATTTCCTTTCGTCATTTTACAACCAGACAGCCGACGGCATTTTCTTTATATTCTCTACCGACCAATATTCGCTCATTAAACAACAATAACCAATTCCCTTTTGTCTGGAAGAAAAAGAAAACATGAAAATCGTCAAAAAGAGAAACAGTGGTCACGAATTTACGACATATCGAATTATTCTTATGGGATCAGCCATACATACATACAATCTTGTTGTTTCCTCTTTGCTCCTGCTCCACCCTTCGAGCCTTGGATCAGGTTCAAGTTCAGGTTTTCGGGCTCCGTTTTGATCATGGTCAGGTTGTCATGTGTTAGCACGAGTACTCATATGCATTACACATATAGCATGATTGGCATGCGCTCACCCATGTACGATTACAGTGCCGCTGCCGCTTGTCATAGCCACAGCGCACACTCTTGCTCTTTGCTTGTATCTCTTTCTTTTTTTCTAAAGTATCTCTCTTTTTTCCCTTTCATTGTCAATTTTATATATCAGTCAAGGATACCCATCAAGCGGCGGTTCCGGTTTTCCGTCGCCTTCCGGCCTCTGGTCCAAAATGGAGTCGAGGTACGGGTCTGGTTGATTTTGAGTAACACGAGAGACAGGTATATACACATATATGGACGGAGTCGCGTTTGGTATTGACATTGATGATGGGACGGAAATGTGTACGGTTTGTTGGGTGGCCGGGCCGGCCAGGTCTTTGGGAGGAGTTCTTTGTTACCGGGGGCAGGATGAGTGGATGATGGATGGGTGGTGGTATGTTGAAGAGCATCGAGTGCACACACGACACGACACCACCACATTCAGTCCCCCCCCCCCGCATTACTACATCTAGACGTCACGCTTTTTACAAAGAAAAGAAACCCTCATGCATACTTTTGTTGTAATTATGAGATGTTGTTTGCTTTTGCTGACGCGTGGACACACTCACGCATTCTCTTCCGCTTGGAAATCTCCTTTTTATGATATGTTTCAACTGACTAGACGGGCTGGATTGAAATGGATGGGAGGCGCATGGATCAACGGACGGATGGAATAAACGGCACATCTGGGACAGCGATTTGATAAAGCTCAAAGGGGATAGCGACAATGGGTCAGCGTATTCTGCTGCACAACAGGTCAAGCATTGATGTGAAGGCTGGCGTTGAGACTTCTTGCTTGCTGTTGCTCTGATCAGCTCGGCCTGGGATGAGCCACATGTAGCTGCTGGTTCGATATCGAATGATATACAAGCGAAAAGCTGCTTTTGTTCATCTTCAGTTGAATCTTGGTGTGATGAGAGACATGTGATGTATCTGTGGTTTCATGTTTCCCCAAGTACCTGGGTATATCGTATGGTATCGTCTGTTAAATTTCTAGAGTGATTGCTCTGTCTCTTTATCTTTCTCTTTCCCCTTCTTATCGTCACCCTCAGCTTCCTCAGGAAACTGACCCCCAACAGCCTCTGGGCGTTACTATCGCCGGGCATGGTGGGCATCTGCATCGCCCACACCTGACTGACATGTGTATAGTGGTTATAGCCATTGCGGGCAACCGGCGCTGCTTTGAGGACATCGAATAGCTGACACACAGTGATTAATTCTGCCCATTCACGATAGAAAAATTACGTAGTCAAACTCACCCCCTCAGAAGTGATATACTCCCCCCTGATATGCACCCCCAGCACGCGGCCAATGACAATGTCCGAGTTGCCGACGAGGTGCGGGCCGCCGTACATGGCCTCGCCGTGGTGCTCGTTGGCGACGCGCACGATGCTGTGGACGCGGCACTCGAGCGAGACGGGCGAGGCGGCGACGCGCGGCGGGCGCACGACGCGACAGGCGGCCTTTTCGATGCCGCCGTTTTCAACGAGGGTGAACTCGTCCTCCCACGTCTCGAGCGCGGTCGCGTTCATGTCGGCCGCCTGCGCGTGGCTGACCATGTTCCAGACGAACTCGTTGGTCTCGGCGCAGTTGAGGACCGTGTCCTTGGAGCGCTTCTTGTAGAGGGATTGGTCGGCGACGAAGCTTGGGGGGAGGGGGGGGTGGGGGGTGTTAGTTTATGTGCGTACTCGTGTATATGCGTGACATGTGTAAGGTAGACTTGGGTGGCTGTTTATATGACTGGAGACTTAATTACAGAATGGTTGGCGGGTCAAACGAGACATTGGTAAACTGACTGAAAGGCGCCAGGTTGTCTTTTCCATCCCGGCTCTTGGTGCTGATCCAGCCGATGGGGCGGGGAATGACGAAGCTCTTGAAGGGGTCGTGTGGAAGACCTGATCTCTGACCCTTAGGTGGCTCATAGAAAATGTCTGGGCGCGACATGTCGTTGGTGTGTACTGTGTGTATAGCTGGTTCAGGTGAGGTGAGTGGTTAAGATCTGTGAGGACTGGGAGGAAGGGTGGGGTATCGGGTATTCGAGGATATGAATGGATGGATGAATGAATGTACCGGTCATTCTTTGTTAGTATTTACCTCAAGGCCGTTATTGGTCCGTTTTAGACATCCATATAGCCAGGTAATTACGTGTAGAACTAATTCTTCTCGAACAAAGAGCTCTCTTCGGATCAAGCAAGTTTAAAGTTGAAACACAGACCGTTATGTTTCACCATCGATTGTCCCTTGAAATAATGAATCTTCAAATTATTCTTCACGGGATTAACCTGTACCAGTCTTCCAGTTCCAGCACATCACGATAAGTGCTGACTAACGCAAAACTTACTCTCTAGGTTCCATGTCGACATGTGAAAGGGGACTGGCGTTGTTGAATTTACTCAAACGCCTTATAGCTTAAAATCAAATGTATGATAATTTATGGACTGTATTGTAACTATACCAGTAATGGCCTCCAAAAAGTTCCTGTCTCGTGGGTAAGGTAGGTAGTTATTCCATTTTATCGAATAGAGATCTAAAATGCAGATGGCGCTAACCAAAATAGAACCGAACGAGTCGAATAGCACACGATGGGAGGGCCGTTTTTTTTCCTCATCTCGCACCCTTTTCAGACCACTGCCAGCTATTTCTTCGTCGATTTCTCTTCTCTTTCTTATCGACACCACAACGATCCCACCATATAAGGAATAGTTCAAATCAATCATGGAGTCTCTTATGATATCGCTGAAATCGCGGTTGCGTGTCGCTGACCCAAAAACCATAGCCATTCTCGATCGCGTCGACCGAAAATTGGAACAGCTTGACTCTCTCGCCCAATTCGATCATCATTTTTCGTTCGTTCTATATGTCCGCCTCGCTCGCCACGAGAGACATCAGCTTGAAAGTGAGGTATTCAGATGCGGCTATCGTGACTACTACGGCGAGCGGGACGAGGCCGAAGATCTCGCCAGCGAACCAACCCCAGCCATTGAGGACATCGCCCGCCTGCTGTTCCTAAAATGGTCCTGGGCCGTTGCGGTCCGTCAGCAGGTGATAGTGGCGCTGGAGGATTTAAAGCGCCCCCTAGACGGCCAGCTACCCTGCAACGACATTGTTGACGTCTTAAGGTCTGCGCTGAGCACGCGTTACGACGAGATCCTTCCGGGAGACCGGCGCAGGCAGCGGGTGGAAGAGCTTCTGTCTGACGAAGTTAACAGCAAGTTTCTGCTTACTATGGAAACAGAACCATTGAAGTTGGCCGAGGATCTGACTGGCGTTACGGTTGCTCCCCACACCGACGACCTGCGCGTTTGGCGACTCCTCGCGTACCAAGTCAGCAAGAAACACCATGTAATGTGGAGATGGCCAGGCCTGCATTCGGCTGCTGCGAGAGCATGTGACAGTCTTGGCGGAGAACACCCTTTCTACGAGGATTGGCATCACGAGCTCGACAACGTTGACATGGACAAGAACACGGACAGGGATGTCTTGACCAACATCGCCGAGATTTTCAACGACAACGACGTCTGGGATGTCTGGATTGTCTGTCGGATGCTCTCGTGCGAGACTGCTTCCAGGGGCGCAGACCAGACTCCTGGCACCGAGAGAGACATTCGCCGGTTCGAGATGTCCGGCCGTTTCCAAGGAAGATGGAAACCTCGCTATGCGAAACGGCGGCTGTCTGAGAGTGTAGGAGACACTTATGATTTCCTGCAGCGAAAGTCTTATCCAGCTCAAGAGAGCCAGGGAACAATTCTGAGACAGCCTGTCAGTCAAATTTCTTACGAATCGTGCGCCAATCTCCAAGTAACCTTTGTCTATAATATACATATCCACATTATTGACAAAGACTGCTTGAAATCAGATTTTATCTCAATACCTCCACTACAAGCGACGGTTCCCCCTCCTGAATTCAAGAGACTTTATTCCCTTTGCTGATTACTCCAACTTCTCATTCTGGACGATGGATTCTCAGAGTGACGTCGCAGCAGATCTCCTAAAGAGCTTGGATATCGAAAAGGATGACGGAACTGACTGGGACCTCGTCTGTCTTGAATCCTCAAAGCGAGACCCCTTGAATCCAGCTTCTCAGGAAGCTCATCTTCGGCATTGCTTTTACGTGTCAGATGATATGCGTCAGCATCAGTGTGATGGTTACGATCTGCCTGGCCAGTGCTATCCATGCGATTGCACACCTACTTTCGGTGTTTCTGCTGTTAATGAACAGCGGCAAACAGTCAGGATATTCCCAGACGCCCATCACGACGACTTTTCCCATCTGGGGGGTAATATCATCTTCAACAGGCGTAAATTGGAAGACACGTCCCTGTATGAAACTCTGGATCGGTTCTGGACAGATTGGGTAACTATGCAATACCAATTCCTCTGCTTCCTCGTCACACTCACGCGCGCCTACTACTCGTGTCAGAACACTGACCATTGGTGCCCTTGGATATCTGATCAGAACGACTGTCTGTTGATCATGGGACGTGGCGAAGATGATGACCTTCAGCCCATCGATGGTGACACCATTTACATCCTCGAGACCCTACCGGGACTTAAAGCCCGGAGACTAATGGCAGAAGCGCGTAACGAAGATGGCGACCTCTTTGGAGCCAAAGCTGCATCACGTGTGCGTTCCTTCTTCGATCTCAAATGACATCCTGAGAGAACACGTCGAGCACGTGTCGATAAATGAGATGATTGGCGCTTAATGATGACACACTACGGTTTCCTGAGCATTGGCTTTACCAACAGCCAATCTGTTTAGTACCAATAGGTACTAGAGCATATACAGTAAGTATTGACCAGCAGGGTTCTCCTCTACCGTACCAGACAAATTCACTGAGCTGATTAATATTGCCCCTATAGCTCTGAGTAATGCATAAAGACTGATGACTGCGCTGAGGCCTCAGCAGGGACCAACCTTTGGCCAGCGAATGATTGCAGATTTTCTGAATCTGACTAACTCGTTGTATGGCTATACTACATGAGTAAGGTGTATATGGACAACCTTTGAAGTAGGCATAGGTATAAAACAAGACATAATCTCCCAAGTCCAACTTCAATCCTTCTCGTCGTGAATTGCATCCCCAAGAACGAAAACACCAACCAGAACTGAGACGGTCTCTTTGGAAAGTGTCTATCACTTGTTATCGCTTCGTGACGACAATTTCAAAGATCAGCACATATTCTCGGGCAATATTGCAACAGGTTACTTGAGTACCTTGTCTACCGGTAGTCAGCTTGGTCTTTCACTTGATAACCAACCTGAGAGACCAAGGAGACAGTAAACTGGCTCCGGTACAACCAAGTGAAGTAAACCTGCCGAGGATCGTATCTGAAGAAACCCGCATCACGCAGTGCAGGTCACCATCGATGAAAGGAGAGTTGATGACAGATGACAGCAAGAGAAAGGACACAGTCATGTACAAACAAATGGGGAAAATAGACAGCGAAGTAATGATAATGAGAGTTTAGTTTTGTTGATTCATAGGCGCAGTATTTTAGCACTTTTTCCCCCCAGGGATATCCCAATCTGGTGGTTTCTGTGCTTGCCCAGTTGTGCACTACGTCGACGATGCCCCATAATTATAGGGCTGAGTGCTGGAGGCCGCGGACTAAGGCAGATATGCTTAACAATAACCAGCAATCGGGTGATAGCACAAGCTGCGGGGTATAAGAGCTCAACCCCGCACCGAGGCACCCACACCACCTTCGCGTCTGCCTCTTGCTTGGTGACATCCACAACCTGCCTGGACTTGGACCTTCCTTTTCGTCAGCCACTTTGTACAATCACTAAACTCTACACAATCTACATCCACAATCTGATCACGAACCGGCCCTCACACGTCAAACCGAGTGATTCATTCTTGATAGAGCAGAATACAACAACACAATGAGCCGCAACCCACTCGACCCCGCCTCCATTCTGGATGGCATGGCGGAGGCACTTCCAACCCATGAGAAAGGCGACACCACATCAGACCTCAGCAGCTCGCTCGATGCCGTTGCCCTGTTCACCCACGCCTGCATGGTCGGGCTCGGCTTCCGTCTGCTGGGCTTCAACGAGGACCACAAAATAGGTACGCCGGTCATCCTCTTCAGTAGAAAAGCAACAACCCATAACTGACCGAGCCTCTCCCTTGCCCCAGAAAGCGAATGCGCCAAACTCGCCCCCCGCCTACCGCCACACTGGAACAGCAGCCTCAACTCGCACAGCTTCGTCTACGCGCACACGCAGTCCTCGATGCAATTCATCATCCGCGTCGACCGCATGGGCGGCAAAGCCGAGATCCGCGGCCTCGCCGTCGGCGATGAGCGCATCGCCCGCTTCGAAATCACCCCCCGCGACTACATCTCGGCCTCGGCCCTGCCCCTCCGCATCACCCTCACCACCCCCAACGAAAACAACAACAACCCCCCAACGAAGCAACAGAAGACCGCACCGACCTCCCCCAAAAGCTGAACTCGCTCTTCATCTCCCCCGACCGCATCGCCGACCTCGCCAGCCTCCTCAAGATCAACATCATCCAGCGCCTGCTCCCCAACCTCCAGAAGGAAGGCTACCAAGAATCCAGCCCCGACGACCGCGCCGCCCGCCAGGACGCAGACGACTTTGGCCGCGCCGCCTCCCGCCTGCCCCCCATCAACACCCCGCAACCACACCCGCCCACCCTGCCCTCCATCCCCCACCCCTACGGGCCCGGCCAGCCGGCAGGCATCCCACGACAGCCCATCCCGGCAGGCGACTTCCCCCCGCCCAGCTTCGACGACGAATACGACCTCAACCGGCCCCCACGCGGCCGCGGCGGTCTGCCGCTGCCCGGATACGGCTCCGGCACTCCATTCGACTACGGCCGCAGCGATCTCTACCCCCGCGGCCTCGGGCCCGACGACCCCATGCGCGGGTCCTTCGCCCCGCCCGCGCCGGGACTGCGCCGACCTGGTCGCACGGGCGGCATGCATCCGACCTTTGATGATCCGCTGTTCATGGGTCCGCACGGAGGGGGCGAGAATCCCCAGTTTGATCCCCAGGCTCCGCTCGGCGCGCGGTGGGATCCGCTGGGCCCAGGAGGAGCGCCGCGGTTTGGCGGAGGTCGTGGTTCGGGTAGTGGTGGTGGTGGGTTTGGAGGCGGGTTTGGCGGTGGCGGGTTTGGCGGGGATATCATCTAAGTGTCCTATCAGACCTATATTGCCGTTGCGGCGTGTCCTTCCCTCCTTGGTACCGCTACGCGGATAAGGCCAGGGATGACTGAACTACACCACACACACCACAGTGGGAGAGGGGAAACATGGGCTATTGAATGGTACCAGACCTAGAGTGCAGACAGACACAAGGAGCATGGTTCGTGAAAACCACGACTGGGATGCCGACATTTTGTATCATTATTTATTACACAAGGGAAAAGGATGGGGTTGGGGTTGATGTTGTTGGTGTTTATAACTTGCTGTGAAGGAGTTCTATCATAGGGGCATTTTTAACGATTACGAAAGGATTCCTATGAATGAGTAGCTTCGTTGCTCTTTTATAAAAATCTACTATAGGTGGTAGCCATGATGATAGAATGAATACATGACTGATGCGGTTGGAACCAACCCATGACTTAAACTGACAACACATGAACGTGACGGTGAACGTGAGCCTGATTGTCCGACAACAACTTGAGTAACCTGATCTCAGGATCTGTATTATAATCAGCGTAAATAAACTGATCTATCTGATTCATCTTCGCTGCTTCTTCCCATGCCAGTGGTGCATCCATGATCTTGGCCAATTCCATTCTTCGGTCCAAACACTCACACCACCACCATCACCAAATAACAAAAGAAAGGGTAAAGGGGGAAAAGGCTCCCCTCAAGGTATCAATTATGGGTTCGCAAAAAAAAAATAGCAGCACGGCTGACTCTTTCTACTCTTCCACCTTCTCTCCAATCGCTGTGTGTTCCGCTATGTTGTTCTGAATGCTCATCCCCAAACTTTGTTACTCCCTCCATGACCTGCCCTCCCTCCATACCAGTCAACCCTAAAATACTCTTTGTTTCGAGTTCCACTAAATTCTGCCCTCCTAGATCACCACCGTCGTCGTCGTCGTCGTCGTCGTCGTCGTCTCCGTCTCATCATCATCCCTCCGATGACAGCGTCGACTGATGTGATCGTTCCTGATCCTCCCATATTTTGAATCCCTGCAGCTCGCTATCATCTGGACGTGAATATCTCACGGTCATGGATCCCGAGAGGGTGGCCAAAGCATTCGTGCTTTCCTACTGCGCAGCGAGTTCGTGGAGCTTGGCCTTTTCGTCTTCAGTCAACATGTTAAACCAATCCTGGAACCCGGCGATGTTTTCCCGGGCTGCTCGCATAAAGAACTCAATCAGGTACGCCTGTGTCTCGTCATCGCGACCCCTGACGCTCGAGTTCTCCATCCAGTTCATTAACTGTGCCTTGGTAGATGGAAGCGACAGATCGAGTGTGTCGCCTGTCTCATCTTCCCATCCTTCGTCACCATCGCTTTGCTCGGCGTCGGCATACTCTGTCGCAGCTTGTGCTGCCATGTTGGCTGCCGCTTGAGCGCCTGATGCCGAAAGAAGCTCCTCAATGAGAACCTTGAGGATCTTGAGCGAGGCCGGGATTACGGTATATTGGTCCGGATCTTCAAAGTGTGAGCTGTAAGGTTGGACTGGGGGTTCATATAGTTGGAACTCACTCTGCTTAGCCCGAGACCTGGTCATAATTCTATCGCTGTGCACAACTATAAGGTCCCCCTTGACTTGCGTTTGGGCTAGGCGAGGGTCGTTGAGTGAATACAGCTTGGAAAGGGCGATAACGCTGGACATGGGTTAGCATCAATTGTTACGCACAGAATGACCGCTAATAGGTCCAACTTACTTTTGCCGAATCTCATCGTAACCAGCGAAGTTGATCGAGTTTTCGAGCCACTTGCTCAGCACCACCTGCAGGCCGTTCTGACCATTGATCTGGATGTCGCTCAAGAAATTGACAACATCTTGAGCCCCAACAAGCGAAAGCCTGGCGAACACAATGATAAGAGATTGGATAAAAGGGGCTTGTTGAGCTGTTCCCAGGCGCGCGGCAACAGCCTGCAGCAGCTGCGGCAAAAAGGGGCCAAGCCTCTCTTGGCCGGCCTTCTCGACCAGCTCCGCCGCCAGGCCGCCCACTTCAGAAGCAGCATTGTCCTCGACCAACGGGCCGAGTAAACGGTCGATGATCAGAAGACAAACCTCCAGACCGGAACGGCCAGTCCCGTCCTGCCAGCCCAATACCTGGTGATGATCATGCATGAGCATATACTTAACCGACTCAGCGCCGGGGCGTAGAATCTCGCCCTCAGTGGAGCTCATCAATAGTCTGTTGAGCTTAGGAAGTGTCGAGGCGACAAACCCAGCGGGAAGAGGCTCGGAACCATGTTGGATGAGAAGAGCCAAGAGCTCGGTTGCTAGCGTGACCAAGGGGTCGTCCTGAGTTACATTGGCAACGTCAAAGGCGCCTGTGATAGATGGTAGAACCTTTCCGCAAAGTGCCGTATACGAAGCGGGATCGGTCAGCGTTTGAACAACGTCCTCGAATGCCTCGCACACAATCTGGCCGACCTGGAAGTTGGCCGCCCCGTGCTTGGCAATCAGGAATAGCAGGTCAATGGCCTTGCTATCGGGCTGGATCGCGATGCGAATGTCCATGCTGATGGCGGCCCGAAGCGTCTCCAGGAGGGTAACCAAGAGGTCATCGGCATCCTCAAGCTCGGTCAAATCCTTGGCCTCCAAGAAGTGTTGGATGGCCAGAATGACCGGAACCTGCCGATCAGGTTGAATGCCAGCCCGGATGAAGCCCTCGACCGCCTTGACACACGAGACTTGTACAATCTCCGAGGTCTCACGGCTCATCGACTCAATCGCCCTATCGAGTAAGCCGATGGCTGGCGGGTAGCTCTGAGCCAGGGTACCCGCAACGAGGAATCCCCTTGCACGTAGAACTGGTTCGTCCTGCCTGCTTATGGCGTAGTTGACAAGCTCAAGATAAGCGTTTGCAATCTCTGCGGGTACCTCCTTGTCGCATTCATGGAAATCACTCAAGATGGCATTAAAGAGGTAAAGCGCAGCTTCCTGCCTTCGCCAATCGGCACCCTCCGCGCTGAAGAGTGTCTTTGTATAAGCAAACAGACCCTCAAGAGCGCGCTGGCCCAGCCATTCCCCAATCTTAATGAGGACGTCGCCGCAGGCGGTTCTTGCTGTGTAGTTTGAAGAGACAGAGGTCTCCTCGGCAAGGTAGAGAGAAACATCAATGTCCCACAAACCTTCTTCCTCCTGAGTAATCTGCGAGTATGAGACGATGAGCTTCATCAAGTCCAAAACCCAAGGGGTTTGGTGGACGGCGCCATGAGCGTTAATATCAGCCTCGAGCTGCTTCTGAACAGGCGCAGCCCGCATGCACTGGTTGAGGAAATCAAGCTCGTCCAAAACAAGGAAATCTAAAGTGAAAGGCAGGCCGTCGATATCCTCCAAGCGGCCCTGGGCGTCAGCCTCGATAAACAACTCCTGGTATGCGCTCTGCAGCTTGGCCAATTCCCCCCACGTGGCCGAGAAGAAGGCGGGGCTTTGGGGTAGCAACAAGGCGGGGAAGACAAGTTTAACCTTTCCCAAAGTCTTGACTACCTGGGTCTTGAGGGCAATAGGGCCATACCAGCTGTCGGGCTGGGACTCATTGCTGGGAAGAGGGGGCAGGGGCTCCTTGATGACCTGCTCCAGGAAGGGCAGCCATCCAGCTAGAACCTCATCGGCAAAGACCCTGACCTCCATCTTGTGGTCATCCTTGACCATATCCATCAAATCAAAGCAGCTGCGGAAGACCAGCACAGCCAAGCTGCGATGCGTCTTCTTGCGGTTCTCGTTCAGGGCGACCTCGTAACAGGCCTGGATGATGTGGCGTGCTACCGAGAAGAACTGCTCGTCACTGAGGCTCTCCTCGACGAGGTCCTGTAGGATTCGTAGGGCGCCGTGGAGCTGGGCATCGGTGCCGGCGGGCATGGCGGCAAGAACGGTGGGAAGGAGGGCGGGCCAATCTCTGGGGAAGTCGACCATAGCGATCTTGGATACGACATAACTGTTGCACAGCAAGAGTATGTCAGCCTTCTTGGACATTGAACATGGGACATGCTTGACAAGTGGTGTTGGTTGGGGGGAACTGAGCATAGCATCTCACCTTGCCGCTACCTTGACCTTCCTCTCATCTTCGGGACTGAGCACGAGCTCCAGGATGATGTGGCGGAGCTGGTCCTTGACGGGGTCTGGAATGGGTATGTGGACGCCATCGTCGCCCTCAGGGCTCCAGTTGTCCTCGATGAACTTGCGGAGGTAGGACAGTGCTGACTGGCGAATCTCGATGGGTGCCGACGTGTGGCAGCCGATGCGGGCGAGGGCCAGGGGGAAGTCGGGATTGGAGCGGGCATGGTTGAGATCGAGCTCTGCCTGTTTGCGGGGGCCGTCCTGGGGAAGCTGGGTGTTGGCGAGCAACTGCACCAATTGCTCGTCCATGGCGACGGCTAGAAGGATCCTCCTCGCGTGCGTGCGTGCGTCGACTCGACGGCGTGCGTGGTTGCGTGGTGTGGTGCTGTGCGTGGACGGATGCAGACACAGGCGCAGGTGCGTGATGTGGATGATAAAAGAGACGGAAAGTGTGCCTAATGTAGCCCTATGAGGGGTGGTCTGGTGTGGTGTGGTTTGGTGGACAGTCTAGCAGCAGTCCTAGTTCGTTTGCTTCCAAAGGTTCGCGGGGACGGGGACGGGGACGGGGATGGGGATGCGGATGGTGGTGGAGAATGGACGCGAGGCGCAACCCAAAGTCTGTTCGGTCTGTCTGTCTCTTGCCGAACTAAATAGGCCGTGAAATGGCGGTATGGTGTGGGGTTCATTGAGGTTCCAGAAATCAACAGGCAATGCAATGCTCGCTGCGAAGCTACAGCGCGGGCACTGGTAGACTGGTGCCTGGCGGGGTGAAGAAACAACAAAGTGGAGCGCGGGAATAAAGTTCGAGACGCGCCGATGTTGGCGTTGCGGGCGGGATCGATAGCTTCCAGCACCCCTATACCGATCCGGTAGGGGTCTGTGACAGGTCTGTGATACGAAACACAACAGCGGGGTGCATGAACAAAAATGGCTGCCACAGAGGCCAAAGTGGCGGCGGGGCATGCAAAGTTTATTGTGCAGTGTCGAACCATGGCGCAGTCACATGTTCTGGCGTCGCGGGCCTGTAACTACAGTGTAGGGCTGGCGCGTCACTCCTGGTCGCTCCTGACATGGAAGGCGTCAACCCCGCGATTCTTGACTCAAGCGAGCCTGCCTACCTTCCAGGAATGGGAGTCTGATGAGCCGGCTAGACTATTCAAGGTAGACCAAACCAAACTCCCAATAGCACCAATGTATTATTTAGTAGACTCTAGCATGTGCTAGCATTAAAGAATGATGAACAACGACATGGATTAAACCACAAACAAATTAAGAAAGAGAAAGAGAGAGAGAGAGACAGAAATGTCGTCCTCCCTCCCCCTCGACCAAAGCTACACCCTCCTCAGCTCCTTCAGCTCCTTCCTCATCGTCGCCATCCACAACATCCTCTACTACCGCAACATCTACCCGTCCTCCACCTTCTTCTCCGTCAAGGCCTACAACCTCCCCGTCCACCAGAACCGCCACCCAAAGGTCTGCTCCTGGATCCGCGAAGCCGCCGACGCCGTAGCCGCCCAGCTCACAGGCGGCGACGTATGGCGCATCGCCGTCGTCATCCACTCCTCGCTGCACACTATCTGCCAAATCCCAGCCGCCAATAACCCAGCCCTACCCCCTCCCAGCAGCAGCACCGCCAAAAGCACAAACCCACCATCCTCGCCCCCCTCTTTACCCCCATCTTTACCCTCCTCCTCCTCAGCAACTTCAATAGCCATCCCTGCCGGCTCAGTCCTCGAACGATGGATGTTCGACGTCAGCCGCTTCCCCGCCTGGCCCGGCGGCGCTGAGCTCTTGAAGGACTATGAAAACATGCTGGCCATGGAGGCGTGGAGCGAGGAGAGTGGATCCGACACTGATGACTACGACAACGACAGCGACAACGACAACGACAGCGACAACGACAACAACGGCCGCGTCCACGTCAGCTGGCCCGACGTAGACGAGCAGCTCCGCGGCGCCCTGCGGCGTATGGCACATGCCGCCGAGAACATGACCGCCTTGCCTGAGGGCTGCACCTTCACCGTCGCCGTCGAGTTGCGGGACGAGGGCATCGCGCCGATAGGGGTGAGTTATGAACATCTCATCTATCTCATTTCACATCATGGGCTTTCCTACTGACGAGATTATCCAGGACCCACAACCATGGATCCCCTCAGAGCTGAATCTGCAGCCTGCTTCTTCTTCCGAAAGGGACGGGGGCAGAGGGAGATCAGAACCCGGAAAGGACGTAGGCAGCGCAAAGACAAGGCCCATTCGGTCAGTTGAGGCCGGGCCTTTGTTTTTTGAGTGCTGGGTCGAAGAAGGGGAGGCCAAGGAGCTTTTAGCCCAGAAAACGATACAATCTTCATAACAATCTTCTTATCACTCGTCTTCTATCTTTTGTCATCACTACATGTCAACAAAGCAAGACATGTACAATATGTATTAAAATACCAGCTGCAAGAAATTCATGTCCAGATGTTTACATTATCTGCTGTTTGTGTGTCCATATTCATCTGCTCGGTTGCTTGTTTGCTTGCTTTGCTTTTTAATCATCTTCTCCCCGTTCATCAAACGTCCCACCGAATGACATTTCTCGCCTCCACTAAGAAAGAGAAACACGCTAGAAAACGTCAGAAAGAACATGTATGACTTCATATCATACAAAAAGAAGACAGCTTGCCAGCCTTGAAAGTCATATCGACAAGAAAAAAAAGAGTAAAACGCCATGGCTAAACCACCAAACCATACTCTTTTTTAACAAATGCAGCAATCAGTCCGCAAGTCCAGCCCGCCACAAAAAGCCAACACCGGACCGAATGGACGAGACCGTTCCACATATGACGCCAAGGGTTTAAACAGCCCCGCTTCCCGTTTCCCTTTCCTTTCCCCATCCCATCAATCTTGACACACACTCTCGCGCTTCTTTGAAGCCAACCAGCCCATTACTCATATCGCCGTTCGTTCCCTAATCTACTCGTTCACTCGTCACAACGAACCTCCTATACTATCAGCCGGCTGCTATTTGATTAACAAACAAGTTTGGCAAACAGCTCAGCCACCACTACCAGTACTGCCCCCCTTGAGCAGTGTCCTTAAACTGATCATCTCTCGTCGTAGCCGGGCATTATCCTTCTTCATCCTCGCCGTCTCCTCATTGCTCTCCTTCAGCTTCGCCATGATCTCCTCCTTGTCCTCTCGGCCCTTGCCCTTGAGCGCGCGCACAATTTTGCCCAGCTCACTGTTGAACTTCTCATACAACAGCTCGTTTTCCGCCGTGGCTTCCTTGTACATCTGGTCGATAGCCCTGACTTTGGCCTCGGTTGCCTTAAGCGTCTCATCCATGTCGCGCTGCATCTCAGCCTGTCTGTCCTGGAGCTCTTGCATGGCTTGTGGTACACGCTGCTCCAGCGCTTGCACAGCTGACGAAAGCTTGCGCAGATCCGACGCCGCTGACCGTGGTAGTGATGAGTTTACGCGCGCCATGTCTTCGCCGATGCGCGATAATTCAATTTTTAGTGAGGCGCCCACCTCATCCACTGCTTTCTTCTCTACCAGCAGCCGCTCACGGAGCTTTTGTGGCGACTGAAGGCGGAGCCTTGGTGTCTGGGCGGAGGTCGAGGAACTGAGTGTGCTTGTCACTATTGCCGGCGGAGATAGGAGCTGCTTGGTAGGACTGGAGATTGGGCGTGAGGGGGTGAAATCGATGCTAGTTATGGGGATACGTGATGGCGGTTTAAGATTCGGGATATTCGAGGATTGGAGGGTACTAGCTCGCTCCCTCTGTGTTACCCTCTGCATCTCAGGAGAGTTCGCCATTTGTTGGAAGAGGTCTACTAGATTCTCCTTCTGTTGTCTTGACGAGCGGTAGGATGGCGTCTGTGGCGGTTGTGGGCTGATTGGTATCTTGGATGGTGATGTGATTCGAATGCTCGAGTTAAACTTCTCGGCCGTCTGCTGCTTGTTAATGCGAAGGGGCATGAGGGGGGCAGCTGCCTCTTCTAGGCTTGCAGCTGCCATCAAAGTCTTGAGGTCTGAGAGCGAACTACGCCGCTTCTTTTTAGCAGACTTGGAGTCGGCCGTCTCAACTTCTGGCTCACCAATCGTTTCTAGCCTGTGGGAACTTGTAGGGCGGTACTCAGAATCGTCAAAAGCACCGGCAATTGGAGGCCTATCACGAGATTGTGGACGGCGCAACTTGTTGGGACCAGTAATCTGAATGCCCATATCCACTGATCTCGACCTATTAACCGATGCTTTGGAGAGACTCGAGCTTTCTCCAGACCCGGGAGTTCTGGTATGCTTGCTTAGAGTCCGCCACATTGATGCAGGGCGCTCCTGGTCGGTTTTGCTGTTCTGGCGCAGAAGGGTATCGAGACCAAACTTCCTCCGAAGAGATGATGTGTTCGATGTCATTGACCCAGAAGCAGACTTGTGGCTTCGGTTGCTTGTATTCATAGAATCGACAGCAGGAGTCTTGAGGTTCATACTTGCCCCAAAGCAATGGTCGTCGAATATGCGATCGCAATCCTCAACGAGACGGTCGAGGAGGTTGATGTAATTAGGCGCGCTTTCATCATCAACTAACAGTTCCGCAAAAGCAAGCGTCAACGCTCCTCTGTCGCCATCATTTCCACAACCATCTAGCAAGTCGGCAAGCAGCTTCATAAGCGCCGTGAACGCCCGCCGATTTTGTGGAGCCATGTCGCCGAAAAGAAAGCGAACAAAATCAGCAAAGTCTCCAACCACCCTTTTTGAGGCCCGCACCTGCAGTGCATCAAGCGCCTGCATCGTCATGATCGGTCCTATCTGCTCACGCCAAGCAATGCGAACAAACTTCTCAAAAGCAGCGAAAATGACCTCAGTTCCCAGCTCAGAAGAGGCATCGAGATCGAATGGAAACTCGATTAAGCGGTTATATAGATCATTCACAGCCAGCTCGTCGACCATTGACCGGTTGAGTAATGTGCGGCCAATGAAATATCCTTTGCGAGCCTGCATGCTGGCAACGTAGCCGGTGAATGTTTGCTCAAGTCGAACCAACGGATTCTCCGGACGGTCCTCGCCCATCCCAAGTCGAGCATCTCGATCTCTTAGAGATCCAGCTATCATGGTCAGATCTAGCTGACTGTTTGATCGAGACATCTGTGAGGGAAGCAATGAGGAAGCACTCCCCATGGGAGTTCTCGGTCGCTTCAACGTATTGATGGTTGCTGTGTCTGTGGCTGTCGTCGTGGTAGTAGATGTCATATTTCCGGCCAGGAAATTCGAAAGCATCTTGACTGGAGAAGAGGCAAGGAATGACTTGTTGTTCTTTTCCACTTTTGATGCAATGTTGAGAGCCCGCAAAATCTTGGTATAGTACGAAACGAGTGCAGGGACAAGTCTCAAGTTGGAGACAGTGAAATGGGCGCTCAGGAGTAGGGCGATCCTCCTCGAAAGAGTGGGCAGAAAGTCCTCCAACGCAATATCGTCCGTATACTTCTTTCCATTCAGGCCCAAGGTGTTCATAGCTATCCGCTTCATATCTCCGCTCTTGATCTCGATCACTACCTCCACACCATAATGGCCGACGGGGGCGCCCTTAGTACCTTTATCATTGTCGACAACGATACGAATAGGCGCTGGCTCCCTGCGGCCCTCAACTAGCTGCTCGGCGGCCTCTTGGAAGACAGCTGCGTGAACCCCAAAGTTGTTGTCCTCCATTTTTACCGTGCGGAGAGTCCAGGTTGGATCTTCTCTCTCGGTTTCGGAAAATCGACCCTCAATTCGGGCCCTGGTAATGTCCTCGCTCCATTTGCTGGCCCTACCCTCGTAAGTTTCCCGAAGGAGGAAACACCTCGAGGTAACCGCCTTGCTTGTAAAATACTCGCCAGATTGGGTCCCTTTCAACTCTTGAGTCGACGTCATCCAAATCACTCGCCCATCTAAAGATTCAGTGAACCGAACATCGGCCAACGAGTGCCAGCCTGTAAAAGCAAACTCCCATGTCCCTGGCCCTCCCGCAACATTGGTCATAGAGGCAAGTAGGCCAGCGGGCGAAGGCTTGTCAAGCTCGCGCAAGAAGTCGCGGCCTGTAATGCCCAAGCTTGTCTTCTTCTTCAAGATAGCAACGCAGTCAGTGAAAAGGAGAAAAATCCCCGCTTGGTCCTGAGCTTCAGCATCACTGGGGTCAGTGGCAAAAGGCGCAGCGAGTTCGACGAAGTCGGCGGCGAGGACCAATCGTCCTTGTGGCTCGAGATCAAGCGGCCAAGACTCAACCATTGCCCGTAAGCGATTGGTGACGTGAGGCTTGTCTGGCAATGGATCATCCATTGAACAGATATTCGTGATGATATCGCGAGCACGGAGCATAAGTTGGAGAGCCGGGTGTGTGATTGGAAGGCTGGTAACGATCTGATCGATGAACAAGCTGTATCGAGGAAGCCTCTGGACGGGCTCAATGAGCAGCGAGCGAATGGCCTGCTCTCCTTTCTGAGCTACACGTTGGCGGAAACTCGACTGCTGGTCCAAGTAGGAGTTAAGAAGGCGAGGAAAGTTTTGGCTGGCCCGAATATAGTCCTGGTAGCAATCTGTAAACTTTGGGAACCATTCGAGAAATAAGCGAGCCATGGCAAGCGCCCCGCTTGGGTCTTTGGGCTTGTTCGAACTTCCTACTCGGGGTGTTGGTAATGGATTTTCCATATCTCTCGTAGAATCTTCCTCAGTGTCATCCATGATCTGCCGGAGTTCCAGCATAAAAGCCCTGTTGACCTGAAGTATGCTGTCTGCAGATTTTGGAAAGAGTTGTTCCAAGTCTTGTTCAGTAGGGCTGACGCTCGCAGAGGGTCGCTGCTTCGCACTCTGGCGAAAATCATCGGCAACATGGTTGACTAGCTCATCAAGCTTGAGGACATAGCGTTCCTCGGTATCAACCAGCTCTGCCATCTTCATCCGCAAGTCAAGCTTTTGGTTCCTGGTGAAGGACTTGGTCCTGTTAAGCGAGTTTGGTCTCGATGGCGCTCGTCTTAATCTTGATGTTGGCAGGAAAACCGGCTCCCCAAACAGCTTGACCAGGGGAGTGTAGCCACCATATTGTCGCAAAGTCGGGTCCAAAATGTCATCCTCGTCATCGGGCACTTCTTCAAGATCGGCCGTCTGGAGCGGGACGATCGATCCTGGCGGTAGGACAAGATCAAGGTCCACATTGCTGATATGATGGGTCTGGAGGGCAGCGTCCAGAATTCGTATAACATCGGCTGTGTTCTCGGCCTGAACTGCTGATTTGGCAAGGTCGGCAGCATGTTGCTCGCTGAACAAGGACGGGGCAGAGCCTGGGCGGCGGGCACGGGTCGTAGGATACTGGTTCTTTAAGTGATTCTTGACGACCTCGGGCAACTCCGAGAAGTACTTGAATAGACCAAAAGCCAGGCCCCTGCAGACCTCGTCTCCTTGAAACTCGCGTGGCAGGTGGTTGACGACGCCATAGAAAGGCGAGTTCGGAGATATTGTGATGCGCGGAAACGACTGGAAGCCGGCAGCGCTGTAGACGTGGAGCTGGATTCGAGAGCTGTTGTGGGTGAAGTTGGCCGTCGTGGACGGGCCGTGGAAGATCAGGACTGGTAGGTGGCCGAGCAATGGGTCGCTGGCATAATAGAGGGTGACGTGCTCGGGCAGGAGCCCCAACTCCTCCGTGACACGAACCATGGTCGCTTCAATGGGTCGTGGTCATGGCGGTCGAGCAACGTGTAAGCGATCGGGTTCCGCCAACAAGGAGGAAGATGGCCGTCTCGCAATCGCAATCGCAGTCGTGGTCGCAATCGTCGTCCAGAATGCTATTTGTGTATTCGAGAAGTAAACAGGTGAGAGGCGAAGGGCGATGGTGTGACGTCGCGCGAATCGGCGGCGAGCTTACTTTGGATCCCCAAATTTCCGCGTCGCCAAAACAAACACCCACAACAAAGGTCCGGGGGCGTACGCGGGGGAGCAGGAGACAGGTCACTGGTGACAGACTACGCCACAAAAGAGTCACAAAAAGAAGCAATACCGACTAATTCTTCAGGAAGAGAATAGTTGCGCGAACGTGTCGCAAATGCCAATCGAGGAAAGGTGGGCGGACGGGATCCGTCGATCGGACTGCTGGAGTGCTGGGTGGGTAGCTCGGCAAGCTCAGGGCAGGTAGCAAGGCGCAGCTCAGCTGTGTAGGGAATACATGGATGGATCCCTTCTCGGTGTTGGCAAGGTTGGAATGTGTGTTTTGTTTCAGGAAACCGCCGGCGGCCGCGCCAAAAGAGTGGGAAGGATGGGGCCTTAGGCCCTGGCGCTAGGTGCCGTAGCCCCAGGATCGAGCTTATGTAGACTTGACGCCTGACAACTGGACTTGGCCAAACGCGTCCCAGGCGCGTTTTGCTTTTGTGGGCTAGGGCGCTCAGACCACCACCTCCACCCGCGCAATCCTGTAAACATGGAGACTTGGTGGGGACAAGCGCGGGCGAGCCTGGCAAAGGTGAGCCCCGCCATGCCAGTCGGCGCCACGTGCCTCAACATGGATGAATTAAGCTCAAAGGCATCCCCTGATCCCTGCCCAGTCTTTTCTTGGACCTTCGATTCCACTGTGATCGACGGCGATTTGATTTGACTGACGACATTTGATGGCACGACATGACTTGGAGCCAGGCTAAGACCCGGTGGTGCGGGACACGCACATTTGGCATGATAGACAGAAGTGGACAGACTTGGCCCCCCGAGCGGCGACGAGATCGTCACTAATCTGATGACGAACTATCGGCAGCCTGTGACAGGTTACGCCAAAGTGGAGGTGCATAATCGGCTTGAGCTTGGATAGAGATATTTGAGAGAAGTTTGGTTATAAGAGTTTCAACAGACTAATGTGAAAGCAGAAATTGGTAGGTTTGACTTGGTCTTTGATATATTGCAATATTTGTCAAAGTACAGCTTATAGTCTTCTCACATTAAGAAAGTAGGACGTCACTATTAGATGTTTAAGGTGTAATTAAAGTCGTAGCTATATCTACATGCCGTCGAATAGATCTCCCACGTATTCGTCATTCTCCCTTAGCCCCTACTCCTATTTCGACAAGCTGATCATATGATATCTTTTCTCGCAGAGAAATAGTGCTGAGTCGGCAGGCCCCTAAACAACATTATTAAAGTGCTGCAAGAACTTGAAGTTGCCAGATGTTGGACAGCAACGAACTCTATCCCAGGCTGTAGGGTTAAGATTCAAAAGCTCGACTGGCAGGTTACCTCTTTCGGGGGCGCCGAATCTGGCATGTCCGCAGATGATGCACACCCGGACTTCAATATTGCACACACACATCTTGTCCTGCGGTCTGCGGCGTGGTCAGAGGGTGGTGGTAAAGTGTTGGAGAGAAAGTGAGGGCGGGGAGTGGGAAGCAGGAGGGGAGGGGGACTTTTGTGAGTTTATCGGCGGTTCTTACCGGGTAAAATGCAAAGATACTGGATGTAATTATTGTTGCAGTCTTTGGGCATTGCAAGCTGCTGGTAGAGATTGCTCGAGGTTGAGAAACACTGATTATCCAACAGTAAAACAGGGAACAAAACAGAAAGCAAAAATAATGTGTGAGTTTAGCTAGCCTAGCCGAAGAAATTTTCGTAAAATGATTTGGAGGTTGTGTGAAGCAACTTTGTGGCGAAAATACAGTCGGATGAAAAACAACTACCTCAGATAAGTAAGACAGGTAGTGTTTGCTACTTTCTCTTGTGCCAGGTGTCGGAATTCAATAGAAGCCCACTATTTACCACAGATACATCATGGAGCAAAAATACCCTTGACAGGGATGAACCATTGGCATCACTGTAGGGGGGAGCTAAGCTTCTATACAGGTTGGGACGGGGCCCGCATGTTTATTTCTATTATGTTTTCGATTTATTGCCTCCGGGTGCCTTTTCGCCTCCGGCGGGCAAGGAATGGTAGGCAGTTGAGGTAGTCACGACTCACGACCGACGAGAAGACCACACCACTGCCCAATGCCCAAGGGTTTTGTGCGCCACTTAACAAACTGGCCAATAGTCGAAGACAGTTTGGTGACACTTTTTCTCAGTGTAAATAAATAAGCAAGCAAGCCTCTTGCTTTGTTAGGTTACACGTTATAAACAAACTAGGCGCCAAGCCAATGAAGCGTCGGTCTAATAGGGTAAGTTTGGCAACAACCCAATTCCGCATTACTTGAACCACCGAAAGGTTTATTGCCAGAAAGACTTTTTTCTGACGATGGCTCGCGCCTTCCAACCTCCGCAATCTGCTGCAAATGGTATCATCAACAGCCCGGCTGTTAGTGGAGTCTATCTTTCGGTGGTGGTAAAGCTGGTGTTTGTGTCTAACGCCATGCTGTACTTCTCCTCATGGGCTACTTCTTTCTACTCTAGGTACCTTACATACAAACACACCTCCAAGTTGGCCTTTGAGGAGCGGTCCTCGCCACCACTTCAATTGTATCCAAAATGCTAGCCTTGTGGTTGTCGTAAGAAACATCGAGGTCCTCCGACCAGATCCACTTGAGACGGTTGTTGGTGCCCTCGATGAGGAGCGGGAGACTTTCATCATATGTCTTACCCTTCATTGAGGGAAGTTGCATATGGAACAAAGTGCCGGCTTCGCGACTCGTTTCTTGGACTCGCTGCGCGCGCGGTAATCGCACGCCCTGGTATAACGTCATCCAAGGCCCCAGCTTTGACCCCTCACCCTCACCACCTCGCCGCGCAAGATACTCGGCCAAGGCCTTCGCGAGGATATAACCATCCTCGACCGCTTGCCCTGCTCCAGCGCTTTGGTGCGGGACCATTGGGTGCGCCGCATCTCCCAAGAGTGCCACCTTTCCGTCCAAGAAGATCCAGTCCGCCACCGGATCGCGATCGTTGATCCGCCATTTGGATGGCTTCGGAGGAAGGAGGTCGATGATCTTCTGCACCAGCTCGTCACAATCGCTGAATTCGGCCCTCATTTCGTCGATATCGCAGGTGCTCGACCAGCTCTCTTTCAGATCTGGAATCTCGTCCTCGCTCTTGGTGACGCAGCCCACAAAGTTGAGCGTCTGGTTTGCGCTAATGGTATAGGCGACGACATGCTTGTCCGGCCCTATCCACAGAACTGAGTGCGAAGGGAGTGGCCATGGCGAGGGTAGCTTTTCTACGGGCACCACGGCTCGATAAAGAATCTTGCCACTATACACAGCCTTGCCGTCGGGGATAAACTGTCTTCGCACCGCCGAGTGAATACCGTCACAGCCAATGACGAGGTCGGCCTCGACCGCTGTCCCATCCTCAAACCTCACCCGGACCATGTCACCCAGATCCTTGATAACCGGAGTCAGCCATGTTTGAAATTGATCAGTGTTGAGTGGGTAGCCATCCATACGCACCTCGAGATCACGGCACTTTTTATTAGTATGCAAATTCGCTGCGTTGCGCTGCTTGACGAAATCTAACAGGAGCTGCAGGAACTCGTGTCGCGACACGGCCGCATACCGCACCTTTCCGTCCTCGTTCGCCGATACCGTTGTGATTTCGCCGCTATTGTCCCATCGCCGAAGGGTAAACCAGACGCCACCCCGGGTCCCCGAAATTGCGTTCATCGCCTCCCCAATGCCGATTGTATGCAACAGCTTTGCCGCGTTCACCCCGAGGCCTATGCCCGCACCCAGCTCCCTGAAGGCGGTTGCTTGCTCGTATATGTCGACGGTGATGCCATTGTTGCCGCCGCAGAAATGATGGAGGAAGAGGGCCGTCGTCAAACCTCCGATACCACCTCCGATAATGGCTATACGAAACGGGGCAGTGCTGCCTCTGGATGACTTCATTTTTGGCGGCAGATGCTGGACATCCGAATGCTGGCGACTTTCGAGACCGGACCAGATGCAAAGCATACGTATGCGACAGACAAGCGACAAGGAAGACGAGAGAGTGCTGCGGTCTCAAAGTGTGTGCGATGACCTGGGTACCTATTATACAATGACTCCACACCGTTGACCATGTCTTCATCTGACCGACTGATCGGACTTGCTTAATCGGTTTAATCATGAGCTAAACCCGTCACAGTGCACGATAATCAGCGAGTTGATCGGACGAACCCCAACATTCCTCGTGGAGGCCCTTGCTTACATGCCAAAATAGGACTGGATCAAACCAGGCTTGAACGAACATACTGTGGTAGGCGACAGATCAGACACATCATCCTTGTCCTGGTCTCGCTCATGGCGTCAATCCTCCCAATATTCCTCCAACACACATCCGGGCTACGCCGCTGCATGCACATGTGCTAGTTTGCCGGCGCTTGTCCGTGAGGGTCCAGCTGCATGCTGTCAACACATATCGATTCGGCCGGTAGCCAAGACTAAGAGCCCCTCGAAGCGACTGATAGCGCTACCTGCCTGCCCGCTCCTTTGTCAAATGCGGGCCGAGACTTCAGCACACCGACATCTTCCATCTTTCGCCCCTACGGATACGTGCCTCAAACTCCGGATCAGCCCATACAGCCTTGCGAACAGTCCATAACACCGCAGCAATCCCCGGAATGGAATGGCCCCCATGGAACGGCATAGCTAAAAACAAGCAGATATGGAGGCGAATCTGCAAATGAATCCCGCCAGGCCGGATCCCGGGCAAACCCAGGCCTATCATTTGCAGCAACAGGCCCGCCATTGGCTGGCTTTTACCCACAGACATTCAAGCAGCGAGGCAGCCATCTCATCAAGGTAGCATCCGTGCGTGCTACGTGCATAACAGTAACGCGCTGTACCAGGAAGGGGGGCGAGGCGAGCCTTTGAAGATAACAACGGGTACCGGGATCCGGGCGGGTGCGCCAAGGCCATGGCAGGTTGTTCGGTCGTTTGTATTAATCCCGCATCAAGAAGTACCCGGATCACCCACCCCCTCTTCTGCCCATCCCCCCAACCTTTTTTCGAACATCCATGAATCATGTGCTTGTCCCTACCCCTCCAAAAAGCAATGCTCTATCCATACCCCACCTCTTATTTCGGCATTATCCCATTTTGTTTTGTGGTGGTGTAGCTGTTGGCTATCGTCGATGAGGCTTAGGAGACACAGAAAATTGATAGGTGACTCGACCCCATAATTAAATACCAAGCATCGTGAAGGGGGGGGGGGGGTTGTCACGCCTCTTCCTGCCCGCACGGGAACACGGTAGGTTGGGGGATCTATACAAACGAATGTTTGTTGTACACGAGCAGATAGATAGCCTATAATGGCACGAGGTATGAATGCTGACAGCTTGCTTCAACCTGGAGTCGTTGGAGTTTGTTATTTGGAATTATAATGTTCGGAGACGCAGCCTGCCGGGCGGGTGTCATAGTGTGAAAGCTAAGGTATCTTCCTTTGACATAATGAAATCAATACAGGATACATGTACATGGAGTGGATATTTCGAGAGAAACGCCACATGTTCCAAAAACAAACGCTCTGAAACCTGACCAAGTAAGTAGTGATTGTATCCATACCAACTTGGTGGTTAAAGTGTCTAGACGATATTATGATCAACAAATAAAAAAAAGTGCTGGTGTACCCTCACGCCCGAGGTTTCCCGACTAAAGTGTGTTGCTCATACATGCCCCTCCGAGCTAGTAATTGATCGGTTATCTTTGTATAGGGCGGGATTCGTCATTTTCTACTTTTGTCGTTATGGGAGGTGATCTCCTTTTGCTGTCTGGTGTTACACAGATAGGTAGGCGAGGTAGCTCATGATGGCCGTCTGAATGACCCGAACGCCTTAGTTCTAGAGCCATGCCAGGCCAGCTTTGGTTCCACGTTGTGAAACGTTAACTTGAAGATTGAGTCCAGACTATTTGCTGTTCAGTTTTATTATGCTCGGGATAGTATGTATTACCCATAGTAGTAGAAGTCTAGAATTGTGTCATCACAAACACTGGAGATCACGGCATCATGTCTATTGCATAGGTACTGTCTGTTACATGTAGTTATGAATCCCTTACCTCTTTCCCCCCCTCCACCTGATCCTTTTTGCGAGCCTTATCTTCGGCCTCTTAGATAGATTCTCTCCCCAATAAACCTCTGTCACTGCCCTCCACCCTGCCCCGTCCGCCCGGGGTAAACGCGCCGCCGCACGTACCACTGCTTGCACCTTCGCACCTTCGCACCTTCGCGCCTCCCTCTCTCCCTCTGGCCATCCATCCCTTCTTTCCTGACGACCTAATCTAGCAAAAAATTCGAGCGTGAACAAGCAATTCGTGTATTGACCCCTCTCCTCCGACTCCCAGGACAAACCCGGCATCCCATCAAACCCATCTGGCTTTCACATCCCCGTATTCAATGGGGTTAAATGTAGGAGCCAGATCCTCCTGCGCGTGCACTACTAGCCGGCAGTCCAGCTTGACATGGGCTTGCAACTTCCTAAGATTATGGAAGGCGAGTTGCGTGAAACACTGGGTAGCCTCTAAAAGGTTGACCAGGCTCCGCAGGGCCGTCTTGTCTGGCTCTTCCGGGTTGCATGCCATGGTCCATGAAGCGCCGTGCTGGATAAGGGCACAAACGCTGTCGAGGAGATCTGTGTCGTCGAGCTGAATGGCCCCAGCGCACTCCGAGATGCCTTCATAGTCTCCACCCGGCTTGACGACGTGACGAAACAGAAATGTGTCGAGCACCCATTGAAGCGGCGTTGCCACGTAATCGGCGTCCCTAAAGAGGTCGATTTTACGACGTACCACCACTACTCTGTTGAAATCAACATGGGGCATATGGTGGAGCAAGGTCTTGAGGGCGGCAGCGGATCGAATACCTACCTCCCGATCAAGGGTTGTGTTTTTTCCGTAGAGGTTGAACATGGTCCATTCGATATATTTCCAGGCAAGATCTTGTGTGTCGTTTTCAAATGGGCGCGTCGTCTTGAGGATGATCTCCATCACTTCGGTGTTGCGGTCCTTGATTGCAATAGCCAACGGGCAGTTTTGTGCACGATGTTTCCTACCGCCGATGAGGACAAAATTGATGGTATGTTTCATGGCCAAATTGAGCAAGGCAGTGAGCTCTGAAAATTTGGGAAGCTTAATGACGCCGGTGGCTCGCCGGCCATGGGTTTCGACCTGGGCCGATACACGTATATATACGGCATCGACTTTGATGTACTGCACCTCTTCACTATGCTGCGCTACCAAGGCGCCAGCTATGGATTTTAGCTTCCGGTTCGACGCCTTGGAACTTTTTAGGGGCCCATTCACTCTGCTATATGAGGTGAGCAGTGCATCGACAACCTCTGCTGATCCTGGTCGATCAGAATTGTTGGTTATCAACTGGAGAAGGTCGAAAAATGTCTTCTCATCTTTCAGCCAAGTTTTTGGCGGAAACTCGTGAAGCCCGCGGTCGAGTAATATTTTGGCTGAGCGCATGTGGCCATTAAGAATAAATTTATATGGATCCAAAAGAGACGACATGTCCCCCAGGGAAGCGGTGCATGCATTGAGCTCGATATTCTGTGATGTGGGTCGCGCTTTAATCATCTCACGGATGTCTGACGGCATTCCAAAGTCCAAGAAACGAACCAAGGCCTCCGGATTGTCTGCCGCCTGCTTCTCCGCCCATGCTTCAAGAATAGTTTTGGACTGTTCCACACTGAAAAGCCCTGTCTGGATGTCGGCCATATAGGGACTCAGTCCGTACTTCTCAACCACCCATTGGTAGAAATACTCCCCTCCTGGTGCAAGTCCCGCGATAAATGGAAGGAACCGAGCCCAAGAAGTCGGAATATGGTTCCCAGCATAACGGAGCGCTAAGGATTGCATCAGACGGTGCCAAACTTCAACAGATTCAGCGTCTAGCCAGGAGAGATCATGTCCAAAGCTATCATGTTGAATGAAAGAACAAAAGTCTCTTTTTTTGCGAGTTAGAAGAAGTTCCAGAAATAGCGTTACAGCACCATCGTCCGGAGTTATAGGGAAGATGGGCTGTCTTATGCTGCGTGGTTGTGGTTCCGGTAAGGAGGCACCACACGCGACCAATTCAACGCAGATTTCCAGCTCGTGTCGAGAGCTTAGGGGCTTCCATGTAAGACAGTGAATTGGTCTTGTCTTTTTGGTCCTGGTTTTCAGGTTGACGTCAGCCCCACCGGCCAACAGGGCTCTCATTGTATTCAGATAGCCAAGTTCCACAGCCATATGTAGTGGGCTGACAGAACAAACTTCAGATAGATCATTTGGGTCTGCTCCAAGCTCTAGCAGTCTCTTGACAAACGGTGCCAGCGCTGGCGGCTCAGGGCGGCCAGCCCAGCTGGCCAATATGTGTTTTTCCGAGGCCACAGGCAGACACATGTCAGTAAGAATTTGGTGTTGGAAACCACGTTGAGATCCTTGTGGGGCTATTTGGATGATGCCACCCTCGGTGTAAAAACATACCCGAAGCACCCATATGTACAGCTGAGCAGTCATAATCTCGTTGATCACTCTGCTCTCCATGTAGTTAAGGAGGAATAAAGCGTCCTCAAACAAGCCGTATAAACAGAGAAAGTGAATTGGAGGTGGGAAGACGCGAACAGGCACTGTTCTTGGCTTGCGCATATGAGCCGAGATTGCGTGAGTAAGCGCATGTCGATTCGTCTGCATAACCCAACCATGATGTTTGAGGCCGGGCAGTGGGTTGGCCCCGTTATCCAGCAGCCACTTCCCCGTCGTCCTCACGTGTCCGGCTGCCACAGCATAATCGAAGGCAGTTCTTTTTTGTGTGTCGACGGCGTCGAGCTGGGGCTCCTGGGCAATCGAGGTGCAGTAATCAAAGAGCATTTGACACATGCTCACATTTCCAACCAGCGCGGCCGTGTGAAAAGCCGTTACTGAGTCAGAATAAGAAACCAGGTTGGTGGAACCAGGAAGCTGATTGAACCAAATTGAGTCAACTCCTCCGACACTGCGAAAATTGGCACCGCGCCTGAGCAGCATTCGCGTGATATGATAATTCCCCGAGCAGACGGCGCAGTGAAGAGGAGTCCACACGGGCATAGAGTCGTACTCTCTGTAGTATGGATCCTGATATTGTGTAACTTGCTGGCGAAAGCCAGAAAGACGAATTTCTGGAAGTCGGCAATCGCAGGCCCCCTTTGATGATGCTCTGATGTTGGCGCCGTAGTCAAGTAGCAAACTGATAATATTTGCGTGCTGTCTCCTGATTGCCACGTGAAGAGGGGTCCAGGAAAAGTTGCACATCTTATTATACTGATCCGAATGGTCGCAACCAAATATAGGGTCAAGCAGTTTTCGTACCTCTACCTCCTCAGGGTCGTCATGACGCCATCCATAAGTCCATCTGTTGATGTTGAGCTTCTGTGGCAACTGTCCTTGGAGACAACAGGTATAGATTCCCTCAAGGGCTAGTCGAGTAGCTTCAGTTTTAGAACCCTGCCCCAATTGTTGTAACGGACACATAACCATGCGCGAATAATGTTGGACCAGACCAGTCTCAGCAAGCTTTGCGAGGAGATGATGATCAAATTTGGGAACGAGTCGACGTTCCGGGGACGCGAGCCGCTGTTTGTCCAAGACTTCCTGACGGTAGAAGTCCGGAATGGCGGAGTAAAAGCGGGCGTCCGGGTTGACACCGCGTATCAAAAGGGCCTTCAAGGTGGTGGGTTCATTATTCTCGGCGGCCCAGACCAAAGCGTCTTCTCCAGCCGTGAGATTGACGCGTGATACGTGTTCGTAGAGTTCCGGGGCCGCTGCACTGTGTAATCGACGGCTGGCTTGGGCAAGAGCGGCGACAGTCGCTAATTTCTCTTCCTTCAAAAGTAGCTCTGTAATGATGCTCTTGAGTGTCTCATTTGGGAGACCCTCCAGGGTCGGGATGGGCTTGCTTGGGAGGTGGTGTGCGACGTCGCCCATTGTTGCTGACGGTGGTTGGATGGTATCCGGACAGAAGAGCGACGGAATGATGAAGGTTGGGCGGATATGTAAAAGGTATTCTTATGTTGAGAATGCGGTGCAAAGGAGAAAGTTTTCATCAAACGCGTGGTGGACGACTCGGAGTCTTTTAAAGGTTTGGTGGGGGGTGTAAATGAATTCGGGCAGAAACCCAGGCAAGTTGCGCCTCTGAATACGCGACGAATGAAATTTGTTTAATTTGTACAAAGCCCCATAAAATCTGTGTTTTTCAATTGATTAGTCACAATATACCACACAAATTTACATACGATCGTATGTTTATGAAAGATAAGTCCATCTAAAGTATGGCAACGGTTTGTTGTTTATGTTTATACAATCTCACAGATCGGGCCAGTCTTCCCTCCCACACCACGCCCCCCCCGACCCACACCCCCAATAACCAACGTAGACTGGTCTGAATACGCGGCGAATAAAATTCATTTAGTTTGCACAAAGCCCCATATAACTCATAAAATCTGTGTTTTACAATTGATTAGTCACAATAAACCACACAAATTTATATACGATCGTATGTTTATGGAAGATAAGTCCATTCAAAGTATGGCAACGGTTTCTTTTTTATGTCTATCATCTTTGGCTACTCTTCCACGGAAGATCATCTGAATTGCCGTACCTTGCCACCATTTGGTCCCATGGCATTTTACCCTTAGACCTAGTCACTAGCCTCACCACCTCCTTCGCCTCCCCCACGGCGTTGTGCGGAAGGCTATAGAGACATCTGAGTGCAATGGTTCCTGTTTTCTGGCCAAATATTGTCGATAAGCGAGGCACGGAAGCCGAGGCTGTGTCGTATTGGCTTTCTTCCAACTTCACCAGGCACTCGCGGGTATGCTTGGCGAAGAATCCGGTCTTCTCTTTACGTTCTTCATCCACGAACGGAAAGGTGACGAACTCGGGCGAAACAGCCAGACGCTCAAGAGGGACTGTCTGCGCATCGCTCCAGTCAGTGATGCCAACCAGGTTGAAATCGTTGTCAAATAATAGGTTCCCGTGGTAGAGGTCGAGATGGCAGAGGGGAAACGGCCCATGAGCACGATCGTTTTGGAGAAAGTATGACATGGCTGCGTAGAGAACCCAGCAAGCTGTTACCCGCTCTCGGTCAGAACCGTGCTGCGCGAGGATGGCTTTGTTTTCGCGCATTCTGAGTTCGTGCACCCACTCGTGTGTGGAGGAAGTCGTCACGGTTCCCTTGTTTTCTTCATCTGGCATGGAAATAAATTCGTCAAAGAGGTCATCGTCGGAAGCGTCGTCGGAACCGTTAAAAATATTAAAGCTGTCATTGTCCAGAGTTTCCATCTGGTTGGTAATAATTGTTGAGGTAGTCTCCGGTTGATCTAACTTGAGATCTGACTGAACTGGGATGATTTCTAGATCAACATCGCAGTTCTCACCGCACCATATCCGACCCAGACGGTCAAATGTCAGATTCTGGAGTTGAAACAACACATCGGCCATCTGCTGGGCTACATGCGGCATCTTTTCGTTCGGGACGCTGGCCGCAATTGGACTTCCAAGTAGAAAGCCCTTTGTACTATCCATGATGAAGAATGGATACCCAAAGAAATTGGAGGCCGAGGTGTCAAAGTATACGATGTCGGGGATCGGAATGGTTGTGCGATCTCGAACAACCTTCATGGTAGCAATTTCGCTAGCGAGGGCCCTGGTGGCACTTTGAGCCTGTGATATCGAGCGATGGGTCTTGGGGGGAAGGTACTGGACTTTGACAATCCAGCATACGCCATCCGAGAACTTGACCTCGAAAATCAGGTTCTTGATTCCCCATGTACCAGACCCAGGTGTAATGGTGCTAATTGTGCAAGTGGCACTCTTGTCGAACTCACTGGTTCGAGCGCTTCGTACCGCGAGAGCGACGTCTTGAAGAGATTTCTGGTTGGCATGTGCGAGAACTGACCCCATCTGCATGTAAACATGCTCGCAATCTGGAGCCACGCTCTCGAAGTTCCGTGTCCAAGTGTCGCATGGGCGTCCTGTAGGCATCGTGGTGGCGATGTAGGGACGTAAGTAAGAATATTCTGTAAGGTCTGGCGTAAGTGGGAAGATTGCAGACAGGAAGGTAAAAATATGAGATTTATGTGGCAAGGTTGTGTGAATGCTCCAGGTAACTTGCAGGAAAAGTTCTGCCCAAACTTCAAGTTGTCCCTAGGGATGTAGGTTCTCTTTATAGTATTCCATTCGAGACCCGTAACGGAAGGAAGACACGAACCTCAGACCCCAGAGGCGCCGGAGCCAGGGCGCCTGACCGGGGATTTTGCCCAGCGAAATACATCGTGGTAGGAGTCGTCAAAGCTTTTTCATCCGACTTCTAATTCCCTTCCGTCTTTTCTCACCCAGGACCGACCACCGAGGTCTCCACAATATGGTATCTTCTAGATGAATTTTTCCTTTAATTTCATTCCTTGTTGACCATCATGCTACTTACTGTTTCACAATGGTTTGTGATCTTTTTCATCCCATCAATTATGTTAAGCACGGCATCAAGTACTATCAGTAATTTGTGACTATGTGAAGAGTGACAATTCTGCCTGACCGCCACGTTGGACTTCACCTCATTTAAAGAGACTTTGAATGATGAATATACCAAAATTTCTGTACCAAGCTGCTGATGGAGATTTCAGAGCACCTGAGCCATCAATATACGCCTGGTTTGAGGCTGAGCACTAGTTATATAGAGACACGACCACACCGAGTCTCGTAAAAGGATTGGACTAACTTGGAGGAGAAATTGAGAAGTAAATACTACTGGGTCAGACATGGATCTAGTGCCAGCCTGCCGGGCGAGTTCGTGGAGAACGAGGCAGGAAATGTTGGTACGATGCTAGTGGTCGAGTTTGTCGAGCCTTTAGATCTACATGATGGCGAACGCTGACAACCAATAACAAAGGTGTAGAATAAAATTAAATGACTACTTGGAATATGAGATATAAATGGAGGAGAGAATTTCATTACTACATAGTATTATACAACCGAGTGTGTGACAATCATCCCCACAAAACCGCCCCCACAAGCAACCCTCCCTTATCCCCTGCGTCCAGCAAACGAAGCAGCAGCCTCCATTATGAACCCCGCTGTCTCCCTCGGCCTGCTCAACATGGGCGAATGGCTACTATCAATCTCCCTCACCGTCACATCCCCTCCCGCATCTTTCGCCATCTGCACAAACATCCTCTGCGCCTCCACCGGCAGCGCCCTGTCCTCCGTCGCAGCCAAGTACCACGTCGGCGCATCCATCCAGGCCGCATACGCGTGCTCTCCCCCTCAGCCAGCGACTTCATCGACTGCTTCCCCAGGCTGCTGACCCAGTACTTCCCCTCCTCCTCCTCGACATCATGGAAGAACAATCCCCTGGGCTCGGCCAGAAACTCGACAAAACCAGTCTCCTCGTTCGCCCTCCACGACGGTGGTGGTTTGCCGCCTGTGCCGTCGAGGAAGCACATGCCCGTCGCGGTGAATCCCGTCGTGAGCCCGACGAAGCCCAAGACATGGCCGCTGGACGATGCTGCAGATGAAGAGCTGTCATGGTCTTTGGGTAGCGTGAGCCCCTTGCTTGCGCTGTGGCCGGGCAGAGCCCCATACGAGTGGACCACGACGACAACATCGCGCCCTTGGGTGGTTTCGGCCAGAATGGCGCTTCGCACCGCCTGGATGTCGTCGAGGAAGGTAGCGGCGGCGTTTGATGCTGATGAGAGGAGCCGTACGGGGACGCATTTGTATTGCTCAGCCTCCATGAGGGTGACGATCTTGTGCCATGTCTCGACGGGGTAGCCCGCTCCGGGGACGAGGACTATGGTCGGTTTCTGGGACATGATGTTTTGGGTGATTTCGAAGGGCAATTATGGTATAGAAAAGATAAAGGGGATAAAAAGGTATGAATGCCGTGCTGTGAAGATCTAGGAGACGGAATTTGAGACTTGGTAAACTTGAACGTTATAAATAGAGAACTGCATGCCCAAGGGAGTCACTGAACAGGAACTTTCGGACCTCGTATTGCTCGTCTCGAATCCCTACTATCGGCGTCTTCGACAATTCTGATGGTCAGGAGACTAAATTTGCGATAATGAGCAGGGCACATTCCGGAACAATTTCGTGCGGCTGTACGAATACCACAGTTAACACCGGGGTCTTAGTCCGGGCCTGGCCAATGCACCCTCTATTTACGGGTTGTAACGGGTGAGTTTTCGTGTGACGCATTAGCAACCTTTTTCTACATCAGTTTGGGAGCAGGAATCTCAAATCCTTGACGAAAAAAAAAAAAATCAGGGCAGTACTTTTGGGATGCTCACCCACCTGTCAAGTAGGTGGTTGCGTGCAGCAATTCATCTCAGCCCTCCCTGCTCTGCTTCCGAGCTGTAAATTGTAAGCCCCTTTATTCACCAACAGCTATGGGACGGGACCGGGAGGCACGGCAATGGGGGGTACCTTTCCCGAATCTCGAATAGCGCCTGCACGAGCGACGGGAGCTGCAGGGGCCCCACTATTTATTAGCAGCGGCACTGCACCTAACAGCGCGGGGCAGTCGCGTCGCCATCCCGCCAAGCTCGACGCGGGGCAGGAAACCCCTAGTCACATCCATTCCCGCGCAATCGCCTCAGCCGCTCGCCTGCGAAGCCATCCATCCTACACGCATTTATGAAGAATTACAGAGAAAAGAAATTTCTACAAAGACGCTTACCTAATCCAAGAATATAAACAAAAAATGACCAGCCCAGCAAACGCAGGGATCCCCCTCTCGCACGCGCCCGACCACGTAGGCTACAAGCTCCTCGAGCTGCCCCCCGAGCTGGTGGAGCTGCTGGAAGGGGAGAACCCCCCTGTGTAAGCTACCTACATACCTACTGACCACCAACCTGTCTGTCTCCATTACTCACCATGAAAAACAGCCTCACGCTCCAACCCTCCCCCACCGCCGCGCTCCTCAAGACGCCCAATAAGACCTACTCCCTCCGCCAAAAGAACACATCCAACGCCTTGATGCTGCTCTCCACAGCCCAGATGCGGAGCCCAGATGCGGGCCCGACCCAAGACCAGCAGACAGGATCTTCTCCAGGGGAGCCCGCGACAGGGACAGTGTGCGGACTGCGTGCCATCGCAACGGTGCACGAGACGATCGACTTGGTTCCAGAGACAGAGGAAGCAGCCGCACCGGCCGCCGTAGCCAGGGGCAAGTGGCACGAGAAGTTTGCGAGGACCAGGTAGATAATAGCCTTGGAAGTGGACATTTGTATGATGGCACCTCCCCATGATGTATTATCAGAACTGTCATATGACGCTACCATCCTTAAGAGGAATCTCGACCGCTGTTCCATGTCACCCGGTAGAAAAATAGTAATACAAAACGCTAAAGCAGCAACTGGTTCATGGAAACGTGCCTCTCCCCCTTCCACCCACCATAACGAACCAGCAGCAGTGCGGTCCTCCATATTCCCGCCCACCCCAACCTCCCCCAGTGTATTAAAAATAAGTAATGCGGACCGAATCCAATAACTGATGCTGTTTCCTCCCAGGTATCGACTCTTACCTTGACGCCATAAGATGTTACCCAGCCTGAAGTGCCCTGATGCCAAATGATGAGGGAAAATGAGAAAGATGAGAGAGATAAGAATAGCAAAACGAAAATAAATATATCCATCCAAAGAGAGAAATTGCCTGAAAGCCATCAGAACTTTAGCTCCTGCTGTGCCCCAGAAGGATCAGGTAATGGATCAGCAAGTCCCTTAAACTATTTCTCCACTTTTTCGCTGAAATCGGCCTTGCGCTCCGCTCATGCTACCAGGTTCCGCTCGGCTTACACCAGACGGTCTTGAAATGCAGGATGGTCTTGAAACATACCATGTAGAGGGTGGAGAGGAAGATTGAGTAGTTGTAGTGCGTTGTATTGATAATCGTCTTCTTCCACCGTCAAATCAACCACAGGGATATCATGTTGTTGCTGGTTACTTGCTGGACCATTTAGTAGGCCATGGAGACTGGAACCCTGGGCGATGTTTGCATCAATTTGACCAGGTATATTCGGGTTGTTGACGTTTGGTGTTAGACGTCCACGAAGATGACCATGAAAATTGGGCGCCTGAGACATGTTGTGATCAGCTCCAGGCAAAACATATTGTTGATTATCGCCAGCATTCATATCCCAGTAGCTAAATATACGACCATCTGCTTCGGCGTGGCCTTGCCCAAGGGGAGACTCCCCCTGAACGCGACGGCGAGAATCTCTCAAAGTACGAGCTTGCTCAAGGTGAGCGGGCCAAACATCTTGAAATCGGACTGGGGGTGGAGACCGTAGGAGATCGCGCGGGTTTTCATCATGAGCCTCCCAACCTTCTTGAAATTGGACCGGGGGCGGAGACTGCAGAACATCGCGCGGGTTTAGTACAAAGTGAGGGGCTACTTGCCGTCCATTCCCATAGAACCCCAGTTGTTGCTGTGCTCCTTGCTGCGAGATGAACGGAACGATTTGCGGAGCTTGGAGACGATGGGGCTGATGTGGTGGTTGCGGTTGGACTGCTTGTGCCGGTTGAACTGATTTAATTGGTCGGGGGAGTCCATACGGTGAGCCTGGTCGATATGGCTGACCAAGTTGGGGTGGCTGGACAAGTCGAGCTGGATGGGCGGGTTGGGCATGTTGACCTGGATGGGCATGTTGACCTGGATGGGCATGTTGACCTGGATGGGCATGTTGACCTGGATGGGCATGTTGACCTGGATGGGCATGTTGACCTGGATGGGCATGTTGACCTGGATGGGCATGTTGACCTGGATGGGCATGTTGACCTGGATGGGCATGTTGACCTGGATGGGCATGTTGGTAGGGTTGGGCTGGTCGATATGGTTGGTCGGGTTGAGGGGATTGACCTGGTATGGGGGATTGACCTGGTGTGAGCGGTTGGGCTGGATGGGCTGGATGGGCTGGATGGGCTGGATGGGCTGGATGGCCATGTTGTTGGCCTGGATGTTGGCCTGGACAGGCTGGATGGGCTGGATGGGCTGGACAGGCTGGACGGGCTGGATGAGCCGGATGCGCTGGATGGCCATGTTGTTGGGCTGGATGTTGGGCTGGATGTTGGGCTGGATGGGCTGGATGGGCTGGATGGCCATGTTGTTGGCCTGGATGATCTTGTAGTTGGCCTGGAGGACGTTGTTGTTGGCCTGGATGGAAATATTGACCAAGTCTAGCCTGTTGATGAGGACGTCCACCCTGCTGCTGTGGATGTCTTGGCTCTGCATCGAATATCGCCCCCCTCGGCTGGTCTAGCAAAGTTGGTCAAGTCAGCATCCTATAAAGTAAGTATTTGCGCGCCGCCAACGGAGAAAATTGCAGGAAAGCCAAACGTACAAATCCCATGGACATGTTGCATATGAGCGGGAGTAGATACCACCCGTCGGCGCCCGTCTTCTCTTACCCTCTCCGAAAAGTTGATGTCTAGCATAGACACATCGACGTTTGGATTTTCTTCCACCACCTCTTTCCGGGCCTTCTCTTCGGCGGCGCGGACATCTTCTTCGTGGCGCTTGTCAACACTTTCGAATAGAGGACAGTTACCCTTCTTCCCGCCTCGTAACGAGTCGTCAAAATGGGAGTAGTCGCAAGATTTAGAGCAGACATAGCATTGGATGTTCCTACAACCGTTGCGAGTGCACATCATCTTATTGCAACCGGTCTCCTTGATGAATGGCGTACCGCCTGGTCTCATTAGTAAAACTCAACAGGTTCAGGTGGCGGGCAAGGATGCTTACATTTGTTGCAGGTGCGGATCATGGCGGCCGACATTGCTTCTTCAATGCGACGCCGAGCAGAAATACCCTTCTCGCGTGCTGCCTCATCGCATGTCTTTGGTATATGAGTTTCCTCCCGACATAACCGGCAACTCACCAATTCGCATTCTGGATTATCGCACCGGAATTCCTTGTTAACCTCAACCGGGGGGTACTCAGCCGCGTAGGGACAGAATGGACAAGTCTCGAGGTTCTCAATACCAGCCATACGCAGGACTGCTTCTTGCTCGATGCGCCCCAGTGCAACGGCCAACTTGTCGTCAAGAAATAATGCCCTCTGGCCCAAGGAGAAGCCGGCACTGCAGCCATCCATCGACATACAGGTAAGCTTGTATTTTGAAAGGCCTATTTCGTTCTCAGCCATGCGCTTCGCACAGTCAACACAAAACCAATGAATGACATCGGCGTTGCAGTGAACCATCTTGTTCAAAATGAATTCGTCGCAGCAGCACTGGCATTCGGCCACATTCCCTTCGAGCTTGGCCTCTTGCAGATTTCTGGCTTCCTCCTCCTCTCGGAGCTTGCTTTCAGATCTTTGGGCGGCGTCTGCTTTGCAAAGGTCTAGAGCGGCTTGAAAATCCCTCCACGCGTCTCTTTGGCCGAAGAAACTGCTGCTACCCGGCTCAATGCTGTCTGCGTCGGAAAACTTCGTTGGTACCTGCTTGGTCTTGAAACGAGGATTCGGGTTGCCACTTGCGAACTCCTTGTCAAGTGCAAGATATGATGGGTACACCATAAGTTTATTTTCAGATAAGAGATGATCCACATCGGTAGCATACACCAGGGGAAAAGCTAACATGAGCAGATACTTTCTATTGCAAAGTCATTAGAATATGGTCAAGTTCCAACAATGTATGACACGAAGATATCGGGAAAGACCTCCAGACTGAGAGGCTGCTTACGATGTCTTGACATATGTCTTTATGTAGTCAGAATCTTTGTTGACATGAGATGCTGCCACTTCTGCCGGCTTCGCCGGTGTCTCTTGCTTGTCGGGCTGCTCCTCTTCTTCTCGCTTTCGTTTCCGGGGTCGAGCACGTCTCGGGTACGAGCGGCCATTTTCCAGCTCGTCCAAAGTAAAGCCGATGAACGATTCTGGATTCCACTGGTGTTCGGGTGCTTTAAGCTCGATATGGTTGGGACACATTTTGGGAAAGCAGGCCAAAACTGATTCCCGATATGCAGGCCAGTTAATAGCCATGGCGTTTGTCTCTGTCCCAAAAGGCATCACTTTTTGCTCTTCCCCGCTCCTGCTATTCATGTCAGACTTCGGGGCATGTGCTCATTCCATTAGCAACACTTAAAGATTGTTGCCGACTAAGACGAGCGAGCCTATCGTCTAGTACATATCGGGCGTAAGCGCATCCCTAGGAGCGTATGAACTGATTGAAGCAGTAAAGTCGCTAAGATGACTGCGTTCAAGTTGATGAGGAGGCGGAGACTGGAGTGGAGGGGACTGGGAGAGAGAGGATGTAACGGAGAGATCCTCTGCGATTTCATGTAGGAAAATGAGATTCTTAGTCACTGACGACAAGAAGCAGAACCCGCCTAGATAGCAGCAGATGGATATGGAAATCATGGGGGTGTGATGTGAGTTGGCCAGTGCCCTTTATACTGGGGTGCGACACAGAACCTAAGGGCATACTGACAGCACCAATAACACTTGCGACACAGCTATTTGCAGTGTGAGGGCCAGAGGTCATGGTGTCGTCGTTCAAATCCACAGGTACAATGTACGCACACGGTGGGGCGTGTGTGCAGCAAAAATACGAGAAATGGAATTAAAAATGTTACTCACAAGAATGCGTTGCCCATCGAGGTACCCGTGAAGTCCCCCATATCGCTTGATGCAGACCGCTGTCGATGCGGCAAGATGACTGGGTAGTCACGTCAGGAAATGCGACGCTTGATGTCGCAGAAGAGAGAGAGAGAGAGAGAGAGAGAGAGAGAGGGGGGTGTCGGTTCAGTCGTTAGTTGCGAAGGAGAAAATCAGAGTCGAGACTGGAGGCGGCGGGCAGATTTAAGGGCGTTTGGTTTGTTGCCGACGGTTCAGCCTCGGTGGTGAATGTGAAGAACAGGCAAACAATCTTCTTGGCAGGCCAGCCATTCGCACAGTACGGTACGGAAGCCCCGATCGCGGGAGGTGTGGGGATTAGGTAGGTAGGTGCCGAGCAATGCTGAACGTAAATAGGTGCCGAGCGAGTAGGAGACTCGGAGCGATGAGGCGTGATTCAATGTGGTGCGGTGTTGTGCGATGCTGTGGGGTGCAGTGCTGTGCAATGAATGCGATGCTATGTGATGCCGTGGAAATGCGAATAGAAACAAGCAGTTGGGGACCGAAGTGTGACCTGGCGTGGAAGGACCGATCCAAAGAGAAGGAAGAAGAGGCGGCAAGTGGGAGCAAACAGGTGCGAGGCCTCGGAGGTTAGGTGGTTGATTGGGGCTTGGAATTTGGACCAAACAGCCCATGCAGAGGGGCAGAGGGGCAGGTCTAAGTATGAGTGAGTGGCAGATGACCTGCCTGGCTGCTGCTGGAGCAGCGCTGGGCGTGCTGGAGAGTGTTGACCAAACGTCCGAACCTTGATTGGCTTGTAGACTTAAAACCGGGCAGGGCCAAAAAATGGAAGCCAAGAAAATAATAAACAAAGACATGTGGAAAACAAAATACTGACGTTCCAGGCTGCCAGCCAGATGTGTCTCCGGTTTAATAAGAGGCTGCATCGTGTTTTGAAGAGGTCATTACCGGTAATGGCCGATGTACACAGACCAAGAGTGGGAGCTGTCAACCAATCGTGTTTCATACTTCTAGAACTGTACCATTAAGGTATTTACTATTCTAGCTGCAAGCCTCATTTTGCCTCTAAATTGATAAGGTAAGGGGCCTCATAGTGGCTCCAGTGGTCAGCTGAGGCCTTGGGGGAGGGGGGGCGCGCTGAGGGGCGGAGTTAGGGCCTGCAGCAAGGGAGACGGCTTGACAGCCACCGACGCGTTGCTTATCTACGACTTACACAGTGACTTATACAGTGGGGAAGAAGGCAACAGCCCTCCCACCTATCAAGGCCGTTGCCGTTGACCTCAACATCAACAAAAGCTTGAAGATAGATCAGATAAGGTACCAAGGTACATCAGGTACTTTCATGCACCAGTTTCGCTCTCGCCCTCCTGGTCCTCATCATCATCGTCGTCCTCTGAACTTAACGGAACATTGCGCCTCCTCCTTCTCGAAGAGGACGCTTTGGTCTTGGAAACCGTCTTCGCCTTCGGCTTTGTGCTCATGGCAGACTTGCGAGGAGTCATTTCCACTTGGAGCAAGTCGTCACCATCGTCCTTGTTGTCCTCGTCATCGTCTCCTACGGGGAAGAACCCAGAGGTGAAAACGGGCTCCTTATCTCCCTCGTAGCCCTCCGGTAAGAAACCGCCGGCCATGTCCTCGTCTCCATCTGCAACATCCATTTCCCCTCCATCCTTCGTGTCTCGCTCATGTCCAAAAACATCCATGTCATCGCGCACATGGCCGTAGTCTTTTTTTATCCTCTCGACGATGCGCATGCCCATCAAAAACTTCCTCCACATCGCCAGGGCCGCCTTTCTGCGCTTCTCGTCTTCCTTCCTGCTCTTCTCTGCCTCATCCTTGGCGAGCTCTTCCATGACCTTGTCGTGATACTCTTCCGCGATCACGACGCCCTGAATGACCGGCACTGCCATTCGGTGGCCAAACTCAAAGCCCACTACTGCCTCGGCGTAGTCAATCGCGAGACGCTTGCACACCTTCACAGCGCCCCGGTATGGGACATGAACGGCCCCTTCGGGACACATGTGCTGTGCGAATAGGTCGATGTTGCCATATTCGTTTTTTGGGATGATGCCGTTCTCGATCGGCGCTGGGATAATCCAGTCTGTCTGGTCGAAACTGTACAGACCCTGCAACGCTTTCCGGCCTGTGGCGGCCTCGGCCTCGGCAAGCTCTCGGCGTCGATTCGTTGTCGCCGCTCGATAAGGTACCCTCTTCAGGGGCATTTCTCCAGGCAGAGGAGCACGACCCTGCTTGTGCCATGTTTCGGCGCTCTTGACCTGGACGACATCCTTGCGCAGGTAAACATCCTCCTCCTGGTTTCCGGCGCCCTTGCCTTTGTTCTTGAACGTTTTGACGGGTTTGGCGCCTAGAAGAAGCGCTTCCTCGCGCTTGAGATGCCTCTCCAAAACGAACTCCCTAGACTGCTTGTAGTATTGGAGTGTCTCGTCGCCTTCCTTGACCTCCTTCTTCTCTATAGTTGCCGGTCTCAGATCCGTTGAGTCTTCTTCATCGTCAACCTCGGTGATGGGGTGCTCTTTGTCTCCCCTGACGTAGCCCTTCATCACAGATTTGAACCAATCGTACAGTTCATATCGCTTAACTTTTCCATGATGGTTGTAAACGGGGACTTTTTCGACAGGCATCCGCATGCCTTTGGTCCTGCCAGGAAGCATTTGTCGCTTGAGGTACCGAACTGTAACGTCCTTGGCGGTCCCGTCTTGTGAGTATCCTATTACATATGCCATGACCTGCTTCGCCTTATCCGCCTTGCCGCCACGAGGCTCCAGCGACTCAACTAGCTCTCGATTTGTCCCGATGACAGATTTTACAATCGGGTCAACGGGAAGATATTTGTTCGTAACTGGGGAAAGAACTTCGGTCCAGTAATGGGGAAACTCGAGATCCTTGTCGTAGAGTTTCCCCTTGCTCGGGACCGGTCCCGGTATGTCAATGACTGGATCGTTGTCGCTATCGTCAATCATGAGATCTGGGTCAGTTTCTTCCCGTTGAAGACTGCTTCGAGCACTGACACGCGTTGAGGGGCGGGCAGAGGAGTTTGTCGTCGATAACGTCGCAGGAGTCTCCTTTAGCGGTGCTGCCAGCGTATCGTTCGCATCCTTTCGAGAACTGCCATCGATGAACTTTTCTTCATCCGCTTCTTCGAGCTTGTTCCATCCAAAGCCCAAAGGCTGGAGGTTCGCGGCCAGCCTTGCATCCAACCCCAGAGCTCTCAGGAGAGAAGTGAATAGTTGTGCTCCGACATCTCGACTTCCAGTACATTCCTGCGCGCACTTTCTGAACTCGTTTAAGCCTATGATCCTCTCTCCGAACCTCCCAGGATTATGACCCTCCTGCCTGAAGGCTTTGGTCAGACGATCCAATCTCTCCAGCGACATGTATCCCCATTTTCGCACACCCGGCGCGGTCACACGGAAACGCTGCTTCCACCAAGCCGATAAGGCCTTCATCAACCTAAAAAGAGGATCCCCGTGGCTCAAATCGACCGCACCCTTCTCCAGACGCTCCGCCGCTTCGCCCCATTCTCGGGAGCGACGGTCTGATGCTTTCGCCGCGCCTTTTCCTTTCCCCTTTGCCTTTGCCATGGCTGATTGGCGTGACTTGGGTGTTTGTTCGGCTACTTCCAAGCCGCTACTCCGCCTCCATCTGTCCACCTCATCCCACAACCTCAAAGGGATGTGCGACAGAAGCATTCCTTGTACTTCGGGGTCGCAAAGCCAAGAGTTGCGAATCGCATTATGCCACATCAAGAGCTGAACATGCATGCAGTGCGTGGAAATGCGCATTTTTCGCTCTAGCTTAGAAGGGCCCTTCTTACCCAGCGCATTTGCCATGGATATGCGCGTATCCCTTATCAGCGTCAGCTCCAGGGTCCCAGATGCCATGGCACCCGGCATTGCGGTTTGCTGGACAGGGACATCGACATCCTCAAACTCCATGTCCTCATCATCGTCATCTTCGATGTCGGCCTCGCCGGACGCCGTAGACAATTTTAGACGTTTTGGAAGTGGAACATCTTCAAAATCGGCACTTGACAAGGATGAGAGAGAGCTCCCGTCGTCGCTGTCGTCGATTTCCTGTAGAACTGATCGGACCCGAGTGGAAGGCTGTGGTATAGAGCTGGCATCAAGATCATCAAATAGCGTGGGCTTCCGTGGGGGAGCGACCACGGCATTCGCAGACTTCTTAGCTGCACCGGTTTTCTGTTTGGCGCTCGCTCCTCGCTCTGGAGAGGGCTCGGGAGAGGAGTCACGCAATCGCTTGCGCGGGACATGAGGAGGCATCTTGAGCAAAGAGCACCTCTTTCACTGTAAAGTCATGTTGAAAATGCTATCACAGGCTGCCTGCCACCAGATAGATGTCATTGAAGCTCCAGCCACTCATATGTGTGGGCGCCTGTGAACACTAGTGTCGTAGTTCTCCAAATTGTTATTAACAGGGGAAACGCGACATAGAAGCTCGATGACGCGTTGAACCCTAACCTAGCCAGCTGCCAAGGAAGTGCATTAGTCACGCAAGTACTTACGTTCCCAAGTCCCCTTCTTTAGGTAACCTCACCAGATCAAATACCGGGCAACAGCTTCGATGGCCGGACCTCACGTATTCACCTGGTTCCAAGAAAACTATTTTGTAGAACCCAAGGCCAAGAGTTCTCGGTATTATGTTTTACCGAGGGCTCCTGAGTAAAGAGGCGTATGCACCCGTAGTCCCCCCACTGGGAGATTCAGCAGTGTAAAAACAGCACTTTGCTCCCCTGCATTTGGCCAAGGGACTCCCAGGGACCCTGTCATCCCGCTGTACCGTCCACTAATCGAACAGTACCCCGCCAACCTAATGGGACCTTCCAGACCATTCCAGCCTGCCGGTTCCATGGATTGAGGCAACCAACCTGCAACATCACCACAAACGATCATCTCTCAGCCGCCTCCCGAGACCCTTGGTCAGCAATTCACGAGGCCAGCCTTGTTTCGCAATCACTTCCTGCCTAGACACTCGCCTCGCAACCTCGAAATCCACCCCGCCCCCAAGCAAAGAACCAACGTGATTAATCACCCACCCACACATATATAACACACCCCAACAGCCCCGTCGCCGCCGCCCGTCCGTCACGATGGCCTCCCCCTCTCCAAATCCCAACCCCGAAGAGACAAGCTACGTCAAGATGTCCACAACCACCGCGAAATCCACCACCACCACCGGCCTCGCCGGCAACGAAGACGCCACCCTCATCGGCGAGCACTGCCAGCTGCCCTACTGCAACGTGCTCGACTTCCTCCCCTTCCTCTGCCAGTCCTGCCGCCTGACCTACTGCCTCGACCACCGCACCGAGTCCGCGCACAAGTGCCCGCACGCCGGCGCCTGGGCCGCGCGCAGGCGCCAGGCCCAGCTCGCCGCGCCCTCCGCCGGCGAGGGCAAGCGCATGCGCGACCTCGTGTCCCAGAAGCCCTGCGCCGACGACGGCTGCAAGACCGTCATCGGCACCAGCCTCGTCCCCGGCGTGCACTGCTCCACCTGCAACCGCGACTACTGCCTGCGCCACCGGCTGACAGAGGACCACGACTGCAAGTCCAAAATCCCCATCGGCGCGCGGCCCACGCCGGCCGTCGTCGACGGCGCCAGGAACGCCCTCGAGCGGCTGAAGCTGTGGGGCGCCGCCAAGAAGCAGGCCGCCAGCCGGTCGCTGCCCAAGCCGAAGCCGTCGAGCGCCGCGGCGCGGGTGGTCGCGGTGAACGCGCTCAAGAAGACGGCGAAAGGGGACGAGAAGCTCGCGCCGGAGAAGAGGGTGTATTTGTATGTGGAGGCGGAGGCGGAGACGGCCAAGGCCAAGTTTCCGAAGGGACAGTTTTTCTACTCCAAGGACTGGGTGGTGGGGCGCGTGCTGGACGCGGCGGCCAAGAGTTTGCAGGTGCAGAATGTTAATAACCAGTCGAATGATGAGAGGGATAGGTTACGGGTGTTTCATGTGGAGGGGGGGAGGTTGTTGGAGTTCAGTGAGAAGGTTGGGTCGGCGCTGGTGAGCGGCAACACTATTGTGCTGCTGAGGGGTGTTGGGCAACCGCCGGATTTGATTCAACTTTGAATGATAGATACTACTGGGTATAGAGCTTCGGAAATGGGGCGGCCGATTTGTTGCGATTTTTAGCACGGCGTTTTGAATCTGGCATTCGGCGTGAGGGGGTTCGGGGGCATAGATGCCGATTTGATCTTGAAGTCAGTCATAATCGACTACATTCAATAGATCTCGGTTTGTTTCAATAATATTCCATTTGCAAAGTACATTCACCGCAGTGCTCGTTGGCTCTTGGTCAAACTTCTTTCAATAAGTTCCTTGTCTATACACATCGCGCAAAGCAGATTGCCACAAAAAACGCCTACAACTCCCAATGAGTGTTACTCCGCCACATCCCCAGCTCTCCAAGAGTCGGGTGGTTACATATATGTACAGACAGCGGAGAGGGTATCATGCCGTAGCCCCACCAACCTTTCAAACTCAAGCCTGCCTCTCCTTCGGCTTCTCGCTCAGCTGCTTCTCCCTCCCAATCAGCGGAGCCTCTCCGACCGCCGCATGCCCGCCAAACGTCTCAAAGCCCTTGTGGAACACCCACTCCACCGCATTCTCAACCGGCTTATCAAACAGCGTAGGCAAGAACGGCACCACCGCCAAGCCCAGCCCAATCGGCCCCCACGTGCGGATCGTCTTGTTCTTGACATCCTTCAGCGCCCGCCCGCTGTACCGCACCACGCTGTGGATCGTAAACGCCGGCAGCCCCATGCTGGCCAGGCTCTGGAAGATGCCGCGCTGCAGCATCACGGTCCGGTAGTCCTCGATGGGCGGGACGACGCCCGGGGTCAGCGTCGGCTGGACGGCGGTGCTGGTGGCGTCGTGGATGCCCAGCACCTTCTGCTGGCGCGGCGTCAGCTGCAGCGCCGGGTTCAGCACCCGCTGGTTCTGCCAGTACGACTTGTAGCCCTCGTAGCTGACGTCGCCGAGGATGTAGGCCCACGAGACGCCGTAGGCGCCGCGCACGAGCCACGGGTGCGCCACGGGCCGGAACGACTCGCCAATGTCGGACGTGTAGGCCACGTAGCGGTGGGCCGAGAGGAGGATGGTGCGGAAGCGCGCCGCGTAGGCCGCGTAGCGGACGTTGCTCTCTGTCGAGGGTGCGGCGCTGTTGGAGGGGCAGAGTCAGTTTGGGGAAGGTGTCTTGTCTGCCTGGCTGGCCGGGTGCAGAGGAGCGGGGGGCACGTACTATCCCTCGACGAGCTCATCGAAAAAGTTCTCGTCCTTGTCGTCCTTGTCGACGATGCTCTGGAGCTTGGTGGGCAGCTTCTCGCGCTCTGGCAGCTTTTTCGGGTCGAAGGCGGTGGCCCCAACGCCCTGCTTTGCCAAACCAGCGGGAGCTACTTTGTCTGGAGAAGGACCGGTCTCGGCGGGAGGGGACTGCTGCGGCGCCGCCGGCGTTGCGGGCTTGTCCGAATCCCTGCTCCAGGGCCACATGTTGAGAAGTTGTGTCGGTCGGAGCTAGGCGCGAGATTTGGTGAGATGGTGCTATAATACAGATTGCGATTGATAGGTTGAGAGAGCCTGTGATGGGAGCGGTCTCGGGTCTTTGGAGCTGACTTGGCGTACAGTGCCTCGGTGCTCAGTGCCGCGCTTTTTGACGTTGGTGTCGTAGGCAGCGAGGTGGGGCGGCTGGGTGGGGTTTAGCGGGCTGCTCGTTTAAGTGGTTGCTGCTCTGTATGGTATATAGCGATATTAAGACAGAGGGTGAACGATTAGCTAAGCCTTGATTCCCGCATAGCGCCAAGACCAACCTGACAGGGACAGGGACACCCGGGTGGCCGGCTGTGGGCGGCAGCCTCAGGCAAATTTGGTGGCAGTTCGCAATTCGAGCTTCTCGTCCTTGCGCCTTTTCAACCTCTGCCAAGTCAATCACCAACACACGCTCCCCAATTGCCCTCGACAGGACTCCCAAAGCACGTCTCCGAGCTCGGTCCTTCTTCCCACCGCCAAAATGACGCAGTACTACACCATCTTCGGCCGTCAAATCGCCTCGCAATACGTCAGTCGCGGTCCCTCCCCTCTCCCAACTGAAGAGGCCCCCCCTCCTCCACCCAGCAGCAACAGCCATTGCAAAGCATCCTTCATATCGCTAACACGTTCCCATCTGGTCCGTTCCTGCAGTTGGCCATTGCTACCCTCAGCACCCTCTTTGGCGGCGCCTACCTCTCGACTGGCGGCAGCAAGGCCACGCCCGCCGCGCCCCCAATCAACGCATCGAGCTCCGACGAGGCCGACTTCATCAAGTGCGCATTGCAACCACCCAACCCCCCAAAGCCGAGCACGATCTAACATCCCCACAGGAAGTTCATGGAGTCCGCAGAGGCAGACGAGAAGAAGGCGAAGCACTAAAGGGGACCATTGTTCGAGTTGGGAATGCGTTTCTGGACGTCTTGTCGGTCCGTGTACATATATAGAAGGCGGTTAATGGGATAAGCATCGCTTCATGAGCAGTGTGCTTGTGCTGGAATCCAACCTGTTCGATGACTCTCTCCAGCGTTGAGGGGTTGGCCATTCGATGTGTTACAAACACAAACACATATCACCGTCGCAGTATGACCTCACATAACAAGGCATAAGCCGCCTGGATTGATCACACACGCATGGGTTTCTCAGCCGTTTCGTTTCACAATAGTCTTGTTATAACACATGAGACTGCTTGAAAAAGCGGTATCAGTTCACTCCATGCTCATAGATTTCAGGGGTATCAACCTAGCTCAAAGCAGTGCCTAAAACTCCGATCCCAAGCTCCGATCCCAGACAACTACTTTGTATGAACAGCTGCAAGAAGTTGTGCGACCTGAGCGTGCAGCGGCTGCAATGCCGTCGCCTGTGCGGTCACATGGGCCTTCAGCTCCCGGATCCTGCTCTCTTGCGCCTTCGTGTACTCACGAAGCCATTTTATATCACCAGTATTGCTAAGCTGCTCGTCATTAAGAGACCAATGTATGAATTCCAAGTCCGCCTGCGTCTTGAAAACCGATGCTGCGGCTAGAAATTTAGCCTGGCTCTCATCGTTCGTGGCTATGCTCGCAAACATTAAATCTGTGGCCCTCCTGACTTTGTCTAACTCTGCAGCCTGCTTGACAAGCTCCTTGACCTCCTGAGAAGCAAGGTTTTTAAGGGGCGCCTGGGCAAGCCGATCCATCGACGCAGCAGATAGCGTAGAACATGAAGTGTTTCGTAAAACAAGCTGAAAGATATTAGCTAGATCATAGCCAGGAAGGGAAAGTAATTGGAGGTAACAGTAAAAGAAATACAATATAGGTTTGTAAGGAGTAATACGAAGGTAAGTACCTTGGTAAGAAACCGATAACAGATATTTTTAAACTAGAAAAGAAAACCAAAACACGGAACTTAAAGAAAACATACTGTGCTCGAGCCGCCAATCGTTAAAGCCTGGGTGCGGTCGGTGATGGTCAGCTCTCAATGGTCTCCAACCTGTACATACGGATCTATTAGCAAGGAGATCAATCGTATTATATTAAAATTATTAAACGAAGACCTCACGACAGCTGCAGTGAAACGGATACATCGGACCCATATTATAGAAGTCAATTATAAACTATATGGAAGACTTCATATAAAATACTGATGAAACTTCCAGCAGTCTATAGATCAAAGATAATGGCACCAATAAATATCGGTGAGACAGATGTTGTCAGAATGGGCCTCGGCAAACATTTATCAATCAAGCCTATCTATATAACGGAGAAACAAGAAAGAAGAAGCAGGAGAGGAAAAGGAAGAGAGAAGAAGCAGGAGAGGAGGAACAGGAAAGGAGAAGCAGGAGAGGGGAAGCAGGAGAGGGGAAGCAGGAAAGGAAGGGCAGGAGGGAGGAAGCATGTTAACCAAAGTTTTGCCGAAAACAAATGACTTACCTGGCAATCTCTCGACGTCGCTACCAAGGTCTCATCTGGCGGGTGACTCTGATCAAAAGTAGCCTGCGCATCCGTCAGCTGGAAGAACCAAACCATGTCTGTGCAGTCACGCAGTGGTGGGGGTGGTGGCTGTCTGGAATTCTTGGTGAGGCGATGGGATGAAAAGGTGAGATTGTGGTGAGATTGTGTGAATGAAGCTGTAGTCGTCCGCCCCACCTACACCAACCCAACTACCCAGGTAGAACCGCAGCGGGACATGATAAGACACCTGATGGTGACTGTCACTTTGGTCTGAACTCGCCTCTATCTTCACCCAGCAATTTCCAGCCACCGGCATTTGCGCATCTGATCAGTTTTCAAGATCCACAACCCCACTGCCTGACGTGATGTTTGCCCGGAGAGCAAGCTCGAGGCAAGTTAGGCACTTAGGTACGTCGGCAGGTTTGATCTCAGAGGGGCGGAGAGGACCGACGGGGCCGGGGCCAGTAGTAAAAAGCTGACGGGAGCCCAGCCACGCTTGAGAGCTTCTCCAGCCCTTATCTTCTGCCACCTAACATCTTCCTGTCTCTCTCTCTCTCTCCCAGCCCGTCACATTCACCTTTGGCTGCTGCTGCTACCGCTGTAGCTGCCGACGCTGCAGCTTCTCATGCGGCATTCAATCCTTCAGCAACGGACAACAAAGTAGGCATATCACAACAGAAGAAACAGACACTCGAGATGCGGAAGCTGAAGAAGAAAGTAACGCTACACGAGAAGCGGCTCAAAGGCATGACAATCGAAATTGAGAACATGAAAAAGCAGGCTGTGAAGCCACTGATGGAGCTGAAGGCGGCCAAGGAACAGATTCGCGATCTGAATTCCGTGATGTCCTATCTTCTAAATGAGCCTCCACACGATGGAGTCTTCCCAAATATGGTAAGGAATTCAGATTTCAATCAGAGCAACTCAACTTAGTTAACAAATGCTCCATATAGGGGCCTAGGCCTGATGAGCGCAAGATCTGGGAGCGATACTCTTGGCAATGTCCAGTCAAACCGCTCCGGACAATGAGCGAAAAGAAAAAGTGACTTGATTGCTTGAATTTGCGAAATCCATGTCATTTTCGTCTCATTCCAATGAAGTTGATTTAAAACTGCCATTGTTAGTCAGCCATGTCCATCTTTTTGCTGGGTCATACCTGACTGACGCCGAAGCAAGCGCGGGTTAGGGTTAAGCATTATCACGGGCTCTTTATTCACCTTAAGCAGCATCAATGAGCCCATTCCCTTTACGCACGATGCTGTAAACTAAATGGGAAGTTTTAGACACAGACTGGGTCAATTGTTAACTCTTCAAGCAGTGTCTCCTATATGTGATTATTCTCAAATAGTTTTATCTTACATCACCAAAAACACGCATAAGCTCAAAGAGGGAAACAATGAAGTTAAAGACATAACGAGCAGCACCCAACAATGACTTTGTTAAAAATGCGGCCCATAACGACTGCCAGTAAAGCAGTTCCTCTGCCGGTACTCTGATGAGGTTGGTTTAAGATATCCATGCTCGAGCCATGTTACACGCATTATATGGAATAACGATGAATAAATGCCACCGACAACACCTTATGCTATCTGGTGCTGAGAAGAGAACTCTTTTCGAACCCTTTCCCTCCAAACAAGCTATACCAGTGACAATCAGATTCCCCCGGGGGGTTCAGTAGGTAGACAGGTAACAATTTTTCTCTTTCCAACCCGCGCACATCTAACTTCCAAACAGCATCGCCAGATAGGAACCCCCCCCCCGAGTCGAAAAAAGAGGATTTTGAGAATGTCTGCCCCTCCTAATGCAAACGAGTCCACGGTAAGTTAGTATTACTACCACTACTACTAGTAGATGTGCTGACATCTACTCTCCTCCAGACAACGCCCTCCCAGGGCAGCCATCTGCTGCCTCCCGGATCTGGCGACGTCCCCGTCGCCGAGATGCTGCGACAGCTGAGGGCCGTCGGCGGGGCCATCCCCCCCGTCCAAGCCTACCTCAGGACCTGGACTGGCTCCCTGAGCAATCGGGACATAATCATCGCTCGTGTCGAGCAGCTCATCGAGCATGGGCACCACATCCTACAGTTGAAGGATGTTGTCGCCCAAATGTTTCGGCTCAGTTCCCAGGCGTGCCAGGATGCAGTGAGTGAGTGTTTCTCTTTTTTCTCTTTTCAGTAACATAAACATTGACGAATGCCGACTGCACAGGTCAGCGCCAGACTGGCGCAGCTCGCCGACGAGAGAGAGGTGGCGGGCAAGAGGCCCACCTGCTGCGACATAGAGGACGAGACGATCTGCGGATTGATGGCGGAGATGGCCGAAATTGATAAGCACATGGTCGAGATCGGAGTTGTCCTCGAGACGTTGCTGCCGTTCATCTCTCCCCAGCAGCACGCTCAGGTATGGCTCCTTGCTTTTGCTTCTCTTTCTCACTGCCAGTTTCGGTCCAGCTGCTTACACTTTTTTTCCATATAGTCCCCGAGTACTAAGAGGGATGAGAACAAAGGCGGTCAGGATGTAACTCTTGGGGTTTGGGGAATGTTCTTTTAGGGGATTACATTTCCCAGACATAAAGATACCAGGCTATGAAGGTCTGGCATGGAATTCAATGAGAATCAAAAGCCTGTTAAATGTCCAGAACAGCCATATTTCTTCTCAGAGTTCTTGTTTTTCTTTCCCTCATTCTTGTTGTCTTTTTCCCCCGAATAATCCAAAACTTAATAGTATAGCGGACTAGATTTCTATTTATGCCATTTCATGCTTAATACACTGATACGACTACCTCAAGTATCTTCCTATTAATCCATCGCCGATAATTCAACTTCCGGCGCCGGTACATGTACGTGACTTGGTACTACATTATGCCGTCATGGGAAAGGTCAGAATAAGTTCGATGTCCAGTGGCTGTTAAGTCATTCATGATAGGTAGTATAATCCCACAGGATCAAAGTCTGTGACGAGCCCTGTACAACCTCAAATCTGCAAATACTTTTGATTCGATCGTTCTGGCTGAAAAAAATATATATAAGACATGAGTGTCTAAACTATACAATATCTAGATACGGATGTTCAAGCTAATCATCTTCATATTTGATGCAGTCGAGACACCACCGCTGCTCCTGATCAGTGGTATCAAACACCGAAGTTAATGCAGGTGTACGTTGATGTCCCGGCGCCGAAAACAGTCTGACAGGCAAAGTTGCAACAAGCTTCTGGGTGAAAAATATCACAGGGTCCCCCGTCCGGCACACAGGTGGGGCCGGGATTGCAAGTCGAGACAGTGGTGGTAGTTTGCACGGTCTACCAATTTCTGAGTTAGCTACGTACTTGTTGTAGCAAGCAGTGTGGCCTCCCTGGGTAGGTGGGCAGTCAGGGTAGTCAGGCTGGCAAGGATTATTTACCGTAGGGGGACCCGTGATAGTCACAGGTGGACCTGTGGTGATGATGGTCTTGGTCGTCACGGTTATAAAATTGGGCGTTGCGTCAATGCAGCGGCAGACGAGTTCAACCTCAGCTTGAGCCAAGGCCTGGAGACAGACCGGCACAGGAATTCCAAGAGGTGGAGGCCAACCTCCAGCGGTTTCCCGCACCATCAGGTGCTGAAAATCATTGCAGTTGGTGTCTGTGGATACTATAGTTATGACTTGCGTGGTCGTCGGAAATATAGTGCTGTATGTCACAGTAAGTACATACTCGTAACTCAAGCCATTGTGTACTCGCAGGCGTGAAATATAAAATCTCAACAAGAACAGGTGGGTACCTACGTTTTTGGCGTGGCAGTAATAGTTGCGAAATCAGTCACCGGCTTCTTCATGTACCACTTACAGAACTGATGGACTTCTCGCTTCTCAATAATCCATCTGGGGATCTGTCTGCAGAAACGGTTCGTGAGGATCTCAGCTCCATGATGGTCTGCAGGACTCTCGGCAGGATCAGCAGAAGGTTTACTCGCCTCCGCCTTCACCAGCACCAAGGCCGAGAGGGCAAGAAGCCCAAATTGCATAAAGCGAAGGCAGGGAAGAGACATGGCAGAAGTTTCACAGCCAATAGGGGTACTGACGAGCTGTCAAAAAGAACGTGGTTTACCGACGTCGAGCTCATCCCTTAGCACTACATACCTTACTTATAGATGAATTAAGACAGGCCAAGGTCTTTGACGTTGACCGGATGTCCGTATGTTGAGTCCGGCTGATGTGGTCCGCATCTTACTGCGGGCTGTAGTCTAGTAGTCGCACGCCAAGACGTCATGAAAAGAAGCCACTTCGGCATGTACAGCATCGATCAGAAAGTCTCTTTACATCCGCCACTCGTAGCTGTAAGCAGACTTTCTGACTGTGACCGCATTTGAAAGGGTTTGATCATTTGCGTCTTTGGATAGGATAATAGTTCAAAATTTCCATGAATACGGTAATATCAAATGAGCATCTCCATTGGTATGGCGCAGACTTGGAACTACCTCCAAAGACTCCGCGCCCCAATCGTTCACCTGTTGTTGGGACCTGTCCTGGTGGGCAGATCTCCCGACTGGACCGTCCAAAGCCTCTGTTCAGAACAGAGAAACAGCTCATATTCCCTCCCGAACGAGAGGCTCGTTACGCCTCCTACTCCCAAAGTCAGCAATCCATGTGCTATATGGGCCTTATCAGCCGTCAGCAAAAGAGAAACTCACCTGGAACCTCAATTACGCCCAATATCATGCCGCTCGGGCTCCATGTCTCAACTCCATCATCACACGCGACTAGAACGTTTCCTTTCTTGTCACACCTTATGCCTTTCGGATTACCAGCCACAGAATAAGCAAACAAGCGCTTATTGGCCAGAAACGGCTCGCCAACTTCTCCGACGACATCGAACGCATATATCGCACCGGTACTGCTCGCACAGGTCTGTTGTTAGCGCTCAGCAAACCCTCCGAGTTAAGGAATCGGGTCCATGTTTTCTTACCGCTTGACGACGCTCTCCCCACCCGCGAGATCAGGGCCAGTGTTCGTGACGTAGAGAATGCGTTTTTGCGGGCTGAGAGCAATACTATGCGCCTGGCCAACGTCTTCGGCCATGACGCGTAGACTGCCGGAATTGGGGGCGTATCGGTAGATATGGCAGGGGAGCTCTGGTTTGGGTCGGAAGTCGTTCAGAAAGCCATGATGCGGGTCTGTGAACCACAAAGAGCCGTCTCCGCCCTCAATGACGTCGTGCACAGAATTAAAGTCGCGCCCAAAGTAGTTGGTCACTACTGGCACCGGTGGCATGCCGCGCTGCATATGATACAGTCCCCCCGTTCCAGCCGTGGTGGTGCCCTGGGAGCAGAACACGATGCCATCATGCCCGTAACGGACAGCGCCCGCCGGCATGGGCATGTTCGACGGGGGGCGCAGCTTCTGCCAGGTGAGGGAGCCGATATGTCCTGTGATTTCGTCGCGCTTGAGCTGGATTTTGGAGATGAGCACGATGGGCAGCTGGCCAGTCTGTACGGGCTGCAAGAGGTCGGATGTGATGTAGAGCTCGTTGTGAGCAGGTTGATATACGCATGCTGCATGGAAAAATGGGTTTTTGGATGACTCCAATGTCGACAGCAGCAGTGAAAAAGACGGATTCTCGCTTATGACGGATCGTAAATCTGGGTGGTACTGCGTGATGGAGATGGTGTTCTCATCTGAGTTCTTCAATGGTCTGCTGTGGGGAGTGTTAGACCTGATAGACTGCACTGAAGTGGTTTGGAGATGCGCACCTCTTTGCCTTCTTCCTTGCAATCTCAGCCAGGTCAAGAACCTAAATAGGAGCGATGTTAGATATCAAGAGTATTAAGCCATGGTAATCCAAGAGAGGCTAGGTGCTATTACGTACTTCGACGGAGCAAGTCTTGGGAACGGCGACTGGTAGTACCACGGATGCCATTGTTGGTGTACAAGAAAGTTCTTGAAGTTTGCATTAGAGAGAAGGTATTTTGAGGGTGATGCAGTCGACGAAAGCCAGACAGGAGCCGTTTGTTTTGAAACGAGCTGAATCTGGCCTCGAGATATAAGGCACTTATCCTACGAAATTATATCCGAGCACGCTTAGGTACCTGGTGATGGCGTCGCGCAACCAAACTTTGTTACTTACGGAAATACCATTTAACTGCTAGAATCAGCTGCTCTTCTAAGACCAAGCACGCTTGCTTGTTTGCTTGCTATTGACGTCCGTTTGTGTTGGTCGTTTGCATTCAAACAGTTTCAATCCTGGTGAAGGGCAAGCATAATCATCGAGTCATGAGATTAAACACTGAGAAATAGAAAGGTCTAGATAGGACTATAGTAAGGTAGATAGGCTTGATGGGGAGGGTCGATTGATGATACGTACGTTGTAGAGGTTGTTTCCTCGACCGAACAGGTGAGTTGTTGTTGTTGAGTCAATGTTGCCAGTCCCGTATCCGCCAATGGGGGCAATCATGACAAACGCGAACAAGCTCAGACCATACAGACCATATGTATCCACTTCTGGCCCACCAAAGTCTCACTTGCTGCAAAGAGGCGCTAAAAACCCGCGCAACGAATTTCGCGGAGGGGTCATGCAAATGCCGGTGCCAGGCAGAAGGCCAATCAGCGGACAGACATCGACCCGCCAGCCACCCGTCTTTGCTGGCCAGGGCTTGCCAGGACTTGCCAGGTCGCGACGAAGCCCCATTACAACGATGGCGCAAACCTCCCTCGCCCCATCTAACGAAGCGGTTTGGGAGTGCATATCCGATTACCTCGGGCTTTGTCACTAAACCCCCAATACGCAGATAAATCGTCGATTGCATCGGGGGCGCCGAATTGCATTACGGATTGCATTACGGAATAATTTACGAATACTAATTCTCAATTGACGGGGATGTCATCGACGGGAGGAGACATGGACATGAGCCAGGACCTCGGCCAGGACCTGAGCCAGGTGCCGCCCTCGGTCGGCGACGACGACGACGACAACAACACGCCGTCCAAGGAGCGCCACTCGCTCACCCTCGACCAGCGCCGCGCCCTCCGCCGCTGGGCCAACTCGCAGACGGTCCGCCCTTCGCACAAGGCCTGCATCGAGTGGTTCCAGGCCCAGTACAACCAGACCATCTCGCAGTCGACCGTCTCGCACTCGCTGTCCCCCAAGTACGCCCGCCTCGATGGCGACCCGCAGCTGTCGGGCTCGCGCCTGCGCTTCGGCAACTGGCCCGACGTCGAGAAGCTCGTCCTGCTCTGGCACCAGCAGATGGTCAACAGCGGCCGCCACCCGTCCAACGAGGAGCTCGCCGACAAGGCCAAGAACATCTTCTCCCGCCTGCCCCGCTACAAGGACGAGCAGCCGCCCGAGTTCTCCCCCGGCTGGATCCACCGCTTCAAGAAGCGCTACGGTCTGCTCATCCGCCGCCAGCGCCGCCACGGCACCGCCCCCAACCCCGCCGGCGACATCCCCTACCTCGTCGACGCCATCCCCCGCTACATGAGCATCTCCCCCGACGTCTCCCCCGCCCTCATCCGCGACACCGTCCTGCGCGCCATCGGCGTCGAGGTCAGCCTCGCCACCTGCGCCCGCGTCCGCGACGAGATCGTCCGCCGCGTCGAGAACCCCCAGCAGCAAAACCCCGGCGGCCTCCAGAACGGCGGCCCCCACCACCTCGGCGCCCCCAGCAGCGACCCCGCCCTCTACGGCGAGGAGGACCCCGAGGTCGTCCTGCAAAACGCCCTGCACGCCCTGCAGCAGGAGGAGGCAGACGCCGAGGCCGAGGCCGCCGCCGCGAGGGAGGAGCACGACCGCGCCGAGCGCGGCCTGCCGCCCCTCGGCACCATCGCGGGCCAGGCCTACGCCCAGCACGCTGCTGCCATGTCGACCCCCGTCAGCGCCGCGAGAGCGAGTGTCGGGCCGCCAATGCCGCTGCAGCCCGCCGCTACCGCGCCCATGGGTGGCAGCGGCGGCGGCGGCGTTGCCCCTAACTCCACCCCGAGGTTTATGCCCCCGACGCCGCAGGGGCCGCACGGCGGCGCCAACCCCGGCGAAGACCTCACGCTGACGCCCATCCCGAGCGGCGGGCCCATCTCGGTGACGGACCGTCCGCTGCGCTGTCCATTCTGTGTTAACCAGCGCATGCTTCGCACTATTAAGGAGGCGGTGGAGCACATGTCGACGCACGTCACTGTCTGATGCGGGCCATGGTTGACACAGACTCTTGATATCCACTGGGACTCAACTACGACATGAGTTCATATGTCAAGTAGAAATACTGATATCCCGCCCTTTCCTGTTCGGAGATTTGGGAAGATTCTTTCTTCGAGGCTTATCTGACGGGCCTCGACTCCATGTCAAATCCGCCAGGACGACCTCAACCTCTCGACACGGGGATCTCATGTCTCCTTGAAAACAGTGAACAAGCCCACCACCGTGTCATAGGAAAGGAAGACGATATAAAGTGCTGCCTCCAAATCAGTATCTGCACGCGCCAGACAAGTTCCGAGAGAGAAAAGGAACAGCGATCTTTCCTCTCTCTCTCTCTCTCTGCGTTTCTGTTCTGCCCCGAATATGCGCGATCAACAAGAACTGGCGAAAGCCCTCTTCATCTGTACGTCGGCTTGCGGGACGGGACCAAATTCCATTTCATCTCAATAGTGTCACGACTTTACTTGTATGGTGCATTCACCGGATGTAGTGAAAATGGTGTGTGTTCTTTGGCGGTGTGTAATTCACACCAAACGAAATGAGCATCAGCCCGATCTAATTATTTGCTTTTGGTTTTTGTACGGAGTTTATACTTTGGAAGGTGTTGATTGCGACTGTCCCCATTCTCACCACGTAATGGGACATGACTGGGAAAAAATTTGCGGATGGTGAGTGTTTTAATGATAACAGAGCTTGCGAGCCACCTCATACTTGTTTGTATCTTGACGGTTGAGGTAGCAGGTGGTTAAGATGGCCATCCGCTGGGAGAGACTCGAAAGAAAATAGTTGACAGCTATGCAAAGGCCATTATTACATGCATGCCTACCCCCCTGCTGATGCCTTGACTGTGCTCTGTCCTAATGCTGAAGTTTATGCGTTTGGTTCCACTCATTCAGCAGTCATGGCACACATGCCTAACTAATACTTCGGTTTCATCCATCTTGTATTGGTGGCATGGCCCCAAATTAAAGGAGGCACTGAAGGCGCATGTAATCGATCCCGTTTGATAGTATCAAGTGGAAATCCACGTTTATGAATCATTCCAAGCTGGAATTCAACAATCATCACAATGCTCAATGTACCCCCCACAGTGCACAGTCACGAACAGTCAAGACACAAAGCATGATCAAAACCTCTCGATTCTTCTCAAGAGACTTATCCCCCTCCCCCTATCTTCTTCAAAACACATTACGTGTCAATTCGATTCCTATCACACACCACCCTCTCCTTCCCTATCGCCCATGAGGAATAAAGCAGCTGCTGCTCAAAAAGCGTAAACGCTCATCTCAACTGACCAAAATAAAATCCTCCATTTTTGTTCACCAAACAGGTCCACCATCCCACCCCCTCTCATCCATTGTATTCCCCCATCACGATCAAAGAAAACGCCCAGTTCGACCCCCTCTTTTTCTTCGATATCGTCATTTCATCCCCACAACTGTTCAATCCTCGTCCGTTCGCTCGTTCCACTCCTCCATCATGCAGCCCTGGTCAGGGGGAGCTAGAGGTCATGACTCATTCACATACCCATCGCATAAAACTGTCCCACGAGACAACACTTCGTCATCATTCCCGCCCGGCGACCGTCAGTCCATCAAAAAGCATCCAACAAAGAAAGGGTGAAGAAGAAAAGTAAACCACAGATTCATGTAAAAAGTTCAGCAAAAGAGAAAAATAAACAGTAGAGGAAGGCATCGTCATTCCAACTAATGACGGCGCCATCCTAAAACGTATATTATCTTCCGTCTTTCTCAAACAAGCCCCCGTCACGTCATCGTCCCCACCGTCTCAATAAAAATTCGACATTCTCAGTCCAGATATGCTACTAGCCAGATGTGTTCGTGGTGTATCATAGTTGGCATAATCTCTCGCCATGTCAAGCAACGCTGATGAGAACGGCATGGCTAGTGAAACCGGTAAACTATCAAAACGGCTCGTTGCTAGCCAAATCACTGGCTTCGAATGATCCGTTCGGTCGAACACCTGCGACGGCAGATAATCCTCGGCTAATTTAGGGCCGAGAGAAAAACAAAAAATCGGGTATACTATGGCGAACCAAATAAGAAGGGTATGGACCCCGAAGTCGGACAAAGGCCGGAGACAAAATAAATAAAACAATCGGTTCGAATGATTACTCGACGTAGAGTAGTAATTTTTCGTTCCTTTGAAGCGCAATGTCGAGATCGTTATCACTCATCAGAGGTGGCTTGTCGCCAGTGGACTCGTCCTTGTATGAGAGCTGAACTGGGTCGTCTTGGGCAATCTTTAGACGCTCGGTGATTCTATCCATAAGACCCCGGAATTGAATCTCGGACGGCACCTTGATGGCGATGATGTCACCTTTGTAGCTTAGTTTTACCTTCATCTGGGCGCCAGGTTGTTGGATGGCGGGTGACAGTGAGGTCTGCGATGGCTGGGAAAGAGATGAGGCTTGCCGTGTCATGACCGGTTGGCCGTTGCTTCCGCTCATCTGCCGAGTTGGCGCAGAAAGACCGCTAGAGTAGCCGTTCCCATTGCTGTTGAGATTCTGCCGAGAGGACTGGCGTGAAGTTCCATCGGCAGGCGAGTCTGTTGATGATGGCTGAGAGCCTCCCGAAAGGCGATATTCCTCGCTGGCTACATTACGATCGGTCTCGTAGTCGCCTTCCCTGGGAGCGAAGAACTGTTTCACCAGATTACATTTTGCTATGTAAGCGGGTTGTGCGAGGAGGTTTTTGACATAGGCATCCAGGTTGTGCAGGCGGCCTTCCGTAATCGCGTCGGTCACGTAATTAACAGGACCGGGCATGTAGGGTAGCGTCCGCTTCTGGTCTCCGATAGTACCAGCTTCTATCGGAAATTCTGTGAGGAGTGCGATCTGGAAGTCGTAAAAGTCCTCGTAGTATCTTGAAAGTTCCCATGCCGAGTTATCTTCGAGAATAGCCTCGATAACAAACCAGTACTTCTCCTCTGCAAAGCAGTATCGAGGAATCCGAGCCGACATGGGCGCGAATAATTGCGAGTTTGACTTGGCTGCATATGCATTTTGCTGAATCGTATTTCGTTGAGGGTTAGATCCGGGTTGCGGCTGAGGCGGCGGTGATTGTTGTTGCTGTTGCTGCTGCTGCGAATACCACACGCGTCAGTACATGTAGACATGAATCTGTGTCGGCGGAAGGCACAATCATATTCCAAACTTACCAGACTCGCGGCATTTAGCTGGCTCATGCGACCATTTCCTTGCTGAATGCTCATACGCTCCATTCCCTGCTCGATCCCACCACCTTGTTGGGGAGCACCCCCGACCTCGAATTTTCCGAGTGTGATGCTGGAGTTCTTATAGTCTGCAGCCATCTTCTTCCACTCTTCTACTCGGGGAATCCCAGCCCTCCGTACAGATTCCTGGGGATTTGCGACTGGAGTATTGCTGGCCATATCTCTTATCTCGACGAATGATACCGGAATCAAGCCTGGGCCGCCGAGCCTCCCAATAGGCTTTGCGACAAACCATTCCGGGTTTGACTGGGCGATGACGATGATGGCCTCGCCGGCCTTGGCCTCCAGCTCGTCGGCTCGCTCTGCCTGGAAGTCGTACATAACGACACCGTAGACCATGGCGCCCGACTTGCCGCCACTCTTTGAACTCCGATTGCTAGCGGCGGGCGTGGTCGCGGTTGCCGAGCTGTCGCCGTATCCAGAATCATGGTCGATGTTCTTCATCGAGGCGGAGCGTGCCGTGTCTGGCTGGGATTGACCGCTGTCGCGTTCTGTGCGTCCAAGAGCCTGGAAGAATGCGACAGGTACTAAACCACGGGCGTCGGGTAGGGCGGGGTTGCAGGCTTCGTACCAGTCCTGATCGTTTTCGCGACCGATGACATGGAAGAAGTCGCCGCGCGAGAAGCTGAGCTCCTGAGCATTTTGCGCCTCATAATCGTAGAGGGCACGAATAACCTGCGACAGAGTGTTGGTGTTGTCAGCGAGTGTTGGGTCGGTAGGCGGCGGGGTGCGGCGAATGCGCCAGCGATAGATAGGGCCCGTTGACGCCAAAATAATGGAGCGGGGCTACCGTAGTAGTAGTGGCCGCAATGGCCACTAACAAAGGGAGTCAGGCATGAGAATAGAAGCGCACATACCTTTTTTGGAGGAACAATAGCCACTGCAGATTTCGGAGCAATGGTGATGTGAGGCTGCTTGCTCTCCTTATCCCCCTTGATCGATCTCCGTAAAGCCTTGATCGCGCGCATGATTGTTAGTCGCGAGAATGATAGGGGTGCAAGTTGAAACGATGGTTGGATGTTGTGTTGTGATCAGTCTGGGGTAAGCAGGACAGGGCGGACAGTGCTGGAAACCGGGGGAAGGAGGGGTGAATGAGGGAGCGCCTTTGGGTGCGCTTCTGGTTGCGCTGCTCGTGACTGAAAACAGGCGCCTGCCTCTCGGCGAATAGGTCGACCAGAAGCAGCAGCAGCAGCCTTGCAGTTCCTCTAGTGCTCGCTATCCAGGTGGGCTGTGAGATGTCGCCTGTCGCCTGTCGCCTGCCGCATGCGCCCATAGGTGGGCGAGCGAGCGAATTGGGAGGCGACGATGCGGATCGCCTAGGTTGATGGGGCGTGCAAGGCAGGAATCCCGGAATCCAGGAAGGCAGCAAGACAGGCAGGCAGGCAGCACCTGAGAAGGCAAGCACACATGGCAGGCAGGCAGGCAGGCAGGAAGTGGCGGCAGGTGGCAGGTGGTGAACATGATAGGATAGGACAGGATAGGAAAGCAGCAATGACGTACCTTCATGGTGTCTGTCGGGCGGTGCCGCTCAGCTGAAGGGGGCAGCTTTTAAGGCCCAAACAAAAAAAAAAAAAAGTGGTAAAAATGGCGCCGAGTCCTCAGCCGGTGAGTGAGAGGCAACTCGGGACGTGTGGTTACGCCGACGACGCAAATGCTCGACAGTGTGTTGCCCTCGGGTGGTGCTGGATCAATGTGACGACCAAGGCGGAATGTGCCGGTACTGGTCTGTCCAAGACGACCACCAGCTTCAAGAAGACGACTAAAAAGACGACAAGCGGGAACCTGAGCAACGGCCGAGTAGGAGGTACTAGGTGTCGCAACTAACTTTCTTCTGCCTCGGCGTTCGTAGTGTAGTGTAGTATGGAAATTGGACCGTTTCCAGGTTTGCCGACAATTGGCTTTTGCCCGCTTCTTTTCGCCCTCTTTCCCAAGCTAGGTACGGTGGTGTAGTGTAGTGTAGTGTAGGCTGGTCAAACGTGTGTCGCCAGCGCCCCAAGCGAGATGGTGCTGATCTCGCCGCTTCCAAACTGTGCCTTTTCTCCTCCTTTCCGTCTTTGTTCCAAATCGCTTCGAGTTGGGAAATGTCCAAATCTCGGTGGCGGCCGATCGAATACGTAAGAAGCCCTTTTTCGCCCTTTGTCCAAGTCGCAAGCCAACGTTCAACGGTTTTGGCGACGTCTGTTTTGGTCTGTCTTGTGGCGTGTACCAGTACTGCCGTCTAAGCAACAACGCACGAGGGTTTGACTGTCGATGTTCGACGAGAATATGAATTGCAACCGAGATGTGGGCGGTGGCGGGGGAGAGACAGACGAGAAGGGCGATCTAGGCACCATGTATAAAAGGGGGGGGAGTGAGGTAGGCAGGTAGAAGACCCAGTAGAACACCACCCAGTCACAGACGTCGATAGGGAGGGGAGGGGGTCATCCAGGCGAGCAGCCAGGGCCTCAATGGGCCAGGAGACTAGGGTGACTAGCGGGCGAGTCAATGGGAGTGTGGATGGAAAAGTAGGACTGGTGAGTGGCAGGAGTGGCACGGTTGGACTGGAGCGCTTGGTGTGCGCTGGGTGGTGGGTGCGTGCGGGCATGGACGGCGGGCTAAATTCAAAGGAGCCGGGGTCCTCGAGGCCCGCCCCTGTAGGCCACCACGGGTAGGTGACTCGACTTGGCTCCAAGTGATCTCTCCAGCTTGTCAAAGACCCGGCATGCTCCACTTGACATGGAGGGGTTGCTGTGATGACTGATGAAGCATGAAGAAATAGAAAAAGAAAGATTGCATTTCTCGACTCCAACGTCTAGCGCATAAAACATGACCTAGAAATACGCCCGCGCCAGGATTCCAGGCTGCCCGTCGTCTATTCGTGCTTATTTATTATTTCTGGTAAATACAGCATAGGAGGGAACGAAGGCCCCGATGATGGCAACATGCTCGTCTCCCTTACTTCAACGGGTCATGGTGACGAAAGAGGGATCCGATGGAAAGGTACATGTAAGGGAAGCATTCAAGCATGCCTGAAGTAAGGTATCAATCGCGCAGCACGACTGCAGCGAAAACGACACCCCGATAGCGGGTAGGTCGGTAGATAGCAGGGTCACCTCTTTCTGTTCTAGCCCAAGCCCAGATACCTAATCTCGAGCTGATGCATCCAGATATTATCGTGATGGGTATGGTATCATTTTAGGCCGTAGTCATAGCTCCTCCATCCAGTCTTTATCGCAACCAAAAAAACAAAACAGCTCCAATCCTTGCTAGAGGGAGGCCGTCCAGACTCCATGAGTCCAGGCCACCCGACCAGCGCACACAACAGGCCGAGGAACCGCTCTGTTGGCGCCCTACTATGTTCAGCTGTCAATGGTTGAATTCCTTATAAGCTTGGCGATTTGCTCCACCTCCACTGTCCAACTAAGCTCCTGTTCCCGTCACCGGTGAGAAAACTGACACCACTGCCCCGGGTCCCTTTCGAGGTACATTATTTATCGTACCTGGGGATGTATGACAAGAATGCCCCCTCGCTCAAAATTCACGCCATTCTCGACTCGGCTGCCTTTGACCACCGTATCTCGCACAGCCGCGCCGCATAAAAACTCAAAGTACACTACATAGCTCAGGCTCTTGATTTACGGAATCCAGGGAGCTAGCTTGGGGAAAGGTAGGTACCTAAGGGTGGGGAGTGGGGGAGCAATCAGTGTTTCACCAACATCCGTATTCATCTTGTTTCCCCTTGTTTCCCATCCACAATCACTCTCCTTCCAGCAGCAACTCCGATGCTGTGATTCCCCGTCGGACAGAACACGACATTCATAGCCACCACGCACAACAAGATTCCTGCGACAAATGGAAGCGTCAGCCAATCGCCTCGATCGACATGAGCCTTCTCGTCGCTCATGCCATTGATTGCTGAGCCTTCCATGATCCGGAACCAACTTTCACCTCTTGGCGACACGTGCTGCTCCAATACACTACTACAGCGATAATATCTTTATTTTTCGGTCTATTTCTTTTTATCTCCCACACGACTAGTGATATTGACGTCGGCTCGACACTCTCAACACTTTGACACTTGACAGGCTCGATATTCTGTACGAATAGTACGCCATCCTAATCTCCAGAGGGGGGCGCCCCTGCATATGCTTCCATTCGTAGGCAGGGACGTCGTCTCAGCACTTTGGCCTTGTCTTTTGTTCGTGCTTCTTCCCCCTCCCTTCCCTTGACCAGTCATATACATCTATCCCCCTTTGACATACAGACTAGGTCCCGGCACTCCGAGATGTCCACATAATAGCCGACGAACCTCTCGCCGGCGTACTGTACCTGCGTTTGCTGCGTGCTAGCCCAATGTTTCTCATCTGCACTCTCGCCTCCCCCTCGCGTTACCGTTGTTGCTCTACTGAGTAGTGCACTCTAGACCATCCCTTGTTCCCACGTTTTCCTGCAGTCAACTTGATGCCAAGCGCATTGGGCCCCTAGTTCTTGCATGTTATCCAAGGCCTTCTATTGCAGGGGGGGAGAAGCGTCGATTCGCGGGTGTGTGTGTGCCATGATCCAACCATGGACCTGCTCCCCGCCTGGCGCGGATCCTACCCGTCGTCCACACCCCCTCTTTTCCGACCTCCAGACCACCACAGTGCCCTTCTCCGCCAAGCCATCTCAGAGACTGTACCGCACCATAGCTGGACAAGAGAGAGAATGGATATAGACAAAGTCGATCGTCTCATACCCCTTTCTGCCTACTCAAGAGAGGTTGTACGTCATCAAGTATAAACAGAAACTGTTTTGCTTCCCATCTTCATGCATCTGTTCCAGGGTACGAAGTGTATCGTATGTATTTACGCGCCGTAACCGCTGCCAATACCACTACGTGGCGCGCGCATGGTCTGGGCTAGCCATTTGCCAGACATAGATTCAACGACGCCACTAGGATTTCGAATTCCTCGGTAGACTATTTCTATCAGAATCATGAGAACCTTTTGTGTCCTCGCTTGATGCCATGCACGAGCAAAAACCTACCTACCATCGTACACCCCTTTCCTTGGGCAAGCTCGGAAACTGAGACCATCGGGCGCTATGCCCAACCTTGACGTTTGTCAGTCCCTGATATAGCTAGCAGAGGTGACATGACTCCGGCAATTGCCTCTTCCCGCTGGTATTGTCATGCTTGCCCGGTATCTATCAACCTCTGTCGTCACCATGGCAAGCCGCTTTTGTTACAGTTGGCCTTAGACGTAAAAGCTTCCAGAAGCCCATCCGCGTGGGGCGTAGCACACATAAACACCAGTCCAATCACACAGCACTATTGCTGGGAAAGGAGAGAAGGGGCGTAAAAGACAAAACAAAGAAAAGGGTAGAGAATTACAAATCCCACATTCATGCCCTAGTTGACCGCAGGGCCGACAACCACATATTGCATAATATGCCGTGGCTTGTATAACCCAATATGCCTACTGCTAGGCAGCCCTCGGGTTCAGGCCGTCCCGATCGCCCAGCCGCCGCAAACTTGAAACTCCAAGATGTAGGCTTCTGAAACGACGACGACCGCTGCCATTTTTATTTTTCACTTTCACCTTTTTAAATGGTATTGATGGCAGTCGGATAGAATCCTTGTTTCTGGCGAACTGCCTCCACCCTTCGTAATCCAGATAGAGTCTCCAGGGTTGAAAGCCAGTTTTCCCTTCTTTGCACGCGCCTCACATCTCGTATCAGACAGTTTTGAATCAATTTGGCAAGGCTTTCTTCTTCTTGAGCATAACACGCAACGTCCCCCCACCATACCATAGTAACATATATCAGATTGCGAGAAAAAAAAGGTCAAGTAAGCAAGTAGCACAGGGATCTCGATGGCTCCCTTGGACTTCGAGTCTCTGTCTCTCCGCCGTCTGGCACGGGATCTGTATACCTACCGCCTGGTATACAAATGTAGACAGAGATCTGGTGGGTAAGTAGGTTGCCAGAGAACCTCCATGTCCACTCACTCATCCTGCTAGACCCTAAACCTCAATATTTCATGTAAGTCTATGGCAAAAAAAACCAATCACACCTGTAGAAAGCCCAGTGCTCGAGTGCCTCCTATCAAAACAGAAAACAAAAATAGGAAACAAACACCAAGCCTTTGTTTAAGAGACAAGCGTTGTTGCTAGTGTCACCGTCATAGACAGGCAGGCACTGGTTAAGGTAGCTATGGTTCTCTGACGGGCTAAGATGCCTGCCTGGAGACTAGCAGGTAATGAAAAGTGTATGTACCTACCGCAGATTTAGCATGTGCTGCCTCAGAAACAAAGCACGGATTCAACTCACGGAAACTCATTGCTCGAAGTGCCATCTGCGTATGTATATATTCCAAGGATATGGAGCGGGGCCCAATTTCATGACAGATTGACTCGGAATCCTCAATATCTCTACCAAGAACAAGATACCGCAGACTTAACCGACTCTCTAAAATTGGTAACGTAGGAAACCAGGTACATACTGTGTGATAGGAGACCACAAGACTCCGTCACGAATAGACTGAAACTACTTCATTACTTTTCATGTCATGCAATGTCATATAACAAACAAGACCATGATTTCCTGGTGGAAAATGCTACTATGTACTATCCAGGTCCATTCAACAAGAACTCCAGGTCAACCATTGTGTCACACGAACAGCTCCACTGTGAACGCCCCGCCTCCGCCCCTGCCCCCGAAAATGAACAATCCCCGCTGATGACATTGAACACCCTGATCAAGCCACACACCATACCGTCCAGTGAGAGCCCATTTCCCCCCGAATGGAGCACTATTTCAGCACCCAAAAGACCATGCCTGTTTCTCATCTCATGGTCCGTATCTGGGCATGTCTGCATACGTACAGACATGCCCCAATAAAGCAACTGGAAGTTCACACCATCCGATCTTCCATACGTCTGACCGATACCTAACCTTACAGAAGGCAAGGCAGGTCGGTCGATCATAGCAGGACTCGATTTAATAGAAATCTGTTGTCCTTCAGGACCTTCATAGGCTCAAAGATAATCGCCATCATCCAAAAGTATCATTATTGTAGGGATCGTAGCCAAGGAAGTGCCCATCTGAACGAAAGCCAGAAGCGGAGGTTGCGGCTGTTTAAGCGGCGCCGTTATATCTCGAACATTGATCCCACAGCTCGTATGAGAATCAAGACGCCGACATCGCCGCACCTTGAGGGGACGAAGAGAAAAAGAAAAGAAAAGCTAGGTGTGATGGTAAGCTAGGTGTGATGGTAAGCTAGGTATCGATAAGTGAAGTATCACGCTTCTTGTCCAGGCCGTGGACTTGATGGTCGGTGTCGTTGTCGAACGATCGAGCTCTCTATGTGAAAGGTGCCACTTTCTTTTCAAGATGATCCAAGTCCGAAACACAAGAGCCCAAATATGGCGTTCCAAACTAGGTAGCCAAACTTGGGATCTTGCGGAGGACGAAATCAGTGGCGAGAATAGGTAGAGAACGCGGAAAAGCAGATAACTTGAGGAAGGTTTCGTCATCTCGAATGCGAAAATACGAGAGTGGCTACGATGGATAAAAACTTAAGAGTGGAGCCGTTGCTGCCATGTCGACTGAGTGACAGAAGCGTTTAAAAAGCCAATGGGACAGAGCTGGGCTCAGATCTGGCCCTTGATATCAACTCGCGCAAAGGCTGTGGCCCTGTGACCCTCGAAAAGCGGACCGGCTTTGCCAGTCAGCACATAGATTGTCGAGTCGCGATCTTGAAGAAGATCCTTGCCGCTATAATCCATGATGAACTGGGCGGCATGTGAATCAGACTCGAAGTAAAGCTCCTCTGTGATGAATCGGAGTGGCACATCAGGTTTATAGCTGCAGTCAAGGTCAGCAACAGCCAAAGAAACAGAAGAAAGAGATAAAAGAGACGGGGACAACATACGCTCTGCAAATGTTGCAAAGAGCAGCAAGCCGCTCACGACCGACAAACATATCCATGAGATATGCTCCCATATTGGGAGTCTCGTCGTAAAGACGAAAAAAGCGGTGGTAGTTGCCCAGGGCGAGGGCGGAGCGGACGTTGAGGGCATGCTTGATGGGCGCCTCTTCTTTCTCTGCAGTGGTTAGATCCGCCAAAGCGCCATTCAAGGCGGTGCGGTTTGCGGTATGAATAAAATACAAAATACGATAGGCCTTAAACTCAATAGCTTTCCCTTTCAGGCCCAGCTGGTAGAGAGCTTTCAGCTGGGTCTGACATTGGTTATACTCACCCAAATCACCCTTCTCCAACGCAATGCGTGCATGGATTTCGTACACTTGAACGGTGAACTCATTTTTGATGCGCTGGACCGTAAGATCCTGGCGCAACGACTTGAACTGATCGCAGACGTATGAGTAGTTCTGCTCTGCCTTCCACTTCTTCTTGAGAAGTTCTAGAGTCTGGCGCAAGATATGCTCAGGGCGAACGACAGAAGCAACAGGAGGAGCAGTCAAACGGAGATAACGCTTCTCAAGAGTTTGACATGTGCCAACGACTGGCCCGTTGTTGGGAGGTGGACTCGGCGAGCGGTATGTCGATTGATAGCCGCCGTTGAAGCGCTTCTGGCGCTTCTCCATCTGCTTTTGCTGCTGTTTTTGGTACTTACTTGTTTTAGGCGGGCTATCGTCGACAGACGACTGGCGCTTATCAGCAGCAAAGGTGATGCGGTCTTCAAGGCGGCCTTGTCCTCCGGCTCGCCATGAAGCGGCCAGAGGGGCGTCACTGAGATCCGATGACTTCCTCTTCTTGGTGGTAGTGGTGAGGGTGGGATGAGCGGCGCGAAGCGAAACATCCGTGGAGGATTCGGAAGACATGACAGGCGGAGGTGGTGGCTGCTGGACGAGGCGCGCTCTCGCTCGCTCCTCTCTAACTATGGCCTGTGGAAGTGGCATCGTCTCCCAGTTGATGGTGTACATAACACCAGAAACATTGGCCTGTGAGATAGTCTCCTTGAGTTTTGCCTCCATCTCCTGGCGGGTGACGCTTTCATCTAGGTGGGCAGGTAGAAATGATCGTTGGACGTAGGACCTGACTGATTCTGGCCAGTCTATCTTCTTCTTGGCTTGGTCAGAGCCAGCAGATGTGGTGTTGGGGGCGGGCGCGACAAAGGTATTAGTGCTGGGCTGGGGGTAATGAAGAGGTATCGCGTAGAGAGGGGTGGGAGGGTATGTTTCGGCGCCAAAACTCTGGCGGACATGAACTGGGGTGTAGGCGGGAGGATGGGAGGGTTGGCCGAAGCCGGAAGGGCCAGCTCCAGCTTCATGAGCGTCCGGGGCAGAGTTGTTGTCTACGGAGGGCGAGGACGAAGAGCTGTAGTATGGGGAGCTAAATCGAGGAACTGGAATTGATTGCGCGTCCGAAGACGGAGCGGGCGACCACGTCGGGACCATGGTGCTTGTATACATTCAGTTGATGTTGGTTGGTAGTTTGCTTTGCTTGATGTTTCGTTTGCCTTGGTCCAGCTGGGTGGCTTTGAGGTGGCGGGCGAAAAAAGAAAAGGCGCGGCGGTGTGCTAGGTCAGATAGGTTAATGAGTAGAGATTTGTGCTCGCCCGATTCAACATGTGATAAATATTCCAGTGGTGGGCGTGTGTCTTGGTGTCTTGGTGGCGGTAGGGTGAAATCGATGGTGGAAGGCGGTCAACTGGAAATGGTGAAGGTTGGAAAATGGTGGAGACGGTGGGAAAATGACGGGAGGAGGATGAGCACCGGATGAAATGGAGTCCGAGCTGGGGTTAGTCACCAGAGATTCGTAGTTCTGGCTTTCTTTCTTCAGGTTGCGTGTTCATACTGATTAGGTCGGGCGAGGCATCTCCTGATTCGACGAAACTAAGCAAGTACGGTGGGCCATCTCTTAGCGCCTCACTGCCCCGATAGCGACTTTTAGTGAATGGACATTGCATGCTCTGTGCCAAAGTGGCTCGAAAATGGTTAGCTCAAGGTTACCTCTTCTCTCCTCCCCACCTTCCCAGAATCACCCCGTTGCTAGTTTGGCGGGGTTATTGTAGGTACGGATGCACCTTTGGGCAGAGGCATGGAACTGGGAAGCGACAACATATCTTCCATCCATAAAACAGCCGGGACAGTTCCCCCCCAGCTATGACGAATGTTTCTTAAGCAACTCGACCTGACGACGGCCCTTCGGCCCTCGTATCTTCTAGACGAGGACCTCCTCTTTGTACAGGACAATGTGGGACTGTATGAGGGGTGAGTGCGCATGTATTGTTGATAACTAAACCTTGGCCACTGTCGCTATCGCTGCCTGCTGTTGCGCGCGACCGGTAAACCAAAATGTCCACTAACACACACTTCTTTGCACAGCAAGTACAAGCTCCCGAGTCAGCAGAATGGCCAGGTCTACCTGACATCGCATCGCATCTGCTATGTCGACAAGGCGGAACCGAGGAAGCATTCCATTGCTCTTGATCTCAAAGATGTTGAGCGCTACGACTTCTATGTACGCATGCCTCTTGCTCAGGCGCGCGCGCGCGTTGTCCCTCTACTAACATAGCCGCTTTTCTAACCAGGCCGGTTTCCTAAAATCGTCTGCCAAAATCACACTGATACCCAAGACAACAAAGCGCTCGTCATTGCAGTCGCGATCGCCAGGGCTCTATTCCCTCCCATCGCGTTCCGGGGCCGGCGGGTCTCCATCTCCATCACAACGAACCGACGGGCCCTTTCGAGCACCGCCTGCCGAGCAGCCCCCAGCGAGCACGGCGACATGGGTCTGCACCATCTGCAGCTTCTCGAACCCGGTACCATCCAACTTTGACCCCTCAACCGCGACAGCACACACCCCTCTCCCTCCATGCCTCGCCTGCGGCATCAAGCCGACCCTCGCCCATGTCCTCAAGGCCTCGATATCCAACGCAACCAGCAGGCAGCCCAGCTCTCCCGCTCTGCAGACGCCGCTCCCCATCCGGCCCAGCAGCTCCATCGCCGGGATATCAACGACATCGACCTCAACTCAGCACGCCAATGGCCACGCCTCTCCCCTGTCCGCGGATCCAGAAGCTTCGTTCCAATGTCCGCGCTGCACCTTTCACAACCACCCATCCCTCCTCTCGTGTGAAATATGCGGAGCACCGCTCATCTCACACGACCTGCCCGCCGAGCTCACACAGCAAACCGCCCGGTCTGAGACGGAATCCCCAGGCCCCTTCCTCAACCCCGCCCTGAGTGCCCTGTCGCAAGGGGTCGAGACCCCCGAGAGCATCAAGGTGTCCTTCCGCGGCGGCGGGGAAAAGATCTTTTATGAGCGGCTAAAGCGCTCCATGACGCAGCGCAAATGGCTGCTGCAAGGCGCGCCGCCCATACCCAAGTCGTCGCGTTCCGGTGACTTGCCCGGAGGAGAGAGTGGATCCAGCGCCAACGGGGGCTCAACGGAGCGGGTAAAGATTGCCGGGATCGCTGGGCTAGAGCACCGCGGGCAGGCGATGCGCCGGAACAACGAGCTCGTCATCGGCAGCGCCTTCGAGGACCTCGAGGCGCTGATGGCGTCGGCGAAGCAGATTGTTGCGCTGGCAGACAACTTTGCCCGCCAGTCGGGCGGCGGCAGCAATGCAAGTGGCGAGAACGCGCTGTTTGCCGAATCGGCCAGCCAGCAGCTCGGCATGATCACCACGAGGGACATCGTGGGCGGCGGCGGCGGCAGCGACTCGCTCTACCTATCCGAGCTGGCGCGCAACCTGGCCGAGTTCCTTACGGACGACAGGCGCGGCGTGCTCAAGCGGGCGGGCGGCATCATCTCGCTGGTCGACCTCTGGGCCATCTTCAACCGCGCGCGCGGCGGCGTCGAGCTCGTCAGCCCGGCTGACTTTGAGAAGGCGGCCAATATGTGGGACAAGCTCGGGCTGCCGGTGCGGCTGCGCACCTTCAAGTCGGGCGTGAAAGTGGTGCAGGGTAGGGACCGTACCGATGAGGCCACGGGCAAGGCGCTGCTGGGCTTCTTGCGGGACCTGCACGAGTTCCCGCCGGACCGCGAGGTGGCGTGGGACTGGCGCGTGTTTGGCAGGGGCGTGACAGCGCTGGATGTCGCGGAGCGGTTTGGCTGGAGCATTGGCGTAGCGGCGGAGGAGCTGGAGATGGCGGAGGAGCGCGGCATTCTATGTCGCGAGGAGAGCATCGAGGGGCTGACGTTCTGGGAGAACTTTATCGATACTGGCGAGGGGAAGGAATATAAAAGCCCACAGAAGGAGGATGAGGAACGGATGGTGCGGGCGTTGAAAGACAGCGGCTTTTTATGATTAAGCAGGTGTCTATTTTCTGTGTTAGATATAGATGGCTTCGGTGCCTTTTGTTAGCGTTGAAAGCACGAGGTTAAGCGCATGGCCTGCAGGTAGAACTGCAATGCATATATGATGATCATGACGACGGTGATCTTTGGGCTAGCCGTGATTTCGGCAGACCTAAGAACGCTGGTAACACCAACTACGCGGGAGGAACGAATGGATTTATTCAACGCTGCAAAGACAATTCTATTATCTACCTTTCTAATCACATTAGGGAGCCTGTCTATCGATAGTCTACAAGGGGGGAACTGACACCCTTTGCGAAAGCTCCCATGGTATATAAGCCGAATAAAATAACAATATACAACAGCAAACATCTGGAACCAAAACGCCGCGTTAGATGCCATCGAAAGTGTGGCGAACAAAAAGAAAGCCGTGAATGTCGTAATAATATAACACATCTGCACACACACACACACCCTCGCACATATATCACACACTCACTCACTCACTCACTATCACCGAGCCAGGACCTAGACAAGCTTGTCCATCAGCCCCTTCCGAACCTTGACATTAACAACTCCGCCCACACCAAACGCCGGCATGATCCTGCATATCCTCGCCGCCGTGCTAATCGCCCAGTTCTTCCTGACCGCCGCCCACCGGTCCCCCAGCTCGGCAGCCCCCTGCCCGCCACCCCCTCGGCCGGTTATAAATATCCAGCCCGAGCAGATGCACAGGGGTGCTCACAAGCTGCACCGCCGCGGGGGCCGCGAACTGCGCGAGCGTCTGCCCCGACGCGTACCGCTGGGCCTCCTCGCTCAAATGCCGTGTGAGCACGGGGCCGAGCAGCGGGGGCACGTTGAAGGACGCAAAGATGGTGAGGCAGTCGCGGGCGGCGAAGAGCAGGTACGAGGGGATGGCGACGGGGCGGGGGACGGCTCCTGGGGGGCCGAAGAGGCGCACAAAGACTTGGTCCTTGTAGATGCACAGGCCAATGTTGGCGGCGGACGAGCTGGCGAACTTGGCGGTGCCGGAGGTGACGTGGGTTGCGGGCCTGTTCTGGACGGTCGAGGTGGCGGTGTCGACGGCGTTGGCGGTCAGGTAGGTGCCGCCGTAGAGCATGAAGATGAGGGCGACGGGCTTGGAGAGGATGATGTGGTGCGGGCGGAGGAGCAGGGTGCGCAGGGAGGAGCGCAGGGAGGCGCCGAGGGCGCGCCGGCCCGAGGCGTTTTCCATGATGGAGCTGTATGGGGGGGGGGGGGGGGGGGCGGGAGAGTGTTAGAGTTCCTGGATACCAAGAGTGGAGTGCGTTGGGGTGTGAGTAATATGTCACATACCGATCAATGATGGATATTATGGGCGCCACGAGGACTGCTGCAGAAGCTGCGCTGACCAGGTCGGCGCCCAGTCGTAATGCCAGGTTTTTCGTATTCCATTTTGTCTCCGAGGCGTGTGTTTTGCTATCCGCGTTTTCCATCGTCGTCGTAGCGATTGCCTGTGGCCCCAGGGCAGGAGGCGCTCGAGCAAAGGATGGAGCTTGCACGGCAGTCGCCTCGTCTGGTTGGAATGACGAAGGCGCTGGGCGAGCTTGTAACTCGTCCAATTTGCCGTCTTTCATGGCGATAGTCGCCCACGAGGATGTCAGGCGAGCAACGGCTGCACTGTGGTTTGGTCAATGACAGAAAATGTCGTCGGGGCGTCGGTGTATATATGCCGAATAACACACGGGCGCTCTCCCCAGCTCTTGGCTGCCAATTGGAAAAGCTCCGCGGACGGAGACCAATAAGCCCGGGTAAGCAACTGTCTCAAAAAATGCTGGGACCCCAAGACAAAATGGAAGGAACGTAGAACTAGAACAGGAACCAGGCCTCAACTTCGGCACTGGCCAGCCGGCTGAGAATTTGATTGCGAGATCATTGCAGAGCATGCACCCGCCAAGTTCTTGGTCTTCTTGTGTACTTGTGCATGCGTGCATGCAGGTTCGGTTTGGAGCTCCCCTGGAGATCTTCTCCAAAACATAGACCCACTCTCCACATCAGGCCATCTTAACCCCATCTTGGAGTTGGGGGCGCAAGGGTCCAGGAAGGGATCTCCTAGCCTACCCCGAGATCGGAGATTATTGACAGACCCGGGGAACTCCAATCCCCACGAATGCTAACAATTTTTGCGTGGAACTAAAACAATTCTAGGTTAGCTTATTGGATTCCAACTTGTATTTTGCGAGTTCAAACGAATCGCATTCACCTCGCAAACCAGTTACGCAGACCCGATGCTAACCATTTCCATGAGAGAATTTCTGTTCCTCAAAAGCGACTTCTTCAAGCACTCACCTTATCCATGCCGCAATCCCGTCAAGCCGTGTGTTTTCCATGTCAGACGACCGTCTTTACGACTTCCAAATCATGCTATCGGGGAGCATTGTGTGTGTAACATTGATCATTCATACAGGTCGCATACATGAATGACCCCTCAACATCACTACATGTCGCGTGGTGAAAAGAATAGGGTCCTTGACCCGACCTGTGTTTCTTGTAACCCATCCAATTGCGAGAATGCCGGGCCGGGCCGCTGGCTATCTCCCCGTCCAATAAAAATCTGCTCTGCTCTTTATCCGGCTCGCGGACCCCTACCTACATTGGTATCCCGACCCGCTGCCTTCTCCTTCTCGAGTGCCATTGTCGAATATCCCTCTTAATTATGGAGAAAACGACATACTACGACTACGACGTGACTAGATGCGACCGTCTTCGAGTCATTGCTACTATTGTTGAGAAAGATAACAAGCAAGATTTTGCTGTTTTTAAAACGACCAGAGAGACAGATCGCGCATGTGTCGCACTTGACATTGACTTTGTCCATCTTCTAGCAAGTCATTATCAAAATGTGCCTCAAGTGTGATTTGTTCCTGATTTGGCTATGATATAGCTGGCATTGACTATACTGTCAATAAATAGTATGAAATGCAGGTTTCCTTTTGTATGTGACATCACGGTATCGGAGTGCCTGATTTAGTTTTGCAGTGACTAAATTTGGTGGTAGTTCTATACGGCCTTTAAAGCCAGGTAATGCTGCCATAAAATCGACCAGTGATGTCTGAGAACCTGGAAGTTTTATCTGGGCAATAATATGTTTGACCCAGCTCACTGGTTCCAGCCGACCGCCACATAAAGCTTGTTTGTATGCTGAGCATAGGTACAGCATGGAGCAATAATCTGGCAACAACCCTAGTTTTACCACCGAGCATTTCATCATTGTACTCGAGCCAATAGATCTGTTATCGGACGAGTCCCCCCAGAAATTTAAGGTGAAGAGAATAAACTCCAATAACAGCGGGGTTACTCATTGTATTTGCTGCCACAGCAGGTTGCAGAAATCAGGTTGCGGAAGGAGCGAGCCATGTCAGAAGACCACGCAAGGATGTGTTGCCGGTTATTGCTCCATATTGTAGCTGGTAGACGCTAAAATTTCACGGGATTAGTACTGACTTATATGGTAAAGAGGGGCGTTGATCACGCAGTCATTCTTTTTCTATCATTCTTGTGAACTACACTAGATTTCAATCCTTATACCTCCCAACGATTACATACACCCCAGATGGAAGTCATCACGTCCGACCACCATCGATAATCCCATCCCAACTAAACTCCCTTATACGTCTCCATCAGAATCTCCACGTTCCTCGGCTCAGCCATAAACTCCTCAAAGGTAGCCAACTTGATCCCCCAAGACTTGACCTCCTCCACATCCACAAAATCCTTCAGAACCCGCAGCGCCAGATGGGCACTGATCATCGGATCCACCGCCCTCTTCGCTTCAACCTCCTCCTCCGTCATCGGCACAAACTTGAACTCCCTTCCTGTCGCCTTTGACATGACCGCCATGATCTCCCCAGGCGTCATCAAGTCAGTCGACAGCTCAACATCCTTCTTGTTGAACCTCTCCGGGTCCTGAAACGCCGCCACCGCAAACTTGGCAATGTCATTTGTATCAATCAGCGGCAGCTTGTCGTCGGGCCGCAGGGCGAAATTCCATACGCCCGTCTTCACCAGGCCGCCGTACATAAAGGCCGCCTTCTTGCCGAGGAAGTTCTCCATGTACGAGGCGCCGCGCAGGATGGTCCAGAAATCAAAGCCGGCCGCCTTGAGGAGCTGCTCGATGGCGCGCTTGGAGAGCAGCGACTGGCCCATGATATTGTCGGGGTCGAAGGTGGGGAGCTCCTCGAGACGGTCGATGATGAGGGAGCTGTTGTAGATGACCTGGCGGACGCCGGCGGCCTTGGCGATGGAGAGGATGGAGGCGACTTGCTCGCGCTCGCGGCTGGTGTCGGAGAAGCCGATGACGGTGTTGAGGAAGAGCATGGTGCAGCCGGCGATGCTGGCGGCGAGAGCGGCCTCGTTGTCCCAGTCGCCCGGGGTGAGGGAGACGCCCTGGGAGGCGAGGGTCTGCGCGGCTGGCGAGGAGGGGTCACGGACGGTGGCGTGGACGGTCCAGTTGAGCTCGCGGAGCTGGCGGACGAGGTTGAGGCCTGTGCTGCCGGTTGCGCCGCAGACGAAAACGGTGGGGGTAGAAGACATGATGAGGAGGGTTATAGGCTTTGGTATGGGGTGGTTGAAACTAGAAACTTGGAGGTTTGATTTGATTCTGAGTGTTCGATGATGAGATGAGTTGCTCTGGCCTCAGAATAGTGTCTTGTTTCTCTCGAACATCTCACCTTTTCGAAGGAGAGACCTTCACTTATATGGTCATACGGCTTTGCATTCCCTCCCCTCATGATGATATCTAAATGCTGGTTTGTCATATCGGACTCTCGGACACTTCTTTTTTGTGTTACTATTCGGCGGAATTCCGCAAGAATCAAACTAATACAGGAAGTGTATTATTTGTTGGGCGAGGGAGGACATGAAAGGTGGTGCATTTATGTCCAGACAACCATGTCGATGGTACAATTGGCGTATTCGCAACCAGGGACGGATTCAATTACATGGCAAGTGTGGAGGGAGATGTCAAGACTGTGGTATGACTTGGCGTGGTGGGCTAGGGGTAACAGTTTTCCACACAGTTTTGCACTGTGTCGCTAATCCTTTTCTGGTATATGCGGGTGCAGGTATGACACGGGCATAACCTACAATGTCCGGGCTCCCTAACATTCATCCAAGTCAAACGCAGATACCTACATACTAGTACATGGGTACGTACTTGGCGGAATTCCGCCATAGGCACACCATACCACCAACCATCATTAGCCCGCTTGTCGACTTGTCGCATCACTCACAACAACAATGAATCTCACCAGTCCAGCGTCTGAAGCTGCTTGTGATCCCACCTCCGCCGCTAGCAGGCCATGTCATTTCCCAGCCTGTACTCGACGTCGATACAACCTACATTGTCCATGAGATATACAGCTACACGCTCTAGACCTGCCACACAATCAGCAATGCCATCTCAGTCCCTGTCTGTGATGGAGCGGGCCAATCCCCCGCCGCGGCGAAAGTCGTGCGCCAGCTGTATCAAGGCCAAGCGACGCTGCACGCTCGAGACCCCAGCCTGCCAACGATGCATACAGAGAAAGATGGACTGCAGGTACCTATCTGGGACTAATTCCAAGAGACGACCTCCGCCGCCTCCATGTCCACCAGCAGCAGCTGGAGTACGGCCTGTACAGCCTGGTTCCAGACCTAAGTCTACACCAGCGCTACAAGTACCGGCAGCAGCCATCCCGACCCCAGATCAATCCCACGCCGCATGGAGCCTGATGATGGACAATATCAACGCAGACATGGATGTCACCTTTTCCAGCCTATCCCTCCCGAATGTTGTACCAAATTCATGGGATTGTGGTGTCAACCTGCAACAAGACTTTTCCCTGGAATGTTCCGCGCCCTTGACAAACTCGCTCGGCGACTTCGGCTCCATCTATGAATCTCTTGAGTTGGACGAAGACCCAGGCAACCTTGGCATGATGGAACAAGCGTGGATCACCAAGCCATACGCCGTCCCGGGAAGCGTCCCGACCCTGAGCCAGGGGCTGATCACATATCTGATCAGGACCCGTCTCCAATACGCGATCGACAACATCATCGCCGCCCCGCGGTCCATGTTGATGGAGAACCGCACGCCGTGGAGCCACCCCCGTCTATACGAATACTCCATGCCTAGGTCCATGGAAGGTAGGTAACAGCTATTCCCACATATCCACCCGACCACCCCTTCCTCTTCTCAGATATAATCGAATATTTTAGATTCTTCGGCAACAAGAAACCCCATTACTGACCCCCGTCCACCCAGACGCCCTCTCCTCCTGCGCCCTCTACGTCGCCAAAACCCCCATCAACTCACACGTCATCCTGCGCTCCATTGAGAGCCGCGTGCGCGAGCTCGTCGCCAGCCCCATGCCGCTCGACCCGTTCGGCATCCTGGCGCGGACGCAGGCGCTCCTGCTTTACCAGATCATGCGCCTCTTTGACGACGACCCGCAGGTGCGCAGCTCGGCCGAGCAGACGGCCGAGCCGCTCGAGCAGGCCGCGCTCACCCTCCTCACGTACACCTCGTTTGACGAGCCGTTGCTCGAGGACACCAGAGCAGCCACAGCCCTCACGCCGCCGCTGTCGCCACCACTTCAGAATGCCGGCCCGACGGCGTTCTGGGACAGCTGGGTGTTTCAGGAGTCGGCGAGGCGGACGTCGCTGATTACGTTTGTGTTTATGAGCATGTATCGGCTGATCAGGGGGGACACGTCGCTGTTTTGCGACCACCGGACGTATCTGTGTCACAAGGTCACGCTGTCGGCGTGTTTGTGGCAGGCGGCGGACGCGCCGAGCTTTGAGGTCGCGTGGAGGGAGAAGGACCATTTCATGGTGCAGTCTATCAGGTATGTTGTCTTTGTTTCTGAGATGTTTGAATGGAGGGCGTTTATGGTACTGACAAAATGATTGGCTCCTGAAGCCCATTACAGCCCCTCAACAATGCGAGGGGGGATGAGATTGATGTTTTTGGAAAGATCCTCATCAGTGCGATTATTGGCGTCAAAGAGACCAGGCAGTGGCTGGCTGGTATTGGTGGCGTTCTGTGATGTTTGACTGCGGGAAGAGAAGAGTGGGTGTTGGGATTGACTGTTTTGGGGGTTTCAATGCGAAATGGGATAATTGATTGAAAGTTGGTTGCCCTCTGAATTATTACCGCTCTATATGCATTTGATATAAAAAAAGGTGGTGGGCCCTGCCCGTACATCGAACGCCCGCTTTTCATCAGCGACCCTATCCTCCTCAGACCGCTCACGACGACTCAAGCCCGAACCTTGGCCAGAGCGGTGACCTGGTCAAGCAGCGCCTTGGCCTCCCCCGCGGCGTTCTTGAGCACCTTGTCACGCAAGTGATCGATCTGCAGCCCGGCGGCGGTCGGGGCGTTGCCCTGCGCCGTCTGGATGCGCGAGATCTGGAACTCGAGGAAGAACTTGGGCACCTTGATGGCGAGGTTGCCGTTGACGGAGCGGATGCCGGCCTCGGTGGCGAGGTAGACGTCGAGCTCCTTCTGGAAGGTAGCTAGGTCGTTGGAGGCCAGGGGGGCCTTGGTCGCGAACTTGGAGAGGGCGAACTGCAGCGGCTTCTGGCCCGAGGTGGCAAAGTTGACGGAGGAGAAGGAGACGCCGCCCGAGGTGACGTCGGGCACGTTGGAAAGCGTCTTCTTGGCTGTGTTGCACGTGATGCGGCTCTGGACGGAGTTGACCGAGGTGACTACCTCGGCGGGGAGGACGCTGTTGCCGATGACGAAGCATGCTTGGGATTGGCGCTCGAGGACTACCGGGGCTAGATGAAGGGGGGAGTTGTTAGGGAAGATCTTGCAGTTGCTTAGGGGAGAAGAGGGGGGTTGGATAAGGGGACTCACCAGAGAGAGCGACGCCAGCGCCGAGACCGAGACCGAGAAAGAGAGTGAACTTCATCTTGTCGTTTTTGAGGGTATCTGTTTTGTTGATAAGGGTTGATAAGGATGAAAAAAGAAGGTCGGTCTCAGGAAGGAAGCGAAAGTAGAGAACGGAAAACAAAAAAGAATGGAGGGCGAAACGAGACGAATTGAAAGATTGACAGCACAGCGGTTAACAAAACAAGAGAGAGATCTGATCTCAGGAGATCGTGGCCAGTCTATATAGGTCGTCGACCACTTTGTCTTCTTGTCGTAACCGCCTCCATGGGTCAAGGATTAGCAGCACGTCGTCTCATCTTGGACCCCTTGTTATGGCGAGAGGCCAGGAGTGGACTAGCGTGGTGGTATTGGACGAACTCCTTAGCAGATGTGGGGAATGTTTCGTGTTTGGGATCCCTTCCCCTTCTCCACCGCGGGTACCATCCATCGAGCTAAGCCATGGGGTTTTGAGAGTGAAGGGTCATAAGAGCTAGGAAGCGAGGGCTTGGTGGTGATCTGGTGAGCCCCTTGCGATTGCGAATTGGAGATTGGCGTTTCTGCGCAAGCGCTAATGTCTGGTCATGACCATGAATCAATCATACACCCTGATGTGCATGGATGCCTTTGGCTCTGACAGCATGATTTTTTTATTTGCATGTTGAAAGATGCCTGACGGAATACTCTAAGTCTATATCAACGTCAAAGCAAAGACATCTTCTGACGTTATTAACATGCTCCTCTCTGATGGTTCCAGTCAAAGGTGGTCAAAAGGCCCTTGAGGTGGAAACCGGCTGCCAATAGAATGAGTACGTGGAATATCTGATGTGAACTGCCAAAAACATCAAAGGTCCCAGGAGAGAGACGCTCCGGTATCCGAGTCTTTGGTTCGAGTTGAACTATCAGCATCATACTTGGTTAAAATGCGCAAAAGAAAAGAAATCTAAGACTCACGGCGTATAGAGTAGCTCCGAGCAGATAACAGGCGAACTCGAGCGAAAGCCAGGTGAACAAGGTGATTCGAAGATTCATGCCCTCAATTCCATGCGAGCGGAGACCCCATGTAATGGGAACCAGAGCAGAAAGCCCCAGGCATGCAAAAAGCGCAGCGCGGTACGGTCTCCACGCCGGAGTACGTGTTCTCGGATTTGCAGAAAAGACGGCACAGCCAACCGACAAGCCGGTAATCTGTACGAGTGTTAGCAAACAAGTTAGGCAAGATACGAATTACGTATCTATAAGATTCACGGACCATGGCCGAGAAAGCGTACGCGAGCATAGGCTCACAGTACCATCCATAATATATCATGGACAAGAAACTGCCACAAGTCATGATGACGATGCCCAGGTGGTCGAACTTCTGTGTAATTGCATTGACCTCAGGAGAGTGGTTGCAGACGGCATGGTATGTCGCGCTCATGCCCAAGCACAGAAATGCGCAGAAGAACCAAACGCTGAAAGCGATGGTATCGCGCCAAGTAAAGGTTGCATAACGTGTCGAGATGGACTGGTAGACGGAGAATGCACCGAGGAGGATTGCTGCCGCGCCCCACATGTGTGTATGGATGTTGACGGATTCGGTGTGCAAGGCAAATATGCTTTGGATTGATTTTCGAAGTGAATAGGATGGGCCTCGGTAGCTACCGAGGATATAATGATTGTCCTGAAGCCATTTTGGAAGCTCGTTGAAAGACAGAAGGCTGGGAGCCTTGGGCGTTTTGGTCGTGTCTGGCGATGTCATTGAGAGACGTCTGGTATCACAAGCAGGAGAGAAAGGTGATTCAGTCGGGTCTCGGGAGGATGGCGAGAGCGGTTGCGAAATGATACAGCAAGAAATGAGAACTTGTCGCGCCTTGCAGAGAGGAGACGGATGAAATTAAAAATTCGAGTTGCACAAAAGCTGGACGAGGCCGACGAGGGGTTGTACTTGGGGGCTGAGGCAGTCATGCGTGTCGCCCCCCGCTCTTGCCGTTCCTGCGTTGACGCCAAATCCAATCACCGAATAAATGAGGCTTGGCACGAATACGTATTCGTACCGTGCAGGCCGATAAGATGCATGACTGAGACATATCGGCCTCATTCTCACCAATCAAACCGGATGAAGTGCACTAAGCATCCGAAGTCTTACCTGGTGGGTTACACAAAAGATACGCCCGCGAGGCAAAGAGGCGAGAGAGGGAATTGGAATTCCGATAGGACGGAAGCTTCAAGGCGAGCACTGTGCGCAGGTGGAAAACAGTACTGGATCGGAAGCAGACTGGAGCTCCAGTCACTCATGTCGGGCAACCTGCCTGCAGGTTTGAGCTTGCTAACCTACCTCAGCAAGCTCAGGTAGCCAACACCATAACGGGCAAGCCAGTTGCTCGATTGTTAAATGATGCCTAGGCATACTCAGCTCCGGTGTACTTTTCAGGACACACGATTTCAGGATCGTTGATCTCTGTGGGCTACAGAGGCATGCAAATTAGTTTGCATAGGTAAGGTACCTACCCAGACAATACTTCCCTGGCAGACTTGGCTACTCGAGCTAATAACTAAACAAAACTAAGGGAGGTAGGTGAGTTGTTTACCTATTCATGAAAGCAAACAAGACTGGCACCAGACCGTTACATGAAAGTTCAGGGGTATGTCCAGCTTCTCGCCTACTTTTCTTACTATGTACCATGAGTTTCAAGTCGTAACCGCCCTGGCTGTGATTGATCAGACATACGGTGTGTTACCGTAAGCAAGCCACAGAGAACAATATAATCAGGTACCTGCCAGGGTATTTATGTACATGCATACCGTCACATATGCTATTCTGGACCGGTCCCAAGCGTTGTTCGAGTATATCGGTTGCCTGCAGAAAAAGGGAGCGGCTTTCTGTGCATGAAGATGGTAGGTATTGGGGGTTTTCCCTCAGATAATTAGATGTTCGTCTAGGTAGATACCTACAACACATAACCGGAAATCCTTCAAATCTTGCTCCATAGCCCGACCTTCCTCTTAATATGCTGTTATATGTACCCAAATCTTTTCTAGATCCAATCGCCCATATCCCACGAGCCTGCCAACATGACCCCGTCATTGATTCTTGTTGCACTTATGAGCAGGTCTGTTTCTGCCCTCAACGCAACCGGGGAAGGCAATGAAGGAGAGCAGACTGTATACGCATGGGTCCAAGAGCCGAATTCTAGGGGAACCATGAGTATCGTCTGGAACAGTCTCACCACGGTCTTCCTCTGTACGTGGACAGTTCTCTGCTTGAACCTACCCGCTGAAGATGAGTCCTTCTCCAACCGATTTTGGAGAAAGTTTCGCTGGATGGTACTGGCTCTCAGCGGACCAGAGTTTCTTCTCTGTTTTGCCATCGGGCAACATGCTGCTGCAAAACGCTCGGTTGCCTTGTTCCAGAATCTCGGGTCCATAACTTGGACAATGGAACACGGCTTCTTCGCTGACATGGGAGGATTCGTCCTGATGCCGTCCGACACTCCGAAATTTCCAATCAACTCCAAACAACTGAACTATCTTGTCTCGAAAGGCTACGTCTCAATCCCCGAAGTCTCGCAGAGAGACATCACAGACCGAACCAAAGCAGATTACTTTGCCAAGTTCGTCACCGTATTCCAGACAACTTGGTTTTTGATGCAAGTCGTGGGTCGAGGGGCAACCCATCTGCACGTCACCACGCTGGAACTGACAGCTGTTGCAATCGTGGTGTGTACCTTTGGGACCTTTTACTGCTGGTACAAGAAGCCGCTCGACGTCGAGGTCCCCATCATCATCCGCCCCAACGTGACCATCGCACAGATTCTCATCGAAGCCGGCCCGGCAGCATCGGAACCATACAAGCAGACACCGCTGGACTTTGTCGACGACTTCACCCCCTCCTGGTCCATCAACGTCACATCTCGCTTCGGCATCCGCACCGGCCCGCGGCGTCGCCCTCTCCGCCGCCTGGGCAACTGCCGTATCCCCCAGCTTGACAAGCCCTCGAGAGCACTTCTCTTCACCATCACACACATCTACGGGAGCATGCACTTGATCGGCTGGAACTTTACATTTCCCACAGCTATCGAACAGCTGCTATGGCGAATTGCGGCCGCCACTATTTTTGCCACCACCTTTCTATTCTGGGCCATCGACCGCGGCGAGGCTTGGTATTTCGACAAGGAGTATTTAAAATGGTACTATCTCATCACCCGCAAGAAGCCGCCGGCTGACGAGAAAATTGGACGAGATCCTGGTCGCAAGTTCCATGCGCCGACATGGGTGCTGTTCGCGCATCTCATGATTGCAGCGTGCTACACGGTTGCGAGACTGTATTTGTTCTTCGAGGGATTCTACGGGCTCAGGAAGCTACCGGCTTCAGCATTTGAGTGCGTAAATTGGAATCAGGCAATACCGCACCTGGCATAGCGCAGTGCGATGGAAGACTGACGCTTGAATGAGAATTGAGAGGGGAATGGCAGACTCTTCTTAAATATGTACTAATAGGACACTACCACATACACTCAAGTCTCATTTCATACACCCAATCCTCATCAATTTCATTCAACTTTCCTCGCTCAGTTGGACCGTTTGCTTGTCCCTCCCATCAGATTCTGGACCGTCCCGCCGATGCTGCCGTGCTCGGTGAACTGCTTGCCAATGACTCCTTCCTTATCCAGCGGTCCTCCAATCTTCTGCGCGGTTCCGCCAACCGCTCCTTCCTCTTTATCAAGAGTTAGTAAGTGATTCAACCCACGTGCACGAAACAGAAAGTTGATAATTACCAGTAAACTGCTTCCCAATCGGGCCCGCCGCATCAAACACCTTGGCCCTGTCCCATCCATGAGCAGCAGTGGCACCGCTCATGGTCGGTGAAACCGTGGCCCCCGTCGATTTGGGGCCGGCCTTTTTGTTCAGCCCAGTAGCGGGCTTGGGAGAAGTATCTGGCACCGTGTCCTCGGGCATTGTGTTCTTTTGTATGTGTTGCAGCTGGAGATATATTCGTAGGTGTGGTTGGAGCAAAGGCACGTAGGTCGTGTGGGTTAACGTGCAGTCGATTTAAAACTACATCATTGATGAAAGAAAAACCGAGTCTAGGACGAATATATAAAGAGCTATATACCATAACTTACCCACACCACATTTGAGAGCGCAACGGAAAGGGGCCCCGTTGGTGGGTGACTTCATGATGTGATGACCCGCGATGATGTCATGGATGATAAGCGCACGCCAAACAGAGTCAGGAACCCGAACCCATTGAACCCATTGGACCCCTGAGCTGCTCGAACATCTCGATCTCTCGGCCCGCCCGATAATAGTAGAAGAAGGTTCATTTTCATTCCATCCCCGTTATTAAATCTAAAATAAATCTGTAAATGGACGATTACCAATGCCGCGACATGTCCTCGTCCATGTCCAAACAGCCACCCACTCTTGAATTATGCTCATATGCATCTCTAAGTGAAAACTCCCCCGTCTGATTGTCATCAAAGAGCCATAAATTATACACATGCACACAATTAAAGCGCCGTGACTGAAATCCACCCCCCAATAGCCGCATAAACACAGTGATAAATAATACAACATCTACCTTGGCCCCCCGCGACTCTCCATCTCTCCCCTCACACGAACCCCGCGAGCGACGTGACCTGCACAATGGCGTTCATGTGCATGCGGTTCTGTACCGTACACGTTGCGCCGGCCTTGATCTTGAACATGCAATTCGGACCGATGGTAAACTCAGGCTCCTCGCCTATCTTGACGCGCACCTTGCCGGTCGTGAGCGTACAGAGACGCATCTTGTTTGCGTCCGCCGCCATCCGTAGGCTATTGCCTGGGCGGATAGTATCGATACGGACCGAAACGTCCTCGTGAACAGGCGCGTCTTTGCCGGAAGAAAGGTATGGCTTGGAGAAGGCAATGGCTGTGTCTTGGTCAGCAGGTCAAATACCAGTCGGTTCAGTCATCAGACAGTAGAAACAAAGCAGGACTTACTGTCAGGATTCGCACCGGCTGCTTCTCGAATCCGGCCTGGAGCCACTTCCCAGTCCTCCATCTCGAGTGCATCGGCCGTATTGAAGTTACCCACAGATATGAGCGATGATGCCGGTGCTGGTAGAGCTCTCTGCCGCTGTTGCTGTGGCTGTGCTTCCGGCTGCGGCTGTGGTCGACGCGCCGGGCGAAGGCTCCTAGTATCTAGATGGGCCATGGAATCCGCCATCGGCGTATCCTCCACCTCGCCCGCCTCACTCGACTCCTGCGCGGGAAGGAGGCCCGGTTCAGCCTCCCCGGGCCACGGCTCCCCGACCATGGATCGCCCGCCCACTATGCCGTACTTAGGAAACGGTGGCTGCTTTCGCTTCGGAACCCAGCTTTTCAATGTGCAAAGGACCTGTTTCCCATGATACAGGCAGTTTGCGCAAGAGATGTAGCGCGATCTAGCCTCCGCATGCGACTTACGTGCAATAACCACGCATCCCTGGAAAGGGCCCTTGCCCTCGCAACACCGACCGCAACCCTTGGTTATCTTTTCTCCCGTGACTTGAATGATCATGGCTGCCACGTCCCTTGATGTTTTCTCGTAGAATCCTTCATGCGACCCTTGATACGGGTTCAGCTGGAGATCCCGTAGTCGAGGCATCTCTAAGAGCTGCGTGACAAAGCCGCTCTCTGTCGGAAACTTGGTACGAGTTAGACGAGGCTGGATATAAACCCAAAGACCCTTCGAGTCGCTCAGAGGCTCAATAACTGGAGGAGGCAGATACTGCTTCAGTTCCAAGCTCTCAGGTTCTGTACCAATCCCGAGATAGTCGGGAGGACGTGGCTCAAGTATAGGGTCCTCGGTGGTGCTAGTGGGTGTTTTTGACACAACAACTGGAGGTGCCCGAACTGGGTCCTTGCTGCCTTTACCGGTTTCTCTCTCCATGTATACCCCCTTGGGTGTGAATGTTCCGTCGCTATTATCATTCAAGAGATTGGCATAGTGGACGCGCTGGTAGGATAACTCAAGCATTAGTAAAGGATCTTCTGCTTGTTGGAGGGATGGTGACTTACTGTAAAATGATAGCCAAGGTCTTGCCGCTTGCCATATACCCTTCGGCAGCTTCGCACAGGGCAGATCCAACTGCGTCCTGGAATACTATCATCGAGTTTGTAGCCGGCAGGAAGCAATGCGCCATGCAGGGGTTGCAGTGCCCCGTTCTCATCTGCCAGTAACTGCTGTTAACACTCATTTCTCCATCTAGTTCATAGTACCTGGCAATAGGGTGTCAGTCTTACCGGGCCACACGCTGTATGGCCTGTGGGGTTCAGCCATATTGATGCCAAGAGGTCTATTTGCGCCAGCTTCTGGCGTTTCCATGAGCGAAATCTCATTTTCTTCCGCTTCCATGCCAACACTGTCGTCTGGGTTCTCTGGGTCCTCTGGTACGTCAGTGACAGACATGAAACTGTCTTGAACAGTTGTAGCATAATTCATCGAGAAATCGTCGTCTTGCGCTTCCTTGTTCTGCTCATGTCTGACTTGGCCATCTTCGTCATGGTCGTCTCCGTTCTGGGTAGAGTATCTGATAGCAAGTATTTCTTTAGCTCTTTGCTCGCCCCAGCCTTTAAGGCTGCAGTATGTCTGTCCGAAGTGGTAGTAACAGTTTGCGCACGATTTAAACGATTGCATGGGTTCTGAATGCGCTTCTTTGGACATCACAACGCACCCCTTAAAGGGACCTTTCCCAACTTGGCACCGTGTGCATGGCTGGGGGGCAGGCTCTCCAGTCAGCTGGACAATCATGGCTGATATGTCTCGAGGTTTGGAGTCAAGGAACGGGTGGTGAGAATGCCTTTGAGCATTCCACTCCAGTTCGCGAACTTGTGGCAAGGTAATCAGCTGTCTTACCCCCCTGTGGCCCGGGAGTCGAGCGCCTTTGTGCTTGACCAGAAATGGCTGCACGTAGTTCCACAAGGCCTTCCACGCCCCCCGCGGCTCAAACATCTCTGGCTTGACGACCGGCTTGGGCCCGAATGACTTTTTCGCCTTTATCCGCATCGAGTATAACTGACCCTTCGAAAAGGTGGGATTGGCCATGGTAGGTTCCGATGGGTCGATGGGTCCTTTGGAAATCACAATAGGCGGACGAGTCGCACCTCCCGTGTACACCCCCTTTATCGTGAAGGTGCCGTCCTCATTATCATGCAACATCTCACCCCGATGTTTAACCTGCTGCTGTTAGCCACAGAAGCGCCATCTAGCCATGATCCAACGCTATAGTACTTACGCTACAGTGAGCCCCAAGACCATTGATATGCTTGAGAAGGAACCTGCACGATCGTACAGGGCAAATCCATGGATGGTTTGGAACGACATTAGATAGCTTATAGCCTTCTGGTATGAGGGCACCATAGGTCTTTGACAAAGCCCCGTCCGCAGCTGCATTGGATTATCAGTAAGGTTTCATCGTAATGTTCATTCTCACCGGTGGATAGAGACATACTTTTCCATGCCCTATATGGGCGATCCGGAGCGGCCATCTCAATTTCTGGAAGTGGCTCTACAACGGTGGTAACACCCGGTTTCGTGTCGGCGTTGTCACCTTCTCTTTCACCGATTACCTCGTTTTCTTCGTCTAAATCTTCTCCTAAATCTTGCGAATCATCTGCAGACGCGTCGGAAGGCTCGCTGCCGCCTTCCCAGTCATCGTCTTCTTCTTCTTCTACGAGAAGTGGCTCGTTTTGCTCAAACGGAGTATTCTCGACCAATTCTGTATCCGACACAGGCATAGACGCGGAGTTCGAGCTGGGAGGCTCAGGGGCTGCTTTGCCCCCTGTGGAGTCTTGCCTCTTTTCAAAGGCATTTGTATGAGCCAAGGATCGGGGCTTGGACGATGGCTGGGCCAGCTGTCCAGAGCTGGACAGGTTTCGGCTGTGGCTAAAGGGAAGCGATTCCAGGCCAGCAAGGTTAGGAAAGTTTGATGATAGGCGACTCTTTTGGTAGACAGCCTGGAGACTTCCTGCTGGGGCGGCTTCTGATGCAGAGACGCCTTGTTCGCCAGCAATCTCATTTCTCCTTCGCTTTACCGTCTCTGCCCTCTCTGCGGGAACATGGCCCATAGCGCCCGAGGCCCATCGTTCTGTATCATGAAGCTTTAGATTTTTGTATAAGGGTTGTCAATGGTGCAAGACTTACGCTTCAATACCACGCGCAAAGCCTCTCTCCTTTCTGTCTCGCGGTCTTGGTGGCCCGGTGAAGTGGCCGTTGAATCGGGCTGGGCGGCTACAGTCGCAATGTCACTCCTAATTCTTGCTGGCTCCGGCTCCGGCTCCCATGGGCGCTTTAGAGGTGAAAGTGAGGTCGGTGTAAGTGTGGGGGAGTTTGAAGACCACGAACCCGCGCGTGTCTTCAAGGGATTAAGCCCAGTAAGGTGGCCAGTTCGTTTGGCCGTGTAAACTGGTTTGGGTAGGGCATTTTGTTGACTTTTAGCTTCGCGCTGTTGACTTTTAAGTTGAAGGATTTGCTCGGGAAGTATGAACTCCGGATTATTTAGGGCGGCAATCTTTTCGGCGGGGTCCATCGGAGGTGTAGGTTTTAATTGCGGCATTATTTGCGATATTTCTTCAGAAGAATTGACTCTGGCAAAGCTTTGCTGCAAACCCGGGCTAGAATCTTTTCGGCTAGATTCTATGACGTGTAAGCTAGGCTTTCCAGGGCTTCGGCCTCGAATCGCGTCTGAATATGCGTGAACGCGACTGTGACGGGCTGAACCTTGGGTGTACTTTATAATAATTGTGGTTACACGTCGGAGCTAACTATCCGGGCGGCCAGGCTAGGGTTTTATCCCTAAGAAAGCTGACTAAGGTGCACGGGTCAACCTAACTGATAGGTTGACCAAGGAGCGTCACGTGCTAGCGCCTTGGCGCCTTGGCGCTAGTACCCCACGAACTATTCTATATATAAGAGCGGGGCTAGTTAAGTGTTGCGACCTAGGTAATTATAAAAAGAATTAAATAAAGATATAAGTAAATTTAATAATTAACGATTATTAAAATAAGTCGTAATAATTAAAAAATACTTTAATAAATTATAAATTTAAATAATTTTTATTTATTAATTTTTAATTAATATAACGGGCTAAACTTTGGGTGCACTTTATAATATTTATGGTTGTACGTCGGAGCTAACTATCCGGGCGGCCAAGCTAGGGTTTTATCCCTGGAAAGGCTATTTTAATAGTTATTACCTCCCGAGTATCCTCCGCGGCCGCTACCTTAATAGTAGCCACGGTTATTGCCGTTATTATAGCTTCCTCGTCCTCTTTAATTCTGCTAATTTTGGTTTTAGTTTTTGTTGCCGTCGTTAGACTAGTTAGTACCTCGGCTAGCGTTTTAATTAAAGTTATTTTATTAGTCAAAATATTCTTTTCCGGTAGCCTAAGGCTTGCTAGCTACTTTATTTTTATAGTTAAATTAGGTGTGGCCGATATAAGCGTACCAAATATACATATTATTACGGCGACGGAAATTATATTCTTAAGTAAATATTATAGATTTTTTATTATTATAATTAATCGCGTTAAGGTTTATTAACTTACCCGCTTCTAGGTCCGCGGTAGTTAGGAATGAAGACTTTTGGTAATTATTAGTTGTTTAGGTTTTATTAGTTCCGTTAATAATCTTCAGCTTCTCTTTACTAGCTGCTAAGCTAGCGAAATAATCGTGCTATCTTTTATAATCTTTATCGCCTAAAGGATTAGGATTATAGCTTAAAGACTTACGCATCTCCATTAAGACCTTTTACGTAAGATAAGTGACTTTACTAGACGGGTTTATATTTATAATGTCGGTCAAGGTATTGAATTTTTAAAAGAAAGCAGCGAATTTAAAGAACTTATTCGATTAAATGAGTTTACCGAATTTTACCTATGCTTCTATAATTATATTGGCGTTCGCGAAACGGTTGGCGAGCACTTCGAGGAGAGCCGTTACCGTTTTCCACCGCTAAAAGATTAGGGAATGCTCGTTAATTTTAATGCCGGTCATCCCTTTACGGACATTAGTTATTACTCTACCTTTTAAATAAGCGTTTATAAAGATAAGTTTAATACGTTTATTAAGAAAATAATACGAGTTAAGAACGAAATATTTAAAATTTTACTCTTCTAGTCTTCGAAAGCGAGTTAATTCTTTATAACGTCTTTGTTTTCTCTTACAAAAGCTTTGGGTCCTGAAGGCGGACGTTGCTAAGGGGGTTAAAGGATTAAGATATTAAAGATAGAGGTCTCTTTATTACGAAGGTTATTAATTTCGGTAACTAGTCCGTTACGTTTAGTTTAAATTTAATTAATTTAAGTTTAAGTATCGTTAACTTAAGCTACGAAGTTCTTTAAATTCTCTTAACGGGTGTTATTTTCGGTTATAACCGTTTAATAAGTAATTTATAACTTATTATTTTCTTTAATAAAGTTAACGTTTTTATTAGTAAGATTAGTGACGTTAACTTATAAAAGGTATTCGTCTTTTTAATTAACGAAGGTGTTCTCTTAATCGATAATAATTTCTATAACGATGTTAATTCAAATAAAAATGCTCTAGAAAGCTTTAAAGTTTGCGTCATTCCCGTTCTTTTTAATTAATTCGATAATCTTTATAACAAGCTTAAAAAGGAGCTAGTTAATAAATAAATGATTTATATTATCATTTATACCACTTAAGGCTTAAGCGAAGTAGGAAAAGCTAAATTTTTCGAAATATTTTATAAAAGTTACTTTCTAGGTTGCTTAAGAGGGGGGATCCGTGGCCGGAGGGCCTATGGGCAGAGTAAGAATAGCTATAATAAGCTGGTTTAGCTTAGTTAATATAAATATAAATATTAAAGTGCTTATCTTATTAAGGGATTAATCGTAATTATTAATTTAAATTATAATTATAATTTTAAAAATATTAATAATACTTAATTAAATACTTTAATTAATTAGGAATTTTAATAGTAAGTAAGTCGTTCTAATTATTAAGTCTAAAGATACGGCACGCTAGTGGGGCGCCCGAACCGGTCTCTTAGGAAAGCTTTAATATATTATGTTATACGCAAACACTTCGCAACCGTTCAGTCGGTAAAGATATAAAAAGAATCTTATAATAACGCAAGAAAAAAGCTTTCTAATAATCTTAGAAAAATTATAGAAAAATAATTACGCGTAGTACAATTAAGGTACAACCAATTATAACGGGCTAAACCTTAAGTACACTTTATAATAATTATAGTTATACGCCGGAACTAATTATCCGGGTGCCTAAGCTAGGGTTTTATCCTTAAAAAGGCTAATTAAGGTGCTAACTAAGATGCTAACTAAAGAGTTGTTACGTGCTAGTGCCAAGGCGCCAAAGCGCTAGTACCCCACGAACTATTCCACGCCTAGGAGCGGGCTAGGCCCGTAATATTAAAGGTACGAAAAAGCTAATTATTTAAAGCGCTAAAGCCGGGTTTTATCCCGAAACTAAGCGTTTTAATTATTTAGTTATATATTTAACGCCTTAGCGCTAAAGCGTTAATAACCTAATAAAGAACGGGCTAGGCCCGTAATATTAACAAATAAATATATATCGAATAATTATTTTAAATAACTATAAGAGCTATTTATTAACTTAATTTAAAAAGTTTTATAAAAAAAAAATATTATTATTCTTTACTTTCTTATATATTCTTTATATATTATTTAACTCTTAGATATTAATTATTTTAATATATTAAAATAAATATATAACTAAAAATTAAAAGCTTTTATGTTAGAATAACAAGGTCATTCGTACTAGTCACTATAATAACAATAAAGAACGGGTAGGTTGGGGGTTATTATTATTATATTGATTTGCTTGTCTATGTAAAAGGATTACGAATTACGGGGATAGGAAGTGGGTAGTTTTGGAGGGGTTCCTGGGACATATGACCAGCTCCCTACTGTTTTGCATACCTTTTATCTTATCGACCAATTATAGCCGTCACAGCCTGACGGCTATATGCCTCTGATTAATCGTAAATCCGACATTTTATTAAAGTTTATATTAATTATATTATTAAAATTAAGTTTTTTTTTATATTTAAAGCTATTTATTTTAATATTATAACGGTTAAAAATATTTAAATTAACTTTTAAAAAGCTAGCTTAATATTATACGACCCTTAAGTTATTTTATTAAAGTTTAATATCAAATTACAAACGTTAATATTAATTAAACTACCCTTTTCGGAAGCTAATTTATAAGTTTTTTAAATATTATATAACCTTTTTAAAGCCGTTTTATAATTAAAGTATATATAATACTATATTATTAAATATTAAAGAAACTTTCTAACTAATGTTTTTTTAGCTATAAAATAATTAACGAAAGGTATAAAGTTAATTATTTACGAAATAACCTTTTTATAAGAGGAGGTTTAAACATTTCGCAAAGCTAATAAAGCCCTTATAAAGCGTTGGAAAGCTAAAAAAACACGCGTACGAACTAGGGGGGTATTTATTATAAAGAATGCGCTTAGTTTAATTAAATAGAAGAATATTGCATAGCAGTAATCAAGCAAAAGGTCGGTAGAAGGGGGTGCTGCATAGGCTGGGCCGTCGGGCTTATAACGCTATGGAAGGTGCGGTAAAACTGGGCATAATATACGAACCTGCCAGGAGGCTGAAGAGACTTCAGAAGAAGAGAGTGTAATTGAGTGCAGCTAATTTTCTTGTGTTGTTGTGGAGTAATTGAGTTAGAAGGTTGCGACGCGGTCTGAAAGTGCGCGGGTCGCTTATGCGCGGGTCGCTTATGAACCACGTTATCTGTTTTTGGGGAATTTACCATCAAGGTACTCTCACGATTATGTTTGGGAGGAGGTTAACCGGCAATGCTCAACTTTGAGAGAGTTATCATCAAGGTACTCTCGCGGATTGGATGGTGTTTCAGGGGACAGTCAATGGTGGATATCACATGTTATGTTGGATTACACAAGCTTGAAGAATGCTCAAAGGTCTATTCCGAGTTTGAAATCTATTCCCACCATGATGATAATTTTCCAAAATGCCACCTGCTACGTGGCTGACTCACATGGCCGCAATGATGCATGCCACCGTGTCTTCACATAAAAAAGAGACGTGTCAACAACAATTGACAGACAGCAAAAACTCAAAGGCTGCTGACAGACTTCAGCCCCCTGTCGCCATCGACAAGGACGCACCAGCCCTCGCCTCCCCAGCCGCCCTCGCCGGCAAGGGCGGCCTTGAAGTTCTCGCGCGCAAAGCCGAGGACCTCGTCGTCATATGTGCCAGGCTGCAGCCAGACGGCCGGGATGCCGAGCTCCTTGGCCTCCTTGAGCCCCTTGAGGGTGATTGGGGGCGCTGTGATGAAGGAGACGGACGTCTCCTTGGGGCTTGCGAGCTCGGAGAGGGAGGCGGCCGTGGGGATCTCCTTATCGTCGACCGCAATTGCCTTGGCGATGGGGTTGATGGGCGTCACGGGGAGGTCGCGCGTGACGTACCACTTGAAGACTGGCAGGTTGTCAATAACAGAGTTTGTTGATTCCCGGTTGTAGCTTTCAGGGGGAGGGGGGACATGTGGAAAAGAGGGGCGCCGTTGTGACTGAGGGCAGCCACCTCGGGCTTGGCTGGGCAAGGCAGATAACAGAGAAGGTGTAGCGCGAAACTAACTCTTATGCCCAAACTTGGACGGGTTGGTGCTCGCGCCAACAACAGCATAGTTGGGAGACTGGAAGAAGGTCTTCATGTCCGCGTCGGTGGCCGCCATGGTTCTGGTTGATATTGTTAGATTTCGCTGGTTGCAGAGAATCGTGGTATTTCTGGTGAAAGACGGTCGTAGTCGTCGTCGTGAGGGGATGGAGACAGGCACGAGCGGAGGAAGCGGGATTAGGTTCGAGCTGACAGTAGAAGTAATCTTAGGGAGAGAAATAACATGTGCTGGGCGGCGTGGGAGCTGTCGTAATAAGTGCATCTGGTTCGCCATGCAATTTGGAATAGGACGTTCCTACGATGGGCATGCTATGACCAATGACAAATCTTTGTTCAGACAAAGAGCAGTAATCCCTATTCGGGAGGTCAGGGTGTTGCCAAGACCTGCACGCCCGATCCGTACTTGCTGCATGCGCGTTGCACAGGCTTACCTACAGGCAGGCAGCTGGTTGACAGCAGCTGGTGGGTGGTGGTGATGGAGGGGTGGAGGGGCTAGGTGCCGACCTGGGGACCTTACGGAACCCCGCTATCCCGAACAACCGCCTATGACGTGCCTCGGCCCCCCGCCCAAATATAGAAGCTCCTTGGCTCCCTTCAGCCGCTGGCCCGATATCGCGAATGTCGGCGACGATGGCGCAACTATTCGGATTGGTTGGAAACCCCAGCGAGTAGCGATGATCGGCGAATACCAAAAGATATTGATACATCAGTTGCAGCCATCCCATTTGGTGATCAGTAATGGTTTCCCAAGTTCAGTCCAGCCAGGCATTCGATCATGGTCAGGCGGATATCGTCGGACATTCGGCGCTCGTTAGGTCGGTTCCGGCGGGTGGTCGTGAATTGAAGGGAGGCAGGAATGAGCAGCGTCATTCATCGCAAGATGTTGCCTATTATCAACTCAGCAACTATTTACGCTTCATAGGTCGCTTCAATCAAAACAACTGGACTTCGAAATGTCGATATTCGGGCAAGTTGTCCATTTCGCGTTCCCTGTGACACCCACCAACCATTGATCAACCATGACATGGACTAATCACTAACGTTGTGTTCCCGTGCTCTCCAGACGATCAACCTACTCCTCCGCCAGCTACGCAGCCTTTCGGCCCTCATACCCACCAGTGCTCTTTAATCGAGTCCTAGCCTTCCACAATGCGAACCGCAGCGCAGCCTCAACCCCCTCCTCGCCAACGGACACCTTGCTGGACCTAGGCTGCGGCCATGGGCTAATTTCACGCGCCCTCGCACCCTCCTTCGACTCGGTCGTGGCCCTCGACCCATCAGCAGGCATGGTGGAGCAAGCGCGCAAACTCACCTCAGACCCCAAGATCACGATTCGACAGGGCAGCGCAGAGGACCTCTCCTTCCTGCCCGACAACTCGGTCGACTGCGTCGTGGCCGGACAGGCGGCGCACTGGTTCGACTTCACCCAGGCCTGGCCGGCGCTCGCCAGGGTGGTCAAGCGCGGCGGCACACTGGCATTTTGGGGCTACAAGGACCACGTCATTGTCGGGCGCCCCGAGACGACGCCCATCTACGACAAGTTCACCTACGGTGACGCGGAGCCCGTCCCGGGCGTGGAGAGCATGGCGCGATTCTGGGAGATGCCGGGCCGGGCGATTCTGCGCGACTCGTACCGCGCCATGGCGCCGCCCGAGGCTGACTGGGACGAGGTGACGCGCATTGCCTGGGACCCGAGTCGCGACAGCGGCGACCTGAGCGATGCGCCCCAGGAGGCTCTCTGGCAGCGCAAGACGCTCAAGCTAGGCGAGCTGGAGAGCTACGTGCGGACGTTTAGTGCCTTTAGCGGCTGGCAGAATGCGCATCCTGATATTAAGAGTAGGGCAGACGGGGGAAGTGGTGATATTGTTGATCTGATGTTTGACGATGTCGTCGCGGCGGTGCCTGAGTGGAAGGACAAGGGGGATCAATGGAAGGAGGTGGAGGTCGACGTGGTCTGGGGCACGGCCCTCTTGATGGCTAAGCGACGGTGAACTATTCGTACGAAGTACTTCTGGACGGATATAGTGGCAGATGCTACCGGCCGTAAAGGGGGCAAATGCATTCTCATCCGTTGCAATATGTTAGTACCTTGGTGATTATTGTAAACCATTAACATCTCTCTCCCCTCTCAAACCAATGACAATTGGCAACTCCCCGTTCAACGTCATCGACGCCTGGTCCTAGCTGTGAAACTTCAAGGCGGGGAGGTGGGGTCCATGTTGGTGAGGGTGCCGAGATTTGTGGGATGTTGCTGGGCGGTTGTTGCCCCGTCAAACGGATGGGCGCACTAGAGGCACAGACCACGAAGGCGGGAGGGCTCCTCACTCGGCGGCTGACGCTGGTAGGGAACTGTAGAAAAACAACCACCGACCGAACTGTTTCGCAACTTCTACTCTCAATCACATTTTCCTCATCGGAATAGCATCATATCGCACTGCCCGCATCCCTCGATATCGAATTTCGAAATCGCCTCTTCCTCATAGCTCTGCCTTATTTGCGCGCGCACCCAGTCCAGAAAATGGTAAGTGGGATGTCTGAACGCGGCCGCCCGTCCAATGTTTTTTTTTGTGTTTTGCCACCCCCCAAACAAGCAGCAACAGTGCCCCACGGTTGCCCGTGTCAACAAAGCGACCCCAACCTTGCGAAGCTCAGCACTGGCAGGACGGTCAGCCACTAAGAGTGGCCGGCTGTTAGTGCACGCTGCAGCACAGTGATCAGCTGCGAAACAAGGGGCAACGAGACAACTTGAGTATTTTTGTCTTGCAGGAAGGATCAATACCCGTCATCATCATCTATCCTCTCGCTTCTCGCATTCCATTCCGCAATCCAGTGGCGCAAACAGTTGCATGACACACAGCAGCCTTTTCCCCCGCCCATAACGTTTGCCCGCAGCCCAGTTTCCGGCTTTTGGCGATCGCGAAAGCAAGACACAAGCAAAGCAGCATCACATTATAAACCACATAAATCATGGCATCTAATCAGTACGACAACCAGGCTTCAACCAACTACAAGGAGGCTTTCTCCCTATTCGACAAGCGCGGTAACGGCCGTGTTACCCTCGACAGCCTCGGCGACCTGCTCCGCGCCTGCGGTCAGAACCCCACGCTGGCCGAGATCCGCGATCTGGAGAAGAATGTCGGGGGTGACTGTGAGTAGTCCCATCCGCCTTATCTTATTTGTCAGCTTTCAAGGCATTCGCTAACCAGGGGCGATTTTTCCCGAGCAGTCGACTTCGAGACTTTCCAGCGCGTCCTGAACCGACCCGGCGGCTTCCGCGACCCCGGCGAGCCTGAGGAGTACTGCCGCGGCTTCCAGGTCTTCGACAAGGACATGACGGGCTTCATTGGCGTCGGCCAGCTCAAGTACATTCTGACCAACCTGGGCGAGAAGATGACGGACGAGGAGGTAGACGAGCTGCTCAAGGCCGTCGACACTAGCTCCGGCCAGGTCAACTATACCGGTAAGATGGATTTCGGCCCTAGGAGTGATGGCTGCAGGACGGTTGAGCTAATAAGTATCAAAACAGACCTTGTCCGGACTATCCTTGCCAACTAGAGAGATAAGTGTTGGTGGGGGCGTTTGCGCGGCGCATCGCGTGCGCGCCCAGGCAGGAGAAGGGCAGATGGGTGTGGAGAGACGACGACACCACCACTATGCCGCTGAGGAGGACGGTCATTCCGAAAGGATGAAGGGAAGAAGGACAGTCCATACTGGGGAAACATTTTGCATGGTTTTATTTTTTTGAGGCGGATTGGCTTGGCTGGCTTGGCGTTGGAGTCTTGAGAGAGCAAATCTGAACTGTATGGAATTTGGGTAGTCCTGGATCCGGGGCTTGTCTGTCAGTGTTGCTGCTACTGCTGGTGGTCGTTCAGGAACTGGACTAGATAGAGAAGGGTGATAAAACTGAGCAAGCCTCGTCATCGCTGAGCGAAGGACTTTGGACAAACTGCTGGGTCGTGACTGGATGATTGACGGAAGGGATACGATGTTTACTTAAATTGATTGCCCTTGGACCAGCCATGATGGGATGCGGGAGACCTTGGGTGTGCTAAGAGGCCCATATTGGTCTTGGAGGAGTTGATCACTCAGAGATCATCAGATTGCTGTCTATCTTCCTCTTCTCAACGACCTTTGCAATTTCCAGCCAGAAGTTCTTTTTGAGAGCATTACGAAGGCAGCATCAATTCCATTGTGGTGTTTCTTATGGCGTCATATTCTCTCTCCACGCGTGTCACGACGTGCAAGGGGGTATGTACCATTGTCCACCCGATGTCACAACATGACAGGTGCCGGTATGTTAGTCCTCGCGTTGGGAGCGTGGTGGTGCGGTCCGTATAACATCTACGTTTTATGTGCCTGGACAATGTGGCACGAGGTAGGTTACTTCCAAATATCATAGGGTAATTAGCCATACAATACGCTATTTTAACATATAGATCTCTTTACTGGAATATCAGGAATTCAAGTGTTGTCTGCTTGGAAAGTTTAATCATCATGGGCTGGCCTACTGGCTTCCTGGGTTCCGCCGCTTGGACCCCGCAGACTAAGACATGCGAGCTCAACTAGGGAGAAGTCGCGACGCCACGAGCCACAAGGTACAAAAGACAGCGAACGCTGGGATTTACTAGAACCAGTGGTCGAAAGACTCAGGCTATTGGTGTTTCCCGCAAGATAAACAATTGCATCATTTCAATATCATCGTGGTTGCTCTCCAGCCATGCTGATTGCTGATCTGATGGGGTACGTACATACCAGCCTCCTAGGCCTGTCGCTTTGTCCTTTTGGCCCCACCTGAATAAGATCCGGGGGACCATGAGTGCATGGGCGCCTCTTGGCATTCTGTCATCTTTGGGGAAGCTACGACAACAATGTCCTTCCCTCGCTGGTCCAAAACGGCGCCTTCATCAATTATCAATTAAGCCAATTCGGGGTCACGAAAGAAACAGACGAGAATTCTACTGGATACAGCCTGCTGCAGAATCCTGATCCGACCTGTGCATCTGTGGACTGACGACAAGTGCCCTACAAACAAAGGTAAGGTACCTTACATGTACAGTACTGGGGGTACCTCTGGGGAGCTGTCTAGACCCCTAGCGACAGGCAGGCGCAGACCACAAAGATGTCCCGCCTCTCATAGTCACTTGCACTTCCCCGCCTGCAAACGCGTTCCCCGAGTGTCAACTGGACGCAATAGACAGATCCCCGCCTCCATCCCCGCCATCCCCACCATACCTTGCAGGTCACACCGTCAGTTCGCACAGGCACACGTGTACCTCAAGTTGCATCTTCCATAACCGCCCCCGATACCCCCAGACATTCTTCAAACTGGCGGTCCTAACTCTCTCTCGATTCCGCCAGGCCACCCTCCTGCTCCTCTTCTCCGTCCTCCTCTTCTCCAGCTTTGCCGTCATCCTGGCCGCCCCACGCCTCATTCCCCGTATATCGTCTGTCTTCAGCCAGCTCAGATACTCGCGGCCCCAGTTTCCTTTGGGTCCTCAAGGGGGATCCTTTGCGTCTTTCACCTCGTCCGCAGCACCTCCGCTGCTGACCCACGCAGCAAGCGTCAACATGGCCAAGTACGCCAATCCGCCTCAGGCGCCCCCGCTGTTTGTCGGCACCAAAGAGAGCATCGTGGCCGATGCCATTGCTCTGTGCGACAGGACCCGCTCGTTGCTGGACAAGCAGGTCGCCGAGATCAAGCTGGCTGGGAACCCCGATGCGGCGAGCTTTGATACCGTCATCCGCCCCCAGACCGAGGACGAGAACCTGGGCAGCTTGAGCTCCCGCATTCTGGGCTTCTACCAGTATGTAAGCGCCGACAGCGAACTGCGCGACGCAAGTACCGAGGCCGAGAAGATCATGGACGAGTTCGGTATCGAGTGCAGCATGCGTGAGGATGTCTTCCGCCTGGTAGACAGGGTCTACGAGCAGTCTGGGCTGGCAAAGAGCAAAGAGCAGGACAAGGATCGTCTGATTGACGACGCCTTGGCCAAGACCGCTGGCTTGGAGAACGCTGAGAGCGCCCGGCTGTTGGAGCGGGAGAGGAAGAACTACATCAAGAACGGGCTGGGTCTGCCCGAGGGTCCTCAGAGGGATCGCTTCAAGGAGATCAAGAAGCGCCTCAGCCAGGTCCAGATTGCCTTCCAGAAGAACCTCAATGAGGAAGACGGCGCTATCTTCTTTACCCCTGAGCAGCTTGACGGCGTCCCCCAGGATGTCCTGGATGGTCTGGAGAAGGGCACTGGCGAGAACGAGGGCAAGCTCCGGCTCTCGTTCAAGTATCCCGATCTTCTCCCCACCTTAAAGTTCGCCAAAAACCCCGAGACACGGAAGAAGTTGTTTATTGAGAACGAGAACAAGGTACCTACCTACCCCTGGACTCTTCCCAGCCTATTCAATTCGCGTGGCTGACAATTTTACTTCTAGTGCAACCAAAACGTCCCCCTCTTCAAGGAAGCCATCCTCCTTCGCGATGAGGGTGCTCGTCTTCTTGGGTATCCGGACCATGCCTCCTTCCGGATTGAGGATAAGATGGCCAAGACACCGAAGACAGTTTTGGATTTCCTCGGGGGTCTGAAGTCTCGTCTCGCCGCTGGCGGCGTCAAGGAGATTGGCCACCTTCTGAAGCTGAAGAAGGACGACTATGAATCGCGCAATGTTCCGTTTGATGGCAACTACTACCTCTGGGACCACCGCTTCTATGACCGTCTGATGGTGGAGCAGGAGTACAGCATTGATGAGAATGCTATTGCCGAGTACTTTCCCCTCAAGTCGACAGTTGCGGGCATGCTCCGCATTTTCGAGGAGCTCTTTGGCCTCGTTTTTGTTGAACTAACCGCTGAGGATCGCCAGCGCATCTCCTCCACTGGAAAGGGCGAGGATATTGCATGGCACGAGGATGTCATCATCTTCAGCGTCTGGAATGACGCTTCCGAAGGCGAAAGCTTTGTCGGCTACCTCTACCTCGATCTTCACCCACGACAGGGCAAGTATGGCCACGCCGCCAACTTCAGCCTGCAGCCAGGCTTCCAACACGCCAATGGTACAAGACGTTACCCAGCCACCGCCCTTGTTTGCAACTTCAGCAAGCCCACCGAGAAGAAACCGTCTCTACTCAAGCACGATGAAGTTGTGACCCTGTTCCACGAGCTTGGCCACGGCATTCACGACTTGGCCGGCCGCACCCAGTATGCCAGATTCCACGGAACTGCGACTGTTAGAGACTTCGTCGAGGCGCCAAGTCAGATGCTTGAGAACTGGTGCTGGACACCCAACCAGCTGAGAAGCCTAAGCAACCACTATGAGACAGGCAAGCAGATCCCCGACGATCTTATCACGAAGCTGGTCGCCACCAAGCACGTCAACGCGGCCCTTTTCAACCTCCGTCAGCTTCACTTTGGCCTGTTCGACATGACCGTCCACACGCCCAAGAGCCACGCCGAGTTGGAGGAGATGGACGTCAGCAAGGTCTACAACGACCTCCGTGCCGAAATTGCAGGCCTCAAGGGCCCCGAGGCCGAAGCCAAGCCGAGGTACGTATCTCATTTTTACTCTGGATGACACTACGAGCAGATCCGCTAACAACTCAATAGCACCTGGGGCAATGGTCAGGCTACATTCGGTCACTTGATTGGTGGATATGACGCCGGATACTACGGCTACCTGTCATCGCAGGTCTACTCCACCGACATGTTCTACAGTGTGTTCAAGAGCAATCCCATGGATGGAAAGGAGGGCCGCCGCTACAGACACACTGTCCTGGAGAAGGGCGGTTCGCAGGATGAGATGCTCACGCTTGAGCAGTTCCTGGGTCGCAAGCCAAGCTCTGATGCATTCTATAAGGAGTTGGGCATTGATGCCTAGATGGGAATATAGGAGGAGATTACTATTTAAGTAGCACCCAGACAGTATGGTTCTATCTAACGCATGTTATTATACCCTTTATCTAGGCTGAATAAGATATATATTGTGCGGCGTTACGGAGATGTAGTACAATCGCTAGTTTCTACAGATACTGCTTTAGCATTGATAAACGGCATGGAAGGTTTATATCGTCTTCATTATTTACGCTGGAGGTTACGAATTCTATAGCTCTTTCTTGTCCTTTCTTCTTTACAGATAACATATCTTGATCTAAAACATAATCCAAGACATGAAGACATGATGACAAGAGCCGGTCAGACTGTTAATACAGTGCCTACTTGCATCACTGAAGATGACATGAAAAAAGGAACAAAAAAAGAGCATCCATCCAGCAAAAGTTGAACAACTGAAACAGGCGTTATTCTCATTGCCCAATAACAGGATTGAACTGTTGACCTTCGCATGACTTGATAGAAAGAGTCTTCTATTAGTACGACGCTCTAACCAGCTGAGCTAATCGGGCGAGCTTTGAATGGATTGATGGAAGACAAGCAGGATATCGTCATCTCTAATAGGATGAACGGCCAAGTTCATTCCCGGCTGGATGGATACTCATGAAGAGGGCGAGTCAGCATGGGCGAGCCATCCTGGTGTTGCTCGATCGTCCGTTGTTCAGCTATGCATGGGACTGGGGTCTGGCTGAGCCGACTGACCGAACACAATGTTCCACCCTTTTTTATTCATCGCCAAGATCCATAACTCGGTTCGGGACCGTTGCCGATGACGGGACGCTTCAACCCTGCAGGTGCGTTGAATATCCACCTCATGTGGAAGAGAAAAAAAATATGCAACGGGGCGGAACAAAAGGTATCCAGTTGGCTTTGAGAACAAGCGAGTAAGAGAGAGTTTGCGGAGCTCTTCTTTCATCAATCCAACAAAACTCATCAGCCCGATTAGCTCAGCTGGTTAGAGCGTCGTACTAATAGAAGATTCTTTCTATCAAGTCATGCGAAGGTCAACAGTTCAATCCTGTTATTGGGCAATGGATACTGGAGCAGCTGCTTCATCTTTTGATTCTTTTTGGTTTATTCTTTTTATTTCTCCGTCCTATCACGTCTATCTATCTATTGTAAGTTACCCATCCATGGTCGGTTTACTTATTTCTGTTTTCTCCTGAATTGTCCTCCAGTGTTGAGAGAAATATAAAAGTTGATGGATGTAATGGAGGTGCTTGTTGATTTAACCCATCTGAACTTTCAATACCTCCAATTGTGTCTCTTGCAAGATGATATATATGTACAGTGGGCCTGGCTTGGGCAGTGGCTCAAAGGTCTTTTTGGCTTTCTTGTCACAAGTTGCAACTCAAATAGAGTCGACAGTTTTACATTTTATCAACCTTTAACTTTTCTGTTCTCATGTTAACAGTCTCAACACTATGGCCTGTGGACAGTTCACAGTTTCTTTTATGATTTAATGAGGAGTAGTTGTATTAATTGGTATGATCTACTCCAATAGCCTTTGCCATATCCCATAATCGTTATTGACAAGATGAACTGGTACATCTGCTGTCTAAACAACCGAGGCTCCAAGCTGAAACGCGAGCCCCCATTAAAAGCTACCCCTACTTGCTACCAGAACTCCATGCCATCTTGGTCCAAGCCCACAGACCTTGGCCATACCCCATTTATCCAGTGCCTGGTGTGTAAGCTCGAGGATATCGTACAGTGACCGAGAACACATACAGTGCTCTTTCAAGGCCATATGATAATTGCGCGTTATCAGGCGCAAACGATTGTGTGATCCGAAAGAAAAGGGGAGGGAAATGAAAAAGAAGGCGTGCAAGTCTACGGCTTTTACTGCGGCTTGCAACTTGCGCCCACTCATAACTCCGTCAGTTCCATCCGTAATTCCAAGAACGCCGAGCTATCCCATTTCTCAAATACAAAAAAACACCTGAAAGTGTTGAGATCAGACGACAGGAGCGCAGGAAAACGGTTGTCCCACACGCCCAGTTTCGTACCGGAGCATCTACGACTCCGTTAGTATGTGTTTCAGGACAGAGGGAGAAAGGAGTCAGTAGAACTTACAATATCATCAACAGCAGCATAAGTACCAACTCCGAGCACGATAAGGCCAATGATGAAGCACAAGCCATTGAGCAAGCTGAGCCAAAGGTTCTTGCCTTGGTGCCACTTTCCTTGCTTGATGAACATGAACCACATCAATGCGGGCATGTAGAAAGTGAAGCCCGAGATGAAGAGAGACGAGCAAATAGCCAAGAGATCCGAGAAGAAAGGGATCGCCTCGGCAACAACCCAGGCAATGATGGTGATGACGCCAATGAGAATCAGCCATGTAACCCAGCCCTTAGTCGTGTTGACATAGCGAGTAACCGAATCCTTGTAGATTCTGCCATGGATATACTTGGCAACGACGGTGGTGTTGATGCTGCCGGAGATGAAGATAACAGGCATGGCAATGCCAAAGGCAACCTTCGAAACGAGCGGGCCGGCAGACAGCAAGGCGGGCGACTGAACGTCGTTGCCAACAAAGGCGTAGACCAAGGCACCCGTGAGGGTGTAGATGACGATCTCAATAGAACCGAGAGCCACGATGCTCTTCTTGTAGTCGGACGGGGTGTGCATCTCGTCCATGAAGCTGAACTGACACATGGCGAAGCTGTAAGCAAACACAATGTTGGAAATGGCGATGAATCCATCAGTCAGGCTAAGATTCTCCCTGGGAGAAGCCGACCAGTCGACAGAGGCAAGACCACCCTCGGACTGTCCGGCTTTAATTCCGGTGGCAATCATGGTGATGAGAATGGCGGCGATGATGGAGACGAAGTCGATGTATCCGAGGATGGCGACTTCGGCAAAGCTTGGCGGAATGGCCACGACGAACAGGATAATTGCTGAGACGACGCTGAATACGATACCACAGGTGCCGTTCTCAGTGAGGTTTCCCCACATGATCTTGCCCGTCAGGACGTGGGATCCAACGATGAGGATGAGCTGAACGCAGAACATAACGCTCATGATCTCGTAGCCGATTTTGCCAAACATGAGGCGTCCGGCGTCGGCGTAGTGGGCGATTTGCGGGTGCTTCAGCTTGACTTGACCAACAACGTGACTCGTGTAGACGGCCAAGACACCGATGAAGAGAGACATGCAGACACCGAGCACCATGCCCAGTGTTGCAAAGGCGCCTGGGAGACTGAGACTGCCAAGGGCAATAGCCTCGACAATCAGGACGACGGTGAGGCGCTTCCATCCCAGTCTGTGGTACTTGGTATCGGCCTCGGCCTTCTTCTGTTTCTCGAAGTCCATGGTGCGAACCTCGCCTACAGACTCATCACTGGACAGGTAGTTCCCCGCGCCGACGAGGTTTGAATCCCGATCGTCAGCGCTCTTCAGCTCGTCTTTGCTGGCAAACTGTTTGGCGTCCATTGTGGTCCTGCTCTCAGCTGGCGGTGGACGGGCGCGTCTCGTAGCGAAATGGCACGCAGGGCCTGGCCAGAGTCCTTCTTCAGAAAGTTGAACTGGTGGAGGAGAAGGGCTGTCTGGTCGGCGAAGCGGCACAGAAAGACGGACTGTCAGTTGATGACGGGCGGTCGAAGGTTGAGAGTACAGAAGTTGTGGGAAGTTGGGGTAGGAGGCGAGGAGATGTTAAAGTACTAAGGGCGGAGTGGGAACTTTAAGAAAGACGCAAACCTTCCAGGTTGGGAAAGCGTGGGGGAGGCCGAGTCAGGGACGATCGCCGTGGCCAAAGGTGGATGGGATCCATGGTCCTCCCGAGTGAATCGCCGAAGAAGGATCGCCACTCTCTCACCTCCGCAGTCCGCACACACCCAGATCAGGACGAATGAGGAGTCCCGTCCTGGAGGGAGGCAGGTCAGGCTAGCGAGGTGAAGATATTGCCAGTCTCATCTGCCAGCGTCGCCCCTGCACCTCTGCACCCCATGGTCTCTGGACGCTGCGACTTCGCAACCCCATAGTCCAAGACCCAAGGCCAGGTCCAACGAAGCTCTAGCCCATGGAGCGAAGGGCCATGCACACAAGGCATGGTCATGCACACAAGGCATTGGCTTCAACCGTTCCGCCGTGCTTTGCATCCAGCCACGGGCTGCTGGCTCCCCCACCTCCCCATGGGCGAGACGTCGTTCCTGAACTCTACATTAGTAAAGGTTGCGGGGCTTGGCAGGGGTAGGAGAGCGGTTCATCTCGAACCTGAAAGCAAGACCTGAAAGCAACTTTTTGGCTCAAAAAACTTGTCCCTGGAATGCTTTCTGCGGATTGTGCGGTCCCTAGAAAGTTTATGACGACAGAGTGGAGACCGGCGCACACCGCAGCCTAAGAAGCCAGACCGGTCCAAACGTTGTAAAGCCTATTTGGGAAACCCACGCAGTCCAGCTGACCACCGAGAGCTTAGGTAATGGTTACAGCTGGCAAAAGCCTAGAATTCAATTCGCGGCCTGGTACAGACCAGCACTCACTCCGTCTTACTTGACCGTTATTCCGTGGTGGTATTCTGAAGTCCACGGTGGTTTGCTCTGGAATCCAAAGTCAATTGCCGAAGCGTCCAAGGAGTCGGGGCTAAAAAGAAGATATCCGATTAAGGAGAGAAGTCAACATCAATTCCGCCCCGTCTTGATCACGATCCACCGATCCTCTGCTCCCCAGGCCTTAATTCGCTCAAGGATCACCAACTCCAGAAAAGAGAATAACACTTCCGACAACGGCTTTCCATTCTCCCGTTATGTCCCGATTATGCATGTCTCTGGTGGACTGTTGAACCTCACCCGGATTTTTCTCGGCGATCTGGAGACAAAATGTGTGCATGCTCAAAATGCTGACCATGTTGCTCGCAGGGGTGTCTTCCCTTAAAGCATGGTCTTCCCTAATTCTGTTTCCTCAGGGTACAAGGCAATCCATGGAGTCTGTCTCATCCACTGAAGGACACTGGCACAAACTGCCGAGGCAGCATTGCTTTATTTTCCCTCCTCGTCCTCTCAAATCTCAATCTCGATGTGCTTGGCTTTCACAATGCGGTGCAATGCATAAAACGGATCTCTATCAAGAAGAGCCACACTTTGCCAGCTGAAGCAGCTAAAGAGTGTCCGAGTCAGTCAGCAACATCCTGCATCAAGTTGCTAAATTTCCTAGCAGTAATGCTCCTATCACCGGCGAAGGGGTGATAATTGACATGTGCATCGTGTTTTGTTGCATAAATAATATATATTCCACACCGATGACAATCTTTTCAAAACACTTCGAATTTAAATCTTCATTTTCTTCATCATTTGGGCAAAAGAATTAGAGTTTATCACGACATGCAAGATATAAGAGGATGCACTGAGGAGATAAGATTACTAGAAGTCTACATCGAGTTCAACTCAAGTTCAATAGTCCGGAAGACAAGCAAAGTCAATTTTGCAAATTGGCTCAAAACTGTGTGAAAGCGATCAGGGTACCAATCCACCTCTAAGATCTTGATCTTAAGCCGCTGTTTAAGCCTGGCTCAAGGGCAAACCCTTGAAGGCTCCATTTTCTTTTAGACTTTGTTGCCGTGCATGTGAAAACTGCAGCTCTCTCCGCAACCCCAGAGTTCTGGAAACCCCGGAATGGCGGGAAAGCAGCCTTATCTAGCACCATGCCTGAGGTGCATTATCCCTACGTAGCTATGGACTTAAGTTAAGGTTCTGGGTATTCTACTACGTTACTGACTAAAATAAGGTACGTTAAAAAGGTTCGAGTTGTCAATAATTAGCTAAAGTAAGAATTAATTGAAGTCACGTAGAATGAGAGCTCGTAGAGACAAGCTTCGTTGCGAGCTTAGCGAGCCTTGGCGGTGTGCAAGTGCCGGTGGGACTGCGCCGCACACCAGCCACAGAAAGACTGCGAGCTGGAGAGCTGCCCCACCGAAGCGTGAGCCACAGGGAAGAAGGCCAAAGTAAACAAACACGATGGCTTTGTCCAATCAAATGGTGCAAAATCCTTGGACATTTCGACACCAGCGGCAACGGGGCTTGCCATCCCCCCCTCCAAACGCCAATCCACATCTAAGAAACCGATGCGCATTAGCCCTTGATACAACACCGACACAACGCAATTGAAGTTTCGTCGCGTTCGAGTTTACCACCTATTTACAGCCCTACATATCCGCCTACCTACCTAACTCCCGAGCCTGCCTACCCACTCGTCCAACCCAACTGCAAGATCGCGTCTTTTCGCGTCGCAAAAACGCCATTTATAGCTACATCTGTATCTGCATCAAGAACGTCGCTGCCGCCGTTGCAACCAACAACCCGAACACATAGAGACTCCCAGAGCAGTGGGCGACCACGAGGCGCCGAGTCGCAATCATGGCCAGGTCTACCGAAGAAGATTTCTTCGTCTTAGAAAACCGACTCAAGTCGTTTCAGCGCCCGCAGCCCGTACGAGGAGCCACCAAAGCGCCCAAGACAAGCCAGTGGACTCTGCCGTCCCCTTCGCCAGCTGCTGTGAGTAGTAGTACCTTCCCAGAGTAATACTGAATTCCAATTGACGCGACTGCATCCAGCTCGCAGAAGCCGGCTTCTTCTACACGCCACAGATTGGCAGTCTGGATAATGTAGAGTGCTTTTTGTGTGGCAAGGGCCTCGATGGCTGGGAGGAACAGGACAACCCACTCGGGGAGCACCTCAAGCACTCTCCAACCTGCGGCTGGGCAATAACCGCGGCAATCGACGCCGAGCTGGGCGACTTTGGTCAGGTGCACCCGCTCGATCTGGGCATGATCGAGGCGCGAAAGGCGACATTCGGAGGAAGGTGGCACTACGACGCCAAAAAGAACTCGAGGTGCAAGACAAAACAGGTAAGCGCAATCTACCCCCCCCACCTCCCTGCCCATATTGCTGCTCGACCGAAGCCAAAGACTGACTTGACATGCTCCAGCTTGCCGAAGCTGGCTGGAAATACACCCCCAATTCCGAGTCCGGCGACTTCACAACTTGTACATATTGCGGGCTGGGACTTGACGGTTGGAATTCTAGCGACAAGCCCATGTAAGTCTTCATTTGGCATACTCTCCCAGAACGTTCACAGCAACTAATCCGAAATTAGTGACGAGCACTTTAAGCGCTCCGAGCACTGCCCGTTCTTTGTTCTAATAGGCCAGTTGCCGCCCCCGAAGAAAGCGCCACGAGCCAAAGCTTCTGCAACATCTAAAACATCACGTCTCTCTGTCCAATCCATTGCCACTGTTGCCACCGCCTTTTCTGACATCACGTCTGCCGCGGATCTTACCGTCGACCATCACGAAGACAGCGTTGCTTCTGTCATGACACAGGGCGGGAGGAAGGCGCCGAAGCCAAAGAAGGCGCCGGCTGCCAAAGCACGGAAAACAAAAACAAAAAAGGACGAGCCGGTTGAGATCCTGGAGGATGTGCCACAGGACGTCCCCGCACCGCCTCTGGAGAAACCCAAAAGAGGACGGAAACGCGCCAGCGATGCCATGGAAGATTCAGCCATTACCAACGCCGAGGCACCTGCTCCAAAGAAGCGAGCCACGCGAAAAAAGGGGAGCAATGTTATGGATATGTCGGTCATGACCACTGCATCAGCAGACATCGAGACAGGCGATGTTGCCCCTCCAAAGAAGACGGCTGGACGGAAAAAGGCAACAAAATCCACTCGGAAAATCTCTCAGTCCTCCATTCACTCACAAGCCTCCACTATTTCCTTCGCTGCCGAACTTCCTGATGACGATGAGATCGATCGCCAGCTCCAAGCTGATCTCGAGCGTCCCCTCACAGACGACGAGCATCTTGCTGCCGATTCTGACTCGGAGAGGCAGAAAGCCCCAGCCCCAGCCCCAGCCCCAGCCCCAGCACCAGCCCCAGCACCAGCTCGAGGTCGACCGAAGAAGGCGGCAAGTACGCGCAAGGCAAGTATACAAAGTCAACAACAGCCCAGCGTGGCCTATGCCATGTTTGACCCGACACCCGCCGAGCCAAACGAAGCCGAAATTGAAGCCGATTTCAACGCAATGAAGGCGGAGGTAGACTCAGAGCCCCCAACAGAAGCGACAGAGTCCTTGGCAGTCCCGAAAAAAGGTCGCAAGGCTGGCACTGGCACACGAAAAGTTTCTAAGCAAACGAAGAAGGCCAAGGAGGTACTGCCATCATCTGATCCGGTCGACATGACAATGGAGGATGCGGTTGAAGCCCCTCATTCTACAGAGCAACTGGCTGCAGATTCCTCTCGAACATTGGAGGAGGATCTGGAGAATGCAGATGAGCTGGCGACAAGCAATGAGACTGTCATGACCATCGCCCCACCAAACCCACCCAAGCGAGGAAGGGGACGTCCATCAAAAAAGTCCACATCTTCACAAGGACTCGCTGAAGAGGCGGAGAAGCAAGATACCTCCAACGTCTCAGCGCATATTGAGGTGCAACTCCAGTCAACACGGGGCCGTGAATTGTTCACAGCTGTTAAGGCACCGCCTGCGAAGGTCGTAAGAAAGCCTGTCCCGGCCCCCGTCCCAGCAAAGGTCAGACAAGTGACCGCGGTGCCTGTACCCGTCATTCCCGTACGAGCACCTGCGCCTGCTAGGACAGACAAGTCCCTCCCGCCGCCGCCTCCGCAATCAGCAGGTCGCATTCCTCAACCCCCGGCCACACCTCGGGCGCACACAGCTCCATCGGCATCTGCCAAGCAGGCGGCCTTGTCTCCATCGCAATCGCCACAATCCTCAGATGCAGAGAACCTACCACCGTCGTCCAAGCCAACAAGCAACGCTATGGCGAAGCGTATTGTGCTGGCACCCGTTGATTCGACTCCCATGCGCAGCTCCCCGTCCAAGCGCAACGTCGTCGCAGGACTACAAAGCGCCACACCGTGGACGGCTATGGACCTGGACGCGGTTTTTTCGCCCACCAAGAACTCCGACAAGGAGAATGGTGTCGACAGGCTGTTGCGCAAGGGAGGTGAGCTGACAAGCCCCGAGAAGCGGATGACGGTTGAGGAGTGGATCTTCTACAATGCCGGGCTTGCCGAGCAGAAGCTGAAGTACGAGTGCGAGGCCATGGTGTCGACGTTCGAGAGCGAGGGCAACAAGGCCATCAGTGTTTTGCAGGACCTGGTCGTTGAGTAAAACATATGGTTGTAGTGGGGTTTGGGGCGTTTCGACAATATCACAGTGTAGCGTTTTTATCATTGAGGCAAGGAAAGGGAAGATGGATGATAGTAATGTCTGGATTATGGCATGGTCGGCGTTATAGGGATCTAGTTAGTGTGCGTGTTAGGAAGTAATTGTTGACTATTGGACGTTCACATCCCGGCCGACTGTCACAGTGTTCGCTGCACCGCATACTTGCCGCCCGGAGTTTGATTTAGTTTCGGGTTCCTTGACGGTTTGTGAGTCTGTCGTCCACGGCGCGTTAGTTTAACCGTTACATCTAACAAAATTCCAGAAGCCCATTGGTCAGTGTTACCCAGCTATCCGGTCCGACGTTGCCGTGTTACCCACCTCAGCTATCACCAGTATGATCCTCACATCAAAAAAAAAAAAAATACCAAAGTCCGCCTACCAAACTTATGGATTCGATATATCACATCGCGTGCCATGAACACTTACTAAGGTACCTAGGCAGCCAACCCTACCTACCCAGCACTGGCTATATTTTTATACCAAGGCGACATCTAGTTAGCTGTCTACATTTTCTTATAACGCTCGGCACTTGTTGAGGGCTGACTGGGTTGTGGTTATAACCACTGCCGAGACGACCATTATCTTGGTTCCAGACATGTACCGTCCATTTAGGAAGTGATCAGCAATTTCACTAAATGTATCAGCTGTATAATGAAGTATCCTCATGGTTGAAATGACAAGACGGTCTCTTTTCTTCTTCTATTTTGAAAGTACTTAGAACCAACCAACATGCCTGACTTCAGCTTCCACGACAAGACATGAGCTAACTAGATGGAGATATCAATATTTCCAGATATAGACGGCTGCATTACCAATGCCTTTTTTCAGATAGACGCCCCAGTCCCTGCCTACCTGCCTGCCTGCCTGCCTGCTTGCCTCTTGTCCCTTTTTTTCTTTTTTTTTAATTTCTTCCGGCCTTCCGGAACTGCATTTTGCAATACAGTCATTAGACCGATATCAAGGCGTCAGAAACAGAGGACGATGGATCTGCAGCTCACAGCCGTCCTGTCGATTTTTGAGGTCGTTGCCAAAGGCTCTTTACGGCCGCCTCGCCAGTCGAGCTCTACGTGGCGTGGGGTAACCGGTGGCCGGAGGCACCCTTCATCCGGCACCTGGTGCTGGGCAACCAGGAGACGCTGCTGATCAACACGCCCGAGGCGCACAAGGAGGTGTTCCAGACGCACTGCTACGACTTCGTCAAGCCCGAGTTTCTGTTCCGCGTCGCCGGCGAGGTCGTCGGGCGCGGCCTGCTCTTCAGCGAGGGCGCCGAGCACAAGAGGCAGCGCAGGCTGCTGACGGGCGTGTTTTCCGTGCCCAGCCTCAAGCGGAGCCTGCCGCTGTTTCAGGACAAGGCAGGCGCGCTGACGGGGCTGTTGCAGACGTGTTTGGATGCGGAGGGGAGGGGGTTTATTGAAGGTTATATTGTTCTCTTTCTTGCTGGCGAGGTATGAATCACTGACATCATCTGCCAGCTGTCGAAACATTCTCCAAGGCCACCATCGATGTCGTGGGCGTCACCCTCCTGGGCGTGGAGCTGAACCACCTCACGTCTGTGGATAAGAAAATGGAGTAAGCATGTTCCATGACCCCTGGACTTTTGAAAATCAAAGCATGATCTTCCGAGAACTAACAGAGCCAAATGGAAACTTCCTGAAATCATACCACCGTGCGCTCGAACAGCCCCCGCTGGGGGCACTCATCAGCTTCATCAACGGATACGTGTCGATACGCAGGTTTCTGCCCATCGAGGCAAACCTCGGCTTCATCCAGGCAAACAGAGAGATCAGGAAGATGATGCGGGCCTGCATCCATCAGCGGATGCAGGAGCTCGAGGAGGCCACGCGCAACAAGGCGGTATACGCCTCGGCCTACTCCACCGTCAGCGGCGGGCGCGACATCTTGACCATGATGCTGGAAGATCGCAAGACTTTCAAGGGGACAGACGACGAGCTTACGATTGACGAGATTACGGAACAGGTACTGATGTTTCGAGATCCAGTGATCGTGTTTCGCTGTTTAGAATCCGGCTAACCATGATGGGGGCGAGGGCAGCTTCTTACTTTTATGGCCGCTGGCCACGAGACCACGGCCGGCATGTTGACATGGGCGTCCTTTGTCATGGCGACCAGGCCTGATGTTCAGGACAAGCTCCGCGACGAGATGACTGTGCTTCTCAAAGACACGCCAAACCCGGGATACAATGATATCGAACGGCTGCACTACCTGAACAACTTTTCTCGGGAGCTGCTGCGGGTGTACTGTCCAGGTATGTTTTGTATCTGCCCCTTTTTTGGTTCTTCTCCTTATAACAAGATTGAACTACTACAAACAAGAGATGAAAAGTTTATGCTGACTCTACTCCCACCCAGCCATCCTCGTCTGCCGCGAAGCCGCCAAAGACCTCACCATCTGCGGCCAAATCATCCCCAAAGGCACGCCCCTCCTCGCCGTCCCGGCCGTGTCCAGCCTCCCCCAGGCATCATGGGGCCCCGACGCCAACGAATTCAAGCCCGAGCGGTGGGATAAGCTGCAAGGGCTTGCGGCGGCAGCAGCAGCGAGCCCGTATGCCTACGGGGCGTTCAGTCACGGGCCGCGCGTCTGCATCGGAAAGCAGTACGCGCTGACCGAGTTCAAGGTGCTGCTGCTCGAGATGCTGCCCAAGTTCCGGTTCGGCACGAGCCCGCAGATCGAGGGGCTTGGGCCGGGCGGGATGCCGCCGCTGCTGAACCCGACCTTGACGTTCAGGCCGAAGGGGGGGTTGATGGTTGGGGTGGAGAGGGTTCAGGAGAGGGTGAGGGCTGGGTGATGGGATGGGATGGGATGGGATGGGATGGAAGCGGTGGACGAGGAGGGGATTGGTTGAGATGGGAAGGCATGCATGACTCGGTGTAATTGCATACATAGTAGAGAGGAGTATGTAGATATTTGCTGAGATAAAATGATTGCATGCTCAGATATTCATCCGCTTCGACGCTCCACTGTTGTGGATGGAAGAATTGAAAAATAACAAAATGAAAAAAGGGAGGTGTCCACTAGACCAGCGATATTCGCGTAAAACTTCATTAATCCTAATAGGCGTGGTGGCAGAGTGGTCTAATGCGCAAGACTCGAAATCTTGTCTCTTCGGAGGCGTCGGTTCAAATCCGGCCCACGTCGGATCTTTTCTTTTTTGTCGGGGGAGGTAATTATGTTTTGCAAAGTCATTATATTCAATGGGGCAAAGTTGGCAATTGTTCATTTCGATTTCTTGGGCTGCTTCTACACAGCTAGTAACTTGTCAATTCTCAAGTCGAAGTTTTGCATACGCACTAGTGCGAGTGTGTTGTTTACTTATTTTTGCTCGATTCAGGGGTACTTTGTCATCTCGTCTCCCGTTTGATTCTTCAGAGATTGAAACTACCATCCGGAATACTTTCTTTTCTATCTCCGACAAAAAGCTCATTCTAACCTCCATTCTATATCACCTGTCTTATTCTCACCCTCCCCAATCAAGCCAACTTATCCTCCACCATCGCATTAAACGACTCCAACTGCCCCTGCTTCCCCGCCTTCAACGCCAGCTCCTTGCACTCCTCCAGCAGCCTCAGCGTCTTCTCCGCATCCGCCTTCAACAGCCCCCACGTGTCCGGGCCAAGCGGCACCCTCAGCGGGATCACCTGCCCGCGGGCCACAACCTCATACATACAAGCCACCATCACCTCGGCATCCGCCCACGCAAGCGCCGCGTCCGGGTTATTCATATACCCCTCCAACACCCTTGTAGGCGAGTCCGCGGCCGCGTACGCCGGGTGCGGCGCAATCTTTTGCGTGCTGCGGCTGACGAAGTCGGTCTTGACGGCGCCCGGCTGGACGGTGCAGACGTTGACGTTCCACTCGGGCCGCAGCTCGAGCCAGACCGACTCGGTGAAGCCCTCGACGGCGAACTTGGCGCCGTTGTAGAAGGCGCTGCCCGGGAAGCCGACGCGGCCGCCCAGGGACGTGACGTTCATTATGACGCCGCCCTGCTGCCCGCCGCCGGTTCCCGGGTTGGTGTCGCGCATCACCCCGATGGCGCGCTTGGTGACGTCGACGACGCCCCAGAAGTTGGTGTCGACGCTGCGGCGCGCGTCTGCGTCCGTGGCGTTCTCCGTGTCGCCCGAGAGGAGGTAGCCGGCGTTGTTGACGACTACGTCGAGCCGGCCAAAGCGGGCGACGGCAGCGCCGATGGCGGCGTCGATGGAGGCAGGGGAGGTCACGTCGAGGGCGAGCTTGAGGGTGGAGGGCCCGTCGGGGAGGTAGGAGAGGGTGGAGGGGTTGCGCGCTGTCGCGACGAGACGGCCGCCTTGGGCGATGACGTGTTGGGATAGAGACTTGCCGAGGCCGGAGGAGCAGCCGGTGACTGGATGGGTGGTTGGTGTTAGTATCTGAGAATATTGGCTCAGGGGTGAGAATAGGGGCTCAGGGGTCGAACTTACTGAACCAGACGGCTTCAGATGGGAGGTTGTAGGGGATCTTCTTGGGGCCTTCCATGTTTGCAGTTAGAGATAAGATGGAAATAAGAATGATAATGTCGTGTTGTGATTGTCAAAATTTAATAATGTTGTTATTATTTGGTGGTGATATTGCTGATGTATGTGATGTGATGTGATGCGTGCTGATGATTTTCTCTTCAACATGACGCATGATGCCATTGCTCCTTATATACGCCAACCCCTTGTCTCCCAGCTTCCTGGCAATTCCTTCCCATCTTGTAAAATGCCAATGTTGCCCGATGTTTCTTGCTTGACGGCCAACTAGTTTGCGAGCTTTTGCCATCTTGTCCTATTCTTCAATCGCAACTCCGCTGCAGACATGGTGCGGCCGCATCCAGGCTAAGCCCGATTACACGAGTCTTAAAGCCTGGTATCAATCAAAAACAGTTAAAACGGCGACATGACATTGAGGTACGGGGTGGTAGGTAGCAGCCGGATACTATGCAGCTAATCCTTAACTCCGCGCCCTCCTCAGTCATCACCACCATTGAGAGAAGACACCTCCGCTCAAGCATGCATTCTAGCGCCCATCACGTAATTCAACGTTCCCGAAACATTCCAATTCCGACCTGACCCCCCCCCCCCCTTTCCAAGTTCCAATGGTTCAACGGCTGCCAAGCCCCGGGTAGGTCCGCTCCGCATTGGCACTCCGCAAATGGCAAGTTCCCACTCCCCAGTCCTTGTCTACCCTCGACACGAGCTCCGCAATCAGGGTCTCTCTCCCCCGCTCCGCAACGCCACTGCCACCCACCCACCAGCTCCTCCCTGACCCTTCCGATCCGGTCAAAGTGCCGACGACAGCTTGGGCACATGGGGCGGCATCCTCTCATGCCTGCTGATGATGTACCACGCATGGATGACGCCCGGCAGCCACCCGAGGATGCTGAGGCCGATGTTAATCCAAGTGTCGGCCACGCAGCCGCGCTTGAAGAAGACGGCCAGTGGCGGGAGGAATATGGCTAGGAAGTAGAGGAACACATCGCTCATCGATGACGGTTGTTGGTGGCTCATTTTTGTTGTGTGATCACTTCCTCTTCCTATGTTTTGTTGTTCTGTGCTGCTGGTCAATATGAAATGCGCGTTGCTGTATAAAATGTTTTGTTGTCAATCTTGATGTACGAGAAAAAGAAGATAGGGAAGCTGATGTCCAATGTGTGTTCCTGCAGGAGGCTGCAGTAATGCGATAGAAATAGGTCTTCCCGGCTGTTACTTCAACAGAAAGTGCAGCTCTGCTTTGTGTCGTGCCTGCGACACGGTGTGTGACGAAAAAGTGACGCACAACAAATTATGGTTACGGGGATACATCCAGTCGCGGGTAGCGCCTGGCTGCACCCGTCCATCTCCCATCCCCGAGGAAGTACCTACCTTGAAAAGTCAACAAAAGAAAAGGAACACATGGGTAACATACATCACCATGGATTGGGTGGCCGTCAGAGGGAGAGAGGATGGAATTCCGAGCTTCCCATCACCTATGACAGGCATTGAAGAGACAGCCAGTAGTCCCTTCATAAGGGTAAAGATACACTTCTAATTTTTGCTGTGATCAAGCCAAGTGTGACTGGCCGACCTATGTACCGCTTCAGAAAAAGAAAAAAAACGCCTTGTTCTATATTTTTAAGATCTTTCTCCATGCCGCCATGCCATGCCATGCATAATTGTGTCTTGGTTGTTGTTGTTGTTGTTGTTGTTGTTGTTGTGTTGTACAAAAGAATCGCTTAGCCAGTCAGTAGTATTTGTCCCTACAACTCCCCCCTCAAACTCACCTCTTCTCGTCCTTGGCACTCGACTCGGCCGCTGCCTTGGCGTCCCCAGTCTTCCCGCTCTCGGTGGGAGCTGCTGCGACCGGCTTCTCCGCCGCGCGACCTTGGCGATATTTCCCAATCTTCTCAAACAAGTAACGCCACGTCCGCCCGAACCCGCTGGTGAGCGGCCCCTTGAGGGACTGCGTCGTGGCCGGCCAGCTGATCGTCTGCTTGATCACGGCCCGCACGTACTTGTGCAGCTCCTCCGGGTCGTCCTGCGCGATCCGGCGCTCGAACCCGCCGCCCTCTCGCCGCTTGAAGGCGATGGCGTCCTCGTTCTTGTTCTCCGTCATCATCTTGTCAAAGTCCATCTGCGGGATCGCGAACTTCTTCTGGTACTCGAAGTAGAGCTTTGCGCGGAACGACTTGGGCAGCCGGCGCACCATGTTGCCGCGCTTGATCGGGTCCATGTCCTGCTCCAGTTTGAGGCTCGCGTCGCCCCAGACCCAATCCTTCTCGCCTACGCCTGCATCGTTGTACTGCACGTTCGGGAGCGTCTCGATGAGCGGGAGGTATAGCCGACGGAAGTTGGCCATGTTGTTGCCGACAATGTTCTTCACCTTGCTTGGGTTCTCGGTGGGGAGCGCCATGCGGGGGTCGCCCAGGTAGCTGATGCCGGCGATGGCGCCGTATAGCTCCTCCTCGGTGAACTGTGGCGGGAGAAGCAGGAGCGCTGTCCGCAGAGCCGATAGGAGATTCATCTGGTTCGCTAGGCGGATCTTGGGATCATCCCGGAGAATCTTTACAGGCTTTTGCAACCGACCTGCTAGATAGAGCGTGTCCCACTGAGCCAGGTCCTTCTCCAGCGTATCCATCTGCACAACGCCGTACTTGATCAAGATGCCATTCACGACGACATATGGGTTGAAGTAGACGCCCGCGCCCATCTTGTCTTGGACATAAGAGACGGCGCCGGACCCAAGGCTCGCCAGCGATGAGTAGTGGTCGCGGTGCTGCTTCATGTTGAGCGAATGCCAGTGCTGCGTGTGCGAAACACCAAAGATGAAGTCAATCATCTTGGGCGTGCCGTCTTGAGCCCGCTGCACAGCAGGAGGGGCTTTGGGGTGTATGGCGCGGATTACATCGGGCGAAGCCGGCTTGCCGTCGCTCTTGGACTGAGGAAAGACGCCGGAGCCGTAGGCGAAGGCATATCGGATGGGCGCGCGGAATTCCCAAGGGATCTGCTTCAGCACCTCCTTGAACTCGGCATTGAAGGGCATGTGCTGGTTGACGCCAAAGTTGGGATGCGGCAGGTCGCTGAACGAGTCGACCTTCCAGTTCGGATTGGACTCCCAGTCCTTCTCGTCGTTGAGGGTTGACGAGTCCGAGGACCCGGAGGAGCTGGCAGCCTCGTCCAGCACGGCCTGTTTCGACTTCGTGTCGCTTGTTGCGGTATCTGCAGCCGAATCGGCGGCGATCTCATGCTGCGCACCCTCCTTGGCGTCTTGCGCGGCACTCGCATCATTGGTCTCGTCGCGTTTGGTGGTGAATTGGCGCAGGTGGGCGGGGATTCTAAGCCGTAGATTGCTTGTCGAACTGGCGGGAGCGTGTATGGCGAAAGAGGGGCCCAAGGCAGAGGGAGGCGGCCGGAGTCGGGGCGCAAGGTGACCCTGCGATGTTGGTGGTGAGCTTGCTGGCTACCTTACGGACCTTGTTCGGATGACGTCCGAGTAACAGGTGCCATCTCAACGGAGTGCGGTAGCTTGCTTACCTTCAGCGCGAGGGGGATGCGGCCACGAGCCATTGCGAGAGAATTCCGGGTAACAAATGCGATTTGTCGCTATCGGTTGATCGAGGGGTTGAAGTGCTGGCGCAGCGGAAGCTGCGGGAGGTCACCTTTTGTCCGACTCCATGTGTGGAAACAGGGCAGGCAGGGAGGCAGGTTGGATCGAATTGAAAGACGAAGCAGCTTCCATCGCAGATCGCAGTCCAGCCCGGCGGCGTGCTAAAATTACCATTCCAGCGGGCTCTGGCACATCATTGCACTACAGTACATTTAGTGCAAAGTACTGGGGTCTGTGGTCTGCTAAGGATTGACTAATTATCCCTATAATTTACTGCTAGGAGCTTGAGCATCACTAATACAAATGATGGGAAGTGACTGGGCCAATGGTGGTACGGATGTGGCTCGCTTCGTTGGACACCAGACCATTGGATGTCCACTGACTTCAACCGTCCGGTACTTGGCCATCCCCGCAATGAAGTCACAGTCTCACTGATATTCAGGAGAGACACCTTCCCACGGACTGGTCTGTTCAAGAACCGCATCTTGCATCGTTACCTAATTTAGTTGCCTTTGTCGTAAAGTCGAGCTGCTATCTGTATTAAGAGCTTGATGTTCGTGAGATTTCTCGAAATCACTGGGTTGCCAATCTCAGGTACTTACACATACTGGGCCATTAATGGTGAGGCAAAGCCAATGCGCACCTTGCACAAAGTCAGCTCGATGAGAGCTTTCCTCTTCCGGCGACGAGCCCTTGAAAGGGCCGCAACTTTGTATAACATCACAAAGGCTTTGCAAGCACTGGTAACAGGGAAGCCGGAATATTTTGTTGACCGTAGGTAAGAAAAAGTTTTGTTCAACAACAACAGTCGGCCAGTGAACGTGGCACTGAAGGAAGGCTTGGCAGGTACCGAACAGGCCAGAGAGATCCACACAGCTGCGCTACCACCTACGAACCATCCAATCAAGTGCAGGTGCAACGCTAAACAACGGTCGGCCTATGATGCCGCGAAACATCAGTGAACTCAAGCGTGACTTTCCTCCTACACACTCACCACATGCCTAAGATGCGCCCATTCACTCCACAACGTGACCCGCCTGGGTCTGCACGACCTCCAGCTCGAGGACTACCCGTCGCGGCCGGCTCACAGTTTCGAGCGAGTACCGGCGCCCGACCACAAACATCGCTCAGGGAATCTAGGGTGAGTTCAACGCTGTAATCCTCAATTACATTTCAATTTTACCTAGTTTCCCCCTTTCATGTGTGTCTCTAACCTGCGCTGCAGTTTGGGCGAAGCGTCCGTGGAACCGCCTCCCAGCCCTCCTACAACTTCCTCACCGGCGAAGGAGGGAGCGACCAAAGCACGAGCATGGCGCGTCCCGGTTCTCGCCAGGGTCCTCCCTCTGGCCCATCGCCGCCCCGTGGTCGCACCAACACAGCCGCGCCCAATTTCAGCCGGGAAAGCAGCAAAGAGAACCTGGCGCCGCCCGATGCCGAGGAGTACGAGACGCAAAGGCGGCGCATCGAGGAGTTGAAGGCCGAGGTCGGCACCCTGCGCTACCAGATCAACGACTACGAGCAAGAGAAGGAGCTCGCCCGCCTCCAGATGGACAACGAAATGCGCGATACAAAACGGCGCGCTGAAGACGATTTCAAGGCAAAACAGGCAGCCGATGGCGAGAAGGCAAAGGCGCTGCGCCAGGTTGAGGCACTCCAGGCAGAACTGGAGGCCGTAAGAGCTGAGAAGGAGACACAGAAACGCGAGATAGAAACGAGGGCGAGAGAGGCGCAGGAGGAGGCAAGACTGCTCCAAGAGCAGCTCGAAGAGCTAAGTGCTGAGAAGGATGAGGCAGCGCGGATGGTAGAGCGGGAGACTACCGACTTGAAGGGTCAAGTGGCTGCTCTGAAGAGAAACGCACAAGAGATGGAACAGGAGGGCAGGATACGGGAGGATATCCTAGAGAAAACTCAGGCACTCTTGTCAGAAAGAGACGAGACTGTCGGCAGACTTGAGGCAGAGGTTCTGTTACTCAAGGCCCATACTGGAGACGCCGAGACCATTGCTGTTATCAAGAGGGAGCTGCGAGACCAGGTCTCGCATATCCGCAACTTGGAGGCAAAGAACCGGGAACAGGGCGCAGAACTAAAGCACTTGCGACAAGTTCACAAGGCCACGGAAATCGTTGAAGAAGAGAAGCGATTCCTTCAGCGACGGTTAGAGGCTGCCGAGTCTCTTCAGACCGAACTGATAGAGGAAAAGACTCAGCGGCAACGATTGGAGGACGAAAGGCGAGCATGGTCGTCATATTTGCAAAGCGCATTCAACGAAGATATCCCCGTCGAATTTGACTCCCCAGAGGCAGTGGCAAGAGCACTCGTCAAAGAGCAACTGATTTCTGCTTCTTATCTTGAGAAACTAGGCTCACTACAGCCCGAAATTGCCGACCGGGACAACATAATCGAAACTCTGGAAAAGGAGATAACAAGCCTACGCAGCCAGCTCGAAAAAGTCAAGACCACAGCCGTCTCAGCGGGCGCGGATAAGGCCCGCGCCCGTCTGGACCGGCAACGTGCTCTGGCTGTTAAAGAAGTCGAATATCTACGAGCACAGCTCAAGACGTTTGACATGGAGGACATGACATTGCAGCCAGAGAGCGTTGACGAGCAAAAGATGAAGCGCATCCAGGAGCTCGAAGATCTTGTTGACAAATACAAGGAAGAGGTTAACACCCTCCACGCCGATCTGTCATCTATCGAGTCCACACCCACAAACCCAACCCAGCAACTTCTCGGAAGCAAACGACCTCGCGAAGGCGACGCCGAAGCCGACTCCGAACAGCTCGGCCAGCTGGCGCGCAAGCTCAGGACACTCCAGTCCGACTACTCTGAGCTGAAGCAAAAGTACGACCTGCTCGAGACCGAGCACGCCGTGTCCTCGGAGCAGCTCGCGGCCGCCAAGGAGCAGCTCAAGACCCGTGTCCTCGCCCTCCGCTCCAACCCCACCTCCGACTTCGAGGCCGTCAAGACCTCGACGCTCGCCGCCCTTAAGCTCGAGAACGCCGAGCTCCTCTCCCACATCCAGCGCCAGCCGACCCTGTTCGCCACCGTGCCGGCCTCGCAGCTCGCCGCCGCCCAGCGCGAGATCGCCGAGGCCCGCGCCGAGACGGCCTCGAGCCAGAAGTCGGCCCGCCGCCTGAAGGAAGTGTGGGCCGCCAAGTCGGCCGAGTTCAAGGAGGCCGTCTTCAGCACCCTCGGCTGGACCGTCTCCTTCATCCCCGGCGGCAAGATGCGCGTCGAGAGCGTCTACTGCCCCTCGCAGACGGACGAGCACGAGAACAGCATCGTCTTTGACGGCGAGAAGGGCACCATGAAGGTCGGCGGCGGTCCGCGCAGCGCTTTTGCGAACAAGATTGGCGATAATATCAAGTTTTGGGTGCGCGAGCGGGGGTGTGTGCCCGGGTTTCTGGCGGCGTTGACGCTTGAGTTTTATGAGGAGCAGACCAGGGCTGTGAGACCACCGTCTTGATGAGCTTTTTATTTTATTTCGTAGGGGTCGATCTTGCTGGGATAATTGGAAGGAGTCGACGACCTGGCTGCCCCTCGGTGCAGAAGCGTGCCGACGATGTGCTAGACTCGAGTAGCTAGCCATGATAAGTGGTTAGAAAGGGAAATACATGGGAGGCAAGCAGCTGTTTTTTAAATACCAAAACTATTCCATCATCTCTATTCGTATTACAAATGCTTTTCAAGCTCATGTGTACAAAAAAAAAAAAAATGCGTTCAAGGAGATGAGCCAAGGGTTGGTTGCACAATATTTATAGGTACAGAAGAGTTTGAAGCAGACCGGACAAATACTTCCCAGCTGTCTACATACTCGTTCACTATACACACGATAGATCAACCCGCCGCATCTCGCAAGTCAAAACAAAAGCATAGACAAGAACGTCGACCAGTTGATTACAGCCGTTTAGATAGATACAATACCAGACTAACTATGTGCATCCAATAGAGGGTAGGTAGATAAGGCAACTATGTAAAGCTACGTCAGTAGAACAAGTATGCAGGGGAGTAGGGCGGTCGATACGCAGGTAAGCCAGGTCCGGCCGGTCCATTCACAACAGAGGACCCTGCAGGACCATAAACAAACGTGTAACAAACAGCAGAGACAAAAAAAGGAACTATTTTCTCCAATCAAACACCCCTCCCCGTCCCTTGTCAGCTTCAAATTTCCCAACTATCCATCGATCTCCACAAAGATAGAGCAAAAATACGACGACATGAAAATAGCTGGGGAAATGCCCCCATGGATTTGGTTGTCGCCCAACAACATTAGGTATAACAAATTAAATACCCCAACATAACATCAGCAACATCTCACACACAAGTGTCCCTTCACTTGGCCTCATATTTTCCACTCACCAGCCTCCTAACCAAGGGCACATCGACCCATGTCCTCGCCGGGGACAGAGGTCCCTTATCATCTGCAAACGGATCCTCCTCGTCGTCGCTCGCCTTCTCCTTGCCCTTGGTCTCTACCAACTTCGACACGGAGATGCCGCTTCCCATCTTTCCGTCCTCAGCAGACGCAGGTGGGCTGTACTCCCAACGCACCTCGATATGGCCTGGCTGCGGCTCAGCGTTCTGCTCGCCAATAACCCGGCAGATGATCTTGGACCAGTCATTAGTTGGGGTGACGTCTCCCAGGCGCCAGTATACTGTATGCTTGTCCTTGAGGTGGGTGCCTGAAGGCTTGGTCTGAACGCCGCTGGCGCGTGCACCCTCATAAGTAGCGATAAAGACGACATTCGACAACACCAGAGGCTTAGGCAGTGCGGAGCTGGGGTTCAGGCGGTACTGTAATAGCAGGCCCAACTTATCGGCCTGCGGCTTCCATACCGGGTGGACGATGATTGGGCAATGCGAAGCAAGTGTAGCCTCACTGTCTGCATGGACGCGGTAGGTAAAGGCGGGCGACGTTGTAGAAAGGCGTGAGACGTCGATGGTAAACTCATCAGGGGATGTTGATGTGTTTGTAACGAAGAGGCGGTTGGGGCCAATGGAATCCAGGTGGGGAAAGTTATTCATACGAATGGTTTCGCGATCTGAACCCTGGTTAGCGCGTCATGCACGTTAGTCATGGAGCGGTGGACTCACCAGGCTGGGTAGAGCTAGGATCGGCGGCATACGACAGAGCGACCTCGCCAGTAATTACGGCCGACTTGACAAATCCATCTTGGAACACCGCGGACACCGTCTCGATGATGGACGAGTGGAGCCCAGGCCCATACCCGGGCCCGTGCATGTCTGGATGCTTGAGGCGAGCCACGCCGCTATACGACGAGGCTCCCCCAAATGAGGTGCCGGATCGGATGGATTGCGTATCGGACGCATGGCTCGTCTCAGAAGCGAACGTTGTCGAGGGTGTTGGTCTGGTAATAATCGAAGCAGAAGTGGGTAGTGAGGGAGAAGGCGGGAATGCCGTTTCGGACGAATTTTCGGGTACTGGTAAGGATGGCATATAAAGGGTGTTCCGCACGTCTCTTCTGCCGCGTACGGTACCCGCCTTTCGAGACGGAATTCCCATTTGCGTCAAAGTGTTGGCAACATTGGAAAGTGCAGCCTTCTTTGCATCGTGGTCCTCTTCAGCAATTGGCTCCTTCGCGATGGAGAGCTTGAAGAAATGGTCAGCTTCATCAGCCGCCGCTTCCTTCTGCGCCTGCGAGATGGGGTCGTTCATCGCGGGCGGGATTGTGAAGCCCTCGGAATCCTTGCCGGTATCCTGTCTATTTAGCTGCGAAGGAGGAGGACCAGCTGGGGGCGGGGCATCGAATATGTCCTCTGCAGTTCCGTTCAAGATGTTAGAGGGTGTCTGTTTCAAGGCGGTATCCTTCGGTGCCTCCGAGCCGGCGATTCCATTTGTTCCCTCATGTACGCTTTTCGCGTTTTCCTTTTCTGCAGCGCCATCACGTAGGTCTGCCGTCGTCGGCCTTTCGGCAAGTGATGATAACCTATTTTGCGAGTCGTTTAGATTATGAGAAGAGCCTCTTGGCGACAAGGTCTGGCCATGGCTACTCCCAATATTCCTTGTAAATGAGCCCAGGCTCTTTGGGGGAGACAATGGGCCAAAACCACCATGAATACTCTGCCGCCGCCGGCCAAGCATAGTGCCGATTCTGCTGCGTAGTTTGAATTCTGACGTCCTTTGTTAGCAAACCGCAATCTAGCGCCCCTCAATGAAGTACACTCATACCTGGTTGACCGTCCCTGTGGCCAGAATGGTCGCTGACGTCGTCATCAAGACCGGATATACTTGGAGGAGCCAAGCTTGGGGTACCACCGGCATTACTCGATTGCCGCGTTGTAGATCTCCGTTCGGTAGTGGGCCTGCGCTCAAGCTTTGGTTTCCCCGCCGTGGTTCGTTGGGTAAAGTTCTGAATCTCCTGGGCAGTGTTGACCTCAAGGATCGTGTTCAGCACCTCCTCTGCAGATGCTTGAGTTCGGGTTGCTTGGTCAACCTCGTGTGTTTCAAATTGGGTTAGAACATCGCGCAGGTGGTTGATTCGCTGCTCATCGAGAGCTTGGAGAGTCTCGAAGATAAAAGGCGCTTGCGACTCCCACTGTTGGCTTGCTGACTCTAATCTGGCAGCAGCCTGATCGACCTTTTGCGCATTGGCCTTGCCGCCTTTCCGTGTGAGCCTTTCAGATTTATCTGTGGCGTCGTCCAGCTCCCTCGACATTGTTTGCAGGTTGGCGCTGATGGTATGTATATTTTGCATCTCCTTCTTGTTCTGGAAGTTTCGTAGGGCAAACTCGACGTCTTTGTCGATGCGCTGAGCAAAGAGCTGGTGCGAGGCAGCGATGGCGTCAGTCGACTGAAGAATCTTGTCCCATGGCGTTTGAAATACGCTGTCGATGGGCAGGGTTGGTCAGTAAACACGGCTGCAGAGGGATAAGCCGGGGGTGTGAGTGACGAACCCAAGTTCTGATGCCGAGTTGGGGACCTTGAAAACCAGCAACTTCCGCAAGCCAGCGACATATTGCTCCTCAACTCTCCTGCGCTCCTGCGACTGTTCAGCATCGACATTCCCTTTACGCCCCAGACGGGTTGGGTTGGGCAAGACATCGTCGTACCTGGAGCCAATCTGCAATTTCCTGATTGACCTTTGAGATCCGCTTGACGCGATCCGACAATGCTTGGACGGCCTGGTTTGGGTGCAGGTTTGCCTAGAGCCGCGGTTCAATGGTCAGTCAGCCCTGGTGTCCTGATGCCCGAGCTACACGGCGGCGGACCAACACCAAAGGGCCCTCGGGGCCAGGGCATCGCCAAAAGGGAAGCTTACCAGCATTGCCGGGTATTCGGATCGTGAAAGATCATCCATGGTGGATGGGGTCTCGTCGTCGTCGGCGGCGGCGGCGGCGGCGGCGAAGGTTCCGGAGCTATGTAAGGTAGGTACGGTATATATTTGTACTCGGGGGGTACTCGTACTCGTGCTCGTGCTCTTGGTCTGTTGGCGCAAATCACATAGCAAGCTGCGCGACCGGATTGAATCAACGCATAACACTAAGATATGCAACGAGGCCGGCCGGGAGAGTGGTGATGGAACCGGAAGAAAAATACACACGGAGAGAGCGGGCTGGAGGGAATTAGATGCTGAGGGAAGTGAGTTGCTAGGTATGAAGGTCGTGTTCGAAATTGCGCTCCCCGATTCCCGCTCCCGCACCGAGAAATCGCTGTTACAAGGGATTGTGGTCCGTCGTCTCGGCCGTGGCAGGTGCTGTGTGTGCTAGAAGCAGTGCTGTAGTGCTGACACGCCCGCCTTGAGCTGCCACGCTACCAGCCAGAAGTGGGCTGTGCAATCCCGCAGCAGCCGCGACCAGAGAGCATGAGAGTGGCTTGCGCACATTCCCTTTTCGGCTAGGTCCTGGCGGGAGCTTGAAGATCCACCTCAGATCCGACGAATCCCGCTAGCACCAAAAAGCGATTCCCCGGATTATGCATGACGGCCCCTGAAGCCGCCTGTCAGTGTCACTAGCACAGTCTGTAGTGCATCGACACAGTCCATCTTGTTTACCCAGAGACGATGGATGAGGATGCCTCATTGCATCTATCCATAATTGAAATGACAGAACCGAGCGACTGGAGAAGCTTGCTGAGTGCCTCTGAGCGATACGACAATATCCAAAGGCTGTGAGTGTGTCCGCCCTCCTCTCATATTCATCTTTTTGCGCATGTTCATGTTGATGGTGCTGATGCTCCTATTTGAACCACCATCAGGACGCAAACTGCTGCCGCCGCCGGCCTAAGCCAGACCGCTTTTGCCATAGAAAACGAGGCTTATAAGTCTGCCACAACCCGAGTAAGCTCGCCTTTCCCTCGTACAACATCAAACTCCTGACTCTCGACAAGGAAGAGTACGATGACGCCTGTCGTCTCTCAAGTGACGTGGCTATCACCTCAGCCCCAGCCAGCCAAAGCCAAGGAGCCCATGGCAGCACCGATGATGAGGACAGCAACAATGGCATGAGCATTGGCCAATACCAGAACTGCCATTACGTTGCGAGCGGTGTCACAGCCGAGGTGTACCGATCCAAGGACCGCGCCTTGAAGGTGATTGTTGAGACCAGGGACATCGAGCCCCACAGCCCTGCTCGAGAAGCAAAGATTCTAGGCCTGCTCAAAGGACCCTGTATCTCTCTGCTGGAAACTTTTCGAGATCAAGAACAGAGATTTGTCTTGGTCTTTCCATACATGCCCCTGACTCTAGCCAATCTGTTAGAGCAGGGCCCGTTGCCCAAGGCCCGGATTCGTCTCGTTTTCAACGACCTCTTTAAGGCCTTGCATAATATACACAGCCAGGGCATTATCCACCGCGATATCAAACCGTCTGCCATATTGCTTGCATCCCTAAATGGGCCAGCCTATCTCTCCGACTTTGGAACCGCGTGGCATCCCACTCTCTCAGCTGCCTCGGAGCCTGCGGACGCCAAGATTCTTGACATCGGCACGGGTCCCTACCGAGCCCCGGAGGCTCTCTTTGGCAACAAGTCATATGGTCCTCCCGTTGACATGTGGGGGGCTGGCGTCATGCTAGCAGAATGCTGCAGCAGACCTCCGAAGCCGCTGTTCGAGTCTCGTGCCGTGCATGAAGATGGAAACCAGCTGGGTCTGATCTTGAGCATTTTCAAGACCATCGGCTCCCCGACAAGGGAAACTTGGCCCGAGGCTGCTTCCTTTAAAACCCCACCGTTCGATATGTACCGCGCCTTTGATCATCGTCCGTGGGATGTAGTCCTGCCGGATGTGACGCCGGACTGGCGTGAGCTCATTGCTGCGCTTGTTAGATATGACAGTGGCAGAGCGACAGCCGAACAAGTGAGTTACACAATTGGGTCCAAGTTTGCAGATGTGTTCTCTAACATAAACCCACTTTCAAGGCCTTGGGATATAGTTCTTTGCAAGATACATAAACCATGAGCTCACTTCTTAATGAAGAGCTTTCCAGGACAAATACACCTGTAGCGCTCCTTCGACACACTGAATCATCCCAAGGAAAGCCGTCGTGGTAAACACCAAGATATCAATCCAGAATGTGTACCACTGTACTGAGTTTCTGCGATCATTCCACCACTGTGTCAGGCCCCGAGGGCTGGACTCATCAAAGGCCTGCTTAAGAATCACCAGTCTGTCATGCCAGAAATGGAACTTCTCAAATCGTCTATCATGGACTCGCAAACTTCCACAATTAGCAACGCCCTGATCGAGCCCATGCTCAAGAATCTGGGTATTGACCCATCGCCTTGACTTTCTATCATTTTGGGGGAACAAAAGCGCGAGCGTCCGGAGAGTTTCTTCGACAAAGCCGTCTGGGAATATACCATTGGCGAAGCTATAACCCGGGCATTATTGTCAGTCTTTGATGCGAAGATTGGGGAAGTCTGTGTCTGTGGCACCTTACCATTTCTGATATCGGAGAAATCCGGCACAGTGGAAGATAAATACCGTCTGGTCGTCGTCGGAAAGAAGAAGATGATCTACAATGTTTCTGGTCCACCTGATCTTGATGCCGCCGATATGGGTGAGATTATACGCAGTGAAGAGCCTTGCGAGCCTGGGGTTGTCGGCCTGTGACTCCTTTCTGTGAAAGTATCGCTCCGCGGCTTGACGAAGCGTTTGCTGCCCCGGCCACGGCAGCGGGTTGCGTCCTGAGAAACCAAACCGGTGTACCCCTATTTCGGCCATTACAACTAAGCTTGTACACAGGTCGATGCTGCTGTTTATCGCACTGGCGCGTTCTGCATCATCGTTTGGCTGACTGAGATGGCAATAAACTTCGTCTCTTGTCGCGTCTGTCAAGATTTTTCGTGCGACATCCACGATGTCAACGTGCGTCTTGATCGAGATGTGGATGCTGCCGTCCCGAAAAAAGCGCTGGCATTGCGTTGAGTAGTACTCAAAGTAGGGTACCATAGCCTGCTTCCCGGTTTCTATACCACGAGTGGGATGACAGTCTTTCCATAGCTCCCCCAGAAGCCAGGTTCTCAAGTCTTCGGAGATCGGGCATCTCTGGAGTGAAACGTCCATATTTCCGTGGTTGTTGATGTTTTCGTAGGTGCTTGTTAGGGATGAAAAGAAAGACACGCTTTCTTCTAGCTTAGGGAGGCTTCACCTACCTTTGACCACCCAAAGGTTCAAAATGTTTCTCGTTATGATCTGATTCGCCGATTTGTTCAATAGAGGGCTGCGTACGGCATAGCCACTCCGGCCCCCAAAGTCTTGTCCTGTGGAGTGCCTAACGTCTGAAGAGTGTCTGAGAGCCCAGACTCTTGGAGGCCGTCTGTCTTTAGCCCCACTGATACACACCATATGGTCAGTTCCCTCACTCTCTGTTCCCTCTCTTCCCCTTCTCTTTCCCCTCTCCTTTCTTCTCCTATGAGGACTCCCGTACGCAACCCAGTCGCCTTGTGACCCGGTCGGCAAAGGTAGCCATACCTTTATGGAAAGGTTCATTCGACGCCCATGCACGAGCTGGCCTTTCGCCGCCAACTCTACTGGCCGACCACGCGGAACGTTGAATCTTGGGTCAAGAGTTGGCCGCGTCCAGGTTCACGAAGCCATCGGCGAGGCACGACACATCTTTGTGGATAAGCTGAGCGGCACCATTATCAACCATCTCAACGACAATATCGATAAGCTGCACGACTCTGCGAGCTTCGTGGACCTGTCGCTATTCATGATAGGGAAGTCTCCGGGCAAAACGAAGCCCGTCGTCATGTTCGTTTCCGAAGACAAAGAGGCAAGAATCGAGGCTTTTCGCATAATCAAGGATAGCGGGATTCTAAAGGAGTACCCTGCATTTAGTCTTGGAGAGATGGAGCTCAAAGCCGAGTTTGAGAATCTCATTCCTCTAGGTTCTCAACTGCAGTCGAGTCACCGAGTCGGCGGCAATCCACCAAGCTCAATCGCTGTAATCGACGCCACTGGAAGGAATCGAAAGGAGAAAGACGGTTCAGAAGTCTTCTTTAAGCCAAATGAATCGATCGAGGTTCTCGTGAGCAAAACTGGCCCGTTGGACAGACGCCACTTGTCAGTGAAGACGGGCACCGCGCCAACTACCACAACTCATGTCGCTTCTGTCGGTGGAGTGGTAACACATAATGGTATCTGCATGCTGCACTCAATCAATCACTTCTTAGAGGAAGTAGACAGAACAAGGGCTGTCGCCACTCTATCTCAGCCAGCCGCCACAAAAGACAGTGATGAATGCGAGATGACTGGCTTGAGCGACTTTGAGGAAGAAGAAGAGGACAACGAGCTTATCGAGGTCACCAGCCGTGGAAGTGCATCTCCGGACTTGGGAGATCTTGAAACCACTTCTTCGGAATCAGGCAGCGACGATACTTCTACCTCAACATTTTCGACAAAGGGATTACGAAATCATGAAATGGACGTTCCGGCACTGCAATCCAGACTCCAAGCTCTCGAGTCTGAACACCAAGAACCAACATCTATGAGTGACAAACCTTCTGTCGGAATCGGGGAGATCGTTTCAACTTCAGTCTCTCTGGACTCTTCGTTCATTCAGGTTGATCTGGGTCTCGCTATGGCAACCGGCATTGATGTTTCTGAACTTTTAAGTGCAGCTATACCTTTAGAGAACTACTTGGAGTATATCGAAAATGCCCCAAAGGATGCGGCGATCAGAATATCGGCTTCAAGCGGCACAATAAGTGGCATCCTCTCGGGCACGCCTTCTTTCATCCGCTTACCACACTCCAAGACCTTTCAAGAGGTTTACGTTGCCAAAATGAGCAGCCCGCTTGTACCGGGAGACTGTGGGAGCTGGGTCAGGAACGCTCCTACTGGGAAGCTTTTTGGGCATGTCATTGCTGGAAGTCCTACTACAGGGTTGGTGCTATTGATGCCTGCGGCAAAAGTCTTTGCCCAGGCCTTGGCATGCTTCTCAGTCGAAGACAATAAGTCAGTACCCGGGCTTCCTCGGAGCGATATTACGGTCCCTGGCCTAATACCATGGAGCGAGATTACGGTCCATGACCTAACACCATGCAAACCTACGAAGCAAAATAGACATGACATACGAGATATTACCAACTTACTAGAAATGGACATACGAGACCTGAGAGACTATATTACAAAACGCAATGCTCTCCGTACGAGTCAAGGTCGTCATGGTCTTCGGGAAATACTCGATCTCAGGAACAAGAATTCAGGACGAAAGTAACGCCCAACCTTGTCAATAGTATCTTTACAGGAGGTTGGTTGGTTGTTTGGGTACCTTTCATGGTCATATGTCGACTGTGAAAGTTGGAACTGGAACAGGAGTGGTTCCGCACTTTACAAAAAGTTATCTTCTTAAGGGGCGAATTATGATAGTTTTTCGTATGTGTTGAAGGTGGTCGGGGTTATCGTCATAGCACGACCAAGCTTTATGATGATAGTTTCAATTTACAACTTTGCTGCCTTTCACTTACGTGGGCTACATAAGTAACGTTAATATATCGTTTATATGGGTAGTAGTACTGAAGAAATTAGCCCGTATGTTTATTAGAATCTACAGCATCTCAACCAGAGTCGAGTTACTATGCAGATAGTGTGGAACAATGGCAGTCATGTAAAACACCAATGTGTTCGGGAATTATTAAACGATGTAGGTGGTGAAGATATCATACAAGCCACTCTCACATCCCCTGTGATGTCCACCATTTCAAATTGCAAAGCAGAAAGACACGCAGACCTGGTACAACGCAAAACAGTGCCCAGATGTCGCCCGTTACATATCTGCCGCCAGCCCGTCCGACTCAGGGGGGCCCTTGTATACTAAACAAAGCAGAGACGTTAGCATTCATGAACGACCATTGGCGTCATCGCAGCCAACATACAGATAGGGGAGATCAAAAAAAGAGACAACTGAAAAACTCACCCTTATGCGCATAAACAGCATACCAAACCGCGCTCAAAAACATGAACCCCATAAACACCACAATGGCATAGTTCATGCTAACCTCGGTAACCGGCAGAACCGACGGCATGCTGAACAGCACGCACTCAAACGCAATCCACACCACCGCCAGCGCATTCACCGGCCAGCCAATCGTGCCGCCCATCGTCCACCGCGCCGCATTCACCTCGCGTCTCTGGTGCCACATGGAAATCGAGATCGGGATCGCATACGACACGGCGAGCGAGATGACGCCGACCGAGATGAAGGCCACAAAGGCCGACGACGAGCCGAGGTTGATCAGCCCCAGCAGCATCTGCACGACGGTGGTCAGGCCCAGCGCCCAGATGGGCGTGCCGTGGCGCTCGTCCACCTTGCTCCACACGTGCGACAGCGGGATGGCCTTGTCGCGCGCGAACGCCCACGTGCACCGCGAGGCCGCGACCGTGATGGAGATGGAGCAGAAGAAGGTGATGATGAGCACGAGCACGGTTAGGCCGAGGCCGCCGGCGGGCGAGCCCATGACGACGCCGTAGATGTAGGGGAGGGCTTGGCCGACGGGGGCGAGGAGGATGTCCTCGAGGGGGGCATGGTGGCGCAGATGGGGATGATCTGGTGGGGGTTAGTTGGTTAGTAAGTTAAAGGGGTTCAGTGTTTATGTTGATCGGCGGGGGAAAAAAGGGGGGCGGGCGGGGAGGAGAAAAGAATGTGGCAAGTGACTGACAAAGAACAACCCTGCGATTCCGCCCACGGGAACGCACAGCGACATGGCCTTGGGCAGCTTCACAGCCGGGTCTGCGCACTCCTCCGCCATGGCCGAGATCATGCCCACCGCCGAGAAGGTATACGCCGCCGGCAGAATACCAATGAAGAACGAAAAGTCCCCCCACCCGGAGATGGAGCTGTCGTAATACCCCAGTGTGTCCTTCGGCGAGTGCCTGCCCACCTCGGCCTTGGTCGACAGACACACAAGCGTGATGAAGATGGCCAGCGCGGTGAAGACGGCGCAGATGGTGTCCACCATGGGTAGCAGCTTGTTGCCGTAGGCGCAGATGAAGAAGGTAATGAGGCAGATGGCGTAGAAGAGCAGCAGCAGCTGCCACGAGGTGATGACGAAGTCTGGATGGTAGAGGGCGATGCAGGCGGCGATCAGCGAGGCGAAGCCAAAGTTGACCGACAGCGTGATGGTCCAGTTGCCGATGAGCCAGGTCCAGCCCGTGATGAAGGACAGCACGGTGCGCACGTTGGGCGAGGCCAGCTGGAAGGACCAGTAGTAGGGTCCTGCCGAGGTCGGGTAGCGCGAGGCGAGCTCGGCCAGCGATAGGGCCACGCATTCGTCGACGATGAGGACGACGATCCAGCCGAGGAACATGGGGAGCTGGCCTGGAGGTTGGGTTTGTTCATGTCAGCCAAGCTTGTTCTCGTTTGGGTATAACAGGAGGAAATTTGCTATGTAATTTGTCTTGCTGTTGCTGCTTCACTTACCTCCGCCAATGATGGCAGTGATCAGGGGTCCGCCAAAGCCATATGGGATCTATTGTATGGCGACAAGCAAGAAACGGTCAGTTATTTTGCAACCACATCTCGTCGACCAAGCCAGCAATACAGAGGACAGCAAACATACAGCAGCAATGGCCAGCGACTGGAACAGCAGCGTGAACATGGACCGGTTACGGCGCAATTCGGGCTGGTAGCCAAGGATCTTGATGATCTCGGCATCCTTGGAAACCTCGCCGGTCGCGATCTGGGGCTCGGCCTGGATGGAGCCCACGCCATCGGGCGACTTCTTCTCGCCCGTGTCGGACGCACTCATGGCGTCTAGATTTCGGGCGAAAGGTCGGACGGTGACGGACGGAGGGCGGTAAGGTATTTGATGGAAGCCCTTCAAGAGGAAAGCGCGACGCGTCAAAGGCCCTTTTTCCTTCTTCTTCTTCTTCTTCTTGCTGAGTCGCGACGTCGAGCACTAATAGAAGCTATCAAGAACACACACACTTACCCCAGGTTCTGGCCCTGGGCTCCCGTCATATATGAACTTGGCACCCCTTGGCCTTTCAGCAACGTCCTAGTCTGGTTAGTCAGGCCACCACTCGTGCTTCATCCCGTCCACACCTGGTTCCCACGTCGGCGGGCTCGTGTGCATCACAGACAGCGCAGAGACAGTGTCCTCTCCCGGGGCTCTATCGAGATTAGACGGACCCGACTGGCGCACAATGGCACCATCTATTGGTCCAAGCTGCAACATCGGGGCGTGGGGTGGTGATTCGAAATCAGAACCCAGCAGCAGCGGCGAGAGACACTGATTAACTGATAGGGCAGACCAGGGGGGGGATTCTTGGTCAGGGCTATCCGTATTACAGGGTCTCACTTGACTCTGTTTGCACTGTTAAAAAACGGTCTTGGCAGCTCGGACTTCCCAGCGCCTTTTGGGCTTTGGTTTGCTTTCTCTCTTCTTGATACCTCCCCTGGAAGCGGCACTATTGACCTGCATGGGGAGCTGTTGGCCGGCACCAGAGCTGTGATCGGGGGGTGCTGAGGAGCGCGATTGGCCTGCTGGATACTGCCGTTGGTTCTTGCTCGCAGCACAGGCTCCCCAGGGTAGCAAAGCAAACAGCAGGCCATCGGCAGGACCTTCCAGTGGGTAGCAATAAACCGCGGGTATCAGAGCTACGGGTGATCAGCCCTGGGGCTAGGCCGGATCAGGACAAAAAGTACCTCAATGGCACTCTTTGATTCGTCACGACGGGGACCGGGGAATCGGGTGCCTCCCTTCGAGCTCTTTTCTCCAACAAGGTGTAAGCTGAAGCTTGGCTGTCTTTGGTTGTCCGTTCCAATAGGCAGTTGCTGCTAAGCTTTTGCTTATCGGCTTCCAATCCCACCACAGAGAAAGGGGAGCTCTTGCAAACACATCGTTATCATGGACACTTATCACCAAGAAAGCCGACACCGCCTTGGGAGAGCCGAGAGATGGGGTCGGTGAGGTGACGTCGGGGGAAAACGAGAAACAGCAGCAAAGCAGACAGCTCAAAACCGCAGGTGGCTACCCATGAGTTGGGGAAGAAATTAGGTGAGAAAGATAGCGCAAAATCTCTTTTCTGGTCTCGAAGATCTCATCATAAAACCAGCAACACCATGCACCTTGTGGTGGCGTCTGGCCCTTGTCCCGGTGTCTCTCTTTCGTTGGTTTGTCTCTGAACACTGTCACTCACACACACACCTTTCCCCTCCATCCTTCCCCCCTCCCCCCTCCCACCTCCCGACCTCTGTCTGCAATTGACCCGAACCGAAGGACCGCGACGGACGACGCGCGCAGGAAGAGAGCAAAAAAAAAAAACTAGATGTCAGCCTCATCCGTGCTGCAGGCCTGGGAGGCATGCGACAAGATTGACACCCTCTTCGTTCTTGTCTGCACCGTCTTCTGCTGGCCCATCGTCCCGACTGTGAGTCGCCTAACTTAACTCGACTCCTTCCGCCCATGATCGACAGGATAATCATGCTCACCTCTTCTGGCTGCAGGTCGGCATTGCCTATGGCGGATACTCATGGCGCCGCAACAGCATGGCGGCCGTGATGCCGTCGCTTCTCACCATCTCCACATGCTCCATCCAGTGGTTTATCATCGGCTACACTTTGGCCTACGGCGAGGGAGGTGGATGGTTCTTTGGTGGCTTTGCAAACCTGTTCCACCGGGGCGTGCTGTCGGAGCCTGTGGGCACCATTCCAGCCATTCTCTTCAGCGAGTTCCAGCTTGTCTTTGAGGCAACCGTGTGCGCTATTTCCGTTGGCGGCATCTGCGAGCGAGGAAGGCTTCTGCCCATCATTCCATTCATAGTGGTAGGTGTATTCAGCTTCATCCTAGGAAAAATAGAATCGATAAAAAAGACATTGCTTTGCTAATATCCATCATAGCTCTGGTCCACACTGATATACTGCCCGCTGGCACACATGGTATGGGGAGGCGGTGTGCTTGGGGAAGAGCTGGGAGTGCTTGATTTCGCAGGAGGTATGTGGGATATCTGTGATGCCCCCTTCTTCCACTTCCTCCCCGTGGTCAGCAGTCAAAAAAGAAACCAGCTAACCCAAACCTCCCATCGCACAGGAACTCCAGTTCACATCTGTTCAGGGGCGACGGCCACTGCGTTGAGCATCTACCTGTCATATCCCCTTTTCCGGTCCCGCAAATCCGAAATCCGAACGCCAACACACATCCGCCTCCACCGCCCGGGGAACTCCTTCTTCCAGCTGATTGCACTGATCATCATCTGGGGTTCTTGGTTGGCATTTGACGCCGGCACCACTCTCACTTTGAGCTTTCAGTCCGTCATGGCGCTCTGCGTAACCAACTTGTGCGCCGCCTCCGGCGCATTGACGTGGGCATGCATGACGTATGTCGAGACAGGGAGATGGTCTATGGACTCGACCTTTATGGGCGCTATTGCCGGTCTCGTCATGATCACACCGGCTGCTGGTTTTATTGACATGCCGACGGCCTTTTGCTTTGGCATCTTTGGGGCGCTTCTCTGTCGGCAGGCCCTGCGCATCAAGTTCACCAAGTTTGCTCAACGCTGGAGATGGGTTGACAATGCAGACACCTTCGCCACGCACTGTATTGGCGGCATTGCCGCAACCATCTGCACCGGCCTGTTCGCGCAAAAGGAAGTGGCCGCGTATGGTGGGCTCGACATCCCTGGTGGCGTCTTCTTCGACGGCAATGTGCGCCAGCTCTGGGTACAGATTGTTGAAGTCGTCATCGGCTTCACTTGGTCGTTTGTCGGCTCGTACATCATAATCGCCCTAATCGACTGTGTGCCTGGGTTCGAAGTTTTGGCAATCGACAAGTCAGTTCCATCCCAATCCCATCTCTCGGCCTCCTCTTTCTCCCTTTCTCTCTCTATACCACCCCTAATTCCCCCTTTATTTTCTCTCTCATCACTCGGACGCTAACATACAAGCAGACATATCAGCGAAGGACTGGACTTCAATGAAACAGAAGAAACTCTAAGTGGTCTGGAATATCCCGACGAAGTAGATTACTCGCCAACAAAGGGAACCATCGCTCTGGAATAGAGACCGAAACGCACGTAGGAAACCTCCTCCAATAATATGAGCAGGTAAATGTATGATATGACACCGAGGTTGACCAAGGAAGAAAGGTTCTGGCTTTAAAAAATGTTCATCAAATGTCGTATCAAGATGGCCGACATCAAGTCGTGCTTGGGGTTCAGCTAGACGGTCAAATGTGGAAGTGCCTGCCTCGCATGGCCCTGTTATTCCTCTTTTGAGCCCGTGAAATAGCATACTTAGCCAAATAGGCTGTGCAGTCCTGTGTAGTCCATCACATCAAGCCAGTGAGTTCTGCGAGGGGTATCAATTTCTTCATCGTACGCGCTCCAGACGGCACGAAGCAGCTGCTTTGCCACACCGATGGGCTTCGGGGGCAGTGTGATTTCGAGCTCGTCTAGCCGACTCATTAGGAATTGGCGCGCCCTTGAAATCTTGATCGCGTTTTCCGTTATCTTAGGGCCTGGGAGGCGTAGGCTACCGTCAACTGCGATGGACGGCAGTGGTGCAGTTGTCTCGGTGCTCAACAAATAGTTATTATGTCCGTTTCCAAACGGCACCTTGGTCTCGAATCTGAGACCACTGCCTGCGCAAAGGTAGAGAAGAGGCTGGATACAGCGTAGACTAGAGGCAGGGAGTTGCTGCAGAACGTCCGCAATGTGCAGTGCCAGAGGTGATACCCATGCCTCCCAGACAGCAGCCCCATCTGCGTTCACCAGTGTTGGAATGCGCTTCGTGATCAGGTCCGGAAAGGTCTCGTAAAGCTGCAGTAGGGAGGAAAGACGGTAAGATTCTGTAGCAGCGTACAGATTGCGGGCAGGGTCTGACATTTCGCCTCTGTCGCTCTGGTCGAGGATCTCGATGGCCAATAGAGCTTCTTCCACCACGGTAGCTTCTTCTATATCTCTGATGGCGCCTTGAATGACGCGGTAACTTGTCCCGTCGTTGTGCTTCCACCGACTTCGTGACCTTCGGCAGAGGGCGACGGCCTTGCCAAACAGTCTGAGGACAGTTGCGGAAACACCAGTCCACGCATGTGGGCTTGCGGGTAGAACCGGACCTTGGGTAGATGGTTCCGGCCAGCTGAGCATATTCTCAAAGTCGATCTCGTCATCGCTCACCACGCTCCGGAGCATCTCCTCGTAGATGAGACACCCATTGAAGAAGTCCAGCAGCTCTTGGTCCTCTTTATTAAGAGTGTCGCGATCCAGTGATTTCAGTATGGCTCGCGCCTGTCTTACATATGCGCGACCCAGCTGGCGAGATTCCATCCAGCACATGGACGAGCTCATGCAGAATAATGACAGAAGCAGCTCGCTGGGGAACTTTTGGCGGTAGCGACCAGACGAAAATGCAACAAGCTCCTTCCTAATAGCGTCGGTGGCTAAACGCGGGGCCGCCTTGGCAGTCTCCCTCATGACGAGCGGGAGGCGTTCCACCAAGGAGGCGGCCGAGATAGCCTGTAAGGCGTAGAAAACGGGCGTCGATGTTGACCAAAGTGTCGAGGTCAATCGCCGATAGGGGTTAGTCTGAGAGTCAAAGGCGGACCACGAACCGCAGACCGATTTGAACCAGTGCTCGATGAGGAACGAAGGGATGTCGACCACTGGTTGCCAAAGAGGGACACCCGGCAGCTCCTGAGTTTGTTGTTGCTGTGGTGGCGCGGCCGGGCTGTTTCGTGATACGGTTACTAAGGCGGTGCTGGGCTCCTCGGTGGGGCTTATCGGTGACGTGGACGAAGACCGTGATCGTGATGGGGATAATACACTTGTCTGCGGGGAAGACGCGCTGTCAGAGACGGCAACCGACGCGCGGCTACTCGCATCGTCGCCGCCGTCACCATCACCGTCATGACCAACGCCGCGTTCCCGAGGAGGTGGTGGCGATTTCTCTAGCGATTGGGATATGGACTCGGAAGCGGCAGATACGAGCTGGGTGAAGTTTATGGGAGCGGTGGGCTTTGAAGCCGAAAACGATCGTTCGTGCTTGGTGGACCACTGTAGGCGCTGCTGGTAGCCCGGGCATTCTAAGCCCTTTTGTGTGCAGTTACGGCATGCTGGCTTCGTCTCATCGCATCGTAGCTGTTTTGCGGGCGTATTTTGTCAGTACATCGCATCCGTCAGTTGTTGTCATGTCCCGCCTGTTCACCAGTCCGACGCTGGGTGGCACTGCACACCGCAGCGGCGGTAGGTGGGAGAATACCACCACCACCCAAGGTAGAGACGGCCACGAGGGACATAATAGGAACAGTGAATGATTAGGCGACGCACCCTCCGGAGCTTGCAAGTCCGGCACCCGCTTCTTGACTTTTGCCTGTTCTTCATCTTGGTGTTTTTCTGCTGCTTTGCTCCCGTTGTTGTTTCTGTTTCTGCTTCTGCTGCGGCTGCTGCTGCATCACACACTCTCGACTTGGCGGTGCGGTGCTGATACGTTCATTGCTGTCCTGGAAGGGAAGGAACGAAAAGACAGGCGGCAAATATGCACAGAGGTCAGTCGGGAGGTAGGCTGGAGGCAGGTAGGTAAGTAAGGAGGGTAGCAAGGCGAGGCCTGAGGTAAGCAAGTAGGGCAAGGCAAGGTAAGGATGGTATGGTGGCGGGTTGATGGGTTGGCAAGGTAAGGGCAGGTAAGGCAAGGAAGGTATTGGGAGGAAACACCCCGACGTTAAAGTGATTACGATGGGACGGCGGTTGGTTGCGATGGGACGGCATGGCATGGCATGGCATGGTAATGACATGGGATTGTCCGGCTGAGCGGGAGAGAAAATACCCTACTCTTCTCAAACCACTGCAGTACCTGGTTGGGGCTGCAAGTGCAAGCTGTGCCTGCCAACCTGCGATTGCGACCGGCAGCGCGCAACAAGACAAGTTCCTCGTCAACGGGTTGCAATTATTGGATGGGGATCCATGGAAGCCCTCCAGCACCCTCAGTCCCTCACCCGCCCGTCGCCCAATGGCAGCGACATGAAAGTGGGTGGGCCGCTGAACCAACGACGGACGGGTAGGTCATGCTGAAGATAAGCTCGATAAGGCGACCGAGCCCAGCCAATCGTCACGATCCCGACAATCGTTTTAGGCCCGCGAGGCTTGACGGTCCTGGCGGGCTTGACGGCTGGAGCGGGGCCACTTCGAGCCAGCCCACTGAAACTCCAGATTGAACCCACTTCGATCCCCTGACAAGCCTGAACATTAAACACCTCCACAGCCGATCTTCGCGCCATCAAAATGTTTCTCGATAATGACGGCCTCGCCCAATGCCGGACGCCTCCGGGCATGCTCGCCGCCTTCTTGTCTCGCATTACATTAACACCGATGGCGGGGAAGGACAGAGGGAGAACAGACACTCAGGCGAGAGAAGAAGGGAACGGACGGAATAAGGCTGCACTGTGTCGTAGCCAAGTGTCTAATTTTGAGGGTACGCAGAAGTGATTGGCTGATCTGGAATTCTGGATGCGGTTTTGATGCGCATACTGTGCACACTGTGCATCTACTGTGTGCGGAATCTAGTGCACGAACGGTTGACTACCCCAACCTCCAGGAGGACCGGGACAGCATGAATGACCGCGGCGAGAGCCGTCATCCAAAGTTGACAGGCAGGAGATGCCTTGTACATACGAATATGCGCTCGCCCCTCCTCGTGCTCACCAGGTTCGCCAGGTTCGGGGTCGCAGGAGCCCCAAAGTCTCGAGCCAGTCACGACGTCTGGCAGTGTGGTATCCCCTGTGCCCCTGTGCCCCCGTGTGCATGCTGTACTGTGTAGGTGCATTGCTGCGTGAGTGTGTGCATGCTGTGTGCAGCGGCGCACCAATACGGCCACAGGGAGTGAGGGAGTCTGGGGGGTCGACACACAGATCGACCAGGCCAAGTAAGCTAACTGCCCGAATGGACGACCGAGAAATCGAAGCCCGCATCGAAGCCCGAATAGAAGCCCGAAGACAGCAATGATGGACGCCGACGTTGCACTCACAGCACAAAGGTCCCAGACAGTCGAGCCGTCCAGCGAGTCAAACCCTCGCAAACGACTTTCGCGGCAGCGTGCCAGCGTTGCGTCCAACTTGGAGTCTGCCCTGCCTGAGCTCCCCTCGACAAAGCTTCCCTGCTCCTCCTCCTGCTTCCGCTCCTGCTATCTGTCGTGGAAATTGAAAAGGGTGATCAAGCAAGTCCATCACTTGCTCGGATCCAGACACGCGGAATCCTATGAAACGCGCATCGCCCAAGCGACCTCGAATCATTGGCTTAAGCCGCCCTCGGCACCTTTTGACACTTTTGATACTTGCTCGCGCACTATCGTCCTGGCTGCGTCATTGCAGTCTTGGACCACCACTTTTCAATCTCCATTTGGCTTGAGGAATCTGGTTCTTGGCTCGTTCCCACACGCAGGCGAAGGGCGGACAGGCCATGGGACCCCCATTTTCCCCTGTCCCTGCACTGGCCAGCGGGCGCGTCGGCCTGCGATGCCAAGACTGTGTGCGCTAGCGATATCGTGGAGAGCCTCCGCGTCCTCCTTAGGTCCTAAAGCTCATCCACCTTCGCGCGCGCTCAATGACTAAATCACGTCGGTCACAGTCTCGAGATGAGAAGGTATCGGCGTTTGCGTCATTAGTTAATCGATTCCACTATCATATCATTGTTCCTATCATGCCAGCATTCCCCCGCTCCGGCTTGGCTTCAATACCTTTGAATGTCCACTTCCGACGCTCTCGCGTCCCGGCGCCCGAGCCATCCAAGGTGCCATCAAATGTTATCCAAGATGAGGGTGGGCAGTTGTCCGACCCACCGAAAGGCACCACCCCTGCACTAACCCGGGCATAAGGTGGGGGTGATAGCTGGGTTACCTAAGTCTAACCGTCAGATGAAGAGAGGGTTGTACTACGGATAACCAGGAACCAGGACCAGGGTCGGAGTTCGGTTTATTATCAATCGGTACAAGTCCGAGTTCACTTGGGGTTGGAGAAAGACGTTGAAGGCCTTCTGGTTATCTACCTCCGTCAACTCGCATATCTCCTGTGTAACAACATAGTCTACATGATGGAGGTGGTGCATACATCCGGACGTCAGTCGTAGACGAATACCACACTGTGCACGGTATCGACAGCTGCTGCAGCCATCTTGCTTCATCCTTCATGCAAAACCGGTTGCGTCGGTCTTTTTTTAGCCCATCATACACCATCATGGCAGCCTAGGAAGGCAGGTATCTGCAGCCTGCTCAATAGTGTAACATAAATGTCACGCGTCTTTTGCATGCGAGAGCCAACAGATTCACCACGGTTGGTTTATCAAGCGGATAACTGACGACATAATGTCTTAACTATAGCCTTAAGCCTCACTTTGTTTTTGCATCCATATGTCTCTCTATCTCTCCCTACCTCTCTCAACCTCTATCACGCCAGAAGCCCCACTTCCCAGCATCTTTCCACACATCTCAAACTCGGTGTCCAGTTGAGGTATATAAAAGGAACCCACAAGGTGGATAGACATCATCAGGAGCAAACGAGTTCCACACGGCAAGGTGGCCGAGCGGTCTAAGGCGCCAGGTTCAGGACTTACCTGAATTTCCCATCTAGTAATAGACAACTTCCTGGTCTGAGAAATTAGGCGTGGGTTCGAATCCCACCCTTGTCATAACATTTTGCTCTTCTTCAACACGAAATAATATTTTGTCGTTTTGCGTAACACGGATTAGCTCTTGAGCTCTTGTCTTTTTGAAATAAAGAAGCTTCGTGGGCAAAGGCGCTTACTCCGCTCATAGCCAGAATATTGAAACTAAGTTTGTTTGAAATTGCATTTCATTCTTCAATCCGCAGTCAAGCAGCTTCTAAGACAGCCACTTTAAACGTGTTCATAACATCATACCCAAAATATTCATCAAACTCCATTACCATTCACATCATCAGCCCTTTTAGCAAAGCCCACATATAATGACGAACCAGTCAAACAGCAAGCACAAGCCTACCACCTTCCAACCTGACATTCGTCAGCCGCGACTGCCTCTCCGCCTCTTTCATATTCCCCACAGAGCCAACGGCCAGCCGCACCTCCTCAGTAGGAGCCAGGAGAGTAGCTAGCTCAGAGCTCTTCAGCACGGGCGTCCCTAGCTTAGCTGTCCGGACGATAGTGATGGCCAGGAAGAGATATGACAGAAGCATCTGGGCCGCGAGGAACGCAGCCCAGCCCCACTTGATAGACACAAACGTTTCCTCAGCTAACGCCACGCCCTGTAGAAGGGGGTTTCCCTCCACGCCTCGGATTCTGTTGCATAAAATGTTAACGCAAGGTCGTGGCAACGGGGTGCATTTGGAGATTGGAGACACTCACGCATTCGACATACTCGTAGCGGCGCTCCCTAAGACAACCTGCAGATTGGCATACTGCTGCGCAGCACCCAAACCCGCCTGGTCCTTTCCGTATATCGCCTCCTCAATCCCGAGGTAGCCCTGATGGACAAACGTACCGATGCTCCCAGTCAGCCCATCGGTCACGTACGTGTTCATCAGGTCAAAGTACATGTTCCACGTGATCAACGTCCCGGTAAATCGGTTAAAGGCGTAGCGTTTCGTCAAGTCCCCGGGGGCTGACGGATCTTGGAGGTACGTCACATTTCCGACGCGCTCCACATAGTCGCACGAGTCCACGATCAGGTCTGGCTGTGCGTGGCAGACGGTGTTGTAGAGGGGCTTGTTGTCGTCGACGGACAGCGGGACGTTGGAGGAGCTGACGACGCTGGTGGTCGAGTTGCCTGCGGCGAACGTGGTCTCGTACGTGTTGACGCATGCGTGGTACAGCACCTCGACGGCCTGGAAGTCCCATGGTTTCGTGTCGCTCGCCCGGTCGTAGCCCTGGTATGAGACGTTGCCGGCGTTGCTGTAGATGAGGATGAAGTGGGCGACGGCGGTGAAGTTGTCGTTGGGGTCGGTGAGAGCGAAGGCGCGCTCTTGGGGTACCATTGCGAAGGCGAGCGAGAGGGGGGTGACGAAGCTCAGGCCGTTGGGGAGCGACGCGTTCCAGGCTGTAGTGCCGTTGCCATCTGGAAGTGCCAGGTTCCTGGTGGCAATGTCAGTTCATGTTGATCATTGTCTGTTTTTGCAAGTTGTTCGCCCAGAGGCACCGGATAGGGAAAAGGGGGGATCGGAGAAACGGTTGGAACACATACCATCCTTCGCCACCGGTCCAATCAGCAGTTGTTGAATTCTTAATCTCGGTGATTCGGAGATGCTCGGTAATATTCGTCATTTTCATACAGACCGCCAGTGACTGATACTGATCAAAGGTGCAGTTTCCAGCAGAGCACGTCGGCGCCAGATGCTCTACGGGCTTGGCCACCGTGCTGCTGATGGCCTGAAAATCTGCGCTAGCTACTGCCATGGATATGGCGGTGTCCGATTTCCCTAAAACTCTGGTGTACGGAACACTGGCCTCGCCGGCGGTAGGAGCAGGTTTCGTCGTGTACGCAATCATCTGCTGCGTGATGGGCGATGTAAAGATGCTGAGAATCGAAAAGACCGCTGCAAAGCTGACAAAATGTCTGACGTGGTTTTAGCCTCGGACCGGAGATATCAGTATTAAGGAAACTATTAGGCGAGACATACCTCCATTTAAAATTCCGAATCAGCGTCCAGTTCCCCCACGCCCCTCGACTGGCGGAATCTAGGACCTGGAAATCGGCCAGAGACCTGCCCTTACTTTCCTGGCCGTTAGGCGTGTATATATTCCACTTCCACTGGCTCAGTGCCTCTGAGATGGGAGACATGAAGGCTGCCTTGGTGAAGGTTGTGAAGAATGCGAGAAACGTGTTGAGTGTAATGTTCATTGGGAGCTTGGGGAGAGCCCTTCCATCATATGCGCCAAGAACAGCAATGATAACTAGGTACACAGGTCAGCTAATGCCAGTCAAAATGATTGCTTAAATATATTAGTGCAGAGCGTACTTATGTAGGAGCATACACTGGCAACGCAAAACAGGATTTCTACCAGCCAGAGTCTCCAAGAAGCGGGCGTCCGTGTAGGTGACAATCTTGTAGTATAGCCCGACTGCTCGATTTTGGACCCCCATGATGACGATGGGTCTAGGTTGGAACTTGATACAGGTGAGACGATGTGCTCATTTGCCTGGCCATTGCCTGTTATGTCAGTTGTCGAGATGACAGAAACAGACTTTGCCTCACGGCCTCCAGGGACATTGTGGGAAGACATGGCCTGAAGAATGAGGGATGAAGATCCAAGACAGCCTATCAAGTGTTAGGTTCTAGGAACAGGTGACAATCAAGTGGGTTGGATTAAATGGTGCCAGACCTGGGGAAGCCAAAGGGAAGGGAGAGGGAAGGTCTGTATGTAGCAGAGCATCCTTTATCATTCATCTCGAGCGAATGACCGCTAAATCTTCTAAATATAACAACAGTCTAGACTAGCGAGAGTGATGGTGGTGAACATGGAACCGAGGGGCTGGGATGGTAGGTAATAAAGGTGATACAATGTCTCTGTAATTGGTTAACCAATAGGGGTAGTGTTCCGTGGTCAAAGATCCTAGGGTGCCTGGGACCATGAGGCGAGATCGCATTCTACTCGATCGTTCTAAGTATGCCGTGAAGGTATCGGAGTGGATGTGAGGTGCTTCAAGGCTGGCTTGTGGCACAATGATAAACTGCAGTTGGCACAAACAACCGGCTTGGCCTCTAGACCTGTGGTAAAAAGGTAGCATTTCTTCATCAAAGATACTTGGCTAATGTAATCTATGGCGCTGGGAAGAAAAGGTACCCTGCATTCAACGCTAAGAAACATTAAAAAGAGCATGGGATAGAAACGGAACAAAAATAACGTACCGAAGCCGCGTGGAGGTAGGGATCAGTGAGTAACACAAATAGGAACCGACCATTTAGAATAGAGCCATATGCTGTATTCAATATGTCGTTTTTGCACTCGTGGCGGTGCAGTCACTGTCGAATCCATCAACCCTAGTTCTGGTATGCGGTGTCAAGACCCGGGACCTACGCAAGCATTTGTCGGGAAGAAGGGCAGTGCTTGGGAAGGGTCCCCGCAGAATTGCAGCTTGTCGATTGGCTGCCCCATTTAGACTGCCGCCGGCTGTTACTCTGTGCCACCATGGCGCGTTTTAGCCGGTGATGTGCGGGCTGCTGTTGGGTCCAACGCCTTCCGGCAGGAGCTCACCCGTAAATTTAGGTGCTGATTGTCGTCGAAGCCCAGCCTAGAGTGGCTGTAGCAAGCATACCAATTCCACAGCGCCGTCGAAATACCGCTCGATATCTGGAGAGCACATCCATATATCAGCGAACATTTGCCGTCTAACAGCAGGGAAACAAACCGACCATTACAGGATATGCCTTTTCATTGGTCTACCGCACGTCCGATGCGGCTCGGACTGACAAAGGACGACTTATCCACCTCCTTGCCTTAGGGCTGACCATCTCGCGTACATCCCATATAACCACGTCCCGGCAGTTAAGTGCCAATTACTACTCAGTAGTGTTGTAGTCGGCAACGCTGATTATATTGTTTTGATCTGCTATCATTCCATTAGCGAATGTGATATACTCGCTTAACACTGACCTGTAGATAAACACCCACATGATAGTGAGTGGCTCGGCGGTTTAGAATTGTGAGGCCGCTGAACGAAGAGAACTATCTAGTTGAGTATATCCTGAACGTGGGTGGCTAAATAAAGCACCTTGGTAGATCGATGGGCTGAACAACAATTTGCCACGAGTCAGCCTGCGATGGTGATCAGCTTCATCATCTAGGGTATCATGGACGGGAATCATTGCTACTCAGTCACCCACCCAGTGTAAATGTCGACCACTAGGCGCTGCAGATTGACAGACTCGCACAAGACCGCCGCACCCGCCGCTTCTACACATCCGCTGCTGATCGGTCAAAATTCGGCGACAAGAAAGATAAGAGGTACTCCCACACATTCCCATGGTATAGGTGGAATGATATGTGCCTTGGCGTTAAAATATTAAGGAGATCCCGAAATAGGTATTGTGTAGAGTTCGCCATAGTATCTATGGCTGAAAAGACGAGACGAGGGCCAGGGCTGAAGACGTGGAACGAGAAATGAGAGGATCCATGACGTAACTTGCCAGTCAGTAGCGTTCAAATTTCAGCGGCCCGTACCTATCACCGTTGGCGGCCCGAGTCGGTGATCGATCGCGCCTTCCCAACTATGGACTTTCAGTGAGGATGGCTGCCGATAATTGGCTGGAGTGACTGCAAATTTCCCCTTTGGTCTACTCTTCTTCCAAAAATCCGAAATGGCCACAGAGAACCCACGCATCCGTTTCGAGAAGTAGCCATACATGAATAGGAATTAATGGCTTCTAACGATATACGAGCGGATGCTTAGCAATGCCACGTCTTCAATAACGGCATGCTAGCGGATCATATCAATACTCAACATGGATTTTCAGAACGGAAGCGACCTTCTTGCCTGGAAGGAGTCACTCCCGAGCACAGAATCGCGCGGAACCGACTGCCTTCCCTCTGTCACAGACGCAGACGAATACGCGCGGAAGAATGGTCTGACGGTTGACAGCCTCCTTAACGATGCCTGGACAGGCCTGCTCGATCGGTCCTCTCTTATGACTGCGACTATCGTCCAGACCGAGACTGGTGAGCTCATTGAAGGCAATGAGCTACCAGAATGCCTCTTCCGCTCCATCATACCCATCCCTGAACAGCTGCAGATATCTTCACAGTCACTAAACCTCATTCAACAGGCTTGGAAGGCGGATAAAGAAGAGAAAGTGACCGATCTCATGACAGAATTGTTATTTCCCGAGACTACAAGAAACAAAAGTCTAAAGCTTGAGACCCCTCTTCTTCGGAGCGATCATGACATGGACTGCCGACGACTGGCTCGTGAAATAAAGACATTTCAAAAGGGATCTCTTCCAGACCACCGTCTTCCGCTTTTCCCAACTGAAGATGACAAAGGCGAAGGCCTTGTATTTACCCGAACCTCCGCCAAGCTGGACAAGGCCATGGTAAGGGCTTTTGAAAAAGAAAACATGAAAATTCGGAAAGAAACCATGCAGTACTTGTACGACACACTCAATGCAGACTGGACAGCAGAGGACCAACGCGACTATCTAGAGATTGTTTCGACTTACAACGGTGTAAGTAATCCAGCACCCACATTTGAAGATCTGGAATGAGCTGACACCTTCGAATACTAGATTATATCCCGAGACTACATGACTCCACCGCTGAGCCCTCCTACATATCTTCCAAAGTATTTAATCCCCGACGACGAGACTTGCGAGATACCCGAGCCAATAGACGCTAGCTTGGACTTGGAGTTAACCGCAGACATTGAGGCCGCGGACAAGAAACTTCTCGCAAAGGACGAGGAGTTCTGGACGACAGTAGTGTCACAAGACGTGCCTTCGCCTGACCGTTACGATAACATTGATGTGTCAGAAATGATCAGGGCAGGAGAGCTCCCATCACGCCAGTCCTCGGACTCGCCGAGGCCACTCACCCAGGACCTCAAGGTCGAAGTTCCCTTGATGCCAGATGACAACAATGCTGATATGATGAACATCCCGGCTAGAGTTATGGACCCAGAGGACCTGTCCATGGCCATGACGCTTGTCTCCCGATGTGATACACTGCCTTACACACCAAACACAGCCGACGGGGACTTCGCGGACTTTCTTGAGCAAAAAGCGATTATAGTGAAGAGGTCTGCCGAACAGGAGGAGCTTCAAGCGCTCGATGCCACAGCACGAGTGCCCATTCCAGTGATGGACTTCTCCCTCCCCCGAACAGACTGGGACGAGAACCTTGACGATGCTTCAATAATGTTTGAGTGGATCCAGGAGACTTCAGCAGTTGACTGGCGAGGCTACAAGTGGCCCTCCAAGAACAAACTAGCCGAACAGAGGATGGTATGGGTGCCGCTTGCTCACATGGGGGAGAAGAAACTCGTTTCTGAAGAAATCGAGATAGAGCCTGGAATTCTTGCATCTTTTCTGGAACGAATACCCGAAAAGGAAGTTGTGACAAGCGTCGACTGTATCAATAAGCAACAAGGGCTCTTGATGCTTCGCGAGGAAGATGACGGCGACGACGAAATCATGGAAGACGTTAGTAGCCCAGAGCACTTACCAAGTCTAAAACAGTTATCTCCGACACGTCTCAAGAAGACTGTACTGGTCACTGAGTCTGAAGCGCCGACCCCGGTTTCCCCAGACGACTTGACGACGCTTTTGGGGGGGAGGAAGCGCCAGCTGGACGAGCTAATGTGCCAGAGAAGTTCCCAACAGAAACAGGTTGGAGGCCCAATGACGATATCGCAGATTGGCGCTTCTGATATCATTTCATCCTCTTTGCTTGATTCCACAAACGTTTTGAGGAGTTTCGTGGGAGAATACACGGATTTCGAGCCGCTGGTAGAGAATTACATCGAGATGAACTATCCCAAGAAGCCCAAGCTCACCCATAGCCGCTTCTTCGGACCCGCACCAAACGCAAAACCAGATCATACCACCGGGACGCCGCAGCCCCGGGATGGCGAACCAGTGGGAGGGATGCTACCTCCGCCGAAGTTAGTCCCGGCTGTTGCCCCGGAATTCACTCCCCCGAACACTCCACCGAAAGTGATAGTATCGTCCGCCGTATCCAAGCTCCTAACTATACAGCTGGAGAAGCTGCTCCCTGGTATCTTGCTGATTGAGCGCGACTACGACAAGCACAGACCGCACGGCTGGTATCCTGGTTTGCGGTCGCCAAATGCAGATGAGGCAGATATCATCCTGTCGCCCGCAACGGGCATTATGATGACGACAATGGTCAGGCTTCGACAAAAGCCACTGCCCGGCAAAACGGGCCAGTTGGTGTTCCGAAACGTGGTGGAGAACGTAGCCACACGACATGAGCGTCTCGTGATTCTGGTATCTGAGGGTAATAAGAACAGTGGGAGCATGAGTCTACTGTCCCAGTCTGACGCCAAGGCCCTCGGAGAGTTCCACGCCTTTACCGTTTGTCTGCCGATAAAGACTTATGTGCTATACGTCGGCGGAGGCATCGAGACGCTTGCCAAATGGGTAGCTGCGACCATCTGCAAGTACGCGCACGAGAGCCTGCCCGTTCACGACCTCATGCTGCCGGTGGAGACGAACTGGGAGATGTTCTTACGACGGGCAGGGATGAATGTTTGCGCCGCTCAGGTTATTTTGGGACATTTCGAGGTCCCAGACGAAGAGCTAGCCATAGGAGGGGAGGGGCTATATGGGTTACCAAGATTCCTCGTGATGACGAGCGAGGAGAGAGTCGAGATGTTCGGGAACGTGCTCGGAGGGCGAAGGCTCCTGGATAGAGTCAGCCGGGCTATTGGTGAGCCATGGGGGCCACCGCAGGCAGTCAATGGCGTTTATTCCCAGCAGGGAACGGTATTTTCTCTGAGCGGAACCGAAAATGGAAGAATGTGATTGCACATAAAGGGTCTAGCTGTCTTGCGTACGCCGGAAAAGGAGTTGGCGATTTCCTCTGGGATACATATTTGCTTTGATACCCGATCGTGGTTGGCTTCAATGTTGGACGGATACCGAGAGGATCTAGACGAGCTTTAGTTTGCTGAATCTGTAGTTGCCAACAACAAGATAACCGAGATCCTCAATTGTACTGACTCGTATAGCCATAATATGTAAGCCTTTTGTCTCATGCCTCGATTCCTCCTTCATTCATGCTTGACCTGTTAGCATCTGGCGGAGTGCCAGACGTAATGCTCCAGACTTTAAGGCTTGTCTCCTGGACCACAATCGGTGGCTTCAAGTTCCTGAGCTGGCTTCCCCCTTCGTCCGAGCTGTCTGAGTCCGAATCTGAATCCGAATCATTCGTCTCTATAAACTCCCACGACCCCGAACACGTCGCCAAGACCGAGCCACTCGAGTGTATCGCCGCTGCCCCAATAGCCGACTCGTGCGTCCTCCTCTTCCACGACGGCTCAACAGCGCCAGCCTGGTTCCCAACCCCCTCCCAAACGGCCACACTCCCATCCTTCGTGCCAGCCCACACCTCGAAGCCCCCGGCAGACTCCGTCCCAGGAAACACATCACAACTCAGCCTCTGGTTCGTATCAACGCCATCCCGGCCCGTCAGACACGCAAGCAGCTGGTACGTGCCCCGCACGTCATACACCAGCAGACCCCTAGACGCCCGCTCGTTCACCACCAGATACCTCCCACAGGGCGACCACACCGTCTGCACGACGCCCTTGCCGCCGACGCGTGCCTCGGTCGCCGCGCCCGCGACGCTCCACGTCGCGACGCACTCGCCCGCGCGCTGCAGGTCGTATAGGCCCATGTGGCGCGTCCACGTGCCGGCGGCAATCAGCCCGTGATCGGCCTCGCCGCGGATCTGGGCGGCGAGCGCAGCGACGGTCCCGCGCATGCCGATGCCGTTGCCCTTGGAGATGTGGCGGGTGGAGGGGATGGTGGCGATGGAGAGCAGGGGCTCGCTGCTCATGGCGGACTCAGGGCGCGAGACGTCGTAGATGGCGAGGCGGTTGGTCGTGCCGGCGATGAAGTGGGTGCCTGGGGACGGCCAGATCAGAGCGGTGACGGGGAGGTAGGCTTCTGTTTCTTGCTTGATGAGGTTGAAGCTTGCTATTGGGGGTGGTTGGCGCGGTGTTGGTGTTGATGGTGCCGGGGACTGGCTGCCGTCGGAGGACGAGGAGGGGGAGGAGGGGGGATAGTCCTCGGTGACTGGTTGAGGGAATGCATGGCGCAGGTGGATGGGATGGTCTGAGCTGGCTGTGAGGATGACTTGGGTTGCTGGGTTTTCTAGGGCAAAGTAAGGGCATGGGGCGATGGCGTTGGTTGGCTCGGCAAGAACGAGCGTGCCGTGAGCTTTCAGGAGGACTGGCTCCTGCCGTGGTTCGAGGAGCCCCTCTGGGAGAACGAAGGTGCATATGCGGTTAGTGGATGATGAGGTGAAGAGCGTGGTTCCGTCGGCTGACCTGGTTGAGTTTTGTCTTGTTAGCAGGGACGATGGTGGAGGAGGTTTGAAGGAAAGAGCAAAGGTCGGTCTGGTATGATGTACTTACCACTGCAAGCTTCTGAAGAAGGAACGGTCGCCAATGTCGGGCTGGCGACCAGGGAAGGCGCCATCTGGGTTATCAGATGTGGCCAGGAGATTGAGTGATGGTTGCGCCATCTTGTGCTGATTGTAAATAATGGGGCGTGGTGATCTTCTGGAAGGGTCAAATTGTTGTGGGTGGAGCGTTTTGTTGAGACGAATCGTTTCAGGTTTTTAAGTATCAGACGACAGTTACTAAATTGCCTCGTTTTTGAAACTATTCACGCTCGTTCGTTCTTTCTATTCATGATGAGAACTGACTTGAAGGAGTCAAGCTCTGCTTGTATGTACCTTGATGGTTGATCCGCCGCAACTGATCAAAGACCTTGAAGCCAAGGAAGATGGCATGCTAGCCGCCTTTCACAACAATCAAGTACCTTTGCCGCGATAATTCACTGCACGGATACATAATCTGCAGCTCTCATCTAACAGGGTCTAACAGGGTGACAGACCCCTGTCCCGCCATCTTCACAACCGCGCTAGCGGCAGGCACCAGCTGGAGCTCCCCGAACGGGTTGGCTTGGCTGGCCGCATCGGGAGCTGTTTGGTGCATTCCGCCTGCCTGCCCTGCTGTCAACGTGAAAGGTGACGACGTCGCGACCCGAGCTGGCAACGTGGACTCGCTTGCGACATCAACTTAAAGTTTAATGACCCCTCATCACAAGATCCACCATCGTCCATCGAGGTCCATGCTGAGGAAATGCGGCACAAGCATGTCATAGTATAAAGACGTTCCCTCTCTCTCTTGGACAATCACTGCATCATCAGCCCGCCGGCCGGCCTCTCCCATCCGACCACTCGCCCCCGTCCCGAATACCCGCACCCGCCCCAGGAGCTACCTGGGTAGCGCTGGCCTTTGACAGTTGCAGGATAATCCTTTCCATATCGCTATCATGGAGGCTTTACTTGGCGAGAACATGTGCGACAGGCTGGGTGAAGTTGGGCTGGTTAATCTAATTGTTTCTATGTATGGTTGACCCCATGCCATGGCCTAGTTGGACATCTACTCAAGCTGACCTTCATCAACAGCTTTATTGTCGTCGGAATGCTCGTCAGCTACCTTCCACAACACGTACGAATTATCCAGAGACGCACCGCCGAGGGCATATCGCCGTACTTTGTTCTGCTCGGGACAACCTCCGCCACTTCGGCCTTTGCAAACATCCTTTTGCTCCCACAATCCCGACAGGACGTTGCCTGCTGCAAAGATCTAGATACATTCCATTGTGTTGCTGGTCTGCTCGGTATCGCACAACTAGGAGTTCAGTGGATTTGCTTCACCTTCATGTTGGTAGTCCCAATACAAATGGATGCGTCGGGTGCCAGTGCTGACCATATTTAGCTTTGTTTTGTTCCTTGTTTTCTTCCGATACAACCTCGCGACCGACCATGATAACGGCGAGCCAACCGAGACCCAGAACAATGAGGAGGTTGAGAACCAACCGAGGTGGCAGGACGCCATTCTAGTGGCGTCGCTCACCTTGGTACATGGGCTCGCAGTCATCGTCATCACAGGCATACTTGCCACAGTCTCACCTGGCGGCCTCACCACCTGGGCGAACGTGCTCGGTCTCATGGCCGCCATCCTCGCGGGCGTGCAATACGTACCCCAGATCTGGACCACATACCGCCTGAAGCACGTCGGCAGCCTGAGCATCCCCATGATGTGCATGCAGACGCCGGGCGGCTATCTGTTCGCGGGCAGCCTATTTGCCCGGCTCGGCTGGGCCGGCTGGAGCTCGTGGGGCATCTTTGTGCTGACGGCCACGATGCAGGGCGCACTGCTCTACATGGCCATTTACTACGAGATCCAGGCGCGCAACCGGCAAGACTCGAGGTCGCCGATCCAGACCCAAGCCCCCTCGCATCTGTATGCTAACGGCTTCGATGACGATACCCCCGGCCGGTTCACGTCGCACCCCGAGCACTACGCCGAGACCCCCGACCAGCTGCAGACCATCTTGGACCGCCAGGAAAGCGATGCAGCGGCCGAGACGGCGCCGCTGTTGAAACCCGGCGGCATTGGCGATCCTCACCGGAACTATGATACCAACCGGGGCTAGTCAAACAGGAAGGTGGTCCCGTATTGAGGAAGTCTTGATGTTTTTTAAATCGCGGATTGGAAGCAGGCAGGTTATCGTGTGGAGCGCGCTGGAGATACCAATGGAGTTGCGATGAATATTGCTTGCGTCTGCACCGCATTCGCGGGCGTTGTTTTCAGAGGAGATTTGGAGACGGCATTCCATGGCCGTGGCTGGTTGCCTGTATATAACGTGGCTCAATCTGTAGTTAACGGGAGGTAGTGGCAAAAGGGCATACTTTAGGCAGGCTGTCAATATTCTGCATTTACTTTACGTTATTCTGTTCTTCTTTTGCTTTGGTTTTGCTGCGTGGATGGCCTCTGCGGATGCGAAAATTGCAGTGCACCTGCGGACTGCACGGATTCTGGCACAACCAAAAGAGTCTAGCGCTACTGCGCACTGCACCACTTTTACTTTACTGCACCCCACAGTACGCCGCCAAGCGGGCAAAATGGCAATAACCCCGCCAAATATTCCAACGGGACTATGAATACCTATTACAAGCGTCAAAACATCTCTACAAGGTCTGGCTTGAATATTATATTGCATACATATCTGGAAAGCCATCACGTAGGAGAGTGTCATAATGTAGTCTTAACCTATTAATATGTAACATGGTAGAGAAATGTGGCTGTTGGTAGCTTCGATTTGCAGTATGTACATTACTTGATTCCCTATATTTTTGCCACCCACTTTAGCTCACTTACTTCGAGGAATACAGGTGGCCGAAACACGCAATGGTATTCTATTCTAGGTTATACTTCGACCTGATAGCATGACATGCCTGTGAACGTCATTATTGCTACCCATCTTTTGAAACAGAAACTGAAAGATTTCGGAGGGTTTGGAAATATAGGGTTAGGGTTAGTTTGACACTCGTGCCGCCCTCAAGCTCCATATCCTTCAAGGCATTGACGGACCGTCATCAGCACTCCATGCATTTATCTTTCTCAAACCGAAAACAGACAGCCACCACCACCACCACCACCAACATCTAGATGCCTTTCAACCCAAGGCTGCGGGGCCTTCTCTGCGAATATCCTCCGACTTTAGATGACTGTCTATACCAGATAATGGGATTCGGATTGTTTCATAATCTGACCGTTGGAGATGCGCCTTCCTCAGACCCAACAAACTTTTGGTCAATTGAGGTTGTCTCTCTGATCTAATACGTTTCGTCTGAACTTTCACCAACTGCCTTGTCATTTCTTCATGTTTGAGCACCGCAATGCTTGTGCAATTCCACAAAGAGTTGCCACGCGAACGAAGCGTTCTACCCCATCCTACAGCCCCGCGTTTTTGTGCTGGCGCCGCTTGGTCGCTTTTGGAAAGTCCCAAACACCTTGGGGGGTTGAAGTCTGTTCGCCGGTGATCCCCACAGAGATTCTCAGAGCTCTTTTTGCCCAGGATAATATCGTCGAGTGTCGAGCGTGGGACCAAGGCAAAGCGAGGCGAGATGAAGTCGGGATTTTTGCATCACCAAACCGCCCCGTGTTTTCTTCCCGGTCCCTTCCCGTTTGAGCGGCAACAGATAATTCTCCGGCAAAAGTCGCCGGTCAGGCACACCTCGCTCCTTTGCAATTGAACGCCAACAAACATCAAACAATAATATATATCTCCCGGTCGCTTGTGGATGGGCGCGTCCGGTCAATATTGATTATGGCGACGCGACATATGGTATCCCCTAGGCGGGATGTTTTCCTCACCCGAAAAAGGGAGGGACAGATTGGCACGGAACGAGAGCTCACTCGCTGAGAAGTGATCTCCCTACATGGAACAGCTCAGGCGGAGCCTCGTCACCCTCGCTGTCTCAAGTGGCATTTTATCCGCCACACCTTTTGGCCTCTGTGGCCCTCCGTTCCAAGCCACGGGCAGAATAGCCTCGTCTGCTTTTGGTGCGCATGTCAAACAGAATCGTCCGGCTGTTCATGGTCGATCAGGTGCCGCCGTGCGGTGCTCGCAGTGCTAGGCAATATGCATTCTTCGTCCCCTCTTTCCGTCCTCTCTCTGTGCCCTTCTGGGCCGCCACGCCGCTCGCGATGCATGAGATTCGCAGAGACGATAGATTTCCGTATAAGGAGTCATTTGTATCCACCAGTCAGCCACTGTCGTGCCCTTTCTGGTTCTCTTCTTGTTCTTTCTGCAAAATTCTGTCTCTACTGTGTCTCTGTATCTTCAAGTCTCTTCCTTGTAATGTTTTTTACTCACACTCTTTATACTACACTGTGACTACCAGCCACCACTCGCCATCTATTCTACTAGTTCTACAGATAAGTTCACGACGCAGGCTGTCCCGACCTAATCTCGACCCATGATGCAGCCGCGGGGATTCGTCGTCGAGCGAGTGAGGGCGAACCGACGACAAGACAGACAGGACCGGCCGGACCGTGACAGACCAGACCGACAAGGTTCTCCACCCTGTCCTAATGGAAACGGGACACAGATAGGGGTTTCTCAACGGTTCACAGTCTTCTGCAACACAAACATAGATGCAGATACCCTCGACAGGATAGAGGCATTCGATTTCGCGGCGTGCGTGGATCTTTGTTCGTCATTTCACCCAAAGTGCGAAGCTGTCTCGTTTGATGGCTCAAACTGTCAACTCAGGGCAAACCTGAAGCCAGAGAACACACGTCCTGGGAGGAGATTTGACGCTGCTGTCGGCCTCTTTCCTGGGGCGACTTCGAACTGCCCGACGTTGGGTGCATCAGCGACAGTGGGACCGAGCACCAGCTTCAGTCCCCTCTGTGGGACAATCATCGCTGGGTTTGACCTGGGTCAGAACTTTGCGCCGACTTTCCAAGACTGCATGGGACAGTGCGCAGCTACGACCAACTGCGCAGCCTTGTCTTTTGACGCAAGCCAGAACCAAGGATTCAAGAATTGCTACTTGAAGTCGGCGGTGACCAACTCCAGTGCCACTGCTCCGGATCTCAGCATCGACTCAGCCATGCTCCAGAGTGCCGCTCAAGTCGGGAACACACCGGCGCCGATAAGTGCGGCTCCTGCTGCACCCGCTGCTCCCGTTGTCCCAGCAGTTCCTGTTGTTCCCGCGGTTCCCTCGGTCGCTCCAGCAGTCTCGGTCGCTCCAGTAGTATCGGTGCCCGTCCCAGCCGCACCGACCACGGCTGCTGCCGCTCCTGCGGACCCAGGCGTAACAACAATCCCACTACCGCAACCAACCAGTGCTGGCAACGTTGTGTTCTTCACACCCCCGGGCGGCACCGCGGCTCCTGTTCCCGTTCCCGCTCCCGCTCCAGCCCCAGCCGCTGGGAGCACAGATGTCGCCAGCCCAGATGCCGCCCCTCCAGCCGCTACAGCAGCTCCCGAAACACCGTCGGTGGGAATAGATGGCGGCGTCGTTCCGCTAGCGCCATCCCCGACCACTCTTGACCTTCCGGTCAGCAGCAGTGATAGTAGCAGCGTCACCGGTGGCGTCTCAGCCACCCCTGACGCCGCGCTGGACGGCAGCGGCGGGCAAGCCTCGTCCAACGCCTGGATCGCCGCCCCGGTCGTGGGCAGCATCGCCGCCATTGTTCTCATCGTGATGTCATTCATCATGCTGCGAAGAAGGCGGAGCGCCGCCGCCCGCGGTGGCAATCGCGAGCCGCGGCGCAAGTCTAGCATCTCGCGCCCCTCGCCGGTCTCCACGCTCTTTACAACATGGCTGCCGCGGTCGCCGGGGCGTGCTAGCCGAAAGATGGGTAACTTCTCGGAAGTGACTGGGAACCAGCAGCCGCGAGGTGGTGGTGGTAGTATGCGGAACAGCGTGGTAGGGTTCTTGAGGCCGTCGGCGGGGATGGAGAGGCTGGATGATATTGAGGAGAGCGGAGGGGAGATGGAGCAGAAGCGGGAGAGGGGGGAGAGGGAGAGTCAGAGGGAAAGCACGCCGGTGTATGAGGTGAAGAATGGCAAGGTGGAGTTGAGGAATAGTTTGAATGGGCTGGGGCAGAATAGATGGTCGTAGGGGTTTCTTTTATATTCTTTGTTGTTGTTCATGGTTGTATAAACTTAGTAATTATATCCTGGCAGGTACAGGGCCTTTTTTTCTTCTGGATGTTTGGGGGTGGAATTTGATACCATCAAAAAGTTGGGTCTGGGATGGGAAGGCATGGTGGGATTGGGAAACTGGAAAGGGGTAAGGGGTAAGGGGTTGGTAGGCGATATCGGTATATGGGTGGTCATTTTCAGCCAGGAGTTTTTAGGATAGCTACAAGATATCAAGACCTTTTTTATCGATAAATTCTCTTCTTTCGTATACCAACAGAGTGTCAGAGATTGCCATCTCTTTTTGTTTCTTATTTAGTAGGCAATTGGTAGGTATGATGTTGGAGCCTTCGAGGCATCAGTTCATGAGTGCCCCACATTCAGGTCACACCCCCTAGCCTACAGTGGTGTACCGTTGTTGCCCCACCATGACATCCGACGCAGCAGCTGCTGAGAAGAGCTTCTTGGGGGCGTGTTTGCGCTGAAGCCGTGATTGGCCAGCGGACGCTCACCTTCGTCATGTGCACCCAGGTCACCGGTGTGCCTGGTTTGTTAGTGCATTGGCAGTGATTGTCCCACGATTTCGATCAGTTTATCGCTATCAATACTTGTGCCTCCATCCGCAGGGAACGAGAGATAGTGACCACCCCTGGTGGGAAGCAGGCGGCAGCTCGGTATGACTCCAGACAGTGAGGTCCCGGAGATAGCACGTTTGGCCGTGCACTGGCGGCTGGCATTGTGGTGTGTCATGGACAGGTAGCTGCCGACCAGGCAGAGTCCGGTGGGTGATCCCTTTGTCCGCTTTCTACCCTTCTGTTCTCAACTCCGTGATAATCTTGAAGTCCTACTATTGTCGGCATCAAGGGGAGATATTTCCTACTCTATTGTTCTGTTTCCTCATCATCGTATTATTATCACCTCGTCTTTTCAGTTTCCTTGGTCTTGCATTCCATGATTGCATTGCATTGCATTGGCCACTCTCTGAATTTCCTCGTCTTTTCCACCAACCTAGAGCATCACCTACCCGTTAGATAACGACAATGGCTGTCACCAAGCTCCCTCCTCCGCCCGAGAGCGACGATGAGCAGCACTACCCACAGCCGCAGCAGCAGCAGTCCGCTCCGACCCCCGGACTGGCGCCGTCGCATTCTCTCCACCACCACACGGTATCAAATGCCTCGACGGCGTCGGTCGACATCGAGGCTTGGACCCTCTCGGCCCTCGACTCGCTCAACATTGCGCCCATCGGCCGCCGCCCCAGCAGCGCCCTGTCAATCCCGCTCGACGACGAAGCGGCCGACGACCACGCTCTCACCAATGGCGGCATGAAGCTGCGCAGTGCCATCAATGCCGACAGCTACGGCGCGAGCATCGCCGCGCCGCGCGGCGCGCCCCAAACCTCTCGTGAGACCACGAACCTCCGGCAGGCGATGCGCAAGGGCAAGGAGGGCAGCCGGCACAAGCGCCGATGGGAGAATGGTCAGTAATTTAGAAGAACACATCCAACAGAAAGCAGAAGTAGCGGCAGGGTATGCTAACTGGTATGTATCCGTACAGACCACCTCCTCGGCGTCCCCAACGCCCAACCGCCCCTCCCCTCCGACTGGGAAGTCCACCCGACCTACCCCGTCCTCCCCACCGTCCCCTACCAGCTGGCGCAGTACTGGGACAAGGGCCTGCGCGAGCGCGCCGAAGAGCGCAAGGCCGCCTTTGCCGCCCACCGCAAGAAGCTTACTCTCGTCGCAACCACTACCACTGCCCCCGGCGCTGCCGGCACTCCGGTTGTGGCTGTGACTGCGCGGGCCGACGTCGGCAAGGTGCCCAAGGACCTGCGCGCCAAGGCGAAGCGCACCCCCGCCGTCAAGTCGTGGCTGCGCGTGCTCGAGGAGCCCGTCCGCGCGTTCCTAGTCGAGCGCGGGCTCGTCGCCAAGCAAGAGGAGCCGGAGCCGGCGCTCGAGAAGCAGCAGCAACAGGTGGTGGTTGAAGATCGGAATAGCAGTGATGAGATGGACACCGAGGATGAGGAGATTGTCTTTGTCGGGCGGAATGGTACCATGCGCGAGGGCAGGGGGTGGAACAAGACGGGTGCGCCTGCGCCTGCGCCAGTGCCAGTGCCGGAAAAGCCAAAGCCGGCAGAGCGGGAGAAGCTGGCGGGCATGTTGCTTGATACGTCGGGGGATGATGATTCGGGGCTTTCAGGTGAGTTTTGTTTCCGTCCCTCCTATGGAATATTACCATGCACATCGCTGGGATTGACCACTCACCATGTGTTCTAGGCGTTGGTTGACCCATTCCATCTCCGACTACTACGGGCTCGACTCTAAGTCTGTCACGGTGGGTAACCCGGCCCGACGCGTTGTCTACGTCGGCGTCAAACACCTGAGCCAGCTCCAACATACGCCCCTGATTCGATCCGCGCTTCCGCCGCCGCTCTGGGAGATGTTCTGAGGGGGTGATGCTCCTGCGCTGTCTTTTTCAGTTTGTTTCATGAGTACGATACGATACTGTCACTTTATATATGTTTTGATAAGGGGTAGGAAGAAAGAGGTACGATGACGAAAAAGTGTATCACTGATGTTCATTCAGCATTGTAGACAAAGGCCTTTGCCCTTCTTTTCAGTCGCGTTCAGTTGCTACCTACTTATCTTCCTTATCTACTTACCTTCCTAAAGTTGGTTGTTTCAACACTCATTTTTCATACTTAATATATCTACAAATATTTCTTCTCGCGACATTGTCACACACAATTCCAGTGGTTATACATGTCTAGGCTTGCAGATAACACCGTTTTCTCCTGCCTTGGCTTTATTCTTGCTGCATTCCGCTGCTCACTTTTGACTAAACAGGCGTTATGTCCTTGCTTGGACGCGGCGAGCCCCTTAACTCGGGCTCAATACTGACAATCTTGCCTCAAGCCACTTTTGCGTCTCATAATGCAACGGAAAGCAGAGCTCAGTCGTCAGCCCATATACTCGAGGACATTGCAATGCCCTCTCATCACTCTCAACACGGTTGCAAGCTATGAGGCCTGGGCTCAGCTTGTTGGGGGATATGAAAGTCTGGTTACCCTGGCTGGCTTGTCATGACCTTCAGTCTTCCAATCCCGATGGTGACAAGAAGAAGGGAAACGAAATGCCATAAACCTCGGCATCTCCATGTAAGCTTCCTATAACTCTCGGCTCTGCATGGTCTTTTCCACCATGCTGAGATGATGCGGATATTTCCAAACCCAATCACGACCCAGCTCAACCACCATCACCGCCGTCCTTCGCCCTAAACTCCAGTATTGCAACATGAAAGCTCGGATGTTTGCGCATCCTAACCGCCAGCTCCGTGGTCGGGCTCAGCTCAAACAGCCACGAGCGAAGCGGCGCGGAACCACCACCAGCAGGCAGCTCCACAGGGAGGAGATCTTTCTCTGACGTGATCCCGTCCGTGTCGAGGCCCTGCACAAGGCCGACTTGTATCCATTTCTCGCTGTAGTAACGGCTCTTGAAGGAAGCCAGCGGCGCCGTGGCGGGTCGGATGAGCGTGAAGACCAGCAGGAAGGACAGCGACGGGTCCGTCCTGTGGCGGAAGGCCATGGCACGGCTGACGCCGGCCTTGTGCATGAGCGCGAAGCAGGGCCGCAGGCTCAGCGACGCGTAGTCAGTCATCTCCCCCAGCGGTCGAGATACCAGCAGCCGGGCGCGTCGCAGACTGTCTCGGGGATGGTGTGGGTGAACTGGTAGGGTATCAGCTTATCCCCCTCTGTCTCTGTCTTTGTATCCGTCTCTGTTAGTAGTAACTGATCTGGAAAGCGCACGAGACACTTTGCCCAGTTGGGGAGCGGCTGCTGGTGGAGGACTTCGGACCCGGAGAGCGCGACGTGGAGAGTGCATATGTTTGCGGTGAAGAGGGGGAGCATGCGGCCGGGGACGAGGAAGCGGCTCGGGAAGTGCACGCGCTTCATCAGACCTGTGGCGTCGCGGCAGAGGACGATGCCGATGGTATGTCGGCGGTGCTTCATGCAGCCTTCCAGGATGACCAGGGCGATGCTCCGCCCCGTGTGCTGCAGGAAGCCAAAGTCGAACTCGCGGAACGCTCTGTCATGGGCGTAGGACTCGCCGAGGCCGCGGGGGAAGTGGATCAGCTCGGCCGTCTGATCTCCCTCGGGGTGAACAGCGGTCGACGAGTCGTCAAAGTTTGTGATGTCGCCGAATGCTTTCAGGACCATTGGCGGACCTCCAGGCGGCGGGGGCTCAACCACGCCGACCTGCATCCTCAACGACGACCCGATGATGTCGTGACAGAAGCTATTAAACTGATTATCAAGCAACGTCGCCGCGCGACCACCACCACCACCACCACCACCACCCCCGACAGAGGGAAACGGCGGCTTCCAGTCGATATCCCCACAGTCCTCAAACATGGCGGGCGACTGCGCCAGCACGCCCCCGATGACGCCGTGCGAGTCGGGCGACGCCCAGGCCAGGATGCTGGGGTCGTACGACTGCCGCATGATCTCGAGCTGCAGCCGCTTGAAGGCCTTTTGGCCCTCGCCGTACAGCAGCGGCATGTTGACGCCGAACAGGCCCATCAGGCAGTAGGCCTCGTCCTCGACGCGCGACGTGTGCCGGGCCGACGCCCACGACAGCCGCTGCGCGACGCTGAAGTCGGTCCAGCTCTTGTCCATGGTCAGCACGTCGACCTCGATGCCCGTGATGTCGTAGATGTCGAGGCTCAGCGTCTCGCGCGTGCCCAGCTCGCGCCACTCGCTGTCGTAGAATATCACCTCGAGCGGCGCCAGCAGCTCCTGCAGCGTCCAGCCGCGCGTGAACCACCTGCTCTTGACGAGGAGCTCCCACATGGCATCTGATCCGGGCTTGGGGATTTGCTGCTGTTGTTGTTGTTGCTGCTGCTGCTCCTCCACCAAGCCTGACACCGACACCGACAGTGACAGTGACCCTGACAGCGACATGTCCATCGGCGTCGCTACCCCTTTCACATCGCTCAGGAACACATAGCACACCTCGGCGGCCTGGTACCACTTGAACATGGAGTTGATGGCCTCGGACAGCTCTGCGCTCGACGACTTGTCGATGCAGCACGTGTCGATCCAGACATAGCGGTATCCCTCGCTGCGCGCCTTGGCACAGCATCCGACGATTTTGGAAAACCCTTTTTTGGCTTTAACGACGCTGCCATTCAGGGTGATGTCCTGGAAGCTAACCTCACCGTCGCCCCATGTGTGCGAGAGAATGGCGTAGGCGGCCTTTGGACCGCCCTCGAATAGCTCGAGCTGTAGCGTCTCGACATTGAGGAGGCGCATTTGATAATCGTCACTTCCCAAAATAGGGGGGAACCAGACACGACGAGACAAGAGGAAGGGGGGGGGGGGGGGGGAGGGGGGGTCAGCCAAGCCAAGCAAGCCCACACCGCTCAATCTAGCCACCACACGAAAGGTGCAAAATGGAAAGTTGAAATCATACGTGGATTTGGCATTATTTCCGCCCTCAATGCGGTCAAGTTATAGTTCTTGCCATTTGCAAAGAGTACCAAAAAGGGGCATGCCAATGTGTTTTGAGGCTAAGATCGTCGCATGATGGGGTTCCGCTTTTACAGGGGGGAAAAGACACGAATTTGAGGATTCCTATCTTACCTAATGTCGCATCTCGAAGCTACTGGACTGGGTATTGCCCCTGAATCTCCACGTCTTGGACCTTGCAGGCCGAACGAATGAGCAAGTTATTCCAATAAAACATCAAATAGAAAATGATCGGAATACACTCAACGCTGATCTGGATATATGACTTCTACTATTTCTTCTTAATGAGGTCTCTTCTTAATTTAGCTATACTATGAATCCTTGCTCGTCTGTGAACCACACAAGCCTTCACTGCTGCAAATCTTGACACGATGTTTATGGAAGCGTCTCGCCAGTATCTCGAATGTAATATTCACAGTACAAGAATCGTATATATAGAACTATGGCTAGAGAATCAATTTGTTACTGTCGGCAGGCAGAAAAACCCGCACAGAAAAAAAGGGGAACACCCAATCCCGAGTCCAATCGTGTACGCCGCCCAGCTCCCGTTTGTATCCAATTCTCACCCCTTACTACCACAAACCACCAAACTACACTCACTCAAACAGAGACACCCAGCGCCGAGTTAAACGCATCAGCCGCCGCCTGGCCACTAGCAGCCTGCGCAGCCGCAGAAGCAGCCTCGCACGCCTGCACCGTCTCCTCGCTCGCCTTGCACGAGCTCGCCAGCCTCGAGCACGTGAAGTCGCTAATAATCTTGATGTTCAGCGCAGAGCCGTGGTTGAAGTCGGCATTGTTCGCGCTCTGGAAGCTCGCCTCCTTGCGGCCGTCGAGCCCGACGGCGAACTGGATCGCCGGGCTGCCGCACGCGCCAAAGTCGAGCGCGGCCTGGCGGCGAGCCTTGGCGAAGCGGCGGACCTTGGCGTTGCTGGCAGCCTCGCACGCCTGCTGCTGGGCCTCACACTGCGCGGTGCCGCCCTCGATCTGGCCAGAGTTGGCGGCGTTGGAGCAGGCGTTCTTTTGCACGGAGCACGAGCGCTGGATGGCGGCGCCCTCGTTCAGGAAGGTGCTGCCTTCGACGGAGAAGGGGCGCTCCGAGGCGCTGCTGATGACGGGGGGAGCGGCGCCGCCGAGGGCGCCGGTGAAGGACTGCACGTTGACGCTCGCGGTGGCTGTGGCCTCTTCGGCAGCGCCGGCGGAGGCGCCGGCGGAAGCGTCAGCGGCAGCAGCGTCAGCAGCAGGGGCGGTGGCAGGGGCGGCAGCACAAGCTGACATGGACGTTAGCATTCCAGTTTCCAGGACAAGTTAGGGTATGTTGGACATACCGGTGTCGGCATTGCCGGCGGCAGCAGCACCTCCGACGACCGCGATATCAGCCACTGCGGCTTGAATATCGGCCTCGGCAACCGCCGGGGTCAACAGGTTCAAGGAGATGATGCAGCCAACAGCATCATCAGCATCGTTGCAGGTATTGCCTTGGGCGGTCGGGTCACCGAGCTTGGTTTAGTTAGCAACTGCCTTTCCCGATTTCGTCTTGGATCGGGGCTTCCTTACCTCGCCGGGCGCAAAAGTGGCGCTCTGAAGAGCAAGGAGGGGATCGGCCCCGATAGATGCCAGCTGCTTGGCAACCTCAAGCTCGAGAGCCGCATTACCAGAGGCCTCGGGCGAAGCGGGATCCTGGTGCTGGGTGAGGGCAGCGATCTCGGGGTTGACGGCATCCACGCCGACGCAGAGCACACTCGCCAGGCCGACCGAGCCAGTGTTGCGCTCGAGGGCACGGAACAAGATGGCGTTGATCTGGCCCTCGAGATCACCGGCGGCCTTGGCGTTGGTAAAGGCCTGGTCGGCAATAATCTGCTGGAGACAGTCCAAGTTCTGGACATTGGGAGCACCTTCGGCGGCAGCCTTGACTCCCAAGAGACCGAAGACGGTGTCTTGGATCTCGAGAGGGTTGTTCAGCTGAAGGGCCGTGTTGGTGGCGCGGAGGATGGCCTCGTGCGAGTGTTCCTGGGGAACCTCGCGCTTCGCCATCTTCATCGAGTAGACCGGGATCTCACGCGCCGAGACCACGCCCGCCAGGGCAACCAGTGCTGTTGCGTACTTCATCTTGTCGTAAAGTATTGTGTAAAAAAGAAGGTCCGGCCTGTCAAAGGTAGAAAAATAACTTGTTCCAAAAGAGCGTAAAGAAGAGCAAAGTTCACAGAACTGAAGCAGAAAGTAAAGAATGGAAGACGACAAGATTGTGAGGGCAGAAAAGAGAAGATAAAGAGATCCATTGCAAGGCTGGATATGTCTTATATACGGCATGAGGGCAGCACACAACAGCCATGACGATCGGACTGGACTTTAGTCGTCTCATGCTGAGCGGCATGGTACCTGAGAGATCACTGACCCTTCGCTAAGGGGTCTTCTCCCGGCGATCAGAAAGCGCGGCAGAGGCGTCGTGACATGACGACCTTGTGCCTCTGAGCCGCTGCCCTGGAAGAGGACTGCCGGCTGCACTGCAATCCGGAACGAGATACCTCATCAAGGGCTGGTACGATATGCTTGATTGGGTGTGGCTGCTTTTGAGTGGAAATGAATGACGTTGCGGGGGCAAGTCCCATCCCACACATCAACCGTGTGATAGATACAAAGGAGGACTGACGGCTTGGACCCCCTTGTCATTATCTCGGGTAAGAAAAATGGCAGATCGTGGTCCGTGGAAGCCCAAGAGAAAGAGGATCTTCCTTGAAGTTGGGCTGTAAAAGGAAAACATGGCAGCTTGGCGTTAGGGAGACCTTTGCTCCTGGACACGACCCCTTTGGGTTAGGGTATTGGTCTTGAGCCACCAAACTGCAGCAAAGTCGACCACTGCTCTGAAGGGACATGGAAAAAGCAACAAGGTAGCCCAAGATTTGAAGGCGCCCGTTCATTGCGAGACTGCCAAGAGATTAGCGACAAGCAATCGCAGCAGCGACAAGAACAGCAGCGGCAGCCTTTCTGGACGAGGAAGCGTTTCGAGAAGGAGAGGTGCTCTCGCGGATAAATCAGATCAGACGGAACTTGGGACGCTGCTTGTCTCACCTGCCTTGTCCCCAAGGAGCCGCATGCACAAAACCAACGGGAAGGCCTGTGAGTGGTCGAACCTCTCAGTTGACAGGGAAAGTGTGGGGTAGCAGGGGTCCTGCTTTTGGGAAGCCACGACGGACTTGTTGCTTTTGACTTACTCACGTACCTCTTCTCACAACCACTATCACACTTATCTGCAAAATTTGGTGGCAGTGTGTTAACGGAACGGTTTGCCGCTACTTGTGATGAGCTTTGACATGACGGGACAAAACATCAATCCCCATCACCCCCCGCCCAACCACATCAACCAGAGTCAAAGACGAACAACATTGCGATCTCCTCTGAGGAGAGGGAGAGCTGACAGTCAGACTCAGGCGCCAAACGGAAACACCGGGTAACTTGGAAGACTTGGACATCAGACGAAACGAGATGATAGGGAGCTATCCTTACTTGCTTTGCATTTATCATCTGTTGAGCCATCAAGATTATGTCAATGAGATGAATGATAGTAATAGGTAGCTCTGTTGGCTTTCATCAAACCTACTACCTCTTCATACGTATGTGCTCGCAATAGCAAACGTGTCTCTCAGAACAAGCCGGAAACAAATAACATCAATTCTTTTGCTGCGTAGCGTAGGAACGGCGGCCCGATGAGATCGATGGTTGAATGGGACGTAAATCATCACGCTTCATTACCCCCACAGATGAGTAACAATATCTAAGCTGGTGAGATCAGGGCAGTCAAAACATCCAAGGCATGAAGCCGATGCCGTAATGCCCTGATTACCACAAGCGAGGTGTAAGTGCCAGGTCAAACGGGCTTCTCACCATCTACCAAATATGTGCGAATGGTGTCCAAGGTATGATCTACCTTCAGGGGTACGTGTGTGTGTTGTTGGTGTTCCAGTTAGAGAGAACGTGCATGCCAACGGTGAAGGAAAGAAAACAACGGGAGATGGAAAACGTGCTTTCCAACATACACCAAACTGTTGTCGCCAGGTACCGTCTCTCAAGATGATCATGTGGTCCGTTCACTAAGCACATACCAACAGCTCCAAACCAAATTGCCATGATGCTTTGGAGCCGAGCTCTTCACCCAAGTTTTGACATCATTTATCCGGTTCCGACGGCTACCATGTGCGCGCAACATTCTCTTACTCTTGCTTCTCTTTCTTTTTCCAGCACCTAGCCGGTGGTACTTCTTGCTGTTTGGCAGATCCATCTCTAGTTCCAGTGGCTCTGTCGGCTATTCCCACCATCTGCCGCAGAAGCGCTGGCCCATCACGACAATCGTCGCCCCAAAACCATCTTGACCTGGCTCAGGTGTGTCAGATAAGATGTCCTCGTGACATGAGGATCCTTGGCAGACTGTTGAGCGCAGGAACTCTCATTTTCTCTCTCGTTCGCCACACCAATAACCTGCCTAAGTTATAGCAAAAGCCTGGTTCGCTTGAAGCAGATGAGAAACAACGATTAGCAAAGGCCTGTGCAGCCAAGTTTGTCAATCAGCATCACCAAGGCAGGGGAAGCGATATGGAAATCCGAGATTCCGATGTTTTGTCTTTTTGGATGCTCCAGTGTCTTTTTTTGTACAATGGCCCATTTGACCAAGAGCACGTCTAGGAAGAAGTAAGAAAAACAAAAACACACAAAATGCCCAATAACCAAGCCAAAACACGCGCTCCGTGCTTTGTGGTGTCTAATAGGTGGTGTCTGTAGTGGTAAAGGGGAAAAGCCGGAATCGGAACCGCGACGCGTCTTTATAATGAATTCTTTCGTCACCACTCCCCATACTAATACATTCCCCCTCTATTCTTCTTCCTCCCTTTAACCGATAATAAGCTTATCCTCCTCGGGGAAGTCGTACGCGGGGATTTCGAGGTTGAGAGGAGCGGGTCCTTTCCTTATACGGCCGGAGATGTCGTAGTGAGATCCGTGGCAGGGGCAGAACCAGCCACCGTACTCGCCAGCCTCGCCGATGGGCACACAACCCAAGTGTGTGCAGACACCTATTGTTGACCAATTGTTAGCCTCGGCTGCCCATATCTGCCCGCTTCAAATCCACAAGTAATCCACCGAAGAAACAACATACCCAGCATGACAAGCCACTCGGGCTTCTTGACGCGGTCCTCGTCGGCCTGGGGATCTCTTAGTGACGCAATGTTGACCTGATTGGCCTCGTCGATCTCGCCGGCGGTTCGGTGGCGGATGAAGACGGGCTTGCCTCTCCACTTGATGATGACCTGTATTCCGGCATTAGTCAACGTCTCTCGCCCTTGCAGTCCTCCAGTGGGCCACCGAATGGCGGTTCGCCAAAAAAGACATCACGCCACGCCACACTTACGTTCTTGCCCTCGGGAATAGCGGCGAGGTCAACCTCGACCTTAGCCATAGCCAGAACATCGGCCGAAGCAGCCATGTTCTTGAGGAACTCTGGACACGCGCGATCATCGTTAGCTGTTTTGCTCTCTTGTCCGCGCCCCCCAATTGCCAAACTGCCCATGATGCAGCCCCTCCAATCCCCGGACTAGACCTGAAGCCCAGTCCCCCTGAAGCCCAGTCCCCCCAGCTACCCAACCAATTGACGCCTTCCCTAATTCCCCGTCTCATCCTCATCTCCTGGCTCTTACATCTCTCTTCCCTGCCTGCCTGTGCCCGCTCTCACTCACCTTGAATCGTAGACTTGGCGCCGGCAGCCGAGATGGCGCCCATGGTGCCGACCAGAAAGTACGAGATCAACTGGTTCGAGCTTCCGCTGCCCTTGGACATGTACTTGCTGAAGTCGGGGATCTTGCTCGACTTGGACTCGCCCTTGAAGGGGCTCTCGAAGCTGCTGGAGGAGGCATCACGGACGACGGGCGAGGTGCTAATGGCGCGGGCGGCGGTCGCGGGCGTCAGGCGGAGCGCGGCGGAGCGCGCGAGGGCGCGCGATGCGGTCGACAGAGACGCCATTTCGGAGGAGGTAAGAAGGAAGCCTAGGCTGGGTAGAGCGGCGGGCGTGGGTTCGATTGGAGGGGCGGTGGCAGCGATTGAAGCTCGTCGTCAGAGGCCAAAATAACCAATTCAACTGAGGTTTTTCTGGGCCGAGCTCTCGTTTCTACACTTCCACACTTTGCCGGCTGCACGGACTGTCCCGTGGCCTGGCTAGTCGGCCTGGGTGGCGGCCTGAGGCAACAAAGCTGTCATCATTGGCTCATCTCTGATTGGCCAATCCAGACTCCGGTTTCCTCCGCGGCCACTCGAACCACTCACCAGCCAGCTGTGGTTAGCACCTATTATTGGGAGCTCCAAGCTCCAGCAAACGTCACCATAAAATCCGAGCTTGCTTGCACGAACTGGCGAGACCAGGTGGGCATCCATTTCACGTCTGAGGTGTTAAACACCAATTGAAGCAGTCGCTATTGTTGACATCCTCTAAACGTCTCCGACATGCACTGTCATTTACTATCCAGATATTTTCCTCTCAATTCCCTTCATCAATGCATGCGCCTCAGCTCCTCCACCATGTTCCGCATGTCTTCCGCACTCGGCCCAAGACCCTGACATATTATCGTTTGCGTCTGCTCGTCAACGTCTAAGAACCTCTCTAACAACTCCCCGTCCACGAAGCGGAATGGCCCTTCGCCTTCTCGTTCCGCGTTTCTAAATGCCCTGTATCTATTGAACTCGATACCCCCGGCCGTCTTGATCACACGTGCGAGCTTCTCTTGAAAATTTAGGAGAAGATCTCGAAACTGTGGCGCGATAGTGCCAAACATGTAAATACCGCCCTCAACCTAATTTAGACCAGATTTGTTAGCCATCATAATTCTCGGCAGCAAATTTCTCGTCGTTTGCTTGGGGAGAGCTTACCGTTCCCAAAAAGGCTCTCGGAATGACTATAGCACTTGGGCTGGTTTCAACCGAGATTTTGCGAATCCTGTTCACCTGTTCGCCCAGATTGATCTCGCTCGTCATCTCTAATTGGCGCTTGTCCTCCTCTGTGACACCTTCCAAGTTGCGCCGGAGAACCATCAGATTGTTTTCCGCATCAGCCTCGAGCCAGGACTCGTCGTGAATGTGGCATACCGCCGTCGCCCACGCCGACTGGTAATGCCTCGCACGCTCGATAAGCTCTGGCGATGCCCCGTCCTTGCCCGGGACGTACTCCACGAGCGAAATCGACTTTGTTAAATCTACCACAGCAATCATATTGCCCTCAACCATCAAGTCCACTGGGTAGGTCGAGGGCCGGTATGAAGCAATTCTCGTCAGCTGCCCAGTGGTGGTCGAGGTCTCCTTATATACGCTAACAACAACCGTTTTTGTCAAAGTGGCTACGATTTTGTCACCCATGACGGCGAGGCTTCGGCAGGCACCTTTCAATTGGTGACTCAAGATTTGATAGGGGTCTCTATTGTTGTCAATACCGAGAACGAGAATGCGACCGCCAAGGTTCGTGTTGCCTCGCAGATCAGGATCTGACAAGAAGCTCGTACCCACGATAAACCTCTCAACAAGATTCCCGTAAGAGTCTGGAAGTTGCGCTCGAATAACTGCCTCCACTAGCTCAGTATAAGCAGGCGTCCCCAGCTCCAACTCCCTGCCAACCTTGTCGAATACAACTTCATCGACGAGCTTGAACGAACTCTCAACGATCTCCTCGCCGTTGATAAGATCTCGTTTGATACATCCGAGGCCAAAGACACCCTCCTTTGGCGAGTACGCTATTCGCCTGACCATCTCGTGCATTTTTAGTGGCCGCACATGAGTTCGCCTCGCTGTGTCGATCTGCGAGATCTTAATTTCGGAATCTGTCGCCACGACGATAGCTTGTGGAAACGCTTCTGTGTCGAATGGGCAGATGGATGTTGCATTTTCGGCGGTAACCGCCGAGTAAATGATCCTTCCTTCAGACCCATATATCAAGCTAGGATTCTCGGTCGTAGCAAATATACTGTAGACGCCATCTTTCTGAGGGAGAAGGTGGAAACGGGCCTGTCTCGTGCCTAGGATAACACGTTTTGTTCCCGATAGCGTGAGATCATCCTGCCCTACGTTGAAGGTGACCACGTTTCCGTCTTCCATTGCGATAAAAAGAGTCGGCCCGGATATTGTAGGTGGCAAGATTTGGACAAGAGCGAGGTCGCGAGGTATAGATGCATCATCCTCGCTTCTCCGAAGCGAGTTTCCATGTATGGGTTCCAGTGTGCGCAGGTCGATGATGGAAACAGTCCCCGAACTCCAGAAGCCGATAACTCCTATGTGGGCCATCTGGGGCGCCACATGGATGCAGGCAATTTGGTTCGTTGCGCTAATATCCTTTTCTTGCATAACCTGCAACTCATTCTGGATACTCAACGAAACCAAGCCTGTGCCTTCGACTGATAGCAAAAGCCAGTGCTTATTTGCAGAAGCATTGGTGATTGTCCTTTCTCCTTCCGGAGTCCAGGATGATATTGTGACACCGCTCTCGGCGTCGAGAAGGACAGCGCTAGCCGTCGTCACTTGCAGCAGCTGCCCGTTGGGGAGGTCGAGGGCTACTAATGTCTGGTAGTTGAAGACCATACCACAGAACGATTCCACCTCTTCCACCTCACCCGCGGGGTCAAATCTAAATATCCTCGTCTCGGTTAGAAAGGATACGATCAAGGTATCTGTCTTTTGGGCGCCGTATGACTTGACAGAAAAGAGCCCCCGGGTGTTCTGTAGATCAGCAAGGATCCCGACATGTTCAAGGCCGACGCCGCTCCGTACGCTCCGTAGCGTTCCGTCCTTGTGAACACCGCTTCCAGTCACGATACGAGCCTGGCCAGACGAGTACTCATTTCCCAGCCCGCTGCCGCTTTCTCTGTTCCCCATGTCCATCACACACAAGTCCAAAATTGGGCCGTTATTGGTGATGACCTGGATGAGCTCCATCTCGGGTACCTTCTTCTGAAGGTCGACTCGCCACAACTGCGAGTCACCGTAGTGTGAGGCGACAAACAAGAGTTTATTTCCAAGATAGACCAAGTTGCTCGCCCGCGAAGGGTTATCCTGACCAGGCTTCATTCCGAGTATAGTAACATCCATACCCGTCACAACAACGCCGTCGGTAAGAATGGTGAGCAAGTGCAGGTTCCCGTAGTCGTCCGCCAGGAAGTAGTGTAGTTCGTCGTACTCAGTCCATGCAACAAAGATTGACGCTTGCTTGAGGGGCGATTCTACCGTGGTTTTTGTGACCTCGTCGATGTACAGCAGCCTCGTCTCGCCCACTACTATGAGGCCGCCGACATGGGCTTTTGCAGACTCGACATTCCGCACGTTGTGTCGCTTCACCTTCTCCTCCACCTTCCTGACGGGTATCAACATGGCAGCGGCCGAGTCTGGGATGTCGACATCAATCTCCCTGTCTTTGTGTGGATCGAAGCGAGAGGCGGACGTATGTCTGTCGTCGGAAGTGAGGAGGTAAGTTGCCAGCTTCGAATCGTCCGAGTCTGACCGGCTCTTATAGAGAAAAGCTATTTTGGGGTGGCCCGTTTCGGTATAGAGAAAGGTGCTGGCCTTGATAAACAGCTCCGACAGGCGCACCTGATCCAGCCAATCCAACGTCATAGCCGTGTTCTTTCTTGTTCCCAACCGCAGAATCGTCAGCACCCCCTCCCACAGGTGCATTGCCAAATATCTTCCAGTAGGGTCGATAATGCATTTGTCCTGGCTCTGCGAGTCGCGCATGTGGCGCTCTCCGGGATCTCGGATCGGATTGATCGTGTCAAGCTGGGACGTGTCGGGATTCCAGGCCAGAGTGAAGTATTCGAACCGGTCGGTACCGATAAAGAGGAGATCGAGATCATGGTCTTTGGGCCGGAGCTTCTGGAGGATGGATATCGTGCCGTTGACGACGGTGGAGTGGGCTATGACAAGCTGGCCCTCCTTAGGAGACAGCTGCCATAGTTCTAAACGGTTCGCTTTTCTGCAGAATTTTAGGAGCATGTTCGTGGGCAAAGCAAGCTGCGGATAGCACGGGCGATGGATGATGACTTACGCCAATACTAAGGTCTCCTCGTCGGGCGATAGGAGATTGGTGCGCAAGGCATGGCGCACGCTGGTCGGCCGGTGAATCGGCGCAATGTACGACATGGTTGTGGATTTGACGAGAGGTTGATGTGGTTTGTTACATTTGCGGTGATGGTGAGTTCTCCAATAGCCCGTGGTATCGAAGTTAGGACCTCTGGCCAGGCGTCTCCGACAGGTGGGCTACGGGTGGCGGTAGCGGTGGTGGTTGTGGTGGGGAGGGGTGGGCGCGGCAGGCGGGTGGCAGCGGCGGGACGGGATCGGAGATAAGATTTAGTTGACACCTTGTTGCCGAGCACTAACGTAGGCCTGTTTTAACGTCTCGACTCCGCCAAAATCGTGACTGTATTTCAATTTTACCCCACGGTCGCGTCGCGTCATCAGCTGTATTTTCCTTTTCGAGGCAATCCACTGACGGTTGCTCCGTACCTACCTAGGTTCCCGCTAAGGTACCTAACTTAGGTGCAGTCCAGTCTCCACGGGCCCGGCCCTTTGGGTGAGAGTACCCCATTCGTTAATGTTTCTGCGATCCAATTGACGAGTGCTAGGAGACGCTCAACTTTCTCTTATGACCCTTTCAATTCGCTATCCCATTCATTATTTTGTTTGTTTTCTACATGGCACTTGTCGCTGTATTGGGGATATTATTGAAATACCTCGCTTTTCATTACCGTATAAATAGAAAATATACACAATTTTCTCGCCTTTCACAACTGGCAAGTCTTACTTGAAAGCAAGCTTTAAACAACCTGTAAGCATCTCAACCTCAAGCGCCTCATCAATCAATATCCTTAAAAGGGGGCTCAATAAAAGCTCAGGAGCTGCTTCTACGTTACTGAATGTTTCTCTGATGTCCTTACCCATAGCTACACTAGCCAGCTGTGGAATTTGACGCGCTTTGCCGGTTTTCTTCATATATCTGGTATGTTTCTTGTCAGTGATGAATGCCAGCTTACCTATTCACCTCTGACCCCTTCAGCCCTTGGATCAGCTTCCTAGAGCTCCGCCGACATTGGCAAAGAGGAGTATAGCGATAGGATGGAGCTAAACGAGGTCCAAACTCCAAGATGTACCACCAACCACAAAGCCATGAAGACCCACGGTAAGGAAATATCACTCGAAGGGTAGAAAATGCAATTAACACTGCTCTTGAACTAACTCATTTTTGACCTTTAGTTAAACATTTTGCAGTCCTGGCTTTTGGTATATATCTTGCGATTCCGCCTCTTGTAACATCCAAATCCTACCTGCCGACTCGTCGAGGTCGAGCAAACATCAGCTTTTCCTACTATTATCAAAACCAAACAAAGAAGCATTACTTGTGGATCCCGTTGACATTCCGAAAAGCACTCACGCACCTAACACATCAGGTCAGTAAATCCAACCCCGCATGGCATCCAGATTCGGGCTTGAACATAAAGAAAAAGATCACGGCATCAACTCACCCAGAGCTTTGACAATCTCCTGCGCCACCACCCTCGCGCTCACCGGATTCTGCCCCGTTATCACCTTCCCCACCGTCACCACCTTCGGCTCGAAAATCTTGTCATTCTTCTTAAACTTCTTCCTCGGCGCTTTCGGATCAAGCTTCACCACCCCCAGCGCCACCTTCTCCAGCTCGTCCTCCAGCTTAAATGGCATAGCATCGGCCGTCCCGATCGCATTTTCCTCCTCGTTGGAGAAGCCCGTGACGTCCAGGCCCTCAAGCAGGGGTCTTCCGGTGGACTGGCGCGTGACGTGCAAGAAGGCGGCCGGGCCGTGGCAGACGGATGCGACGATCTTGCCCTTGCTCTCAAACTCAGCGATCAGCTGTTGCGAGTCCGCGTTCGAAACAAGGTCGAACATGGGCCCGTGGCCGCCCGGGTAGAAGAGGGCGTCGAACTCGTCTGCCCGGCCAAGGTAGGCGGAGATCTTCTCGGTCTCTTCCCAAAGCTTCGGTGTTTTGCGGAACTCCTTCGAGCTCGGGTCTTCCTCCCACATCTGGACGGAGCCGGGGTCAAGAGGGGCTTCGCCACCTGCGGGCGAGGCAACCGTGACCTGGTAGCCGGCTGCGGTGAACTCATCGTATGGGTGGGCGAACTCGGGCTATTGGGAAGAAGATTAAAGTTGGTTTTCTTGTTTGTTATGAAAAGGGGCGGAATAGGGGTAGAATAGGGGTAAAGGGGTAAAGGGGTAAAGGGGTAAAGGGGTAAAAAAGGGCGTACCAAGTACCATCCACCGGGAGTTGAGTCCGGGCCATAAGAGGTAAGAACGACAAGAATCTTTCGGGTCATGATGACAGAGCTTTTGCAGCTTCGGTAGTAGTAGTGTCACTATAGATCGACTGCTGGATTGTCTGTAAGAGGCTTCTGAGATTATTTCCTCAAGGAAGCTCTCCTCAGAAGCTCTTTCAGGAAGCTCTGATCGATGGCTATTTTTCTAGAAGCTCATTCTTTGTTCCCAACTCCGGAATGCCGCACCCGACCGGATTGCCGCACCCGACCTGGTGACCCACGAAGAAAGAAGATCGATAGACGCAGAATGAGGAATAGTCACCAACTCCAGAACTCCGAATGACATAAGATGGCTGGAGCTTGTTAGGAGAGCTGCGAACCGCTATAGCTTTACGAGAATGACATCGTGATAAAGAACTCCAGCCGTGTCCGTCTCGCTCCAGCTCCGGCTGACCATCTGGTGTTTTGATTCTTCAGCTGAGGAACTGACGATATCGAAGGTTGCCCAGCTGGTTCTTTCGGCAGTGAAATGCATGTTGGAACATCTCAAAGAGTCTAGGATGTTTTAAAAGATGAATAGAAATATCAACAGTGATGAATTAGAAGTTCGGGAATAAGTGTATGCGATTACTTGTATCGGTTGTGGTAGAAGTTTCCTTTCTGTTGCTATACCTCCTCTCGGCCAATTAACTCTCTCCCTTTACGCCACCAGCATATTTAGTGACTTACACAACACCCAACCAGACGGACTGCCAGTACAGCAAGGCATCACTCTCCTGGCACTTGTAGCAATCCTCTTCACTCACACGTCTCGACAAGGCGGGGAAATCTATATCCACTAGAATCTGTCCGAGGTACGGCATAGTGGACCACACTTATATGATGAGATTGGCAGCATCCCCTACCATGAGCTTTCGTCTTACTCGCCACCTTCCTCCAAGGGAAGACTGTTAGAGACTGAGTTTTTGTCGAGTTTCCGTCTTTATAACTGTGACGAAAGCTAAAACAGTACTGTTGCCTTTCTGGCAACTACCCCCATGTTTATACCATAGGAACATTGAGTATTTCGTTGCACGTCACAGAACCCTAACTAATGCTCGACAAGAGTACCTCCTAAATAGGTAATGACATGGAACTCTATTTATTGTATCTGGGTAAATCAAGCAAAACTGGGTCACCTTTTCAATGTTAGGGAGCTTTCACAAAATGTTAGTATATGCAGCTAGTAACTTGATATGCTGAAACATACAACTCACCTGGCTGGATACTGCTTTATGCTAACATAGCAAACATAAACACGCTGTCACTGCCGTTATTATAAAGAGTGATGATTTTATGATATTAAACGCCAGATTTTAACCTATACATCTATACATTACCCTACTTGAAGCTTGTTGGGTGGCACGATATATACCTACCTGGGCAGTTGGTTAAATACCTATGGTAACTTCAACATCAATACAACATGAAGCCATCAAGTCCTCATGGCCCAATGTGCACTTTGAAGCAGGAAAGCTCTCAAGCTTTATTATTATTGGTCGCAGTCGTATTGGCCAATTGCCGAAACTCGGTCAACAATTTGGGGCTGTGCTGCATGACGGCATTTACAGCCCCACGGCTGCCTGCCCGCTCAACCTCCGCTCAATCTCTCCATCCTCCAAGACACACTCGAAAGGTGTATGCTCGCATCGGATAAGCATTTCACCAACCGGACAGCGCCTGAAGGGTCGAACCTACTACAGCTATCAATTGCAACTATTCACGCTCTAAAGCAACTCCACAATGGAAGCGCTCGGTGCAACCTCGAGCATCATCGCTATCATCGAGCTTTCGTCGGAAGTTGTCAAGTACATCACGGCTGCTACGGGCGCGAGCAAGGACAAAATAAGACTACTCGCCCAAGTTCGAGCATGCGAGTCTGCTCTCCTCAGTCTCAAGGATGCGGCCGACAACTCCGAAGAAGGCAAAGCATGGACAGACACCATCCAGGCCCTTGGTGCCCCCGGTGCCACTCTTGATCACCTACGCATCGCTTTGTCCCTTGTTCGGGTCAAGCTTCAACCAAAGAACGGGCAAAGGAAGGTAGCGGCGAGTTTAAAAGGAAGTCGACCATGTCATGACCACAATTGACCGTGAAATGTCACTACTGCAAATTGCTTTGGAAAACAACACCAGGAGGTTGGTACAAGAGATCAAGAGGAATTCGCGTGAAAATCATCAAAAGCTTGTAGAGCTTTTCGAGAAGCTCTCTCTGGAAAGCGAAAAGGAGGTTTCATCTTTAAAACGAAAGTTTTCGACCATCGAAGACGCCCAGTCTGACATACGCATTGGCTTGGAGCGGCTTCATCACCACAACAGCAACCGAAAAGCATCAGAGGAACGCAACAAGATTCTTGACTGGCTCCAATCGCTCACACCCATCAATTTTGCCGCTCAACAAAGCGACTTCATCAATCGCCGGCAAGCCGGAACCGGTCAATGGCTCCTGGAATCGCCTCTATTTTGTCAGTGGGTGGAGAATCAGAAACAGACACTCTTCTGTCCAGGCATCCCTGGTGCGGGAAAAACCATGCTCACAGCCATTGTGGTGGACGAACTTGCTGCACGCTTCCACGACAAACAAGACGTCGGTCTTGCAGTTGTATATTGCAATTTCCGACAACATGATCAGCAAACAGCAAATCATCTTGTGTCAAATATTTTGAAGCAGCTAGCCGAAAGTCAATCGGATTTGCCAACCAGCTTGAGAGATCTTTACAAGAGACATATCGGGAGGCACACCCAACCATCGATTGAGGAAATCTCAACAACTCTTTCAAGGGTAGCCGAGAAGTATACGACCCTGTTTGTCGCCATCGATGCCCTAGATGAGTGTGAAGGTGGGCATCGAGAATCAGGCACTGAATCGATACTTGGATCCTCGCTTCAAATTTCATGAGTCTGCTGAAGCCGAGCATGGGCTGGGCTTGAGCCTGGTTCTTGTGTCATATTTTGGTATCCAGAATATGTTAACGGCTCTACTTAGACCCAGTGGCGCAAATTTGAAACTGGACGATATCCGCAATGTTCTCGGCGAAACGCCTATGATCATAGCTATTATGCAAGGACATGGCGACATGGTGCTGGAGCTGCTGAATCACGGCGCTGGGGTCGATTTCTGTGCGAGGGCCGATGATTCGACACCACTGATGATAGCCTCATATGTGCATGGTCATCTTGCCACAGTGAAGCTGCTGATTGAGAGGGGTGCCGATATCAACAAAATGGATTATAAATCCACAACAGCTCTCCACAATGCTGCTGGCTCTGGTCATGATGCTGTTGTTCAGCTGCTTATTGACAGCGGTGCTCACCTTGAGATGGAGGACGGGTCGAAAAGAACACCTCTTCATTATGGCGTCCTTTACTCAACAAAACGCATTGTTAAGCGACTTGTTGACAACGGGGCCAATATCTATGCGATAGATAAGAATGGCAGAACACCTCTTCACTACGCCATCGAGCAGGGTGATATATCCATTACATCACATGGCGTTGATATCCAAAACATTAACCTTCTTGGGGCAACGCCACTGCATAACGCTGTACAATACGGCAGGAGGGCTGTTGTTAAACTGCTACTTCGCGCGGGTGCCGATGTCAACGTAATAAGTAACAACGGCACAACACCTTTGCAACTTGCCGTCAATAGGGGCTATCATATTGTTGCTAGAGAGTTTATTAGCGCGGGTGCCGATGTCAACACGCTAGATCACGACGGCAAAACAGAATTGTTGATTCAAGCCATTATTTTTGGCCATGAAAAGACTGTGCAAAAGTTGATTAGCGCGGGCGTCGATGTCAACAAGGCAAATCGGTGTGGCAATGTGCCACTATATGATGCCATCCTTTTTGGCCATGAGAAGATTGTACAACAGTTGATTAGCGCGGGCGTCGATGTCAACAAGGCAGATCATTATGGCGATACACCACTACATAAAGCCATCATTAATGGCCATGAGAAGATTGTACAACAATTGATTAACGCGGGCGCCGATGTCAATAAAACAGACGAGCATGGCCGAACGCCACTATCCTATGCCGCAGAGAGTTATAGGGATGAGGAGGTTGTGGAGCATCTTTTCGACAATGGTGTCGATGTCAATGAAGCGGATGATGATGGCAAAACACTGCTACATTATGCTGTAATAGCTGATGAAAGGTTTGGCGGTGGGGTGGAGCGGTCTTTTAACTTTGTCAAGATGTTTGTTGACAAGGGCGCCGATGTCAGCAAACGAGATATCCATGGCCGAACACCACGGGATTATGCTACCGTTTCTGAATTGAAGCTGTACTTAAGTGAGCAGCTTTTATCTCACCGTGCCACGCAGGCAGATGCAGACACTTAAAGTATCATACAGATGCTTTAGTGAGAAGTACTTATTAGAGCTGGCGCAAGACGAAACGTGGTCCTGGTTCAGTCTCGTGCCGCGGAGCATCAAGTGGGCGGGAATAGTGTATTTTAGGTGGAATGCTGTATTTTAGGTGACATACTGCTGTTTTTCTCCTGAGACGTGATCGGAAAGTCCCGAAACATATGTCAGGTGTTGTGACGTGCAACGAAATGCTGCTTCACCAAAAGGACGGACCCGGTAGGTTTCGAACCGGCTTAGTCTCTGGGGCTGTGTGTCTGAGAGTGCTGATGCTAGAGATGGTTCAATGGGTAACTGAGGTTATAGTACTGGGTAGCAATGATGGCAGATCGTTGTTGCCAATCTGCGACTGCAAGTAATGTACCTAGGTAATTAGAACAACTACATGTATGTATACCGTGGAGCGGGATGGAGCGCAGTTGTTATAAGCGACGAAAACTATCATTCTCGCCCTGCGAATCCCTTGCCGCTTTTAGGGTCGAGCACAGGCGCTGCACACGCTGGCGCCGGCGGTTCATTTAGGTTGCCCCTAGAGACAAGTTCCCTGAATACCACCGTTTTTGCCCCTCTCAAATGCTATCGAGGCTCATGACGTGACGTCAACTACTCGTTGTCTGCAGCAGCTCGGGAGGCCCTGATCAGTGGGAGTCATGAATCATGTTGTTGTCTGATCTGCAAAGTCTGTCTGATCGGAGGTCCGTGTGGACCTCCTTTTGATGGGGGTTCTTGGATTACATAATGGGTCACGCGAATCCATCAGCCCGATTCCTGCCAACTGGTGCATGGTCAATCTGACAACTCGCAAGGTGAGAGAAGCACGCTAACTCGGCTAGAGCTGGGCAGATTGCAGTTGGAACAGATTTTGAGCTGGGATAGATTTCGAGCTGGGATAGATTTCGAGTTGGGATAGATTTTGACCTGGGATGGATTTTGAGCCGGGATGCGGGCCGTTCTATCCCGATTTGTGTAAGGTTACAGCGTCGAAGAGAGTTGGGAAGCCGCGGGTGCCGGTACTATGATTATCGCAGCAGATACTTGGCGGCTTCAGATGCGAAACGCCCCACTACCGTCGCCAGAAGAAAATAGCTGCCTTCTACTCCCCCCACCAAGAAGACAACGCACCAGACTGCGACAAAATTAAACGGTGAACCTTTTCCGTGATTCTCCAAACCAGAGCGTCAGCATTGCAACCTCGAAAACGTAGAATGTAGTGACCAAAAAATCCTGAGAAAAACGCACTAAGATATTTAGTTTCTCTTTTCCTTGTATGATTTTGAGAGAAAATATTAAGTACGATTGAACGATTTGGGTGGTCAAGAACGTTGGGATCCCGTAGTATTGCTTTTGAAAATGGACCGTTTTATTTTGTCACTGCCTGCGCGCACGTCCAGGTAACTTAGTATTCAGTGAAGAGGGATCGCTGAAAACCTAGCCGAATGGTGGAGCAATCCGGTCATAAAACAGATCGACCTCTCTCAGTGGCTGGAACAAGGAGGACCACCAACAGACCTCGGTGACCTCTTCCAACCAACCCTCCGATCGCCAAGGGCGTTGGCTTCGGCCTCGCCCTCTCTTTTCTCTCCCGCGGGCGCCCCGGCCCGCGATACTCTTCCCGCCCATTAGGACGTTGGTCTCGGCCTCGTCTGTTTTTCCCTCTCTCCTGGGATGCTGGCCTCGGTCTCGTCCTCCTCTTCACTGCTCCGTTAGGTAAGTTTGCCGCCGAGCCATAGTCACGTGGCCTCGCATCCACGATCGCTGCCCACCACCTAAAACAAATATTACCTAATCCTTCAGAACTGCAAAACCAAAACACACACATTTATCCCACTAAACAACAGTATAACGAAACACCACAAAAATATATTGCGCAGGCACAACTTATATTTGAATGCTAGAAAGCACCATAAGACCATCTATTCCAGACTGTAACACGTTGTTGCAGCAAGGTAGGTCGGCTTCCATCTCCCTCTTGGTGACGGCGCTGCCGGTCGCCTCCATCCTGTGCCAAGCCGGTGTCTAATCCCAGTGTACTAGTCCCATCGACTTCCCCAACCCGTTGCATTCCTCACCCACCCTCGCCTGTCGGCGTTGGCCTCAGCCTCGTCGTTTGTTAGATTTGTTCGCGAAGAGTCAGAAACTTCCGCTAGTGAAGAGAGTCACCCGTCAACACCCTCCGCACTGTTGGCAGGAGGTCCTCAAGTCTGTAAGCAGCCCCACCCCCTCCTCCCACCAACACCCCGCAGAAAACGCTCGGCAGGATGGGGCCGGATCGTTACCACTGACTAGATAGAATTTTCGGCAGATCGCTCCCACAATTCCATCAAGCACCACCACCGGCCTTTTTTCTCCTTTGAGAACATTACTCTAAGCTCAGATAACGTTAAGTGCATCACTCTCGTTGAAATAGAGATTAAGCCCGAACGCTCCGTCCAACGTGTGATGTGTGCAAACAGATGGCATCCCACGTCACGGGCAATTCGAGCGACTCGAAACCATCCAGCAGCTCAGACCACCCTCGGTTTCAACAAGTCGTGCAGTCTCTCGGGCCTTGCCTATCTGCGAAGTCCACCCTACCCGCCGATATCGATGCGCTCACCGAGTTCCTCAATACTAGGCCTCCAATGGCCGGGATGAAAGATCTTCCCGAGGAGACGGAGCAACGTCTTGCGCTGGCAGCAGAGATCCAAGATCGAAGATGGCCAAAAGCTTACGAAGACGAAGACGGTGACGAAGACGGTGACGACGATCGCAATCTCCACAGATTGACAACTTTCGATGTATCCGCCATCATGTTCGTGCCGCTCGACGAAGTCAAACGATGGTCGAAATCTGAGGATGCTGGCAGGGCGGCCATTGCTCTCTTGACTCGTTTCGTTCGCAAATGTATATTATATCCTATTCAATCCCCCATTGTCGATGACGATGCCTGCTTTCGACCGGTATTCTTGTACTTAAAACTCAATAGTCTTGCAAAGACCTGACGATGACCGCAAACGCAAGCAGCCAGAAGAAGACCGACCTAACGTCGAACACAAGATACGCGATCAATCCGAAGCTAAAAAGGTAACTTCATAAAGATGAACTCCAGGGTTATCACTAACTTATTATAGTGTCGTGAGAGAGATGGGCACAACTGTATACTCACGAAGACAAGCAATCCAGCAGCTTGCCATATCTTTCCCTTCGCAGCAAACTCCCGATCAGACAAGCACCAGAAACTGCTCGAACTGCGATCCATTGTCGTGTATTGGACTGCACGACCGGAACTTCTTTTTAAAGGTCTCGGTAGTTCAGATAAAGCATGGAATATGCTTGCTCTAAATCACCAGATGCACCATTGGTGGGGTAAGGGTCTTTGGGCATTGAAATGCCTGGAGGTTCGTTCCGATGGCGAAGAAGAGTCCTCTGTTCGACTTCAGTTTCATTGGATGCCATCGGCAAGGCGAATGGAAAATGAATACCAGCCTTGGTTACAGAGAATCGATCTCCCAAGCGAAGGCAGAAAGATGGTTGAGGACTGGAAGATGAGGAAGGCACAGCTCGACAACCCTGAGACCTCCACAGACATAACAACAGCAGCCATCAATGTCCTTACATGCCGGCCTCTTCGATCAGGACATACCTTCGAGATCTTTATGGAGAAAGCGGATGCTCGGAAAATGAAGGCGATGGTGGACATCCAGTGGGCTTGTATCCAGTTGGCCTCGATGTCAGGTGCTGCAGGGTGTCCGGAATTCTTGATAGATTCGGACGACGAGGATGAAGCGGATTTTGGCTGGGTTGAAATATCGTCGGCTTAGCAGTCTGGGATGCCATCTGTCGAGAAGAAGGCTAGTGTGGACAATGGCGTTGGCGGCGGCAGCGGCAGCGGCAGTGGCGGCGATGGCGGCGATGGCGGCGATGGCAAGACTGGAAAGAAGAAGAAGACGACTGTGGGATGGTAGTTAGACAGCGGGACTTACTCTAATCTGGTCCCAAACCCCCGAGAGTAGAACAAAATCCAATTGCGTTTTGCAAATACATGCCATGCCCAGGTTGTCACGGTGGTGTTGCCCAGTGAAGTGAAGAGGTGCAGAGCAATTCTCATGAGGCGCAATCGACGCGTGGTAGCAGTACTGAAGCAGTAGGTTCGCATTGGAAAGGCACCTGAAACCTGACCTCCCCCTTTTCTTTCGTCTAGGGTCGTCCGAATCGGATATAAGAATCCCCGTGCCACCACTTCGGGCTGGGTGGTGCTGTCCCTGTAGGGGCGACGCAGCGGCTAGGGGGAAGGGAAACTACGCGCACCCTTTAGCGAGCCAAACGTGTACATCATAGTGGTACTGCTCTGATGTAGTTTCTATCGCAACCGGAGATGTCGAAAGTCGCGAGACCCTCAGGGAAGGGGAAGGGCGATTACAGTGTACCGGAACTTGGTCCAGGAGCGCATCCTCGAAATTCCATCAAGTTCCAGCTATTTCGTCGGTTCTTGAGGCAGCGGGCGGATTTTTGGTAGATTTGGTAACTCTAGCCGGATGGTCCCAGAACAAGGCTTCGGGACTCAGCCGCAGAACTCATGCAAGCACAGCCAAGCACACCCACTAAGCAGGTTAAAACGGCGGCAGCACAGCCGTATTCGCGAAAGGGGAAACTCTCAATGATAGTTTTCGTCGCTTATATTGGGCTGATATTCATATTGTGCAGCATCTTTTGTATGCACGTTAAGTTCTAATTACTAGTATGCTACCGACGCACTGAAAAGAATTTCTTTAACCCACATAGGTAAGTCTGGTAGGTAACAGGAAATATAACGGCGATGTGATGTCAAATGCTTGGTGATATGGCTTTACTACGTTGTTGGGAGTATACCTATATAAGGTAGGCTGTTAGTTACCACATTTAGTAATATCAATATAAGCCACCATCAAATCCGTCTCATGGTCCGATGTGTAACAAGGCTCAAGTTGTCTTCTACATGGGAATTCAGGGGTAATAACAATGGACCCACATCTAGTACCATTTTACGAGTTAGCAATCTTCTAGAGAGACGAAGGATTGTGGAAAGATATGTCCATTCTAATGCGGCGTTGCATGTCCAATCGTATACCTTACCGCAGTCAAGGGCGTGCGACAAGTCTTTATATGTCTTAGCCACCCAGTCATTGGGCCAAAGCCTTCATTTGTAGCCGGGACTGCACACCAAGCCAGCTCATGCGGAATCATACGACTGACCCCCCAGGCAACGTGGCATACATATATTGTTGGTTTACATATAGCCGTTGAAGATTTGAATTTAAAGTTTAGTTTAAGACAGAGGGAGCTCCCTCGTCTGTCATGATTGCGATGATTGCGTCGAGTTTCGCAGAACATGTCAGACCTGCACGATTTAGTTCTATCGGTCTTCTTTTGACTCAGCCATCCAATTCCCTTCCTTCTTGAGTAACCGAGTCAGCATCATTGTAACGTCTACAACGTTACAACTTGTCACGCCATGATGCTTGAGATTACAGTACGTGACCTCCAACCGGTCTGGATTTATATGAAGAACTGCGGAATAGTAACGCTAAGCATGAAACAACAGAACGGACAACTATTCTTGGCACCGATTGGTGAAAATCCTAGTAAGATCATCAATATCGGCACGGGCACAGAAATTTGGGCTATCGAGATGGGCGATCGGTTTCCCAGTGCCGAGATTCTGGGGCTTGACCTGTCGCCCATCCAGCCTCTGTGGGTACCAACAAATGTCAGGTTCATGATCGACGACGTGGAGGATGAGTGGGCAAGCGGTTCTGGATGGGACTTTGCGCACTTGAGAGGTATGGCGAAGGCACCGACTTCTAAGATGACGTAATCCTCGGTCTCCTAATTGAGGTTTGTTTTCAAGCTGCCTAAGATTCATCACATATAGCTAACCGTCCCATAATAGACACGGGCCAAAGATGTCTCGTTCATTATTGACCAGCTTCAAGCGCCTGGAAATAGTCTCTCAACTCCTTTCCGCAGCTTTGCAGACAAGATTGATTTCGACAAAGTCGCCATGTTCGGCCACTCCCTCGGCGGGGCGTGCGTCAGCCGCAACAGTCATGTTTTCGGACCCTCGCGTTCTGGGCGGCCTCAACATGGACGGTGGCTTCATCAGCCCTGCCGAGGATCGTGGAGCAGATCGGGCATTTCTCAACCTCGGCCAGCCAGACCACCGCATCAAGGATCCTACCTGGGTCAACGTTGCCGACGCATCGCGCGGACCGTATGCCGAGCTTGATGTGGCAAAACTACGCCCTGTCCACGGCGCCTAGCCTGGTAAGGTCAATTAGGACGATTGACCAGTCAAGGGTCGAGGGCATTATACGGATATGGTTGTGTCCTTTGCCAAGTTTATTTTGAAGGGCGGACGGGCCCAATTTTGAAGGGGCAAGATGGAGAGGTTCCTGAGGTTACTCTTGTGTATGTTGGGTTGGACAAATAGGATGTATTAGGTGCCTTAAACTAGTACCAAGGTCCTAACCCATTTGAAGTCTTGGAAACCTTGATGCCAATTGCCGATATAAAATGTTGGATTGACCCATTTCGGTCTGTCGGTATGGGTGATGGGATGGATCTGTATAACGTTTGTTCTTCATTCTAGATGGTGGCATTGCATGCATGTAGACACTGACTCAGTTCCTGTCTGTGGTACGTTTGATATCCGGACCCACGTTACCTGTGTTGAGCATGATTCCAAATCTAGACTAATATCCTTCGCGCGTTACTAGAACTAGTAGACTGGAACCTTTTCTCAACCCGTAAATTTTCCATGTGACAATCATCAGAGTGTGGAGTGTGGATGCTCCCGATAACGAATGTGGCATCATTAATGGCGACCAGTGACGAGATATGTCTGAGTCTTGTTAGGTGAAAGATGAATATAACATGGTAAAAGATTGGTAAATGATTTACCGTGTTGTTGCCTAAATCTTTTGGACTAGATCCAGGTTTTTAAGTAAATTCACTTGCGTCATCTTTTGGTTTCCGTCTTTACGGAAAGAGCATTACAAGCCCGCATGATTAGAGTTTCACAGACATCTGGGTGGGGGGAGCAAGACTTGATAAGATAGACTGGTTAAGGTACCTTGACGGAGGAAGGAGCGAGCCTAACGGCCGCTCATCAGTCTGGTCTCAACCATCTTACCTGGGGAACTCGACTTACCTTTCACTGAAGGATGAGGCTCATAAGATCGTCTTGACTCACAGCACCAATAGTCTCAAATCAGGGGCTTACTGCAATCCTGTTCATCAGCTTATTTGATACTATTGAGCCAATCGAGTACTGCATCATGAATACTCATGAACCTGAAATTTACTTTGCCAGTTTCACTTTCAGTTTGCAGTCAATTTGAGCGCTGGAAGAGACATAGTTGTCTAATGCTGTAACGTTACGATCAGTCTGTTTTGGTAATCTTGGAAAGGACTGCACGCCGTCAAAGAGCTTATCACCAGATGCATCACCACGGCAGATACAAGGCCTCGGTGATAAGAAAGGGGATTTTCTGGGACTGCGGATTGGTGGATCACAATTTCAAGTCCCGAAAAAAAACATGGACAATGTCGCATTGGAGCCCCCTCTCTCCCTACGGCTCAGTGATCTCTCTCTATGTAAGTTGATGGGCAGGGAAGATATCCATGCTACCACGAGCGCATGGCCATTGCCCACGGGATTGTCGGCGCGTGAATCAAGCCAAGGCGCGTCTACCACCTGGAGGGGCATGCAACGTGCAACGTGGGGTGTGAGACTTTCTATTCCAAGGTCTAGTCCACAAAAGGAAGCTGCGTGATGCTGCAAGGGGTCACTAGGCGCCCACAGGCACACCCACACCCAAAGGCACACACACACACCTATAGGCTCACTCAGAGACACCGAACACCCCACACATCACCACCGATCAAGCTTCAGTGCAAGATTGCCTACATCGGACATTCAGGTACCTGACGTACGTGCATACCTTGAATTAGGGGTGTGATTTGGCCCCCGTCCAACCCCAAAGAAATTTGACCGAGATTTCCTGCACCACTTTGGAGGTGGCACCTTGTCAGCCGAGAAAACATGTTTCATAGTCAGTTGATGATGGCTCCTTTTTTTTCTGGGGATCTGTTGAACATGACTTCTGAAAGAATCATGGCTAACAAAAAACGGTTTTTTACTTACTGATAAACGTGCGTAACACCAGACAAATTCCAGTCTGTGTGTCACTTACAGCGATTCTTTTTCTGGCACCTGCTGCCTGCCGTCGCACCACTTGGACCCGACCTTCAACGCACTTACCAGCCCGATTCTATCCGTCTGTCCTACCTTGATCGTAGGTAGCTAGCTCCCAATTAAGGAGAAACCTCGGCTGAGCCCCAAAGCACCCGGCCTCTTACAATCTGCAGCCCACCAATCCACAATCCGCACCCACCGATGATGCAGGAACACGGGGCGCGCTCTATGATTTGCGCAAATGGGACCTCCAGGTAATATCAAGATGCAACGGGATGTGTCTTCTTCTGAGCTTCAATTTCCGACTGTTCACTTTGCGGCCCATGTCGTCCTGCCCTAGCCGCCCGCAATCCACCCTCTCTTGATTGAAACACCACGAGAATAATGGGATGGTGGGGTGTCGGTCCTCTATCGAGCAATGGATGGCATACCGACGGCATACCGATGGCTCCATTCCCGACCACCAACCCAATCCTGGTGGCTGCTCAAGTCACGTCGCCATCGAGCGGAATGTAGGTGTCTGGTGCGAAGTCAACCCCACCACCCCTTTAATCCAACGACAGGTTCCCAGCCCCATCCTACTTTTGTCACGCTTTGCTGACTATTAGGTAGGTGGACGAGCAACATGTCTTTGGAGGTTTGTCGTCCGTCTGGATGCGCGTCGTGCGAGACATGGTTATGTGCAACGTCACAAACGAGCGCCCCCTCCCCCTCACCATGTTCGGCTGAGCTCGTGAGGGCTTCTCGACGTCCATAGGTCCTAGTAGCGAGAACGGCTCGAGGCGGTTGTACTATATATTTCCGGGTTCGCCGCTGGTGGTTGTCGAGATGGGGTCACGGTTGAACCACACAAGAAATCGGGACCAGCACACACGGGAAGACAGACAACAGGATATTCAGGCTAAAAAAAAACGCGTCTCTCATGCCCCGTTCGCTTTCCGAAGCTGGGCATTTACAAATATCTCGAAGCTCCTGCTCTCCCCAGCCACTTCAACATGTTGTTGTCCTCGAGTCTTTGGGCCTTTGTGGGCCTCGCCCTCTCGCTGCCCGGCGGCGCCCTAGCTGCCTTCAACTCTGGTGCCACCAACAACGTGGCCCTCTATTGGGGTAAGATATGAGATGCGCACTCTTCTTTACTCTCTCGAGTTGGCAGGATAGCTAACAATTGGCATTGCCAGGCCAAAACTCGGCCAACCAGGCCAGCACCCAGCAGCGCCTCTCGGCATATTGCTCCAGTCAGTGATTCCTCTCATCCTAGAGTATTTATGGTTGTTCTTACACTGATAAACCATTGCCAGATACCAAGTTCAACGTCATCCCGCTCGCATTTATGAACGTCATCAAGAACCCTACAACCATCAACTTCGCCAATGCCGGGGATAACTGCACCGTCTTTGCCGGCACGCAGCTGCTAAGCTGCCCTCAGATGGAGTAAGCAAGGACAGCACCAATGTCAAGCTATTCATCTTCTGACCTCACATCTTCACCACACAGAGCAGATATCAAGTCCTGCCAGTCAGCCGGCAAGACCATCATCCTCTCCATCGGCGGAGCCACCTACACCGAAGGCGGCTTCACGTCCAGCGCCGAGGCAACCACCTGGGCCAACACCATCTGGGCCATGTTCGGCCCCGTGCAGAGCGGCAGCACCGCCAAGCGCCCCTTCGGCACCGCCGTCATCGACGGCTTCGACCTCGACATCGAGGCCACCTCGCAGAACATGGTACCCTTCTCACAGCAACTGCGCTCAAACATGGACGCGGCCGCCTCTACAAAAAATTTCTTCCTCTCCGTCGCGCCGCAGTGCGTCTTCCCCGACTCGGCCAACAACGAAATGCTGCAGGCCGTCCGCTTCGACTTTGTCTCAGTGCAGTTCTACAACAACTGGTGCGGCGTCAACAACTACAACCCCGCCACGGCGTCGCAGACCGCCTTCAACTTTGACGTCTGGGACAACTGGGCCAAGACGGCGAGCAAGAACCCGTCGGTCAAGATCCTGCTGGGCATCCCGGGCAGCCCCACCGCAGCGGGGCAGGGGTACGTGACGGGCAACCAGCTGGCGGCGGTGGTGTCGTACTCGCGGCAGTTTACGAGCTTTGGCGGTGTCATGGTCTGGGATATGTCGCAAGTGTTCAATAATGTTGGATTCTTGGATAGTATCACGTCGGCCTTGAGCGGCAGCTCGCCACCGCCGGTTTCGTCTACGACTGCAAAGCCTACTACGACTACCTTTGTCACGTCGACGACTACGGGAGGCGGGCCGGCCCCGACGGGTACGCTTGTTCCGCAGTGGGGACAGTGCGGAGGGAATGGGTATACGGGGTCGACGAGGTGCCAGCCTCCGTATACGTGCCATGTGCTTAGTGAGTGGTGGGCGCAGTGTGAGTGATTTGTAGGGGTTATTAGATTGGGGGGTGGTGGGTGACTTGAGTTGAGATGGGGTATAAGACTAGGTACTGTTGGTGTTTTGCTATCTTTTTTACTTCTTTTCACAGTGCAGAGCTCGATTTCGGATGGCCTGTGAAGGGTGGGGGGTTGCTGGTGTGTTTGCTGCAATTTGCTTCTTTTCTTTTTTTTTACCGTTGAAGAGCTGGATTTGGATGGTCTATGACCTTTGTGAGGGTGGGATGGCTGCTGGCTGGAACCCGATCCAACGGCTGGGGTGGTCGTGGGGGCCTGGGTTCATCATGGGTGACACAAGATGACGTCGTGAGGAGGGGAATTCCTTTCGTGTTTATACCTGTTGAATATTCTTCTGGAAGTTGTGTACATACTTTTGGCTTCGTTCTTTCATTAAATCACCTCTTTTGTTACGCATGGTTCTCGTTGATAGGAAATCTCTATAGTCGTGATACACAAATACGATAAAGTTTCTTCGATGTGGTTTCTTCGATGTGGAAGCAGTGACGTACTCGGGCAGCCGGGCAGCCCCGTGCATAAAACGTGGTTTCGAGAAGCGGCCGAGAAACTGCCAAAGCCACAGGATTTCGTCACTCATGAATTACCTAGAGGTAGTCAAGGTTCAGCTGGGTCAATCCTTGCTTGGGCCTTGAGAAGGAAGATCTCGGTCGGACAAGTACCCTTGTGCAACGGGCGGGTGGCTTCCCGGGAACGGATCGCCGATGAAGCACTCCACCTCGTCCCGCGATCCTGCCCATTTGCAAAGCTTATTTGGACAGACTCGACAGGCAATGCGGGGGCCTTCTGGAATTGTGGCTAATGGGCCAGTCTCCCATGGCACCAGACTGTGACACTGAAAAACAATGCGGGTCCTGAGTCGCCACTGTCGTTCGAAGCACAAGCTTTTCCCAGGAGCTCATTCTCCTACTTTTACCTACTAGGCGTCTCGATATGAATCTGTGATGGCCACAAGCTCAGGCCCCTGTCTAGGTAGACTGGCTCGAGACCGGGTCGGCGGGTCGTGCCTCCCTCAAGATCAGTGCCTATATCATCATGGTTTGGATGGAATGGGTCTCCTTCACCGTCACGTCCGTCTTTAGCTGGTTGTTCCTGTACAACTCACACGTTGGACCGAGGTGCGTCTTTGTGCTACCACTTTGCTTGCAGTTTATGGTATTTCGCGGGCCTGCGTAAGTCGGCCTCCCACTTTGATTCCCTGCAAAAGCCCGCTTCACTGCTGTCGCCGGGTTCACTGACTTATATCACGAATCCTTGCTGCAGTCGTTTTGTGGACGATTCAGGTGGGTAACCCAAACCATTATTCCCCTAAGAAGCCTCAGACCTTTGTCGCTGACCGTCTTCTCTTCGTCCAGATACAATGCCTGATGCAGATCATGACCAACCGAATCGGTCTGATCCTATATAATCCCGACAAGGCCAGGAGGTTAAAGGTGGCCATTAGCATCGCCACCAGCATTATCAACGTCAGCGTCTTTATCATCTGGATTCCCGCACGCCTTCAGATCAGTCCCACGTGGATTCGGGTCAACGACATCTGGGACCGGACCGAGAAGTCCATATATCTCATCATCGATTTCGGACTCAAGAGCTACTTCATGTACCTCCTCAAGTCCAAGCTTGTGGCCAATGGCTTGACCAAGTACAATCTCGTATACCGGTTCAACCTCAGCATGGTCTTCCTATCCATCTCATTGGATGTACGTACTGGCCACCGTTCCCAACCGCTTTTTTCATGAAATTGGTTCTTAAAGGTCTTCTATTCCGATACTAGGTTATAATCATTGGCATCATGTCATTGCCAGATGACGAGGTGTACGTTATCACCCCTTCTCCCATTCACTTTAATTTTCTCGCCACTCTCTGTACTCTATATCGTCCGAGCAACACATTGAGCACAAAAATGCTAACCTCAACATCCCTCACCACCTAGTTACATCCAAGTCCACCCTCTCGCCTATATCATCAAGCTCTACATCGAAATGAACATTGCCGAGCTCCTCGGCAAGGCCCTCAAAAAGTCCAACCAACGGCTTAACTCCTTCTGCAACAAAAGCTCATGCCCATCGCACCCTAGCCGCTCATCCTCCGGAAGTGACGGTTTCAACCAAGCATACCAGCAGAGGCCAAAGATGCTGCGCTTCCAGTCAGGAGGCGGTCATATGCACGAGCTTGATCTGGACATGCTTGACGGCGACACCCGGTGGGGCGGTATCCACGGCGCTAATCTACCAGACGAGGATGCCGAGAGGAGGGATGAGGAGAAGGCGAGCACAGGCGCAAGGCAAATTACATCACGGAGGGGGCCAGCGGAAACAGAAAGTACATATGTCAACAACAACGAAAAGAAAGGTGATAAAAGGGGAAGTGATATGAGTTGTCCCGTCGGCCCGCTAGATGATCCCCCCGATGCGGTGCCACCGAGCCGTAGTAGGCAAGGGAGTTGTCCCAAGTCTGTAGTGTTTGATGGGAACGTAGTTGTTTCTGATACTTGAGCAAGCGTTGTGTTCATTTCTCTTTTGATGATGATGAATTCATAGAACGATACTTTTATATATTGGTTGGATGGCGGCTGAATTGGTTTTGTATATCTGGTCAACTGGGTTTCATCTCCCAGATTTCTTGTATACATACCAACCTACATACCATGTCGTGGTCATTCACAACCCCCTTGACGCTGTCAACAACTCAGATTCGCTTGCAACATATGCCTGCAACATAACTAACACGACGCCCCTTATATTTGAAAGAAAGTAGGTGACTACTATTATACTTGCTCTCAAGATTCATCTAGGATCTGCTAACGTAATTGCTACTCTCTTCATAGCCTAGTATGTGAGCTATTCCAAAGCAGTATTCCACTGATGTTCCACCTATTAATTATCTCAACACCGACTCATACTTAGTGATTACAACCCTACGGAAACGTGAAATGCTTTAAAAGAAACCCTTGGGAATACAACGACTACTGTCCATGCACCTTACCGAGATACACTCATGAGATAGCGAGAGAGTTTGCTGCTGTTGCTGCTGCTAGTTTGGGGCCTAAGGCGAAGCCAGCGACCGACGATTTCGGTGCGTGGTCAAGTAGTCCTAGTCAATGTTGATGTCGCATCTCGGGTGACCGCAGAACTACCACGTACTACATTCTTATCATTGTACTGGAGAACAGCCACTGGTCAAAGGGGACGATATTATACAAGAGGGTTGGTGCTAGGATTGTTTAGAGGTAATACATGGCGCTTGATCGACTCGGTTTGATAGTGAGGATATAGGTAGTAGAGATGTATATGACAACGTACTTCAGCTATTGTGACAAGAAGGCCAAAAGGATTATTTGGCCTCTGCCCAAGCTAAGTCCACTGCATTGTCTTGTGACAGGTTTGTCATTACTGTGTGGCCATCGTTCAAATATCGATGCTCTTCACCTACAACTTGATGGTTGATAAAAATCAACATCCTTACATCCACGTGTCCAGTCCTTCCCTCACTTCTCTCTTCCCCACGAGCCTATTCTAAATCTCCCCCACCCCACAACCTTCAAACACAATTTCACAGAACATACCAAGCGCAAAGGAAAAGAGACCACCATGTCTGCGTAGCAGTAGAGCAATACAAGAGGACCCCCTATCTCCAAACTCTCCCTCCTTCCTCTTCGGCACATGTACCCACGGCAAACCCATATATAGTAATTCGGTTATACTGATAGTACATTTAACATGTGCGGTTCTACATACACAGTATCCTTCCCCGCCCTCTTATTCGGCCCAGCGCCATCTGTGATCTGTATTTCGCATGATACGGGTGCCGTGTTACCCGTCAAAAACGGTACTGCGGAGCGGTGATTGTGAGGGGAAACCGGGGTAGAATCCATAATTATTCGGACTGGGAAAATCGCGGGTACAGGCTCCACATGAAATAGAACGCCAAGACATCAGGAATCCCAGGATGTCTTGGCAGTTGACGAAGGAGGCCTCTATCGCCAACGTGTGAATCTAAACTACCTGGGTATAACGCGATTATCATAGACCTGAACTATACTAAATCGTATGAAAATTGACAGGCATGCGAATATCATAGATCACCTTATACCAACAAGATTCTATAAGAAACCAAAGTGAAAAGTGCAAAGTGCACATAATGTTTGTTGATCCATATAGCCTTGCTTACATTCAGACTTGGCTAAAGATAACCCGGGCAGCTTCGCGCTGAGTTCCTTATCTGGTACCCATACCAATTGCCGGGGAAAACAGGGCATCCCAGATATAGGTAGACATTCCAGGATACATTAGGTGGTTGGTTGAGAGTACTTTGAGACGGATATACGGCAGCGTGGTAGTAGGTCAGTGAGCTTTTTGAATCGTTGCTGCTGTACTCTTGAACCGAGCCATCTTATAGTAGGTGTGTAAATCGAGAAAGCTGGACCCTCAACAATTCTCTTCCCTGTAACACAAAATCAGCCCGAGTTTGATGTAACCACTGCCGAATCCAAAACAGGTGATCTGCACGGGGAAGTGCGTGGGGTTTTTGATCACCGTTACTCAACTTGGATGTTTGCAATGCTGATCAACCCCGCGGGACTGTTCTCGTAGATCTCAAGGATTTCAAGTTGCCGGCTGGGTATGACCCTTTCGTACAATTTCCGTGACTTTGAGAGCGACGGGTATAAAAATATGCAGGCAACCGGTCGCGAATATTGGAAAAGCCTTTGGGCTAAGGCAGCTAGGCCGATCTAGTAGGGATGTGGTCGGGAGATATCGGCACCAATGATAAAGGGGTCGGCGACACAGCTAAAGACGAGCAATCAAGAAAGCCGGGTGCGGCCGCTTTACCCGGCCCGGGAGGCAGCACCTTCATTAGGAAGCTGAGTGTTGGGTAAACCGCTAGGAGAACAGGTTTGTTTTCGGTCCGTTTTGCAGACGGCGGGGCGTTGCCGTGAGTGAATTGGACCGTGGTGCCGGAGGACCCCCTGTCAAGTCCGGAGGCCCGCGCATTATCCCGGGGAACGGTAACAAGGGGGTAAGGAGGGGCAATGGCAGTCGGCCCGCCTTACCCCAACACAGTTTATTACACAAGGTGCCTCCATGACAACTGCCGCCCCTCACCACAAACAAATACCCAGGAAAGGGGCTGGCCCCAAGGGTGCTGCTGGGTATGGTTACACGCGACGGAAGGAAGGAAAGAAGAAAAGAGACAACGGTATTGAGTCTGCTTCTCTTCTTCGGCATGGTGAAAGCAATGTTGTTCTGAAAATCCCCCACCATTGGATGTTAGAATGCACCAAACACTCGTTTAGGCGTGAAGAGCTCAAAAATCGATCGACGAGCTGATCCCTCGTGCCATTTTCTCGGGTTTATAGATGTTAAAAAACTATTCTGATGCCACGATGTTTACTGCAAGATGGTGCTCAACTGACACCCAAGAAGGAAAGCCGCGATGAGCAGTTTGAATAAAATGCCGCGGAAAGATCAGAGGCCGGCACTGCAGGGCAGCGAGAAGAGGGAATTGATCTTCGACACATAAAGATTGATTCAGTTTCCATGAATGGCGTCCGTCGTCGACGGGTGCGGTGGGAGCGGAGTAGGCAAGCGAGCGCGATACCAGGATGCTTCCCATAATCATGCGTGGAGTGCATTCCCCAAAGCTGGGGCAGGCGGGGGCAGTGTGGGATGGGAGAGTACTGTGTAGAGGCTTCAAGGGGATCCTAAGTAATTGGTGAATAAATAATGAGCCCACATGCCATACGAATACGTGAAAAGTAGTATGACCTCCTGCTCCTCGGGTATGTCAGCATTCAAGTAACGCCGTGATAGTATGAGATGCGAAGACCCTGTCCAAATTGTTGTAGCACTGTGATAAACCAACTGTTGGGGGGCGGGCTGTTGGGACGGTTCATCACTTTCTGCTAGGTATAATAAGTGCCTTGGCCAATTCGGTAGACGTTGCTTGTCCGGCTGGCGGTGCTGGTGCCTGGTTCAATCAAGCCGTTAGACCGTTGCGATCGTACGCGATGCTACCGTGGTAATGAGGGATATCACGAATTGGCTCATGTTGGGAGAATAAAGACGATCCAGAAAGCAGCTGGAATCTCCATGGTCGGCAGGACTAGGTCTAAGGTATGAAATATGAAATGAAAGATGAAAATAGTAGAAACGGAACAGGTGGATCGGAGGGTGGTGGTGGTGTGCGACCTGGCTGCGCGGCGCTCCTGAAACCTTGAAACGGCCTCCAGAACAGACCACCTGGAGATGCCAGATGACGTTACTGCTCTCGGTGCATCTTTAGCTCATTCAAGGCCTCAGGGCAATGCCAAACTGCCGAAGCAAAACAAACGTTGAAGATCCGTAATATGCGTACACGTATAGGTTACTGGTGGGTGGTAATGGTCAAGAATGCCAGGTTGAATGTCGCGCGTGTGAATAGTACGGTACGGCACGCAGTACGCGATTCTCGTTGCTTCAGTTGTTGGCGCTGCATCGGGTCGGGTCTGTCAGAGTTGACCAGTGTTTCATCACGACAAAGGTGCCGTGGTCCGTTTATCGATAAGGCGTGAACCTCTGTCGTCATAGGTGGGGGTAATCGACATGTGGACCCCGAAAAAGGGTCCACTGCGCGCGCACATGCTTCATGGACGCCAGAGGGCAGTGTTAAGGGGGTGAACATGAACAACAAAGACGACGACAAGGGGGGCGCTTGGCCAAGGATTTAATAGTCATGCAATGACGACAGCCCTGCGTGCTTGTCCGTGGGATCCAAGCAGCGTTTTGTTATGGAGACAGGCGGCTAGAAATCCAGCGGTCAGGGAGTGGTGAGGTTGGCTGATGCAACTGCCATTGCTGAAAAACTCGGAAAAGCTTGTTTGAAGTATGGCCGACGGAATAGCCGCTGTTCAAGTCTACCGACCAGCATCTTTTCTGACTTGCATCATTGTGCTGCCGACAGAGTGGCGATCGTCGGTTAACGGGGGCGGGAAGGCACTAAACCATAATGTGGCCTCTGTTACCTAGTGTAGCGCGATCATCGCGGTGGTGGACGCGTTGCCGAAGGCGCATCGACGTCACCCCTTTGCTTCAGGCTTTGATCGACATCAATCAGCGGGTCGACAACAGGGAGGCTGAGAGGGAACCGCTGAGGGTCCTACCCAAGACCCACTCGACGTAGCAATGATGGCTTTTTCCAAAAGCACCAAAAGACGAAATAAGAAGGAGTCATTAAAAGTAGTGTTTTCCATGCTCCAGGAGGCTCACATCAGACATTAAAAAAGGTGGGGGGAGGGGTGAGAAACGTGACAGGCGCAACCCCCACTATCGAGTCGACAGGTTCTCTGGGATAGGTATGGTTTCGAAGCTCGTGATTGCCAACATTTGAACCAGCAAGTCACGTCTGCCAAAATGAACTCGATAACAAAGTCATCACGGCATTGCGCGGCCTGCCCTCGCCGCGCCTTCCGAAGTAGGACGACATGGCGAAGAGCGCCTCTGGACATCAAGCCACCTGTGCACACATCTGCTGAGCACCTAAATTGTCTGAGACCTACAGACGGTACAGTGCCGTCAGCTCGGCCGCCAGCGCCCAAGCGCCCAGAGCCCCAATAACTTTACTGATAGGACCCTTGTTTCGACATGCGTTGCCCTGGTCCTTCACCGCGCATGTCGACGATAGAACGACATGCAGGGTCTTAGTGATATTGTGATTGGAACACCACAAAAAAACTCCCGGTCGAGGCCCACTCAACTCGGGTACCTTCACCTGCAAGTCGGAAGGCATCAGGAAAAACGATGAACGTGGACAAGCAAGACAACGATCTATGTAATCTGCGGATGTGACCGGCGAGTGGGCCTTTGCAGGCTTTCGAGACCAAATTCGGCTGCGTGCGCATGCATCGGCGTAAACATGAGCGCGCATCCGCAGTTGTCATTCCTAGGTAAGATCGTGGAAGCTGCACCCAAGAAAGGAAATCAGGAAAATAACAGTGCCAGGGCCCGAGACCCTTGATCCAGTTGACGTGGTTTAACGTTACTGTTGCTGCACTGCACGATAACGCGCCGGCTTCCATTGGGCTCAATGGCTTCCTGTGTGGTTGGGATGTATGAAGCATTGTTGGCCACGATGCTCACCATTCAGGCTCAGCTGCAGTTTCATCGCCGGTCTACGGTCGGCGGTCTGCGATTGTGGGCTGCGATTGTGGGCTGCGATTGCGGTCTGCGGCGGCGGCGGTCTGCGAAGGTCTCTGGTTTATCTGTAATAAGCCGCCGAGTGTCACGGTCTGGACTCTGATCATGGATGCAATCTGCGAGACTTGAACCAGCATAGATGAGTTGGCCATGCTCCCTCATAGACAGTGCCCGCTCGCTTTGTTTCAGTCGCCTTTCTCCTTGCTGGCCAACGGAGCGGATGCGATAGAACATGGCAGGAAGTCTATCGTGGCCGCTCCTTCAACACCTTGTCCAATGCGAGCCAGGCCTTGGGACGAATCAGGTAGGTTGGACAGACAATCAGAACGGCCAAGGTTGTCGTGTGGTTGGTGGGGCACATTCCCTCCGTTTAGCAGGATACGCGCCTTCTTCGTCAGCGTTTTAGGTACCTTTCCGTTAGCAGGGATCAGTCCGTAAGTGTAGCCGGACAGGCCCCACCGATGATCCAACCACTCTGCCAGCCCCTGCTCCGTTCTATCCTCACCATGGATCTAAAGAAAGCCCCAAGGCCAATCCATCGTGAGCCATGCCATGTATAAAGGAAATGGCTTTCCCTCGCTGCCTCAACCGCTCATCACTCTTTGTCTCCATATTATATGCTTCACGATCATCCACAGATTTGCACCTTCGACTTTGCGCCAAGGTTCTACCCTCAGCTTACACTTTTCTCCATCTTCGACTTCAACCAAGGACGTCACCATATTCCAAGCCACAGTTGACACTTTGATCTTCACTTCGAAGAATCACGAAGCATTTCATCTACCCATTTCCAATTCGCAAAAATGTCTGCGAGTAACACCACCAAGAAGGCGGTCCATTTCGGTGCTGGCAATATCGGTGTGTACTCTCCTCATTGCTGTCACATCTCTAATCAATGACATGTACTCTTGCTGACCATCCCTATCTCCAGGCCGTGGCTTTGTCGCTTGCTTTTTGCACAACTCCGGCTACGAGGTTATCTTTGCCGACGTCAATACCCAAATAGTAGACCAGCTCAATGCGCAACCGTCGTACAAGGTGATCGAGGTAGGCGTTGACGGAACCACCGAGTCCGTCATCACCAACTACCGTGCCATCAACTCCAGGACAAATGAGGATGAGCTTGTCCGGGAAATCGCGACGGCCGATGTGGTGACATGCTCCGTCGGCCCTAACATCCTCAAGTTCATCGCCCCTGTCATCGCCAAGGGTATCGACCAGAGATCCGAAGACCTTAGCCCCATTGCCGTCATTGCTTGCGAGAATGCCATCGGGGCGACGGACACTCTTGCCGGGTTCATCAAGTCCCCACAAAACACGCGCCCGGAGCGGCTGGCCGACTACGACAAGCGCGCCATCTTTGCCAACTCGGCCATCGATCGCATTGTGCCAGCCCAAGACCCCGACGCTGGCCTCGATGTCAGACTCGAGAAGTTCTTTGAGTGGATCGTAGAGCGCACGCCCTTCCAGAGCCTGGACCAGGAGCCTCCCGCCATCAAGGGCATCCAGTGGGTAGACAATCTGGAGCCCTACATTGAGCGCAAGCTGTACACGGTCAACACTGGCCACGCCACGGCCGCCTACCACGGCTACAACCGGCGCAAGATCACCGTGTACGATGCGCTCCAGGATCGCTTCATTCAGGAGGAGGTCAGGAAGGCCCTCTCCAACACGGCCAACCTCATCACGCAGAAGCACGGCATCGACAAGGACGTGCAGAACGCCTATGTGGACAAGATCGTGAGACGCATCAGCAACCCCCACTTGGAGGATGCCGTCGAGCGTGTGGGCCGTGCCCCTCTCCGGAAGCTGAGCCGCAAGGAGCGCTTCATCGGCCCGGCCGCCGAACTCGCTGAGCACGGCAAGGACTGCACCGCGCTCCTGGATGCCGCCGAGATGGCGTTCCGCTTCCAGAACGTCAAGGGCGATGCTGAGTCTGAGGAGCTTGCTAAGATCATGTCGTCCAACAGCGCCGATGATGTCGTCAAGCAGGTCTGCGGTCTGCAACCCAGCGAAAAGCTCTACTCCAAGGTGGTTGAGGTTGTCAAGCGCGTCCAGGCCGACTCGCAGGATGACTAAGTCGAGCGAAGCATTTAAACGGTGTCTGGTTATATGATGGTGGTTTTGCTGTGTTTTTGGGATGGGATAAATTTTTAAAGGTTACAGCGTCAGAAATGGCTAATGGAAATGGCCCATGATGTGGATTTATTTGTGGGCAATGGCGTTCATTCTATGGGGTTGGCTTGGGCATTGGGATGAAGGCATCGCATACCACGCCGGGGTTTCTTTTTTATAGCGCGTTTTTTAGTTGCATCCCATCGCGGCCTCCAGCCAGGGTCTAGGACGGCAGATGGTGTTTGCAATACCTATCATGATTAGATAGACGAGAATGAAAAGACGAACAGACTTTATACACGCTCAACCTGGCACTTGTTTTTCTTGGTGCATGCGCGTTATTCTTCTGACTTGAAGATGATTATGAATTGTGATTCACTTAAAACGTGAGGTGTTGAGGAAGTCGGAAAATGTGTTTGCATGCTGAACAAGCTGAGACGCCACATCAGCGCACGGAGTTGTAGTTCGATAGGATATCAGCGATATGACGCCGTCGAAAGAGCTGTTGCCTAGATTGAACGAGGCTTCGCTTTTGGATTGATCTTCAATGCTGTGCTTGATGAGTGAGACCCAGCTTCGGTGAATCGTGAAAAGGCAGTTTCTGGCCTGGGTCACTCTCACTGGGTGGCTCAGAGCGTTACACGTAAAGCGGTGTAATCTCATACTAAACCCCGCGAACAACCAATACAGCATGGTCGGGTCTGCAGCAACAAAGTGGGTCTCTATATTGTCGCCTCAGGCACCCGCATAAGCTTGACAAAGCAGCAACCTGGCAGGTTGATTACCTAAGGCTTGTGCCCACTTGCAGGAGAGACCACATTCGCGAAATTGGCAAAAGCGTTGGTCAAGCCAGGTACGTGGCGGGCAACTTTACATTACACGACTCGCTCCCAAGCACCCCGACTTACAGCATCCCCGAGTTGCTTCGCGACGACTCCCAGCGCAAGCTCCCACCAGGCGAATTCGGCACACCATCGCCGCCCAGTCGACGGCAGCCATCCTTCTGTACTCTGCGAGTCGAGTTGCCCTTTTGCGGTCAACCGTCTGTACCTAGCACAGCACAGTACATCAACGCCCATCCACTCCGCTTGAGCTCCGAAGCTCGAGAGACACTGCATCCTCCCTCGCTTTCACGAGCTAGAGCAGCCCCAATCGCCCAGCATGCGTCTAGATGTCAAGGCAAGTATTTAATGCTTTCACAGAGTGGCCAGCATTGCACGAGGGCGTGAAAAGCTGGCCACAAGCTACAGTCTGTTGCACAGGACAGGTGCACATCGTACAACCGATCCAGCCTCTCCCTGTCCTCTAGGTTACCCGCCCGCTGGCCCCCTTCTTAACTCCATCTCTCGCTGCACCTCTTGCTTCCATCGTCGTTCGGTCCTGCTTGCTAACATGGCATTAAACATACAGCGCCAGCTCTTTGCTCGCTCAGAGGTTCGTCTAGCCCCTTTTCGAGAAGCCTCCATCCCTGCCAGTTCTGAAGCTCACCATACTCCTCTGAATAGCGAGTCAAGGGCATCGACTTCCATCCGACAGAGCCATGGATCCTGAGTACGTTTGACGATCTACGCTCACGCCCAAAGCTCCAATTCTGACCCTTTTTACGAACAGCGACCCTCTATAGCGGCCATGTGTACATCTGGTCGTACGAGACCCAGGCGATTGTCAAGACATTCGAGCTCACCGATGTCCCTGTCCGAGCGGGCCGATTCGTTGCGCGCAAGAACTGGATTGTCTGCGGTTCCGATGACTTGTACGTTGGGCGCAGTAGCTTCTAGAGCTTTTATCTTGGTTTCTTAGCAAGGCGCTGACATAGGAGAACAACAGCCAAATCCGCGTCCACAATTACAACACGAGCGAGAAGATCACATCCTTCGAGGCGCATCCCGACTATATTCGAGCCATCGCCGTCCACCCGACACAACCCTTCGTTCTCACCGCCAGTGATGACATGACAATCAAGCTCTGGGATTGGGAGAAGCAATGGAGGAATGTCAGGGTATTTGAGGGCAACTCTCGTACGTGGATGGATGGCAGAAACGCTGGATAGGGATCGCAGCTGACAAGACGACAGACTACGTCATGTCACTCGCCATCAACCCCAAAGACACCAACACCTTTGCCTCGGCATGTCTGGATAGAACAGGTATGCTACTCTGTGTCTTACCTGAACCGCGACACTTCTAACCCCCGCCACAGTCAAAATTTGGAGTTTAGGGTCTTCCACCCCCAATTTTCAATTGGAAGCTCACGAGACAAAGGGCGTCAACCATGTCGAGTACTATCCCCACAGCGACAAGCCCTACCTTCTTACTACATCAGACGACGTGAGACACCGCCCTCACTGCCAATGCTACAACAGAACTGACGACACGTTTTTAGCGGACCGTTAAAATTTGGGATTACACAACCAAGAGCTTGATTGCAACGCTAGAGGGTCATACCAATAACGTCTCTTTCGCATGCTATCACCCGGAACTGCCTATCATTATTTCTGGCTCTGAAGATGTACGTTGCAACTCGTTTCTTATGAAGTTCGTGGAGCTAAACAGCATTATAGGGTACAATTAGAATATGGAACGCCAATACGTACCGTTTCGAGCAGTCACTAAACTATGGCTTGGAACGAGCTTGGTGTGTGGCATATCAAAAGGGCAAGCAGAGTATTGCTGTTGGATTTGATGATGGTTCGGTCGTCATCAAGCTCGGCCGGGAAGAACCAGCTGTGTCGATGGACGGGTCAGGCAAGATGATCTGGGCTAGGCACAATGAGGTCGTTTCTGCTGTCATCAAGGGCGGAGGTGAGTAAGAACAAGCTGGCTTGCGCAACTTCAAATACTGATGACGGGATCAGACGCATCCATCAAGGATAACGAGCCGATTTCTCTACCCACCAAGGAGCTAGGAACCGCCGAAGTCTACCCGCAGAGCCTCATCCATTCTCCCAATGGACGTTTTGCGGCGCTCTGCGGTGACGGCGAATACATCATTTACACGGCACTTGCGTGGCGAAACAAGGCGTTTGGCTCAGCCCTCGATTTTGTCTGGGCTGCCAAGGAAAATTCCAACGACTTCGCGATTCGGGAGTCCGCGACCAGCATTAAGGTCTTCAAGAATTTCCAAGAAAAGAAGGGCGGTCTTGATGTCCCCTTCCCCGCGGACGGGCTTATCGGCGGTGTCCTCCTCGGTGTCAAAGGACAGGGAGGCATCTCGTTCTTCGACTGGCACACAGGGGGTCTTATCAGGCGTATCGAGGTTGAGCCCAAGCAGGTATACTGGAGCGAGAGCGGTGAGCTAGTGGCTCTGGCATGCGAGGATACCTACTATGTCCTCAGGTTCTCGCGGGAGAACTACAACGCCGCTGTCCAGTCCGGTGAGGTTGAGGATGACGGGGTTGAAGCCGCCTTTGAGGTTATCACCGATATCAACGAGAGGTAAGACTATTTCCAAACCATTTCGTGCGATTTTTGCTAACTCGGGTTGCAGCGTCCGGTCTGCCGAATGGCTGGGAGATGTTTTGATCTACACTAACTCAACCAACCGCCTCAACTATCTGGTCGGCGATCAGACTTACACAGTAGCTCACTTTGACAAGCCCATGTATATCTTGGGCTATCTCCAACGCGACAGCCGAGTCTACCTCACCGATAAGGATCTTAGCGTCACCTCTTTTGCGCTCTCCCTACCGGTTTTGGAGTACCAAACCCTTGTTCTCCGCGGCGATTTGGAGACAGCTGCAGAGTTGCTCCCAATCATCCCCCAGGATCAATTAAATAAGATCGCCCGTTTCCTCGAAGGGCAGGGCCATAAGGAATTGGCCCTTGAAGTTGCTACGGATCCGGAACACAAGTTCGAGCTTGCTCTGGCACTCAACCAGCTCGAAATTGCTTTGGATCTCGCGAGAGAGTCTGATGCTGATCACAAGTGGAAGACACTGGGCGACGCAGGACTCGCAGCCTGGGATGTGCCACTAGCCACTGAGTGCTTCGTGAAATCGAAGGACCTCGGTTCGCTATTGCTAGTATACAGCTCTACGTCTGACCGCGAGGGTCTGGCCAAGCTCGCCGAGCAGGCGGAAAACGCCGGCTCACACAACGTAGCGTTCAGTTGCAAGTGGCTCCTGGGCGACATTCCGGGATGTATTGAGATTTTGACCAAGACGGGTCGCCTCGCCGAAGCGGTACTTTTCAGCCAGACGTACCAGCCCAGTTTGACGACTGGTCTGGTTGGCGAGTGGAAAGAGAGTCTCGAGAAGAGCAAGAAGGGCCGTGTGGCAAAGTCGCTTGGAGTTCCGGGTGAGGATGATGAGCTCTTTCCTGAGTGGGACGAGTGGTTGAGGCTGGAGAATGATGTTGTGAATGTTAATGGGCATGAAGATGCTGAGATGGGCGAGGAGGAGGTCGCTGACGAGGAGCCAGAAGCCAGGGCTGAGGCTGAGGAGGAGGAGGGGGCGGCAGATGATGAGGAGTAAAATGGTTATCAAGGTCCAATTTTCGTTTCTTCTTTATGTAACATCCGCTTTGGTCGGAAAAGATATCAAATGTGAGCTATACTGAAACTGAACATGTGATTATTGGTGTTTCGTGAGGCGTGTGGTGATGAGCTGGGAATGACTTGATTACGTCCAGTTGGATAATGGATGAAGAATGAGATAACTTGCGTTACCTCCTCTGAAAAGTGAAAGAAGACTGTTGAAACTGAAGGATCTTATCACCACTAGAAATCAACAGAAAATTGATTACATTCCTCGATGTGTAGTAAAGTGAAAAGGAAAGGAACGGCAAAATCATGGCGGAAAAAGAAAAAGGAAAGAGTGGTATTACCCCCCCAGGGAGTCGAACCCTGCGCAACGGAGTGAGAATCCGCTATGTTAACCGATACACCAGAGGGGTCTACGGTCGATAGATTGGCGGTAGTCAAAGCAGTCCAAGAAAATCTTTGCTATGAAGGGCAATTGGCGATTGCTGGCTGCAAAAGGAAAGAAGGACATGGAAGGGAAGTCGGGTACTAGCATGGCAGGTGCGACTGCGGTAAGTGCCACGGATAGATTGGATGGCATAGCCTCTTATATTAGCACTTACCGACAAATCACAGCATACCAGAGACCGAGTTCCTTCATATGTGGAGTTGTTTTTACTTGTCTTCCACTTTATCGGTAAACATACCTTTAATGCACATGAAACTTCAGGCCATTATAATCGATTCATATCCGATATATATGACCCTGGAACCTTTGTCGTATGTTAACGTGTCGATACAGCTGTACGTCAAGGATGATACGGGTTGGGGAAGCGTGTGGTTAACATATCGCCAGTCAAGTGAGCAATATGAGACAGATAATAAGAATTGATTGAGCAGTGTGGGCACGAGCAGCAACTTATAGATAGTAATAAGATTCGGCACTGAGAAGATCGATGGAAGCAAACAGCTTCTGCCCATCAGTATGTTCTTGGTGTCTAATACCAACTGGTTATGTACATAGGTATGATGGTATCGTGGTATTTGATCCATACTCAGGTACTGATCAGGTATGATTTAATATGGCATTAGCATGATAGTAAGAGCCTAAAACACCAGCGTAAGATTTTTTTTCCAGTCGAATCGGCCGTTCTTTTCTTTGTTCGGTTTATTATAACGTTTGTTCTGGACAGTCGCACAATGGTAGAATGGGAAAAGGAGTCGATAGAAAGTCACCATGATCGGCAGCTATCACGTATCCACGGCTCTTGCACCACCACTGGCAATATCCATTTCATGGTAGACATGGTATCTCGAGCAAGCACGAGTCATGGGCGTCTACATGAGCGAATTTAGCAAAAAGGAGAAAAGCCAGTATCTTTGTAATCCAAGAAAAAAGTCTTTTGCGTCTTCCAATAATTGAGTACGGTAATGAGAAAATGTAGAAAAGACAGCTTTCTGTCCTATCTCGAGACCTTCTTGGCGTTGACGTTGCCGATCGGGTTTGGTGTCACCGAATTGGAGCCCATCTCAGTGGTGGCGCTAAAAGGGCGCTAATGGCGGATCAGGCAGGCCCCGAGGATTGACCTGACAGGACTCAAGGAGTCCCCTGCTCGCTGAGTGCCTGACTCTTGGCTGAGGCGGGTTGGCGGCGGGCCATTGATCGCGTCCGTCTCTCCGCCGACGAGATTGCCGCCGCCTTGTAATCTTGAATCCCGAAAAAAAATCCATAGGAGGGATTCGACCTTGTTTCTTTTCTTTGTTTTGTATCGTTACCTTCGCCCTCTTCTTTTCCTCGACGATTTGACGATTTGACGATTCCGGTCCACTCGCCCACTTTTTATACCTTCAACGCGCGTTAGACCAAGCCAAATTAAGCCCCAGAACCACCATAATGGCAGGGTTATCGACGGGCGATAACGCCGCCCTGGCCACCCACGACATTGGGTACCCGAATGGTCATCTCGGCCACCTGACTACTGAGGAGGAGGAGGCGCTGGTAAACTTTAAGGTCTACCTGGAGGAACACGACCTGTACACGCCCGGCCCCACGCCTTCGCACGACGACCAGACGCTTCTCCGCTTCCTCCGCGCCCGTCGATGGGTCGTCCCAGATGCCTACAAGCAGTTCCACGAGACCGAGGTTTGGCGCAAGGCAAATCACCTCGACGTGCTGTATAATACTCTAGACATAGACGCCTACGAACAGACCAGGAGATTGGTACGCAGCAATCCCTTATCATGCCGACCCGTGCCCCGACTGACAAGACGCTTCATTAGTATCCTCAATGGACAGGACGGAGAGACAGAAGGTCTGCAGTTTCCCTCTCAATAACACTCCTGCACACACCCCGCTAACATATCTGTCAAACTCCAGAGGCATCCCGCTCTTTGTTTTCGAAATCGTCCACCTCGACTCCAAAACTGTCGCCGCCTACGAAAAGAGTGCCGAAACGGCATATAGCGAGGCCGTCACCGATGGCTCGACGCCCTCGAAGCTGCTGCGACTGTTCGCCCTCTACGAGAGTCTGACGCGCTTCACCCAACCGCTATGCACGCAGCTACCCGACCGCGACCACTTTTCGACACCCATCACGCTCAGCACAAACATCGTTGACGTCTCGGGCGTCTCGCTCCGCCAGTTCTGGAACCTAAAGTCGCACATGCAGGCGGCGTCGCAGCTCGCCACGGCGCACTACCCCGAGACGCTCGACCGCATCTTCATCATCGGCGCCCCCTACTTCTTCAGCACCGTGTGGGGCTGGGTCAAGCGCTGGTTCGACCCCATCACCGTGTCCAAGATCTTCATTCTTTCGGCCGCCGAGGTCAAGCCAACGCTCGAAGCCTTCATCGACCCAAAGAACATCCCAAAGAAGTACGGCGGCGAGCTCGAGTTCAACTGGGGCGACATGCCCAACGTCGACCCCTACATTGCGGAGCGCGCCACATGGGAGAGCGGCAAGGCCGAGTTCGTCAAGGGCCCAATGTACTGGCGGCCGGTGGAGGGCACCGACTTGGTCGAGTGCGTTGCCGTGGGGACAGTTGACCAGAAGACCAGGATGCAGCGCATCTGCACACTCCCTAAAGCATACCCGCCTAAGCCTGTTGCTGTTGCTGTTGCCGAGAAGGAAACGGTTCCAGCCGCTGTGGCAGCACCAACAGCAACAACAAACGGACCGACAGAGGCCGATATTGAGGCCGTGCAGGCACTGTCTATCGGAGACGACAAGCCTGAAATATCGGAGAAGCTGGCCGAGCCAGAGGCTGCTACCAAGGCCGGAACTGTCTCGGCATGATGTGGAAATAAACTGTCATTCATTTCTAGACGTGGAGCAAGCGTAGGAGTATTCTCGTAATGGGTAGACGTATTTTCCATCTTTACGCTATGGTTGTTCGTCAGTGGGTCATGATATCTTTTACAGCATATACCTCCTCATAGTATGAGAATTTATCTCCAATTCATTAGATGCGTGGATAAGTAACCTAGACCGGTAGAAGGTCTGAGCACATTTCACGGTAGCAATTAGGGAGAAGCGGGCTTGGCCATGTTATTGAGCAGAGGTGCCGTTCCTGGATGGCCATTGGGGGTCGAATGTTAGTCGCATAGTACATACAAAACACGCCCTGTGGGACTTATAATTTTGCCCATTGCTGATCTTGGATTTTTATGTGATATGAACCAGGTTCACGGAACTTCTTCCATGACACCCTTGATTGTGGTAGCCGGAAATCGTTACCCGTGGACCGGATATCGGATGGACGTGGCTCCTTGGGATGCGACCATCCATCACCGTCACATTCCGAAGATCATAAGCCACGTGTAACTAGCACTGTCGCTATATTTGCTAAATGAGGAAGATCTATCTAATATCATCGTTATATGTATGTATGTATGCATCCAGGTACTATCGACTCAGGCAACTCATTTCATCCGGCTGAAACAAGCCCGGACAGGAACATACCAAAAACCGCCATCGCCTTCGCTGTGTTCCTCGATCTAATGACACCCAATAACTCCAACCAATGAACCGAAAACAATACCCACGCAGTACGCAATGCAAGGGACCTACCCCCCTCCATCTATAGCTGTGCAATCCATAGCCTTTACGCAACAGTCCCCTGATTCTCCCGCCACTTCTCAATCCCCTTCTCCAGCGCCTCCCACGAGAACCCCTTGCGACCAACAAGATACATGGTCACCCCCAAGGTCTCGACCTCGTAGTTGGGCGGCTCGTCATCAAAAAAGAGCATCTCCCTGTACCCGACACCCGTGCGCCGCGCGATGGCCTCGAAATGCCTTAGCTTGGTGCCCTCGTAGATCTCCAGCCCGGCGTCAAACACGTCGATCGTCTTGCGGCCTTTGCCCCAACTCCCACTCCCGCTCCCACTACCGCTGCTACTGCCACCCTTCTTGTCCTTCTTATTGCCACCGCTACTGCTGCTAGTATTCGCTGTCGCTGTCGCTGCTGCTGCTGCTGCTGCTGCCGCCGCCGCCGCCACCTCCCCGGGCGGCGGCAGCCGAAACAGGCCCAGCATCTTGCGACACAGCGTCCCGGCCGACGACTTTGACGCAACAGCCAGCTTGACCCCCGCCGCCGAGAGCAGGTTGAGGATGTGCGGCGCGTCGGGGTACAGCCAGAAGCCCTCGCCGTTGTTGTCGGCCAGGACGGAGTGGCGGGGCCGGCGCAGGCCGGCGGCGGCGGCGGGCGACGCGAGCTCGACGGGCGGCGACGGGTGGCAGTCCGAGTAGAAGGGCCAGAGCGTGTAGTCGAGGTCGAGCACGACCATGCGCGGGAGGGGCAGGCCGTCTTGCGCCCAGGACGGGAGTGGGAGCTGGGAGGCTGTGGCGAGGACGGAGAGGGCGGAGAGGTCGGGCAGGAATGGAGGGGCGGAGGGGCGGTGGAGGCGGCAGCGTGCACGGCGGCGGCGATGGCGCTGTGGCCTTTGGAGAGCTTGCGCGGCATGCTGGGCGGATACGGTTTGGGTTTGGGTTTGGGTTTGGGACGGGGAGTGGGAGTGGGTTGCCGCGGGAGAGTAGCAGGTGGGCGTCGGATGAGGCTGTCGCGGTCCTGCGGACTACGTAGCAGCGGGGCGCGGTGGAGGGGATTGTGGGGTGGGGAAAGGTTGTCGGGCCGTGGATGGCGGCCTGATAAACTGGCGGTGGCGCGCGCCTTGGCTGTGGAAGCTGAACAGCGGGCGTTGCCCTCGGGCTTCACGGAGGGTAGGATTGGAACGTGGCACGCATGGTTACGGGTCATGGTTACGAATACTGATCAGCCCTTCCGGTCCCTCCTGAAATCCTCAACCGTTTTGGTGATAAAGGGTCCGGTCATGGTGCTAAGACGTCATGTCCATGGTGATTAAATCAATTGTCCAGTCTTCACTGCATATTGTCTCTGCCATAATCCTTTTTTTTTCTTTTTCCAGGTATCTTTGAGATAAAAGTATCCATACAATGAGGGTTAGGGTAGATGCTGATAAATCAGATCTCCAAGATGATCCCTTGGTGTAAGTGAGCGAATCAGGGTTATGGTAGCACCTTCAAACCCCGCCTCCTGTGTGGGTCGCAGTGCACATCGGATCGACATCCATGCGCTGCTGTTCCTGGCATCCATCCAGGCGCGAGCCAGGACGAGTAGCGACCGACCTGAACATTAACAATGCCGGACTTACCACAAGCCGTGAACCCATCATGCAGCCCTGCGATTAGACGAATCGCGTGGCTGACTGTTGTATTGACTAGCAAAACAGCCAAGCGTGTCGATTATCTGTCTGTCAGGCTCTCCTACCATCGTTCCCGGAGTCCGAAATAGGAACAAAGGCGACTGGATGTGGCCAAGTTCGTGTCGTCGGCGATCAGTGTCTTGGCCTTTCCAGCCCGAATACAGGCTGATCATTGCTGCGAACGACTGCAAGATGGATACCCAGGTGGGCTCATGGCACTCAATGGTACTCATTAACCCTCAATGGCAGTCAATGGCAGTCAATGGCAGTCAATGGCACATCGCAAGTGATCAAGACAGAATTACCCGGGCCCCGCGATTGGGCGGCTTTGCGCGCTGTCGGAGGTGATGTAGACATTCTTCCTGGGGGGTGGTAACTGCCGTGGCCTGATCGGGTGATTTCGTCGAATTGCCGTCGTCGCTGCACCCGACCGTCCCAGCGACGACCCGACCACGATTACCCCACTGTCCGCCCCGCGTAGGCCCTGGTCTAGCGCCCAGTACGAAGTATGCACACCACTGCTAGCTGACCCCAACGATGGGGCAGCGTGTGCCATTTAGACAAAGAGACAGCCTAGCTCCCCTCGCCCAGGCCCCGAGCCCCGCATAGAGGACGAACGGATGCTAGATAAATCTCCAGCCCGCCGCCCCTTGGAATAGCTCGGCCTTCGGACATACATCGACACAGTTAATAATAGCTAAAAACCGAGCTTGCCGTGGGCGTCCCCTCCGTCATTCCCCGTGAGATTCAACTCTTGCGGGTACAAGTTAGCTCCCAGTGCCTACCTCAACGTCCACCACTTTGTTCTACCCAACCCCCGACTACGGATACATCAAACGAGACAAAACTTTCGACCCCAACTTCGATCCCATCTTCGATCCCATCTTCGATCCCATCTTCGATCCCATCTTCGATCCCGGCCTCGACTCCTACAGCCCCCGCTGCCCATCATGGCGTCCGGTCTCCCTTCCAACCCTCTCAAGAAGATCAACCTGGTGCGAATTGCCCATGTCTACTACAAGCATGAGGACATCGTCAAGGCCAAGAAGTTTCTAGATGACTTTGGTTTCCAAGAGACAGCCACGTCCGGCGACAAGACGTACTATCGTGGCTACGGCACCGAACCCTTCGTCGCCTGTCTGGAGGAGTCACCCAAGACCGAGTTCGGTGGCGCCGCATTCGTTGTAGAGTCCGAGGAGGACCTGGTCCATGCCTCCAAGGTCCTCCCAGCCGAGGCCAAGGCTACCGATGTGTATGAACTGAAGGATGCACCGGGTGGTGGCAAGTGTGTAACCTTCTACGACCCAGTCGACGGATTTCCCTTCCACCTCGTCTACGGCCAGACACACGTAGAGCCGAGGGACCCTGGCTTCCCCATCACAAAGGTCAATTATGTAAGTCTCGGCCGATTTCGGAACCAACAGCCGTGCCAAAGACAGACAGACACCTGCTCACCCTTTACCCGCAGCCCACAGAGAAGAACCGCGGCGGCAACGAATTCCAGCGCTTCAAGAAGCGGCCAGCACCGGTACACAAACTGGGCCACTTTGGCATGTGTGTGACCGACTTTGCCAAGGCTTACGACTTCTACTCGACTTACTTCAACTTCCACCCCAGCGAGGTAAGCCAACTATAAGATAACTCTGGGAATTTATGAATATCAGTTGCTGACCACTCCGGCAGCTCGTTCATAATGAAAACGGTGTGAACAACACTGTCTTCTTCCGTCTGAACCGGGGAGAAGAGTTGGTTGATCATCATTGCTTCTTCTTCTTCGAGGGCCCCAAGATGCACGTCCACCACTCGTCGTTCGAGACGCACGATTTCGACGCCCAAGTCCTCGGCCACGATTGGCTCCGCCATCAGGGGTATACAAACTGCTGGGGCGTGGGGAGACACGTGATGGGCAGCCAGATCTTTGACTACTGGTTCGACCCCTCGGGTTTCATCCTCGAGCACTATGTCGACGGCGACTTGCTCGACATGAGCGAGCCTACCCACCACACCAAGGCAGCGCCGGATAACTTGCATGTCTGGGGTGAGTTGTACCTGCTATGAACCACACGAGACCGATATACTGATCATTCCTTTAGGCCCCGAGGTCCCGGAAACGTTCTTGCAATGAGAGGAAGTGAGAATGATAAATGAGGAATATTTGATGGAGCGCAAGAGGGACGAAGAATAAATCAAGAGAGGTTTAATAGGCGACTATGAAATGAAATACTCGTTGGGGCAGGGAGATTGCAACGACTTTCAGTTACCCAGGTATTTGTATGGGGCATGTATGGGAAGAAGTGTATAGTAATAATACTGTGTCGTAAACTGAAACCTTCTTGAGATGACCATGCCGCCAATCTCCTTGTCGGGGTCTGGACCCTATTCGGCTTCCCCGATGATACTTTATGATTATACCGTGGGGGTTCCGGGCTTACGACCACACCCTCTTTTATCTTGGCTTTGAAACGAAGCACGATGGGTAACGCACGGTTACCTATCTATATCCTCTTTTGTCTTCACATTCATGAAAGGCTTGCTGGTCAAGGCGGTGAACATAACAACCTTTTGCAGGCATCTATTTATTTTGTTGCATCATGTGGCTTTGAGGGGAAACAAGAGTTTGCTGCCTCGTAGATGCGTCTATGTCTGAGATTGAAATAATCGATTTTAGATAGGTAGCACAGAGATGGCAGGGCTGAGATAAATGCTCGTGTATCAACGATGGAACAAATCATTTCTTACCCTGATATATTGGGATACATCAATACGACGTTACTACAGCCAGGATGCCAGAATGCCCCTGGCTTCTTTCATTCCAAGATCACGACCATCTTGGTACAAATCCTAAGGTTCAGCGTCTGTAAGAATCAGTTGTGACCCGGAGTAGCACAACGTAAGCACAGATGGCGGCTGACTCATTACCTCGGTTCGGTCTCCCTGTCTAATAATCTGTGTAAGGTAGGTATGCAGTACCTTAGCCATGTGCAAGGATCTGTAAGACGCTGATACACTCGATCGAAACATCTGCTGTAGGCTGATGTTGACACATCCTCAGTCCACGATTATCTCCTTACAAAAATCAGAAGTGGATACTGCTACTAAGCTTGGGGATCTGAGATACATTTTAGGATTACTAGAATTCCGTATATCTCAGCTGATCGTCCCATGCGCCGTCAATCAGTAATTCAAGCTCATGTTCACATAATTGCTTTAAATCATTAGGGAGCAAATATCACGACAAACACAAACACCCCATGACGCAGTCCTGTGTGACAATGATAGTGGCGGTAGAATTCATCCCGCATGATGCGCCACCAAGCCGCAGTTATGGTGGTTGTGAGCTGACTATCTGAGTGACCACATGGGCGCGTTCATCCAGAGCCTCTGTAGTACTTGATTTGGTTGAATGGAACCTGCGCAGTCAAGAGCATGAATACATGCTCTTACCGCCTTATGCGCCTCGTCTTTTGTTAACAAAGGTTGCTGATCACAGCTAAAGGCTCGAAATTCATCCTTCTGTCTTGGCGGTGAAGATTACACTTCAGTTAGATCTGTTGTAATTCAAACCCAGCCAATGGGCCTCTATCTTACTACGGTCTCTTCTTATACGGGAGCTGCATTATCAATGTTGATACGTGGATTCATGACTCGGGAAATCGTACCCCATTTGCATCTGTTGGAACTTTCACAGAACCAACGGGCCTATATTCCACCAGGTAATGCAAGGGTGACGTAGAAAGGTAGTGATCCGCTCGGATTGAACAACCTCTTTGCCCTTGTACGAAGTAGTGTCAATCACATCAGCAGCGAGCCCTTTCCTGACAGGGAAATGCGAGGTCACATGGATCGTGTTATTCCTCTGTATAAGAACGGTGCCTTTCTGTTAATCTTTTAATGGTTCTGGCTTTATTCTTGTTCTCCATGGTTAAACACCTAGGTAGACTTCTTTCCCTTCCATACAGCCCATCTCTTCGCGTCTTTCTAGCATAGATACTCCCCAGTCCACTATCCTACTTTTCTGCCTACTTTAGTTCCATTTCGCTATTGGGCTTTACTATAGTCAAGATGACTATCAACGATACAACAACTCGCTTCACTGGAGAAGGGCCCATACTCGACTCGGCGTATGCAAGCAGGGCCCTATCCCCAGGCTCAGAAGCTATCGAAACTCCAAAGCACGAGTCGAACGATGACGATCTCAGCTCCAACTCGGCAATTGCATCTAAGCTGAAAGGAAAGGTTCTGGAGATACCAAAGTCATTGTTGACTGCGCTCCAGGACCGGGGATGGCCAGCCCACGAGGGCGACAAAGACAATTGGAGCGATCAGCAGCTGACAAGATACCAACGTTTGTACAAAGATGCAATCGACTTTCTCCAACTGTATGTTTGTTTACTTCGTCTCACAAGAACAACAGTCACTAATCAATGTCAACTAAAGAGTATTTCCGGATAGCCCTATGAGGCTACAAAAGGCCATAGACCACGACTATGCTCTTTTTACCTTTCAGTAAGATTGTCCAGTAAAGGCAGGATACCCCTAACAGTTTGAGCCTCTGACACGTCATTGAATCTAGCTTCTTCCCTGAATTCGAAGATTACGAGGACTCGTGGACTGCCGGGCTGTGGGCTATCTGGCTCTTCACCTGGGATGACGAGGTCGATGTGAACGACGGGCCCTCTTCCCTGTCGGAAGACTTCGAGATTGCTTGCGCATTCCGAAGAAAGACAGTCGCCCAGATCAAGACATTTCTTGGTCTGGATGATGACAACAATCATGCTGCTGAGACACACACGAGCGATGCTACTTACACTTCGTCCGGCCCAATGATTGCCTTTGAAGAGTTGTCAAGGCGAATCGTCGCAAAGCTGAACAGAGGTACTAACTGATGGCGACGACCTGTTCAAAATAATTGATGCAGGGCTTGTTTCAGTCTGGCTGACCATGATACCATTCGCAGACCAACGCCAGCGATTTTACGAACAACTGGCTCTGTTCATCCAGGCAACCGAGACTGAACACGCCTACCACCTTTCGGGGCATATCTTCAAGACTGTCGAGGAGTATCTGAAGCTCCGATACTATGCCTCATCCTGCTATGCCGGTGTTGTCTTTGCCGAGTGAGTTTCCCTTATCCCGCATATTTCTCGGCATTGAGGATTGTAGCTTCAGATCTGACCTTGACGACAGAATGTTTCCCAACGTTGTTCTGCCCAGCTGGGTCACTGATCTTGATGAGATGAAGACCATTGAAAGAGAACAGGATTATCTGATCTCTATGTATGTAACTACCTATGACACCAACTTATTTGACGAGGGTACGATGGACATCATGCAAGGAAACTGACCGAAACCCTCCCATGCCTCAGCTACAACGACATCCTATCCATCAAGAAGGAGATCGCCAACAACTCCGTCAATAGCATGGTACCCATCCTCTACCTGTCGGGTGTCCCGTGGGAGGAAATCGTCCAGCGCATCTCCAAAGAGCTGCTGGCCAGCGGCGAACGCTTCGACCAGGCGGCAGAGAGTCTCCTCCAGAAAACGGCGGGCGATGCACAGCTGAACGAGTCCGTGAGGCAGGTTCTCCACAGCATCAGGACCAGCTGCACCGGGACTATCCAGTACTCGTGAGTGGTATCTATACTCTTTCGATATAAATGGTGGTGACATGAACACTGACATAATTGTTGTCTGCTTGTAGGCTTCTGAGCAGGCGATACAACAGCATCATGAAAGGGAATAAGGATGGGGGTGATGTCATTCGTATTGTGATTTGAAAGAGTTGGAAAGGGGTTTGTTTTATGGAAGATGATGTTTAATTCTTTTGGTGAGATCACTTGATGCTGCTGTAGCTTGGTACCTGGCTGTCAAAACTCAAAAGCTGGGATGACCAAGATAACGGCTTGGCATCTGTTGTCAGTGGGCGGAATAAAGTTAAGGTCCTGGCCCAGCGTCCAGAGTACAGACCCTTTTCTGGTCTGTGGGTAGGTTGAGATGGTCGGGAAGAACGGAATAGAGTGGCTGCCTTAATTAGGTTATGTGGTAGCACCAAGTCCCGTACCTATCGTGAAACATGTCAGTGGAGTGCCCAGATGCATGGCAGTTCTGAGATCACAGCCAGGTCCCCACTGCCAGTGTTACTGCATTTTATTAGCAGTAGTGTATGCTGTCCGTAGGTAGGAACTGGAGTGCATGTACGGAATAGGCGGTGACAGTTTCGCTGGGTACCCGTCACTTTGGCCGAGGTTTCGGCTCAAACACACAATGTGCGTCTGCAATTCTTTCCAGACCCGTTCGTCTGCACGAGTGGCCTCCTGGCGGGTCGCCCGCCTCCCCCCTCCAAGCCCGGGGCCATGTGGCCATAAGGAGCGACCCAAAGAATGGGGAGCAAATCTTCACGCTCACATTGTAAAAAGGAAACAGACTTTGCTTACTTGGCATGAAAAGAATATTCGATTTTCTACAAACTTGAGGCTGGGGCCGGGGTGAGCTGTGCAAGTTGATTCCGTTTATGGATGGACAGCCCGGATATCCATGTCGCGGAATTGGAGGACCCAGGTTCTTAAATCCATGATTGACTGCTTGACGATTGCGGCGATACACTACCCACCTGTCTGCATTGTTTGGATGTTTGGCTGTGCCCGACCACCACCACTCCGCCAATGGGGCTGACAGGCACCGACTGACTACATGTGGAGGTGTAGTTAAGGTAGCGCAACCTGAAAGTCTGCCATCGAAGGAAGGAAGGTGATGGTTTCATGCGATTTCATGCTATGTGGGAGGCGGATTCGGCAGCCTGACCCTGCTGAAACTCGAAATGCCAAGTGCCCACCACTGCCAGCTGGTGCCAAGACCTCCACGCCGTTGGTTCGGACGAAGCACTATTCTAGATTTGGACTGGCGGCCAAACAGCGGGCAAGCACAGTGGTCGGAATTAAGGGCCTGTGGGTCGCAGGTGGCAGTTACGGCCTGTCCCTGTCGGACAATATCCCCACTTTGATCTCGACCCTTCTTTGGACCTGTCAGGTTGTCTTTGTTTTTCCACTCCCTCTTTTTCTGACCCGACACCGATGCACCTTCCAGCACCTTCACGATGCAAACGAGGCGAGGCTGCCTGGCCTTGACAGGGATGCGACCCCGGGTTCTAGAGTGAGGCAATCGAGCCTTTCAAACTCTTGTGGCAGAGGCGCAGCAACCTCCAAACCACACCCACCTCCGCCCTCGTTCGAAGTTTTAAGCTAGGTAAAAAAACGAACCCCGACCACTACGCCCGATGCCATTGATGATGGATTGAACGGATACGAGTGTCCCGATCTCATCTTGGGCCTGTTGGGCGGGGTGGTGATGCGCAAACATCATCAGTCCACAATCTCCACATCCATCCAGACAGCTCTATGGACTGACGGGATTGGATGAGATGCGATTCGATACGATGATGAGGATATGCTCGTGTTGATTGACGCGATCAGTTCGATCTGGGGATCTATTTTCACCGTGCGCAAGATTTACTCATGGAGTTGATTGCCAGTACTGCTGCTCATCTTAGGTTCTCCAAATTGGTGGTTCTGGGCATTCTGGGCATACTGGGCCTATTACCCATTTCCCTGGTTGTCGTAGTCCTGATTTACCATCAAGGTGTGATCACCGCGACGACACCAGGGAAGCTGTCTAGGAACGCCCGGTTGCAGGTGGAGAGCCCCAAAAATGGCGTTTTGCTAATGAATGGCTGTTGCAGGCGAAGCGGCCGCAGCCGACGAGCACCCGCATACCGTGTGTCACGATACTTGACGAGATACACGAGCTTGGTGGCAGCCCGGCCGCTTCAATGGCCACCTATTCGATAGCCTCGACCCAAAAGCTTGAGTCCAGCCGCCAGACCAGAACAATCACCACTATCTGTGCTCCCAGCGGGCGCTCACTGCGGGCAAACAACACAGTAAGCGGACTGCTTTTGCTGCTGCCAAAAGAGAAAAAATAAATCGAGAAATCCCCAATCCTCCTCAAGCTACGAAACAAGTCGACAGAAACCGGAGCGTTGCAGTTCCACGTACCTCCAATCTCAATCTCGTGAAGTTCCCAGTCCCCCTGAAGCCCCTAGGCCCCTGGGACGTCACAGGTGGCCAGCCACAGCTCCCTCCACAGCTCCCTCCACAGCTCCCTCGGCACTCTCCAGCCATCCAGGAGCGCCAGAGCAGGCGGGGGCCCACCCTTTAAGGTTAAGGGTCGTTATCAGGGCCTCTTGTCGAGTGCACCAGGGCCTCGGTGGCCAAGCCTTGGCATGTCTGGAGACCCTGCTGGAGGTGTCCTGGACGGTGTCTTGGACTGTCCTGGAGTGCGGATGGTATGCTTGTGCGCCGCAGCTGTAGCCCCGCCCCTGCAGCCACCCCATGCAGCCCCATGCAAACCCCCATGCACCGGTTTTCCTTCCCTCCGCCTAGCCTTTTGGCCAAGCCTGACGATAGAAACATCACCGCCAAGCAAATACGTGATAAAGGCGAGGATCGTCCGGGTCACCGTACTGATCGGCCACGCGTTTCTCTTTCTCCTTCGTGCTAGTCCTTTATCATTGTCTGTCTTTTCTTCCTCTCCTCCCCCTTTCCTTTCCTTTCCCTTTCGCTTCTATCAGGCATCGCCGAGTCCGCATCTACACACTCTACAGAGAGTTGTTTGTGTTAGAGATACGGTGTAGTTGTCATTCATTTCTTCAGGAGCAGGATACTCACCTTTTTTTCTATTCATTCACCTTCATTCTCTGAGCGCCAGCCGTTCACGACTTTCTAACCTTTATTCCTATTGTTTACTTACATTTTCCTCGAGTGTCCATCCATTCCTTTCAGCATCATGTATTACTCAAACCTGCTTCCCTTGGCGCTGGCCGTCTTCATCGGGCTCGCTGCCGCCACGCCTCCTCCCGAGCAGCAATATCAGTACCAGACGGTGACGGAGACGGTGCATATGACGGAGACAGTACACATGACGGAGACAGTACATATGACCCAGACGATGCACGAGACCGAGACAGTACACATGACGTCCACCGTCACATACACAGTTCCCGTCACTCAGACGTACACATCGATCTCTACAGTCACTTATACCAGCACATATCTCCAGACCAGCACGGTCTCGGTCCCGACAACCATCAAGGAGACAGTCCACGTTACGATCCCTGTGACGCAAACCTACACAGTTCCTGTGACGCAGACATACACGCAGCTTAGCACTGTGACGCAGACCTACACAGTTCCTGTGACGCAGACCTACACGCAGCTTAGCACTGTCACCTATACCAGCACCGTGGCAAAGCCGACCACAATTGTGGAGTCTGTACACGTTACCATCCCGGTCACTCAGACCTACACATCGATCTCTACCATTGTTCACACCAGCCTTCAGACCAGCACAGTCCTTTCGACTAGCGTTTCTACCAGCCTCTCGCTCGTACCCACTACGATCAGGGAGACCATTAAGGAGACTGTCCACGTCACCATCCCCTTGAACGTGACGCAAACGCAATTCAGCACCATCTTGAAGACGCAGACCGAGTTCAAGGACAAGTTCATCACCAAGACGGAGGAGTCTATCGTTACCGAGACCTCGATCTCGACCAAGAACTTCAACATCACTATCCCTGTGACGCAGACCGAGATCAAGGACAAGTTCATCACCAAGACGGAGGAGTCTATCGTTACCGAGACCTCGATCTCGACCAAGAACTTCAACATCACCATTCCTGTGACGCGTACCGAGTTCAAGGATAAGCTGATCACCAAGACGGAGACGGAGGAGTCCCTCGTCACCGTGCCAGTGACGCGGACTGAGATCTCGACGAGGAACTTGAATATTACCATTCCTGTCACGCGCACTGAGACCATCCCAGTGACACGGACTGAGTTTAAGGAGAGCTTCATCACCGAGACTATCAGCGTGCCCGTGACGCGTACCGAAATCTCCACCAAGAACTTTAACGTCACGGTGCCTGTTACCCGTACCGAGTTCAAGGAGAGCCTCATCACCAAGACCATCAGCATCCCTGTCACGCAGACTGAGTTCAAGGAGAGCATCTTCACCTCGCTCGTCACCAGGACCGAGATTCAGAAGCACAATGTCACCATCACTAGCCACGAAGTCAAGTTCAAGACCGAGACTGATATCAAGACCGAGCTCAAGACCAAGACAGAGACAGACTTTGAGAAGACGGCCGTCACTGTCACCAGCCACGAGATCAAGACCAAGACCGAGGTTCAGCACCAGACAGTGACGTCGACCGTCGTGGCTGGCACCGGCTACTATGGCTATGGCGGCAACAACCAGACCGTCACAGTCACTAGCCACATCACTGTCACGGCCCACGTCATGACTGAGACCATCTATGCCAGCTCGTGTGAGGCTCTCTCCACTTCGTACTTTACCTCATATGAGCCTCTCGCCACCAACAACTACTACTCGTCATCCACCGTTGTGGTGCATAGCATGGCGCCGCTGGTGCATGAGAAATCGACATCCGTCGTCGTTGTCCACGCCACGCCGACCCCGATGACGGCTGCCGCCGCCAAGACAACACAGCCGCTCGTCATGATGGCGCCGCACACACCTCAACAGCCGAACGCAGTGGTCGCTGAGAAGAAGGGTAGAGCGGTGAGGTTTTGGTCGTAGAGAGAGACACAGAGATACCGGCCTAGACGAAACAGTTTGTGTGCGCGTGTGATGTCTTCTCTTCTTGAATCTAAGGATTGATTATTGTTGCGGATTCTTTTTTTTTTTCTCCCTCTCAATGGTTAGCGATTTTGCAATTATGTGTGCAGCTTATGACAAAGGGTATGTGGGTGGGCCTCTCAACTCCGATGCTGGTCAACAGCCGGCTACCTGGCTGTTGGCGGCCTGGCGGCGGGCACACTGGGCAAATGAACGGATAGATTGAGGGGGCTGGTTACTAGCGAGAGTGTGAAAGTTTTGTTTTCTGGATAGAAAGTACTACACAGCAGCCTTTGTACGTATAATGAATCGCCATGGGGAAGGGGGAAAGGCAGGAATAGAAAGCGTTTGGGGCATTTTTTTCTTCTTTTTTCCTTTGTTTTGTGCATCAATATCAAACTAGTTGAGCGCTGTATTTGGGGCAGCCGTAAAATGAGATAAGGGCATGAACTTTTGTAAAAATATCCAGTGGCCGGAGATGGGAAAGGGATGTGAAGGAGGAGGAGGATAATTCGGACGTCAGCTTATCACCATATTACTATATATCAACAATGCATCGCTTCCTTTTGTAGCAAGATGAAGTTGTTTTGTTGGTTTCTGAGGTACCTTGCCTGGGTTTACTAATGTTGCTGGCTTTGACTTAAGTTTAATTAAGGTTCTGCTGGAGCGACGTGACCCATGAGCTGTCAACCTGGCGGATATCCACTTGCCATCTCAGGTAGCGCAGAAGTGGGTTTCGTCGCGTGTTAGTGGTGACACTGTGTGATCGCGTGTCTGGTGCGTAACCGGGCCAAAAGTTTCCGGTGATAGAGAACGAATTGGTGAAGAAAACTGGTTCAGTATTTATGTGTTAGAAATTACGCTGATAAGGCTATCGCGTCAGGGTATATAATCGTACAAAACAAGGATATAGAGTCAAGATCTACAAAAGTGAAGCAATCGCCGAGAACTCTATGTCTCGCCTCCACCCCCCCAGTTCCAAATGGTATCCAAATAAGCAAAGAAAAATACGCCAAGATAAACAAATTATCTCCAAGCCCCGCCAACCCAAAAAAACCAGTCGTCCTTGGCTTCCCTTCAAGCTCTTAGCTCGTCAACCTGTGATACACCTCGTTCAGCTTCTGCCCACCCTTTGGCTCCTGCTGCAGTCTTCCTTCGGACGATAATACTTCAAACTCCTTCATCACCAGATCCCCATTCTTTGTCTGCCAAAACACCAAAGCCCTCCATTCCCTCGGAAACGACACTGCAACCTTCAGGCCAGCGAGCTCCTTGGAAAAACTCGTCAGGGTAAAAACACTATTAGTCCGAATATCCATCCAGCACAGGTCTTGAGACCCATTCTTAAACATGAAGTGACTCCCGCTTCCATAAGCCGAGTAAGGGTCACCCGGGGCCTGTGCAGCGGCGTCGACGCGCTTCTCCTTGTGGGCGAATGCCCTGTGACCTCCCGTACCGTTGAGCGCCAGGGTGGAATAGTAGGCTTTTGTACTATGGGCGGCGAGGAATATTTTGGAGGTTCTTGGGTCAGGCGTATCTCTGTTGTTTGTATTGTCGATGTAGCAGAAGATGCTCGAAAGGCGGCCCGAATCGTCGCCGTAGCCCTGTAGGATTTGTTAGTGTTCTGTTGGGATATGCATTCTGCGATATGTGTTGAAGGGTAGTGGGGACTTGGTCAGACATACCAATGAGTCAATGTAGACAGGGTCTAACTCGACCTGTAGCCTTACAATTGGCGTTGTTGAAGCCTGGTCCGTGGCTGGTGCCCAGCGCCACAAGCTCACATAAACAGGATATTTTCCTGTAACTTTATCTTTGAGGAGCTCTTGAGTCGCCACCACTAAAAAGGTCGCGTCGATGGAGAAGTTGATCTTTTGCAGCCACCGCGTCTTTCCATCCTTTTCGTCATCCCTTGGCTGGTATCCGGAATGCGCTGCGGGTCTGTCTATGAGTTTTGCTTCACCCTGGCTGATATCGTAAAGCAGTACCGTATATCTACAACTAATTGCAATTTTGCTGTCGTCTCTGGAAACAGCCAACGCGGAGGGCACTACGTTGGTGGAGATGGGCAGCTCCTTGTCCCTTCGTAGCCCCTGATGGTCGAAGTAGACGAGTTTCCACTTCTTTCCCTCTAGGACAACCGCTGCAACGAGCTTATTGCCTCCCTCCACAAGCCGCACGCTCAACTTACTGTCTTCTGTGACGTTTGATTGAGTTAGAGATGATGAGTACAGCGATAGCCTCATGCCGTCATTGAACGGGTGAGGGAGCTTCACGATGTGCTTGGTGCTCCATCCCTCCCAAAGTAAGAGGGTATCACCAGTAATGGTGAAGCAAAATGACAGATTGCTTGGTATGATGACTGGGGAAGGTTTCTCGCTAGTAGACGATCTCTTGCTCTCACTCCCAGGAGACGTCTTTTTATCACGACTGAAGCTGAACCCGGGAAACCTGCCGGTTTTCTTCTTGGAAGAAGCCCCTGAAGAGCTATCAATGCTCGGATGTCGCGAGGCCGGCTGTAGCGGGGCATTTGAATATCCCCATGTATCACGATCACTCTGGGCTGGTGTAGGTGGCTGAGGTGGATGAGTCGGTTGACCAGGTGCCAAATATTGATCAGGTGTTCGTGGGGGGTAACTCGGCATTAACCAACCTTGATGTTGAAAGGGGGTCATGCTCGGATTTGACTGACTGGTATTGAATGTTAAATTATCTTGCCGGATGTAATTTTGCGGGGATGCCGTATTTCTCCCACCATTCCATTGCGCTTGCAAAAATCCATTTTGTTCTTCTTCAATGGGAGGGTGTTGATTTGTGCGCGTAAACGGTGATATAGGCGAGCCCAATGAATGATACTCACCCCTGGTACTTGCAGGAGAGTGATCCACGTTGTGAGGTGGTTGAGGATGATATACCAGTTGAATCGAGTGTGGTCTTTGTGCCTGGGGAGCAACAGGTTCTTGTGGGAGGTGATCTGAGCAGCCTTTAGGTCGTATCATCCCATTAGACACCCGCGGCTGTTCATATTCGAACGATTCGCTCTCCCTGTACTGGTGAGAGCTCAGCCGTGCTGTTGTCGATGGTAATGCTTCATCTTTCATTTGGTTTTGCTGCCGAAAATGAGGAGGGGACATTGTTCTTTGTGCAGTTGAAGATGTCAATGGAAACATCTCATCTGTCGTTGGTGATGAAACAATAGCATCATTGATGATTCGATTGCCTGACTCGATATTTGAAACTTGCTCTTCCAAAACCTGAACAATTGTTTGAGGCTCACGAGCAACTAATCCGTGGTATTGCTCAGGTAAGGATTGGTCACGGGCAACCATATACCTTGTAAGCCCGTTGATCTCTCTGTCAACGATTTGCTTGATAGGAATTGATGTAATAAAGCTGGGAGGAAACTGTCGGGTGGTTAGCTATAATGAGTATGCTCTGTACTCTGGTAGGTATCTGGGTATATAGTGTGTGATTCCAAGTGGGTGGCAAGACATACTAGGAACTGTGCATCGCTGCCAAGGCGACCGATTGTCTCTGTAACAAAATAGTCGAACAGAATTGCTCTATCATCTAGGGAATCAAGCGTCGGCTGTACTGTGTCAAAAAGTCCCGGTGCCACGCGAAAGGTACGTCTAATTGTTGCTTCTATCAGCATCCAACTGATGTCGTGCAATGTCCAGGCCAGCCCAACCAAACTCTCATCCCTGAGTAACAGGGTATGGAGGATTGCTTGAATGCCGCTCTTAAAGCTAGAATTTGCATCTGGTCTGGAGTCAAGACTGGGGTCCGACGGGGATAGTCGATTCTGGACGTCAAGGGTCAGCATTCACACGGTGTGAAGCCGCTCATCTTCAGGAAACAGACGATGGGTGCTCACAGGATTGAAGTTCGTGCAGCCGAACTTCTTAATGGTGCAACGCTCCTTAAGAGTCTGAATCTCAGCCAGGGTCTGGGGAACGAGCCGATTGAGTGTCAAATCTTCGAGGGGCAAGAGCGACTGCTGACGGTGCCACAGGGCAGAAAGTTTGGCCACCCTTTGTCGCAACATCTCGCTTTGGTGGAGACCGAGTGGGCTTGGGTGCAGGCATAAGAGTCGAAAGACTGCTATGAAATCGGCTAGGACGAGCCATCGATCGAGAGCATATTCGTCGCATATTGACAGTTGGGTGCCGATGTCCAGGATGTAGATGGTTACTTGGAAGGCGAAGCCTCTGTGAAGCAGAGAGTCTGGCGCATTGGCGGCAGGGTCTCCTCTTTGAGAGTGATAAGAAAGATGGTGGTCAAGGATGATCTTGAGCCTGAGTAACAGCTGTCGCGTAGAGTGAGGGGGGTCATGTGTGTCGTCGGTATCGGTGCTGCTGGCGACATGGGCCAGGCTGCGGGCGCCGATCAGTTCTGCGATCAAGTTTTGGACGTCGGTGCGGTTGTCGAGGAGAGACCAGACGTCAGAAACCAACGACGCCGACATTGCTGCCGTTCATTGCTTCCGCGGGAAGAGCGTGTGATGGCAGAATGATGATGTTGGAGCTGTGTTGGAGAAGCGGTCTTGAATTAACCTTAGGATGTGCGATTATGGGTGGGATGCCTCCAGCTCAGCCATTACATCAGTCCGAGGCACAGTACATGGGCGTTGTATGTATGGGCTGTATCAATTACAGCTCTGTATGAACAAGACACCCACCAACCCAGGAAACGTGCGGTGACGCGTTTTCCCTATGTGTACGAATACGGTAAGCCAGGGTAGCTCTTGCCTGACGTATGTCCCGTTGTATGCTGCCCACTGCCCACTTGCCCACTTGCCCACTTGCCCAGGTCCAACCTACCTTGGCTGTTTGTCACTCGTCAAGTGACAGAACCCACCGAGAACGTGGCGTTCCTAGCGATAAAGCTAGCGACCGGAGTCCTGGGTATCTTTCAAAATGGTTGGGCAGCATTTCATGCACAAACGCGTTTGCGGGGCGTTTTTCTTCCAGCTCAAAACCGCGGAACCGGGCGTCCGGTGTCTGCCAGCACCACACTCTCGAGTCCGGTGGTTCTAGACCTGGACTTGCCTGCAGCAAAACCCTGCAGCAAAACCCTGCAGCCTCTTGATCGATCAAAGTCAGAAATGCGAACTCGGAGAAATAATTACAGAGAAGCCACGACCGGTGCATTGCAGTGCTGTCTTGTTAGTCATCAATGTCGACGTGCTGGTCTTTCGGCATCATTCGCCGGACAGTCATGTCACTGCTTTGAGGCTGAGTTCCACACAGTTCGGAATTTCTTGCCATCCCCATTCCGCGTTCTGCCGTTTGATAAACAAGTGGACGAATCCAGCGCAGGCATTTTAGACTATTGCTTCCCTAGCTTCGTCGATAAGTGGCCCAATCTGGCCTAGATCATGCAACCGCTGTCAGACAATAAATGTGATGGCGTCCCAAGGCTGAGTCGAGTTATCGCCAAGATGGGCACCATGGCGAGATTAATCCAGATGTGGTTAGATAGGGCGTCCTGCCATGCCTTTGGTGGTGGCGCTCACAGCCTGCAATAGGCACACAGCCAGTTATTGTCATGCACCATGGTGGGCTCGGCGCACCCCGCGTCCTTGATCCTGGGATCCTGGCCCTGGGGTCCTACGACAGCCAGTCATCACATGAAGACCGGTTACACGCGAAAGAGAACAAGAGCTCAAATGGAAAAGTCTAGCCTGAGAATGGCGTATCCTCCCGGTTTAGCAAGCCTGGATCTCACAAGGCTCTTTACAGCCTTTGAGATCGGCTGGCACGTTTATTACGGCCAGCTGCTTCTCGCAGATCCTCCCTTTCCCTTGCTCCTTATTCTTCATTCTTACTGCCAAAACACAAGTCCATCTCGCCCAGCATGGCCATGGCAGACGATATCGCCCTGGATCAGTATCCTCGTCAACGCCAAAACTTCAGCCAGAAGCAGAGTTATGACCACAGTCAGGGAAACGACCAAACCCAAGAGAACCATGGCAACTCAACAGATACCATCGCCCAATGGAGCGGCGGCCCCGTTCCAGTGCGCCCTCACGCGCCTGAGACGGAACTCAGGTACGCATATACCAGTTCTGCTAGAAAATTCCAACACAGCATATGAACAGTTGAACTGATATGGCATAACAACTAGGCGTTCTTTAAAGGAACGCCACATCAATATGATTGGCTTTTCTATGGTTCTGGGAGTGTAAGTATCATGATGATCAATCGCTACAATAGTGAGCAAAACGACAATATACTGACCTCCACCAGTGGCTTATTTTTGTCATCTGGAAAGGTAGTCTCAATTGCAGGCCCGGGCGGGGCCATCCTTGCTTACTTGGTAATGGGGACCCTCATGTGGTGAGTATTGTCATGCTCGTTTCAAACATGTTCTGATGCTGACACCACCGTCTTCATAGGTCCACAATGGCTTCCCTGGGAGAGATGACAGCACTCTTTCCCGTCAAGGGTCCGACCTTTGAATTCAGCCGCAGGTTCATCGACGAGTCTGTGGGATATGCGAGCGCCTGGCTTCTCTGGTAAGATTATTTTACCCATCGATTGTGTCGTGATGTACCCTCGAAAGAAGTACAGCTGACTCCCCGTTCCAGGTTTTCATACTGCATTGTCTCTGCCTCCGAGATTCTCGCCATCACCGAGATCTTCAGGTTCAAGTTTGAGCCAGAGTACCTCGAACAGGCCGGGTACCCCAATGGAACCACCATAGAGTGGGCTTCTACCCTGAACGTCAACCCCGCGGTATGGGTTGTGATATTTCTCATAGTGATCGGACTCTTCAACCTCCTGCCCGTCCTCTGGTACGGCCGTATCGAGTACATCTTTGGCTGCATCAAGATCAGCTTTATCGTCGCTCTGATCATGATCAACACTGTACTCAACGCCCGCCAGCGTTTCCACAGTGACAGGTTCTGGGCCTACCAAGATCCCTACGGCTTCAGCAACTCCAACTTCACCGTCAAGACCACAAATCCAGACTCCGGCGATGGTATCGTCTACACGGGAGACCTGGGCCGGTTCACGGCCTTTTGGACCGCCATGGTGACGTCCTTTTTCTCCCTGATGGGCTGGGACTCGATCCTGCTCACCGCGCCCGAGAATAGGGATCTCGAGCACGAGGAGACCATCAAGATCTCGAGTCGCAAGATTGCCCTCCGCGTCATTATCCTCTACACGCTCGCGGTCCTTACCGTCGGACTCAACGTCGGCTATACGGATCCCAACCTGGGCCACCTCACCATCAACGGCATCACGGGGGGCCAGAACAGCATCTACGTGCTTGCCGCAGTGCACGAGCATGTCCCCTTCCTCCCGCACTTTCTCAACGGCTTCTTCGTCTTCTCAGCATGCACGACATCGATCAACTGCTTGTACAGCGCGTCGAGAATTCTGCACGCCATTGCCACCCTCCGCGACGCCTGGCCCCGCTGGGGCTGGACAGAGAGCATCCGGTCTAGGCTGGAACAGACCCGGCTGGGCGTACCCATGACGGCCGTGTTTGCATCGTGGCTGCTGGTTTTTCTTGCTTTTTTGTCAACGAGATCGAATTCGTCTGATGATACGACCAAGTCCGAGGCATCTGAGGTGAGCTTCAGTCTCATCACAATCACGGAAATCAAACTGACATCGAGTGCTTAGGTTCTGGGTCGGATGACCATGGTCGCCTCCACCTCCACTCTGATCGTCTATGCGACGAATTGCTTGACGTTTCTTCTTTTCTTCAGGGAGTGAGTGAACAATTCCAGTACCGATAGGTACATCCTTACAACACGCTTTGATATTCTAACACATCGCTCAGAACAAGAATGGTAGCAGCCGGAGAGAAGGATGAAGCCCTCAACATCACCCCCGAGATCCGCTGCCAGTACGACCGCAACTACCAGCAGCAGTATCCGTACCGCTCGCATCTCCAGTGGCTTAGAGCCGGATATGCCTTGGTGTTTTGCATCCTCATGATTCTGTTTCAAGGATGGCGGACGTTTGTGCCTCCGTTCAGCAGCGCCGACTTTGTGGCGTCTTATATTTCGGTAAGTCCCCAGTAATATATCTTATCCCCCATACTGACTACCCACCTCGTCCCAAATCGGAAATTAATGTCTCGTATTTTTCAGATCGTCATCTTTTTCACCCTCAGCGCCGCCTACTTCCTCAGGACGCGCGGCTTCAACCCGAGGAATTGGCATAGGCTGGCTCAGAAGCTGCATGGGCTGGACGCCATTGGACCGATTGTCGCGGTCGATCCGCAGCCGTGCCAGTTCTGCGGCCAGAGGCATCGCAGGGGCAGGTTGAGCTTTCCAGATGGGGATGGAAATCACAAGCAAAAGGCCAAAGCTGTTCTGGAGTGGATATGGGTTTGGCTGAAGTGAATCTCTTCCATGTGTGCTGTTGGTGGCGACGGAGTTATGATACCTGATGTTTGACTTTTTCAAAAGAGACAAGTGCATTGTCATTATGTATACTATTAGATTAGCGTTACAGTTCGAGCCCAAATTTGTTTATATAGCATGATATTTTCATTTTCATCTTGAATTCCAAACCGTACTCCCTCTTGAAATCTCATCTCTCTAGGACGATATCTTTATTTAAAACACTCAAAGGCCAGTCCATTAGCTGGCAAATGCCCCGAACGTCGCGTTCCACAACCTCATACTCTCCTTGACCGTTCAACCACCAGGTATGAGCCAATCCGCGCAGCAGGGCCAGCATCCTCGCCATCAGCGCCATGGCGAGCGGATCGTGCTTTTGAAGCATCTGGCGGTAGCCCGGCTGACACCGCGCCGGCATGAACCCAACGAAGCGCCAGAAGTTCCTGGCTGGAGCGCCCGAGCAAAAGGCTCGGTAGTAGCAGAGCACGTAATCCCTCGCCTCCGTGTAGACGCTCTTGGCGTCGTCGCCGTCTGGTAGGTCCGCTACGCCGAACGCATTTGTCAAGCGGCCAATGTCTTCCTCTATTGCCTTCAGCCAACATCTCAGGCGGCGCCTCCTCGCCGCCAAACCACCCGTAGCCTAGCTCATCGAGGTAATCCCTCTCCTGGGCAAAGACACTGCCCAGCCCTTCAATCATTTTGAACGCTAGCAGGGGCAGCTCATACGGCTCGTCCGGTTGCGGCTGGTGGGCGAGAAGCCAGTAGTTGTGGCTGAGCATGATGGCTGACAGCTAGATGTGCTCGGACAGGCCATCGCTGCTAGACACGGCCTGGCGGTGGCTCACGAGGGCGCGGTCGATGTAGCGCCGCAGCACGACAGCCATGGCCAAGTCATCGGGCGAGAGCGAGTGCAGGTGGAGCGCCGAGAGGGCCAGCATGGGGTTTAGGACCAGGTCGGACTCGAATGACAGGTGCGGGATAGTGTGCAGCCACATGCGGGCGTTGGAGCCGTTGCAGTCGGACATGATGTGGCTGACCACGGCGGTGTAGTGGTGCATTAGGCGCAGTTCTGTGGACCGCCATCGGCTTGTATCCGGGGCTACGAGTACCGTATCTGTGTGCAGCTTCAGGTTGCTTGGCGAGGAGGGGCTCGGGGTGCTGCGTGCATCGGAAGCGACCGAGCTGCCCCAGTTGCAGCTTTGGATGACGGTGTATCGCCGGCGGCAGTTGGAGCAGACGGGCTTAATCTTGTTGCACTGGATAAGACGATGTCATACTGCGTTATGTAAGACAGGTAAGATAGCCAGTCGCGTGTAATTGTGGGTTGTCAGCCAGAAGTGGTAATACCTTTTGACCTTAACCTTGCGGAGTCTGCAGTCTTGACAGCCAGACCGAGATTTTTAAAGCAATGGTCGCGTCCATTGGATGTTTGATCTGATTGTGTGGTCTTGCAAAAGTGTCCAGGTGTGTAGCTTGATAGCGGGTTATTTGACTGAATGGCGAAGATGCGACGATGCGAAGATGCGAAAGTGCCAAGTCTCCAATCGCAGCTTGTTGGCCTACGCGCGTGTCTCTCCCTTTGACCCCTGAGCTTCGAATTCGTAATGAGCATCTAACAATCGCACCGAAAACAGTTATATCTCCTGCCAATCATGCTTGCAAGCGAACTGACGAGATATCCATCCCAGGCTAAGGTAACCTGTTTTGGTCGCACTTAACAAACAACCCCCTTTTTGTCAGCTATATTGTGTATAAGACGAAATGGAATTCCCAGGAAAGAGAATAATTCAGTCAAAATTCAGCTCAAAAGAACCCTCTGATACTCTTAAACCAAGATTCAGCAATGTCTACCATCCTCGCCGTCTTTGGCGCTGCCGGCCAGCAGGGCAGCTCCGTCCAACAATGTGCTGAGCGACCCAGAGCTCTCCAAGAAATAAAAGATCCGCGCCATCACCCGTGACGTCAACTCAGAGAAGGCCAATGCTCTCAAGGGGAAGAACGTCGAGGTCGTCCGTGGTGATGTCTCTGGCCGGGCCTCTCTAGAGACAGCCCTGACCGGTGCACACACCGTCTTCGCCGTGGCGGTCCCAACCTTCGGTCCCGATGCCAAGGCCATGGTCGAGAAGTACATCCGCAGCCTGCCCTTCAAGAGCGCCTTCTTTGTAGGCAGCCTGTTTATGGAGAACTTTCACTCGCACCCCTTTTCAGCGCCGCAGCGTGCTCCTGACGGCAACACCTGGGTCTTGATTCGGCCCAACTCGTCCACGACTCAGCTGCCCCTGATCGACGCTGTCGGTGACACGGGCAAGTTTGTCGGTGCCATCCTTGCGGAACCAGGCAAGTACGAGGGCAAGACCTTTTGCTCCGCCACGATGCTCTACTCCCTGGAGGAGGTGACCGCCATCATGGCCAAGACCACGGGCAAGAATGTCGTCTTCAAGCAGATCCCGCTCGACGAGTTTATGGCAAGCTTGCCGTTCTGAGGAGAACTCCTTGCGGACGGGTTTATGTTTCAGGAGGAGTATGGCTACTTTGGCCCGGGTACGGACAAGTTGGTAGCTTGGGCGGCTGAAAATGCCCGGGGTAAACTTGCCACGCTTGAGGACTACTTCGAGAGCCATCCTCTTAAGCTTGAATGAAGAGTATATAGCGACTGATTATCTTGGCTTAGATGCCGTTCAATAGATGGGAGGATTTCAGTGCATAATCTCTTTGTATGACGGGTAGAACTAGCAGATTGGACCACAGAATTATCATGTTTTACTTGGAGTTCACCACATAGCCAAGCAGCTTGATCCTAAACGTTCCAATAAGTGACATTCCCGCTTGGTGCAATCAGTATAGGACCCGGGGACCCAAAGTCGCAGGTGATGCTCGAGTTTGTCGTTGGCGTACAGTGTCTTGGTGGCAGGGTGACAGTGCCTGTGCCATTAAACTGGATGTTCCTCCCATTTCCCTTGTCGTCGCAGATCCATTGCTCATGGATGGTTAATCGATTGAGTTCCATGTCATACTGAAACTGGCAGGAAGGCAACAAACCCCACGGGTTTTGGAACTGCGACCCCATGCAAGATCCCCACGATGGCGGGTCAGTCAGATTAAAGGTCTCGGTGATCCTGCCAATATAGTTCCGACCGACCGTTAGGATACCGAGATAAATCGTCGCCGTTTTCTCCTTCACGTTCGACTCGTTGAGCGAAAGACTGATTTCTTGGATAGACCAGCTGGGCACGGTCAGGGAGTCGACAAGACATCCCCCGTATTCCGGCCTTGGGTCCTCGATTGAGAAGGCCGGCAGCCTCTCCACTGTCGAGATGCTGCCGTCAACAACCACACTGCTACCTGTACAGTGTGTCCGGAGGTCATCGCTCGGTGTCTGGCCAGGTCCATACCAGGGGGCTGGTCCATAGTTCACAGTCGTGCAGTTCATGACTGGTCGAAGACTGGCACTAGTTGCTGTAACGGCAGTTCTGTACAACACCAGCAGTTAGCACGATTAGACCATCCCATCAATCCCGCCAGATATATGGACATACACTTCGACCGTGATAGGATCCCGGCAGTACCATGTCTGGTTCATCCGCATTGTATAGTCATAGGGGTCAAAGAATAGGTCAGTCGCAAGGGTTCCTGGGCCGCGCGGTGGCTGCCATGACAAATGAGGGTCTTCGGCAACCTGGAGTGTGGTTGGACTCGGCGGCTCAAATGGGTCCAAGTTGAGGTATGCATCACATTTTGCTGAGTTATCGGCCCGCGTATTGACAATCTTCAGGTTCAAACCTGTCCCACGGGTCGGGCCGAAGAACCCCGAACGCGAGACTGTATTGTTCCAGTAGTCTATTTCTTCGAATCGCCATAGTGGCGGACTGGTGGCACAGGTGGGGGAGTTGCTTGCTGTCATTTGACCGGGCCCTATATAGTAAGACACCTCGAGTTGTACAGGCGAAGTAAGGGAGCCCTTGATCAGACTCAGTTCTGGGTTGCCCTTCCAGGCTGGGACACGCCCGCTGGAAGGGTCAGAAATGAGACCAAAGCTGGTGCTACCGTGTGCTTTGAACTCGATTCTATAAGATTTGGAATTGAATTAGTGTGACAAGCTGGGCGAAGTTCAGAAAAGTGACATTTACGCACACTGCAGGCTTCTTGTCAAGGTTTAGCTTATCGTTACATGTCCATGTCTCGTTTGCAAACACTTGGGCGGTCTTGTTCACCACGTTGACAGAGACTGCGACTGAAAGATCGCCACCGCTTGTCTTTGTAGTTTTGCATGAACCTTGACCTTGTACCAAGGAACAGCTGACGTACCACGAGAGGTCGGTGGCTCGGTTGGTCAAGATCAGAAAAGCGACTGCGTTTCCATTGCCGTTATCCGTTGGCGTGATAGCGGCCCGAAGGGAAAAGTTTGCAACGATCCAGCTCGGGATGGTGACTGATTTGTCTGTGCATGCCGTCGATGACCAGAGTGACGTGCCAACTGAATCTTCAGCCAGCGAGGGAGAGATAAGAAACGCGAAGAGCGACAGGAGTATGGCAAGCAGGGGCGCCATTCTGCATTTGCTGTCTGCCTTCTTTGGCGACACGAATGTGGAGGAGGAGGCCACATCCTATATCAATTATTTCCACGAGTCGTTACATCTAACCGGGTTACATTCGAGCTGTGAGCGGCAGTTGGCGACCTCTTGTCGGATGAATGCTGTCGATTGGGTTTATCCATAATAGCGCACCGCCGTTGTTTTCGGCTCGTCGGAACATCTCCCCCGTTTTCGACGAAAGATCACGAATGCAACGTCCAGCGAGCATTGTATCTTTTTGGGGGGGGGGGGGGGGGGGGTTGTGGAAATAAAAGAATGTCGCATCGACCGCAAGTCAAAAAGGAACCTTTTTAAATTAAAGGAGGCGCTCTGTCCAACCAGCTCAACAGAATTAGGTACCTACCTCGCCAGCTTGGGGCCGAAATGTGTGCATCAGCGTGAGGGTAGCGGGGCTGCAGGGTTAGGGCTCTCTTCATTTCAATTGCCAGGTGCCCAAGGTCCCTCACCTTACCCTTGTGGATAGCCTGACACGTACATATTCATAGCATTCAAATTTTTGATTAGAAGTCGCACTATCTAAAGCAATCTTTCCAACAGCCAAGATACTACACATACACCAAATTAGAGGGAGTATTGAATCGTTGGGCTGCGCCGCTCTACGCATCATGTTGATTCGCTGGTGAGGTAACCGGGGGTTCAAAGAACAGCCCACTCCACGTCACGTTTTTCCTTGATTTCGGGAAATACTAAGGCCCGAATGACGATACAATACCCTATTTTCCTCACCCTCCAATGGCGGCGAGCACGTCTGTGGCCCTCGCCATTCTGCGCTTCGTCCATCGACTTGTTAGCAAACGGTAAAAAGGCCATGGCTTCTCCATTGCCCAAGACAGAAAGTGCCTCGGAGGGGGTCGAAGTCGACAACCTCAGACCAAGGCTGTACCCCACAGGATGGCGACTTCATGCCCTGACCTCTGGGTGGGTATTCTCTATCCTCAGTCCCCTGGCATCTCTGCCCAGTCCTTTCCAATGCATCAAATATTGACGGATAGAATACTCGGTAGCCTTTGCCTGAGCCTACTCTTGTCAACGCTAGAAACGACAATCGTAAGCACCTCGCTGGTGTCCATCGTCAACGACCTCCATGGCTTCAGCCAAAGCGGCTGGGTCGTGACATCCTATCTACTGACATATACCGGCTTTTTGATCATCTACGCCAAGCTCAGCGATATCCTGGGAGCCAAGCTGATGATAATGTCCGCCATCACGCTGTTCACCGTATTTTCCATAGCGTGTGGCTTCGCCAACTCGATATTATCTCTGTATGTTCCCCCTCCCCGACGCAATTGATCTTCAGCAAGCTTCTGTGTGTTGACCTCGCCTCCGAACAGAATAATCTTCCGCGCCTTCCAGGGAATGGGTGCTTCCGGCATCTACTCGCTTGTGTCTGTCATAACACCGATGATGGTCCCTCCCACCAAATACGCTACATATATCGCCGTTATCTCCTCCGTCTTTGCAATTTCAAGCGTCATGGGTCCCCTTCTTGGAGGAGCTATTACCGATAATTCGACTTGGAGATGGGTCTTTTGGCTCAAGTAGGTACCTACTCTATACCAAGTAACTTTTGTGATACAACCATGCACCGATATGCGCTGACAACAGTCGTTTTACCTTAGCGGTCCTGCGGCAGCCGTTGTGCTCCCCCTCTTCTTCTTTACTATCCCCTTCAGCTTCCCCTACGAGAAAACTCCCCGTTTCTTCAGTTCCCTTGTTTCCCAGCGGGCCTGGAAGCGGATCGATTTCCTCGGGGCGTTCTTGTCCCTGTCTGCTTCCATTTTACTCGTCTTCGCCTTAGAACAGGCCGGTGTGGTTTACCCTTGGAAGAGCGGTCCGATCATATCGACTTTTGTGATATCCGGTGTACTTTTCGTCACCTTCCTGCTCTGGCAAAGATGGCTTACATTATCGGACAGTGCCCGTGAGCCAATGTTTCCCTGGAGATTGGCTAGTGACAGATTCATGCTGGGATTACTCTTGTATGTTTCACCGCCCCTTGTGCAGCATAACCTTTCTGACCACTGCCCCTCCTGCGCAGGACTGGCTGTCTTACCGGCTTCCCCTTTATGGCCGCCATCATCGGCATCCCACAGAGACTGCAGACGGTCAACGGAACAACAGCAGTAGAGGCAGGCATTCGTTTGCTGCCGCTCATTCTCTGCTCTCCAATTGCCACCACGCTGGCGGGCTTCCTGATGTCCAAGCTTAGGATCCCTCCTTTATATCTCGTAATAACGGGAGGTGCACTTCAAACCATCGGCATTGGTCTTTTCAGTTCTCTCGACTCTCGTAATCTTCAAATACCAGCTGCCCAGTACGGCTATCAGGTAATCATGGGATTTGGCTTCGGATTCATTCTAAGCACCATTGTGTTGATGGTTCCCCTGGTCGTCAAACAAAAAGACATGGGTTCGTTTTCCCCTACGTTGGCTACGGTGTTGCTTCATCTTTAACCTCATTCTGGACTCTTGAGCTAATGTGTGGACTACCCATAACATCAGCGGTTGCGATGGGCTCCGTCACACAAATACGCGTGCTAGGTGGGACAATAGGGTTAGCCATATGCTCTGCGCTTCTGAACAACCACATCACAACCGAAGTGTCGAAAATCTTGACGCCTGTCGAAGTACAAGCCTTATTACGCTCATTCCATAGCATCAAGCTTTTGGCGCCAGAGACGCAACTCGAAGTCCGAAGGGTATACGCCGCAGGGTACAACGAGCAGATGAGAGTCATGCTGTACTTCTCGATTGTCTCTCTGCTGGCTATTTTACTCCTTGTTGAGCGGAATCCTCGACACATGAGGACGAAAGAGAATGGGGAGCTTGTTGAGCCAGAAGGAGCTAGGTAATGAGGTGAAGATAGTGTAATATTACTAAGTGGCTTTGGAGTTTTCCGGGACGGAAGAAGTGAGTTCTCGTTCATATTAACAGGTTGACTTAATCTGAAGGCGAACAGTGGTCGAATGCCTCGTGACGGGTTATACCCACCACAGTACCACACTTCTACCTCGGCCCACCTCGAACCCGCACATTCACTTTTTGTCAGCCATCCGAGCTACCGGGCTGAGCTACCGACATGTTTTTCTTGCTGACTCGTCGAGTTTAAGGTTCGTATCGGCCCGGGGAGAACCTTCAACAGGGCTGCCGCACCATCCAACCTCCCAACTACAATTCCGACTTTCCCTCCTACACGTCTCAAATGAAGTCCTAGCCCAGTTCGACAGCCCAACGAAACACCAGAGACAATGGAACTGAAGCTCGGAGCTGATACCAGCTTCCCTCCGGTGACCACCGAGTGCAGTAACTGCGACGAGACCAAGGACTTCACAGACTTTCCAAAGTCGGCTCTGACAGCCACATGCAAGCATCCACCCACCACCTGCCTGCAATGTATCGCCAAGTCAATCAACACCGCGATCAGGGCGGCCGGTCCCGGGACCAAGATTCAGTGCCACCAGTGCGCCGGGCTGCTCGAATATGATGCCGTGTTGCTTTACGCCGACGTGGCGGTGGGTAAATGGTACGAGGTGGCTACCTTCTGCGCCGCTTTGGAGGCAGACCAGTCCTTCGTATGGGTCAGTACCTTACCTGCCTTGAATCCTTGAATTCCTGCTTGTACAATGAGAAGCTGACCTTTTTCCTTTGCTGCTCCCAGTGCGCCTCGGGCTGTGGCAGTGGTCAGACCCACGACAGCGGAGTTGACAACCCAATTGTCAAGCGCGGCTACTGCGGTCACCGGACGTGCTTCCAGCACAAGTTTACGTGGCACGAAGGCGTCACATGCGATGAGTGGGATGCGCAACACAACGAGCCGGCCAAGGATACCGGTGCATCTGTCGAAGCTGCCATCGAGATCTCGAAGAGCGTTAGAAGTGCACTCCAGGATATTGCCAGCGAGGTGGCCATCCAAAAGACCACCAAGAAGTGCCCGACGTGCAGGCAGAATATCGAGAAAAGTGGGGGATGGTGAGTAATTGAAGCAACGGGAGTGGTAGCATCTTGCTGATACTCGAATCGCAGTTCACGTATCATTTGTAAGATCATCAACATGGGCATCTGTCTCCGTCTTTTGTTGTACTGCATGTACTGGACGATCGTCTTTGTGCCTCTGTACTATGACTTCTTGTCTTCAAAAGCCTAGAGGGGACAGACAGTACCCTATCCAGACAAAGTACCGCAGCTGCCTAGTGATGTCAAAAATTTGTTGACAGACCCGATAGGCATCACATGCTCGCATGGATTCTGCTGGGATTGTCTGGCAGATTACAAGACTATCCTTGCGACCGACAATACTGCTCATAATAGGACATGTCGGCTTCATACGGCTAATCTCTGATGACTTCTTGACCGATGGTTGGAAACGGCGAAGAGTATGAATGGGAGTGCTTCATAGTGCGTGGAATATTGAGTGCAGAAGTTACTGGCGCATAAGCATGATGACGGAAGGCCATTTGTACTTAGTAATATGAAGGCGGTATCATAGGATCTGGCCCGGCTGTGTCGGACAGTGGACGATGTCATGCGGATAGAATACTATATACAAAACACGGTTGCATGGTCGGTATAAGAGGGTAGTAGAGCAGAGTCATTACTTGCATTCCGGCATCCCGTCATTACGATTGTGTACAAACTCAAACTAATAGCAGAAGCCCGTGGCAATAGCAGCCTCACTGCAACTTTGCCTTTGTAGCTTTGGCCAATGCCTCCATCTCAGACACGCTCTGGACATTAGTGCCCAAGGTTGCCACATTGTCATCAACACCGCTCGTCTGGAACGCCAGACCATGATACATGGTCGCCACCATGGACGACTTCCACAGTGGCAGGTCCCACGCCTGCCTGCTCCCAAGAAGAACCAACAGGACAAACAAAATGGACAGGAACTGCACAAAAAAGGGGAGCACCAGCCATTCCCAGCGAATCTGCACAAAGACCTCGGGGCGGATGCTCAGGCCGGGGGCAGTGGCGTCGAAGCTTGACCTGAGATGGTCCGTCATGCTCTGCGTCATGCTCCACACCACGTCGGAAACATTCCCTGATCGAAACGCGTCTCCAACACCTTGGTTTATGCCGTCGGTCGTTGGTGATTCGCCATCGTACAGGTTGCCGGTAAAGCGTGGTGACAAGAAAAGTAGGTTCAGGGCGGATATATCCTGGAGCGAGGCCGTCAGAGTGGTATCCAGTCCGGTCTGGTTGAACACGACCGGGTTTCTTCCAATAGCCGCTGTCGAGTTGGGCAGTATGGAGGGCAGAACGATCCCAGGGTCGAGCGGGATGGGTTGCTGGCTGCCGATGGTGAGGTTGCTCCCGGTTCCGCTCATGTCAGAATAGCGATATGCGGTGAGGCTGATGTCGCATTCTGTGATTTGTATCTCGTTGGCCTTGATCACAAAGTTCTGCAGGTCGCTGGGGACTCTGAATACGGCGATGCGGGCAATCTTGGGAGAAAAGGTCACTCCGACGCCGGCTTCGATGGCCTCAGAGACTGTTAGGTCTTTGTTGGCAATGGCGACCTGCTGCAGAGAAATACCGCCAACACTGATAACAGTCTGAAAGGATGTTGCGCTGTAGGTGGCTCGGAGGGGAACACCGCCCGAGGTTGTGATGTTGGACCCTCTTCCTCCTGCCTCCAATCCACTCCACAATTTGGTCGCGTTGTACTTTTGCAAGGTGGAAGCCGTCACGTCTGAGCAGGTGCTAGCAAAGCCAAGCGAGATGTAGCTACTGTTCCAGATGCAGTTCGAGGTGCACTTGAAAGCAGATGGAGCGACGGTATCAAACAATCCCTTGTATATGGCTCCTTGCATTGACGTGTCGGGGGTGGAGGCTGCAGAAACGTACTGATCAGCTAAGAACTATTCGTATCTCCTCCAAAAGCGAGTTATACCTTCAATCATGAGTACATTGCCAGCAGCAATAGACGATATTGCGGTAGAAAAGTAGTTGTGCGCGAGGCCGAACGTGGCATTTCCGTCGTCGATTTGCACGTCGATAGGGTTAAACTCGATGGCCTGCTGGTAAAAGACGTCGACAGCCAAGGCCAGAATGACGGTAACAGCACCAATGCCCGCGACAAAGGCCTTTGGACGGGTGACGAGAAGGATCCAAGACCCAAGAGGCCCTCGAGCGGCTTCCTCAATGAGGTCGAAGTCGCTGAGGGTGCGTTGGTTCGTCCTAAAGTACATCCACTTGTACTGGCCCAGGCAAGCTGCGACAGCAAACCCCGCCATCGTCTTGGCAGCGGTCGCAAAGATGGCGACAGTGGCCGGCAGACTTAGGAAGAACTTCCACCAGGCGAGCGGCCGATCTTTCATCTTGAGCAGGATGGCGACGATGGCGATCATGCAGCCAATGCTAGCCGTGATAGCCATGACTTCCAGTGTCCATCCCGACGACAGAAACCTCGGTCTTCGTTGTGTGCGTGCTTCTTTCGACTCGAGTAAAATCTCGCCGTTCATATCGGGCTCGCCAGAATCGACTGGTCGTTCAGAAACGACAGACATAAACTTGTGAGCAGCCATGTTGGTAGTTGACGGCCGAGATTCCGGAACCCACCAGAGATAAACCCAGGGCAGCGCGATGGGCAATCAGTGTGTTTTCCCTGTCGAGACGACCTCGGACTCCTCCTACGCGCCAAGTATTGAGCTGGCTTCCGTAGCATTGAAATCTTTGCTGGGTGTTGCATCCTTCACTACCGTAGTACGGCGCAGCTGAAACGAGATATCTGCGTGCCAAGAGCAGCCCCATTTCTGGCTTGAAGGCGACTGGGCGTGCAAGCCAGGCCTTACTGAAGTGGGACGAGGTTTTGGAGGATCTCCAATGTTAGCAGGCGGAACCTAAGGATTAAGCGGGCTGACGGATGTCAGCTAAAAGACTCCCGTCCACAGACAGGCCGGCGAGCTGGGATTACAGGCCTGCTAGGTGCAGGTGTTTGGTCTTTATTTAGGTCTTCGTGCCCGCCAAGCGCCAGTCATAACGCGGCAAATCCCGCAAATGTAACGCCATTTCCAAGCTCCGATCCACGACAGAAGTCTTCGACAGCGGAAAAGGCAAAGAATGAAGAGGTGCACTGATTCATTGAAAATGGTACAGACTGTATCACAGAATACTGTCAATGGCGCATAGACATTTACATTACATTCAGACAAGTAGGGCTGGAAGTATTGCAGGTAGCCGCGAGCGGGTATTCGTAAGCAGCGCTGTTAGTAGGGCTGGTAAGCTGGGAACCCCGCCCCCGCCCTATCAAGAATTATTTCCAATCAACCTCAAGCTTCCAACCTTCATCCATGCAAAGTACCAAAGACGCATCGCGTCAACGTCTACCGCTCCTCCGACGGACCTGCCAGACCAGTCTTCTCCCGCTGTGCTCTCATATACGCCCGGTGTTTGGGTTTGAGAGGCAAAAATGACCGTCTCTCTATTTCCAAAGTGTCCATGAGCTCTTCAAAGCGTTTCCTGACAGAGCACACCTCGTGCCCTTGGGGAATCTCCAGAAGCTCGAAGGCGCGCAGAAGCTGTGACGCAAGATCGTCGGCGCTCTGCAGGATGTCGGCCGCTGAACTGGGCTCCCCACCGAGCTCTCTCTTCAGCCCCTCATAGATGCCGGCCAGGGCCACGTTGTCGCAGTACGTGTTATCGAAATATCCAAGCAGCAAGCATCCAGTGCTGTCGCTTCCACGACGCGCCTCGATTTCGCTATGTATAAACGCGAGAAGCCAGTCAATAATCACGAGACGTCCCTCGGCAATCGACTCTAGATTTCCAGTCAGCAAACAAAGACCAAAGAAGAAAGCCCAAGGGGCATGGGCGCTTACCGAAAAAGTCCTGCGGCGACAAACTCTCGTCATCTCCGATGCAAATGTCTCCGAGCATGAGGCTGTTGTTGTCCTCGTCGATACCCGTCTTCATGCATAGTATTTCAAACTGGGCTTGGACACGGTCCTCGTCACCCAGCTCATATGCGATGCAGGTGGTGAAGATGAGCTGCTGCGCTGACTCCCAATCTCCAGACCAGGTTGACTGGGGCACAGCGTCCATCCAGGTTGGGGCAAATGGCCTCAGGATCTGTATCATTTCGTATTTACGTGTCGTTGTCAGGAGATCGTAGAGGGGTTCCAGGTCCAGGCGTTTGGGAATTGCGGTGAAGTTGGTATGGATGATGTCCATTACCATCTTCATCGGCTCTGGTTGGTCGCTGGGTAGTCGGAGAACCCGCTCGCCGTTTGCGGACATGGATTCCTTTCTGTCGCCTCCGAATAACATGTCGTTCCAGATTGGTGACACGCGTCGGAGGGCGCAGGTATCAACTTTGAAGATCTTTTGGTGGGCTCCCTTGCCGACGTAGAGCAGGAGGTCCCCCTCAGGATCTATTGCTGTCACTGGTGGCTCAGAGCCGGTCAGGCAGCGGGTGGTGGTCATTTCAAAAGTTGAGCTCGACTCGTGATAAAACCTCTTGCCTGAGCGTAGAGATGTGCTGAGTTCGATTTTGACAGGATATGATTGTTCTAAAAGTGGAAAAGTAAAACGCAAGAGAAAGCCGACGGAGACGAGTTTGTGCTTACGTCAAACTTTATCAGGCGGTGTTTTGGAATGCATCAAACCATTCATCTGAATGTTCAGCTGAAGTAGCCATTGAATTGGAGATATGTACAGGCTATCAACGATGACACATGGATCGTTGAGGAAGTACCTTGTAGGTAGAACACCTCAGGGCACTGGGAACATGCAAAACATTTGTAAAGTCCGTATCCTTTTTTTGGCACACTGAACGTGAGTCAAACTCATCAAGCAGGCAGCTGTTATCAGCCATTTTGTCATCAGCTACAACACGCTGGCATTATATTGACCCTAACGTCTCAAAGGTATGGTAGAAAGGTCCATGAGGTTCATGTTATCAATACCAGCGCAAGATAAATACAACCAAACAACCATTGGACTCAGACATTCGCCTCTAATCAGTGTGTTATGGAACGTAGATACCTAATTTACCATACGATGACGTGTTTCACCCCTACTCAGTCCTCCAAGAAGGTGATGTCAAGTATAATGATTGGGAGACTTAATCTAGAGTCGTGCTCTTATATCTATCCTGCGCCTCAAGCTGGCGGGAACCGGCGTATTCACAACTGGGGTGACTGCTGTTATCAAAATTACGTACAACACGGATGATCCCCATGACAAAGTAACCAGAACCATCGTCACCACTCAGGTAATCGCGACTGGTAAGGACTGCGTATGACAAAGCCTCGCGGATGAGTACAGCAGTCTTGAGCGAGAGCCCTCCGTTGGACAGCACTGATATCCCCATTTCCAAAACCTGGAATAGCTTCAAGATGTTCCAAGTCAGCGATAGAACCAAAATCATGGTTAACTTCGCGTGTCGTAAGCCTTTCCAAAAATAGGTAATTGGAAATCTTAGTAGGCCATGACTCCCATTTTCAGGCAAACTCATGTCTGCTAATTTGGGTATTATCAGATGATTTGCTATTGTTCGCAACCTCCCTCCTGACTCCTGGCTCGTGCCGTGAACGGCGCGACTTGCAGGTTTTGCCGCGTCTGGTTGCAGTGTAGATATGTGTACTCCAGGGGGGGGCAGAGCCAGGGGCTGAAGGGCTGTTACGGTTGGTGGAGGGACAAGGATGAGTGGAACCGAGATGTGGGGTAACCCACCTTGACGAACCAAGTGTGGTGGCATCAAAAGAAATCTCGTCGAGCCCGTGTGTGCCTCCTTTATGCTTTCCAGTTAATTACCAGTTTTTCAACTAGCTTCTCGCATTCATCCAATCACTGCCTCAGTAGCCCTGGCGCTCACTTGAACTCGAGACCTTTCGGCTTGCAAGCCCAAATAACAAGGCTCTTATCAACGATTCCAACACGCAGCTGCGATTGACTTTAAAGAATGGATTCAAGTCGCCGAACCGTACCTTCCTGGGACCGAAAAGGAGTTTGAGAAGGGGGAGGGAAGCCCAAATATCGGCAAAGGCTTCCAAGAACCCAAGTCGTTGATGGGGGGAGAAAACAACGTTACACCTCAACTGACCATAAGCGGATTGCCAAATGCTTCTTTTAAAGACAGATGACCAATCTCACCAGCCACCGTCGACCTCGGCGTAATTATCATGGAGCTTTCAGGGACTGGTCCCTGCCCGAGGTAAGTGGCGCATACACAATACAACACAACGCAACCAAAATTGCCGGAGCAAGACCCCAAACAGCACCGCGGGCTGCAACTACCGACTCGAGTGGGTGGTGCTGTGACCCATAAGCGCCATGCGAAAACAAAAAAACGCGCTAGTCGAGGGATGCGAATACTTTTCTGAGTGCATTTGGTCAATTGATGCGTTACCCAAAATCAGTAACCTACAACACCGGCTGTTATAATTAATGTGCGTACCGCGCCTTATTATATCACAGTAACGCGCGGTGCGCACATCTACTATAACGGCTAGTACTAAATGTGGTAGGTCTGGTCGATTTGGCAAACTTAGGTTTGACCAAAAACACTGCGCGCGCCAGCCTTCACTAGGGCGGTCCCTGGTTTTTCCTATGGCGCATAAGGGTCACAGTGGCTTGACACCTGAACCTCCCTGCTGGAACCCTAATCTCTTGGCTAACAGCCATTACATTCCAGTAGACGGTCTCCATGATCTATCGACTTGTCTTCAGACTGCGTCGGATGCTCCCTCATATGCTCATTGCGACCCACTTACGCAGGAACACTTGGTCATATACCCGTACCACAACCACCCATCCAACCAGGCCGACGATAGCGCGATCACGACCTGCAGCCTGCTACCTGCACCTCGCTACAAGGTTATCACGTCCTACAATCTGGCAAAATTAGCCAATAGTGTGTCTCAGACCGCCGCCGCCACCCGTCTGCTACTATGCGAACTTCGCGCTCAGTACCACACTTCACCCCTTTGCACATGGCAAGCCGGGCCAAAACCGAGTCTGGAAGTTGCAAACATAGCGAACCAGGAGATTTGCTGCCATGTGTCGGGGTCTGTGATGTACCAAAGCGGCTATGTCCGCCGTCTAATCGCGATATGATCCCAGGGTCCACCCTAGTCCATCTCTTCTCCCCCTTTCGATATCTCATCGCAGAAACTGCTTTCTTTCTTTATACGGCAGCCATGTCCGGCCAAGGTCAAACTGGTCTGCGAGTGATTGGACTTCAAGGGACAGTACATGACAAGAATGGGAACGTCTCATCAAAGTCCCTCGTCCGGTACCTGTGGAACTGGGCTCCATCGACAGTTCAAATTCTCAGTCCCGGCGACATGGATGTGGCACGTTCCCATGGCCGCCTGGCCCAGGACACCATCTGCTCATCTTCAAGAACGACGCCTGATCTAACTCAATAACGTGGTCTTCTGGGCATGTCTTGGTTTCAAAAAGGTAGACATGTGGGAGTCTATTTAACTGGACACAGTCCGCTTTCCTTCTTTGTTCAATATTCACAGTTAAGTGTTCACTTCAGACTCTCCTTATTTCGCACTACTATCTAAACTTTCTCATATATATCGTCTGCTCGCAGTTACTCCTCTTCTCTTCTCAAGATGCGCTTTCCTAATATCTTACTTCTTCCCGCCCTCCCAACGCTTATCTCAGCGTGGAGCCCCCCAAGTGTTGCAGGGTACAATCTGGTCTGGCAGGACTCGTTTGGCGGTGCAAGTGGTACTCTCCCAAACCAGAACAACTGGAACATTCTCAATACCAACCTCAACGTCAATAATGAACTAGAGACATACCGTTCATCAACCCGCAACGTGCAGACTAGCGGAGGAGGCACGCTGCAGCTCGTTCCATGGCGGGACAGCTCCGTCTCAGGCGGCTGGACGTCGGGTCGACTGGAGTCGTGGTACACTTTCACCCCCCAGGACGGGAAGAAGACCATGGCGCAGGCCCAAATCCGCTTCGGCGCCAACGATCCTTCTACCAAACAGGGCATCTGGCCTGCATTCTGGCTGCTGGGCAACTCGCTCCGCACCACCAACGTCGGATGGCCCGCGTGTGGCGAGCTCGACATCCTCGAGACCGTCAATGGCCAACTGACGGGTTACGGCACCACGCACTGCAATGTGAACCCGGGTGGTGTTTGCAACGAATCCAACGGCCTCAGCTCAAGCATCCGTATCCCCGACCAAGGATGGCATACCTGGACTATGGTCTGGGACCGCACTACGGGCAACTGGCAGACTGAGTCCATCACCTGGTACATGGATGGCCAGCAGTTCCAGCAAATCAAGGGCTCGCAGATCAACAATTGGAATGTGTGGTCGACTTTGATCTACAGCCCCATGTTTTTCATCTTGAACGTGGCTGTGGGTGGAAACTGGGTGAGTTCGATGTCTGATTTTCCCTTTTAACTCGACAAACGAGGTTGAGATAGGACAGTATCAAGTTTGCTGACATGTTTCTTCTCACAGCCTGGATATCCCAACGGCAACACTCTCGATGGATATGGGGCCATGATGGAGGTTGCATATGTGGCTCATTATTCCACTTGAGCAGCAGCAACTGCGTCATAACGCCCTGAACCTAGCGGTTGATTTCAGTTACCCCTTATACCACATTTTCAGCATCACTTTTGAGTATATACTTCACTTCATGTTTTCCATCAGTCGTTCGAACTTTTCCTCTTTTTCTTTCATTCGCCCTCTTCTTGTACTTACCTTACTTAATTCATGTATACTTACTCAATTGGCACTACTGCACATAATTGTATATATTTGTGGCTTAAACACAATTGTGACTTGACTAAAATACCCGAATATGGAACCCATATGGAAGCTTTCTTGGTGTGCGGTTGACCCTGCAGCTGTTCCGCAGGTAATCGTACCTTTTTTTGCCACGCGTCTTGACGCCATCTGGTGCTTGTCACCGGCACTTTCCCATCTGCCAGTTCCAAGATTTGGGGCAAGCCAAGAGGGGCTTGGCGGCCACCGGCTGGGCGACCGACGGATTGCAGGGTGCGTGTCTGCCTAACAGAGAAGGGGCGTCCTGCTGAGCGCTCCCTGTCCAATCACACACAGGCTTGTCAGGCCATTTTCCATTTCATCGGTCACCCCTGTCCGCTAGCCCACCCATGTCAGCTCTTGTTATTCATCGATTGCTTTGGTCCCCAAACTTGATTTTTTAGCTTAGGACGTCACAGCTCATGATTGCCTCACTTCCACGCTGAAAGCCACCGTTGTTGTCCGCGTTATATATCGTCGCAAACTGTCACTAATGTATGTCGTGCAGCGCACATCACGAGAATCTTAGGACCAAACACTGCTTTCTATCTTTTTAACCAGTTCTTTACCTAGGACCTCCAATCAAGCTTCACTCGCCAGGCTTTGATATGATCTATTGTCCGCGACATCACGTGCACGTACAAGAGACATGGCCCTGGATAGCACAATTACAGCCATCGGCACTATATTTACAGATGCAGAGCAGAAGACGCTGAGCAAGGCTGCCGACATTCTCCGCATTCCACTCCAGGCTCTGACGGAACTTCAACACGGCAGCCTGCATGATGCAATTATACCATCACAACCACCCCAAACCTATGGCTCCCCCATTCCCATTCTAGATGGCCACTCCATCCCCCCCAATGATCCAACAACCCAGTTCTTCAGTTATGATCCTTACGGAGCCAGTTTGACTACTACGTTAGACCAAGATTCGCAGAGCCTTCTCAGCTCCCCAGACTCACACGGCTTCTCACCCCTGCCGGCGGCAGACAACCCTAACTTGTACAACCACAATCTTGTCCCCGGATTGGATCTTGGTTGCCCAGCAGTCACACATACGGGTCAGCCTTACCAACAACCCAACGATTTCTGGGCACCCCTGCCTTCATTTTCACCGTTTGTATTCCCCTGCGATTCTCTTACAAACTATGCGTACTACGGTTCTTTCAACCCTGTTCCAAACCTTGCCGGTAACTTCGATGATCCAATCATGTCCATGACCTCTTTGCAGGACACATTTGTTCCTTCAGAGCTTCCTGCAAACCCGAGCCAGCCGACAGAACGTTCCGACAACCCAATTCAACCCTCTCGCCAACCACGCCGAAAACCCAAGCCCCCCGACAGGATAAAGAGACACTGAAAGAGTCCAAGCCAAAGTCCAAACGGAGACATCTGACGGACCCAGAGCGAGGCCAGACTGCCTGGACTCGGAATCTTCGAGGCTGTATTCGATGTCGCATGAATCGAGTTAGGGTGAGTCTTTGCCCTTTTCATGTTGCAAATGAGCTGATTGGAATTTTTCGAAAATATCACAGTCACCGTAGACTAACAACGACATAGTGCTTTCCAGACCTATCTGATCCAACAGGGCCATGCTTAACGTGCAAAAACTCAACATTCAACATATTTCGCCTTCCATGTCTCAGATACAAAATTGTCGACAGCACCTTATATCGCGTCGGAGATCACACGCAGCATCCCAAAGACCTTTATTCTGGCCCGAAGTACGGCGGCTTCACAATCAAACGGATATGGACTGAGTTCTTCATCCCGATGAATTGGAAAGGGGCGGAGGTCAGGACGCTAGATCTGACACAGGACCGTGGAACCGTCTTGCACTTCAAGGTTCGCCAATACGTTCCGCCAGTCAATGACCACAGAAGAGACTCGAGGGGCCGCAGCTTCCACGCTGTGCCATGGGCGTTGACGAATGCCCGAGACGCCATGGCGTCGATGGATGCATTCATTGATGAGAGCGTCGATGTATACATTGAGTACTACCGCGGCGATATGGACGAGATCACCCGAATGGTCATTGACGCCGCTAGACAGTGTGCTTCTTCCGATGGCAAGGTAAGACCCCCGCGTCCCACCCAGGCTATTGTCCCCAAGTCTGACGCGAGATCCCAAACAGAACTCCGATCTTTTCAAGGACCTCCTCAGATTCTGGACAGCCGCTCGCTTCATTGAGGGCGGCTGGCGATGCTGTGGGTCCGAGATGCTCGGCGCCGACAAGCTCCCCAACCCATACGACCCTCCTTGCATCACCCCTCCGCCCTATATCGACCACCAGATGGCCGCTTTCATCATGGAGTGTGTGCTCGAACCGCTGCGGCGCAAGATCCTCAAGTCGCTGCAGGGCTTGGTGCTGGCCAGCAATACCCCCAAGAATTGGTTCCACATCTTCCTGCTCACATTTGTTCTCCTGAATGGGTTCGAGCTCGTCTTTGCTCATGAGGTGGCATGGACGCGTAAGCGCAAGTATCCTGTTAGTAACACCTTTCCTCCCGGCCTCTGTCATTGTCCACTAGTTGGAAAAAAAAAAACAAGAAAACTGACAAGAACCAGGTCCGATACGCAGATATGGGTCGCGTCCGTGCATTGCACTCAGGGGCAAAGGTCCTCCTGGCGCACTTCCACTACGTGTGCAAGGGCAGCGTCCCCTTCAGACGAGACTTTGACTGGACTTGCTTGTCGAATCGGTCCATGGCCGCGCTGGATGCCGAGCAGCTTTGTTTTGTCAGGAGTTTGACAGACAAGATCGAGGATAAACGTACGTTCATTGCTTGCGGTGACAACATCTGTTTGAACGTTTTGGCTAATTCCTGTTATGATCTAGTGCAGGAAGTGCAGGTTGCCAAAGTCAGCGACAGACACGAAAAGCGGTTGTGGTTCACTGGCCAGATGTTTGACGCTGACTGGAAGCCGAAGGAGACGTGTGAACATGCGCCGCCCATGGGTGCCAATGAATTTCTGCCTTTATAGGCGAATGGGTCATGTATCTTTCTGTCTCTGCTTTATTTTGACGATATCGCGTGTCCATTGCTCCGGAATTTGTAGCGATCCATACTTTTGGAATACTGTCTGATAGATCTCGGTTCCTTTACTGGATCCATATATTCTACTTACCACCTAGTGATCAGTTATCTGCGCACTTGATCAAATATCGCTTCAAATCAACCAAGCTGTGCTTCCTATCCATAGGAATAAGTCGGGGTTTAAGAGATTTTTTTGAACATGAAGTAACTTGTCATTCGATAGTATTTATCTGCAGCTGGTGGGACTTTATTCGCAACCACACCTTGCCTCTTCCCCGAATTCCTTCGGTAAACTCTCCGTCTATGGGACTAATAGCGATGGCAGTAAGCTTACACAGTATGGCAATAATGACGTGACGGGTTTTAATGCCAGATTAAACCCTTTGATGAAGGGGCGGTGAGATGAGTGTTGATGGTACTTGGAGACTGTAACAGTGAGTCACGCAAAGTGCTTGCTACCCCAGATTTCGCATGTCATACCATGCATAAGAGTAAGCCCGGCAATGATTTCCGTTGCAGATGAATAGCGGGTGTGGCAGCGGTAGGCTGAATGATGCCGTGAAGCCGGAATGTAAGCCAACTTGGCGAGCTGATGAGTTGATGACTGTCGTTGTATATCTAGTGTTTACAACTTTTCTTGGTAAAGAAAACACTGTGAGTCAGTATTGATCGAGCTTGAACGTATGGTTCTCGCAATGGTAACATGAACAAAGGGTTCATGTGCTCTTACAACCTTGCCTTTCATTCCGTCGGGAATGCCCCGGCGTTAACTTATATCTTTGGTTACCTACACAGACCTCATATAAACATCACATCCTATCGCTAAATATTCCACTATAGGAAAAAAGAGTCTGGAGAGTCAGTACAAATGTCGATCAGTTATGCGGGATCAAGGATATTCTGCGGCGGGTGATTACTATAAGCTCATTACTAATGTTACAATTTGGTTAGGAAATGTTGCAATCACCATGACCGAACCATTGCCGTATTATTTTGGTGGACGTGGATCTCAAAGTCCCTGCTCAGTTCCACCACATACTTGATATTTCGAAGCATCACTTCATATTTTGGGTTTCCCTCGTAAGGTTTGGACGACCTGGCGACCTTAACACGTCCAAAGCTTCGCTCAGATAACTTAGCGCCTCGACTAGATTATCTGGTAATACTCGCTGGAGGATCCCGTAATCAAACCATGAGAGTCTCTTGTTAAGCCTGGCAATTCAACTCGGATGCTCGTGGCTTAGGAAGAGAATCACTCGTCGTTAGCCACCGGCTGGAATGTGAATGATCATACCATATTTGTCAGAAATCGGAAGCTGTGATACCACTTTACCCCTCAATATTAGTGTTCAGCTTAGACCAAAAAAATGGAGAGAATTTTCTTGCTGCCTAAAACTTCATGAACCCTCCTCGGACGCTAGCCACTTTCAGTATGACAGACAGATTTGCTATGAATTTGCTGTGCCGAGACCCGAACTTCGAAATCCTTGACGTAGATGAGCCCATAGTTGATCAGAGAGCGAAGGTGTATAAAGAAGGACAACTCTCCCACCCACAGAACATCTTTCCTTCAGCACCCCTCAGGCCTCTCTCTCCGACGACTATCAGAAGCATATCTTACCCTCTTACCATCCTTCTGCAACAGCAAACCCAACAGCCAAGACAAGATGAAGTTTCTCACCATCATCCCATTCCTCGCGGCTCTTGCTGCCGCCGGGCAGATCGAGTTCTGCAACACCCAGAGCTGCGATGGCTCCTGCAGCTTCCAGAGCCCCTCAGGCAACGGAGCATGCATTGAGCTCGGCGGCATCCACAGTGCGTTTGCCACCCAGGTTGACGAGGGCTGCAGCTGTAAGTAAATATCCTTGATTTCCAAGAATATGTACAGTCGTGTTGGGATTCTCTTATTTTAACACCGGCGCGTTGCAGTCACCGTGTACACCGACTCCAGCTGCTCCCAGCAGGCTACCCTTGTTGGTCTGGATGAATGTATCGCGGATTCTGCCAACCTTCTGTCGTACTCGTATGACTGCTAGATTACTACAGCAGATTACCTAGTTTTGGGTGGCCAAATGCTTGCGAGAGAACCATGGAAGTGGGAAGGGAGAAGGGGGTTGTATGGAAGGACGACGGGAATAGGGGGTTCATTTCTTGGCGCTAGCTTGGCTAGCTCCCTTGTTAACTGTTCTGTTGTTTTTTGTAATTTCATCACGTCTGTGATGTCTACGCTCATTAACAATAACAATGAATTGGCACTCAGTGACTGCTTGCGCAAATAAACTTTATGAGCTCGTGATTGTGCCCAAGGTGTTTTGTCCCATGGAGTACTGCTGGATGCGAAGCCCAGGCCCTTGCTGAATGGTATGGAGGTAGAAATCTCCGGTGCTCCTGGTGTGTGATACATTTACGTTTGTCAGTCACGACTCGGTACTTTTCCTTGGTCTTTGGACTTCATTCTCGGCGGCAGACATCCATCTCTACCGGCTCACCCCACACGCCTTCCTCTAGAATCCATCACCACCACCACACTTGAAGTTTGGGAATAAATACATGAGGATTGTGGGCGTGTAGCGCAGTCCTGGATGTGTAGGAAAGCGATTGGTACAATAAGGAAAGTCGGAGGTTAACAATATCCACCACCCTCCGCTGCAGCTTGCAGATGTGCGGTTGTCCTCGCGGTTATTGAGCATTAGGCCTATTTTGATGCTGACAGATCTATCTCAATGATGCTCATTCAGCAGTCCTCCAGTGTCTCTTTGTATCATACTGATTTCGTTAAACAGTGTTTGGCTTTGCAGCGTTGTGTTAGGAGGTGCGCTCTTAGTGTGGTGTAAGTTGCCCATTTCTATACTAGCGAGACGGGAGCGCGAAAATAGAAGAGAAAAATCAGCTTCTGAGGGGGGGTTTTATACTCTCGGACTCCAGGCCGGTTGAAGCGGCGAGGAAGGTGCGAAGCCGTGACTATCACCCTGTCGGTCACGCCATTACCATTGCCGTCGCCACTTAACTCCGTGATTTGGTGATTGTAGAAGGAGCGATCAGGACAGCAACGACATTTCGCTGGAATTGTTTTAAGGAAAGAGTCTTCGGCGCGTCATGCCCGGTGGTGGCGTGTGCTCTTAAGAGGCCCAATGGGCACTTATCCCCGAAACTTGCTTCACGTGCATACCTGGGTAGGTACGTGTGTCCCAATGGCCATGGCTGCTGGGCGTTGTCATGCGGAACCTCCATGCCTCCTTCTCGCAAGGTAGCGCAGCCACGGAGAGATATGGTTTGGGTTCTCCACGACCGTTTACCAATCATGTCTCTCTGATGCTCTAGCTTATTTCCCGGATGCTAAGCCACAGTGTTGCGCTGTAGGATGAACCGGCATACCTCTTTCCTTATTGTGTCACCTCATCGTTGCCGACAGTCCGGCAGGCCAGAGGAGAGGAACGAATACCTATGTCTCCACCTTTAAACACCCCGCAGTGTGTGCTGTACCGACTACCGGATGAATAGCAATTTAGTCAGTACAAGAGGTAGAGAGGTGTTGTTGCTCGCATGCTGCAAGGGCTGCTACGGTTGCTACGGTTGCCGGCAGTTACCTTCCACTGCTCCGAGGTCGCTAGGGCAGAACACCGGAGCTCGGTGCATCTCTGGCCCTCAGAGAGAACGAACAGCATTCCATGTCTTCGGCCTGAACACCTATAAGGAGATGATTGACCATACCTTTAGATGCATAAGGTGAAGCTTCAAGGACGCACATATACGGATTCTCTCGGGGCTGTTTGCCTTCTCGAGCTGGCTCGTTGACCTTGCAACGTCGCCATCTACCGTCATGCCCTATTCTAAATTTTGCACTGCTGCAGCGTGGCACAACCGAAGTCGGTAGGATAATAATAGCCTTTTAGGACTGGCAGTATCTCAATGACCCTGCAAGACAAAGTTCGCGATAGTCGAGCAGAGTTATTTAGGCTATGCTTTGTGGCTAGTTGCATATCCGTTATCGCTCAACCTTCGTTGAGGGCGAGGTACTTACTTGCACCACTGTGAATAGTTCGAAACTAAGGCAGAAGCGTGGTTTGTAGTTTTGGCCAAACAGACGACGAGAAACACCTTCCCTGTAGGGCGTGAAGAAGGACATCCCCTGTTCTGGTATGAACCCGCAACGCCTGACCACAAATTGAAGGGCTAGACTAGTTGAGCCGGACTAGGAAGGAGGGTGTGGTGGAGGAGCATAGGGCATGCAGTCTGTTAGCGGCACATACCTTGTCCACTGTATCTTCTCGGTTTTTGACAGGCTGAGCGTCCTTCTAAGTCAATCAGTCTACAAATTTACTAATGACCGCACAGGAAGGCGCAACCAAGGCAGCTCCTCAGCAGCGTTGCACAGAGCAAGGGTGCAATGCGACTTTGCACAATGGGTCGCCATATTTTTTGCCCTATCTCGTATTCTACGTCGTTTATGTAGCCAGTCTTCTTCCTCCCTCAATCATTACCTGCACACGGCTGTGGCTTGCACTCATCCAATGTTCCGAACACGGGGGTTTGGAACGTGGCCATTCTTCCAGTCCTGTCGCTACCTTGTATTGAGTACTACTCCGTTCACGAATTCCAATCTTCCAACAAGCCAACACGCCTGATCGTGCACCTCGGGCTACATCAAAATGCCGTCGCCGCGTCGCAGACGACTCCCTTCAACATTGATTCGGGCTGTGCTGCTGCTCCACCTTGCACACGGATCTCTAGCCACAGATGCCCTCCTTGTTCAACCTTCAACGGGCTGGTATGACTTTTTCTCACAACACAGATCTCAACTCAAGCCCAGCCACAGCCACTGATTTTACCGCACCAGGCATGGAACTGATGGGAATTGGTCAACCTTCGACATCTTTGCAGGGACGCCCGGGCAAAGGATCCAGGTTTGCATCAGTACGACCGTGCTCGGATTCCGGGTACCAAGCGTTGCCGCCATTGGTGAAAGCAGTGTCAGCCCTCGGTTTAATCCCGACCGCTCTGCAAGCTGGCTGAGAATCCAGGGCTCCCTCGACCAACCCACAGAAGGTTATGATGTTGTTGCCATCGCCACTATCAACCAAAGTGCCTCGAACGAGGTGGCGCTTCGTGGGGCTAAGATCACAGTCGTTAGCGGCCTTGAAGAGTTAGGCACGGGTTTGGGCTGGATAGGTCTTGGGGCAACGACATCTGAGTCCAGTAACAATGGGCCGAGCTATATGCCATCCTTCATTAACCAGCTAGCGAAAACGCCAAGCAGAGTCCCAAGTTCTGCCTATGGTTACACAGCTGGGGCTTTCTATGGTCAGTTCGGTTTTCTTGAGTCTAAATGGTGACTTGGAAATTCTGACATGTGATGATCGTATATTATTTAGCTGGAGATCATGGAACGCCTGCATCATTAACCCTCGGAGGCTATGACACTGCTCGCTTTAAGCCACACGACCGAGCCTTCAAATTATCCTACAAACGCTCAGACCCGACACCAGCCCTAACGGTCCAGTCCAATGTAGCGACAACGCGTTACGACCAGGAGAACCCAAAAGCTCTAGCACCAGTCATAAGAGTCCAACGGATTGAAGCGACAACGAGTTACCAGGACAAGCTGATGAACTTCACTCTATCAGACACAAACGACTCATTCGTGGCAACCATCGACCCAGCCACCCCCTTTTTGCATCTCCCTCGAACCGTGTGTGATCAGTTCGAATCATATCTTAATCTAACGTGGGATCCTGATTTGCAAATCTATCGATTTCGAGATGATGTCGCCTTCCAGCATCTCCAACAAGATTCCTCGCCTTTATTTCAATTCTCAATATCCGGTCAAGACGGCTCAGCGCGTTTGACCAATATCTCCATCTCTGCCAAGGCATTTGCGCTTACCATGGGCCCTCCCAGTGACGCTCAACGGCATTCAAGATCTCAGTATTCCGACCGAATTCCCTATTTTCCCCTGCGCAGGGGAAACGATAGTGCAGACTTTATTATTGGGAGAGCTTTCATGCAAGAGGCTTACCTCATTACCAATTATGACCTTGGTCTTTTTTCCATCTACCAAGCTCTGTTTCCGGTCAACAGTTCCACCAACCACTCAATCGTTAACATCGACTCAACATGGGATTTTTCTCAGTTTCAGAGCTCTGAGCAGAAGCAAGCAATTGCCCTTTTGGGTGTTTTTTTGGTTGCTTGGATATTAATAGTTCTTGTTGTGACGGTGTTGGCTCTTGCTGGGGCGGTTTTGGCCACGGGAAGTGTGCCTGCAGAACAGCAAAGAAGTTCTCAGCAGGCCCAAGACGGGGATGTTGAGCGTGGATTTGACTCTTATGAAAGCATCCATCTTCTTCGTTCATCCGACATAGACGAGCTATCTCTGAATGGAGACCAAGCGTCTTTAAGACCAATTTCGACCGAAAGGAGTGATGATTGGACACAGGATCACACTCAACGGCACGAGTTAGGCGTTGCTACGATACAAGAGCCTGAGGATTCACCAAGGCAAACAGCTAACGACAATACCAGCAAGCAAAGGCAAGTCTCGGGAGGCAGACCGCGGATTGCAGAAGGGAGGACTCTTGGCCGGTCTTTGGGTGTTTCTATCCCTGAGCCCAACATACAACACACCACGAAAGATACCGTTTACAACGCTAGTAGCAGAAGTGACACGGAAGGGGTAGAGACATCGGAGTTTGACACGACATCAACAACTTCAACCTCTGATACGTCAATCAGCAGTCCAACTTTGGAGGCATTTGAGAAACGCGCCGTGGATACCTTAATGATTGAGCTTAGATCCCTATTAAGCCACGGTGCCCATATTGGAATCGCCATCCGCGCTGGGGGTCGAGAGTTTCAACCAGAGCATGATAGCAAAGGCATATCATCCACTGCATCTTCAGTCACTGCATCTTCCTTCCAAATGGACAACAACAATAAGCATTACCGGGACGAAAATGGTCAGGCAGATCATACTGATCAGGGTTATGGGAGACGAGATAGTGCCAAAAGGTCCAGAGTGGGCTCACCACAATACGAGGCTGACTCTAGGCGGTTTGCCTGTCCGTTCTACCGCCGCAACCCGAAGAAGCATTTGAAGCACAGATCTTGTGCAGGTCCAGGGTGGCCCTCTGTTCATCGAGTCAAGTAAGTCCCTACCTGAGTTTAGTTGTGGTTGAGCCTCTGAAGTCAGGTGCTGACACCTTATATAGAGAGCACCTGTACCGAAATCATGCCTTGCCCATCCACTGTAATCGATGTGGCTTAACTATGGAGACCGACGGCCAGCTCAGAAGTCATCAGCGACAAGCGGAAGGATGCAAAGTGTGTCTGATCGATCTACCCGAGGGATTTGATAAGGAGCAAGAAAAAGAACTTCGAAAGAGAAAGCCAGGTGAGACGGAGGAGGAAAGGTGGTATGGGGTGTACAAGGTGCTCTTTCCGGACGAAGACGGCGACCTTGTCCCCTCACCATGTTAGTTCTATTGCTCCCTTTCTCTTCAGACAGATCTAACACAGAACTGCAGACTATAATGACGGCAGTACCCCCGACGCGAAACGAGAGCAGGAAGATGTGCTGGAGCAGTATGAACGATTTCAGCGGCGCGAGATGCTCCGAGTTGTCAGACGCTTGCTCCAGGAAGCTGTATCGGGAATGGCAGGACCGCTTGAGGACCAGCTTCGAACACAATTTGTCGGAATCATCCGAAAGGCTCAGGCAGTGGTCTTCCAGTCATACCGGGACAGCAATAACATCAGCGCCGGCAGCAAAACAAGTCGCCAAACGCCCACCACGGCCTCTTCGGGCTCGCCGCATCATGACCAGGACAGTGGTGGGAGTGTACCGAATTTAGATCACCTCGGTTATCAACAGGCCTATGGAGAGCCTCCCAGTTCAGCCATGCCCCCAACAAGCGGTCGTCCTCAGACGGTGTCAGAGCAGACCAGTGACTTGACAAACCTCGATATACCTCTGGACCAGATGAATTTTGAGTCAATCTTTAACATGACAAACCCACCAACCTCACAGTTTAACTTTGGTTGGCATGAGAGTAATAGCTTTAGCCCTGGCCCCAGCCATGACTTCGCCGATAGCGGCATACCGATGGGCCCGTACGGAAACCACAGCGGCATCCACATCTCACAGAACCTCACGACCAATAACGTGAATGGCATGAACGGCCCTCCAAGTTGGCAGACTGGTGCTAGAAAGGTCTCAGCACCATCACAACAGCCACAGCCACCGCAACAGCCACAACCAAGGCCTGCTCCATCTACTCGGTCGGATGCTTCGCTGCCAGGACACATGGTTTGGAATTGGTAGCTTTATGTTGTGACTTTTATAATACATAATGCCTTTAGAGTTCATAACGGCCTAGTTGCCCGTACTTAGTGTGTGACTCGCCGGTTCGAAGGCTCGGAAACCTATATCTGAGTACCCGAACTACAACCGAGATTGACTTTATAGCATAGCAAAGTTTCATCTTCGTAGCAATGTGTAATCATACTTTTGGAGCTTTTTTCAACATTATCAAGCCACCAGTCTCCATGTTTAGGGGTCCCATCAAACCAAACTACCGTATCTACCAAGCTACTGCCGACGTATTTTCCAAAGGACATTTCCGAGACAAATCGAAGTCATGGCAGATTACAGAACAAGATTCAGATCCTGAAGAAGTTCTTGGTTAAATCTAATATCAATATCAAAGCGTAATTTTATTTTGCACTGATACTCAAGCTGTAGGTCCATTGTTGTGTTAGCCAGGCGTGTGTAGGTAATAACCAAGTTGTCAATATTGTTCCAGATGAGGTACACCTTATCAAGATTCAAGGTAATAATAACATATTGTAATCTCCCAGAAAGTGATTTTGACATGCAGGCAAGAAAGAGGCATCATCTTCTTTGTAGTACCTTGAGAAGGCGTTAGGGAAACGCCCCTATCTCGTTCTTATCGTATTCCACGGTGACGTAGAAAAGATATCTAGATAACTGAATCCATAAAATCATTAGGTTTCTGTAGAGTTAAAAGTTTCTCTAAAGTCTCAGCCACTTTTCAAACTTAAAACGTCCATGACTGTATTCTCCACTGGGGAGAAAACCATTTAAAGAGAACTGCTCTCCTCACTAAGGGTTCTTCATTATTTCTTCCCCCATCTCTTTCCTCATCTAAACACACCAGCCACATACATCTGAACATACCAACAACATACTCTGCACGTTATTAACCATGGCACCTCATGCTGGCTACTCCAACATCAGCGCCTCCAAGGACCATATCGAAGGCGGCCCAGTTGGTGGCCGAAATAGCGATGCCGCACCCCAGCTCCAGCAAACAACTGGCTCTGTTCAGGGCCTAGACAACAATGGTCATGTCCACAACCAGAACAACGGCGATACTGTTGAGCGCCAAGTCAACGGCCGTCGTCCTCGATCCTATTCGACCAGTGACGTTGTTAAAAGCCAAGACAACGGCAACTCTCTGGGCACTAGTCAAGCTAACGGCGGCTCTGCCGAGGGCCAATCCAACGACGATACTTCCCCAGCACAGCTTCTACTCCAGCTTCTGCTCCAGCTCCCGGTCAAGCTCCTGGTCCTCCTCCCGCCAACACCGTGTCGCACCCCAGCTACAGCGGCCATCATCATGGCAATGGCAATGGCCATGGTATGCCTGTGTTCAACAACAATAATAACAACAACATCAGCAACCACAACTACAGCAACAGCAACATAACCAACTACTTCCACGCTCCCCCCCTCAGCGAAAAAGGGCCCTGGCCGCTACACCAGATTTATGTGCAGCCGCCCCTCACACACGAGTATGTCCAAAGCCAGTTCCCAGGTCCGCGGGTGAGAGAGCTTGACCTTATCGGGGACGACTGGGAAGGGCATGAGGATTGCTGTGGTCCGGCACCGGAACCGGAACCGGAGCCGCCGGCCAAGAAGAAGAGGAGGCGCAGGAACAGAAACAGGAGGAGGAAGAAGGTGAGGTGTCTTGAGGTGAGACTTACTTCACCTTTAAAAAGCTATATTTTGAGCTTTTAACACCGGCGTCTTTGTTTTTATTCGACTTTACACATAATGTCGTCGTTGATGCCTGTCAACAAAGGGAGATGGAAAAGTATACCAAGCATTACAGGGTCTAGGAACAGCAACTAGAGAAAACAGGGAGGGGAGTTACTGTTGTTGTTTTGTCCATTTACAAGTCATGTCCCAGGCCATCAAATGGATAGCAGTTTGAGCCTGAGACTTTTCTTGTTCTTCTCATATCTTTGTTTTATTCTCTTTTTCATTTTCATTTTCATTTTCTTGTTTTTGGGTGGGGGGTGATAGTCTGAGCTGCTGCTCAATGGACCATAAAGGACTTTTGACGATTAGTTCATGTTGATTGTGCATCTAGCCAATATGACCCGGGGGGGGGGGGGGGGGGGGGGGGGTGAAGCAGTGTGTCATGGTTTTTTGAGTACGCAGAAAAATATAAAAACAAGCTAAAATAAATGACTTGTTATTCCTTTTCTGGCTCGCTGCATGTAAAAACCCGGCCTGGTAATCTTGACACCGAATGCTGATCTTTGTGGTGTAAACAGCGATCCATCTGTCTTAAAAGACCCACAAACAAATGATAACATGGTGTTTGAGAAGATAAGTAACAACGTAAATAAAGAAAAATACCACCGTCGAACCCCAGGTTTTGTAAACCGGGTTCCGGTTATGTTGTATACGCTGAGATATACAACTCCATACTCTTAGTGAGAGCTGCTCCTAGGTGTCGCGGGGTGTACGTGTGTGTTGGTCCATCTCATGACGTTGATGTGCCGCACGGTCTAGTTCTAGACCCAGCGCACGACGTCGACGAATCTCCTCAAGCTCACGTTCGCCACTCTGTCGTCGCCTCGTCTCTAATTCAGCAAGTTGGTCCTCCCACTCAAGTCTCCTCGCCTCTTCTTCGATGAGTCGTTGTTGCTGAAATACACGTCTTCTCGCTTCCATCTCAGCAAGTCGCGCAGTCCTCGCCACAATGTCAGCAATTCGTGCACGCCTTTCTTGTTGCAATGCCTCGTCTTGTCTAACGTGATCCAGTCGGCATACCCCCCAGCCATCTTGTCGACAATCCCCCCAATTCTTTCCGCACAGATAGCAGAACTCGTGCTTGCAAAGGCAGCTGTAGTATCCGAGTTAGCAAACATATGAGCCACTTGCAAAAGAGAGACCCGAGACCCAGGAAGTACTTACACGATGTGAGCACAGCCGTAGATCTTCTCAATAATCTGCCCGCACCTTTTGCACTGGGTCCACTTCTGGACGTGTGCGAGCTCGTGAACCTGGGCCAGAGCCGGATCCGGCACAGTGGCACAGCTTCCTTCGTGCATCTGAGCCCTGCACCGAGTGCAGGTTTTATGTTGGCATCCGCTACAGACGGCCACGCCCGCGCGCCAGTCGGGCCATTTGATTTCAGCAGAGCATATCGGATTGCTGCAGTAGATCTTGTTGCCCAGTCTTTCGTCTTCCTCGTCTACCCGGCGGTGATATAGGGCAACTCTCTCCTCGCCAAGCAGAGCGTCGGGGAGCACTCCCAGACTTCCGTCGAGGAGGATATGCCTGCAGCACTTTGGAGGCCATAGCTGCCAGTCTCGGCATGCTAGATCAAAGAGCTGGCATAAGCATTCTGGGCAGAAGTGGTGACCGCACTTTACTCTGAGATAGGGGAAGCTCAGTTTCTCTAGGCAGGACACGCAGTCGGGCCGATAGACTTCTACATGTGGTGTTGGGGAGATTGGGACTCTTCGCCGGCGAAGAATGGGTGTTGGCGGTCGTGGAGTCCTCCCTGGAAGTGTCAATATAGCCGCCTGGCGTGGTGCAGTATCCTCGTCAACATTCGGGTTGGCGAACTGGGGGCGATGGATAATGTGCGACTGGGTTTCTTGGGGCTGAGTAGGAGGGAACACTCGGGCATCTGAGTTGGCATCCTCCTGTTGATGGTGGGGATGCGGGTCATGCAAATGTGGATGCCCGTTGTTGGGGTTGTCCATTGCGTTAGGTGCAAGACTGATAGGTGACAGAGGGAGAAAGGTGCAAAGATGGTCAGCGAATGGCAAAATCCGAAGGGGTTGTCGGGAAATAAAACAGTGGTAGATTTATCGAAGAGGAAGAGGGTATAAATGCACCAGAGTTGCCCCGCGATAGTTGCCCCGCGATAGTTGCTTTCGTTTGAACTGGAATTGAATTGACCTCGAAAACTGACAGCTGTATGTGAATGAAGACGGCCAAGCACCCAGCGGGCCGGGCCCTGGAACTGCTCAACCAGTAGACTGATAAAATAAGGTTGGCGGTTATGGTCCCTATGGTGGGGAATGAGCTTCAACCATGGCCAAGGTGGAGAGTCGATGCCAGTTCATGGGATTCTGAATGAAGTTAGGCTCCGAAAACGCACGCGGGATGGAGAAGGTGGTCTGCAGACATCTAAGGTATGCCTGAGGAAAGAAGGAGATGGATCTATCCAGCGCTCCTGGGCATCAGAGGGAAGGAGCACTGGAGCCGTGGATGGGCCGTCACAATCCGCCTTCCTCGATATTGACTGCGATAAGCAACCCGGTGTTCTTTCCCCAAAGGAGAGGAAGTCAATGTTCTATCCTGTTGCTGTTCCCATCCAAGCCGATCCGCCATCTTGGTACTCTTCCATCCAACATCCTCACTGTTTCCAACTAGAACAACTACCTAAGAAGCCCGCCGACCTCTTACTGCATTCCGTTTTCTGTATTCTTGCTGTCGAACAATCAACGCCCTCTAGTCTGAGGCCCCTCAATACCGCGACCAGCAGTGTCCATCGCAACATCGCCACAGTCAAGCTGTAAACCCACGTCGTCCCCCAAGACATTTCAAGCCACAGCTCACGCCGTCGTCTTTCCTTGCCAACAATCCCCAAGCCCAGCTCCAACCCCCAAGCTCAAGTCCAACATGTTCTTCTCCAAGCCAAAGAAAGAGACCCCCGCCGATACCGCCGCCGCCGAGGCCGGCACCACCACCACTTCCTCAGCCAAGCCAGCCCCAACCTCCAAACCCACCGACGCCGCCAGCGACACCGCCCCGCTCAAGGCCCAAGACCCGGGATCGACCCCGGCGCCCCTCCAATCCCTCAAGGACTTCCGCTTCCCCGACGAGCGCCGTCCCTCCCTCATCACTGCCGCCGTCCTGGATGGCCAGAGCCAGCAGGCCGGCGACGCCTCGCTCGACTCCTCCTCCAAGAAGACCAAGGACTCGCGCCACAAGCGCGCCAAGGCGGCGCCTCGCAAGGTCTTCAGGAAGCTGAAGCACTTCGGCCGCAGGGTCAAGAGAAAGCTGCAGCGGGGCAAGAAAAAGATGACGCCCAGAGCTCCCAAGTTGCATATCCAGATCGACCAGCCCATGCAGGTGGCCGAGGACACCACCAAGGTCATCGGTGTGCCTGCTCCGAAACCAGAGGCGTAATGATGAACGGGGATACTCTTCTCGGCAAGTTGGCTTCATCTGCTCGGGCAGTAACGAGAGAAGGAGCCACAGCAGTTGCAGCAGGAGACGGCGTACTGGTACATAGGTTCTTGGACAAACAGTGTGTTTCCACATGATGAGATGTCCACCCCATGATTCTTTTGTATCAGGTATGAGGAAACTACTGTACCTTTTTCTTTGTGGTGGGGGAGTAAAGGAGGCTCGGATCCTTGACAAGAGTGGATTGCTTGGGTGGGTGTCAGTAGAAAGACCAGTATGTTGTTGTCGTTGTCCAGCTGCGAGGAGGTTGAAACACGGCGCATGAGCACACGTTGTCGTTGGTCCACACTGCCTTGTTGGCAAAATTTGTTGGTTTTCTTTGGCTTTATCAAGCATCCATTGGCGACTAGCACGATGCTTCGATGACTAGACTGGCTGAATTGTACTAGATTCATGGTAGCTAATGGTAGATGGTGGTAAGCAAGTTGAAGCTCTAAAAACAGAAAAGACTAAGGAAAAACAAAAGCACAGAATGAGAAAACGAAATCAGTTCCAGGGGTCTGTTGCTACAAACCCTCTGCGCATGTGTATTGTATTACGTCGGCATTAAGTACTAAAAATACATTTACCTGGCTATTAAGGCATCTACCAGGTTTCAGTTTGCTATGTTCTAAATAGCCAAATTATACACCTAACTTGTGAAAGGGTGCTGATTAAGGGATCAAAGAGAAATACAAACTCCGTGCTGCGCGTGCTGTTAAAAGCGCAAACAGCCAACAATAATCATGCAAAAACCTCGTCCATGATACCGTACCCAATACTTGTACATACCCAGTCCCGAACCCTGGGACCAATGTCATTACTGACAATATGATGCCAATCCAACCAGTTTACATTGGATGTTGGAAGACGATCTTCCTCAACAGCAGGCCACCTTCAATGCCGACCTGCATAAGCTTTGTTGTACACAGAGCAGAGCAAGCGGTCGAAATCGGTACCCTTACGACCCAACGCCCATCCTGTAGTTGTAGTAACTGAGAGCGTCCCTTGCTAGAATATTGGCGCCCAAACTGCTAATAGCGCGCAGTGGGAAAGCCAGCAAAGTTACCTCACGGCATCTCTCGGCATGTGAACCGGTTCTTAGTCGGCACGTTGTCGAGGATTATCGGCTACCTTGCCTGGCCAATAGTTCCCCTCCTCTGCCTCTCCTCCCTCTTGTTCTGCCCAGTAACCCGGGTCCAGTCATCCCACTCGCGGCTGACCTCCATCAAAACACCGCCCATGACCTGCGCACTGGCCATGAGCCCGTGGCCCTCGCCTTCAAGCACGCGAACCTCGCATCGGCGCATCATTTTACCCAGCCATCTGACATTATCGACCGGCACACGGGTATCTCTGCTGCCGTGGTGGATCACCACCGGTCTGGTGATGTCAACATAGCGGAAGCCGATAGTGTGTCGCCGTTCCAGGCACACGAGCAGATCAACCGCAGGATTGGCGCCCGTCGTTGCCAAATGCCAGATTGCATGGGTTAGCCGGTCATCATACGACCGCTGTCTCTCCTTGTCAGCAAGCTGCGAGTTCGCGAGTGCAGCGGCGGCGGCCGAGAGGACGTGTTCATCCCTCTCCGATTGTCGCGAAGTATTTTGCTGCGAAGAATTAGAGCGGTTGTGGCGATGCGCGTTGCTGTTCTTCTGTGGTGAGCTTGACCCAGTTGGGCCCATCGTGGTCGGAGCCGTTCCGGTAGGGCGAATGCGGTCCATCTCCTCATCTGCTGGTTGTGCTTCAGTCGGGTTCTTTGGCCCCCTCTCGCCAATAAGATGATTCTCCTTGTTCTCTAGGCCACCACGGCTCGTATTCTTGGCAGCCTCTTTGGCCTCCTTACTCTCTTTGCTTTTCTTATCTCGTTTCGCTCTCTTCTGCTTGGGCAGTGAGCTTGTGATGCTGGAGCTAGTAGCAGTCATAAAACTACTGTTGGCAGCCTTGAGAAACGGTGTTGGGAGTGCTCTCAGTATCCTCTGGCTCGTAGGAATTGCGTTGGTTGGCGGCAATGGTGCTTGAGCACTGGCTCCAAAGACACTCATTTGTGATGGGGGAATCCAAGGCGCAAGAAGATGTATCCTGCCTCGGATATGCTGGGGCATCCGCAGGGCTGTTGCAAGGGCATAGATAGCACCAGCTGAATGAGCTAGAATGGAGAACTTGGTAATCTTGAGAGACTGGCAAATTGCATACACATCATCTATAAAAACGGGGTTAGATTCTGAATCAAACGGAGACCCGCTGTATGGAAGGGGAGACAGGGAAGTTTACGTACCAGGCCAGCCCAAAGGTGTTGCGGTGCCCTCGGCGTAAGGCTCGCTGTCTCCTACACCAGGGCGGTCGGGGGTAATGAGACGCAGCTTGAGTGTCAATGCCAGCTCGTCATAGAAGGCAATGATGTACCTCGTCAACCCCATACCGACACAGCAGAAGACAGCACTTCCGCTCGGATCGCCAACTTCACTGAAGCTTATGACTCGACCCGTCTGTGGATGGCGAATCTTCTGGCTTAGTCTGGGGCTGCATAGATAACTCTCGACTGCGTCGTCAATGCTGTCGGCGCTTCCTGGTCTCTCATATGCAATGTGCGGCTGGTCGCTCTGTGTCTTTGCGCCATGATTCGATGATGCTTTATCCGGTTTCGGACTGGCAGTAGAAGAAAGCCGCTTAAGCTTGGTGCTACTACGCTTGAGCTTCAAACCGACGCTACCTCCAGTGTCACTTGCATAGCCGACTAGAGGTTCTGGCGTGAGGTGGCCGGACCGCCTCCTATTCCGTCCGTCCGCGCTCGATTCTCGGTCTCGGCGACGTCCCTGAGCGATAGCAGGAGACGGCGCACCGTCGTCGAGAGGTTCAAGTTCCGGGAACATTGACGCGGCTGGGGTAGACGGACTGGTGCTGTAGACTTCGGATCTTGGCTTGCTGTATGTTGTTGAGCTATCACGTCGCACTTCGGGTGAAAGGCGTGAGGTATCAAGCTCCTGTCGTTGCCTCGTAGCGCCTTGCCGTTCGTTGGCGGGGTTGTGACGCGAGTAACGAGCTTCGCTGTTCAATTCCTCGAACTCGTGAATAGTATCGTTTGCACCACTATCGCTGTCTCGTTTAGATGTTCGAGAAGCTCGCGCTGATGACCTCTTGGCGTTTGACCCAGTTTTTCTTAGTGACGAGTCTCTCGTCGGTATTGTTCGTGGGCTCGGCGCAGCACTGATTGGAATGTCTAGGTTAAAGCTGGTTCGTTCAGGGCGTGGAAGAGAAGGTTCTTCCTTAATCACAGATTCTGCCGAAAGCGGGTCGAGGCGCGAGGTAAAACTTCCAGTTGGCGAAGCAAGGCCGTTTGAGTTCCCGCCCACAGCTCCAATGCTTGCTCTCTTCTTGTCGGCTTCTTTTTCCCGCAACCGTTCCTTGCTGCTCATGTACATCAACCCGCGAGTGTTCCGACTGGTCTTTCTCCCCCAGCTGTCGTGAGACTTTTGGCTCTTCAGCGTTCCGGCTTCTGCACCCGGCGATATGGACTCGGATCCCCGCTCGACGCTGAGCTTACCAATGCTTCCAGTTCCGGACGTCAGTGACCCTTTGCTAGAAGGCCGAGAAAGTGCGCTACTGCTGGCGCGAGAAAGCAGACCTCTTAGACCGCCGGGTGCATCCCGATGAACAGGACTGCTGGGAGGCTTGGCAGGAGACGTTGTGGGGGACTTTGGCGCAGTTAAGGAAGAGAAGCCGCTCGGAGGCTTCGAAGTACGGATAACAGGGCCGCTCGCAGCAAGGTCTTCGGCCTCTTCACGCAGCTCGCCCAGGATTGGAAGGGAAAATGCGCCGTAGTCGACACCAAAGGACCCACCAGTTGGGGAGCTGGGGGTTGACCGGGTATCTGGAGCCGACTTCAGGTAAAACGGGCTGTCGAAATGGTTGCTGAGTGGCCTCGATATGGCAGACAAGGACGTGATGAGCGAGGATATGACCTCGGGCGATGCGACGGGCGCAACCTTGTCGTTGTCAAAGTCGCCAAGATAGCGGTCGACGTATCGCTGGCGGTCCCGGTCGGACCAGTCACTGAAAACACTGTCCTGGTCTCTGTCTTTATTTGCGTCCGAGGTCGAGATTGGCTGGGGCGGGATGCGGCGGCGCGATGGGGCAATCGGTTGATCTCTGTCCTGGGTCTGGGTAAAAATTCGGCTGCGCTCTCGCTCGCGAGACTTTCGTGGGATTGGAGGTACATCAGATGTCGTGTAGGAGGAATCCATTGCTGCGGCGGCGGCGGCGCACGGGAGGGGGATATATCGTGCGTTAGCCTGGCAGGCGGACGGTTGTTGCAGCGGCCCCAAGGCGTCGTTTCGGCGCAGGCACGCAGGCTCAGGCGTAGCCGTGGGGATTCGGGCGTATCAGCTGTCTCAGTGCGGCTTGTAGGTTTTGGTCTGATCTGGTACGACCAATGTTTGTGAGACTCGATGGCATGCAGCAGGCCGTGGTGCGCGATCACGTTGCAGTTGATCGTGGTTCGAGGGACAGTGCGATAGACAGTCGAAGCGAGGCGAGGCGAGGCGTGAGGCGTCGTCGCCGAGATCAGGGGGAGGCCTTGCAGGAGCAGCGCCTCGGTGATCGACCAGGAATATAGAACTAAGTGCAGCTTTCTATATTTTTGCTACTGCGCTCTACAGAGTAACAACCGTGGTGTGCAGGGCGCGAAAGTTTCAGTCCATGCAAGCTGTCTGCGCGACCAAAATCACTGCCAAGTGGAGAAGGTGTTGGATGCAGCAGTGCAGCACAGCACCACTTTCGAGCTTTCCAAAGAAGTGAAAGGGTCGACAAGGTTAGGCCGGACGGGTGTGGATTGAACGAGACAGGAGTTGCCCAGGCCCATCATCCATAGCGGCTACAGGGGACGTGGAGATCAAAAAAAAAACCCAGGGACGAGGATGGCGGCGGGAATTAGCTTGAAGCCCTGACCAGGCGAAGCCTGACGGACGTGAGGACTGTGCGCCGTGCTCGATCATTAATCCCCCTCTCCTCCCCTTAAAAATTGCCTATCACCAGAAGGGACAGACGTTTCGTGTTGCGTGCCGGCAAGAGCACCCGACCGCCTGCCTCCAAATGTCCAAGAAAACCATTAAAATGACGAAACCGTTCCACGACAGCGCTCCTTCCTTTCATACCGATCTTTGGCAAACTTTATTCGGCGAGGTGGTCGTAGCGCAACCATAACCCCCCCCCCCCTTCGCCAGCTCTTCCCGGTTCTGTCCTCCTATCATCATCTCATTTCATTTTTCTCCTACCGTCATGATTAATAGCAGCTCAGCCCCAACCGAGTTGCACCTCGAACATGAGAAGCAGATTTCTAAATCATCAAGGAAGTGCGTTGAATTACTACAACAGAACTCCAGTGTTGTATCTCGTCTGATCCAGACCTGGGGAGCGAACGGCCCCTTTTGATCGTCTTTCCGTTGCCCCTGAACTTGCCAACTGTGATGTGTGAGTGGTGTGTCGGGCTGTCCAACCAATGGCTTCCCAGCGACGCACAGCACCCCTCCATGCAGGCAGCCCCCCACCGAGCTAATGGGAGCTTGGGCCTCCTCGACCCCAACCTAACAAATCCCCCAAGCAAGTCGTGTCTTCCTTGTCCAGCCAGGCCTTTTGACCAAGACTCTGCCATCTCAGTTGGTGCGGATTACGAATATCAACTATCCAGTATCGACAATGTTGGTTCCGCTCCAATGATCCCAGAATGCGAGATGGTCAGATGGCACTATAAGAACCAAATCTTGACAAAATTCGGTTTGCGCTGTCTCGCATGGGGAATCCTTACTGTGTTGTAGCCGGGCAAGTTCGGGAATTGCTTCTGGAAAGCAACGGGCTCGGTCGGGTTGGTGCATGCTCCTTTTCCGGGTAAGGTACGTACGTACGCTCGCGTCTGGGTCGTTCCAACACTAGAATACGCTAGAATAATGGATTGAGGTTGAGTGTGACACGGTACGAACGTATCACCTTTTCTTTCATACGTCATGAGTACTGAAGCATCAAAAGCGTTGCACGCGGGTATGGTATCATCAGCTTGGATTTTATCGTGATATGATCTAGCTACTAGTACCACCGCAAAACACAATTAAAATTCAACGTCTGGAGCGCGACATCCATTCTCGACCCCTCACATGTGTGGTAGTATGCTGTGGGTAATTCTGCACTGTTACGCATGATGGGAAGCGATTGGATTATCAGACCCTGGAGGGTTGCGTCGAGTTGACCATCACACATATCTGCATACTGCTGTTGGTTTGCATGTTGTCGAAACTGTCCGAGCGAGCGGCAGGAGCACTTCGAGGCCGCCGCAATAGGAATATAACGAAGACAATAATAAAGGCTAGAAGCGCCTATGGCGACTTGGGCAAGCCCATTAGCAGGCGCAACGGCGGTTGACGGGCATTGTCAGTTCTTGGCGTTGCATATCGACCATTATTAGCGTGTCACATATTGATTCTCTAACATTATCACCGCAGGTGCGAATAATGGGATATATTATCAAACGGGGTTGCCTTCTTCATTTAGCCTAGGCCCCAATTGATGGCGACCGCAGGCTCACGATGATTCGGTCAAAACTACCTACCTCTACTTCGTATCTCAGGTACGCATACCACCTGCCTTCACATCTGATGGTATTCGTATCCTATTCCCAAACAATCGGAAGGCAGTTAACTACCCAAGCCTACGAACGTACTTACCCAGGCACGGCCCGACAACTTCTTGGCTGGCCTTCTTCCCTGCTCCCGTCCTTTGGCTTGGGATCATCGGGAAGAACGGACAGAGGAGGCTAGTGAACCGCTTGGGCGGGATAATACTGCCACTCTAGACCGCCCCTAGGACGATCATCGCAAGCTACGTCATAGACTGGCAGCTTCTCTGGCATTGAACATGAAACTTGACCAAAGTCTTTTGCAATTCCTGCATTTTCTACGGGGTCAAGCAACCATATCTACATCAGAATTACTTAGCTGAATTGTCATTCTCACGACCTTAGTGTCTTCATTTGGGGCAAACGAAAAGAAACGCCAAAGCACAAAAAAAAAAAAGGTTTGTGCCATACATACGCTACTGCGATATCTTACACGATGGACATCCTGCTCTCCCTGCCGATTGCATCCTATTTTTTCTCCTCTGTCACATCTTGGTCCACGTCGGTCAACCTGCTCTTCTTCTACATGACATGGTCAACCCTGATCCTAAGCCACTCGCCGCTCAAGATCGAGCTGATAGGAACGACGGCGTTGCGAATATTGTTTGGCTTAACCCCATCGCTGGTTTTCCTTCTCTTTGATACCCTCCTGCCCTCACTCTCTGAGGGCATCAAATACAATGGCGCGTCCGCCCTACCGCCTCGCGACGCCAAGAGCATCGCCAAACTTATCAGTCTCGCCCTGTTCAATCTGGCACTCGAGACCGCCCTCGAAGCAGGCCTTTCCCTCGGCCTAACCGTGCTCCTAAAAACACCCCCCTTCCACACCGCAACCACCCTTCCGCTACCATGGCAGATGGCCAAGCACATTGCTCTACTCTTCGCCGCCCGTGAGCTGCTGACCTACTACATCCACCGCAACGTCCTGCACGCGCACTCCTCCGCCCCCATCTCCAAAAGAAAGACCAAGGCTCCCACCCAGCGCATCGCCACCCTCCATCACAAATACGCCCACGCACACTCCGCCCCGCCCTTCTCTCTCCTCCTCCTAGCCGACCACCCTTTCCCCTTCCTCCTCCACCGCTTCATCCCTCTATACCTCCCCGCCATAGCGCTTCACAACCGTCTGCACCTCCTCACCTTCTTCATCTTCGTCGCCCTCTGCACCATGGAGGAGACCCTGGCCATGTCGGGCTACACCGTTGTCCCGGGTATTCTCATGGGCGGCATCACCCGGCGCAGCGCAGTGCACTACGCTAAGCCCGCCGGCAACTACGGCTGCTGGGGCATCTTGGACTGGGTCCACGGCACGAGCCTGGGCGGCGATGTCATGGCGGATGTTCGTGACGAGGCAAAGAAGCACAGGGTCAAGGAGAGAAGTGCCAAGAAGGCGGACAATGCGGGGGGGATGGTGCAGAATGGGATTGAGGGGCTGAGGAGGAGTGCGAGGTCTAGGGGGAGAAGAAGTCAGAGTTAGGGAGGAATGGGTGAACGAGTTGTTATTTTCTTTCCCTAGCTATCGGGGGTTCTTGTGGGCTGGATATTGCGGAAGTGGAGTGAAAACATGTCATTATTGGAAATGTGTCTTGTGTTTAGCTGGTCTCAGGTTTTGGTTTGCAGATACCCATTTTTTCCTTGTTGGTCTCAGTTGCAATACCAGCGTGATATGTAACAAACTGCCGAATCGTCATAGTTATACCTTGATTTATATACGCTAATAAACGGTCAAATATATCCAGATTTGTTCAGCATAGGTACATACCACTCCGATCCAATGCTTATTGCGTGTACAAGGTACTCCAGAAAACACTCACAGCTATCTATAATCGCCCGATATGTATAAGTGAGCCTCTACGCTCATCTGTCTAATCACTCCCAGCTTAGGGTCTATGTTTTCTATATACAAGAAAGACCACAAATATGCCACACTCCACGAGACCAACCGCCAAACTCCAAATGCAAAAACACCACCCGCCCCATGTTCTATCCCGAGCGCCCCGATTCTTGTCTCTGCAGCGCTGAGTGTGCTGCTCGTAACAGCCGCTCCAAGCAGACACACTAGCTTGCAACAATAACAGCAAAAACATATCCGTAAAGTAACAGCCAATCATCGATCATGTCCAGTTCTTCTTCGCCTTCAGCCACTTCACCGTGTTGATCCCGGCCTGGACGCGCATACCAAAACGAGCATCCAAGACAAAGCTCTCCCACTTAGACACCCTTTCCAGCGCCTGGAAACACTCGTCCGTCTTCTGCTTGCGGAACGCCTCCTTATCAGTCTCCGGCCACGCGGCCGGGTCACAGACCTCCATCCACGACACCGCCGCAATCTCATAATGCGCAGCAGGCTGGCAATAGTCGTCTCTCGCCCCTCCCTTGAACGCACTCTTGTCCATGGCCACCAGCGGCTCCACCAGCGCGAGCGCCTCGGTGCCCCTGCCCAGCTCCCTCAGCAGCGATGACTCCGTCAGTGCCCTCACAGCGACCTCGTCCTTCTCGTCCATGATCTTCGACAGCTTCTCAGGCGAGCCCACGGTGCAGCGCTCCCACGCGAGGTACCCCCTCGCCTTTTCCAAGTGCGCCGGCGCCATGCGCAGGCTCCCGCCCCACAGATAGGCCATCTCCATGGCGGGGCTGACGGCGATAGCGTCGGTGAGGTCGACGCCCAGCGCCTTTGCGCGCTCCTCCCACTTCTGCACCTTGCGGCACACAAATACCTCAAACGGCAGTTGGCGCGCCATCATGCGCCGCTTGCCCGCGACAGTGGGCGCCTTGCGGAAGTACTGCTCAGCCAGCATCTTATGCTTCGCCATGGCCTTGACAGACTCATCGACGTTATTACCATCCGGAGAAGAAGCCTCAGCAGCAGCAGCAGCACGGTGAAACGCATCACGATACATCTCGACCTGCGCGCAGCCGGCATTGTAATAGTAGAGCGCGTGGCTCCAGTTATTAAGTTCGACGCAGCGCATAAAGTTGTCATGCATGGCAGGCCAGTCCATGACGTAGATGGAGTACATGCTGAGCTCAAAGTTGTTGAGCGCGTGGATCTGGCGCATCTTGCTGTCCTGGTTAGTCGAGAGCACGGCGATGGCCTCGTCGAGCTTCTTGTCGTTGGCGAGCATGCGGGCCTCCTCAATCTTCCAGAGGCGCGAGTTCGGGTAGCGCTTGCGCATCTCGGCGAGCAGCGCGTAGCACTCCTCCTTCGGGAAGCCGACCACCTCGACCCCGTCTAGATCCGCCCCAACCCCTACCCCGGACCTCCCAACGCCACCAGCGCCGGTGCCGCTCTTCTTCGTGAACTCCTTGACGTCCTCGTCGCCGGGCAGGATGTCTGCGCCCCCCAGGTAGGCGTTGTAGTACTGCAGGAGAACCAGGCCGGACATTGCGCCGTTGATGTTTGCGTATTTGGTCGACTGCCAGAGCATCCGGATCCCCCTGTCACGGTCGCCCTGGAAGCCAATGATGGAGAGCAGGCGGGAGAAAGCCGGGGGCACCATGGATATCATGACGAGAAGAATGCCAAAGCACATATTTGCGCCGCTGTGGACAAAGACGTCGGTGCTGGACGTGAAAAGCGTTCTGTCGGCGCCGAATTTGTCTAAATGCTGTTGACTAGTGAGCTGGCGAGTCTCAATCGCCGCTCCATCCGTTTGTGCTGTTATCGAAAGGTCACCCAGCCTCTCGTCGAGTGTCGCTATAGTGGCCTTTTCAGGGTCGCTGGGCCTAGAAGCGGTAGCGACTGGCGTCTGCCTCCCTGACAAATCCTTTGCAACGTTAACAAAATCCTCTTCGTCTTCTTCATCCGTTTGTCTTACTCCTGTGGTGGTGATATCGGCAAATTCAGAATCATCGAAACTCCCCGGCATCTTTTCCGACAACAAACTTGGCCTCTTGGGGTGTATGGCCTTGGGCACAGCGCTTCCCGTCTTGATCGAATTCAGGTACCGGTCCTCGGCAGCCACAATACCGTCCAGGCTCACATACGCCTTGCGCAGCTTATAGAAGCCTTTGACGGCCTCTGTCAGGCTCTCGTGCATGACACCAACTACGGCACTCATCAGTTGCGCCTCTGCGTACACCAGGGCATACTCGGAGCCTGGTGGATAGATTTTGCCTGCATCCGCCGCACCGTTTCTTGTCTTATCCGCCTCTTTCTGTGCCTTTTTCATGTCATCCCACGCTCGTGTTTCCGTCTCTGCAAGCCGGGTTGTCGCTTCAGTCATGATGTCCTTCTCGAATCCTAGGACGCTCCTCATAAAGGTTGACAGCCCTAGGCCGAGCTGGTGGAAGGAGGAAGCCCCATCTCGCATGCGTAGGCGAGTTTCTGCCCCCTCGATATCATCATTCATGATCAGACCTGCGGCGCCCATAGCATCGAGAATGTCTGGGTTTTCATGTCGCGTGTGGATCGTGGTCGCTGCGGGTACGACGGGAGTTGAAGGCCGCGAGCTGGCGTCTTTTACGCTCGAAGGTGCGGGCGCTCCGCCGCCGAACCAGGAGCGAAGCGACGGCATGGTTGTATTTGTGTTCTAGTTACGGTAGGTAAAGCAGGTAACGGAGGTGCTTTATCGAGGTCGTAGTACAGTATATACAAACGAGTGACAGCCAGATCGCCAAGTCGCCAAGTCCAAGTCCAAGTTTAAAGAGACGAGATAACACCAAAGGAAAAAGGGAGAACCCGCGCAGTCCGGGCAGAAAAGCAAAGGTAGCAAAAAGACCGAAGAAGCCGGATTTGTCTCCTAGGGCCGGGGGCCGGAGACAGGATAGGGCGGGCGGCAGAATCTTGCCAACAAGGAAAACCTAGGTAGTTCCAGAGTTTGGAGTTTGGTGGTGGCTGGCGGCCAAGGTCCAATGTTTCAACGGTTGGAATGTTCGAAGTACAGCATCTATGTACCTTTTCAGGTACGCACAGGGCGGGCAGGGCAAGGCAGCCAGCGGGTGTAAGGCGTGTTGGCGGGTTAGCGGGCGCACCTAGAACCCGTGGAATGGTGCTAAATAAGTGCTGACACCGGCCTCTCGCTGACGGGATAAGACGCTGCGGCGGGACTCGACAGAGGCGGGGGTCCGCCTTGGCGGGGTACCTTCGCGAGAGTTAAGCAGCAAGTGCGCGTCGACTGCGTCAGTGAGGCTTCAGTGATTTAAGGTCCCCCCCGCCAGACAAAGAGGTTCCAGGTTACCTAGGGGAAAGGTTTAGGAGAAACCAGTTCTGGAGGAGAGTATGGAAATCTTAATGCCGATACTAATGGCATTTGATTGCCCATTCCTGGAATTACCTGGAAGTCCGACTGATGGAATCGACAATCGATGAAGCGTTGGCTTGATAGTAACCTTATCAATGGAGAAAGCAGCTCGTGGGCAGGCAGCAGGTCTCAAGAGACGCCCGCCGCTGAGCCCGTCGGGCTGTCAATCTCAATGACATAATGGACAGGCATGTATGCGTATTCTCGTATGTAAGCCCATACAGGACCTGCCTGTACAAATTGGGCAGCTCAACTCTCATGACCAAGCAGAGCTGACATCAACAAAAATAGAGACTTGTGGCTGAGGCGTGCTCCCCTGGGCTTTTCACTGTTCTAAATTGCAAGTCGGCAAGTTGCATTCGCGTTTCATACAATGCCACCCTGGTTTGTTTGTTAGTTTGGCTTACGGCGCAGGGGTCCCGGTCAAAACTTCAACTTGCAGCAGTTCCACGACCTCACAACGTATTTCAACGTTAAAAATTTGCCTGCGTAAACAATACCACAACCTCTGTTCTGAGTATTCCTTTTTATTTGATCAAAATTGGCCGTTTTTTTTGTTGAGTTAGAAAGTTTTAGTCCTGACCCCTGTCCCAAAAACCGAGCTAACAAACAAGCCAAGGTGGCATTACACATTAACGCGTAGACAATCGACCAGCTAGTGAAAGGCTGAAAACAGAATGAAAAGAGAGAAAGGCATTTCGAGAATATATCTACGTGACTTGGGGCCTGTTTAGAGCTTGATCGGCTCGTCGCTGTTCTAGTTAGTCAACTAAAATAGTTCAGAAAAAAAAAGCTTTTAAGTGAGTATTAACAAATTAGGGACATCTATATGTACCGTTGTAGATACGGGATGCATGTTTGTTCCAGTCTCTTAAACATCGACTGACTCGCCTGGACGCATTTGTAGGAGGCAACGCGGGCGGTCAACGAGAAGGAGAGCAAATAGAATTGGTGGGGACCAAGGAAGCAGAATGATAAACCAACATTTCTCACCGCCTAAGAACAAGCTAAGTCTGTGCGCAGCCTTTCTGGTGCTCCTCTTCTCAGAGCTGCACGCCCTGAGGTAAACCTAGTCATCCACTCCCGCCGCTGCTTATTGTCCGGTCGCAACACCATCAATCGCCAGAGCATTCTACAGACGTCCAATCCATCCTCTTCCGCCCACACCCCCAGCCAACCATCAGCTCTTCGTCCACATCAACAAACATCTACCTCCACCATCAGCGCATTCGGCCGGCTGTTGCTTTTCGTCCGCTCAACACCATCATCCCACGACGACCCTATCTTCCACGAACAGCGGTGCATCCCTGTACCCTTTCCTCTGACCAACTCCGACGCCAACCTTAGCCGCGGGGACATTCTACCAACGCCAAACACCCTTCACTTTTCTTCCGACCCAATAAGACTGTCCAAGATGGCCTCGGCACAAAACACGTCCAAGAGCGACGCCAAGTCCGCTGCCGCCGAGACGAAGCCCGATGATGTAACGGTGGCTAAGTCCGCTGCCGCCCTCGAAGAGGACGACGAGTTTGAGGATTTCCCTGTTGATGGTGCGTCCCATTCTGCGCCGAGATATCCCTCCCATACTTCCACTGACTCTTGAAAAACAGACTGGGCACCCGAGGAGACAGAGGCCGCCAACGGCACCGAGGCAACACAGCACCTGTGGGAGGAGTCGTGGGACGATGACGACACCACCGATGACTTTTCTACTCAGCTCAAGTATGTGTGCGACGCATGGACAACAGATAATGGCAGAACTGACACATTATTCGCAGGGAGGAGCTCAAGAAGGTCGATGCATCCAAGAAGCGGTGATTTATTTCCCAGAACTACCACCACCAGAATATAGATCGACTGTTCAATGGAAAGAAGTTCATGTAATACAAATGCTGTTGTTCCTGTCCCAAACCGCGGAAGCCAGAGCACGGAACGGGGAGCGCGGGAAAGATATTTTCCCTGTTTCCTTCGTTCCTGTTTGCTGTGCGGCAGGACTTTGAGCATCAGCGCCAGAGCTAGATGGTCTCGGGTGCATATAACCGAACAACTACCCCCTCCCCCAGCTACGCTCGCATTGCACAGGCATTCATAAAGAGAGCCCAGCACGACGAGGAGCAACTTTCCGCTTGGGTCCGGGCAGCATAGAGAAATGAACATCCTTCCTGGCGGAACTGCACCTAACAGACAAGCTCGAGTGTTCTAACAGTGATGGTATTGAATGTATCTTATTCCTTTTATAGGATCGCAGCACTAAGACTCAAAGACTGGCCATAGCCACCCGCGCCCGACCTTTCCCCATCATCAATCAGCCCCATTTCCCAATTAGTTCGACTGACGATCCTAGGGAGCCCTTGTTCCTTTCTCTTTTAAAGCCACACACATAGGTGGCTGGACCAACCGGGCCCGTTTGTTTTCTTTCCCAACATTTTTGTCACCCCGGAGAAAGTGAACACAATCTACTTACGTTCGCTCAGCGCCGTCACACCGGGCAGCTCCTTGCCCTCGAGCAGCTCGAGACTGGCACCGCCACCGGTCGACACGTGGCTGAGCTTGTCCTCAACACCATACTTGGCCGCGACAGTGGCGGTATCGCCACCGCCAATGATGACGATGCTGCCCTTCTCGGCCGCGGCAACGGCAGCGTCGAGGGTGGCCTTTGTACCCTTGGCGAACTTCTCAAACTCAAAGACACCGGCGGGGCCGTTCCAGAGGATGGTCTTGGCCTCGTCGATGGCCTCCTTGTAGAGCTTGATGGACTCGTCGCCGCAGTCAAGACCCATCCAGCCGTCGGGGATGCCCTCAGCGTCGGTGGCGGTGCCCGTGTTGGCGTCCTTGTCGAACTTGTCGGCCGTGATGTAGTCGACGGGGAGGACAACCTTGACGTTGTTCTTCTTGGCCTTAGCCATGAGGTCGCCGACTGTCTTAGCGCCGGCCTCGTCAAAGAGCGAGTTGCCGATCGACACGTTGTAGAGCGTCTTCTTGAAGGTGAAGGCCATGCCGCCGCAGACAACGAGGGTGTCGACCTTGTCCAGCAAGTTGTCGATGAGCTGGATCTTGTCTGAGACCTTGGCGCCACCGAGGATGGCGAGGAAGGGGCGCTTGGGCGACTCGAGCGCCTGCGCGAAGTAGTCGAGCTCCTTCTTCATGAGGAAGCCGGCAGCCTTCTGGGGCAGCTCAACGCCGACCATGGAGGAGTGGGCGCGGTGAGCAGTGCCAAAGGCATCGTCTGGGCAGAGATAATATGTCAGCTAGAGTCCTCCATAGGTATGTACGAGTGGAATCAGCTGGCAACTTACTGACGAAGACATCTCCGAGCTTGGTGAGCCCCTTGCGGAACTCCTCAACCTGGGCCTTGTCGGCCTTGATCTTGTTTCCGTCCTTGTCGACACCCTTGCCCTCCTCCTCAATGTGGAAGCGGAGGTTCTCGAGCAGGATAACCTCTCCGTTATCAGCCTTGGACACAATGGCCTCAACCTCGGGGCCGACAGAGTCGGGAGCGAAGGTGACGCTCTTGCCGAGCAGCTTCTCGAGCTCGGGGACGACGGGCTTCAGCGAGTACTTGGCATTGGGCAGACCATTAGGACGGCCGAGGTGGGACATGAGGATGACCGCCTTAGCGCCATTGTCGATAGCGTACTTAATGGTAGGAATAGCGCCAGCAATGCGCTGGGGGTTGGTGACGTTCTTCTCGGCATCAAGGGGGACGTTGAAGTCGACCTGGAGAGTGATTATGATGTCAGTTTTGCTGTGCTTCGCCCATGGGAGACCCAAACATACGCCATCACATGCTGGAAAGGGGGAGGTCTAGACATACGCGAATCAGGACGCGCTTTCCCTTGAGGTCGAGGTCCTTGATCGAGAGCTTGTTGGACAGAGACATATTGGCGGTGTTGCTTTGACAATTGACACGGGACGAATTGTGTAGGACAAGGCTAGTAATATAGGTCAAGCTATTGAACCAGACACTATTGATGAGCAAAAAAATTGGATGAAGGTAAAAAGACGCAGCGTCGATGGGGGGGCTAGAGGAATGCTGTGAGGAGGACCTGGGTGGATGGAGGGGTGGGTGGAGGGGTAGACCAGAGGGGTAAAATATCGGGGTGGGGCCACTCTCACGAAGCTGTGACGTGGGGTGATGGTTGGCTGATTCCTCCCCCCTCCAAGTATTCGTATTTCTCCCTCTTTATTGAAAAAAAAGCTGCAATTCGTCTTGGACGTCCGATTACGCTCAATAGGACGCCAAGCACTACCGACATCTCGGTTAGCAATGACAGCTTCCATGTTTAAAAGTAGCAGCATATATATTGATTGCTTCTCGTTTCGTCTCGGCTCTCTACCCAGCTTAGGTAACTTCCTTACCTCGGACCGCCGCCGGCAATCTAATCGGAAACTTTCGGCGCGGCTCTCGACCAGTCCCTATATCATTCACGCCATGGGCACCCAGAGAATGTCAATAACGTGAACTCACATCCATCAGGAATGATAGCACCCGACTGTGAGGCCCACGTGGGGGTGGTGATTGCTAAACATGGAGCTCCCCCGGCAACTCCGGGATCATCCTTACATCCTACAATAATAGTCGCAAACGTCAGCAACCGTCTTTCGATTGGTCCACAGGCGGGATTTGGTTGGAACTGCAAATATCTTGAGAGATGATAAGAGCCGATGAAGCAATGAGATGACACTTGCGCGATTTATCACGATTTTACAGAAACTACAATCAAACTCAAGCGGGCGACCTATATCACGCAAGAATGTTTGTTTGTTGACTCTCGATATATGAAGTTCCGTATGAAGGCTACACTGAGCAAGTATCTAGATCGATGTTGGTGAACAAAAATCATAACAAAATGGTGTCCAATGGCTTCGTTAGAAACGATGAGTTTTACAATCCTTTAGAATACTTAAATGGCGTTCAAGCGATTTACATTGTATCAAATGCCGATTAAGCACATGTACGACAAACTCGAGCTTCATAATTGTACTATAACTGCTACACTATTGAATATATCGCATTCAAGTTGAAATATCATTTCTATACAAGGGTGTTAAATGGAAATGAATTACGGATTATGTCAAACTTTCCAATGTTTAAATTTGTCGGCAAGGTCTCTCACCCAGCCACATATAACTCCATTCGCAGAACCCAATTTGACACCAAATTAGTTTCTTCCAATATTGAAATAATCTGATATCGAGAGCAAGTCATTCAACCAATCTGGGGCTTTTCCAGTTTTCAGCGCATGGATCAACAGCTTCTCATCTGTCTTATGAACATTCAGTGACCAAGAAGGATAGGTAGGTACCCAAGTACGGAGCTTTTCAAGAATGAACTACACAGTTCTTCATGCTTCAGCATTTCCCTTGACTGGGTGTCTCCCGAGATATCACCAGAGCGCTTCCTCGTTTATACAAATAAGTTGTCATAATAGTTAGGTAGTCTCAAGATGGCGCCGTGAGAGTCAGAAGTAATCCATCACTTCTTTCACCACGCGCATTCAAAACCAAAAACAGAACCAAGCTACGTTGCACATCCCGAATATGACGAATTGTAGCTACCTTTTGTAAAAGTGTAAATCAAAATGCTGTTATACCCTTCTCAAACTCCTTATTACCGTCCATATTCATAAACCGCCATGACAATTCCAACCTAGGACAGTGCCCGGAATATAACCTCGCAATTCAGCAAAAAAGGAAAGATAGACAACCGTCGCAACGCCCATAGTAAGTAGCCCATCCCAGACCAGGCCCGACCGTAATGCCGCCAATATCATACTTATTGTCTTCCCTCCCAGCTCAACAGCCCCTTCTTTCCATGCATTAGCACACAGGTTTCTCTCGCATTTTCAACTTCCAGCCACGAACTTTTCTACGCGGATCGGAGGCTGGGCGAGTTTAGGGCCTGACGAGCCTGCTCGGCATCCTCTGCCGCGTTGGTGAGGGATAGGTACGCAGTCCAGGCAATTCCGACCGTGGAGACGAAAGGCTATATCACAAAACACATCAAAGGTTAGTAAGGCTCAGAGCATACAATACAAGACAAAGGGGGGGTATAACTTACCAGCTGGAACTGTACAGGCATCAACCGGAAGTTGATAATCTGCACCGCCGGCCACACTATAAAGTTGGCCTTGAGCGTCGGCACATACATATCCTGTATTTTCTGGTACACGGCGCGCCGGCCGCCTCCCTCCGCTAGCGTCATGGCTGTGAAAAACGCCGCGATGCCAAACGGCGCAAAGATGAGCTGGTCGAACGCGACCCGCTTCATGGCCGGCACGAAGGCGCTGGTCTTGGTGATGGGGAAGCACCGCTCCAGGAACTTGAACCACCTGAACTGCACCGGCGCCATGAGGAAGCCGTAGCCCATGAACCTCGTCAGCCGCTCAAAGTCAAAGGGCGGCGGCAGGATGTGCGAGTCGGGGATCAGGTCGCGGTCGTTGAGCGGGTTCTTGCGGTCGAGCTCGTGGATCTCGACGGCGAGCGGGTCGTCGCCCGCGTTGGGCGACTGGCCGGCTGGGTACTTCCTAAGTGCGCGCTGTCGGATCGACGTGATGGACTGGGCGACCGTGTCGGCGATGCCGCCGAGGACCGCGTTGGTCACCATCATGGTGAGGACTGTTGCAGGGAGGCATGGGTATCGCGGTCAGTCTGATAATCGCGGGCTGCGGATGCGCGGGTGCGCACATGGTGGATGCGCTGCGACAGGGAAGAGGGATATGGGACGGTGGACGTACTGGGTCGCTCATCGTAGTAAGCGTTGAAGCGACTCGTGAGCCGCGCGAAGATGGCCATCTCGATGAAGAAGATGATGGTATGCAACAGGGGCTAAGCAGGAGGACGTGGAAGCATTCCGATCGGTCAGTCAAAGGTCAAGACAGCTTCCAATGGTGTTTGCAGGGGTGGATGGAGGGTTGACGTCGGACAAGGGCGGTCGGTCGGTCGGTGGCTTGGGTGTGAATGTTCCAGAAAAAGCGATGGTCGAGACACGAAGGGTACAAGAGACACGGTGGAAGACACGAGTGTGGAACAGCAGACAGAGAGATGGGAAAGGAAGCCTTTTGGTTCTTACAATGCGGTCATAGATGAATCTGCTGTTGATCGCCCGAATCCATCGCCGCCTCGTCAATTCCCAAGTCATTGTGGGATAAGGGCAGGGGATGATCGTGGATGAAATGGATTCTAGATAAGGGATGAATGGAGCAGCGTCCAGCGGGATAGACAAGCTCGACTGAATGTCGTTGTTGGAAGGAGCAGCCAAGACCGTGTTGGGCTTTGCGACTTTGGATCTATGACGAAAGGCGTCGCGCAGGAGGCTCTTTGCTCTGTCTGTGCCAGGGAATGGTCCCGATCGGCCGATGACGAAGAGTCGGGTCGTGCACAACCGCAACCGCCTGTGGGTGGTAGCCTGGTAGGGATCACTATGGGGCTATCCGTAATCTGACAGGTGATGATCTAGCGTCGCGCGAGAGGGGTCCACAGGGACTCGGGTCTAGGTTCAGGGCTGTTTCGATTTGTTCGCTTCAGCTACAATAGCTGTTGGTAGACTTTGATGATGAACGATGCGCAAATTGGAAATGGATGTTTGATGGAAGTTTGGGCGATGGTGATAGATAAACGAGTTGACACTCTTGTCCTGCACCGCCCTCTTCCTGACCCGGTCTTGACCCGTCTTGCACGTATCGGATTCCAATTCCATCACCCCTCCTCCCACCCTGACACACTACCTTCCGCTTCCATCTGCCCTGCACTAACATTTTAGCCGCAGATCCGAAGAAATCCACCATCACCCTTCACCAGTTTCATCTTTTTGCTAACAGCGCGCTAGAAGTCCAACTGAGGAGAGAACCGGACTCCATCAACCCTTCGCACTCCTCTCGATCCGTACACAGCTTTGCATCCTTGCTTCTAATAAATCAACATTGTCTGCCATTCTTTGTTTAATGGCCGCCTTGTCCCGAGCTGTCCAGGCACAGCGGGCGACAAGTTTGGGAACAACCACAATTTTACCACGGCAGATCTGTTATGAGACGAGTCCCCCACAAAAATTTAAGGTGAAGAAAATGAACTTCACTAACAGCGGGACCATTGATGGTACTTACTCCAGCAGATTGCGGAAAGCGGAAGGTGCGAGCCATGTCATGGCAATAATGGGGTCGTTGCCAGACTTATTGCTCCATGCTGTAACTGTAACTGAAGCGTTTTCTCCAAGAATCATCAACCCTAACCCCAAGTCAAGAAAAAGCCCCTTTATTGACAACCACTCTCTTCAAAGACGATCGTTGGTCTTTCTTACTTTGCTAGGCATACTCCACGTTGCACCCTGAGTGAAATTGATCCACGAGAAACCGATTTATTTCCAAATACTACTTGGTCAAGTTTGACAAAGAGTGACTATATACCTACTAGTAATCAGGCTTTCCCATTTAAAGACAGTATCCAGGTGCAACCAAACGTCTTTCCTCCAGCTAAACTATCCAGCGATGTTGCAAATATCCAATCTGTTTCGCAACTACTAGCAAAGCCAACCAAGTCTCGTCTTCTGGTTCCACGGGCCTGTTGTTCACACTCCCGAATCGTCTTGGAAGTGTTTGGGGTGGTTCCAATCCCACAAATTCATGGGATTGGCGTGCCAATCGCGCCATTTTCTGCACGCCTCCTCTACCTTTGGCTTGTCACTCTCCATAATCGTCTTCATCCTCTCCTTGTTCTCGATGATCTGCATGGCAAGGCCGGAGGAGGCGTGGAAGGCGATGTGACAGTGGATAATCCACGCTCTTTATTTTACTCGGTTAGAATATGGCAGGGCCGAGAGAAAGGGGGAATATAACATGCATGGAGTCGGATAAAGGAGAAGAAGAGGAAACATACCCAGGATTATCTGCCTTGAAGGCAATGATGACATAGCCAGTGGCCGGGAGAAGGACAACGTCGCGCCTGGGTGGATTATCACACTTGAGGAGTGGGTTATCGCACGTGAAGTTGCCAGGCCCAAAGAAGCGACTGTCTCCCAGATCGCTGGGGTTCTCGGCATCGTCGTACCAGTTGTCCGAACTCTGCCTCAGCAGGGCAAAGTCGTGGCCGTGTAGATGCATGGGATGCGCAGCGGGGAAGAAGGTGCGCCCTCCCGTCGACGGGATCTTGTCCGGCGCGGTGATTACCAGCCAGATCCACTGGTCCTCAGTCGCATCGGGTAATGTGATCACATCGAGATGAGGCTGTTGGATCAACTCGTCGAGGCGATCCAGTGCCAAGAGCGTCGGGTCGGAAAAGTTGACGCGGAATGGTGCAATGTGCATGTCCCAACGAGTCTATAATTACCACAGTCAGTGCCCGTTTATGGAACTAGAGGTGAAAAGAAAGAGGCCCGGCAAGGTGAACGATAAAGGAGAGACTGACATATGGCTCGTCGTCCGGAATGTACGGTGTGCTCGTGTTAGGACCACCGGACTTGGTCATGCCAACGTCAAAGATATAGCGAGTGTTATTCGGCAGAGCTGAGTGTTCGACGTCGGGGTCTGGAGATCGCATCTCTCTGTTAGCACAGTTGCCTGTGAAAAGGGAAAATGTACATGATGTGGCCGATTATTGGTAGTCCTTACTGATGTTGACTGGATTCCCAACCGTCCATGGCCTCCACGGCTTGAGCTTGTCGTAAGGCTCATCGGCACAGTTGATGTCGTACAATGGTGGCTCTGAAAGAGGATCGGGACGATGGAGGCTTGCGTTCGCTAATAGAGACTGGTTATAGCGAATAATACCCATTTGCTCGTCAGGGCCGAATGCAAACTTGGAACACTTGCGGGCCGGGACAGCTCGCATCCAGTAGTTGCCATATCGCTCCGCCTCGTATGGATTATCCAAGCCGCGGATGAGGATATGATACCGCTGACCTAAACGGTTTTATTAGTACCGATCGTGGAGCTGGGTGCGGGAATTGAGCGGGTTGAGGTACTTACCAATGCCAATTTTGAGATGATCCGTGGTATATGGTACAATTGGCACGAAATCCATTTCGATAACCTCCAGAATATGGTCATCAACCGAGAAGACAAATGTAGTATCAACGGCGGTGTTGACCAAGATCAGCATGTGAGACTGTGACTGGTTCAACCAAAGCGTGTACTTTTCCACCTTGGGACCCCAACCAAACTGGCCAGTGCCGTTGATCAGGATGTTGGTCATCTGCGGCGCCTCTCCGGAATCAAGCATAATAGGCCAATCTTCAAAGACGCTTCGGTGATTCCAGTCTGTCAGCAGCAGGGGCCGGAACGCGGCATCGGACGAGAAGTTGGCAGTGGAGGGGCCGTATATAGTCATGGGGCCGAGCATTCCGTCACCGTACTGCAGCGAATAATGGCTATGATACCAGGCGGAACCGTACTGGAGAGCCCTGAACGTGTAGGTAAAGGTATCGCCAGGAGCTATGGGGCACTCTGTGATACCGTTCACACCGTCGTGGTGGAAGCTTTCAAACTGTCGAATCCCATGCCAATGTACCTTAAACCAGCCCATTAGCCATCATGAACACTCGGCAAGTGAAACGAGAGTAAGAGATGGACCTACCGAAGTGCCATTGTATCGGAGGTTATTCTTAACAGTGATATCTATAATTGTTAGCCATACTTCCGTCGTGCGTATGTATATAATTCGGTATGGGTAGGTACTTACTGAGTGTGTCACCCCAGCATGCCTCTATGTCATACGTTAGCACTTCATGTTGCATTAACTAGTATGTATATGAACTCACCAATCCATGGGCCGGGATAGGTCCGATTGAAGACCTTCCCGTGTTCCATTGTCGTGCCATCAGGCGAGATTGGCTGTTCAGAAACCTCGAGGTAGAACTGTTCATTAATTGTTAGCTATGACAGTCGAGGTAATGTTTGGTATGGTGCAAGGTGTTCTTCACATTTCGAACTTTGCCCTTCGGAACAAGATCTGGGTCTTCATAGTCGGTGTTGATATCGATAGTTCTCGTATCGCTTTTAAGCCAGCACCCTCTGTTCTCTGGGCTGAAGCATGGCTCAAACTCTGGCATAGCTGGATAGTGGCAGTTGAGTCCACCACCTGCTCCATCTTGAGGGTTCTTGGGCGTGCCGACAATAGGGCCATCTGTGGACATGTAGGAGTACTCGACTCCACCCGTGCGAAGAGGCACTACATCGTCATTGCTGTAATGGACCTCAAAAGGGACATCCTTAGAGGCAGGAATGCTATCAGTGAGTGGGATCTGGGAGACTTCACCTTCACCGGGAGAGGAGAAGGTTAGGACGTTGAAGACCTGCACAATGCTGGTCCACACCGCTTCGAACTTCATGGTGGAGGATGGGTGTCTAACAGCACATCGAACCAACCGATGCAGAAACAAATGAGAAATTTTCAGAAGTCGACCAGTGGGCTGCAAGTGATCTTTAAGCTACATAGATGGAATGTCCAACTGGGGTCGTTTTGCCGCGAACATAGATGAACATCTTCCTGACGGGGCCACGGATTGCATACAAAGCATGCCTGCCGCCATGTAGTCAGGGGTTGATCATTATTCATTCTGTGGACAGCTGAGTTGAGTCGGATGAGGGGCCTATGACGCAGGTTTTCCCATAAGAGGCCATTGACAACTGTTAATAGGACTGGGATCTTGTGACCAGGTACTCCTGGGTTCTTGTAGCTGCCGGTAGTACATTTCTATGCCATGGCAGTTGCTACCATGAACAAAAGCTACTCATTGACATCACATATCGTTGTACTCTATACGGACTCCGTATTCAGAACGTGATTCAGAGACAACTAACATTTAAAGACCCACTCCCACACGGTTAAGACGGGGGGGGGGGGGGGAAGGCCGTTTGGTGCTCAAACGTGAAGGGTGGGAGATATCTGATCTCATTGGTTAGACCTGTGAGGTTTCGATCTTAAGGAGGGTAACGGGCTGGACCGTTGTGTCTTAGACAAGAGAGTTGCTAAGTGGTGCGCGTATTGATTATCTATAACTTATCTGGTTCTGGCTAGGAGGTTTTCTGATGGCGTTCAAGTGGCTGACTGAAACGGTCTTCTGGCCCAAAAAAGAAAGCTTCATTGGGTTTCACTGACAACCAACCCCAGTCGAGATTTAATTTCCAGACTGAGAACGCGAGGGCATGAGGATAGGCGGGGTAGCATGAGACATGCATACGGCGTACTGTTTACACTACGTATACAATACGTGGGGTATCTCGAAGCCCTCCTCACGCTTCAATACCTAAGCACTCTGTGATCTCAAGTGCGTCCTCCTGTCCACTGGGCTCGAAGCTTTTGACGAATCGGCTTCTGTACTGCAGATTTGGATTTCCCCTGTGCTCGTCCGTCTTGTCCATGTTGCGCTTGTCAGCAACGCTGGCCCGTACCCACTCGGCATAAGGCGGATTTCCCGGGAGGATCATATTGTCGGCGACCAAGATAGTGCCACCACCAATCAAGCCGAGGCGCTCGCACAGCTTGAGATCGGCAGTATAGCTGGGTTTGTGGTGATCAAAGAAAGCCATTCCAATCTGGGACGTAAGCAGTCCCTCATCGTACAGCCGCTGGACGCCCTCGGCGCCGGTGCCGACCACAACCCTAACTGTGTCCCTCAGGCCGGCAAGATCGATCAGGCTGGTGGCAACAGCAGCAAAAAGGGGGCTCTTCTCCACGCTGAAGTAACTCTTGCCGCCGGCTTGTTTCAGGGCGTTGCCAAACAGAATGGCAGAGTAACCGATGTAGCCACCAAGCTCAAGCACGACGGCGGGCTTGTGCTGGGCAATAACATCGCAAACTATAGCCCCTTTGGTTTCGCCGATGTTGATCAGGCCCGTGACTGACTGGGCAAAAGTGTCAATAGCCTGGAGGAGCTTTGCCGGGTTCCCACGTAGCTGCTCTAGATTTGGATGACCGTAGATGTATTCGAGCAGGGCAACCTCACGGCCATCACCGAACTGCATCATGGTTGTTGTTAGTATGGCCGTGCGCGCGTTGTGGGCGGGCGTTGGGCCAAAGGCCGGGATGGGAATCAAGATGGGGGGTACACAAACATATTTTCCGTCTACTTCCCACTCCTTGTACGCCCTAGCGCGATCAAAAGCGGCAACTTCAACTGCACCGGCTGCCATGAGATCCAGAATATGGGTAGTAGTCACGGGGTGGTAACTGGGTGCGTTGAGATTGGAGTTGAATTCAATTAACGGGCGCTTGCAAGATTATCTCTGCCGAGACTGTGAGGTAAGTCACAGAGGCTGCCTGTTTTGTAGACAGACAAGGAGGCTGGATCAGGACACGGGACATCTGATAGCTGTAGGCCAGCCAATCCCGGCAACCAGAAGTGAATGGCGACAATTGAATAGATTGCTGGCATTTCCTGCGCCCACGCCTGCAGCTGTGCGTGCGTCAGCTACATGCAGCTGCAACTTGGCGATTCCATGGGTGGCCAGGCGTCTGGTTCGGTCTAAATGAGGGGAACAGCTCCAACGTCGAACTACGCGAAGAAGAGAAGCAGGGGTGGAAAGCAGGCGATGAAGTACGCGAGGTACGGTATCGATTTGGGGTTTCCAACTTCGAGTGCTCGCATCATGCGCGGACTCCAATTCCGTTCTTAAATCCACATGTTCCGGTTTGGCGGGTTGATTGGACAGTTGGTGTCTCAGTTGTTGTCTCTTTCTAGAAACCGCAACTTCACGCGACTGTATTGGGCGATCGACGTCCGGTCTATTGGCGAAGCAGGATGAGCTAGTGGCGGCAGACGGAGTCGCCTGCTAGGCCTCCTCAGCTCCAAGCAAAATGCAGGCCTGTCATGGCGTTCATGGTGTTTGTCAACCGAATGTCTTGAGGGACGGCCATATCAGGCCTGGACCCAGAGCAAGATGATCAGGTGAGGTCGGCGACTTGGTCTTTGACTGGACAAGGGTTGGCTCTGGATGGATCGTGCGTCGGGATCTGCAATCTGCATCAGGGGTGCTTGGGCTAATCCGATTCGCCTGTTATGCTAAGGCTACATTCTATTGACTGTTACGAATAATCCACGTACCGTCGATTAGACTCGGCCAAGCCCCCCAGTGAGTCGCGCTTCTGGCGGGCTATCGGTACTCGGTACTTGCGAAAGTTTGGGAACAGCAGCGCGGCTGAGATGTTACGGTTACGGCTAAGCTAGGGCGGCTGCTGCCTTGGACTAGCTTGCCTCCCATGACGAGACAATGAGTCGCTGGGGGCTTGCCTGCGAAAAATCCCAGTCCCAATGGAACCTCAGCGGGGATATGGCCGCAATCACCACAAAAATCTTAAACGCTTGGATCATGGATGCTTCCAGGGCTACTTCGTACCTACGTAGTACCTATCGATGCATCGATGCGACCGCGTGTATCAAAATAATCCGCAATGCCCATCTCAATTACCACCTAAAGAAAGGCCTTAGACCCGGGCCTCTTCAATTCTCCATGGTCTCTCGGATTCCCTTCAGCCCTTCCTTAGCGGCCTCAGTCCTTCGCTCCTTCGCCGGGTCAGCTGAACTTGAGACACAGCGGGAAAGAACGACCCAAGAGCCTATCTCCTGGGTCTGTTTTCAGACAGTCGCTCTTTCCATATGTACCATGCCATTGCTGGACTCCGTCCGCGACCGGCGACCATAGACATACGAGAGACCCAAGAGGAAGGAGTGACGGACTTTTCCCAGGCCTCTCCCACCCAAAGCCCTTCTGCCGATCGTTACCTTGCCAGTATGGACGTTCCAAGACACCCAAAACTCTTCTATTGTGCAACCTGTAGTGTTACTACGTATCAGACATTCTCTCCGTTATGCGGTCATCAAACCCAATGCCCCACCGTCCAATCATGGAATCTTGGAATGGTGGCGATATGTCTCGGTCCAGCAAGCAAATCACGATGCGCCCCTCATTGTACAAGCAAGGGAGGGGACGCTTAGTCCGACGCCTTGTTATCGGGCCCGAATAAGAAAAGTGAGCGGTAATGAAGAAAGCCGAGTTATGCGTCGAATTATGCCAATTATGCCCGTACCGGAGACCCATTGCTCATCTTGTTCACCCAAGCTTGGGGCCTCAGCCAGCCCAGTCGCAGCACTGACTCCTGTATGTTTTCTTTTCGTTCCTGATAATCGACTCATGGTGTATGACAGGCTTTTTTTGGGGGGGGAGTTGGACTGATATGTGATATTACCAGGCACCCATCCCAGTCCGACATCGCATTCTCTATTACTACCTCGCCCACTGCCGTTCAGACAACATATGCACCAAGGGTTCTAGCTTGTTTCAAGGACTCAATATTCTCGACCTGCCGACCGACTGCAGACCGCCTCCCTCAACCTACATATCCTGCAGGAAATAATGGCGAGAGAAGAGAGGCAGCCCGGGGGTGCTGCAGCCGACGAAGCCACCTCGTTACTCCGTCGACCATCGCTGTCGGTTAGGCTAGAGACCTCTCACGACGAGGAAAACGTCGGCAGCCGAGAGAACGAGCTCTCACCTACGTCGACTGTCGGGTTCCAAAGTAGCTGGGATGAGGGACAATGGAAGAAGAATCTCGTCTTGCTCCTCGGAGTCTTTCTTGTCAACTCGGATAGTGCCATCCTGCTGGCCTTGTTCCGCCAGGTCGCCTCCGACTTTGATAGCCTGAGCTCGGCCAGCTGGATCATCAACTCTTATATCATCGGCATCGTCGTTGCTCAACCACTGGTACGGAGTTGCTTGCAAGTCATTTTCTATAATGGTCACCAAGAACAGCGGCTGACAGTTTCGGTATCTCCAGTACGGGAAGTTGAGCGACATTTACGGCAGAAAGCCGCTCCTTCTCTTTGCCTACGCATGCTACATCGTGGGTGGCTTGTTGAGGTAAGCATTTTCTCCTTGATGAGCTCATCATCAGCATGGCCGTTAACAGTCTTGTCCCAGCGGCATTGGTTTTTCATTTTGGGGCGTCCTGATTGGAAGAGCAATTTGCGGTATCGGAAATGGAGGCATTACTGTGCTTATTTCTACCCTCATAGTTGGTAGGTGATGAAGAAGCTTGTTGATACACTGGTGTTTTCAGCTAACAGGTGTAGATCTCATTCCCATACGTGATGTCGCTGTCTGGCGAGGATATGCATATACTGTCAACCAAGTTGGCCGAGCCATTGGGCCATCTTTGGGTGGCTTCATAGCTGACAATTTGAATTGGCGATGGTACAGCAGCCCACTACCTCATCTGGATTGACCACCCCAATTGACGTTCATGCTAGGTCCCTACTGTACCAAGTCCCCCTCAATATTCTTGGCCTTGCCTTTATCTGGTGGAAGATGTCTTTCCCGCCACCGCCTTCAAAAATGATGGAGAACGAGGACGGAGCGTCTTGCCAACAGTCAAAACTGAAAAGAATCGACTTTTCTGGCTCTGCCAGCTTGGGACTGGCCAATGTCTCGCTACTGCTCCTGCTTGATCGTATCCAGCAAAACCCAAAGAACTTTATCGCTGATTGGATGGCCATCATCCCGCTTTCGACATGGGTGAGCTTCTTGGTAGTATTTATTCTGATAGAGGCGTTTTGGGCCAGAGAGCCGATTCTACCTCTGAGATTGCTTGCAAACCGCAACGTTCTCTCTGCGTACAGCATCCAATTTCTCCAGACGGCAGCCCAGATGGCGGTAAGGGATTATACTTGGCTTATTTCGGTCGGATTCAGCTGACACAAGGCCACTAGCTCTACACGTCTGTCCCACTCTACTTCAGAGTCACCAATAGGGATTCGAGCTCAACAGTCGCCATCAGACTTCTGTTTATCACCCTCGGGACTGTTTCCGGGGGCTTGATAAGTGGCTACGTTATCAAAAGGTGTGTTGACCGTATCCAAGAGGACGCCCGAGAAAATGTCCATTGACTTTCTACTAGGACCGGTCTCTATCGCTTCGTGATCTGTGTTGCGATTGTCCTCTCAAATCTCAGCTTCGCGGCCATATTCTTGCGATGGCGGGGACCTATCGGCTGGGCTGAAACACTCTATGGCTTTCCAATTGGTCTCGCATTTGGTGTCTCGCTGTCGGCCGCTTTCATTGGATTAACCGCGGGGCTCGATCCTACCCAAGTTGCCGTCTCCACCTCAGGATTCTATCTGAGTCTTAACTTGGGAAGCATGCTCGGCGTGAGCTCTGCTTCTTTGATGATAAGCTCTTTCGTCGAGCGCACACTACAAGAACGACTGCACGATATACCTAACGCAGGCGAAATTATTCACCGAGTGACATCGAACTTTGACAGTATCAATGAGCTGCCCAGCAAGCTTGCCGCAATTGTCATCAGCGCTTACACCCAGAGCTTTATTAACGTTTGGCGTACGTATCCCTTTTCTGCACCAGCTACTATGCATCATCTTACACGATCAAACCACTAACTGTTTGCTATAGTTTTCTCGCTCGTATTTGGATGTTTAGCCCTGGTGGCTAGTCTAGTTATGCGCGAGGGTCAACTCGAAGGGTCTATCACCCGAACGAAAAGACCATCTGTTTCTAGCACTCAAAACTATAGTACCTTTCCTCGGCCAGGGTGGAGAGCTCGTTAAGGTATATATGGCCATCAGAGGAAACGTCTAGAGTGTTGAGGCATCGCTGGCCGTGTAAGGAATGGAAGATGATAATTGTTTGAGAGCTTGTAAGGAGATGTGGGTGGAATTAAACTGATTTTGTATTTCGGGAGGTTGAACAAAAGGTAGCGATGTCTGGCTGGCACTGGCGTGTAGATACTAGGATTGGATTCATTCTTCAGCTTTACCTAGAATTACACGATTTAATTTGCCATGAAACCACTAGAAGTCACATAATCTCTCATTGAATCGCTCGGCAACGTCCAGGAAAGAAAACTCGTGCTGCCTTAGAGTAAACCGATTGGTTCTGAGTCCTGAAAGACCTCGGTCACAAGTCGCAGAAGCGGAAGCGGAGTTCTTGTTCATCATCTTGCACTCTTTAGGAAGTCCTCCTTTTTTCTTGCTCAAACAGACCTGAGTGATTTCCGGGCTGCCACAGCTTGATATGCGGTGCATCGGGAAATGGTGCGGGGGAGCCGGGGAGGGACATGGCTCTCATTGGAAGCCAGAGAACCGGTGTGGAAAGTGAGCAAGGAGAAGTAGGTAGTACTTCATTGAGATATCCGCTCTCTAGCTGATGCATCATGACCTCAATATTATGCAAGCTTTGTTTGCCTTTACAGTGTGAGGGGAAAATTTTGGTACAAGATGGTATCGGGCCAATAGATTGTGCATCTTTGCCCTACGTCTGCATCTCTATCAGTCCAGTCAAGTGACGTGAAGGACTTGACTCTTTTTTTCACAAGAGTGTGTGTAATTCCGATCTTGGCAGCTTGCATCGATGTATGCATGCGATGAACTTGAGCGGCAGATTTATGCATGGGTGCAGCGCAGATCAAGAAGGGCTACATGAAGTGGTCTCGATGTCTTACCATCGACACTGGCGGCATTTCTTGGTAAATAAGGTAGCATTCTACTGTGTAGTTGGTGGCCCGCCTTATGTAGCCTGCCTTATGTAGCCTATGAAGTGGCTGGAAACACACGCATATATGCATACGTAATTCTTACATTTTTGGTGTTGTATGTACTAAGTCGACCACATGTCTGGGACTTTTGCGTCGTAAAGACCAGCGTACAGCAGAGACGGTGGAGCGGGTGTTGTTGAGTTTCTGTTACAAATCTGAATCTTTCGTCTCCATGTCCGCTTCCCGATTTGGTCTATGATCGACAAAGATTATAAGCCACCATGCTGCAATGCAAGACTTAGGATATAGGAAACGTATGTGCACAAATTACATAAATCTATTGGATCTGTGATCTGCCCGCCTTATCATACCTGATCTCGGTCAGGAGTATCTTTGTTAGCTGTGAGTATGTGCGTGAATTGAAGCCTGTACATTATTACATGACATTACTAGGTATGATCGTGGCATAAATGCAGGCAAGATGAACATGTATAATATCGACTTCTGATTTTGATTTTCAAACATAGCGACCGGATTCCGAAACATCACCAGATAACCTCCGACCCCAGGCAGTGAGTTTAGGAAATCACAGCGCCGCCGTTAGTCCGCCGCCACAAAAGGAAATCTCCGTGTGTGACTATAGCACTGGTGGTGAGCTGGTTGGTCAGCACCTCAAGCTAAGTGCTCTCCCCGCGCCGATTTCAGACTTCTGATATGGCTCCTATATCAATGCCGCTGTCGTTCCTTTTGAGGGTTGGCTGCAGCCAGTAGACGCCTAGAATTTCAAAGATTTGCCAGTCAGTTAATTGCCTAGGTGGTAGATTAGTGGGTGCATTCCCTTACCATAGTCCACCTCGGTGCTGCTCCACCACTTCCGTACATCGAGCCCTTGTTTTGAGGAAATGCCACTGACATCGCTCTTTGTCCATTTGCCGCTGCCGAGGACTTGTACTCGCTCGCCCTTCTCTAGACTGATGACTTGCCCGCGGATCGTTCCTTCTAATCGTTTGATGGGGACAAGGTAGTTCTGGTAACGTCGGAGCTCTGGCTCCCATCGGCCTTCAAACCCCCAGTTGTCCACATCAAACAACCTCTCAGCCTCCTCAGTATCTCCATCACCAGCCAGCTGGCGCTTCGCAGCCTCAAGTGCATACATGACCCATCGTCGGGACTCGCCGCTGGGCACATCATATGCCAGCCCAATCCGTGTTCCGTCCTGGCAACCGTCCACAGCCAGCAGAAACCCAGCCAGATTCTGTGGGACACCCGTGTCAGGAGCTTTGGCAAATGAACCCATAAGGTCACTGGCTTCACACTGGTCGAAGTTGGCGATGCTGTTGCCCAACCACACCATAGTTTTGCGGAGATTGGTTGTCTCTGGGCCCGCCAGCCACTTGGCCCCGTCATCGTACGTCCCCAGCAGACCACGGAGCTCAATGTGGTGAAGGTTGGTCCGTTCCTTCAGTGTGGATAGAGAGCTCTCAAGCTGGGATCTGTCCACATCGAGCGCATAATACATGACGGGTGCGTCCAGGTACTTGTCGAGTGAGGCCAGGAACGATGCCGTTTTAGACATATTCCCTGCCCCGAGCTCAACCACCAGGTCAGTCCTGGAACTAGCAACTGTGGCCGTGATATCGTCGATACGTTGTTGCAAGAGCTCGTTCTCAACGCGGTAGGGATAGTAGTACTGGGTCGCAAGTATGTCATCGTACAGCGTCTGGCCCTTTTCGTCCCACAGAAGCAAAGGCGGCATAGACTTGGAGCCATGCGGCTGACGAAGCCCCTCAAGTATCTGGGTGTCTAGGCTGTCTAATAGTGAGGCTTGAGAACAACGTATGTCGATGATTTTGGTGCCTGATGGCGGCACACATGGCTGGGGAGCAGTGGGAGGGGCGCTCGGCAAAACAGAAGCCGATTCCCGCGTCTTGGTTGTCAACGGGGTTTTCGGAAAATCTCGGGTTACTGTCATTGCTCCTACAACGGTGGTTGTTTTTTGAAAGATGTCAAGACTGATTGCAGAGACGTTATACAGAAATAGCTTCTAGATTATGACGCTGTCGACCGGATACTTCTCGTGTATTTAAAACAACAGCTGCATATCCTCGCCATCTTCTCAGTCCGCATTTCTTTCCATTGTCAAAGCCCCGAGCACATTAACCACCGAGGCATAGCGGTGTGTTTGGTGGCGGTTGGCGGGCTCGATCGCCACAAGCCATGATGCAAGGCCAGCTGCCTCGGAGTCAGGGGTACGTGAAGCTCTTGATCAAGCTCGCCTTCCCGTCCTGGCACCGGACAAGGCACGCAAGGCTTACAGCCCGTATTCGGAAGAGGGAACCGAGGCGTTTCCGGCCGTGCAAAGTGTTGTCTGGCTGCTCTTTTCAGACAGTTCAAGGATAATGCTAGAATGTGGTCACTTCATTCTCGCTTAGCTATCGATGCGGAGAGGGCTTCTCGACCTGTCGTCAATCTTGGCTTTCTGTGGTATTTTGCGACCGACATCGTGTTGTCGCAAACTGGGGCCACAAAATATCATGATTCCTTTTTCCTCGGGGACCGCGAATGCGACCGACCTGTCGACCATCTGCGCTCCAGGCAAGCAACCATGCGGCCTTAGCTCCATTCTCCGAACTGGGTTGGCTCATCTACCGGAAGACAGCTGGGGTGAGACAGCCATGAGATTCAGGGCAAAGATCGCCCGGGCGGGGCCCAGGCGGGGCCCAGGCGGGGGTTGAGGACTGAGGATTGGAAGCTGGTGAGACAAAATGATGAAATTGGGTTGATCTAGTGGGAAGCCGCGAGGGGCCGCAGGCGGGATGAAAGAGGGGAAGCCCGTGTTCGTGCCTTCCAAATCGAAGCCAGGGAAGGAGCCATGGGCGTTGTGGGAGTTTCCAGCTACACTGTACAGTACACAGTACCCAATCTGACACGGCAGCAGCAACCGCGCGGTCGTACCTACTCTAAGGGTAGGTACCTGGTACAGATCCAAATCACAACTTATGGGCCAAGGTTCATTACTATGTACTTCGTACTCCGTACCTTTCCTCCGCCACCGTCATAAATCAACAGTGAATTACACAGCCTACTCTCGATGCCTAGCTTGGCATGAGTGCATCGTCGGAGTTATGCACTGGACCCTGAGGCCTGAACTACATCGACCTCCAACTATCGATTTTCACATTCACCGCTCCGATTTCTCGGCGGATGGCGCGGCTTCGGAGACTTTATCGACTCTGGGTGATATCCATTTGGTTCTGGCCATGATGCAAGAGACAACCTGAAGTCCATGTCAGTGAATTTCATGACTGACATGGACTTCAACGAAGATTCAAGCAGCGTTGACAACTTGTGTTCATCCACTATGACTGCCCCCACAATCGTTGACGTGCTCATCATCGGCGCTGGACCTGCAGGGCAAGTAGCGTGCACAACAATTCAACCGCCCAGATTGTTGGTTGCTGACCTTCCACAGCTTAGCCCTCGCAAATTGGTTTCGCAACTCAGACATCAGTGTCCTCCTTGTCGACAAGAAGCCTGGTCCTACCACGCGCGGCCAAGCCGAGGGTCTGAAGAGCACCACTAACGAGATCTTTGAATCCTTTGGCATAGGGCCTCAGGTAACGGCAGAACTATGGAGGCTCGAGGAGATAGCGATATGGGGGCCTAGGGAGGACGGCGGTGTCGGCATCGTGAGAGAGCAAGTCATCCAAGACAAGGTTGAAGAGCTGGGAAAGATCCGGGAGACAATGTTGCAGCAGTGTATGTTGTCTCAGCACCACTTGTTTGACGTACTCATGTCTGATAAACGATGGCTCTTTCAGCAAGAGTCGAACACCACATGCTCCAGAATCTTGTTCCACACAGCAACATCAAGATCAAATACAGCACTACCCCTATCTCTGTCAATGTTGACATCACCAGCTCCCACAAGGAGAAGGCTTATCCTGTGGAAGTACAGTTGGACAAGACACAACTCGACAAAGATGGAATACAAGATAATGCAACGTCCGATTCAAATCTTCCCAACGAGAGAGATGAGAAGGAGGAAGTTCGCGCCAAATACATTGTCGGCTGTGATGGCGCTCGTAGCTGGCTGCGCAAGCAGCTCGACGTTACCCTTGAAGGAGACTTGACCGATTCTGTATTTGGTCAGTCAGCAACTCGCTCCTTTCACGAACTTCACTAATCAGTCACCTTTTCTCCTATCAGGCGTGGTGGACATCGTCCCTAAGTCCAACTTCCCCGACATCCGCAGAGTGTGTTACCTCCGTGCCGCAACCGGCACCATCCTCCTCGTGCCCCGAAGCGACAAGGAGGTCCGCCTGTACATCCCTGTAGAGAGCGGCAGCGCTCTCCCAGATCCAAAAGACCTGACCTTTGAGCGAATCATCGACGCCGCACGCAAAATCATTGCCCCTTATGCTCTCGAGGTTGGATCCGTCTCATGGTGGTCAGCCTACCGCGTCGGCCAGCGCGTCGGCAGCCACTTTTCCAGACAGAACGAGCGCGCATTTCTCCTTGGCGACGCCGTACACACGCATTCGCCCAAGGCCGGACAGGGCATGAACACGTCCGTCCAAGACGCCTACAATCTCGGCTGGAAACTCCGCCTCATCCTCCAGGGCCACATCTCCACCACTACTAGTGACACAAGCCCCGAGACACTGCTGCGCACCTACGAGTTGGAGCGCCGCCCCGTCGCGCAGGACCTCATCGCCTTTGATCGCGGCTATCTGAAGCTCTTTGCCGCGCCGTCATCCCAATTCGACACCGAATTCCTCCGTGCCATGAAATTCACCACGGGTCTCTCCATCCGCTACCCTCCGTCGTGTGTCGTGCAGCTCCCAGCGGGCTGCGCGACAGCAGATGATCTCGGCCCGAGCCTCCTCAAGGCCGATGTGGTACCTGGCAAACGCCTCCCCGACTTTCAGGTCGTCTACCAGGCCGACGGCACGACAGCTCGCATCCACACGAGGATGCAAACCACGGGGGCGTTCCGGTTAATTGTATTTGCGGGGGACATTGCCCAGCATACCCACTTGCTCGACAAGCTGCAGCAGCTGGGGGCATTCTTGGCTGATCCATCCGGGTTGGGGCCGCTTACTTCGCCTTCTTCGGGTGCTGTTGGTGAGGTGGCGGCCGTCGAGGTACTGGTCGTCCACGCAGCTGAGCGAGATAAGGTTGATTTTCTGGGGCTGCCAGAAGTATATAGGCCGTGGAGTGAGACGGCAGGGTATGACTATTGGCGTGTTTTTGCCGATGCGGAGAGTGTACACGAGGGTCATGGTAGGGTCTATGAGCGGTTGGAGATAGATCGAGAGAAAGGGCGCGACGTGATTGTAAGGCCGGACGGGTACGTTGGCGCTGTCTTGGATCTGGACGACCATGACGGGGTGAAGAGATACTTCGGGGTGTTGGGCATGTTGAAGGGAGCATAAAGCGAACCGCTTGGTGTAGATTTGGTTTGTTAAATGACAATGAGCCTTAGACTTCGCATTCTCTTTGCCCGTATCTAACAAGCCTGATAACGGCTTAATGTCGAAGGAATTTCGTGTTTTCCCCGGCGCACCTCAAACTGTTATTGAGAGCTATTTTCGTGGATATACTAGTAACCTCATTAGCTCAGTGATATGGAGTTAGGTACCAAACAAGCAACAGATCAAAAGGGTATGAAGACTTTGAGCTGTTCCCTCCACCTTCACTACCCGACCACCTCGTACTGCGATGTTATGGAAAGGTGCTGGTTTGAAATGGTTAGCATGAAAAGCGACTGATGTGACCCGGGTTAAAAGACAAAATATATCATACTAATGTCTAGTCATTACGTTACATTCTGTAACATCTAAGTTGGGTACAAATATCTATTGTTTATGGGTAATAATTAGTCAATTCGCATGGCTTCATATGTCACACTGGCTTCAAACTGCGTGACTACATTACTCCGTCTGACCAGTGTCTTGCAGCCCCGTAAGCATTGTGCCAACCCCCTTTTTCTGGTTAGGTAGTACATATCTAGTCATTCTCTGCCACGTCCAACGATGAGGTGCAGATGTCACATTGAACACCACCTGTGTAATGGAGGACGGAGATGGAAAACGAATGGAAATATTAACTAGTAGATCAGTAAGTCAGCAAGGAACTCAAGAAACATAACACAATTGAGTGAGAAAGAAAGGCTATACGTTGCCCAACGAGAGGCATTGTGCGGAGACATCCAAGATAGAGATCACTTTCTCCAAGATCCCCCTGAACCAAAACATTATCCAGTGAATGGATCAAGCACCAGCAATTGAATTACCGCGCGGATGCCCATTTTAAACCTCACTTATATCTTGTAGCTTGTCCCAGTTCAAAACCCTTCATCTCACAATTCTAGTTCTCCTTATTTCTTTTTCTCTCCCCAGCGCAATCAGATCGATTTCCAGCAAGGAAAACAACAACTTTGAAGACCAACTTTGCATGTACCCCAACCAAAATAGCATCAAACACCAACTCTGCCACCACCAACGCCACCGATATTTCCAACACACATCTTGCAGCTGACCCCACCGCTGCGTCTCATATGGACATACCTCTGGATTTCAGTCTCTTCGACCCGGCGAAAAGACGTGAGCATTTACCAGCAATCTCTCACCTTTCATCATCCCTCTAACCTTATCAACCCGTATCTGACCTGGACAAACACCAGACACAAGCCTGAGACTCTCATCGACAATAAAGCAGGCCCAGGCTGCTATCATCCTGGCTATTGTGGACGGCAAGCCGAAGGACTGGGTGATGGAGGTGGCCAAGTACTCTTGGATGGCCGCCCTCCAGTGGGACCGGCCTCCCACCAACGAGGAGATGGACTACTGGAACTGGCTCGAGAAGCTGGCTACGGAGCATAGCGACGAACGTATGTGTAGTAGAACCCCCCTGTACTTTCCGAGGAAGTTAGCAGAGCATATTGGCTGAACACTAGGTGTGTAATGTGATTACTTTAGTATACGTGCAGGCCATGGCTGTGGCAGAGCGCAGACGCCGGTTTTTGCAATCCCGAGTGCGCCCTGGTTCCAAGCCATAATGGCGTCGACTGGCTTTTAACCAGGGAGCGTGTGGCTGGTTTGCCGAGTGGGATAGGGAAGAGAAAGGGCAGAGTGTAAGGTGATAGAGGTTAGAGGAGGGGGGCATGATTCCGCTCTGGTATTGCTACCGTTTGACTGTAGTCTGTCATAGGGGTTGAACAAATTCAGCTTTGCTGCATCTCTAATACAACAACAAACTGCAAAAAGTGAAGTTCTGTGGCCATCAAAGTGCTTGCTTGACGCTGCAGTAACCAACGCAACCTTCTAAATATTCTACAAAAGCGAACTAAACGCCATTTTACCCTCCTTGGACGCCAACACCAAATCAACGCATTATTACAACAAAACTCATTGTCTTCCACTTACACAAAAAAAATCCAACCCCATCATAACTACTACTAGTTCTACCCCTGCATCTCCCTCGGCGCATACCCACCCCCCGGCGCCTCATGCACGGCAGAAGCCCCAGACACCTCATGCACGTACGTCGCCGTCCCCAGCTCCACCAGAGGCTTCGCGCCAGCGTAATAGTACTTGGTCGCATCGCCATGTGAAGGAGGCGGCGGGCTTGCCGTCCCATACGACTTGACCTGCGAGTAACCCGATGACGCATAGCTCCCGTCTGGCGGGTACACCGGATAGCCGCCTCCTCCTGAGCCGGCCATCCCCGAGTCGGCCATCTCGTGTAGGCCGCCGCCGCCGCCGCCGCCGCCACCATGATTGTTAGGATTACGCCGCTTCTTTCGCCAGAGGATAAAGGCAGCGGCGATAGCGCCGATCAGGAGGAGAGCCACACCAATGGATATACCGGCTATGGCGGCTGAGGATATCCCTGCGGTTGGGGTGCCTGTGGGGATTGTTGATGTCTGAGATGTGAGCGCTGCGCCAGAGGTGACATCGGTAGCTGGTGCTGGCGGCGTACTGCTGGGCTGGGTGTTGCTAGCGCCTGGACCTGTGGTACTGGTAATGGTGCTGGTGGTTGGCTGGTCGGAGGACTGGTAGTTGATCTGGATCATGGGCGCAAACACGTTGATCTTGCGGTTGGGAAGGGTAATGAAGTCAAAGTCGGCGCTCGTTCCCCGGGCACAGCTGACAGACGGTACAGTCATGGTGGCGGCGCTGAGGATGCAAGTCTGGCCGTTGAGGTTGTCGCAACGGTAGCCCGATGGGCAGCAGCCGACAGCAGTCTCGCCTGCCGTCAGCTTGAACTGGAGCGGCCATCCCGCGCCTGCTGAGCCTGCCGTCGCCGAGCAGGCCGATGCGTATCCCTGGGGGCACATGAGGCCCGGCGAGTAAAAGCCCCATCCGTAAAGGGTTGGCTCGGGGGCCAACGCGCCTTCTGTTGTCGTGGGCCAGCAGTCTGTATTGTCCTGGGCACCCGTCGCAACGCACTCCTGGCCCAGCCATGCAACATTACACGTCTTGCATGCTCCGACGGCGACTGTGCATGCTGGCGGTGGCACGAATGTGGTTGTTAGAGGGCCGAGGATGACTCGAGACTGGTTGAGTATAATGGACATGCTTGTGACTCTTTTGTGGTTGGGTGAATAATTGCGATCAAACGGAGACTGAGTTTTGCTGTCAAATGTAAACAGACATGAGGGGATGCCGATAATAGATGATCTGGGCCTTCTCGTCCACAGTCTGGGGGACACTGCATTCTCTGTTCAAGGCTGGCGCCGAGCTAGCAACCCTGGGCGGCTCCGACTTGATATGCCCAGCAACAATCTGAATGGTGGTCTTGGCGCATGGCCTTGATGGGGGTCGCCAGAGTCCGAGCCGCTGGGCTTCCGGCCCCTTTGCCCCTGTGGCGTTCGCCGCTTGACGGCATCCCAAGCTGCTTTGCGCCTCTTGGCCCCTCTCAAATTGAGTCCAGCTGTCCAAACCGAACGTGAACGAAACGAAAGTCGCACAAAACAGAAAGACCAGAACAAATGAAAAGTCATGTTCCACCTTGACGATCCTTTAAGTTTCCTTCCCATATCAAAACTGCGCTAGCAAGCAGAAACGGGACTACTGGGCCTTGCCAAGCTGCCATCCCCCTTTCTCCGTACGTCGACCTATGCCATGCTCTGCTTGCCGCCCACTAGACTAGTCTAGTCCAGCCTTGGGTTCAACATTTGGTGGCAACGTTTGCCGGCCAGACCTGAAACGCTGAATATGTTGTTCAAAGCCTGCACCGAGCTGCATATCGTCAGATCTCTATTGGTGTTTACCAGACCGCCTTCTGTTCAAACTTCAAAGTAAAATTTGACGCGGACCAGGGTCGAAACATTGTTCAAGCAAGGGGTCGTCGGGAAGCACCCGCCCGACATCTGGCAGACCGACCCATGGACCTGGCACAACCAGCACGTGGGCATGCCTTGTAGGGCGTTTTGTGGCATACCATATTCGGCTGGGCCATCATCCTCTTCGATTGGTAGGGAGATTCGATCGTTTGACCATGAAGGGGTTAGGGTTTAGCGGGATGTGGAGCTGTGGACGGCGGAGAATCCGAGAATGGAGATGCATCCAGCTCCGCACTCTCCAACTTCACCTCATTCACCCCAAGTTCATCCCAACAAACATCTCACCACCTCCAATCAATATCACTAGGAAAAAAAATGTGCGATATTTCCGTCCGTGAGCACATCCGCTGGCTTCCCGACGCAGCCAGCGAACCAACGTCGACAATCGTGCTCACATCGCCCGAGCGCCGCTTCGTCGACCTCCGCATCCTCCTCGCCGGCGACGAGCCGACAAGCGCAGGGGAGGAAGGCGGCAACCTCCCGCTCTCCCGCCTGGACTGGGCCATTGCTGGCACCTCATCCTCCACACCGCGCAGGTCAGAGGACAACCCTCCGGTCGAATACTCGCACGCAGAATGGCACCACTGGATCAACTCCCGCACCGCCGACACAGCCAACGTCTTTGACGAGGGCGACAACTACCCCTACCACCAGATGGGACGCTCACCCTCGAGAAGGGGAGAATGGTGAACCCCACCACCGGCATCGAGACCGACTACGAGGAGCTCTGGCGCTCTGAGCCCATTGGGTCTGTTCCGGTTTCTGTGCCTGTTCCAGGGGCGGCTGGAGCTACGTGTGTTGTGCTGAAGATGCATGATGACGACTCGAGGAAGCGGGGCATGCTGGTGAGGCTGGGGCAATACTGCCAGGCGGTTGTGCGAAGAGGTGACCTTATCACGGTAGAGAGGTGGAAATGGACGGCGGCGGACAGTACCGGCGGCGGGTGGACCAGACAGGTGAAGATTGGTGATGGAGAACTGCCGACTGACTTTGCAACCGAATTCGGCCATGAAGCTGAAGTCGGCGATGAAGTCAAGGTCGGGGCCGATATCTGGGAGGTTGTCGAAAAGAGCTAAAAAAGAAATACTCATCTGGCACTATTCTTTGATAAATGTTGTTTGTACGCTTTTGTAATCAAGGCATCGGAACACAAAATACTTGCAAGCTTTGTGTGGAGGTTGAAGATAAAGATTGAGTGGTAAAGCATCATATCTTTCTAAAATTTGAGAAAAAAGGAAGTAATGGCGAAGTGTGAGGAGATCAGACTGTAGGCGTATGGGATACCCTTCATAACACTGTCAGGTGAAACTGCCCCGCTTAGTGTTCTGGTTTTCGTTGACTAATAACCGAAAGCATTTCTCGTTGTCATCATACGTAATCATCATGAATCGTCAGCATCAACGTACCATCAATGGGCGCTTGGCGATGAGCAAACACACAACTCGATCACTTAATTGACACATGGTATGTATGTCAAGAATTCAGGAAATATCATCCCACAAGCTGGCAAGTAGCTTTCGGTTACTGCGAAGCCGTCAGTATGTACCCGAGCTATCAACAAATCTTGAGACCTACCCGGTCCACGGTTCGCGAGCATGTTGCACGGCATGATTCTAGAATCATAAAATTAGCACCTGACTTGCATAAAACGCAGCTATGAATAAGGGTAGAATGGATACGCACATCCAATAGAATAACGTCGCCCGCCGTCCATGATACCAGCGACCTCGTTTGGTTTATAAACTCCACGGCCGAGTCGAGGTATTCCCGCGGAATAGGGGATCCATCGCCATACTACAGGCAGATCAGACATGTCAGTACCAGGTTTTGAAGTCTCAACAGAGGCAGGAACATTTCTTACAAAGCAAGGGGGCTGGTATTTGCCCTCCTTGTTGATATGAGGCGGCTCAAGTGTGTCGTTCTGGAGGGCATTCAGATGTCGCGATACAACATTGTTGAAGAAACTCGGCTTCCCAGTACGAGGGTGATCTCTCACGGCTGTTTAACCATTAGAAAGATGAAAGTAAAGAGAGAAAAGAGAGTTGGGCTGATATAAAAAGGGAGAGGCAGGTACATACCCGGCAACACATTCCAGACACGAAGGTCACCCAGTGCATTTGACTGGGACTGGTTCTCCCACTGCCACGTAGCTGTTGGCAGGCGGCGTATCTCATTCTCAATCTTTTCACGGGCTGTCTCAACGTCATCAGTATCGAGCACATGCAGCCCATATGCCTGCAAGACCGTGGTTCCTGCAGACGAAGTTTGGTCTCTGGGCCCGTTGGGATGGAAAAGTTGGTATTTGACGCCCTGTATTCATGGAACATGTCAACCTTTGCGCGGTTGGGTATCATCGCAAGTATTTTTTACCTTGGTTTCCACTTGCTCAATAAAATCGGGGTGTTTTGCCTCCAGCTGAGCATAGAGGAGGACCGAGTTGTTGATAGGAGTCTCGCCCCTGAACCATGTCAGAACCCTGCATTTCGACAGACTCCACAAGACAAATTCTGACAGAAACAACCACACTGACCAGTCTCGGGCGCAGAAACACAATAAAACATCACATAGGCTGGGTAGTGCGGGCTCAGGCCAAACTCGTTATGCGGATATACAGGCTGTGTGTTGGGACCCTCGTTGGCAGTCGCAACATTCTTTGCCAGCACTGTTCGTCTCACAGGGTTCCCAATATCCTCATGGGCGACCCAGCCGAAGGCGTGCGCGAACTCTGAAAAGTCGTGCGGGCTCTCCAGGCCCAGTCCCTGGAAATAGATGGCACCGTGGTGATCAAGCAAGCTCCGTATGCGCCCCGACGCAGCAAGATTCTGGATTTCGGCCAGAACATCGGCCAGTGGGGCACCAGGCTGAGTGGGTGTGCGTGCCAGCGATAGGGGGAAGTCAGCGCCCTCCGGATGTGGGGCCGGGAGGGTCACGGAGGGCCCGTACGGGGCGGGGCGGAGGATTTCGGTAGCCGGCATAGTTTTGACAGTGGTCGGTGACAATGGGTGTCGCCCTGCAGCAGGATCAGTATGCAAAAAGAGCTTGACATATGACATGCCCTATGCCAACTCTAATTCAACCGTTGTTTCGATGCCATCACGCCCTCCATCGAGCTTCTTATATTACCAGTAACTAGCGTCCTTCGCGTTCCCGATTGCTTGGAGCCGACGTGGAAGCTGGACTGCTTCCACATCTAGGACATGGCGCAAGCCCCTCCCTGCGAGCACGACTCCCACTCGGCCGTCCCACCTGTCCATGCAGGCGACAGGCAGGCAGGGGTGTCCATTCTTGCCACCGGGGGAGCTATCTAGATCGGGCCATGAGCCGATGCGTCCAAGACCGCGAACAGATGCCTATTGACCGACTGATGGGAGCCGGTAACAATTGTCAGTCGGCCGGGATCAAAAAACCGACACGGAGCTGAGCCGTTGCGCCATCTCCTCATCGACGTCCAACATGGCGACATCTGCCGCTAAACCTAACGCGTCCGCGCATCTGCTGTGTAGCGTCCATGGTGCAAGAAGAATGCAAGAAGAATTCCAAAAAATCCCACGCCGCTACACCCTGGTATCGGGCCCCACCGCCTGTGCTGAGTTGGGTATGCCGTGTTGCATTCATGTTCACATAAAAGACGAGGGGTTCCGGCGACTGGAAAAGCCAGTGAAACCTTCTTGGTGGTATCCCGTCTACACTTCTCTGGAGCACCTGTGAGGCAGAGAGGCAAACATGTCGTCGATCGATAAAAATATTGAGGACGGCAGCAGCGGCCAGGATGTTGGGGCAGAGCAGCATGTTAAACCCGTGTCCCGCTTTACGAGGTGGTACCGCAGCCCGATCTTCAACGTCATCCTGGTTGGACTGATCTCATTCACTCAGCCGGGCATCTGGAACGCCCTCAACAGCACAGGCGCTGGCGGCGCTCAGGAGCCCTATCTGGTCAATGGCGCAAACTCTTTGACCTTTGGGTAAGTGCTCCCATTATTCCCCCTTATCCGTGTCCCGGGGGGAGCAGTGGCTGACTCAAGACAGTATCATGGTTTTTGGCTGCTCCATATTCGGCATCCTTTCCAACAAGATTGGTCTGAAGACGGTCCTCATCATTGGAACTCTCGGTTACGCACCCTACTCAGCGTCCCTATACGTCAACAACCGGTACGGTGTCGAGTGGTTTGTGCTCTTTGGTGGAGCAACCTGCGGTATCGCAGCATCGGCTCTGTGGGCGTCGGAAGGAGCTATTGCGCTCGGTTACGGTGACATCAAGGACCGTGGAAAGTACAGTGAGTCTTGACAACTGTTCTGCTCGAAGGATGGCAAGCAGCTAATATCTCTGCCTTCAGCCGGAATATGGCTTGGTCTCCGCGAACTTGGGCAGCTCATTGGTGCCGCCATTCAGCTATCTCTTAACGCCGGCTCCCAGAGCCGTGGCAAGGTCGGGTACAGCACGTATCTCGCCCTGATCGCTTTGCAGTGTCTTGGTTTGCCGCTTGCTCTTCTTGTCTCGTCGCCGCAGAAGGTGATCAGAAACGATGGAACCCGGCCTAACAACCCCACCACGAACAAGACGATTAAAAGCGAGATAAAGAACTTCTGGTCTCTTCTGAAGAGAAAGCAGATGTACCTCTTGATCCCCATTCTGATCGGATTCCAGTGGAACGGAACCTACTTGGGCATCTACATGACAAAATAGTAGGTCACAGAAGATTCCGAAAGATGGTTGGGCGTGGGCATATTGCTGACTTGGGACAACTGTAGCTTCTCTGTTCGTGCCCGTACTCTGGGTTCTCTGACGTCGGGTATTGCCGCAACATTTGCCAATATCTTCTGGGGCTGGTTCTATGACCTCAAGGTCTTTAAGCGACCTACAATCGCCAAAATCACCTGGGCCTTTTTCGTGGTTCTGATGTTAGGTAGCTTTGGCTGGCAGACAGCGAACGAGCAACTGTACTCTCATTCAGTTCCGAGGGTCACGTTGGATTGGGAGAATCCGGGATTTGGCCGGGGATTTGCTTCCATGGTTATTATGAGGTATGTGTTATCATAGCGACATTACTGAAGATGCAGCAGCTAACAAGTTCCCAGGTTCTTGAACGAGTCGCATTACATGTTTGTGTACTGGATCATTGGTACTTTCTTCGACGACATCGAGACCCTGACCCTTGCAGTCGGCATTGTTCGGTCCTTTGAGTCTGTTGGTTCATGTCTTGCCTTTGGTATCGGAGCATCTTCTGCCTCGCCGATGGTGAACTTGATCTTGGCCTTTGCTATGTTTGGGTTGACAATCCCTGCCACATCGTTGGTCGTCTTCATGGTACCAGAGCGACCTGTCGTCCTTCGGAGCGGCGAAAATGGAATGATCGAGTCATCTGAGGGTGACATTAAGCCCGCCGAGGTGATCAAGGTTGCCGGAGGAATCGATGGACCTCGTGCTTGAAACCAGACCATAGTTTGGTTGCATGTAATAGAGTAGAGGAGAGAGACTAGGGGAAACCGGGAGGAGGAGCTTTGAGAAAGATACCCACTGTGGATAATCCATGTTCAGGATGACCCACAACCTGTTTGACTTATAACGCAAAACAAAACAACCTGGAAGTCATACTTTATTGCTTCTATCAGCCGCCCAAATGATTTTGGTTGTTTCGCCAATGAAGAAGCACGAATTGAGGGGACGTGGGGAAAGCTGCATAGTAGACTATAGTACCGAAGATGCGGAATGATATGTCTGTCATCGCGGTGATGTTTCGCCGTGGATAGATTTATACAGGGTCAGGGGGTTTCACATGACGATTTCGTTATTGTTGGAGCAAAAAAATAAAAAGGGAAAGAAAAAAGAGAAAACCTTTCTAGACTCTATTCTGAACGATGGGATAGAGTCACAACTGTTGTTTAGACCTGGGTAGGAAGCTGAACGGGTAGTTCCAGGTGGCCAACAATAGGCAAAGAAGCGCGTGGCCAAAATCCGTGCCATTTCTCCAGGCGTTCCCGTGAGTGCGCCATGTGCTCAGGGGTGCCAGGGGCATGATCGGTAATCCCGACGGGAGCCGCACAAATGACGAATGCGGGACAAGAACAAAGGCCGAGTATTTTTTTGACTGGCACCAATCGCACAATCAGGGGGTAGCTCCACCGCTAGCGGTCTGTCATAATGTGTGGAACCAAGTCATCCACCTCCTCCCTCCGACAACGGTATTGATTGCGACATTCGGCGATGCGATTGAGAGAATATTATACGCTGCGACCGCCAGCGACGCCGAGAGACGAGTGAGCAGGAAGGACGGAAGGACGGCAGGCAGGCATGGCGGCGTATTCGGCGGTGTATCGAGCAGTGCTCCGGCGCCAGGTCGACCGCCTGCGCCTGGGCCTGAGGGGACAGTGCCGGGCGAAATCGTCAAAGACCGACGACACCGACCCTCTGTTCCCCAAGACACCAAAGGAGGAGCAGATCCCGACACCAAACAATGTTCCGACGCTGCCATTCTGGCAAAGATTGGGCCCTCTGACGCGAGCCGCTGAGGCATATGCGCGCGGACAGCGCAAGAGGCCGCTCACGACGCAGCTATGCAGCTCACTGGTCATATACTTTTGCTCTGATTGTGCGTCGACATCTCAAGACAACGTTCTGTCTCTATGTGACGCATAGTGGTTGCTGACGACGGCGCCACAGTATCCGCCCAGAGTATGGCGGACAGAGACTATGATCCTGTTCGTACTGTAAGATCGCTGACAATCGGGGCGATTTCGTCAATTCCTAGCTACAAGTGGTACGTCTCTGTGCTTTCGATTTTTGTTGTTAGAATTCGTGCAGCATGGGCTGATTGTGCGTCGAAAATGGACAGGTTCCTCTGGCTATCCCACAACTTCAACTATTCGTCGCATCTCCTGTCACTCGGGACAAAGGTCCTTGTCAACCAGCTGTGCTTTACGCCCATATTCAACAGCTACTTCTTCGGGATGCAGGCGCTCCTCGCTGGCGAGACCTTGAGCGCGACCTGGGAGCGCATCACAGTAACGGTGCCTGTCAGCTTCGTCAACTCATGCAAGTTGTGGCCAGCTGTGACGGCGTTCAGCTTCACCTTCGTTCCTATAGAGTATAGGTCCATATTTGCTGGTGTTGTCGCCGTCGGCTGGCAAACGTACTTGAGTTACCTCAACCGCCAAGCGGAGGACGGGGTCGCGACGGTGGTCGAGACCGAGACTACCGTGTTGGATGCACCGAAAAGCACATAACACATCATAGCATAGCGCAGCGTACGGCACCGGGGCTAGGTCAGTTAGGCATTTCGATAGAGAGCGACACAAGATGGTTAGATTAGATCTCAGACTTAGAGAAGCTTGCAGATAAACAGCATTGCATGGCGTGGATGGGCGGGTGGGCATCGGGCGTTGGGCATGAATTGAATAGAATCAGAACATTGCTTTTGGGTTTGGAGAAAACTGAAATTATTTGAAAGTAACACTGCTGTTTGTTAGTTCACGTCTGTACCTAGGTTCCGGTCAAGGGCCCCACGATCAGCCCATTTGTACACAACCGGGAAGTGACGACTCCCGTCGAAACCACGTATCCTGTTCAGCGTCAACTGCTCGGCGCGGAGCACATGCTGTCAGTGGGACAGAATCATTGGGTGCCAGAATGCGTCACTTGGCGTGTGATATTTAACAGACTCCGATCATCGGTTGTACTAGAATGCCTAAACTGCACCTAATTCCCTTCCAGGATCCTTCCATGCAAGGGGTCGGCGCGCTGGAAAGGTGGAAGGCGCCCGCTATGAATTGGCGCTGTCGAACAGCCCCACCTTTCTCAATTAGCACAGAATGACCTCAGCGTTTGAGTCCACAAGCTCGCACGACTCCAGAAACTAATTTCCAGATTGTCGGTCTAATCGTTCAACCCACCACAGCACAACGGCACTGCCCTTCCTTTGTTCAATTCACGCCGTTGAGTGCCTGGCTTGTCCCGGTACCGCTTCCTCGCAATGGCAGCTCCGTATCTGCGGGCACGTCACTCGCTTTCGATCGCGTTTCGGCCTCAAGTAACGGCCAGGGTCAGGGCACGGCCTAGGTTCGACAGCTTCCGTCGCCCTGCCTCCACCAGCAGCAGCTCCTCGACTACCGAGTCCTCTCCCCTTTCGCGCGTCAGGACCTTCCTGTTTGGCACCTCGATAGCTGCTTCGCTCTATGTCCTCTACTACTACGCCACTGACACGCGTGCATCCTTCCACCGCTGGCTTGTCCCTCCTTTCCTTCGACTCCTCCTCCCCGACGCCGAAGACGCCCACCATGTTGGGACGACAGCGCTCAAGAATCTCTACGCCCTGAACCTACATCCTCGCGAGCGTGCCTCATTCTCTACCTCACACGCCGCAACCAACCCGCTGTCGGTAACGGTCTTTGGCACCGAGCTCCAGAACCCGATTGGCATCTCGGCTGGCCTTGACAAGGATGCAGACATTCCTGATGCGCTCTTCGCCCTCGGCGCTGGCGTAGTCGAGGTGGGCGGCTGCACGCCACTCCCCCAGGAGGGCAACCTTAGGCCCAGAGTGTTCCGCGTCCCGAGCATCGATGGCATGATCAACCGTTACGGGCTCAACTCGCGCGGAGCAGACGCCATGGCAGCACGGCTACGGGATCGGCTGCGCAAGCTGGCACTGAACCTGGGCCTGACGGAACGCGACGTGCTGGATGGCCAGGCTGGGGAGATACCATCGGGCAGCTTGCTTCCTGGCCGTCTGCTGCTGGTGCAGATTGCCAAGAACAAAAAGACGGACGAAAAGGACGTTGACGCTGTCATCCGTGACTATGTCTACTGTGTCAACAGGCTTGCACCCTATGCCGACGTATTGGTGGTCAACGTCAGCAGTCCTAACACTCCGGGCTTGCGCGATTTGCAGGCCACTGAACCGCTGACCAGACTGCTGGGTGCTGTGGTGGACGAGGCGCGCCGAGCCGACCGGAAGAGAAAGCCCCAGGTTATGGTTAAGGTCTCGCCAGACGAGGACGACGACAGCCAAATGGAGGGTGTCGTCGAAGCAGTGTGGATGAGCGGCGTCGATGGTGTGATTGTGGGCAACACCACCAAGAAACGGACGGGCTTGGTTCCACAGGGCGTCAGGTTGACTGCTAAGGAGCAGAAGGCCTTGCAGGAGGATGGAGGGTTTTCAGGCCCGGCCCAGTTTGAGCAGACGCTGAAGCTGGTTGGCAGGTACCGGAAGCTTCTAGATGGCTACTCAATGCAGTCATCCGGGGAGCCCGATGCTGCCCAAAAGGTTATTTTTGCTACAGGTGGCATCACCACGGGCGATCAGGCGCTCAAGGTGCTTAACGCCGGTGCCAGCGTCGCCATGGTATACACGGGGCTGGTCTACGGCGGCTCCGGCACCATCACAAGGATAAAGAGCGAGATGAGAGATAAGCTCGCGATCAAAGCTATTTGAGGATGAGGGTGGTGGGAGGCGCCGGGAGTGGATCGTCCCCTTTCCCACCCGTGCCCCCCCTTGACCTTATTAGGTTCCAAGATGGCAGTTGTAAATACCGGACCTGCATGTGATAAGCACTTATACGAACATGAGAAACCTCGAAGACAGGGCATCTGCACATTGGTTAGTCGTCATGATTCTTTCACTTGGGGTTGAGTCCCCAGACCCCCAGCCACCTTCCCCCCAGCATCTTGATCGGCGGCTGAGGGTGGCTGTAGATCTTCCGTTTGTGCACTTCTTCGATTTTTTCTTCGACGCGCTAGTGGTGGTCGATGCGGGCAGCCTGGGCTATTTTAGCAGATGGAGAAATCCGGGGCCCGGGAGCGGAGTGGATAGGAGGGGAGCTGGAGGGATGAATGGTTCGACGAGTTGGGAATGGGGTGACTTTTGGTGGGTATTGCCATGGCAGATGACCAAATGGAATGGAATTGGCTTTGGCACTCCTCCCTAGCTGCGGATGGAAAAATAAGGTGTGTGTGGCTATGATTGGGCGGCGTGGCCGATGGGTGGAGAGGATGCAACTTTGGAAGCCTCCCTTCCGTTCCCTTGCCTCCCCAATGTCACTGCCAATGCCACGGCCAATGCCACTGCCAACCGCCCCCAGTGGCACCCCTGTTCCTGCCTGCTCCTGCTCTTAGTTGCTCCTGCCCCCCTGTCCTGCATTTGCAGGGCAATGCACTGCATTAGGTTTGGACTTGGAGGTTAGAAGGGACGGGCGCGCGCCGCCGTTGGGAAACCTGGATTTGTAAATTTACTTGTTTTGGTTATATGCCTCCCTGCCTTGTTTCATTCGCTTCAGCTCCCTTCAGCTCCATCCTTCCTCGTTTATTGCCGTTGGCTTAAAGATCACAGGGGTCCCTTCTCTTCTGCCTAAACCTGATGCATTGATCCATCGGCTGCCGACAACACACTGGTCGAACCAACGACCTCACGACGCCTTCAAGTTGCGGTTGGGAACAATTGCTATGGGATCAGTGTAGGATCGACAAATCTTGGTCCAAATATGTCGACAATCAGAATGGAAACTGCCGTCGCTCGGCTCGACGATATGCTCGACAACACGGCCACCTCACTGAGGGCCTTGTCTGGATATGGACACAACGATGGAGGCCCTGATGCCGACGTCGACGACACGGTTGGCCCAACGGCCCTGAGACTGGCTGCTACGCTTGCCTCCATCCAGACCAACATGTCCTATATCCATCGCGTCTTTCTCGACTCAGCCAACTGCCTTAGCTTGGAGAAGCAGGTGCCACCACCAGGCGCTCATTTCCACGCTGGTCTGGAGGTCTGCACCACCAGCTGCAAAGCTCTAGTTGACCGGTTGGATTCCGTGGTGTCGGGCATCCGGATTGGAATGGGCTTCATGTTTGTGGGTCCGGGTACGGAGAGCGAGAGCGAATTGGACTGCGAGCTGCACAAGGGACTCGATTACGACGATGACTACGATGACATGTTGAACCCCTTCGAACTGCTGAAGGAAAACCCATTGAGGGGATTCCGTCCATATGTCGATCGCTTGGCTACGGGCGTCGCGATCCTTTTAGATGCTAGCAGTTTGTGAGTACCCCCTAGCCTACACCACCCTTCTATCTTGCTGCTTTTTTGCTAATGATACACGGTACAGATGTCTGTCGGACCAGCAGGCGCTGCTTGAGAATAGCGCCTCCCGCATCATCTTTCGGCAGCTGAGACAGGATGGAGTCAACTTTGTTGCTCGACATAGTGGATACCGTTCATCCACTTCTTCCTTGCGGGATCACAGCCCTTCTCCTCGACGGCTGAAGCTGCGACTTGGACGGTCTGGACTGAGCTCCCTGCTATCGATACCTCCCCGCCTCACCGCACTGCTGGGACGCGGCTGCCGTCGTGACCAGAGACAGGACCAAGAGCAACGGGATTTCAAGCGCGTACCGCTCGAAAGGGCATCCACATGGCCGCTCGTGAAGTCACTCACCAAGGGCGCCGAGCGAGATGCGACGCGGGAAGCACAAAAGAGGTCAGCCTTGATCGACAAGCAGCTCGAGACCGAGTTTAACGCTCACAGGCGGTGTACTGTACTAACATGCGGTTCCCATGAAGATAAAGCTCTACTAATGGAGCATTTCATATCCATGAGTAGCACTGCCCCCGGTTCATCGGCAAATCTGGATGTCAACTCACCAAGTGTCGTTGCCCTCATCAGGAGACATGTGTTTTTAGAAGCGAAGAGCATGGTCGAAGCCACGGCTAAGCATAATTGGCAGACGTGCAAAGGCGTGAGGGAGAACCTCTTTGCAAGAACGCTGTTGGAGAAGATGGAAGAGGAGGGTGCGACGCTCAACAAGGAAATCGTCCAGTATTTGGAAGATCTATGGCAGTCAAAGGAGTTCCAGACAGAATGCGTTAGGGTAGGCAGACCAGAGGCCTACAGTAACTTGTGAGTCTCTTCTCCAACATCTCGACGTCTGTTTCACACAGTACTGACACAAAACGGCAGAATAATGGATGCCATTCGCCGCGTATCAGTATCGGATTATGTTCCAACACCTGCTGACTACCGTCGCTTCTCCGTCAACCAAAGACGCACGCTTAACCGGGGAACGTACGACATCGATGCCCTCTCAGTTTCTGTCTTTGACTACAGCACTCTGAGCAGGCCCAACCACGGTCTGGGCTGTTGCGGCAGTTCACGCAAAGTACTACAGCTACTTGACAATGCGACAAGCATGATTTTTCTTGCCGATTTAGCACAGTGCGGCGACATGCTGCAGCCAGACAGCAAACTCCACCAGATACTGAACATACTTGACGCGACTGGACCGTTGTTTCCCAAAGCATCCATAATCATTATCCTATCAAACGCGGACCAATTCAAGGAGAAGTTCAACATAGGTGGAGCAGCGAGTGCAGATGAAGCGCTGAAACACGTGTTTCATCGGCTCACTGCTGGAAGTCCAAGGGACAGGAAGGTGTATGCGCATGTTGGGGAGCTTTTGGATCCAGCGACGATGCAGTTCGTGGTGGCGGCAGTCAAGGATACCATGCTGGAGTGTGCTTTGAGCGACGCCGGGCTGCTCGCGTAAGTGCCGATGATTACGGTTGTACATACATGCCTAAAGATTGTGTTTCAAGTACCTGCGGGGGAAGGATGGAATGGCTGGAGTCGTACATATATACCTTACGTGTAACCAGCTTGGGGCAAAGACCGAAAGTCTCTGGCTCCTGACCAGTGTGGAGGAGGAGAGGGGAATAAACGACTCGGTCGTACGATACATAACTCAGGGGTTTCCCATGCCAACGCCATAATATTGTATCCACGCGACACCATTGGTCCAGCCATCAGATGTTGCTCATTGGTGCTGAGGGCGTCAGAGTCATCCACCACCAATCAGCAGGTTCCAAGCCCAGCAGCTGAAACAATACCTGAGTCCAAGGCAGACTCGGAGCTTACTTGCCAGTCAGACAGTGCAGTATGAATAGGCATCATGCAAGTATCAGCTGTGTTGTAGGCGAACAAATTGTGGAGCGTCAAGCGGAAACACCTAATGAAATATTTATGTCTGCCTACCACGGGATATTCGGTGAAGGTGTTCTGCCCCAAGCACTTTTTAACAAGACAAGTTTGATGACATGAAATGATGGGGAAGCCCAGGATCCTAAGAGCACATGTATTAAATTAAGTGTCAATGTAATATTAAACGAACGACAAACCTAACATTGGTGCTTCATAATGACTGGACGTTGCTAAGCTAAGCTATCTGCGTATGGCAGTTGGAGTTGGTACCCAAGGTATTGTAAAGAATGGAGTGGCTACCAAGGTACTCAGCGATATCTTAGGTACAGAAAAGCTGAGACAAGCTGACACAGAAACGATTGTGAGGAACAGAAACATCTCTCACGCTGACCCAGACCTAAACCCCTCCCCACACCCCTGACCAGCGCATTTGTGACACCAAGCTACAGACCCTTCAGTCCCTCGAGATTGATTTCAACCTCGAGGTTCTCACCATCTGGGTTGTGATAATCCCAGACTTCGATGAGCTTGATCTTCTGCTCCTCAATGATGCGCTCGTCTTCCTTGTTCCGATCGACATGGGGCTTCTTCATGACGAGGTCTTTCAGATTCTTTCCCAGGCCAATGGCCCGAGCTAGGCCCTTGACACGATCATCACTACCGCCGGTTTTAGCTTCCTTCTGGGCCTCATTCTTGTGGCTTTCGAGAGTGTCAATGATGAAGTCCAGACGCAGATATGGGAGCTCCTTTTTGTCATCCTCCGAAACCTTCAGTTTCTTTCCAATGTCATATTCAATCTTTTCGATTCTTTCTATGACCTTTCTTCGGCGGGCTTCCTGGTTTTCTATCACTTCCATCGGCTTGGCTGTGTTGTACTCTTTGTTAGCTCACACAGTTTCATCTCAGAAGAATGTATGTTGTTTGACTCACCGATTGGCTCCTGTATGTGTTTGCTCATCTTGAGCTGATTTGTTGAAGGCAGCGAGAGGTAAGAAATAAGCTTTTTGGTTCAAAGGACGAGTTCTACCTCTCAACTGAAGTGGATCCAGAATTGGCGGATTTCTCTTGGTTTGCGGCACAGTGAATCAGCCGGGGCGTAGTGAATGGCCTCTGGAGGGGCACGATGAGGTTCTGAGCCTCGATTCTTATACTTTTTTGGGCCACGGAAGGGCACAGGACGACGCGTTACTGTATTCTCACACTGGAACGGAGCGGCTCTGGATCAAAAGGCTGCACAACCCACGGTTCCGAGAATGAAATATTGGCCCGTCACCACACCCCTAGGCCCGTGATGGATGGGTGGGTGGGTGAACAGCGTCTCTGGTGATGGCCAGGATAATAGGTAGGTATCTAGACTGTACCGCTGTTAATAAAAGTTTCTCAAGACAAGTACCGTGTGCGGCGGGATCAGAACCTTACTTAGCTCGTCCAGTCACCAAACTCCCACACCCATTATCAATGATTAGATGACAGAGTCAACTAGCGTAATCAGGATTACCGATTCTTCCTTCGAGGAGACTGCAATATGGTCTCATGTGCAAGACGGTAAACTGATGCGTCGCTACATGCAGCGAGTCTTCCTAACAAAAGGCTGACTACCTGATGAGGTATCTCGTCATGATGATCCAGGGCAATAACTAGGTATAAGGCAATCGTACCACCGAAGTATCAGTTCGGACACACCATCTTTGCGTATGTTGGACTCGATGCTCGCAAGCTGGGATGCACTCACCGAGTTTCCCAGAGTTTCATCTCTCGATTTGGAAGCGAAAACACCCGAATGTCCAGGTGGCGTTTCTTTATCATCCCCCGCGGCCTGTCTTTCGGCCACACCAATCGAGGATCGCCAGGTTTTACTTCTTTAAGCTCGATGCTCGCTGGACACCTGACATAATAACATTAATGGTTCGCATCTGACGCGGCACAGTCTGTAAGGGGAGTATATTTCGCAAATACGGTGTTGAATTGAAGGGTTGTGACATGAGATGATTACTTACCTTCTCAAGGTCCCCAGGGCCCTGGCATACAATGCAAGTCTGGTAGCATACAACCAGGGATCTTTTGTACTGAGAATAATGGGGGTTGCAAAGTCGTGATGTGCAGCCGTGTTTGCACCAAGGCTGCGATGGGGCTGGTCATTTCAGCACATATGTTCCCATGTGCACCTGAAGGCTGGGCGATGATCCGCATCGATAAGATATCGAAACCACCTCAGCTGCCCGCTATCAGGTGGAGAATATTGGTCCCGCAATACGGATACCAGCTGACAATCATTGGGGGCCAGCCGTCTGCCAGACCCTTCGTTTCAGCAGCTGGCTCTCCAGCTGCCTACAGAGCCAGCTGCCTACCTAAGGAACCCACAGGTGGGTAAAGTAGTCCCGGAGGTCACGGCTGGTCCAGAGACTTATTCTAGTCCCTCTCGTACCTCTTGTCACCTCTTGTCACCTCTTGTCACCTCTTGTCACCTCTTGTCTTGTCCAGTCCCTCCATTTCACCGTGTCAACGTGTCTGGTCCTCGTTCACTGAAGATAAGCAAGTTTGCATGCAACTCAAATGTGCACTTTTGCTGCATGACACGGCATTTGGTCCGCCAATGAGACTGACTTCAGGGGGCATGTGCTAGGATTGTATTACCAGTAGCAGTGGGTGTGCAGAACGAGGCTCTGAGCTCACTGTAACAGAACCAAGCGTCTCAAAGCCTGGATCGAATGACCGGACACCCTCCCACTCACAGCACCAACCTATTTGAGGCAGATAAGGGTTTGTGGCTTGCTGAACTGACAACTAACGGCCACCAGTGCAGACAAATACCGTACCTAGTCTGAGCATGTCGCTGACTTCAAGTCGTGTAACCCTCCTAGTTCCAGATTTTCCCCCGAGCACTCCGACGCCGCTTTCGTACACCGATTTTACACACGCGAGCAGAACTTCATTTGAGCGAGAAGATGCGGAATCAAACACAGAGCTGGGAGCTTGGTTGATGATGGCTCCATGTCTGTCTCGTCGTCACCTGACCGTGCACATGCACGACTCTGAACCTAAGTTGCCAAGAAATCGAAATCGCCCGGTCGCTCCATCCTCACTCCATCCTCCCGCGCAGTTCCTCCTTCTGTTCGCCAATCTTTTTTCCCAAAGACTTGTCTCCCAATTCCGTGTTCCTGTTGATGAAATATATGGGTTTTTCCCTTCATCTCAGGAATCAGATATCTCGGCCCACTGTCCAAAGCTCCTCATCGGCGTTATCGAGCTCGTGCCTTCCTTGCTGACCATGCAGCGGCTGCGGCTAATGTAGGTATGGAGCTGCCGCACTGCAGCTCCAAGGACCCAATCCAAACAAACCCCATAGCTCATTGCCTACCAGTCATGCAGCTTAGTTTAAGTAAAGCGTCCAATCTTCGTTTTACTTCCCGACGATTAACTGACTAAGGACAAGCAGATATTTATGGTTCCCCGCTCTTTCCAAGATACTGGGAAGCCTGATTTTGATTCACTCCAGACGATCCTCTCGTGCCCCTTCGATAGGGAGACTCAACAGCCCATCAGTACCGGGGTCAACTATTGATGCTCGAACTCAGCGAGGGACATGACATATATATACGATCGATGTACGCAGTAACGATAAAAGCCCGAATAGCCAGTTGCTGTTTGTACTAACGAAACCATCAAAATGTCCCAGAAAGAGTGAATGGGCACCTGAAACGGCTACGAGTGCTCCGGGAGCACGAGGGGATCTCCCCAATGAACCTACCAAGATATAATATGGGGATTAAGGGTGGCGGTATCTCAATGTACATGTACTGAGTAGCAAGTAGCCCCCGCGACGCAAAATGCCATGCATATTCTCTCACGTATAATCTTGAGATATAGCCCTCATTTATGATTGGCACATTTGTACCCCATAGTCGGGGACGACGAGACGGTCTGCACAAGTCGGCATACTTGCGCACACATGCATGCGCCTGTGTCCAATGGAATCTCCAAAAATCTAAACCTATGAGGTATCCCGCATGGAGATCGTCTTATAGTGCCAGTCCGTGGGAGCTGCTGTCAGCCCCTCTTTGACTAGGGCAGTTCCTCGCAGCTGGTAACATTTAGGATATTTATATGGTCTGCCCGAGTCAACAGGCTGCTACCTGCTCAGGCACCTTTCACTTCTTCCGTGTCGTCTTGTCAGAAAAGTTTGCAACATACGTTAAAGTGGAATATACCAGTTCCCTGGCGGGCCGATCAGAACTATGGAGAAGTTCAGTCCCATAAGGTCAACCAGTCTTTCAGTTCCGGACGACCAGTCGACAACATGCGCGAGCACCGAAAGCTCTCCAATCAGCGATCGTGGAAGCACTGTTGGGACGGATCGGACTTCTGTTTCTGGTTCGACATCGAGGTATGGCCTCTATCCTTCAGCAGGCAGCAGCAGGAAAACATCAGAGAAAGAAGGATGGCCCATGCTGGCAAAGGAGATGGCCGATCAACCAGACTACGAGTCATTTCGCCGCTTTCGAGAGCTCAACGTGAAGAATCTGCTGTACTATCAAGTCGAAATTGCCGCACTTGAGAGGGATCTCATGGCAGCCGAGGCCGAGGACTCGCAAGTGAAGAATAGAGTTCGAAAACGCTACGTAAGGTCGGCCGAGCGGTTGCTTGAAGGGGGGAGGATCTGAGTGAAGACGGACTACGACAACGCAATCTGGTAGTCCAGGTGCGAAGTCTACTAAAAAAATACAGTACGTCATACGGCATATAAAGCCCCAACCCTATACTTGGTGAGTTGAAGACAGGTGGTGCCTAGGCTGGTAGCTGACATCGCCATTCAAGACGAAGCCCTGCTACTACATGCACAGGTGACAATACTACCAGAGCCTGACTATACCAACGTTGAGGCTCTTCGAATAAGGCTCAGAAGAGGGTTGTGTGGACGAAATGCCATCATGGGAGCTGGCTCAGACACCTGGGGCGATTTCAATGAAATCAAGGAACTGGACGAGGAACAAAAGCGAAACTGGGTGAAGTATATGAAGGGTCTCATGAAGGACCTCTGGCCTTTGATCAAGCATCTTGTTGTGGCACGGGAGCGCCCTGTGCGGGACCTAGTTACGGTTCACCGACGTAAGGCTGGGGATACCAGTCTGCTCACACGCTGGGTGACAGAGGAATGGATCCCATTCTACCACAACCATATCAGATGCTCACACCCAGTGGAAAGCAATGAGGATCCTCGCTATGTAGGACAGCTCCTTGCATATCCATCGCCGATAATGCCGGTGGCACCGAAGTTGAATCAATCTACTAATTTACTTTTGAGCAGATCTCGGCCAAGAGATACTCGCAAAGCTCCATCTTGAGGTTCACGGCGTTTGTCACTATGGTCGCCGCCTGTCTGTTGCCAACCGTGGCCATCGGCGTCTTGACGACTGCCCAGACGACGCTTCAGAAGCTGGGGTACATTGCAGGGTTCACCGCCTTGTTCTCTATCGGCGTTATGTGGCTTACTGATGCCTCAACCTCGAGGATCCAGGTCTTTACAGCAACTGCGGCGTATGTCTTGGTCCAGCTATCAGAATCTACCATTTCTCTCACTATATACACCCGGCTAACTCGTGAAACAGGTTCTCCGCCGTCCTTGTTGTGTTTGTTCAGGGCCAGTAATCAATCTTGGCTGAGGTCACGGAGAAAATACGATGCAGAGTGAGCAAGTTAGCGACTGAGCGAGGGCCCAATGAAGTTTCCTTGCTGAAGGTGTCCAAGAGATATTCTAGGATTGGGTTATTATTTCGGTGGACGATGTTATGATGGAATGAGCGCTTTTATGAATTATGAACAGTACATGTATGGGTACAAACAACACGGCCCTGGGCTTTATTGAAGGAATGCCTATTGCAGATATGCAACAGGAGAACCGCATGCACTAAGTACCTGTCAAACTACCTACATATAAGTAAGTAAGGACTACACAACGAATAATGAAGAAATGCTACAAGGAATCAAATGATCATAATATGCCGAATCATATGACGTTTCCCCATCGGAACCACGATCCTGAAACTTGGCAACTCAGTGGTCTCGAGCCAAGGCACCTAACCCACAAAATCTTAGTCTAGCAATGTCCCCTCACCGCGCGTATAGTGTTTTGCTATCATTGGTGGGTCAATTGTCTGTCAACTTCTCTTGGACGCACACGCAACCACGGAGCCTCAAACTCCATAGCCACTAGTGCACCGTTTCAAGACAACACAAGATGTCAATATTGGCTACCCTGCAGTCTTTTGCGGTCGATCTTCTCTTGAGGTGGACCATGGAGCTCCGGCCCATGCCCTGTTTCTATGTACATGTAGTAAACTTGAAACATTAACGAGTGCTGCCAAGTTACCAAAACCAGGTTTGTTTGCATCGTGGCCGAGTGCAACATGAACCCGCTACCGGATTTATTGCCCCTTCCGTCGGGCATTGCAGAGTTGTATTCTGTGGGGTCTGCCGATGATAGCTTCGTGGACCGAGGTCGAAATGTTCAGTTTTGGTATATAATGTGGAGAGACCGTCCCACTGAGACTGATGTGGACCGTGGTCAACGAAGCTGGCATCAATATCACGTTCAACCATCGTCGACAGCAAAATGAAGACCTTTACCACCCTTTTGGCCACTGTGGGCTTGGTCGCAGCCCATGGATATGTCGACAATGCCACGATCGGTGGGCAGTTCTACCAGGTGAGTCTCCCAACTACGTAACCATTGTTCAGTTTTTGTGTAATTCTAACAGTCACCCTAGTTCTACCAGGTATTTCAGCAGAGCAAGAGGAAAGGCGTCGAGGTGGCGACTGACCTTCTTTCAGCCCTACGTGGACCCTTACTTGGGTACTGCAGTACGTGATACCCACACTGCTCAATGACAATTTGGAACACCCACTAACGACACTGCCATCAGCCTGACAGAATCTCCAGGAAGATCTCTGGAAACGGGCCCATGGAAGATGTGACCTCAATTGATGTTCAGTGCAACTCTGGTGCAGCCCCGGCCAAGCTCCACGCCGCTGCTGCTGCCGGCTCGGCTGTGACTCTTCGCTGGACGTTGTGGCCAGACTCTCATATGGGCCCCGTTATCACCTACATGGCTCGATGCCCGGACACTGGCTGCCAGGCGTACTCCCCCGGAACTGCGTACGTCGAAATCAAGAGACCCTGATCCGTCGAAGGACAGGCAGCTAATCTGACTGACTTTCAGTGCTGTTTGGTTCAAGGTCCATGAGGCTGGCCGAGTTGGCACGTCCAATGTGTGGGGTGATGTGAGTTACCCATCTGATAGGACGTTGAAGTCGTGCGATAGTGTCTGTTTCCTGACCTGCATCAATAGTCCCCCCTGATGGTGGCGCCCACCTCGTACAGCTACACAATCCCTTCGTGCCTGAAGAAGGGATTCTACCTCGTGCGACACGAGATCATCGCTCTTCATGCCGCCTACTCGTACCCCGGCGCTCAGTTCTACCCCGGCTGCCATCAGCTCAACGTTACGGGCAGTGGCTCGACCGTGCCTACTAGTCTCGTTGCTATCCCGGGAGCCTATAAGGGAACTGATGCGGGCATCACGTATGATGCTTACAAGGGTAATTCCACCACTCTTGCGTTTTCATTTGACTGCATGTCGAGAAGTTAAACTGACTGTGAGATACAGCAACCACGTACACCATCCCAGGACCAAAGGTGTTTACTTGCTGAGCAGCTGGGAGGAGGCCCATAGATCCTTGTCAACTGGGTGACTGTATATAAATTGGATTGCTGTACATAGTTTCTTGCCTGGACATCCAGAAAGAATCCCAAACCGTTCAAAATGTTTCGGCAAGCTTATGAATTTTAACCTTTGGCAGATGTGGGGCAGGTGCCGAGGGGCTCCTGCCATTGCTATTTTCATTTCCGGCCCGAAAATCTCAGCGCCAAAACCCAAAGACCAACCAGCGCAACCGAGTCAAGGGAAGGCCCAGTCCAGTGCCATCCAGCCCCCAAGCGACTTTCCCCCGCTACTCGACAAGATAGTCCTCGTCATCGCCGCCATCCAAAGGAATCCCATTACTCGCCGGCGCGCTAATGAACCCCCGCTCCAGTGCCTCTGCGATTCCCTGACTCCACACGACCGCCATCTTCTCATAACCCCGATCGTTCGGATGCCGCGTGTCATTCAAGTCCGCTGTTGTTGGACCCTCGGGACTGCGCATGTCAACCAGCACAAACTTGGCCTCCTCCTCCGCAAAGTTCGCTGCTAGAGCGCGATATTGCCTGTTGATATCGACCCGACACGCGTCCTGGACAGCAATCTTGTTCTCTAGGATCGTGGCCAACACCACGGTCACGCCCGGGCTGAGCGAGAAGATGTTGTCGATCATGGAAGTGACGTTGGCACCCGCGTCGGGCACAGTGCCGCCATTGTTGCAGTTGTTCGTTCCTGCGTCAATGAGCGCCAGGTTGGGGAGGAATACGGGCGTCGCGCCGATGGCTGCGTCTGCGATCTGGTCGATCACAAACCCTGAAGTTGCTTCGACGTCGTTGTCGATGAACTCGCCACTTTGATGCCGTCCGACGATGTTGACCGCGTGTCCTGACGACCGCAGAGTGTCGCGCAGGTTTTTGCGGTAGCTGTTGCCCGTGGTCGAGCCGACGCCGAAGGTCACTGATGCTCCTAGGGGGAGGATTCTCAGGGGCACGGGTGACAAGGAAAGAAGACCCAGCGGCTGGGCAGCAAATGCTGCTGTGAGTTTATCAGTAACACGGCCTTCGTTATTATTGCTATGGGGTACTGAAAACCTACCTGCAGCGAGCAGATACGACAAGGTAGGCATATCTATTTCAGTTTAACCTTGGGAGATAAAGCAAGAATAATACACCCTGCGAAAAGTCCAAGTCGCCCGAATAGCAAGCCTTTTGACAGAGACTCAACCTCTTATTTGGAGCTATTGAGTGAGCGCTGCGCTTTAAGAAAGGGGAGTTTCTCCTCGTAAAGGGCCTCATGTGATCAAGGCTAAAGTCGCTCGGTTGCATTCATGGCACCTCAGCCGGTTGCCTCCACATAGCACTGTCAATCCCGCCAGAAGTTAATTCACATCGCCGAAGCTCTACGTCGACTAGTGCTCAACCACGAACGGGGACAAAAGGGAACCTGGGAAAGAGATGCAAGAAAAGCTCGATCTACAACAATTGGTTAAAAATCCTTTTTTGAATCACGGTCTGCCAGATGGCTATGACTTCATCGTTGAGACAATGTCTTAGCTGGGTCCCGGAAAGACGGTAAATGAGTCAGGCCCTACGGATCCTGTCGATCTCCAAAACCCGAGCCCAGAGATGGTTGCATCACATCGCATTCTTTTCCGTTTTCGGTTCACTTTCGACCCTGTCTTTATCCCCTTCTCCAGATTGGCCCTCAACCCCTCATGATTCCACAACACCCTACGTATACCACACACCCGCCGCCGCCCCCCCCCCTAAACCGTTATGGTATGCACGTATTTGACCTTGCCCGCCTCAACCCGCACCTCGTGGCTGTCGGGATAGTTGCCCAGCGAGTCAAACGAGCACAGCACATCCACCGACCCGACCGTCTCATCAATCACATAGCGACGGTTCCCATTCGGCTTGGTGCTGCCCCCGTGCGGCAGGCTCCCGCCGCACGGCCGGGTCAGCGCCGAGCCCTCGACGCGCTCGCACTGCGTGCCCCACGGGATCGTGTCGGCCGCCTTGGCGTCGGTCCACATGTCGAGGTACGCGTCGCCGACCTTCTTGAGCAGCTCGCGGCTGGGCCGGTTCTCGGGCGCCAGGGTGCCCCAGTCCTCCTTCTGGATGTAGCCGAGCGTCTGCTTGGCGTTGAAGAAGAGCGAGCCCGTCGTGGCGGCGATGATGTCGATGGTCGAGATGACGGTGGTGTCGTTGCCGGGGTGGCGGAGCTGCGCCGCCAGCACGTAGGGCTTGGCGCCGGTTGACGATATGATCATGGTGTAGCTGGCGCAGGCGACGGTGTCGGCTGTGGAGCGATTGAGGTCGATCTTGAGGGGCTGGCTGAGGACACCCTTCTTGATGTCGGCCTTTTTGTTGTTCTCTTGGTAGGTGAAGTTTGTCGTCGCGAGGTTCAGTCCGTCGATCTTGCCTGCTGTTACGGCGGCGACGTAGCTGTTGGCTGCGGCGAGGAGACCCTCGCGCGTGCAGTCGGCTGATGCCAGGGTCGCGGCGCCACCCAGTATCGTGGTTAATGTGAGGAGGAAGGCGCCCATGGTGGGGGTTGTTGGGATCATTCTGGTGAGTTGTCCTTGTACGTGCTTATATGAGACCTATTTGCGTCTTCTTGACGTGGCTCCCAAGCCAAGGCATGATGCAGCGGGCTGGCCATGGTTTTATAACGGCTTGTTTCTCAAGTCTGGGGTACAGAAATGTGCCTTAATTATATGCCGTGGGTAATTTGGGACTGTGCTGTTTAAGCGGAGAATGCTATCCTATTGACGGGGACAGGCCCCCGCTGTTGAGATGAATTGGTGATCGTTGTTTAAGTCTAGGTGGAGGAGGATTTAGGCACTTGGGATGTTCGGAAACTCCCGAAAGATTAGTCAAAGATTAATATGTTCTTCAGAAGCATGTTGTGGATGGCCTACAATATTATTCCCTCCTCAACAGTCTGTGCCATAGTGTTGCCTCGTAATTACCTCATGATCTGGGATTCCATCTTGGGTATTCACGAATAACCCTAACCCTCCCCTGCGTGGACTGGATGGGACGTGCCTCGGCATGTTGGCGATTTTGAGTTTTGACAGCCTTCATTCTTGAGACCCCACTCTCGCCGAACTCAATTCCAACTCTGATCAGCACTTGTCAGCACCATCAATCCTTTTGTCGTTTCCGATCCCGGCGTCAACATCAGTTCACACGACATCATGGGCCCTCAACCAGGACAAAAGACGGTGCTGATTACCGGGTGAGTCCAGCGTGTGCTCAGCGGCTGCGGCCGGCCCCGCCCCCCACCTGGCAGACAAAGAAGGGCATCGATTGACGCGACTGTCTCAATAGCTGCACCCCCGGCGGCATTGGCCATGCTCTTGCCATGGAGTTCCACGCCAAAGGTACATCCTACGAGATGCAATCCAGGGCCAAGCAATTTCTTGGCATCGAGCTAATGAGTTCGCGCTGTCGCTGTAGGCGTGCATGTCATTGCGACTGCCCGCAGGACCGCGGTCCTCGCTGAGATGGGCGCCCTGGGCATGAGCACCGTTGCGCTCGACGTCACCAACGCCGAGAGCATCAAGACGTGCCATGCCGAGGTTGCCAAGATCACGGGTGGCACTCTCGACTTCCTTGTCAACAACGCGTGCGTTTTATTCCACTGTCATCAGCCACATCTCCCGAGGATTCATCGTACATAGCTAAGCCTCCCCACAGCGGCCGCACCCACACCCACCCCGCCACCGACATTGACATGGATGACGTCCGCGAGACGTTCGAGACCAACGTCTTCGGCGTCATGGCCATGTGCCAGGCCTTCGCCGACCAGCTCATCGCCGCCAAGGGCCTGATCATCAACATCGCCTCCCTGGCCGCAGTGACGCCCTACGTCTTCGGCTCCGTCTACTGCGCCACCAAGGGCGCCGTCGTCTCGTACTCCCGCACCCTCCGTCTTGAGCTCAAGCCCTTTGGCGTGCGCGTCATGGTCGCCATGACGGGCACCGTCCGCAGCCAGATCGCCAGCAAAACGCATCGCACCCTGCCCGCCGACAGCATCTACCAGCGCGTCAAGGAGCTGTTCGAGACACGCCTGACCTTTTCCCAGAACAATGGCACCGTTAACACCGAGGACTATGCGCGCCAGTTAGTCTCCAAGGCCTTGAAGTCGGAAAGCCCGCTTCTCCTGCGCTCGTGGTTCGGACGCCCCGACTGGTTTTGGGCTGGCGGCTGGGCTGGTCAGACTTGGCTGGCTACCTGGCTGGGCGAGTGGGTTTTGGACTTTGCCCTGTATAGGAAGATGAAGCTCGCCCATCTGGACCAGGTACTGAAGCAGGAGGCGGCGCAGAAGAAGCTTGTATAGATAAGACGTCCTTGAAAGTTGTTCTCGTGGACACGGATACCTGCCCGGTGAGATATCAAGTCGAATTAATGCTGTTTTTGTTTGTTCGTTTACGAGGCGAGTGATTTACTGCACAGGTGCCTCGCTAGCAACAAAAAGAGGCAGTCAAAAGTGTATCAACACATTCACCGTAAAACTACTTTTTTGGACGGCGCGGGATAGTAGCTCGCTGCTCTCCTCTTGCCTGTAGAATCATATTATACGAATGATATAGACCTCTCCAGCGCGTAGCGTCTTCGCGGGTATCATTGAGGGGGTAACATGGGAATGGCTTGATGGAACACTAAGTCTAGGAGGCTTTGTGATTGGATATACGAATGCAACGTTGGATACGATATATAGCTGCGCTCGAGAATTCACCGGTTATACTACGCTAAATCACGTAACTCGCCGCTCCAGCGTCCGCATGTGGGAGATCGCTTACCGGCAAAAGGGGAAACCCACATCCACCCAGTCTATTTGCGAATATTTTGTCATCAAGTGCTGAACTAAAATCGCAAGGAGATACGTGTAACCAGTAACCAACGTGTATATAAACCCTTCATTCCGTAGATTCTCCATCCACTCACGTTACCTCACAGCAACAATTTAATCACAATCCACCATGAAACTCCTTTCAACCCTCCTCCTCACGGCCTCGCTTGCCAGCGCTGGATACCCGCCCCCTCCTGGCCCATGGACATTGGGCGCATGGCGTCCACCCACAGATAACACGTCACCCATGTGGTTTGGTCGCGCCATCCAAGCCAACGGCAGCAGATTCTGGCTGGGCAAGACGCCTTCGGCCTACTGCCCGGCTGGCATCTCCGGGTTGGACTGTTCGCTCTACCCTGGCGACTCGACTGTTTTCAACGGGGGCAACGACACGGTGTTTCTGAACGTTGCGGTTCCTGGCGGGCAGCAAGGTATGTTTGATTACAGCAGTAGAATAAGATGGGCTGGCTGCAAGGAGACTGGGATGGTTCTGACAGCTCACAGTCTACATTGCCCCGGACGGTGCGCTTGGCTACACACCCCCGCACTCCACATTCAAGCCGGACGGATCGATTGTTTCGGGCTGGGTTCGCGAGATCAGTGTCGCTGGTGGAGCGCCGACTGTGATGGGCTATAACGGAAGGCCGATCCTGGCGTGTCCGGCTGGGGATGGGGCTGTGGATGTCTACCAGATATATGTGAAGCTCGCAGAGGCCGACCCAAAATCTGGTTGTATCTCGTTCCAGATGAGGACATATTCAGCTGCTGGGACTGTGGCGTGGGAGTATTGAGCTGTGGGTGTTCACGAGACTTGTCCATCCTGAAACGAATCCACATTGGCTACTACAAATCAATTGAATAGGTACTAACTATATGTGACATGTTCTCTTTAATTGTTATTTTCCTTCAAGACTGACCGACAACTCTTTATCGAAAGTTTATGTAAATAGGATACAAGATGCGCCTGATGCTGACCGAAGTAAACGAGGAGTGTGGTATACTTCGTGATGTTTACATTAGTAATGGTCTTGATGGTGCATTTTGAGTGCGTGTAATTAAAATGCTAGGGCAGTGAAATGTGGCGTAATGTGGGTATAAGTTTACGGTCTTGGCATGGGATAGTACATTCAACATTGTGTAGGTACCTATGTAAAGAGTATTTGTACTCTGTGCAGCGTCGGAGGTCGTCCCTCCCTCCTCAATCAAGCGATGTGCATCTGCATTTCCAAATCCTACCATAGGTACACCGCATTTCCCTTCTCGTGTCCCCTTATTTACAGCGGTGTGCCTATCACAGCCTGCTCCTGCCACTCCAACATCCGACTCTACACTAGTCCCACCCCCCTCTTCTTTCGGACATTTCATGTTATTTGTTATTGTGTAATGTCTCATCATGCGCCACCTTCAGCCTGCCAAAGGCCCCAAACAAGTTTCCTAAGATAACAGACACCGAACTAGCGAATGCTTAAATCTTCTCTGCCATCTGCCCATTCTCGACAATATCTTTCAACCAAAGGGTAATTCGTCTTCCAGACAACCAAACACAACGGCCGTTGCGCAACAACGTCGAAAGAGATCACTGTCCATGAAATGGGAGCCAAGATCGCTGGTGATTGACCCCTAATAGAGGGCTATCAGTGGTTCAGAAGAACACAAAGCTGAGCCTCGGTGCGTTCATCCCCATCCCAACCAACACTCTAACGACATGCGCACCCTGCTGACATTTTGCCACGCTGAGGCAGATATGGAAAAGCGGTACTACAGCGAGTAAGTCAACAGATTTGGCAAGGGGGTTACATGGAAATTAGGAACAGAGGCGGCATGAAACGCGAGAAAACAGCACATGGCAATTCAAGTAGGTGTCAGAACATTAGACTTATGCCTTGGTCTATTCTTCGTGACAGGTAGTCTGGCGGCCTTAAGATTCTCCCCATAATAGTACATACCTACGTAGTAATACAAGTTCTGTGCTTTCCTTCAGTGACATACTGTGTCATGCCTCGCAGTATTCTGACCCGTTACGCCAAAGTCGGAGGTGGCTTATACGTCCACCCGCTCACCTGGCACGACTCGAGAAGATCTTGAACCTTTGTCTCGTCGGTGATGTTGTGGTCGCTGCGGAGGTGGTGCTCGAACGATTTGCTGTAGTTCCAGGTCTCGTCGCTGTCTTTCGTACAGTTCTCAAGACTGCAGACAAAGTACTTGCCGATGGCGTAACGGTCCCACATGGAGCGGTCTTGAGATCTTTTCCTGCGCGTCTCGACAAGCTTCTTGGCACACTGTTCCAGGGACGTAGTAGTTCCTTCAGCAGCCAGCCACTGCTCGAAAGCACTCTCAATCCTTTCAATCGTCGTGTCCCCCGAGTTCTGCGGCATCCAGTTGTCCATTTCTAGACCATCAAGGCCGTCTTCCGAGTCCAGACGAAAGTAGTCGAACTCGTGCATTCCCTGTTTAGCTCTAGCTGCTGCAACCATGTGTACGTGGGGACCGCGGACCTCGGACGCCTGGTCAAAGGCATTGCGAGCCGAGTCTCCAATGGTCTGGCCTATCTTGGTTTTGGGGATTCCCCTGGCCGTGCCGATGCTGACAAAAGTACCAACCCGTTGGTGTTTGCGCTTGAGAAATCCAATCTCTTCCAGGGCTTCCTGGGAAGGGTTATTCGCGGGAAGTACTGATCCTCCAAATCCGCCGTCAGTAAACTGCCCATATTCGCGGATGTTCTGGATATCCCCAGCGATGAGCTCGGTGGGGCGTGCGATGTCGTTTCTTTTGAAGAAAGATATGTGCTTTGAGGCAGATCTCAGCCGACGTTTAAGAACCCCGCCATTGTCTAGGCCAGACACCTCTCTGTCACCCTCTTTGATGACATCGCCATCGTCAAGGTATATCTTCAAGGGTTTAAAGTAGTGCGGCGCCGCCGTTGTCGCTCTAGCCACCTTCCAAACTGCAATGCTTGCTCGATGTTTGGCGTTTAGGGGCTTCGTCCTGATGCCATGATCCTTCGTGGCGTCGCGTAGCTGGTATGACCGAAGGATGAATCGGTCACCTTCATGAAACATACTTTGTCGGTAGTTTGCGATGACAAAGCTGATCAGTTCGTCAGTCCTCTGCTCCAGAATGCTATTGACCTGACTGACACTCACCATCTGCACAGTCCTCTCTGGGTCTGAAAGAGCATTCCACTAGGTGAGCCCGTTGAGATCTCACCTCTTCGATGCAATACGTCCCTGATAGCAAGCTCCAGCTTCTCTGTATCGAACTTTTCCCGTGACACCCCGGCAAAGCCAAGTAACCCAACGCCATGTACATATCGCGGAGCGCCAAAGACAAACCCGCCCAGCCTCTTGTATTCTTCCAGGCAGTCCTTTACCGGCATGCGTAAGCGCGACAGCATAATGGCAATGAGACTACAATATCGACGTTAGCGCTAGATCACGACATGTAACCGGTATCCAGCCAAGGAGGCTTTAGTTCTTACCCTCCTGTTGAAGTTCCGCACATCAAGTCAAAATAATGGCAAGGAAGATACTGCTGCGGTTGTTCCTCGCCCTGACCGATTCGAATATGTGACACCGAACTTGGTTGGTCACAGAGTGAAAAACTTGACGTGACTGGCTGCTCGCCATTGCCGGTTGATTGTCTGGCTTCTTCATTCTTGATGCACTCCATTAGTTTCTTCAAAACCAGGAGACTGAATATTCCACGAATTCCACCGCCATCTGTGAGTAGTAGGCATAATCAGTACAAGTATACATGAATGTGATAGAAGATTGAGATGTGTATCCCTAAGCTGTACTCACCGAAGCACAGAGTGTTGAAGAGCGACCAGGCATTTTGATCAGCAGTCAATGGTTCATTCGACATAGCACGACTATCGTCCACTCCGTCATGATCGGTTCCATTCTCGGATATGTCTTGGTTGTTTCCAGAAGTGCTGGACGCCATGGGCAGGGGGAATATATGAAAGGAGAAGTAAGAGTTAAGATAGATGAGTGTAAAGACTAGAGTCTAGTTACCTAGGTGGGGACTTTGGATAGCTCACCGTAACTGATCATGGAAATCCAAACATTCCAGTTCCATGGGCCATTCCGAGTAATATTTAACAACTCGTCGTAGACACTGGCAAAGCCTCGTCTTCTACCATTGCAAGCCCAAGACCCCTCGACCTCGAAGCCTTCATGTTCGAAGCCCGCCAAATAAGCCATCTCAGCCGCAAAGTATGGATCCGGCATCATGACGACAGCACTGCGGATGGCTGGCGGCTCTTGAGGCAGTCAGGGGAGAGGCGCATCCGCCAAATGGCGTCGTGTTGTTTGAGATTCTCCGTATCCAGCGCTTATACGGATACATGTAATGTTCAATGCTGGACATGGCTGCAAATAGCGACACACAGAACGGAAGAGCGCTCATAGCTCACTGGGAGCCTTACTCACCTGGGTATTCAGGTATGCTGCACCATGGGTATCTCTGGAACCTGGCATCTCGAATAGGTGTGTTGCACAAATGCCCACCTGTGTAGGTCTATTTAGAACGCTGGCGCTTTCATCAAGGCCATGCTAACGCCACCTCTAAACTAAGGCAACGAGAGGGGCAGCTGTACATCTGAGAAAAGTATTAACTTTGCGTCTTCACGCGAGAGCCTTTCCAACGATATTGGCAGGTGAGACATGCTGAACCGTTCATGTCCCTTGTTCCTCAGGCAGATACACAGATTAAGCAGGCGGACTACCTTCATGTTATGGCGTTCCATCTTTCCGTTCCATCTTTCCGTTCCATCTTTCCGTTCCATCTTTCCGTTCCAGTCTTTCCTCTATCAAGGTCCTTGGGAACATGATGAGATGGTGCGTTGCGACCGGTCTAGTATTGGAACTTGTTGACGAAAGGATGAATTCAATCACGTCTACACCGAGTTAGCTGTGCCGTCAATTGGGTCGATCCTTTTCTTCAAAAGCCGCCAGGGCTGGGCTAGGCGCGTGCTATCAAGGCCCCCTTCACCGAATAGATGGGCTTTCCTATTTAGTTCAATAGTTTCGGATAGCAACCACAACTACCAATGGTAAGAGGCATGTGGTTTATAGCGGATGACTGATACCGGGTTGCACGACATAGTGCATAGTGCATAACGTTAGTGCGTATTCGCGTCGAGGTACTGACTGTACTGAGGTGCGAAGGAGGCACAGGCTGTCTGTCTCCTGCAGGTTTCGATCAGCGAAGCGACTACCCCGATTGGCACGGGCCGACCATCGGCCATGGACTTATAGCCGACAGCTTGCATTAGGTGTGTTGTGATTGGGTGTGGTCGGGTGTTGTGATTGGGTGTGGTCGGGTGTTGTGATTGGGTGTGGTCGGGTGTGTTTTGGTTGGGTGATGTGGAAATTTTGGAGGCTGTGCATGAGTTGGGGGCTTGTCAGTGGTTTTCGCCGCCCGGCGGCAACGCATGTTTTAAAAGTATGGATGCATATGCGAAAGTTGAGGCCAAAAGTAATTACAATCGACCTTGTCGACTTGCTTAGGTAATACAGTGCGTGTGATTTAAGGCACTGCTATAGTGTGTAGAAGGAGGATAGCTATAAAATGGCGCTTGGAGCACTGGATAGTGCTTACTCGTTATTTCTTAATGTTCATAACGATGCAATAACACAGTTTAGATAATACTATTCGCTGAATTTTCACTGTATTACCTAAGCAGACATACAAGGTCGAGTGTACCTAATTACTTTTGGCCCCAACCTTCGTACATGCTGTAAAGTACACACCCAGTGTATATATATGACTCACCTAAGAATGAACTTGGTTGTCTTGCTGCGAAGATCTCGGTGAAATGTGAAGTGCCATTCCATTCATGCGCCTCCTCCCCCAAGCCTGTCCGCGGCGAGCCAAAACATTGAGAGCAGCAGCACAGACGGCAGGGACCTTATAAACTTGGCTATCCCAACCATGGACAATTTGGGCGGGGAACCGTTTCTCTTCATTCTTCCATTTCATACAGCAATCGAGTGCGAGCACCGCTGTTTCCCTCCTGCTCTTTACACCACTCTTGTCAGGAGAAATATATTTACCTTTCCTTAGGCTTTGCCGCGCTTTGCGCTTCTGCCAATCCAGCCACCATCATGTCCTGCTTCTGCCAGCGAGACTCAACCGATGGTGCGCGGCACCGCAAGCCTCTGCTATCCAAGTTCTGGTCTTCACGGTCAATTGTATCAGACCACAGACCAATCAATGGTTCCTGGAAAGTCGCCAAAGATAAAGACCTCAACAGCAAAGGTAGGTACCTATGTCTGTTCCCAGCTCAAAATTGCACACTCCCCCATAAACACCGGTACTGACTGGATGCGCTGGGGCATGCACAGACGTCGATTCATTCATTCGATTTGAATTCCCACCGCGAGAGTCGACACTAGACGCCTGGGACCTTGTCATAGACGGAGCAACTTTGAAACCTCTCGTTTTTCACAGGACTATGGAACAACGCAACGTGTTGTACTTGTCATCCCTAGACTTCAAGGATTATAATTTCAAGACACGCTTCTACCGAAGGATTGGTGTTATCTCGGGGATATGGCTTATGCCAAGGGAGGGTTCAAATTTCTAGATCAAATCCAGCGAGGTATTTGGCACAGAGCGTTTCCTTGTTCTTTTTCTCTTTTTTTTTTTGGGAGCGGTTTTGGGTAGCGGTACGAGTACACGATAACTTGCAATGTATGAGGTACCCCTTTCGTAGTTAGGTATAGACATGAACCTGGCTATCTGATATTTTGTTTTGTTTTCTAGTATGTCCATTGCACAGCCATCGTACCTACTGTTAAACAGTTTGCATTCGGTAGCGCCAGGCCCGACAGAAGCAGGGGAGAACCCAGTCAAGCCAGTATGTGCAGGAACGGATGGTTCATGGAAGTTGGGGTTTTGGCAAATCGCGGTGCGTGTGGTGTGCGACAGAGAGCGCCACAGTCTGCAATGCCAGCGGTTGCCGCCTGATGGGGTCGCACAATGACGCTTCTGCCCCAGTTAGATTCTTTTACGCCTTTTTGCTTTTTCCAGGCCGTGTTGTTTTGTGCCGGCAGTTTGACATGGTCATTTCTACACCCCAACTAAAAGATGCTACTCAGTTCCTCGCTGCTATCATCCCTAGACAAGCCCCCCTACACAATGGTAGCTCGACGGCCGACGTTTGGCCAAGCAATCAAACGTTCATCAGGCTATGTACTTTCAAGCCTAATAACCCTACCATACTATCGTTTTTATCGCCAAAATACCTTGCTACCCATTCTCGCAATTATGCGAAGCGTGCGGGAGAGGGAAAGCGACGATGTCCTCTTTCAGAGGACGCGGTATTGGAGAGAGCGGAAGCTGCGCGAATTTCAGTTTGTCCAAGTTGCCGTGCGCTGCCGCAACCTCGCCACGATAAACAACAAAACAACAAGAGCAAACAAACTGACACCACAACAGGGGACACTCCTGGCGGCGGCTGTCATTGGATGCTTCTCCTGGGTGCCCAACGATGGCCAGCACTGGCTCGGGCCAGCTGCATGGTACTCATGCCTGGTCCTTTCGCTTTTCGCAATCCTCCTCTCGTCGTCTGAGGCGTTCATCTTCTCCACCATTAAGGACGTGCCAGGGAAGACCAGCCAGGCCAGGGAGTTGGCTATGATAGCCAGGGTCGAGCCCATCACACCCCAACAACCACAGCCAACAGCGACCGACGGGCGGGAGAAGGGCAAGGGGAGACAGAGGCAGGACGTTCAAGTGAAAATTAAATGGATTATGGTATTTACCTGGCAGGCTCCCATCATGCTTGTGGCATACGCCGTCATATGCTTTCTGGCAGGTTTGACGATTTATGTCTGCACGCCACTATACGACGGCCTCGGGTTCAGAGGCGAGAGTAAGGTGTGTGATCCCATCTGTACATGTAGTTGTCCAAGGGAGGTACTTGGCCCTAACAACACTTCAGGCCTCAATATTTTACCTTGTTTCATTTGTCGCATCTGGAGCCACCTTTGTCTGGTGCTCATTCTGGGCGTACCGTTTCATTGACCTGGATGAACAGGACTTATACACAGTAGGGTGATTCGGGCGCTGTGCGTCGGGCACAAGCCTGACCCTGGATCCCTGGTGGGGAAAGTGCCCACCTTGTGTCGCCTCAGGGTAGTACTGCGCCTCTCCACTGACAGGGATGTCACCAGACAGGGTAGAATACAGCATTAACGCGGTGGGTGGTCGGTCTTCAGTGGCCAACCATCCATTGGGTGTTTATTTACATGTGTCGCGAAAAAATAAACAAAACCGATCTCCTTTTCGCATGACGTGAACCAGGCTCACATTCTCTGGTGCACGTTCAACAACAAAGCGGTCAGACCTAGTGTACTTTCGATTCGGGCATTTGCTAAAAAGGCCGTCGTCCGTTGCCACCACCCCTATAACGATCCGCGATATATGGGATAGGTTTGAGGCCACCCCATTTACGATATGCGTCGTGGTCCATCAGCCCACCTTAGCTATGTTGACGTAAGGGATGTTGCCAGGATGGCGATTTGGGCCACCAGCCACCCGCCGACAGTCGACGGCGAGTGGTTTCTGCTCGCCTCAGCATACGGGCCTCGGTAGTTTTTTCTTGATATCGCATACCTATTTATGCATCCTTCGTTTCTTCAACCGTTCCCTCAAATCTGTTTAACCATCTCCTAAAATACGGAGCACGCGTCCCATAAATTCACAAGGCGCCTCACCAGCGTCCATATACACCTCCTCTCTTATCTGGTTAAAGCCGTTCATCGTCATGTCCTGGTCTATTAGTTGATATGTGAAGGACAGCACGTTTCGCCGAAAGAGGTCTGCGGACAGGTGATACGTAGTTGAGATAGTATATCCTGATCTTGTAGGTGTTTTTTTTCTAGACGCGGTACGGTAATATCCGGAAAGGTCCAAAACAGTGATAATACAGTGCAGAACTCACTTCATCTCAGCTAAGGTGATTAAATATGTACAGTATGAGTCAAAAGGTCTGGCCCTATCCTAAGTTTTACTACCTAATCGTACCCAAGTTTGACTTTCACTACTCACATAGACTAGTAATAAATGGAATAGTTATAGATAGAATAGTTAGAGGTAGGATGGTTTAAATGGGATAGGTGTGAATGGGATAGTTATAAATGGGATAGTTGTACGTGGTGTAGCTGTAAGTGGTGGTCGCACATGGGGCCAGATTTGTTGACTAGCACTGTACCTATCTGTTACCAACCAGATCTCATCACTAATCTCTATCAATTATCTTCAAGGTCCGAATTGTCCAGCATCATCCAGCCGAGTGAATCATCCCAAACCCTACCGACTTCCGTTTCCTCACTCTGTACCCCATCACCAGCCCCATCGCCCGTCACCGTCTTTGCAGAAGACGTCCGTGACAACGCACCCACGCCATTCTTCTCAACAGCCGGAAAGCTCTTGGCACGTTCAGCCAGCCCATAAGTCGATATCCCCTCCTTGTTACCATTCTTTCCGACGATGGCATCGACCTCAGACTTCAAGCTAAGTTTTCGCAGCAGATGCAAGTTTGAGTCACGCACCGCATCCCACCGGGACCAGGGCTTCCACGGCTTCTGAACCCCCGGGATAGACTCAACGTTCATCTTAATCTTGTCGTCCTCTTCCTCAGATTCGGAAACTTCCTCGTCATCCTCTTCATCCTCCCAGCTACTACCGTCATCATCCTCACTGGGTGGGCCCTTGGCCTTTTCGAGCATTTCATCCGCAGCGTCAAGTAACCCAGGATAGCGAGCAATCTTGCGGTCCACCAAACTCCATTCCGCCCCCTGTTCCAAAAGATACCGAACAGCTTCTTCGTTGAGTCTGCAAGCCGCCGCCTGCAGAGCAGTCCGATAGAATCCGCCAGTCTTATTAACATCTGCTCCACGCTCAATCAACAGCTTGACAATCGGAAAGTCGTCGTGCCAGTAGATACAGGCTGCCTGAAGAGCGGTGTGGTACTTCCCCCCAGTAGCGTTCACATCTGCGCCGTGCTGGAGGAGAACAAGCACCACATCAAGATCGCCCCGTGCCGCCGCTGCCTGCAGCGGGGTGCCGTATATGGCACCCTTCTCATTGGGGTCTAGTCCTTTTTGCAAGAGCATGTCGACAATATCAATGTCGCAGTGCAAAACAGCTGCATGCAACACGCTGCCGAACTTTCCACCCCTAGCGGAGACATCTGCACCGCGGTTGATAAGGTACCGAATAATATCCTTCTTGCCGTTCTCCACACGGCCTAACATCGCGGCCTGGAGAGGGCTCCCGTAAGGGCCGCAGGGAGGAGTGTTGACAGGCGCGCCTGCTCTGACTAGAGTTCTCACAAGAGCCAGGTTTCCTCTCCACGCCGCTACCTGAAGTGTCGTGCCGAGCAATGGCGACACAGGGGTAACCACATCAACGCCGGCTTTGAGGAGTAGTTTCAAAGCCTTGGTCTCATTTCCCCACGCGGCTCCAAATGCGGCGTTGGGATACCGCGAATTACCGCGCTTCACGTCAGCTCCACGTTCAAGAAAGTCCGTCACACGCTCCTCTTGCCCCATGTAGGCCGCCGCGGAAAGCGGTGAGCCATAATAGCCACCAACAACGTTGACCTCCGCACCGGCATCAAGCAGATATCGGAGCGTATACTCGTCGTAGTTTCGATAAACAACCCATTGTTGCAATGCAGTTGTACCATATGGGCCGTACTTGGTGTTCACATCAAATTCATACCTGTCGATGAGTTGGTAAACCAAAGTCCGGCAGGAGCCTGGGTGGTCATCTTCCGACGCCAGTCCTCCAAGGGCGGTGCCCATGACGCAGCCACCTTCACCACCGAGAAGAGTGTTGACAGCTCCGTGTTGATAGAGGCCCGAGATCAGATAAATAGCGCCGTCGCCATATGCAACCTGTAAAGCTGTATTGAACTGGCCGCCGGTAAGGTTCGGATCAGCTCCTCTCTCCAATAACTCGATGAGTTTGTCGTAGTCCATGCTGATCGCAGCAGCTTGGAGTGCCGTACCATTTCTCCCCCCAACCGCATTAGGATCTGCCCCCAAGTCAAGGAGCAGTTTCAAAAGGGCCAACTCTGAATCTTCATTACAGGCCAAGACATGTAAAGGATAGGGGACTGCTATACCGGAACCCAACTTGGCATTGACGTCTGCGCCATGTTCAACCAGCAATCTTAACATATCTTCCTCTGTCTCCGAGTACCAGCAGGCTGCCATAAGCGGACTACCATGACAGCCCACATTGAGCACATTAGCATTTGCCCCAGCTTCGATCAGAGTACGAGCCACCTCCAGGTGGCCCTTTTGCGTCGCGCCCTGGAGTGCAGAGCCACAATGGCCGCCAGTTTCGTTGACATCACTTCCAAGCTCAATGAGTGCCGAAACAGTAGACAAGTGCCCTCGATAAGCAGCCACCTGCAGAGGTGAGATGAAAGGGATGTTGTCTGCTTGAATAGACAGCTTGGCGCCAAGCCCCACGAGCTTACGGACAACGTTTTCATGACCATGCCAAGCTGCAGTCTGTAGTGCTGTAACAGGGCCCTTTTCAATGTCCTCGGCTTCGCTCATATCGATAGTTAGCTCCATCACAGCATTTATATCGCCTCCATGCTCCAGCAACAAGTCAAGGATGGCGGTATCCTCATGTATGGCTGAGAGCTGTATCGGTATGTTAAGAGTCTCATGTTTCAAGTTGACATTTGCGCCACGATTGACTAGTATCTTGACCACGTCGATGTCTCCTCGACGGATGGCGTGCAACAGTGCTGACTCATGACAGCTACATATCTCATCCACGTCTGCACCAGCATCCAGTAAAGCTTGTACGACTTCCAATGACCTAGAATCGGTATCGATTGATGCGTTTAGGGCTCCAGCGTATCGCCCCTCGTCAATTGCTGTTGTGGTAGCACCTAGCTCTAGGAGCAGCTTGACAAGATGGAGATAACCCTTTGATGCGGCCGCCTCTAAGGGTGTGCGGTTGTTGTTGGGGGAGGAAGTATTGGAAACGGAATTAAGATCTCCCTTTGGTGCCAGCAGCCTGATTGTGCTCTCGTGACCACAAAATGCCGCCATCACCAAGGCCGCTGTCACATGGTGATCCGGCAGTTCAGATGAGCCCGTGATCTCGAACAGAGTCTCGATGACCTCGTCCTGCCCACAAGAGGCCGCACATACTAAGGCAGGACCTTTGTCCCCGCCATCGTTGCTAGGATCAGAACCTGCCACGACCAATGCTCTCACAATCTCAGCGTGACCTCGGAAGGCGGCAACTTGTAGAGCGTTTCCGTAATGGTCATCGAAAAAGTGGACATCTGCACCAGCCTCAATGAGATGATTGACAATATCGAGGTGGCCCTCCGAGCTCGCGGCACCGAGGGCATTCCTATGTTTCCCTCCTTTTGCATTGACGTCCGCACCGAGTTTCAGCAGCAACTCTACCGTGCTCAGATGCCCCGCAAGGCACGCAGCATACAGCGCATCACTTCCCTTGTCATCTTCGTCGTTCACCCGTGCTCCGCAATCGCACAGCTCTTGAACAAGGTCATCCATCCCGAGTGATGCAGCCGCTGCCAGAGGGTACATGTGTCGTCCTCCGCGGGCGTTCACGTCCGCTCCCTCCTCGATCAGCTGGCGTATGATTGTGATATTTCGCCCTACAATAGCAGAGATCAGGGGTGATGAGTAATAACCACCACGTCCATTAGGATTGGCACCAGCTTCGAGTAGGATCTTGACCGTCTTCTCGTGCCCCTTTTCAGCTGCTACAGCTAGGGGTGTCCCAAATCGTTTGCAAGGTATACCGTGATTTGCGCCATGGCTCAGAAGTAACTGAACAGCTTCAGTACGGCCTTGTAGCGAGGCCGCTTGAAGTGCATTCCTGTCCTTTCCCTTCCGCGCGTCAACATCAATGCCACAAGCAAGAAGGTGTTGCATGACTGTGACGTGCCCGCTGAAGGATGCGTTGTAAAGTGCTTCCCCCAGATCAAGCTGCTGCGTCCCGTCATCACGTTCGTTAGCCTTCTGATGCTTTAGAAATGCCTCGACAACTCCTGCGTGCCCATTAGAGACAGCAGCCATAAAAGGCGCTGTTAAGTCCTCAGATCCCTCGTGATCTTCAGCAAGAAGCTGCTGTGATGCCTCAGTAAGCCCAAACCATGCTGCACAAAGTAAAGGCAGAGGTCTGTGTTGTGCCAAAAGGCCACCAGAGTGTGCGTTAAACTTCAATCGATGGCTAACTTCTTCCCAGGAGTTATAATTTCCCCTTTTATCACTCCTACTTTGGAATAGTCGCATAGTGAGGTCCACAAGAGCTTCATCTTGTTTCCCGCTCTTTTCGCTTCGTTGCGCATGTAAGGCCCATGCTTGTGAAGCGTACTGTAAAAACTTGTACTCTGTAAGACGTGATTGGAATTCGTCTCTGTCCGGGAGAGCTGGAGATCGAAAGTCGTCGTAGCAAAGGTAGGTGAGGCAGACAATTGCCAACTGCGACTCGACATTCTCGGTGCCAATCCAAAACAGGGGTTTAACCTTGCGAATATCCTCGGACACCAAAAACTCCTTGACGGAATAGTGTGCTAGACAGATAACTTTCTCGGTCGATACAGTTACCAAGCCTCCCAAAAGCTCCAGGATGTCTTCGGGGTCCGTGTCGACCGCACCAAAGTCCATGGATTCATCGCCACTCTCAGGATCAACGGCAATTGCCTCGGCAAGCTCTTCGAGCGTGAGATTCCTGATCCCGCGAACCAACCAACACAGGACTTTCTGGAGAGTTTCCACCTCGTCGGGGTGTTCATCCTCCACTCTCTGTAGAATTCGAACATAGGTATCCTGAAGGGTGCGTGGGAGATTGGAGAGGGCAGCACGAATTGCCTTGTCGTTTCGAAGTTTGCAGAGTGCCTCAATCTGGCACCTTACCCATTGGAACATGCCTTTAGATCCTTCGACAAGGCTCTCGCGTATAACGCGTTCCAAGTCAGGGTCGCGTAGTTTCAACTTTCGCTGAGCAATTTTGTCAGAGATCTCGGCTGAGATAAAGTCACGGATGTCTGACAAAACATCCATTTGCTCAATGGAGGTGTTCGGAAGACCCTCGAACGCACGAGCAATCGGCAGTTCGTTTCTGCTGGTAACGATGATCTTGACACTGTTGCATTGTTCGTGCAAGAACTTGAAAGCACGAGTCAAGCAGTCCCATGAGCCTACGTCAGATTCATCCAACGCGTCAACAACAATGATAGCGCTCTTGAAATGGTCGTCGAGAAAGGTGGAGAAGTTGTTGAGTAGTTCGTCAAAGTCTGCCGTAAAAGTTGGGGACTGCTTGAGCTGGTCAAGAAAGAACGTCTGGATTCGTTCAAATACGTCGCGGTTCTGCTTTGCCAGCATCGCCAAAATGGTACCAAGTACTTTGGAAGGTTGCTGTTTTTGGACATCTTTGTAGTCGCAGTAGAAGTATGCCAGACCCACATCTTTGCTCTGAACATTGTCTTGAAGGTAGTTGATGATACTTGAGGCAAGAACCGTCTTTCCAGCACCAGCTATTTTTAAGTTAGTGTTGTCGGAACCAGGGAAAGGAAGGTTGAAGTGAGAGGAAGGTTTGCCTACGTATTGCATGCAACCAAAGAAAGGAATTATCCTCCCTCAACCACGTCTGAAACACATCACCGTCTAAAAACCAAGTTCCAGACTCGGCGTGTCGCAAACTTGAAGCTGCTTTGTGATTCGCACCAACATTGACGGGCGAAAGCCAGGCATTTACCTTGGCGGCACCCTCGTCGTCGATAAACTCCGCCAGGAGCCGCTGGCTTTTGTCAACTGTAGACCACCGCACATCATCTCTCCGTCGCTCCTTGTTGGCTAATTCCCTCTCAGCCACATCGGCTTCTGCCTCGATGACCTGCACGCTCTTGGCAATCCGATCCTTGATGCCGCCAAACTCGACACTGAATGGCTTCCAGAGGACGCGGAGAGCTGTCGCGAAACTGACGGCGTTGGTGAACCTCTTGATGCCGTGGGACTTCTCCTTGCCAACGCGAAAGACACGCCTCGCTCGGGTGCAAAAGTCGAAAATGGACCTGTATATTTCTACCATGGTGGTCTTGAGCTTGTCGTTGTCGGGATACAGGTGTGGATACCGTGGCAAGCGACCGAGGATATTCCCGATATCCTCGAGCATGCCAGCGAGTTTCTCAAAGTACTCGCCAAACTCCTTGGCGAGCTCAATCACAATGCGAATACCACCCCACAGAGGACACAAGATTTCACTGCCGTTGGCGAAGACATCGAGCCCTTTCCCATACTGTTCGAGCCCAGCAATAAAGGGGATCACGGCCTCCCCGATTCCCCGCCATGTGGACGTGTGCTTGTGGTCGGCTTCTGCGACAGTGATCTGGTCCAGGAGCGTCTTTGCCAAGGTGGTGGCGTCGAAGAGCTGTTTTTCATCTGGCGAGAGCGATTGGACGAAGTTGCGAATGCATTCGTCGTCTAGCCTTGTCGCACTATTTGTCGGTACTGGTTGCATTGTGACAAGTTCGTTGACGTATCACCCGAGCAGTTGGTGGAAACATCGACATTACTGAGATGCGATGGCGACCGACAGCTGACGGGCGCGCTAAGCTTTTAGACTACCTCCTGAGCAGAGAGAGGCTCATCCAGCTGCAGGGGCTTCCGTATGGATTGGACCATCCCTGATGCACATCTTTCAGGCAACCGTTAAGCGATCCCCTGTCTCTATTCGAGGCACCCTTAGCGCTGAGAGTCCACTAATTCTGACGGTTATAAATGGATATCTTGATGAAGGGGTATTGACATTATGTCGGTAGTGGTTGATTGGATGTGAGACTTACTGTTCTAGAAGCTGTTCATCTTCCGGCACGCAACACTTTTGTCGCTAACCATTACGGAAGGATTCACGTTTAGAGTGCACATCGCAGGTGCTCTCCTATGTCATCAATCGATCGGGTGTTGAAACAGTGAACGGATTGGAGCTCTCGCATCATCTATGCAGTGAGACGGCAAGAAATCGCGGAAACCCGTCATCAACCTAGGAGGACAGACCTTTTACTGGTCAGGTACATGTACGGGCAGCAGTACCTAAATAGAAGTGGACCCGGTAATAACAGGTGGGTTCGCAGCTGAATGGAATCCGAGAGGCGGGCTGCTCCTTCTTGCAACGTCAAAGTCCTTCAAAACAAACCGACATGAGACTAGCTAGACTTGAAGACTAGCCAGACTTTTAGCCTGGTTCCAGGTTATTAATAAGGATGAGCTGCACCGTAGGTACCGAGTGCCATAGTCATGCCTCGCGAATGGAATCCCAGGCGCACGATCGCCGGGCCTACCAGGTTCGGATCCCCCTCAGAACCCACAACATCTTCGGGATCGGGCCATAAATTCTGGCCGAGCCTAGTCTACGCTTGAGCTACGGGTAGGTAGTAGTTCTAGTGGTTACGATACCTACGTGCCTTCCGTTTGCACCTCAATGTTGAATTATTAGTGATGAACTTTCCGAATCTCGATCAATCCGACCGGACAGTCAATCGGGAAGCAAAATGGAATGCTATTGCGACAAAATCTAATTTACACACGATAGAGCACATATCAAAAGATCCAGGCACTGATAATCCCGCTGTTTAGGCGTGTGGTTGGAATCGGTTGTAAAAAGTGCCCGACCGCCGTATTAGGACCGGCGCGCTGTCGGTGGACAACGTCCCACCAAACACCTGCTGGATGCCGAAGCGGTACCGGTGCGACAACATGAATGGAAATAACACGGTGGACGTGGAGATAACCGCCCAGTTGAAGGATACTGACCTCCGACCTGGATACCATAGTAGGTACCTTCAAGGAAGTGTAAGGGAAGGAACACAGGCAAACTATATTATATCAAGCTGCAAGCCTCCTACCCACGCCTCATATCTCCACTCGTGACCTTTTTGAGCATCATTCATACATCATAGCTGGTTCCGTCTGAAATGCCCACCCACCAGGCCATCTCACCTGGAATTGCATTCGATGCAGGAACAGTAAATGATGGTACGACAACCTTGCATCATCGCTTGAACCATCACTCTTAAATTGTGGAAACGTTTACATCACCTCTCAACCACAACCGTAATTTTCAACCATCCTCCATCGCCACAACCGTCAATCCTACAACAGCCACCGCACCCTCTCATCCAAGGTCACAACAATCCACAGCCGCAGTTATTCCTCCATACAAACTTCAACCCGTCCATAGGTATATCAACAGAAACCAAGCAAAATGCCCAAACAAGCCGCCAGCGTCACCAAAGCCCTGGCCGACCTCGCCAGCATCCTCGCCAGCGACGCCCCCCACAAAACCGGCAGCCTCCGCATCCACTTCCCCTCCACCGTCGTCACAGAGCCAGGCACTCGCCTCACCAAAGCCGCCACCGCGACCGAGCCAACCTCCTACTCCGTCTCCGCCACCGCCCTAAACAACATCGCCCTCCCAAACTGCGACCTCTCCCCCGTCACCTCCACCACCTTCACCACCAGCGCTGCAGACGACGATGACACCACAGCTATCCCCAACATATCCAAATACATGATCGTCGCCCTCGACCTGGACGCCCCCTTTCCCTCCTGGCCAGTGCTAGGCCCCGTACTGCACGGCGTGCAGGCCGACCTGTCGCTCGCCACCAGCCGCATCGACCCCGACGACGAGTTCATCCAGCTGGACTTTGGCGACGAGAGCACGCGGGGCAGCAGGTCCGTGGTGTCCTACGCCCGGCCCGGGCCGCCCCCGCCAAGCAGCCCGCACCGATATGTGTTTCTGCTGTGGGAGCAGCCCAAGGAGCTGACGACGGCCAAGATGCGCGAGGTGCTGGGCTTTGTGGAGGGGCAGGAGATCGGGGTGCTGGGAAGGGCAAGGTGGGATCAGGAGGCTTTTGAGAAGAAGCTTGGGTTAAAGAATGTGGTTGCGCAAAATTACTTCGTCTGCTGCTAGGGGTGCGATGGGTGTGGTGGTGGTTTTGCGTTTGGATTCTCGTGCTGGGGCTGGGGCTGATGTGTGTCTGATGCATGTTGATGAAGCATGGTTTGGGGTGGGGCCGTATACTTTTGATGAATCTTTGATGTGTATTCGTACCTTACGGGAAAACTTCAATTTACCCTTGCAGCAATCAAGCTTGTTTTGCTCTTTTAGAAGCCACTCTCGCTGCCGCGATATGGTGCCCACACGCTCTGCTCCGCCTTCGCGTTTGACCGCTCCTCGTCAAAGAATTCCTGAAACTCAACGGCTGCTTTCACCGCCCGCATGATGTGCTTGTAGTCCATGCCCCCAGGCCTGCCAAAGTCGTTGAAGGCATAGCCGTTGGCGACGTTGAGCACGTTGCGAATTTGACGGCCATTAAGCTCGATTTGGGCTAGACGGCCGAGTCCGTCTTTGACTTCCTTCAAAGCTCTAGAATCGATGCTCTCGTTCCTATAGTTGAGATCAAGGAGCTTCGTCCAGATCTCCTTTCGTATTTCGGGTGTCAAGTCTTTGAAGGTGATTCCGACCTGAATTCGAGATTGAAATGCCAAATCCATTGTGCTGATGCGGTTTGTCGTGAGGAATAGTACACCTTGAAAGTATTCGAGTTGACGAAGGAACACTTGTAAGGATTCATGTTAGCGCTACAGTGGCGTTAAGTCAATCTTGAAGATGGTATATTTACCTGATACAATCCCATTCCTCCGGACATCCTCGAGAGATCTAGCCTCGAGAACGACGTCGGCCTCGTCCAAGAGGAGAATAGCATCCCAATTCATGGCACGCCGAAACTCGGCTTCCAGCCGCTGCTGAAGTTTTGTCTCATCCCATACCAAGTCCCCGATGCTCAATGCAAGCAGCGGTCTCTTGACGGTTTCTGCCAGACTTTCTGCAGTGAGTGTTTTTCCGACCTGTACTCATTTTTCGATGTTAGTTAAGTCTGGAGCACAGAGAGGGATATTGCTAGGAAGGGGGTCAAACTAACACCAGGGGGCCCATGAAGTAAGATGACGAGGCCCTCTCCTTTTCCAGCGATCAAATCTCCACCACTGCTCTGTTTACGGCCATAGTGCTGTCCAACTAGTCCTTGTAGCATTCTTTTCTTCTCCTCGTCCAGGACAAGGTGTTTCATAGCGTCCATGTTCCATTCAACCTCCTTCAGCTCGTCAACAATAGCCACACAGAACTTTTTAGTTAAAACCGCATAACAACCGACGATGGGAGGACACAGGCTTGCTTGCTCTTCAGTGAGCTTTGCTATGACAGGAATACTGTCCCATTGGTACTCCTTTCGGCTGTCAAACAAGCTCACATATAGTCGTCCCCTGCTGTCCTTCTGGGCAGCGTTGTCGAAGTTTGGGGACTGAAATTCCAGTTCTTGATTTGCTTGAGTATCAAGGATCACTCGACCTTCAATCTGTAGTTCAACATGATTAACCAATGCCGAGAAAGTAAAATATGTGACGCACACCACGGTGCCGTTTATGGGGTGAGAATACCTTGACTTTCCGCGTCGTTTGGGGGCCCCCGGCGGTCCCTGATTGGTCTCGAACATGAAGCCAATGCCGTTGTACTCCATACACGAGCTTTTCTTTTTGATATAGCTCTGCCATTTTCTTCCCCTGCTTGCCATATCTCGACAGAAATCTGCAACTGACTGGTCACTTTGTCGATGACGAACCGGGTAAACGACAAGCGAACTTATCAACCTTGGACCGACAAATGGGTGTATCCGAAAGCTGTAGGCCTTGCGTTTTATCTTATTCTCGGACCCGTCCCAGACAAGACCCCATGTCACGAGCTCAATGTACTGAAGCGTCTTTGGTCTGCCATCACGGTCGCGAGCGGCCCTTTGTCTCTTACGCTCTTGAATCTCGACAAATATCAGGAGCCACTCGTTGTTCAGGTCATCTTTGCGGACCACGAGTTCTCCTGGCTGAAACAAGCGCCAAATCGTGTCGTACCGTACGAAGCCCGAGTCAAACGACTCACTAGAGGCCGTCTTCCAGCGGGATGATGAACGTTCGGCGGTGAGCTCAAGTGCCTTAAAATCGGCTTGGGCTTCCGGAATGTTGAGCTTGGAGATCTCAGCCCGCACGTCCTCCAGATGGTAGAAGAGCACAGGGAATGGAGCGGCCATTGTCATGTAGTTCTTTGGCGATGTGTTGAGCGAAGGGTGTTTGTTGACTTTTTCGATGATTTCAATCAGGTACTTAGAGTAGATCTCTATGTGGGTGAGTTTATCGTCATCTTGAAAGAACCAGGTGATGGCTGTTTGGTCTTTTGAGTCGGCGTTTCCATCTCCTGATCGGTCCAGTGTCTCAAAGAACTTTCGCAATGTCATCTGTCGTCCTTTCTCGTATTCTACCAGAATTCGATCCTTCCAAGCATCTTCAGCATTGTCTGTTTCGCTGTCTGACGAATCCGACAACCTGCCTCGTCCAGTGTCGTCCTCCTCGCCATTATGGTTAACCTGTCCCGGAGTTGGGCTGGGAAAAGTGCTCGGTGCCATTTGTGCTAAGACCCGATGCTGTGAGAAGAGTATTCGTTTAATGATCAAGATGCGGAACTAGATGTGTAGAATATGTAGTGTAGTTGGTGAGGGAGGTAAATGATGAGAGGTCGCATCCGACTCCTTCGTTGGCGGCAGGGGTTTACTCCCCTACTTCCCTAGGTACCTAAATTTTGCACGGCCAATGCCCGTCTAGTTCTAGGTAGGCAGTGCTCAATTCGCCCAGTGGGCTGCCCGAGTCTAAGGTGCCCAGGTGGCGGGGTACCTCAGGCAGGTATGCCATCATTGGATGTGTTACACTGCCGCCTAAACCTGGAAGTCGCAACCGTTTAGCTGCCAAGGATTAGACCTAGCACCAAAAAGGTCCATCATTTGCTAGGATCTGCTGAGAGCCTTTCGGTGAGATGCAAATCCACAGCACCTTGCAGCTGAGACGAGCTAGTCAAGGCGTCGCTTTTTCCTATCTGGTAAGCTCGAGAAACATAGCTCGTCCCGATCACGCCCCTACGGGCCAAAATCGGCAGAGCCATGTGCACCCTCCCCCGCTCTCTCACGCCCAGAACACATGGTTCTTTTCCGTCCCCGTCGAGGCTGCTGCGCCACTTCAGATTGCCTCACACTACAACCTACCGTCCTGAGATAGGCATCGCGATCAAATTTGCTGTCCGATACCTTTTTCCCAACAGAGCACAAGGTGTAACAGGGTGCGCGCTTCGAAATGCAGAAGAGCAATACAGGATCCGCTTCGAGGGAAGAGGCAAAATGGGCGGTGTGGTATCAGCCGGGTCTGGAAGAAGATGGGTATGTCAGCCATCTTCCAGGGAAACAATTGAAGATTCAGCTAACATGAGTTACCTCTTTAACTCGCAGCCAAATATACGCCAAGGCTCTTCGGAAGTGCAAGGATATCAACCACGATCTCAATGCAGATATGCTCGAGAGCAAACAACATCAGAAGAAGCAGCCGGTAGTCTCACGAATAGCTATTAGCCCATTCAAAAGATCCACGCACCAGAGGGAGGCGTATACAGCATCGTGGGTAACGACATTGGTGGAGGAGGAAAGGGCCAAAATTGAGACGGAGCAAAGCGCAAAACCTGAATGGAGGCAAAAGGTTACTGGTGCAGCTTATGAGATCGCTCGAACTGCCACAGCGCTTAAGCCCATCATCGACATATTCATACCTCAGAGCCCCGAGTATTCTGTCCCTTACGCGTGTCTGTGGATTGTATTCAAGGTATTATCAGTTCTCCCACATGCCTTCATTCTCTAACATTGCTTGACTGATGTCTCTCAGGGTTTCGTTTCGAGGAAAGACAAGAATGACTCCGTTCTGGGTATCATTATCTCTCTGTCCGAGGACATTCACGTTTTTGAAGCACATGCAAATATGTTCCCAACCGACGAGATGAAAATTACGCTGGCCGAGCTGTACATCCATACCGCCGATCTTCTTTGGAGACTGGCCAGGTACTACTCTCATGGAATCTTTGGTAAGGGTTGCACTTTCGAATGTTCCAGTTTCTCTCCAATTAAATGCACCTACCTGCCTGATAATAGAACTGATCAAAGCCCTTGCAGTTCAACTAACTGATGCCCTGTTACCACGCGCAAAATACAATTTTGACTTATATCGTCAAAACATCGCGAAGACAGCTGAACGACTAAAGATGCTTTGTGACACTGGGCACGCTGCTGAGCAGAAGTATATCAAGGACCGTATTGATGATGTTGACTCCGGTATGCTCAATCTACATCACACTCGAATACCACCAGCGGCTGACTCCACCGATTCCAGGACTTCGTCAACTCGCCAGCAAACTCGAAGACTTTCGCCAGTGTGAGTGGTTTACATTCTATTCTATAAACCGCAACTTCGTCCTCCTGACTCGACTATCTTCTAGTTAAAGCTCAGCATCTAGTTCACGATCTCATCGACATATGGGACGACGAAGTGGGTGATGTCGAAGATGAGCTCTACATGTGGGAAGCTTTACAATTTTCCACACCACGTAGGGATCACTGGAGCCAGAACGGCATCATGGCCTGCCTACTCGATTGGCGCAAAAGAAGTGACGAGAAACACAACTCTATTCTCTGGATATGTTCCGAGAGCAACGGTCGTCAATCCTGGATGACCGAGTTTTCGATTGATCTGCTTCGGGTATGCCGAGCCCAGGGACAGGCCACAACGTTCGGTTTCTGCGACCGCCCCAGGGGCATTAGATGGACGCCCAAGCAACTCTTGAAACAGCTCATTGCGCAGCTTCTCAACCAGAATCCCAGCATGGTAATGTCTGAGCCCTCTATCTTCAACCAACGAATGTTTCGCAAGGCCACTACCTTTCAGTCCACATTCCGGCTTCTCCAGTCAATCATTGGTATTATGGGGCCCATCATCCTTGTCATCGACCGTCTGGACCTCTGTATCCCAGATACGGACAGTGCTGAACAACAAAGCATTGTGCAAGCGCTGGCCGCGTTGGTTCGGGCGTATCCAAAGACCTTGAAAGTGCTCGTTTCATCCGGTCATATAATTGGACCGCAGTCACTACCCGGGCTACCCATCAGCTTTGCCAAAGTCAACACCCGTCGACGACCACGGCGAATATACTACGATGGGCCCCCAAAACTCCCAGCACAACGGCGTCCCCCTCCCTCCCTTTCTCCTGAGTATTTACAGAGATTGCGAATAAGACAGCGCGGGGGGCGCAGGAAGCACGAGGGCGATGGCGATGATGGCGATGAGTACGACACGGACGACAGCACCGTCAACAGTGAGACTGCTAGCAGCGCCAGCAGCTATGAGAGCGATGAGAGCGACAGGAGCGTTGCCTCTTCGGTCGTGTCATTCAAGTACATACCCTAATCCGGACAACGAATGTGGTTACTGAACGAAGATTCGAAGTCGTGGGAATGTGCTTGTCACCGGTACAGACTTTACCGTATCGTACTGTGACTGCCATAGGATCGTGATATATGGCTTCATCGCGTGATATTGGGAAGAAAGTGAAACGGCACGGAGATGAGCGCCAACAAAGTTCCATTCTTGTTGTCTGGTTAGGTAAGCTCTTTGGGACGAAAGCAAGCCGAGTGGCACAATCAAGCTTTCCCAAGCAGGTACTCGGACCCGCCCGCATTTATCGTGCAATTCACGACGCGCATCGGTAATTAAGGACCCGAAGCGGGGAGATGGTAGGTAATGCACCTTAAGGAGGTATATTTGCAAACTGTGATTGAGGGACGGGATCCAACTCTTTGGTTCATGGCGGCTAATTCCTTCATTCATACACAGATTACGCCCGCAGTCCCGGTTCCCCTCGTGGCTGATATCGGTCGACTACATTCCCATATAGCTAAGTTACCTAGGTACTTTAACTGGCCAGTGAATGTGGGCAGCTACATGTCCGACTTAAATACAAGGTTGTCAACTTGAATAAACGCGACAAACTTGAACAACTTCAGCCAACCGCATCAACAAGACCTGACATCGATTACCTGATATTCAACGAGCATGCGGTCTGCCATCACCTTGCTGGCCCTCTCGGCTGTTCAGGCTTTGGCCCTAGGTGGAGACTTAACCATTCTATCGCGAAACAAGCTGGACGGTAACTTGCATAGTTACCCATACCCTCTGCTTCCAGTACAAGAAGTGACGACTAACTTGGATATTTTCTCTCCCCAGGCGCACAAAACGATGGCTCCGCCGCGATTCTCTGCAGGCAACCCATTGCATACTATGCTGCCAAAGTTGACTGCATTCTTCTCGGCGAAGATCTGTGGAATCCAGACACCGCCAACTTCAATGACACCCTTGCTGCATCTTTGAACTACGAGGTGTATCAGGGCGTTGTTCTGCCTACTCAGAGCTATTGGATTTCCAAGGTCAACGAATCTGATGACGGTTGCCGCGCCATCGATGGCACAGGACAAGTACACGCCATGGACTGCGGTGCAGGGCTACCTGCGCTATGCACGAATACTGCTCCCGTTTCCACCAGCTCGTTTGCCAACAACTCCCAGGAGTGGCAGGTGTCGCATTGGGTCGGAGACAAGATAGTGACGGGGTATCGGGACTACCATACATGGAAGTTCAGGGGCCTGCGCTACGCCGACCAGCCCCAGCGCTTTGGCTATTCGACGGCTTCAAGCTTTGACGAGGCAGGTGATGTCGATGCCACCACTGCGGGGGCTGACTGTTCGCAGCCTATCGGCGAGGTCAAGAATGGAAGCAGTGAGGATTGCTTGTTCGCCAACGTGTGGACACCCTATCTGCCGAGTTATTTGGACTTGAAGAACAAGAGAGGGCTACTCAAGCCTGTGATGCTGTATCTGTATGGGGGAGGTTTGACATCCGGCTCGGGAAAGAATCCAAACACCGACGGCACGAACCTTGCCTCCCATGGCGACGTTGTCGTCGTCTCGGTCAACTACCGCGTTGGATCGTTGGGATTCTTAAACTTCAATGACGGTGTTCACAACGGCAACTACGGGATCTCGGATATGGTGAGCGCCCTGGAATGGGTCCACAAGTATATCGACTGTTTTGGTGGAGACCCCGACAGAGTCACAGTGTTTGGGGAGTCGTCTGGGGCGCAGAGCACACATATCTTGCTGGGCGTGGAAAAGGCAAAGGGTCTGTTCCACAGAGCTATCATGCAGTCCGGGCCAGACGGATACCCGAGTGATGGGAAGCTGCTGTCGTACCCCTATTATGACACATTGGAACACAACTTCAACACAACCACCAAGGCGGTGCTACAGGCAGCTGGTTGTCTGAATGCTACAGATCAGATTGCCTGTCTCGGCAAATTCAGTGGGTTCGACCTCGTCAACCTGGCTACCAACGCCAAGTGAGTTTCCTAGCACTCCAAGAGTGTCATTTCAACTGAATACTAGTCTAACCGAGCTAACCACCCTTCCCCCACCAGCGGCGTCGTCGTCGACGGCACATACCTGACCTACCACGAGCTCGTCGTCAACCAAACCGCCGCCAGCTACGCCACCAACGTCTCCATAATGGCCGGCGTCAACCGCGACGAGGCCGGCGTCAACATCGACGAATACCCCTCCAACACCACCACTTTCGCCGACTACTTCAACACCCAAGTCGGCAACCACTTCTCCATGCCCTCCAACGCCTCCGTCATCCTCAACCTTACCCATTTTCCCAACGCCCCAGGCGCAGGCGGCCTGGCCCCCACCCCCGACGCCATCTTCAACGCCTCCCTCCGCATCGCCACCAACGCCGTCTTCACCTGCTTCAACCTCGCCAAGGCCTACAGCGGCACCAAGCACCGCGCCTTCAAGTCCGTCTACTCGTTCCAGTTCAACCGCACCTACCAGACGACGGGCTACACGCGGCCCTGGTGCGTGCCGCCGCGCACCGAGGCCCGGCCCGACGGCGACCCGGACGCAGAGTACTACAAATGCCACGCGGGCGAGCAGATGATTGTGTTTGGCACGGCCAGACGCGCGGGCCGGCCCGAGCGCGATGGGCTGGACGTGCCGTTTATGCAGCTCGTGGTGGAGTACTGGGCGTCGTTTGCAAGAACGGGCGATCCGAATCCGGATCGGGAGTATCTCGTGGCGAGGGGCCATAGGGGAACGCTGGAGCAGGTTGACAAGGTGGGCAGGTGGGAGGCTGTGGATGCGGAGAGGCCGACGATGAGAGTGCTGCAGTGGGATGGGAAGCAGGTGCCGTTTGTGGATCAGGATGTGTGCGGGGCGCTGGGAGCTCCGATGGATGTTCTTGAGGCTTGATGGGGGTATTATTTGGTTTGTCAGGTGCTGTGACGTGCAACGAAATGCTGCTCCACCAAAAGGACGGACCCGGTAGGTTTCGAACCTACTGCAGCGTGTATATCAATTGCCACGTCACAGATTCTTGGTGGTAGTAGTAATGGGTGCACATGCTTTGAAAAAACTATCATTCCTTCTATCGTTAAGTCTAGGACTCTAGGTTTGGTGGAATTTTGTTTTTATTTTTTGGTGTAAGCACAGGCGGTACTAGAAACTAGCCGGAAGAGCCCCCTTGGCAAAATGCTTCAACTGACCGGGGGTCAGTGTTATAAAAGACTGAAGACAGCCAGATTTAGGTACTTACCTACCTAAATATCCGTTGTAGGATTTGCTTGACTCCAGTCAGTATTTGCAGCTCTGAAATTGTCCCAAACGTCCTTACCTGGCTAGTAGTTGTTGGATAGGACATTGACCGTTGTTGGCGGTATACCATCTGGGTGGTAGTAGTCCTCAGCATGCTCCAGGACCAGCTTCTCCTCGTCGGGCACACGCTGAAAAGAGATTTCTTTCAGCCATTTCTTCATCCTCATTCCGACGGTATTGCCGTTTTTGTAGTCTGATGGGCTGTACTTAAACCGTTCCTGGAAGTCGGGATGTCCGAGGAAGTATGCGGCCAGTCCTGCCTGTCAACAATGTTACTTACTTAGTCACATCCTAATCAAGACAAGAGATGGAGCCAATGGGACGACATACCACCTGAGGACTGGAATAACTTGTCCCCCATTTCTTGCTCGGGGTTTCGCTTGTGGAAGTGAGGTCATAGCACTCGACTTGGCATGCAGGGGCGTAGATGTCGACCGGGCAGTCTTTGGTACCCGGTGTGCTTTCCCACCAAAGCCTGCCCACCATGTCAGTTCCCCCAACCAAGATGGCATCATTTCTTGGCCCTGCCAAGCACGTTGGCGCCTTGCTCTCGGTTGTCTCTCTTAACATCGCGCAGCTATTTCCTGCTGCCATTACAACCACTATTCCCCGCTTTGAGAAGGCCTCCAGTACCCTTTTGCACCTCTCTTTGTACTCGTCAAAGGTCGGCTTGAATTCATCATAGATGTTCGTCAGATCAAAGCCTATATGTGGTAAGTCCATGTGTCAGTCATAAGAGATGCAGCAAGTAAGATTCATTCTTGGATAAACACGTACCAATTTGAATTGACACAACAGCCTTTCCTGGGGGTATCTCCCCTCGATCAACAACCTCAATAATGTTCTCCAGCGCAGTCACGTATGCTAACGGGATACACCACTGCCACCATCGAGGTTTGCCCGGAATCTTCCTGAATGCGGTCGTTTGTACCTTTTGGAGGTAGAGATTGGCTAAAGGCGCCACGCCCGACTGCGATCCTGCAGCAATAATGGCAATACTCGTCCCATGCCCTTCCGGGTTCATCCCTTCCTCATCCCGGGCTTTGGCATTATCGTCCATGCTATTGTCACAGACCCATTCATCATTTCGCAGAAACCATGGTACATGTAGCTGGCTGGGTGGCACGATCCAGGTCTTTATTGTTCGTTGGTCCGACTTCCACTCCTATTTGAAACTGTGAGTTAATTACTTCATGGTTACTGGGACATTTGGAACCAGATTCACTAAACATACATGAGGATATCTGTTGAGCTGGAACCCGGTGTCTGGAATGACAATCCATATCCCCTTTCCCTTGGATGGGTGACACCTGTATGAATCCCCTTGACCTGGCTTTTCATGGTTCTTAGGTGCCGATATCAGTGACAAGTATGAAGGACATGGAACCAATCCTTTCATTTGCCGGGATGTCGATGTCATTATTGAAATAATTTAAGAAGGATGTTAATTGCTTAAGGTGTTAAACCATGCTCAAGTCAGATTTCACATGGATTTTTGTGATGTTGAGTTGCAGAAAGAGACTGACGTTTGAAAACAGACTTTATGAAGAAATAGAGGCCTGATAATGTGTGAGACTTAAATAATTAGTGATTTAGTTAGGTACCTTGCTAAAGGGGGGGTGCGAATGGGACGTGACACCTGGGAACTCTCTCCCTTGACCAAATCATAGTGTCCCAACATGGAATCTACTGGCAGTCATCCCAACCATCCGCATCTAGGCATCCACCAATTAATCACAAATACCCTCGCAGTACCAGTGCTGTTCGCAAGTCCGGAAAGCCAGTAGGATGCTAACCAACTGGATCGTGAAGCATTTCTTCAAGCATTTAGGTTTATGTGTCACCCCTTACTTCAGATTCCCATACTCCAGTAACTGGAAAGTATGGATTGGTCATAATATCCATCGCCGTTGTTACCTAGTGACCATCATGTGTCTCAGAGACAGATGTTGAAGATCGTTCAATCTTTATCATCTTATTGACTCGGGGGCTGAGCAGTGGGAATCGATGTGTAATGCTGAGGTTATCACCATCAAATGCTAATCATGAACCACTTTGTGGTCCTCATCTGATGATTTCAGGGGCGTGTTTACGGCAGGCAGGGGTGGGTTTGATACCTTAATCTTATTTGTGTGGATCACTGCAGGCACCACTTTGACAATAGCTAGGTATATTTCACCAGGAAGGTGCAACCCTGAATCAGCGCACGTCCAAGCTTTATCCACGTACACAGTATGGTTCATCGGAACCCAAGCCGGCGCTAGGTGGCCAAACCTTTCTTCAGCCTAAACTAGGTACCTTATACACCGTCACCACCTGGCATCGAACCCGCACCTCGTTGCTCATTGATCGGTCTTTGTCGCACAGTCCCAATGCCACTCACTCACTCTACTTTTTGGCACAAGCGCAATGCCCATGACGAATCGCATTTCTATCATCATTTTCATGCAGCCAAGCGCGGGTCCCCTGCTGGGGGGAGCACGTGGCGGAACGTGCCCCTGATCTTTCTCGATGCCGTTCCACCCATCACTCTGCCTGGCAGTCGTGATCATAGTCCTTTCCTGAATCCAGTCCCTTCCCGTCCCTCCCTTCCCGCTCAAGCATTCTGTTTCTCTATTTCTGCCTCTTTTGGATCTTCTCCTCCTGATCCCTAGGTATCGCCCCCGTCCAAAACTTTTAACTCGACCTCAGTTCTTCTGAAAGAGGACCGCCGCCAAGGGGTCAATGTTTCATGCCGACCAGTACCATCATGTCAGAATATGAAGAGATGATGCATCCGTTAACCACCATGCCGCTTTGAACGAAACTAAGACAATCCGACGCAATCCCCAAACGGAATTTGAAGATAAGAAAGGGGCCTACGGAATCATAAGATGGGACACAAGCAGTCGCTGCCAGTGAGCGCATCTCTGTCATACCACTAACATTACCGCAATATTTGCTGTCGTTGATACTTATTTGTACACTCGTGGTCGCTGGCAGTTGCGGGCTACCTTCTACTGTCCCGAGACAGGAAAGACAATTGAGAACCCGCTGGGGGTCTGCCAGCACTGCCAAGCCGCTCACGATATCATCTGGCAGTCCGTCTATGTTTGCCCAAACACGGGCTACCGAATCGAGTTCCTGTCGCGGCGAGCAGGCAAGGAGTGTCCCTCGTGCTTCCAAGTTCATCGCCCTTTCAGCAAGAGGGTCTTCATCTGCCCCGTCACTGGCGCCCAAATAACCCACCCGAGAGAAACCGGCGGCAAGTGCCAAAAGTGTAGGAGGAGTCACGAGGATAACTCGACCCCCTTGGGAAGCCGCGAGGCCGTCATGGCACGAAACGTAGTGCCTACGATAAACGGAGTCCGTGGAATACGGGACTAGGATACAAGGACGGAGATACAATCGAGGTCAGATCCTTCGGCTGTCTTCCACGTCGCTTTCATTTCTTTGTCGGTCGGTTCTCTCTTTCTCACTTTCCTTTTAATGTTTGAACATGCATGTTCTGTCATTTTACACCCAAGTTGCTCACGTACACGCTGAACGCTGAACCCCACCCAAATGTTCAACCTCGCACGTTTTATCTTTGCAAGCAGAGCGCGCTTTAAGGATACCCCAAGAGTCTTTTAAATGGTGTCGATCGGATAAATTTTCTTGTCTTCCTCCAGTAACCTACGTCTATTTCTTCATGCCACTATTTTGTAACCTTCATAATTGCGGTCAATACTTAATACGACCGACAGATGCTACTGTGGAAGGAGGTCGAGAAGTACAAACTCGGGTACCTCTCATCATGACTGGTCTTTCTACAGGCTCTTCCACCACAAATCACGAAATCGATCATAGTTGACGAGGAATTATAAGGGACCTGGGCCTCAAGTTGTAGGAACAAGTGTTTTATTGATGCTACGGTCGCCAGATGCATGTGACTTCTGTCAATGACTAAATACAACGTATCCGTTCGCTAACGGGCCACAATGTCACGTTTGGTGGCTGAAGTTCAATCTATAATACTTTGAGGAATTCTGGGCGAGTCTAGTCAGAGCTCGGCGAGTGAGGATACGATGCGACGCCGGAATTAGCCTATTGCAGTAAGAGTCCACAAAGGGCACACAAACACGGAACATGGCGAAGTTTCCATTATTGATTGCGCTTCCAGAAGCAACATTAGCCATATTTAACCCCCTTTACACCGCGCTACTATATTTATCCGCCATTACCAACATCGATTCAATTCTTTCCCACACAATAGTCCGACTCGATAGTGCTACCCCGGAAAGGAGAGATGCAACTGCAATCGAGAACCTGGTCTGTTCAGGGCCCGCCCGATATTGTCTTCGCCGTTCCATGCTACGGGGACACAACTCAGCAATGGTTCGCGCCAGCCACATGCACCAGGAAGCAAAGACTATTGCTGCCGATGTAGGCCTCGACAGAGACGATGTGCTGCGTCGAAATTGAAGCGAGGACTAAGCTTACGAGTCTGCAACCCACAATCCATGGTTGCGTAGCAAGCAAAGCATGGAGACATCGTAGCCATCCAGCACTCGTTGCATCTTCCCGATCCAACTCTCGGAGCAGTCTTGGTGGCTAAAGGGGCCAGCTATATACATGACTTACAGGCGAGGCCCCTCAATTACTGTGCCGGGCCTGTTTTCTCTCCCTTAATACTAATACGCCAATACGTCTGGTCGGATCGACGAAGGGTAGGCCGGCGATCAGTTTCAACTTCAGCATCTTTGTGGGACTCTGCCAATCTTTACCCATTCCGACAACCACAATGGGACTCTCAATGTTGTTCAAGGGTGTCGTCGTTTGCGCTTTGGGGATTGCCTCGCGGGTTGCTGCAGATGCCAATGATGTGGCAGCCTGCACGAAAAGCGTCCAGGCGAAGCAGGGAGACACATGCGCCACTATCTCTTCAGCGGCTGGCATAACGGTGTCGCAGTTCATCAATTCGAATACCTTCATCACCAGCTGTTCGGAGCTCGTGGTTGGCGGTTCGTACTGCCTTGCAGGAACACAGGCCAGCCTGCCAGGAACTCCAAGCAGCTCGATCCCACCGACCCCATCCCCTTCATCGGGACCCTTGAAGGTCAGCACCGACGGGACTTGTGGAACTGGTGTCACCTGTGCTGGGTCGACCTTCGGGAGCTGCTGCTCCGAGCACGGCTTCTGTGGAAGCACCGCCGACTACTGCGGCACCGGCTGCCAAGCCGGCCTCGGTACGTGCGGCAGTGCATCGTCATCCCCTTCGGCGCCCATCACGACGCCCCCGGCCCCAACCACAACCGTCACCGTCACTTTGACGAGTACCGTCGGTGTCACGCGGACCTCGGTGATAGTGACAACCTCAACTGCGGTCGTAAGCAACACCGTGGCCGCCACCAAGACAAACACTGTTACCCAAACCAGTATTGTCCTGGCGACTAGCACCGTTCTTCAGACTGCCACAGCTGTCGCTACATCTACCCAGACTATCCGAGCCACCGTTACGGTCTTGAGCACTAGCATCGTGACATTGACTACAACAAGTCTGATTCTTGCCACCTCCACAACCACCAGCCTCACTATTCGAACATCGACGGCCACCGTTACCAACACCGCCCTGGTGACCTCGTTTGAGATCGAGACCTTGACCACCATCAAGACAGTGACAATCACAACAGTAGCAACTGTTACGACGACAAGCACGAGGCCGGTAATCACCACTACTGTGGTGTCGAATCCACGCCCAACCCCTTATTTGCCCGGCAGTTTGAGCTCTTGTAAGTGGCCGATCATGAGTACCAGAGCATGATAAAGGGACTGACTTTGGTTTCTCCAACTCAGGCAAATCCTTTGACAAGATTGTAGACACCGATTCTTGTCGGATAATCGCCAGTCGGAATGGCATTACTCTTCTGAATTTGTACGTCGAATGCTTCCAACCCTGGAGCTCTTGTGTACTTAATATCTTCTTGAATGCTAACCTCGTGACCCTGCACAGCTACAAGTGGAATCCCACAGTACGTACCGACACTCCACATTGAACCCATGTAGTACTCCCTACACTACTGTGGTTGCTTAATACTAAGCATGTTTATCAGCTCGATTGCGACGACCTCTGGGTCGGCTACTACATCTGCGTTGGGGTATAACACTAGCAATGTGTTATGGTTAAGACTTGAAGAATGAATCTATTTGGCGAAAAGCATGATGAAGGGTTAGTAAGCATTGGAAATAGTTGGTGAATAAGTAACATGGGCCCTTTCTGCGCAACAGTCTGGAGTCTAGAGCGCTTCAAATGCATATTTAAGTATGGGATATTCATACGATATGAACGAACACACGGAGGCCAAAATAGGGTTCGAAGGCATGGACTTAATGACAGAGTAACGACGTTTGTTGGTGTAAGCATTGTGGTGTTGGGAATTCCAAATTCATCAGGGCTGTGTCTGGGTATCATGAAGTAGGTACGTAACCAACTGGAAATGATACTTATCAGGAACCCCCGTCATCCGACATGCCAACTGTGTAACCACACCTCCAATGCCGTTCAAGTTGACCAACCGGCGAGTAAGTAATGAAATGAACTAATGCAAGACCCTAGCATTGTCATAAGCGTAAATCCAGTGGTTGATCCCAGAGCCCTTACCCGGGTCGCCGAATCCTACTTACCTGATCTTCGTCCTGTCCCATCCCAATCCCCAAAAACACTTCAACATCAAATGCCAAGACTTATACGACCCAGAGCTCTGGATAGATGCACGCTGCCGACAGCTGAAGAAACAGCAAACCCAAAATGGATCAAAACGCGCCCGACCACAGCGAACCCATCATAGCGTACCCTCCTCCCCCGCCCACATTCAACCACCAAGACCCAAAGCCTACCTCAACTAACCCCTCCCCCCATCACAGCTTCGACGGCGGCGTCGAAACGCGCATCGTAACGCACCCCGGCCGGGCCTTCGCCTTCGAAGTGACCTTCAACACGGCGAACCCCATCCTCGTCAAGCTGGCCGGGCAGAAGCCGCCGCTGCACTTCCACCCGTACCAGGCCGAGTACATGGAGGTGCTCGCGGGGCGGCTGATGGTCGAGGTGGACGGGCACGAGCGCGTGCTGCGCCCCGAGGACGGCGAGATGTGCGTCCAGCCGTGGGCGCACCATCGGCTGTATCCGCCCGCGCTGGCGCCGGGGGATAGGGACACCAGGACGGTATTCTTGCTGTCGGGGGACGAGACGCCAGAGGTGTACAAGCTTGATTTGGTGTTTTTCACGAACTGGTATGCGTACCAGGATGAGGTTTTTCTGAGGGGGAAGAGGTTGGATTTGGTGCAGGTTATGAGTGTGAGCCATTGCCTGTGTTGCCCTACGTGCGAGCCGCTTTGAGAAGTGTATGTGTCGCGTGCTAATATGATTTTATTTGCTAGATGTTTGATGCGGGCGCGTCGTACCTGTCTTTGCCGTGGTGGGTGCCCTTTGGGAGGAGCATCTCCAGAGCGCTGGGCATCGCGGTGGGACGGTGGATTGGCGGGCTTCTTGGGTACCAGCCCTTTCATCGCAAGTGGACGCTGGACTGGGAGACGGCCTGCCAGAGGATGGAGACGACCATGTTTCAGAGGCGTTTTGCCGATCGTCGGGCAAAGGAGGACTAGAACTATTGTGTGATTATCAAGGAAGTATTAGCAGGTTGCCCGAGAGTTACTGGTAGTATCTATAGAAGGTGCTGGCCTGGGCCGTCCCTTCGATTCCAGTGCAGAAGGTTAATAGGCCACAATAAACGTCACCAAAGCAACAAGCGAACAATAGTCATATGGGATGCCAGTGTACGACACAGTGCACCACCGCTTCAAATGTTGCGGGTTCAATTCCTTGCGGCGGCATCTTTTATAGCAGTTTCACGCATTATTTAGGGGTCGACAGAAATTTCGCCCGCTATCACGGTCGTGTTCCGACTATGGGGATGTTGGCGGGCTCCGGGGGCTTTGTGAGGGTTCGGGGGCTTATGAGAGTTCGGGGGTTCAAATGACCATCCTTTTTTTTGGGGGAGCGTATGTGGAGTGCTGACCTCAGAGAGATACAGGTTCGTCGTCGTCTCCAGAGGTCTCACCTCCGCCATCATTGATACCGGACTTTCCTCATGCGGGCACATGTCTGACCATCACCAACCATGCAGCCATTCCAGACAGACAGCACCTGTCTCTTTACCTGCTCTATACGCGGTCTTTGTGCCACCATAAGCAGGGCCATACACCCAGATACTTCATATACAGAAACAAAGACCGGCCGCCGCCAGGTACTCATCGTCATGGCCTGCTTAAGCCACTTGACCTACTCGCAACCATGGGCCACCTTATCATTGCAAACATAGCCATGCTGGTAATGGCCCTTGTTTCTGCCGCTGCAGAGCTTCCTGTTGCCAATGCCGGCGCCCTGATCCAGGCGTGCCTATCCCTGCGCAAAACATCTCCTAACACCACTTATGTTCCGTCCGATCAAGGATATGCTGCCCTGAGTACAGAGAACTGGTTAGAATACTGCCTGCCTTGTCAGTCCGTGTCGCTCATCCAGACTGTTGCTAATTCACCACCAGGTCCGCAACTGCGCGCGCCACACCAGCCTGCATTGCGCAGCCAGCCACCGCGGGAGAGCTCCAGAGCATCGTCAAGCTACTTACAAGCAAGGATGTGAAGTTTGCCGTTCGTTCGGGCGGTCATTCTCCGTCACCGGCCCCCTTTGGGGCCAACATCATCGATGGCGTACTCATCGATCTGTCATCTTTGAGCCAAGTTGTTTACGATGCGGCGAGTGGAACCGCCACTGTTGGCGCTGGAAATCGATGGGGAGCCGTCTATGATGCCCTGACGCCACACAACGTCACCGTGGTTGGCGGCCGCGTGGTTGACGTCGGTGCAGGCGGTCTGATCTTGGGTGGTAGGTTAATATCTGCAAGTCGTGATAACCTTTTCCTGGCCTGACCCCTCTCAGGTGGCTTGTCATACCTGTCAGATCTGTATGGCATGGTCTGCGACAACGTAGCCGAGTTCGAGGTAACAACTTCAATCTGTACCGCCTTTGAATTATCAAGATACCCTTTTCAATAGTCGAAGCTGATTTCTCATGAACAGGTCGTGCTTGGAAACGGCTCACTCATAAAGGCAAACCAGAACCAGAACGCAGACCTCCATTGGGCGCTCAAGGGAGGTAGCAGCAACTTTGGTATAAGTTCCTATGGCCGTCTCCTGATCACTATTGCTTCTTTCATAGTCTAACTGAAACAGGCATCGTCACGGCCTTCAAGCTGTATACGTACCCCATGGGGCTAGTATGGGGCGGCCGAAAGTTCTACACGTTCGACAAGCTCCCCCAACTCTTCAACGCCATGCTCGAATACCAGTCCATGCCCAACAAGGACCTCTATGCCAACGTCGACCTGCAAGGCTTCACCACCAACACTACCCAGTGGTTCATTCTCACTCTCGTCTATCTGAAGCCCGAAGCCCACCCCCCTGCCATGGCACCCTTCTACGACATCCCCACGGCCATGGACACGACGCAGATACAGACATACCCCGAGTTCCTAGCCGGTCAACCTGCACCAGATATTCCAAGGTGAGCAAGTGAGCAAGCAAGCTCCTGCGAGACATCCATGAATAAAAGCCCCTGGCTGAGCTTTATCCCAACCAATACCACTACTCCAAAGTTAGGTACTTATCGACCACCTCACAGATGGGACTGGTTCACAACAACCTTCACCCCCACCGCCGCCCTCTACTCCCAAATCACATCCATCGTAACCACTGCCCCAGAGCTCGCAGCCATCAGCTCCCTCACCGCCGGCTCCCTCGCCATCGGCGTCCAGCCCATCTCCGCGAACCTCGTGCTCGCCGGACAGCTACGCGGCGGGAACCCGCTCGGCCTGCAGCCCGTCAACCAGACCTGGCTGGTCCTCGACACAGGCTGGTGGTCTCCGGCCGGCGACGCCGTCGCGCACAACGCCACGGCGGGCCTTATCACCCGCATCGAGCGCGCCTCGACGAAGAGCGGGCAGTATCTGCCCTACATCTTCCAGAACGACGCGAGTTATGACCAGGCGGTGTTGCAGCATTATGGGGAGGCAAATGTGGCGAGGCTTAAGAAGGTGCAGAGGAGGTATGACCCCGGGCTGGTGTTTCAGAGGCTGGTGCCGGGGGGTTGGAAGCTTCTTTGAGCGGTGTGCATGCGTGGTTTCTGTCTGTCCTTATCAGCGTTACATAACGACTGGGTCTGGACTCTGGTGCAGGATATCACACTGCAGTTACCTTCCTTATGCAAGGTGGTAACGGTCGCCTAGGTAGAGTTGGATAGAATCGGAGTTTAACGTCCTTGCCTAAGCGAGCATGTCCCGTGATAAAGCAAAAGAGGACTCTGAAACAAAGGAGTAAAAAGGGGGAAGGATATTGTGCGTGCGGCTTGGGCGCATCTTGGATGCTGTCCCCCTTCCCCATTCCTTTTGGCATCATGTTATCATCAAAGCCGTCAACATTATAATAGTGAAAAGTTTAACAGTAGAATCCAGAACATGCTACAATTGGTATGCGCTATTGACTGCCTATCGACATCATCAGATGATGAACGTCAAGGCCGAGGTATTTCAAGGTTCGTACACGCAAACGGCCTATTTATACAAGGACAATGCCTCATCCTTCACGCCCCCTTCTCAACACCAACAGAATAAAATAAAAAAGAACGCCCGCTTTTTACATGACATGACTTGAATAGACCTAAGCCAGCCATCCGAGTCCCATCATCGAAGTAAACACATCCCACCCATCTCACCCCTTCTTCCCTTCACCCCCCCCCCCCCCCTGGCCAGCCAGACCCGTAGGCAGCAGGCACTTGAATCATACCCGACTCTGCTCAGGCCCATGTTCAGGCCCATGTTCAGGCCCATACTCGCCAAGCGGGATATAGTTGTCCTTCTTGTGCAGGGCTGTCTCCGACTCGGTCTCATTGTAAAACACGCGGGTATCGGTTTTTGGCGCCTGCGACTTCCACGTGCCGAGCGCCGTCCGGTCCACCGTGGCGCCCGTCTTGGTGCCGCGGTTGGACGAATTCCTGCTCCTATACGCCGAGACCGTGCCCCAGACGCGACCGACACCCTGGCGCAGGCCCGGCAGCGAGGCGCCGATCAGCGCCACGGTGGGTTCGACTTGGGAGGGGATCCAGTAGGTGACGCCGTAGTGGTCGAACTGGGGTGGGATGAGGCGGCTGAGTTCGTAGTCGAACCCTGTGATGTCTTTTTGTCAGCGGGTGCTCTCAGTGAAGGAAGGGGGTAGGCAGCCATGTAGGCAAGGTGGTAATTTGATGCAATAACTTACATGTCTTGTCGATCATGTCGTATCGGGCCATCTCCAAGACAAAAACTGCGAGCTTGTACGCTGCGCAGACAGTCGAGCTGTGGTTCGTGTTAGTTCAAGCCCAACAAGGCGGAAAAGGGGGTTCGGAAATTGGGGTGTGAACATACCCAGCACCCATAATCAAGAGCACGGCAACGCCAGCCCGTCGCCCCAAGGGCATCTGCAGCTTGCTGATAGGCCATAACGGGAGGAAGAGCAAAATGGCGTCAAATACCATACTGACGCTGTAGAGCGCGACCGACATGTAGTAGTAATAGAAATCGTCCATGTACAGGTGGCGCTCAATAATGTCCCAGGCTTTGTATAGAGGCCTGCAGATGAAGATGGGCGTGATGGCAAAAACGATCAGATAGATGACTTGGAGGACGAGCAGCCCCTGAACAACAATCTTGAACTTGGAGCCGGGCGTCGAAAACATGCGCTGATAAAAGAGAAGAATCGAGGTTCGAATTGCCATACTCATGGCCGGATATAACCAGGTGCCTCCTATGATGCACTTTTATCTGTGTTAGTAATGTCGCATAGAAGTGACGGACCCAGATGATAATGACAAAGACCAAGACACGACGTCGGCTACAACATACCTAAAGCCAAATCGAATATTCGCCAATCGTGATCTCCCACAGTGGTTTTCCAACTCCCGCATGCAAGTTCGCGTATATGGACATGGTAGACCATCCGAGATACAAGAGCTATCAGCGATCCCCGAGTCAGTAAAGCTCTGATCTCCCCAGCGCTGCTAGCAGCAATACAGCTCCGGTCCCAGGTAGACTCACCAGCGCTGGAATGATGGTCCAGTCATCAAGGCCGTAAGAGCGTGTCATGAATCTCGAATACAAGCGCCAGAGGACGATAAAGGTGGTGACGCCCGCCATGACGCCGACGGCGACGGCGACCGAGTAGACCTTGTGCGTATCATTGATCTGATCCGGCGGCGGCAGCAAAACGTCGAGGGAAGCCATCTCGGCGGTCGACGGGGGTGGCGCACAATGAGCGCCTCGCAGGTGGTCGGTCGGCCGGCGGCAGTGTCTGGTGTTCGTTCGCAGGTCGTGATAGCTGCCTGCTACCGCAACGCAAAGGAACCGGCCTCAAAAAGGAAAAAAAAAAGGATGACAAGATGACCCCAGGGCCAACGGGTAAGACAGATGAGAACCGTTTTCCTCTTCCTTGCCTTCTCTTCCCGCCTCGATTCTTTGCGTCGTGTCAGATCGTCAGTCAGCTTACCGAGACATTGAGTGGTGCTAGACTGCGGCACTTGAACCAGGTGGGTGGGTGGGTGCGAGACCGCTTACCTTAATGTACTGTTTACCTTGGCATGTTCTTTTGGATTTGAGAAATGCAAAAGTACGGGGGGGTTTTGCTCACTTCTCTTCTCCAATAAGCGAATCCTCCCTTCTCAAGTCTCGCAGTCAGTCCCCAACTCCCCGACCATGCACAGGACTTACCCAATGAACATGGGCAGCAAATACTCCTAGGGGGTTAAACTGTCGCCATCACCCTATCATTTTGTGAACGCCGAGAGACTAGCAAAGGAAAACGGTGCGGCACATGTCTCTGGGTTCGGGCATTCAACTCCTCCTCGTTCGTTTTTCTTCACCTCTCCCACTCTCTCGGTTCCCTTCTTTTGCGTCCATTGGGTGTTTCAATATTGGACGAGGGAGCAGCAAGCCCTGGGGGTTGCATGAAAGCTGGGCCTGGGAGCCTGGCTCTGCAGGTGGTGGACGCCTGGACCGCGCCATCTCCACGACGCCGGGTGGCCTCCAGGAAGGTATCCTACTGGCTGCGCATACATTGGGGTATACCAGTGGCGCGCTATATCGTTGCTTTTTAGTTTTACCGACTGGGCTTGCGAGTGAAGGGAAATGAACAAGTAGCAGTCGATAACGGCGTGCATAGAAAATAGTTACAACAGAGCAAATTTTGTGTCCAACAGCATCGTTGTGCTTGTTATCGTTGTGCTTGTTAGACAGACAGAGCCCAGCACTGCGCCACGAGATCGCAGAGTCTGGGTTCTGTCCAGGTCTGCAGGTGTCTGGTCGGCGGTTTTGTCAATCACTGCCCGATAGAGGTGAAGAACGTCAGTCACTGGCCATGTTCAGTGTCCACAGGCTGGTGCAAATCCCCCGCTTCAGCACTGGGCATCGCCTATGGCCCCCGAGACTACCACTTGACGAGATCGAGTCCGGAGTGCTGGGAAGTAAACGTAATTGGTGTAATACCACGTGGGCACCCACTGTCCAAAGGGCCAAAATTGGCAATGATATTCTCTCATCGGACTGGGTCGCACAATGGGCAGGCAGGAGTATGGTTTGTGCGAACAATGGTATTGCGCATTCCGTGCATTCCGTTCATGTTTTCCATGATCAATATCGACTTTGTACCATGCTGAAGGCAGTTTAATGCCTTACATATCTTCATCCATCCCCTAAACATCCTTATTCAGCATGGCGTTCAATGTCAAGAGACGTTAGGTGGGTTAGCGGTGGGGGTCCATCAATCAATCCTACCTAGCGCCAAGATATGCTAGCTGACTCTATCACACCAAAGGACCAAGGGGTGATGGTGTGTGATGGGCCTTTCCCCGCCGGTATGCCTGGATCACGAACCTTAGTACTACCGTTGGTGCAAGCCACCCACATAATGGATGGACGTTGGACAGAAACAAACTGAATTCAGAACACAACTGCCGTGTTGTTCCATGTTTGCGGCTCTCACAGGGCTACAACGTGGCCTGCCATGCTGTGCAACCACACCATTTACTGAATATAACAAAGAATATTTCTGTCTTCCATTTAACCTACCAACTGTCTGTCCCATTCTGTGGCAGGATGCCGAAGTGAGGGTGGGTGGGTGGTAGGTGGTGGGTGGTGATGGTTCGCGAGTGCCTTGACCAAAGTTAAAAACCATAAACCAGCGGGTGGGCAGCTTTCCATCCCGTCGCAAATCTTGAATGGGAAGGAGGTACGGAACGGGTTCCACCTTTTCTGTCCGTCACACCCCGACCAGAACGGAAAGTACAACCCTTCGACCAATCGCATCATTTCATGGTCCCGAGATACGGCCGTGCATTTTGGAGTCGCAGTCTGTGCCTCTGCCCTACAGAATTCCTGGGTCAGGCACACTTCTGGGAGGGTCGGACTGGCAGTGGGGCATCATACTGGGCGGTGCAACCCACCTGACAGGAATCACTCTTTCCATTATTAAGAGCAGGTGCCATCAGAAGGAAAAGGGGAGGTGGGCTGAGTCGAGCGAGACAAAGGTCGGCGGGATTCCGTTGCCCGCCATTCCTTCATCGCGATTCATGTTCTCTCCGCTGGGGCAGCTAAGTTCCTGAAACTCCTGCTCCGTCTTCTCCTTGCCTTTTGTTTGTCACACACTTCTTAATTCAGGCCTCATCGGCGATATCCATTCATCTTCACACCTCTCATCGCAGGTCTTACCTTCGTAAGGTAACTTCCAATCGGATTTAATCAAACATCTCTAGGAGCGAACAAAGCCAATCCTTGAAGAAGTGTGCGGAACATGCCTTGCAAAGATTAAAAAAAAAAAAAAAAAAAAAAAAAAGCTAGAGGATATCGGCGACCATTTCCACCGTTCACTAGCTCGACGCAGCACCGGCTATGAACACCAAAAGCAGAAAGCTCCAGCAGCATGAACCCCCTGAAACCCAGCTAGTTCGGCTACCTACAGGTATGCCCCCGAGGTCCCCAAGGAAGCAACAACCAGGGCAGCGCGCATTCGCCTCTGGAGAAGTAGGTAGGTACCGTGTAAGATGGAGACTCCCATTTCGTACAGATGCCGAAACACGAAGCTGCATTGCATTGCAGTGCTACTATCTAATCTACGCCACTCTCCTACAGCACCTTTGTCTTGTTTATCATGTTTGTTAGCGGCCGCCGATACAACCCCTCTTCCTCGGATGCAATGCTTGGTCTGGACCAAGGCAGAGCAAAGCAAAAAGGAGGAGGTTATAATTGAAGCCATCGACTCCCCTTTTCTTTGTTCGTCGTTGAAAGTGCAGTTCCATCTAAGCCTTTTTATTCCCGTTTATTCAGCCACCACCTCGGTAGCGGACAAGCGAGACGGGCGGCTTGCCCCAAGTCCGTTGACAGTTTTGCCCGTGCGGTGCGCCATCCAGTCCGTGCTTTGTCGGGCCGTGCCGCAATCGCACGTCCATTCATTACGGGCACCGCTACGCTACGCTACGCTACCTAGGTGAACGGATGCCTAGGTTATGATTTGCACTACGAAATAGTGCACAATACGGGGCTGTCTTGCGTGATTTAGTGTTTAGCCCGATCGTGGAGAGACGCTGATCAGTTTGGCGGCGACCCGCTTGCCTTTGAGCGAAAACAGACACGATCATCATCATGGACAAGCAGGCCTTGCGAGTAGAAGGCCTATTGTACGATAGCAACGACCAAAACCGCGGCCACCACGAGATGCACTGAATGGTTAATAATGTAGCTTGATCGACGCACCTGACAGAGTCTATCTACCTATATCCATCGTCGCCATTGATATCCCGTATAGTGATAATATGTGCATTGCATGGCCGCCGAGTCCTGGAATTTGAGGGCTCTTCTCTCACTCCATGACAGGGTCCACGGCTCTTCCAAGATGATCCCGACCCGAGATCATTTTCCCAATACCTTCCCACAAACAGAACCATACATTAAAGTCCATCCGTTCCCTCCCGCATAAAATAGAAATGAATCAATCCAAACCGCCCAGTGTCGTGTACACAAGTAACAAATCCACATATATCATCGCATCTCATCCTCCATCCATCAAGGTGATACATGCTGCCCCTGGGCAAACACATACTCCACAAACAGTCCGGCGGCAATCGCATTACCAGCAAGCCAAAACCCATTAGAGAACCACCACCAACAACTCGACGTGCTGTTCAAGTCAACCTGCACGATCATCAGGGCCAACGACGCAGTCGCGCCACCAGCAGCGAGGATATAAAACCCCACCCCCATGCCGCTCAACCATCCGCACGCAACCAACAAGCCCGCCATGGCAGCCAACAAAACAGACAATGCCGCCTTGGTCCGCCCTTGGAACAAGACCGCCAGGCTCTTAATGTCCGCCTTGATATCATCCTTGAGATCTTGATGCGCGTAGATGGTGTCGTAGATCATGACCCACAGGGTGCTGGCCAGGTACAGACACAAGGTCGGCCAGTCGACGTGCGAGCTGCTGCTGCTGCTCCTCTCTCCCGCCGCCGCCGTCGTCCACGTCGTCGTGTACGGCGCGCGCCCGGCGGCCATGGACCCCATGATGATACCCCACGAGAGGGATAAGCCTAGCACGAGCTGGGGAAAGTACGTGTGCCGCTTGGCATAGGGGTAGTAGAGAAACGAGGCGATGCCGGGGAGGGCGTACAGAGCCGCGTACGGGGAACCGCCGAGCCACGGCACAAAGGCCAGACACAGGGCGGCGCCGGCGCCCTGGCTCAGGGCAAAGAGGGCAGCGGCCAAGGGGGTGATGGCCTTGCGGGGGATGGGGCGGTTGCGGGTGCGCTCGACCAGGGCGTCGAGCGGGGCATCGACCAGGTCGTTCCAGGCGTGGACCGTGTTGGAGAGGAAGAAGCTGCCGACCAGCAGCAGGAGGGCGGCCTGGAGGAGGCAGACCGGCCCCTTGTGGTCCACGATGCCGGCGTGGAGGAGGCCGAAGAGGTGCGGGAAGAAGATGAGGATGACGGCAGCTGGCGGGCTCAGACGTGCCAGCTGGACGAAGGGGAGCCACGACGATGGCAGACGGCCAAGCCACCCTGCGGCAGAGTTACCACCGTACTGGCGGGCTAGCGAGGCGTCGGGAGGTGGGTCGGTTATGTGGGATCCCTTGCTCGCATGAGTCCGGATGATGACAGCGTGAGAGTGAGACATGGTTGTGGCGGTCGAGTCTGAGAGCACCTGAGGCTGGTGAGACGAGGTTGTATTGGGGAAGATGGCGAGCTGGGGGGCATGATGGTAATTAAGAGGGTAAGATATAGGAGTTAGTCGTCTTTGTCTGCTTCGGTCTGGTCTTGGCTGGTGTTGGGCATGTGCGGGCGGGCATGTGTGTTGGAAGTGTGAATGAACAGACGGAGATCGGGGCGGCCGCCCAAACAGGTGGCACAAAGCGGCCAAGTTTAGTAGTGCATGTACGCCTCTCTCGAAGAGATAAAAAGACGAGCACTTCCCTGCCACTTCTGCGGTAGTCCTGCGTAATAAGGCACTGTGTAGAATGTCATGTGTGGGTAGGGATTTGGGGCATCGTTTGTGTGATACCGTGTCCTTGATGCGGATACACACTGCACTACTACATTACCTCCTAAGACCACTGAGCCTATTGAAGGTGGCGCTGACGCATGTGGTGTAGCTGACGAGATAGAATCTTGGATCTCGCATGGCCGGGATTTTCGGAAAGCAGCTGGCACGCGGTCTCATTATTATCATTCCATGTTACTGTGTACCTAGGTATGGGTGGTGGACTCGACTCACCTCACTGTGGACCGATACGCGCAGCGCACGTTGTCCCATGTGGTGGGGAAGGAAATGTGCGACACCACCCACCCACATTATTAGTCTGGGCCTGTACTCTGTGTGGTACGAAGTAGGTAGGTCGGTCCTGTCGGGCCAACGACCACGTTTTTGATGCAACAGCGCAGCATCTCCGCGAGTGCCTGCGTCTGCGTGTGGTCCGCCGAGTTCCGAATCGAAGCTCTTGCTTGCCGGCTGCCGTCAGTCGCTGTGGATGGCAACGAGCGCGGCGACCAAGAGATCAATTGATATCAATCCATCTCTCTTTTTTTTTTTTTTGTGTTGCGGTAGCAAATTAATCGACTGCCAAAATGCCTCAGCCGTAGCTGCCCTGGTAGAGGTGTAAGAGCATGGGTCTTTCTCCCCGAACCACCAAGCCACCTTGGACCTTCCCTAGCAATACACCCTCATTTCTCTAGCATGCGGTCGCGCATACCGCGCGTCCCCAAAACTTCTTGCCGCACTTACTGTGTATATTTTTCCAATTTCAACTAGCATGTGATGAGATAATAAAAAAAATCGTAGAGTACTGTGTAGAATACACTACCCCATGCGCGCTCTCTATTTATTGAGCAAAAGACCCTTGCGTTCTTGCGCAATGGCGACCTTGTCGAGCTGTTTGTTGTCTCCAAGTGCTGTCGCTGTCAATAGCCTGGAAGGTGGGTACTGGAAGTATCCGTATCGTGGGACGACGCGCAGCACCACGTTTCCTCACCACCAAAATCCCCCGCGGTAGGTACAGTGCAGATCCGTTGCAGGAACGACGCTGCAATTATGGCAGGCAGCGCGCAGCGCATGCCATGGAACGCTAGCACGGAAACCCCTACAGTCCATACATACATACAGGATACCTACCTAAAAGCCGGCCACCAAGGGGTAAAGCCGTCGATTCAGCGATTCAGTCTGGTTGCTGCTTGGAGAAGTTGCGCAATGGTGAATTGTTCAATCCTCGTAAACGAAATCCCTAAATCCTCCGGTCATGCCGGCCCCTTACCAGACGAAACAGTTTGCAGTTGCAGCTCCATGTGGCATTGTGTGTTCCGTTCGGAGTTCGGTGTCGACGGGAGAACTGCGCCTGTGCCTGCTAATTTGCGGGGATGGGTTGGAGGAGCTGCATCCCATCCATGTTGGGTTGGGGAATGGGGGAATGCCAGATGCCCAGAGCTTGGGCCATGTGGAATGTGAGCGATGTGGGGTGGTTTCTCATTGATCAACCCGACTCTCACAGTCCGTCTCACCTCGCTCAGTTACACAGTACACGACAGCTTTCTTCTGGAAGATCCTCCTCCTTCACCATGCCCATCGTCTCGCCCCCAACGAGCCGCAACCGCCTCTTTCTTGCTTCCATCTATCAAATGCAACTTTCCCGGGCAGGAGTAGGGTATTTTATTGCACGGAATATTCCACCCAATGCAGCCATCCATGCGATGCGATGCGATGCGATGCGATGCGATGTGGTGAAAGTCGAAACCCAATGACGATCAAAACAAGTACAAAGAATCCAGCATTTCGAAGTACACTAACACACTGCTTATGGCGCAAATAACCATTTTTCTTATCTCGATCATGTCGAGGACACAGGGAACATGACAATGTGGCCATGCCCATGTCCCAGTCACCATTGGCCTCTTGCCGAATGCCCACCTTCCTGTCGACATGGGGGTTGACTCCGTGGCGACAAAAAGAAATAAGCGAGCAAGCAAAGCCCGATAAGATTATTACCTGCATTCCGTACAGGAGAAGACAGCCGAGGGCGGGCATGTCTCTCCCCATCTTTACCAATGATCCCAGCTCCTCTTTCCCCCCTTTTCGCTCTGGGTCCTTTTCGCTCTGGGTGGCCAATTTCAAGGACAGCCGGCCACCCATTCACACCCACTCCGGTATGCTCGATTACCACTTTCTCGGTATGCACTATGCACTAACAGGCCCTGAGTAGTGGAGGACCGCAGTTGGCATTGGATTTACCCAACATCCTCGTGGAGCCCCTGACAGCCACGAATATCTGCGGTGTTTGTAATCCCCCTCTTGCTGCACAGCGCACACACAATCCTGTCCCGCCGCACACTAGTCTAGACCAGTGCCTTGACTAGACCCAATTCACCTCTCACATCTGGCTGCATGTTTGGCGCAGAGCTAGTGCTGAACTGGTGCCGCCTGAATGTTGTATTGGATGTCGTCAAGTACCAGACTATCGAGGGTTCTGCATACACGGCAACAGTGGCAATTGATATCAGAGCTGATATACAGCAGGTATCAGTATACAGAATACACCTCAGCTGCCTACCAAGCGCCCATCTACCGAGTACTCGTCACGCCCACACGTGTATAGGAACTGGCTGATTACATATCTACGGTAGCCCTGTCATGCCATGCGACAACCAGGCCAAGCCTACTCTTGGTATGGTGGCCGGCCACGTGCCTGCAGCTATGAGGCCCAGCATCATCCCAGAACATCTAAGAAACATCCCAGCACCAGCAGTAACAAACCCTAGTCCTCCGTAGCATCCCTGGATGGCCGTGTGTTGATCGACGCTTGAAAAGACAAAAGAAATAAGCTTGAAGAACCATACGGCAGGTCAGTCACACTGCATATACATATACCATTTGCAGTACCTTGATATTTGTGCCGGCCTTCTGCTGCAGCTTCCATCTCCTCTGAGGCACGGCGCATACGCTCTCTTTTTTTTTACCCTCTTTTTACCCTCTTTTTACCCTCTTCTTACACTCCTTCAATCCTTTTTTGTCACACCATCACCAGCCCAAAAGCAGGCCGCATACCGATCATGGGTCTCGCGTCTTTGGCCCTTGTTGGCCAGTTTGTAGCCCTCGCACTGGTCGGACAGACGTCTGCTCTCACCTTGAACCGCCCACGCGCGGTTGGCGCTCCTGAGCAGCTTACAGCTCTTGTTGATGCCCTCCCCATAGAGCCTGATGAAGCCACAACACTAGAGAGCTCTCTGGTGCAAGACTCGGATTTGGTAGCTTTTGCTCAGGGCAAGTCAGTCGTCAGTACCACCATCGCCAGCCTGGCTTGTGGTGCCATCAAACTCGCTCTGGGAGGTTCCCTGGTCAGCCTCTCGCCCGTAAACAAGACTGCCATTACCGTCAACTGGTTCGTATCTCTCTTATATGCATACAGAAACAGAACTAATTGCTAACCTCGCGGGACAAATCAGGTCTCAAGCGTGCCAAACAGAGCCCCAGTGTGCGGTCCAGCCAGTTTCAGCACTACAAGTCTCCATCGCCCTCTTGATCGTTAATTTTTTCAATGTGCCCTTCGCCGTGCGCAGCGGAGGTCACTCGCCCAACCCTGGTTTTGCCAACGTCGCTCAGGGCGGCATTCTGATTGACCTCCAAAAGTTCAAGGAGATCATCGTCAGCAAGGACAAGAAGAGTGTAAAGGTTGGCCCCGGCTTGCGGTGGGGAGAGGTCCAAGCCGCACTTGATCCATACGGTGTGAGCGTCATCGGAGGCCGCATCCCGGCTGTCGGTGTCGGTGGTCTCATGCTTGGAGGTGGCCTTCATCACTTCTCCAACGAGTACGGCCTCGCAGCCGACAACGTCAAGAGTTTCGAGATTGTCCTCGCGAGCGGTGTCATCACGACAGCCAGCGCCCAGCAGAACTCCGACCTCTTCTGGGCCCTCAAGGGCGGTGGTCCCAACTTTGGTAAGCACATACGAGCCCCTTATAAGTCAGAAGTCTTGTCATCTCAACATTTCTAATCACGAATAATAGGGATTGTAACCACCTATGAGCTCTATACCGTCCCCGTTACTGCGATCTGGCTCGAAGTCCGGATTTTCCCCAACGACCAAGCTCTCACCCTTATCGATGCCTTGGCCATTTACCAAAACTCTGTGACTGATGTCAAGTGCACCGCCGCGTTCGTTGTGGGCACTGATGTTACCACGCTTGGACTGATCTATTCGGGTCCCCTAACAAAGGAGCCGGCTTGTTTCGCCCCCTTCAAGCAGATCACGGGCTATCAGTCCGCCCTTGGCCCAGGAAACAGCACCATGAACATCTTGACACAGGCACTGGGCTCAACCTTCAACAATGACCCTGCTCGGCAAGTCATCTCTCGCTATACTTGATACCCAACAGCCACTGAATATTTATGCTAATTCTCTTACCCCTGACAGCCATGACTACCGCGCCGTCTCTACCAAGATTGATGCGCAGATGTACAAGGACGTATACACCTTCTGGGCGGCCAAGGCCGCTGCTCTGCGCGTTAAGACGGGCGCCGGCATGACCTTTGCCATTCAACCCATCCAGGCCAGTCTCGCCGCGGCCAGCAAGGCTAAGGGTGGAAACCCCACCGGAATCCCCGCCGTGAACCACCAGTGGTGGACGACCGTTGTCGACTGGCAAAAGGCCAGCGACGACGCCGAGGTCCTGGGCGTGCCCATCGCCACGACCGAAAAGTGGAAGGCTCTAGCCAAGGCCAAGAAGCTTGACCTCGACTTTACATACATGAATGACGCGTCGCGGGACCAGAACCCCATCGGGTCGTACGGAGATGCTAATATCAAGAAGCTAAAGACTATTTCCAAGAAGTACGATCCTCAGCAGATCTTCCAGAACCTGCAGAACGATGGGTTTCTGTTGAAGAAGGTTTAAGTGTTTGAGGCAATCGTCAGATTTTCTTATGGTCCAGCAATACAATAAAGTGAGATAATGGGAAAGCATGTACATATGGGTTGATATTCGATTTTGAGATATAAAATAACAATGCTTGTATATACAATAACAAGAACATTTGAGTGATGATGATATTATTGTTGTGCGAAGTGGCATGCGAACTACGATTTCACAATGATATTCGGATAAGCTCGAGCTGACGCTTGGGATCTAGGGAACATAGTACTGTCCCAAATTCGACTCGTAAAGATTATCACCAATCGGCAATTTGAGGAGCAACAGGGGTTACTTCACGAAATCACAGTCGTGTTGTTTTGCCCAATACAGAGCTCTAACTTGCTCAATGACGACTTCTATCAATAGAATTCTCTAGCCGGGCGGTTGCCCAGCTGAAGGTACATGTATCTAACCAAGCAAGGTAAAGCGTACACCGAACATGCAGCATGCCGGCGCGGGGGGTCCTGGTTCTCTTTCTCTCTCCTGTCTGTCTCGTGGTCTGGTGTACAGAACAATCTCGTTCGACACGATGTTACTGTTCCAGCGCAGAGAACGCATGAAGGAACGAACACCCTTATCGAATGGGTACTGGATAGACATCTCGACTGATATAGATTGAACCTTGAAGTCCGGCGGCCAGATCCCCAGCTTCCCCAACGGAGTAGGGAAGTTCGGGCGTGTGAACAAACAGGGTGGAACGATTACCCCGGCGGCATGAACGCCATCTAGTCTAGTCTCTATATGGACTCTGGTAACAAGCATTACCAATCCTTACAAGAGCAGCCATGTCCAAACAAGCATCAAACAGACCCATCGAGAACATGCAGGCAGTCAGGGGTAAGCAAATTACAAAGCTAACGAGTTTGGAAAGGCGTCAAGGAGGAAACTCAAATAAACAAGACATCATTATCTTCTAGATTAGAACTGGACATCTCCCTTCTAGGAAACCAAAAGGGGTTCGTTCGTTTTGAGTAGTGTTTCTCCAGCTTGTCGTCTTATTCTCACCTACTCAGAGATTTGGTCCTCCAGTCATCATATCCACCCCTTGTTGATTCTCCGTTCTAGTAAGGTATTATCTTTCGTTTGTACCCAAATTGTTTCCATCCCCTGCCTACATCACCATCTGGAAGACCCACGATGTTTTCCCCTGATTCTCTCCTTTGATGAGTTGTTTGTATCATATTTCAGTCTACAAGTATTACCCCTGAATATTATAGCAAGGAACTCACCGTGAAATTGTGACATATTCAGCGTAGAAAATCAATCACTGACACTGAATTATTTACCCTTTCCTAGAAATGTACGCAGTACAACTCACGATAAAGGTTGAATTAGACTTAGGTAACGAAGACAGGTTATAATAACTCTAACCTGGATTGGCTCGTAATGGTGGCAAACCAGTTGGTTAGACGTGCAAGCAATATCATAAGTGCCCGTCAAAACCGGTATTGTATGTACGTTGCACAGCATATGAACTTCAGCACGCCGTGAACGAACATCATTTTGCTCTTTACTCATGCGTTTAAACTTTCACATCAAAGCTTCCATTTTGAAATCAGGTTCCATTCTTCAAACAGGGATATCAATAATATATGCGCAAGATACCTATCCAGCTACTAAGTTCAAATTCAACAAGACCTCGTCCCTTCCATTGCCCACCCACCAACTCTTTGGAACATTACCAGCAGGCAGTCATATCATCATATTACTCGTGACCTCTTGTCTCCACCAAATAAGTAACCACCACACTGCCGGTCCTTAGCCAACCTTGACACATCACTCACTCACTCACTCACTGCAGAGCCTTGCGAACATAAACCTCCAGCCCCTGCTGAACAACAAAGAACGACGCATGTGCCTTGAGCGGCCTCTCGGGATGCACCAGCTCAAAGCGATAGTCGCGCAGCAGCCTCGGCACCACCTTGTTGATCTCCAGCAGCGCAAGGTTGCGTCCAATGCAGAGATGACTCCCGCCGCCAAACTGTTATTGAGCAATCAGCATCGTCAGCAAAGCGCAAGTGGACCATCAATGTTAAAAGCATTTACTCACCTGAAACATATACCTCTCCATCTTCCTCGCCCTCTCCTCATCCTCCAGCCAGCGCTCCGGCCGAAACACATCAGCATCCTGTCCAAAGATCTCCCGATCCCGATGCAGCACCCACCCATTGACCGCGATGCTCGTCCCGCCGGGGAAGAAATGGCCGTCCAGCTCGGCGCCCTCGGGCGGCGCGAAGCGCGTGATGTTGAGCCCGACGGCCGGGCGGACGCGCATGGCCTCCTTCAGACACGCCTGGGTGTAGGCCAGGTTCTGGGACTCGGTCCACGAGATGTTGCCGTCGGAGGGCACCTCGCCGTTGGCGACGGCCTCCTCAATCTCGCGCACGAGGGACTGGTAGGCGTGTGGGGCGGCGAGGATGTGCCAGAAGAAGGACTGCATTGTTGAGGCGGTCGAGTCGGAGCCAGCGAAGCTAGGGAAAGAAGGGAGGTCAGTAAACATTTTTCTCTCGTCAAAGACGTGTGCTAGTGATGGGGTGGTGGGTGTGTGCTCACATAGCACCGTGGGCAACGGCAAATACATCGCCCTGTCCGAAGCGCTCAGGGTCCTTGAGGTGTCCCTGTATCAAACTGGCCATCAAGTCCTGCCGTCCGTCTCCCGTCCTCAACAGGCCCGCGCTGTCCTTGTCGAACGGCTGGCGCCTCGACATCTCCTCGAGCGCCATCCGTGTGATGAGCGCGTTCTTCGTGCTCATGCCGGGTATGATCTGCCTGAGCGGGTTCCGTCTCAGCAGGTAGTCGAGCTCGGGCACCTGGCCGACGAGCCCGTTGTAGGTCTGCGAGTTGTCGATGGTCTTGATGGCGTTGTCCACATCCCGGCCCTGGGCGAGGAAGCCAAAGCTCCGGCTAAAGGCCACCTCGCCGAGGACGTCAAAGGCAAAGTAGTGTAGGTAGTCGCCCAGGTTGAACACGCCGGCGTTGGCACTGATGTGCTCCTCCATCTTACGAGCCAGCAGCTCGATGGTGTCGTTGATGAAGGGGCTCAGCTGCTGCATGGCGGCCATGCTGTAGGGCACGTTGGAGACGCGCTTCTTTTGCGCATGGACATCCTCGCGGGTCTCGGTGAAGATGTCTGGGTTCTCTGGTGGTGGGAAGACGCCGTAAAAGGGTGTCTTGAAGAAGCGCTTGCCAGCGCTCAGCAGGGCTCGGGCGGCCTCGGGGGACGACAACGACACCTCATTGGGGGCGATGCGTACAACGGGGCCATATTTGCGATGTAGTTCGATGTGATCGAGATGTGTGTTGCCCTTGGCCACCGAGTACACCTTCCATAGTCGGGAGAACGATGCAAAAAAGGGGCCGGGGTATTTGCGAAGTGGTGAAGCATAGCGCTTGTAGACAGCACGCAAGAAAAAGGTCGAGACGAGGACGAGCAACCAGTGGGATATAAAGAAGGCGACGGCAGTGCCGATAAGAGTCCGGGTCGCTGACACCTTGACTCCTTCGGCCTTGAGGGTGACGGCCATCTCGTTTAGATGGTAATACTGAATGTAATGGTACTCTCTAGGGGTGTTGAACCGTCAGAGAAAGGCCTCTCAGTTGAGGGTGATCATTGGCTGAACCGACAACTAACAACTGTTGAAGTTGCTGGTCCGGTGGCTGCTGCTTTTTATCAGATTGGGATACAAAGACGACGAGATCTGGGTATCTACCCAAGGGAGTGGTTTACCGGCGGTATGGGCACCCGAAGGGTCTCGCACACGGTTATAAGGAAGCTTCATTCCGAGCTTCTGTGCTGCCAGACACACTCTACTGTGATAGAAGATCATCTGCCGAAAGCCACAAAGCTATAGCCCCCTCATGGTCCCTCGCGGTGCCAAGACCCGGGTTGTTGACAAGTCTGGCCTCTGGGGGCCAGCACATCTGGTCCATCAACTTCCATTGGTCATCGATGGGGTTCGCGACCTCGCAAGGGGGGATCTGAGAGCACCAAAGAAACGCCCACATCGACCAACCTGGGCAGCGATCGCATTCACCGATCATGGGGCGGCATCTCGGACGTAGAAATAGTGGCCGTCTTTAGCTAGCTAGGGGGTCCAGTCTCATTCCAGCTACTCTGTTGGTTGGCCTGGCGGGCTGGGCTGGGGCGGGCTAGGCACAAAGAGAAGAGGGGCATCAAACATCCTGGCTTTTTTCAGGCCTCGACCGCCACATTCTGATCATACAGAGAGCTTCAAGATAGCTCAAGACAGCTTTGGAGGAAAAGCCAGAGAGCCGCTAGTCCGGTCTCGCACACTTGCGTCACAAAAATCTGTATTCTGATTGACTGGGGGTACATACAGCATGAAAGCTCGGGCCGGCCGTTGCATCCATCCAGAGCCATGATCCGATGCGGGAAGGGAAGGGAAAAACAGATGAAGTGATGCATGATGCTGTGTGTTCGCATGATCGTCGGAGAGTTTTTTCCTCAGTCATCGAGTGGCCAGCGAGCCCGGTTCGAGCCAGGGTTCCGAGCTTCCGATGCGGAGAGAGGATTACGAGAAGATGACCCAGACTTGAAGAGGGAGGCAAAACAACCATGTCTTGGGCGTCGTGCGACGTTCACGATCTTCGGCAGTTGGTTTGGGTGCCATGAGCAAGCCCTCCAAGCGCTTCTAAACAGGCTGATGATGAAGATGGAAAGAGCTAAGAGTGCCTACTGGTTGTGGGGTAAAGTGAGCTACTGCAGGCGCTACTGCAAAAGTAACCATCGTCTGATGCGGGGTGTGGGTCGGGACCGAGCTTCTTTCCTTGTTCGTCCCTTCCACCTGACGAACAAACATCCGACCTCAGCCGAGATCCATCTTCGGCCCCGACGTCAACTGAAGTTGTTGTGAAAATAAGGGTGAAGGAAATATCAATGGTATTCTCCAATTTCAATTTTAAAAGGAACAGATATATTTCTGACCAGAAACCACCATGGCTGATCGGGTCCGGAAACTTAAGTCTGGTGTGTGAACACTGAAAGCAGCCAAGCCTGCCACAGTAACGTGGTGCTTCAGGGGTAATATCACCTCTACTAGGTCCCGACCGGCCGGATCTCTTCTACCGCAAAGTGTCGTGAGTTATTTTTGAACAAAGCTCCGAACATTACCGGAGTAGTAATCATGAGTAATTGGGCGTGCTACATAATGTAATACACATGTCATGCAGGTCGATGTGTTTTTGAAAAAACCGGGGAAAGAACAGACAACGTACCAAAGTGAAACGAACATACTGCTGTTGTGATAAATGAGTGAGATCGGAAATACAGAGAACCACGGAATCGGAATACTGCAACTGTTTAAATATCTACAAATGAGGTCAACCCGGGATTGCTTAGAGAACATAAGGTAAAAGTCTATGTTTGTTGATAATGAAGTCAGCAACACAAAATGGAAATGGAAAAGGGCAAACCAGTAACCGGTGCTACAAGACAGACCGATGCAAGGAGCAGCTTGTAGTCCTCATATAAGCTGTGATAAATTTGAAAAGCCATTAGTTGAGAAAGGTGATCATTTATGACTTCTTGCTTATGAAACCCCATAAATAGGTGGCAGAGAAACACACGGCCTCAGTATCTGTCAACATGCATATATTTAAGCAAACAGTTGCGGCCAACGAGATAACGAGACCCTAGCAACTTTGGTAGTCAGCCATTAACACCTTGCGAATTCACATTCATAGACTGTAGATATTTCTCAAACCCTCCACGACCCTGCATCCCGATAGACATCCTTGTATACCTAGTCTCATCGCTCTGCATGATCATCGACATTTACACACAGACACACCTCGTCACCAAGAGATTCCATGGACATGGCCCACAACCACACAAGTAGGTAGGAAGGTAAATAAATATCGCATATCGCACTATATTCTAGGTGAGGTAGGTATGTAGGTAGTATGTAGGTAATAAGTAGTTCTTGCCTGTTTTTATCTCCCACGGGACGCCATAAAACGCCAACAATGATGATGCAAGCCTTGTTCAACTGGGACAGAAATAAACAAAAATACATAATAATAAAGAAAAAAGGTTTGGGAATCGTGTCAGATCACGGCCAGTCAGTACTCAATCAAGCCAGGAATGCACATTAAACGTCGACAGCCTTCTTCGCCGCCGCCTTCTGCTTCTTCAACTTTGCTTTCCGCTCCGCAATATCCCTGTCGAGCTTGTCATCGTTGCTCTCGGGCACGGGGACAGCCGCCGCCTTTGTCTTCTTGGACTTCTTCTTTGGCCGGTCCTCCTCCTTGGGCGTCTCGGCCTCGGCCTCAGGCGCTGCCTCGATAGCCTCAGGCTCGGCATCCAGCGACTTGCGCTTCTTGCCAATGTTGGCCTTCTCTGTCTTGGCGTGCTTGCCGGGGAGCGCGCTTGCCGGCTCCTTGCCGTCGGGCACCACCTGTGCCTCATCCAGCCACAACTCGTCCGTCTGGTATATGGGGAGAGCCGCCGTCTCGGGGCCCTTGATGTAGAAGTTGCGCACATTGCTCCACTTTTGCGGCACGAAGCGGCCGACCAGCTCGGTGATGATCTTGTTGACGTTCTCGGCAAGCTTGTCAGCCTCCCAGCTCGCGTAACCGCACTTGACAGCGGTGTTTGTTGTGGGGCTCAGCTACAATGGTGTTAGTTTATGCGCTCGTTTTCGCGGACAGTGTAAAGAGACTGCAGGATTGGGACAGGGGCCCAGGAGCTTCAAGAGTACATACCGAAACGAGAGCAGCGCCAATGGCCTTCTGGATCTCGGAAACAATCTCGGGCAGCGGCCGTGCGTTGACATTCTCGGTAGGGTCGCGCTTCTGCTTCATGCCCTTGGGCTTGGCGATCCTCTTTCCGTCGACCTTATCCCTCTTGGCCATCAATACGACCGGGATGGGGCGCTTGACGGTGGTCTTGAAGAAAGTCTTTCCGAGGGCGCCGGGAAGACGGTTAATTATCCTGTCGTCGGCAAGGAAGATCTCGTGCTCGTTGTAAAGCTTGCGCTGGGCCTCAAAGGCCTTGAACTTGGCCTTGAGATGTGTGATGTCGATGACGCGAGTGATGCGCGACCGGAGCTCCTCGGGAAAGTCCTCCGAGGCAATCATGTTCTTGTAGGCGCGCTGGGGGTCGGCTGTGATGAGGCAGATGGTCGACTCGCTGTCCGCATTGAGCGGGTGCGGGAGGACGATCTTGCCGGGCTGGAGGCGGTGCGTGTCATGGATGTGGCGTTTTGTGGTCAGCGTTAGCCAGATGGGCGTCTCAGCAATCGTGGACTCCTCGTCGGCGAGCAGGTTCTGCTTTCCCGAGGGACGCGGCTCGGCGGCGGCCTTCTTGATGTGGGCGAGGAGGGCCTTGGAGGCTTTCAGGGTCTAAAGAGAGTCAGCGCGGGCCTTGCAATTGCCATTGCAGCGTCTACGCACCTGGTCGGGGTTGACAGGCGACACAGAGGCCTCAGACGCCTTGGCGACGGCGGTGGTGGTGGATTTGGACATATTTGCTGGTTTGCGCGACGGTATCAATGGCAGCAAACACTTTTCTTGAAGATATCGAAGTGGGGTGGAGAGACCTTGGCTGCACTGCTCTGTTTTTTTTCTGAGCCCAAAAATTCCTGGACTCCGGCCTTCTGGTTTTTCCACTTCGTCCCGATAAGGAGAAACCAGAAAACCTAAAACTTTATCGGCCAGGATAGGCTTATCGATAAGCCTTGTCGGTAATGTGGGGCTGAGTGGTGTTTCAGGGGGCTGAACTATATGTGCCGCCTTAATTGATTGGTTGATTGGATGGCGGCCGGCTGCAGCTGCCGAGCCAGATCGCTGGGATTCGATCGCCACTTCAACATTACGACACACCCCCAAGACAACCGTCATAGTTTTCTCATCAATACATATCACAAGGGAGTGGACCCATGTATCATTGCAAGCAGACTGATTTGTATTTCTGCCATGATAGACTACTTATCTACCTGGGTATTCTGCACCAAGCCATACAATATTATTGGTCCCTTCCAATATCCGTTCCTCGTCAAACCGATACCCCCTCGTTTTTAATCATCCGACCAAGCAGCGCCCGACCTCCCTACTATACGCTGCTATCAAACCCTCAACCGCCCGTGGGGAGCATCTCCAACCGAAAGCCGCCCGTGGGCTAACCGGTAACGAATAAGCCGGCCTGAGTGGCCCTTAAAGATGAGTATATACCATCAAACAGTATGTTGAACAGACAGGTGAGAAAAAATGACGCCCTGCGCTATGCAAACTCCCAAAGCACGCAGGTGTACGGGTTGCAGATGGGGACTTCCTCTCTGTTCTTGAAAACATGTGACAAAGAAATGGAAAAAGGGTATGTGAACTTTTTAACCCCAGGCACAAACAGACTCCGTTCCTCCAGTCAATCGCTTGTTGCTACCTTGTCTCGTAAGGCTTGGTAAAAATGACGATTGCTATAAAAAAAGCATACAAGAATATCAAGTCGTTCGTTCGTTCTTTCTTTCTTTCTTTCACCATGGCCCGCCACGATCAAGGAGTGCGAGGCCGCTTCCAGTAGTATTGCTGTATGAGGGTTAGTAACAACAAGTGGCACTGCGGGGGTGGTATCAGGTCGGGCTTACCTTGTGCTGCTTTCTGCAGTTTCTCAAACTGGGTTTTCGCAGGCCATCTGTTACGGCCAGGCGGCGGTGCTCGTCCGTATCCTCCTCAGGGACGTAGTAGTACTCGCTCTCGAGAGGCTTGCCGGCAGCGTCTTTGCCCTGTCGTGTGATGATACCAACACAGGGCGTGGACTCTATCAAGTTACGCAGCTGCTCTTTCGCCAAATCCTTCTTCTCCTCCGCAGGGAGATTGTTCATGATGGTGGACAGAGGAGTCGACGACAAGCGTGAGAAGGCGAGCTGGTTGATGACATGATTCGAGATGGCTGCTGTCTCCTCCGGCTTCAACGGAGCCACAACAACTGGCGGCGCGGCAACGGCGACAGCCTTGGGAGTGGTGTTTGTCGAGCTGGGGCTGGATGAATGAAGAGGCTCAAGCGGAGGACCAAACAGAGAAACAGCAGTCGGGGCACCGAGAGGAATGCGCTGCCTCTTTGGCGACAGTGTGGAGAAGGAAGCAAACCGATTCGACAGATTGGCGCCGAAGGGACCGAACGAGTGCACAACAGGGTCGTTCTCCTCGTCGGGATCATTTTCGCCATCCGAACCAGGGTCGCTCAAGTCGCTCGAGAAGCTGTCGTTGACCTGGGTCATGAAGCTGGCCTCAGGATTGGGTGCATCAGTCAGCTTGGGCAGTTCCTGCTCGTCGGCACTGGTGTCTTCGTATATCTGGACAGCGGCGCCAACATCACTACCGCTCGGCATTAAGTCCTCCTCAAGGTTCGCGTTCGAGGTTGACGTATTGGCGGGCGTGGGGGATTCTGGACTGGCGATTCGGGTGTGACGTCTGATAGGACTGGCGATGTGAGAGTTGGCATCGCCGCGTCTCATCCTCGGCTGAGGAGACTCGTCCCAAGAAGACTCGACATCACTCAGATGGGCCAGCGCATCACGGTCCTTATCGCGTCTCGGCCATTGCACAAGCACTCTCGCCTCGTGTACATCAATCATAAGCTCGGCACCCTCCGTCTCGGACGTGAATTTGTCTCCCTTCATCAGCTCCCACGTCTGGCCCTGGCAGTGCAGCTTCAATCCGTTCCAACCGGTGCAGAAGATCTCGACCTGATTGGGGTCGAACGGGTCGGTGGCGGGAATATATCGTGCCTCGACGTGGACTCTGCTGATCAGGCGATTTGCCGAGAGCTGGTAGTGTGTCGAGTTGCTCGACCGGCCCATCAGAAGCTTCTCCCCATTCTCGTTCAGCTCTACAGAACGGACATCGGAAAGGGGGGCGCGCTCTGGAACGGTTGATAGCGGCCGACGCAAGACGTGCCGTGCACCACCAACGTGTGGGGGACTGGACGAGAGAATGCCGGTACTTGAGGTCGCAACAGGTGTGGGATACCTAAGGAAAGCCTGCGAAATAGCCTGGCGTTTTGCAGGCCGAGGCAGACCTGGAGAGGAAGAAAGGGGCTCAAAAGCAGGAAGCAATGACGGAGCTGGCCGCTTGAGGCTTGGCGTAGATGTTGAGGGGAGCGAAGGCTCCTGGGCCGCCGCCTTGACTGGTGAAGAAGAATCCATTACAATATGCCGTTATTATTCCGCCTTCATGACAATTAGCACAGTACGGAGCCTCGGCGAGGTCGAGGAGGCTTTGTGCAAGCTCGACGTAGTCGGGTGTGGTGGGTGGTGATGTCGAGGGATGTGGTGCCTCCCCGCGGTCACGTCCACGTCGCGTCGGCTGTGCGGTCTTTTCGCCCCTGCCGAATCCGTCCAGCAATCACCTCAGGCTTTCGAGAAGTCAGTTAGGCAGCCTGCATGAACCCCCTGAGCCAGTATTCGATGCAAAAGGCGGAGGTCGAAAAAAAAGAGCAGACAGAACAAAGCAGCAAGAGCACAATGCACTTGACGCAACAGTCAAAAATGTTTCTGGTGGTCGTTTTTGGTTTTGGAATTTGCAGACATGGCCTGGTGGGAAGAGGCCCGGAGGAGCGTGCAGGGTGGGGATTTGAGCATTTAAGAGATGCACCTCGCGGCCGCGGCCGTGTCAGTGGGACCTTGTAGGACGCGATTTTGCTGAGAGCCTAGCCTGTGGTCGCGTCTGGCGTTCCGGCGTATATGCCTGCTAGCTCGCGTCACTGCCTGGCCCATTGCGAGCCAGTCCATGCCCCGAGATCGTGGACCACTCAGCGGCTCCCGCACCCACTCACCGCCCTTGCACAGCGCTTGAGAACCATTTAACGCGCGCTGTGCACAGGATTGGATGCTGTATAAAAGCCAGCCACTATGACGTCCCCTTGTAAGACCATGCATACTGGACGAAAATGCAGCCTTCGTTTTCTCGAGTCTTCAATGTTCTTGGTTTCATAGTAAACGTATGGTCCCTGGAAGCTTATGGGCTGCCCATTACGTACGGCTAATGCAGGTCAGCGCAAGAATCTTCACTTTTCGCGTACAGGTGGACATGCTCGACCAGCCTCTTTAAAAACGGCAACCCCGCCAGTAGTGCAAGTGCAAGCAAATGGGCGCGTTTTTTCGAGTTGTGCCGCTGCAGGAACCCCACTGCCGCTGCCCCTACGACCGAACACCTAATCCAAAGGATGGAAAGGCAAGCTTGGATCCTGATGAACGCGCCCAGGGAGCCCAGGTCGGTACGTGACCTCCTAATTAGCGGTAGCCGCCCTGAACTTACAATCTCCTTAACTCCATCAGAATCCCTGTGTAGCAGGACGCGTCTCTGATTTAAAAAGGAGTCTCGTCTGCCCACCCCATCGGTGCGCTTGTTCTAGCTTGGGAGCTCCCCACCTGGATAGACTAACATATGTATTTCGTATGCACTGAATGCAGCACCTCGAATCTCCATGGGATAGGGGTCGCACGCATACCTGTCGTGGACTCGTGGTTGCAAACTCACCACCATGGCTGGGATGCCCCGTTGATAGTGCCCGAGTCGTGCACCCAATCTCCCTCCGCCGGCTCGATTGTTGCCCGGCCAGGACATCAAAACTTTTTCCGTTTGGCGCGAGGTTGGGGTTGATGCTCTCTCCACTCTAAGTCTACGGGTGGAGGTCGCGCTTTAGACCATTCAAGTTCCAACCTATGACGGAGACGAGGAGGAGCTTTTTTAAGATCGCGGCACTGGTTGGTTGAGACGACCGGGTTTGTGCCAAAGCTTTAGGCTCAACTAGCAGCGGGACCCAAGACGACATAGCTGGGTCTGTCCTTGACGGCTTTCGGATAGCGAAGAAACTCCCAAATGACGAGCAACAAAAGAAGTTAATTGGATTTCGTCTTCGCACACGAAGCCGATTATCGTACATGCAGTAGGACTCAGGAACGCATCGATACATAACTGAGGGCCAACAAGCGAGGGAGAGAGTTGCATCTCGCTGTCGGAAATCAGCAGACCACTCCTGTATCCGTCACCAACCGATGGAGTGTCGATCTTCTGGGGGTCAGAAGAAAATAACACCACGACAGAAGAGCTCAGAATAGACATGAATGCAATGTGCAATATGTTACAAACCGCTGCTCACCTACACACACGCATGCTACTTCTGTACAGTAACGCCCTTGCCCTTGAGGAATCAACCCAAACAATCTGTTCCTCGGTAACCCAAAAGCCAATACGACAGAAAGCCAAAAGAAAATTCATATTTGTTGTAGACCCAAAGAAAACCCAAGAAGAAAAAAAAAAAAAAAAAGCTGCTGAAAAGCACCCTCCGGCTTATTTACAGATCACCATCGCCTAGCGTCGCCGGTCGACTAGCCTTCTTGCCCCCCAGCTTCAACGGGCCAAAGAACTCTGCAAACGTCTCATTCAGCAGCTTCTCCTCCAGCCTCATGTGCTCGCCCGGCGCGGTCCGGAACTGGAGCCCGCCCTTGCGGTCCAGCTCGCGCAGCCCGATCCAGTCCTCCGAGTACATCTTGCGCGCGCGCAGCGGCGTGACCTCGGTCCCGTTCACCTCCTCGAACCAGGCCGTCTCCTTGGGCACGACCGTCGTGTCGTCCTCAAACATGTACAGCACCAGATTCTCCAGCTTCACAATGTTCTCCTTGTACTTCTCCTTCTTGAACGCGCGCTCGTTGTTGATATCCGCCAAGAAGTTGGAGTACTCGAGGTACTTGTCGTACTGGGCCGGGTCGCGGTAGTACTGGGCGGGCACGAGGCGGCTCTGCGCGAGGCTGCTCCAGGCGTTGCCGCGCAGCAGCGCCATGGCGCCCTTGCAGACCCAGTCGGACGCGCCGCACTCCCTAAAGGCGCTGATGCCGTTGTGCTGGGAGCCGAACGTGACGAGGCTGCGCACGGGCGGGCTGTTGCAGCGCTCGACGTAGCCGCGCAGGAACTGGCCCCCCTGGCTGAAGCCGAGGGCGTCGATGGCGGGGGCGGTGGAGAGGATGGGGTGCGCCGCGATGTCGGCGCAGGCTTTGGCGATCTGCTCCGTCACGTTGCCGAAGAAGGTGGCCGACTGGTCGCGGGATGCTGTATCGTCCATGCGGATGAAGTAGACGAGGGTGCCCGGGTTGACGGCTTCGGCGAGCGCGCCGACCTCGTGCAGGCCCTCAGCTGCGTAGTTGTCGCCCAGACCTGTTTGAGATAGGGGTGTTAGTCGATTTATGATGGGTGTTATAGGCTTCATAGGAAGGAAGGATATAGGTGGGCTATATACCATGCCAGATGACGAGTGGCAGTGGGGTGTCGTCATCGTCGTCGGCTAGGGACTTTTGGTTCTGGTTGATGGGGTTGGCGAGGGCCGCTGTGATGAGCGAGCCGGCAGTGAAGAGCAGCTTAAGCTGGTTACGGATCGCCATTTTAACGATTTGTCGTGCAACGATCGATGCGTATTGTACTTCGCAGAGAGAAGCGAGTTGGGTCAGCTGGAATCTGTTGGAGGGATCATCGAATGTCCAGAAGGGTGCCTGCCTAGTGGCGATCCAAGCGTTCAGCAACCGCCGAGGTACCTGCTTTGGTACTTGGCGATTGGGCGCTTGGCGCTCGAGCGCGGGCAATTGTGGGGAGCTCTCTCCAGAACCCCATCGCTTCCCATTGGATAGAACCGAGACACGCAAAGCATCGCGCCATGGGCATCATGCACCAGCCCATTCATGAACTCCTTCGAATTCTTGTCAATCTCCATTTCTACTTCGCATCAGGCACATTTACGCGCTTCTGACAGATGCAAATTTCCCAGGATTCACGAATGGTCACATAAGAAATGATGTCTAGAATTTCCCCACGCTGGGCCTCTGCTCTCCTGACCTGCGACCTTTAACAAACTGTTCGGAATTTTGGAAGGAATCTGCAGCTATTGCAAGGGGGAAGTCAATATTACTCCTTCGATGCTTTCCCAGCTTTGTTTTGTTGGAAAAGCTGATACCCAGTATGGCCATGTTGCCTAAAGATCTGCATTTCCAGTTCATGCTTCTCCCTCGGCTCAGTTGCCGGTCTCATTACTGGAGTGGTTCATCCTGTCTCGAGGCCTGTGGTCGACCTCTAACCCCTAATCAACACGAGCTTTACCGCCGAGGCGGTGACATCCAAGTGGATCGACAGTCTAGGCAACATGTGGTAGTGTGTGTGAACAACTGGCAAAGCATGAGGATTGAGTAGGGGATTGTTTGTTTCGCGATGCCAACATCTCTTTTACCCCTGTTAGTTGTCCAGGCAGCAGAGGCCCCACACCTGTGTCTGCCTGGCCAAAGTGGATGGAGTTGGATCTGAACCCCTGTCTTGGCATCGTGATTCTTTGGACTTAAAAGACAAGATATCTCGACGATGATGAGTATGGATTAGCCAGAGCATCTCTGAGTTCGACAATCCAGTCACATATAAGTCATCATCCTCGAGTTCAAATCTCCTCTCAATCGAGCCCCATCTCCACCACTTACACATTTGGACTCCTTTCTCCTCTTTCTTCCCTTTTCTTCAACTTCGTTCGCACCATGATCAAAGTGGACAACATCAACGATGGGGACGAGGTCTTTCAGAGATGCGTCCTAGTTACCGGCAGGCTTCAAGATGAGGAGAGCAACGATCATGTCGTGGTCGAGACCCTGAACGAGACAGGCGAGACCATCTTTCCTAAGCAGCAATGGCCCATGTGCCAGGGCTATTTCAAGGCCCTCGTCATGCTCTCGCCCGGCCAAAACAGTATTGTCTTCAAGAAGAGCAGCATCATCTCCAATTCGGGCCAGGCTCTCCAGATCCAACTCCGCTACACTCCTCCTCTCCAGAACCCCCCCTCCATCTGGCCATTCTGGTGGCCAAGGACTCGCCGCTCCTGATGGATTGCCCGCCTGCCAAGTTCGGCGCCCTTTCTAATGCGCACTCTGGCCTCGAGGCAGCCATTGCAAAGTTCCGCATGACGGCCTACATGTGGCAGGCTCTCACTGCTGAAGACCTCTGGGCTAAAGGCCTTGGCCGCCGCTCGTTCCGCCTCGAAGAGGAGTGGGCCCTCGATACTGTCAGTGCTTTCTTTGCAACCGATAAAATACCAAAGATGCGGTCAACCGCCAAGATCCATCTCGTCCGCACCACCAAGACAGTCGACGAGCTGCGCGACGCCCAGATCGCGCAGCAGAACCCCTCAGGCAGCCGTAGGGACGAGCTGCACGAGATCTTCACCCAGGCCCTCAAGGCCCACGGCAGCCCCTTCCTCACCGAGGCCAAGCCCGTCGTTGCCGGCCTCATCCTTGACTCGCACTTCGACGTCGAGAAAAAGATGATCCTCGGCCACGCTGCCCTGGGCGCCCACCACGCCAACGGCCTTTCCCTAGGCATCTTCGGCAGCCACCTGACTTATGCCTGGCCGCGCTTCCTCGAGGAAGTAAGCGCCTGCCTCACGGACCTGGCCAAGCCCGGTGACACCGTCGGCAACGACAACAATGAGTGCGCGTCCATGTGGGAGGCGTGCGCCGTCGGACAGGGCGCCTTCCTCCATGAGGTCGGCCACGCCTTCTCGGCCCCGCACACGTCGGGCATCATGCAGCGCGGCTACTCGCCCGACTGGCCAAAGTGCTTTCTCGCCGAGACGGCCTACTGCGCCCGTGCTGCCACCGAGGGCGTCTCGCCCGTCACACGGGACACACGAAACAACTGCGTCTGGGACATGCGCGATGCCCTCCGCTTCCACGGCTTGCCCCACTTCCGCCACCCCGGCGACGCCTTCCTCCCCACCACCGGCATCGACGCCCTCCTCCAAGACGACGAAGACTTTATGCGCCTGCGCGTCCTTTGCGCGGCAGGCATCACTCATGCCTTCTTCAACGACAAACCCCTGCCCACCACCACCACCGCCTGCACCACCACCGACGCCAAGAACGTCACCCCCTCGCTATCCACCCCAGCAACCTCCCTCTCCTACACCATCGACGAGCTGGAAGCCCTCTTCCCCACCAACCAGCCCCTCAACCTCGAGCTCCTCGCCCTCAACGGCCGCCACCGCGTCATTGACATCTGGCAGTTCTTCTCCAACAAGTCGTACGTGCGCATCCCCGGCACCACCATTCGGTTGCGCAAGTCCGCCGTCGAGAGCAACAGCATGCACGAATCGGCCGATGACTGGCAGTGGACCGTTATGCTCAAGAAGCGCTCCCGCAAGGGCACACTCGTAGCGGCGAGCAAGATTGACGTGCGCGTCGGCTGCGCGTTCGACGGCGCCATCGTCCACTACAAGGACGGCACCCAGGTGCCGTGCGGCCCGCGCGGCAAGCGCGGCGAGCCGGACCCGGACATGGGCGGACACCAGGCCAAGAAGATCGCCCTCGGCCGCGGCGTGGATGTTGTCAAGGTGGCGGTGAATAGGAGCGGGTCGTGGGATCTGGGCGGGATGAGGCTGTGGTTGTCGAATGGGAGGGCGATTGGGGCGTTGAATAAGAGTGAGGGGGGCGAGATTGAGAGTTTAGGTAAGTGTGCCGGACCGGCCCCTTTGGTCCTTGGAGAGATAATGGTGGAGAGAGATTTGGCTGACGTGGTTGACTTCATAGTCCCGGATGTGAACGAGAGAATCGTAGGGTTCTTTGGCACCAGCGCCAATTGGGGCATGTGCAAGAAGTTTGGCATCTTGACGGCGCCCAAGAACGTGGAGTTGCCTGATTCTGTATATGACATGGAGGAGCTACAGAACATTCCTAAGGGTAGGGCGCATAAGCGGGTGAAGAGGTCGCATCACAAGGTATGTTGCTTATCTATCTAACTGGTCATGTCTTGTGTCACAAATACGGTGCTAACAATGATGAATAGGACGAGGAATCTGACCATACCGAGGACGAAGACACGGAGACCTCGGAAGATGAGGATAATGGCTACGATCATGACTCTGACCTTGAGACTGATGGGGACGAGTAGGCGCTGTTTTACTGTTTCTGGTTGTGTTGGATTTCAAGCCCTTGTTTTGTCTATGTTGGATACCTATCTTAGATTGTTTTTTTTTTTTTTCTCTTTAGCTTTCGCAGTCGTCATGTTTCTTATTACCACTTCTTTGCCTTCCGTGATACCTCACGTGGGATACTCATGTAAATCACAGTTGTGATCCTCATACCCACCTATGCATGGCATCATTTTGGCAACGCCCTAAAGCTGTCTTGCCCCTTTTCAAAGTGGGGCAGAATAGGGGACCACCCTCAAGTCAATATCGGGTCTAGCTCACAGGCAGACATGGGTCTTATGGGTAAGGTGAGACATTTGTGTAATCGCATGATGAACGCTAAGCCTTCTAAGCATTTCTCTTTATGACAGGTGTATTGCCGATCCCGAGCGATTTTGCTGCAAGATATTGAGCTGCATCCGCTGAGATCGGTGATCCCAAAAGAGTGATCATAATCCATAATGGGACAAATCAACAATGGTGGGTCGACTTTTAGGTTAGCAAGCCAACATTTGTTGACATTCGGCCCCCTGCCAAGACCCATTGCCAAGCCACAACAGGCAGCAGGAATAAAAATTGTAGAATAGGGCTGACATCCGTCAGCAAAAGCGCACTTATCAGTAATTATCCGGAATGAGCAACTAGCTAAGCTGTGTCTGTAATTAAAACGATGAGTGATGGGCTGAGTGATTGTGTAACAGAGAGGGTAAAAAGGTACATGTAACGTAGCAGTATGGAGATGTCCATGGAAGGGGGTTTTGATGTTTAAATATCAACATTATGTAGCCCCTGATATTCTGTTCTTTCCATCTCCCCAACCGTTCACCTCTGGCGTTGTTCTTTTATTGGCAACAGTTCTTTCTCTTCTTTAGTCACTCGGTCCTCATTCAATCCCTATCTGTCAACATGTTTATCCAGTCAGTCGTCTGGGCAACCCTGGCGTCAGGGGCGTTTGCCCATGTCGCTTTTTGGGTGCCAGGCATGTACTGTCGTGGGGGCAATAACTCGGCCGTGGACGACGCCAACACCAACCTGGTCGTCAACCCTCTCTATGAGCTCCCCCACAACAAGTGGTGGATGCAGGCCGACAGGGGTTGCGACGTAGTGCCGCCCCAGAACGGCGAGTCTCTGGCCCTCCCAGCTGGAGGGTCTTTCACTGGCGAGATGGCTGAGAATAGAGGGAAAACGACTCTCTCGTTCAACGGCCAATTTACCACCGAGTGGACGGATGGAAACAACCATCCCGAAGACTGGCATGGCCCCGTTCAATCCGATGGCTCCTATGGCTGCATTGTCGAAGATGGCGCCCTGCACACGCATAGCCAACAGACGGCGACCGGCACCGCTTTTGCTATCTCGTATAACTCCGACATCAAGGACGTGACCATGGAGAATCTGGTCGTATTTTCAGTACTGGCAAACACCCCATGGAAGCGAGTATCAACCTACGACGTTCCCGCCGACCTGCCACCATGCCCGCCGGGAGGATGCTATTGTGCCTGGCTATGGGTTCCTGACGGATGCGGACAGCCAAACATGTGAGAACAATGACACACTCTGGTGTCATATGGACAGGCTAACAGTTTCATCAGGTATATGCAGAACTTCAAGTGCCACGTCACCGGCAGCACCTCGAACAAGGTGGTAGCCAAGGCCAAGCCCCCTGTCTACTGCGCCGACAACCCAGCCAACTGCGTCAAGGGCCCCAAGCAGATGATTGCCTGGCACCAGCAGGAGGGCAACAACGTCTTCCCGCCCAACGACGTCACGCCCCCCTACAACGAGAAGATGGGCTTCCTCCCTGGTGCGCAAAACGACATCTTCGAGGATCCCACGTCAACAATAGCCCCTTCAACCCCCAGCACCAGCACCACATCATCTGCCACACCCACAGTCACGCCACCAGCAAACACCAAGCTCGGCTGCTACACCGACTCCCCAGACGCCCGTGTCCTCCCCACACAAGTCACCGTCTCCAACGGTCTCACCCCAGAGAAGTGCGTCTCCGCCTGCGCAGCCCAAGGCTTCTCCTACGCCGGCGTCGAGTACATGTCCGAGTGCTGGTGCGGCTCGACCACCCCTTCTTCCACCCTTAAGGCCGACGATTCCACCTGCAGCCTGCAGTGCACAGGCTCATCCACCGAGACCTGCGGCGGCGCATACCTCATCGACGTCTACAGGACGAGAAGTCCGGTCTGGACCACGGCCGGCTGCTACTTTGATGCCGTCTCGCCTCGTCTGCTGCCCGACCAGAAGCAAGTGTCTGGCGACATGACTGTTGCAAAGTGTCTCGACGCGTGCAGTGAATATGCGTTTGCGGGAGTCGAGTTTGCGACTCAGTGCTTCTGTGGACCAAGCGTGGATGGCGGTGTCAAGGCGAGTGATTCGGATTGTAATATGCCCTGTGCTGGGGATGCGTCGGTGACGTGTGGTGGAGGGAATAGAATTAATGTGTACAGTAGCGCTTAGTAGCATTTTGCTGTACTTTTTATATCACTGTAGACACTCAGATGTTATAACTAGGGGTTTCTATAGCAGTAGCTGCTTCCATACAGAATGCAGCTACAAAGAACTGGTTCAAAGGCAAATGTCTTGATCAGAATTGGATATCGTCAAGTTCCAAATCAAACACCCCGTGTAAATACAGTTCTCCTCATTACAACCCTGATGACGATTCTTCACCACGGGCAGCCAAAACAAGGCGCGCCAGAGAGTAACTTCCTTAGGCATTCAAGCAACCAACAGCCTGAGCTGACCAACACTCACAACCATCAACAAAGTCCCTTTTACGTAAATAACACCAGCCCTGAGATCTGATAAGCCCGAATAATTCCCAAACTAACAGCATTACAGCGAAAAGTAGTATTAGATCTGTGTAACGCTGGCTGCGGCCGTTTAATTGGGTACCCAATCAGCTCGCAATAGCACTAACCCAAGAGCCACCAACACGCATGCAATATTGGTGCACGACAGCAGCAGCGTTTTCAAGCTTCACCAGACTGTAATCCTTTCTTTATTCAGCCTACATAAGGTAGTAGCTGCGAATCAACATCACGTCAGCTTATACAGATACCATGGGCGCATCTAGATCTAGAGACAGGTAGCCTTGGCGTAACCGGCACCCTCGGTCACGCATTAGCGGTGTAACATGATCAGTAACAAAAGTCTCCCCAAGAAAGGTAGGTATAAAGCCAGCATACAACACCCTCTGTCTGTACTCCCAGCTGAGCCTCAGTCACAAACACTTTGCAGCTAAACCAAAAGGAGACAGTAAACATGAAAGCCAACCTCCTCACCGCCATCCTTCCCCTCCTCTTACTTGCCGGTAGTTCCGGCGCTTCAAGCAAGCCCAAGACCCCCAAAGCCCCTGGTCTCACCTACCTCTACCAACTCAACATCACAGGCGGCGCAGGCGTCGACGTTGGGGTCGGTCCGCGAGGCGACCGCTTCGTCGTCCCCATCGCCAGCGGTTCTTTCTTAGGGCCCAGACTCAATGGTATGTATGGTGTGTGTGACGTGATCCTTTGCAAGATGAAATTTCTTTTCTTGGCACTGGTCCGTCTTATATCAAACCGACCGAGTCGAAACCACTAACACTGAAAACCAAAACAAGGCACCGTCCTGCCCTTCGGCGGCGACTGGGCCTTGATCGACAACAAGGGCGTCGTAGTCGCAGACGTCCGCCAAACGTTTGCGACCGACGACGGAGCGTATATCCAGGTCTACGAGACGGGTTCTTCTCAACCTGACGGCACCTCATTTGTCCGCCTGACCTTTGAAACTGGCAGTCCAAAGTATTACTGGCTCAACAGCGTCGTCGCTATTGGCATCTTGCGGCTGGTGACCAATAGTTCGCTTTCTATTGATGCCTGGCAGGTGAGTTTGTTTCGATTCCTAATGCCCGCTGACGAGCCGGGGACAATGACACCGGGTTGACTCAATTGGGCAGATGACAGCTCCATAAATCGACGAAATGATGTGCCAGTACGTGCGTCCGGGTGTGGAAGTTGGGCACCTGTGTCTCACATTCAGGTGGGGGTTAAAAGGGGGAGCGGTGATATGAGTGAAACGCAGATTTGAGGGTTAACTCATGCTACTAATAAATCAAAATATTGCTACTCAGCGCGGAAAATCATCCTCAACTATTGGATGAATTATGACGTTTTCAAAAGTTGAATGCTTCGCGGTGAAAGGACGATAGCGTTAAAATGATCTAATACTAATGGTGTTGGCCTTTAGTCTAGAATGGAATGGTTGGTGAACTCTCGAAAAGTGATACGGACTGGAACATTGGCACAGAAAAGAATCAAAGTAAAGCCGTTGACTGAGAGTAGGAAAAAATTGAATGTTGGAAACCGAAGAGGATAGCAGATATTGCAAAATTTTGATTGGGCTGATGGACCTTGCCTCTGCAACTGACAGAAGACCATGCAACAGAGTAGCGTTCGGGTACACGAGAGGATCTTGGGAAAAACCGGCTCGAGACCGGATGTGGGAGGCAGCAGATATATCACAAAATGAAACAATGCGTGTAGAGTAGAATGCCGCATTCGGAATTCCACGGATTGTGTCAGAATCTCCCGAAGGTTGGTTCCGGGCTGGAACGGGAAATTAAATGCCATGAGGATTGTTGAGAACCTACCGAACGTTTGCTCGGTTTCCGAGAGAAAAAGGACCGAATAATAATAATAATAAAAAGGATTAAAGCAAACACACACCTTGTTTTTAACTACTCATTAGTGGGCGAATGGTTGCGTCTCTGCGATCAGACCCAAATCCGCTGAGACTCATCTTCAAATACACTAGCCCGCTAAGGTTGATTCATGCAATCGAACCCCTTTGAGGACGTATGTGATCATCCATGTTGCTGGCAAGTGACACCAAGATTGGGAAGTGCGGAATGGTGCACTCTCTGAGTCTATTCCCCCGTAGCGCGATCGGTTACACCAATGTCCGATGCGGAGCTGACTACCTAACTTGTACCGTATCGGCATATAAAGCAGCATACACAATCTTGTCCTTCAAGCTCAAAGGTCTAGACTAGAGGTTTCAATGTTTAGCTGCGGGAAATATCATAGGAAGGTGACCCAAGACGGGATGGCAACGGACGCGCATTGCTTAAAACACGACGTTGCTCTAGCTTTCGCAAGGGTGTAAGTGTTGTATTGTGTGGAGAGTTGTATGGCTGTGCCTCAATTTGAGAAATGAGGTTAGGATATGTGCGGGTATATTTCGACAGGCTTGCTGTCTGCGACGAATGGGCAAGATGGACATGTGATGCCAATACCAATGTGCGGTACGAGAGGTGTCACTGGCTTGATCTGCGTATCATCTCTAACATGACACCATCGCTGTCTGAATAAGTTGGGGGTTTCTGTGGACTTAGGGGGGCTCTGTTCAATGGCAACGTTCAGAGTCGACTATGGAGGGGGTGATGCATCAGCAGTTGAGTCGGTGAATGGTGGGATTATGCGTCGAGTTCTTTGGTTGGGGGCCGGCTCGTGGCCGTCTCTGGGCCGTCTCTGCTGTGGGGTCGGGCCTCAACGGCGCAGCTGAGATGCAGTTTTAAACATGCTTTTTAAATCATGATACACTGTGCCGTGATTTGCTTCCTTCATCTTTCTGGTTGGGGAAGGGTAGTGTGGTGGTGCCATACCGACGTATCAACTGGAGGCCTACTGTCTCCCATCTGATCGACGAATTGACTGGAGGAGCAGGGGCATCGTGACAGTGCATACGCAGATCCGCATCGTCCCGAGTTCCCGGGGTTCGAGCTTGTTTAGATATTGCATCCATGCCGAGCCCAGTGTCACGATATGCCATGATATTATGCCCAGGGCTCGCCTTGATCTTCGTAGTTGACGAAGGTTTCCCGCTCGATCTTCCAGTGGATCTTAAAGCTTTTCCCCATGATCTTCCAAGCATGCTCATTGCTGTAATTCTGAGCGCTTGCCCAAACGACTGCACTGGTAGCGGATGTTTATACACTATTACGGCAGCCCATAGCAGCTAAGACATCTGAACTATGACAGGCTCTACAGCTATACATGGCGGCACGGCACCATTGGCAGCCCTCACTACCATATTCACGCCACCATGTCCCACATCATGGATCCTCACGACGACGAAGCTACCCTCCCAATATCCGCCATTCCCAACAACAGGTCCCTCGTCGTGTGATCCGCCTTCATGGGACAAAAACATTGAGGGAAAGGGCTTTCAGTTTTACTCGCCGGCCATCTGCCCCCAGGGGTTTTCCGTTGGTCAGAACTGTGGCTTGACAACAACAAAGACATCCGAGGGATTTCCAGCAGTCGCACCTGGAGAGACAGTGGTTTATTGCGTGCCCTCTGGGTTAACGTGCACGACAGACGTCACCGATTTCCGTGGCGGGGTCTGGGGATTTTCGCGCGACGAGGAGAGAGATGGTGCTACCGTTACTGTCGGGCCGGCTTTGCAGATCCGATGGGTGGATAGTGATCTGAGCAGGCTCGAAACACACCCGTTAACCCCAGGTCAAAAAGTGATGGGACAGACAAACAGAACCAAGCCAACAGTGTCGTCAACAACAAGCAAGTTCCAGACGCTCCGCACCGATACACCGCCCCCTTCCATGACCATGATGCCTGGCAGAAGGAAGAGCCTGGCAGTTGCGAGCGCCACGGACAGTGATCATCCCAGTGATGAGCCCTCTTTATCAGCGACGGCAACAGAAATAACAGATAGCCTGGGCATACCACAAGAAACAGTGACATTGACGGAGGATCCCGGGCAGAGAGTCACAACCAGCAGCGGTACAGCAGCAAGCGGAACAACAGCAAGCGGGGCAGAAGCCAGCGCAACATCAGCAAAAGGGACCGATGCCGGCGGCGGTGCCAGTGGAGAGGCCTTAAGAAACGGCGGTATGCTCGACCGGGGCACGAGTGTCCTTCTCATTGTGCTGCTAAGCGTACTCATCGGAATAGCATTTTGGATTGTGGTATTTGTGCTCATCAGGCGATACAGGGCGGGGAGACTGAAAGGATGGTATGCACCGGCCATGTGCTTTGGTGGCCAGAGAAGAGGGCTTCGAAACCGTATCTTTGGGCGTAGAGTCTATTCCTCTAGCTCGGAGAACATGCTTGCGTATGACGCCAATGATATTGCAGGCGCGGAGTTGGGTGGTCGAGAAGTTCCATCGGAGCTCGGACCGGGGTCTCTGCGCGGCACGACAGCAAACCCTGCGGAGCTCGAGGGCCGGGGCATGGGGGATCCGTCGTTAAGATGGAGCTGGCTATCACACATGTCGCGCATCCTCAAGGCGCAGCGCCTTGGCCGCCAAAGAGCGAGTCAGGCGGGCTCTGGTGGTTCCAGAGGGTCAGCGGGAGCGAGGAGGACACTGACAATTCGAGAGTCGTTTGGGGAGAAGGAAAACGATCCTGGCGCGGTGCTGGCTCGGCCTATGGTACGGTCGCCGGCAAGACCGAGGTCAACAGCAACGGCAGCAACGGCAGCAACGACGATCAGATCTTCAACACTGTCAAGCTCGGGAACGGCTCAACTAAACAAGCCACTCCCCATCGTCTCAACCCCCACCGACCCAGCTTCAGGGCTGACCCCCCGAGGAGTTTATTGCGGGATACATTCGGCCTCATCTCGAACAGGGCGGCTAGGTCGAGTGCGCATGCCGGGAGTGGCGCAAGCTCGACGCCTACTATCCCTGAAAATCCAGACTGAGAAGAGGAGGTCCGCTGGGAAGGGTAGAATGGGCCATGGGGCTTGTGGAACACACCACCCAGAATGCTGTAATTTTAATCTGATTTCAAGTACCTCCTCGGGGTCTTTGAACCCTTGAGCTTTTCTGTGTAACATGATTTCTGGATGGCGCAATCGAGAGGCATGCATAATGACTGATGTTAATATTTCGTGCTTTGAATCTCGTCATCGACGTGTCCTGCTCTTTCCCATCCTGTAAACGCGGCAAGTTGTTGGGAAGGGAGTACTCCGTACCTAGCGTGCAATGAGCTGGAGGAAATATGATTGGTTGATGAAGCTCCCCCTAGCTCTCTGTATCCCACCTGGTGCACGGTCCGAACCAGGGCTACAACTGCTCCCTAGCTGCTGAAAGTAGTGTAGGTATGTACCCCGCTGCCGATCTACTGGCAAAGTCTAGGCCCCTCACCAACCCACCCATCGGGCTTAGGTCACGGTGCACAGTGAACACACTGCCGATAAAAGGAGTGGCGACACAGCGTGAGCAGTGAGGTGAGCAAGGAGCCCCGGGGACCTTGAGGGGAGGGGATTGGATCATATTCATATCGATCCATCGACCTTTCGATCCATCTACTAGAATCACGTTGAACAAAACCTGTTATTCAATCAGGTCCAGACCACTTCAAATTCCGATTGACCTGACAGTCTATCTGCCGTAGTTACCTAATTTATATAAGTGCATCCATTCCCTGCTTGGGCCATACATCTCCAACCTGTCTCGGTCTATGCAGCATCCATCATCACCAGCCCAAAAGCCCAGACACGTCTTCGTCATAGCGAGTAAGAAAAGACGCTGCGTTGTCCATCTAGAGTTGACCCCACCCCCGCCACAGCCAACACTACCACCACCACCACCACCACCACCTACTCCTCCAGAGGCACAATACGTGCGATTGACGAGACCCTCTGCCTACTACAACCTACGATACCCACCCACTCACACAACCAAATCGGAAATGGCGAGCACTTCTCCCACCACCCCGCCAGCTCAGACCGACGACAACAATGCCAAAAACAATGGCGGCAGCAACAACAGCACCGGCTTCCCAATCCTCGGGCTCCTCAAGGACCTGACAGCCACCAGCCCCGGTACAGAACGCAGCGCCGCCGAGGCACGGCGCATCACAGAGAGCACGGGCAAATGGCAGCCTGAGCTAAACAGGCGCCAGAGCTGGTCGCAACAGGAGTACAAGCACACGCTACAGATGGATAGGGTCGGCAAAGACACTCCTAATGTCGGCTTTGGCTTCACCGAGCACAAGCACTAGAGCTAGACACCTCCTCACCCATACCAAACCAAAACAACGGTGCTGTGCTGTGCTGTGCTGTGCTGTGCTTTCCTGTTCTTATCGGACTTTCTCCACCATCTACGTCACATCCCCCCCCCTCTGTCATTCCGTTTCATCTTTCTCTCGTCATTATTCATTTCGGTCGGCGAGACCAGAATCGCGGAGCAGTAAACCTCCCAATAGCATTTTTGACTTAACCACGGCCTATCTGCCTGGCTGTCTGCCTGCTCCCATCCATCATCGATCGGCATTAACGAAGCTTTCTTCCGACCGGCGTCCATTTTATGCATTACGACGGTGGAAGGTGGTGGTGGGGTATATAAAGCAGCGTGTGTTTCGGCAAGAGGGGTCCATGGCCCAAGAAGGATTTCTGACGGTTCGACTTATTACACACAAATACCAGAGTACTCACTCAACGGAGAGGGATAGCAAAAAAAAAAGGGAGGGGATGATGGCAAGATAGTATAGTTGCATTGTTTTGCTCAGATGTCGCAGAAGGGGACGGATTGCCCCAGTGGTCAGGTATTTACCTTAAACAGCTTATCTGTTGTCCCCCTTCATCGTCCGCAAAACATCATTACAGCACCGAGGGTCAAGGGTGTCATGCACATGCACGTGGATTATGAACAATAGGACAAAAGAATGAATTTGATCAGAGATTGTTGCCGTGGTCATTCCAGATCCTAGGCAATCGCATGTGAAGTGAGAAAGGCCACCTGAACAAAGAGACCCCGTGATGGTGTTGTTATTTGCCAACGCCGGTCAACCTAGACAGCTTTAGGCAATAACATTGACCAGTTATAACACAAGAAGAAAAAAGGAAGATTAAGTATGTCGCCCATGCCGGACTGCCCTCGGTTGTGGTATCATACCTAGCCATGAAGTAGTGACTCATGTGCGCCTACCGCTGCGAAGCCGCCCAAAGATAAAACACGCAAAAGGAAAAAACAAAACGATGAAGGCAACGCCGCTGGTGAGAACATCAACATGTCTCAACGATATAGGTAGGGTCTTCATAGCAAGCCCTTCGGCCCCTTCCCATCTTCCCCTCCGGTCCTGAAATATTCTCCAACAACACCCAGAGAATACGATACACCAGCTACCCACGCCGCCCCAAGAGCGACACGCTTGGGGAGACTCTTCTTGTTATCCCTCTTCGAACCGTCCGTCTTTGGCCCGCTAAAGACAGGCTCTTCCCGACGAACATCAATACCGGACACGAATCGTTCCGTAGGAGGATCGCTTGGGAAGTTGTAATTCACGAAGCCAGTCGGACTGGCAAACCGGCCAGCCGCGACGTTGTAGTCCCGCGGGTTGCTACCAGTCATGTCGATAGGATTGACTGGGTGAGTAACCTGAGCAGCAACTGTCTTTGATGCTGGCTCGGATATGCCCTTCCCTACCTGATCCTCGCCAATGGCGGCTTCCCGCACCTTGCGAAAGATGAGAATGTCGCCGCTGCCAGAGACTATCTCAAATCCCTGTGCTTGAAGCGGACCAAAATGAGCGAAGAACTTGGATGGATTCGAGATGCGGAGAAGGACCTCGGCCGGGGTCAATGGAGCTGCGTTGTCTGGGACAATGGAAGTTGTTTCTGCGACTTCGATGCTTTGCATTGTTGCATTATACACCAGAATCTTGTAGATGGTTGGCTCTGGGGCGGTAGCGTCGTTGAGGGGCGTTGCTGGCGTTGATTCCTCGACAACCTTCGAATCCACAGTTTCTGCTCCATAAACCTTTGCAAACACTGGGACCTTCTCGCCGCATTCTTCAACATAAGAAGTCTCAAGGCCTTGTGGTTCCTTGGAGAAGGGATCGGCCGATGCTCCGTTAGTGTACTTCCCATCCACTAGCCGACCGGGCTTCTGGTGTCGCTCTAAGGCTGGCTGTAGGGTGTTCGCCGAGGTGGATGCACTACTCGCAGCCTTGGGCGAGTTTGTCTCTCGAGGCTCAGGGATGGAAGAGATGTTTATATCAGATGGAAGGAGTGGAGAAGATGGATCTGACTTTTCTCTCCTCCAGGAGTGGGCAAACTCCTCGGGAAAGTCTCGTGCGTAGTTCCCCGTAAGTGTTTTGGACCCCTTTAGCGGTGGCTCAACAGCATGTTGAGCCATCAACGAATCTTGCAGCTTGCGATAATTCGTCTTGCCTTCTTGTTCCGCCTCAGATAAGCGCTCGGATTTGACGTCAAACTCGAAATTATCTTGGTTTATGATTTGCTCATCTACCGGCTTCCCATCTGGCTCGTTCCATCTGACAGCCTGGTACTTGTCCAGCTCCGCTGGGCCGTAAGCGTCCTTCTCAGACTCGACCGGTGGTTTGCCATCTGGCTCGTTGTATCTGACTGCGCTGTATTCCTGCAGTTCAGCTGCACCTCCCGTTTCGTAGTGCACAGTTGGCGTCGGTTTGGTTTCCGAGTCTTCAGGCCCGAAAGCTTCATGGTTGCCAAGGTCTGGGGCCTCGGTGCTGGATTCCTCTGGGATGGCGTACTTACCGTTGGTTTCATAACTTCGCACAGCTTGGTACTGCTTCAGTTCCTTGAATTCTGCTGTGGATTCGGCATGTTCCTCGCAATACTTGCCATCAGGCTCATGACTTCGGAACGCTTTGTAAGTACTGAGCTCAGCTGAATCAACTTGCGGCTCAACCTGGCCGCCAGCATACCTGCCGTCGGGTTCATGACTCCGAAAAGCTTGATACTGGGACAGCTCAAACTTTTCATCTGCTGGTTGAGCATGACTTGGGGCATATTTACCATCCGGCTCATGGCTTCGAAAGGGTTTGTATTGAGCCAACTCTGTTGGATCCAGTGCAGGCTCCACATAGCTAGCGGCATACTTTCCATCAGGCTCGTGGCTGAGGAAGGCTTGATACTTGCTAAGTTCCTCACGGTCAACTGCAGACTCGACATGACCCTGATACTTGCCATCAGGTTCATGAGACCGTACGGCATCATACTTGTCAAGGTCTTCATATTGCTGAAATGGTTCTGAGGGCGTAATCTTGCCATCAGGCTCTTGATATCTGACAGCACCATAATCGCCTAGATCCTCATATTCTCGAGCAGACTCTTGATGCGCAGGCTTCCCATCTGGTTCTTGATATCTGATGGCACCATATAGACTCAGGTCCTTGTATTCTTCCACAAGGTCACGATCTGCAGCCTTCCCGTCTGGCTCTTGGTACTTGACAGGGCCATATGCATCCAAATCTTCTGGCTTGTGGTTTGTGTCGCTCTCAACAGTAAGCGGCTTCTCATCCATCAATGGCTTGTACTTATAGAGGTCGTCATACGGATCGGCGTTCGCTTCAGTGGCCAACGCGTTCAGCGGGGCTACATCAGTAACCGAGTCGATGCCATGACTGGGGTGCCAGAACACTCCTTTGTGTCTCCAGGTCAGAGGGTTCACGAAGCCGTCTTGTGGAGTATCATCATCAAGCTTTATGTTGCTGTATTTTTTCAGCTCAGCCTCTGGAGGAGGACCATCTTGGATCTTCGGTGGAACAAACGATGCAAATTGAGACCTGTAGGACTTGAAGGTATTCGTGGGAGCATCGCCATCAGAATGGGGGTTGGAGTCTGGAGTTTCGAATAGTGTCTTTTTAACTTTGCGGTTTGTGATGGGATCAATGATGTAGTCAGCTTCGGCTTCGACCTCGGCTTCCGGGATGGCTGAAGTGGTGGTGGGGGTGGCAGTGGCTGCTGAGTATGCCCGCCGACGACTTCTCTTGCTTTGGCACGACGACTTGCTGTCGCGGCCTTGAAACCCCTTGCCGAAGACTAGATCTTCGACAGCAGATGTCTCTTCGGTATTGTCCCTGGTTTTGGAGAGAGCATCTACATCCACGTATTTTCCACCGTGCCGAGTGTCCCGACCATCCGGGTTCCAGTAGTCATTGACCATGCGCTTCAGGGTAGATCTGGGATCCTCGGCGAGAGGGTGCTTTTCCCAAGAAAGCCTCCGATTCAGCGAGTCGGCATACTTGTGACGGATGTGGCGATGTCGACGGCTGATATCGCTCTGGATCTCGGGATCCAGATATGACGACCAGATGCGTCCGAAGCGGAAGCCCCGTATGTGCTGATCGCGGTGGCGAACCACAACGGCGGCGTAAGGGCGGAGCGCCCCAAGAGATGCCGATCTGGCATATCTTGCGCGGTGGGTGAATTGGGAGGCGGCGGTTAACGACATGGTGAGGGTGTTTTTAGGAACTTGGAGGACATGCCAATGGGCGAGGCTACCTGCTATTGTTCTTCATTCCCGTCAGTTTGTGTTTGGAAAGGAGACAAGCGAGGCAGGCAAGCACGGGAGAAGTTGGCGGCTATGTGTGAGTGCTGGAGACGACTGCTTAGCCTAGAGAGAGAGCTAACTAAGCATGTGCCGCCCCGGTGTGTATGGACCAACTAGTTGGACACAGTAATACCTGGTTATGACAAAGACACAAAGGATCGCCTCAGGCTTTGGTGGATACGTCTTTGCCGGGAATGGACGCTTGCCAAGCGGCGGTGAAACTCTGTCGGGATCGCTCGGAACCTAGAAACGTCAGGGACCTACGTGACAAAGGATCATCGGTCCCACGAGAACGATGTCATAAACAGCAGTACGCGGTGCACAGCACCACTTGACACCCGACGGTTGGTCGAGCTAGAAGACCAGAAACGTGAATTGCCTAATAAACTGGAATTGAAACTGGTAGACTCGCTGAATAGCCGAGGTGAAAGAAGCAGGCCGATAGAGTTAAACCTTAACCCGCACAATCAGCGCTGGAATCTAGGCGAGGCGGAAAGTTAAAAGACGGACGGTCCCTGGACGGTATTTCGGCACTATGAGCTGGCCAGCGGACGTGACCTGTCACGATCCAAGGCTGGTGATTCATCGCGCCTTATGCACCTGACTGTGCGGATTGGGGGTGGACCCTGCTTACAGCCCAGGTGCACAGCGTGAGCCACTGACGCCCCTCCCCTCATGCGGGGTAGTGCGATAAGCCTGAAACCAACGAAAAGACCCGAAGTTGGAGAGCAGCGCAAGAGCGCTGTAATTCTCGCTGTTATTCGTACTTGTCCTGCACGCCTGCTAGGATTGTATTGTATTCAACGGTTATTAGCATTGGAGACAATTGTCGTGCTATCTACACCCTAGAAATTGTAACCGATGAGAGTACCTACATCTGTTAGAACAGCCAATTGAGGCACTGTACTCAGGTACCCCGCCTCTCACTTGTCAAGCGAAGCGGGGAAGCCTCTCGGCACAATGGACAGCGCGCTAGACCCTGAAACTGGGGTCTAGTGCCAGGACGAAATACTACGAGAAACAAACGGACAGGGACATAGCAATGGGAAGGGTTAGTTCTTGCATTAAAAGTGCCCAAATATTTCATTCCACCATAGAAGTTTCGACCTGGAAGGTCGAATGCGGGAAGACATCAAATTGGACAACAACAAGAAAGAATAGTTGAAGTGGCCCCCAAGCGCCAGCGCCCAGAACAGTGTCGGCAGTGAGGATCAGTAGGGGTAGCCTATGCTTGCGTGGTCACTTTCAAAATGGGCTAAAGACGCCGATCCATCCACCGGTTCACCTGCGTCATCCGGTATCGATCGACAATTGGATAGCATCAACAGGGTCTTCTGGCTCCTGAGAGGGCGCCGACTCTGTCCCTCATCAAGAAGATGGTGCCATGAGCACTTGGGATCTGCTTGCTGTGACGTCGCTGGCTTTCTCTTGCAGCGCTGAATGGTCGACACCTCCCCTGGAGGGCATCGTGCATCAACCTACTGTGTAATGGTGTGCAGGAAGACGGACCGAAGGGGATTGCGTCTTGGAAATACTGTGGTACAGCAGCGCAATCACCCCTAACAGACAACCCTCAAGCTTTGAAGGTGCAGTACACCTTCTGAAAATATATATACAACAGTGAAGAGGAGAGTAGAAGAACTACTTTGCGTAGTGTTTTAATATATATGTGATCTTTTTGTGTGTTCATATTAAAAGTGCAGCCTAAGCATAGTCTCGCGAATGGTCAGTGATCTTTTTGATAACCGTAGGAGTGGTGCTTCTAGGTAACGGTGATACCCGCAGGGAACTAGACAGCAATGGCACTCTCTGAATACCTTCAATTATTCTTGATGAGAATGTGTCCTTTTCTCCACATATTTCTCGACACCGGGTTCACCTCCTCATGAGTCGCTGGACAGTATCTATAACATATATTCTGAGTATTCCTCCAACATCCTCTTGATAAAAGCCATCCTTACCTGTCACGGGGCTCGTGTGTGCAAGATTATCCCATTCGCCATGCCCTGCGGGTCCGGCACAAAGTCAAATTGACCAGGAATACGAGTGCTGGCTCACCTGATCACGTGGAGTCACGCTAAGGTTAGACAACGAATGGCTCGGGGACCCACGTTTTTACCCCGCGGTCTGCAGTGCCCAGGATCATCCTCATCACTACGAGCGCCCTATGTGTCCTGTGACTGCAACTTTCATGACATTATCTCCCCAGATCAAGATACTCAGAAGTGTTGGAATTGTAGATTTTGGCATCCCTAAGACTTTGGCGGAAGCTTGATGGACTGGTAGCCTTTTTGCTCAAGGTTTGAGGGTTCAAGGTGCAATAATTTTTTTGCAGAATGGCTGCTTCAAGGTGTGAACCTATTCTTTAGAGAAAGGCTACGACCCTTTGATTCAAAAAAATAACAATAACGAGCACTTGCGAATAGATTTGACAAGTCCTTTCTTATTCTTCATATACACACACACTCTCGACTACCCGGTGCACTCATATCACGACACGAAGTACAGTACTCTTAACCAAGCACGAATATCGACCGCCATCAGCCCCGCATCACGTGCTGTAGCCCCACCATAGCTTTAGAAAGAACAAGCAGCAGCAGCATCGGCAATCGCTTATCGATTACGGATCCTGGCCTGGCGATCGCTGTGCCTGTCATCGCAAAGTCGCAAAGTCGCTCGCTGGCGTCCAAAGAGTCACCCGTTGAAAATACCAACGCGTTCACAATAGGCTCCCCCGGCTCCAACAAAGTCTTGGTATGTTTGATACTTTTCATCGTTCTACCCTTTTGTATATGGCTGTATTTAAGAATTAGTAACGATCTTCGTCTAACACTTACCTCGACTACGGACGGACCTTGCTCTTGTGTGGTCACGTCAATAGTTGGCTACCCCATAGTTGACTACTGTACTACCCCATAGTCAACTACTGATCCCATGGTCAACTATCCTAAGGTCGATTACTCCACAGTCAAATATCCAAACCACACCATGAAACGCACAGGCAAGACCAGCAGGTCCAACGTGGCCACCAGCACCAACAAAGGCGGCTTCGGCGCCCTCGCAACCTCTACGACGACACTGTCCTACATAACCCCACCACCCGATCTCTCCAACATTCCCCAGGATGTTGTCGTGCCATTCAAGAACCTTCTCAAAAAGGACAGCATCACCAAGTCCAAGGCGCTCGAGGACATTCTTGCCTACGTACAACGGCATCCCTCCGAAAATGGAGGGACAGGGGAGCCAGTGCTGGAAGCGTGGGTGAGTTGACTCATTACCCTTCTACCCTTCTCCCTTCCTCGCCTCCGTCCCAATTACTAACGTGCGTTACGTCTCGATAGACCCAATTGTACGCCCGAACATCGATCGATAACTCCCGTCGGGTTCGCGAGCTATCCCACACTCTCCTTTTGGAGCTCTTCAATTCTGCCAAGAACCGCATGGCAAAACGGATACCATCCATAGTCGGTCCCTGGCTTGCTGGCACATTCGATAGAGACAGAGCTGTTTCACGCGCCGCTACTGACAGCCTATCAGCCTTGCTGACAACAGAAGACAAGACAGCACAATTTTGGAGACGATGTCAGATTCAGATCCTCGATTATGCCATAGAGGCCATCAGCGAGACCCCAGATACCCTCAGCGACGAGAGGTCAACCACCAAGGAGGACATTGAGGCAAAATACTACAGAGTCGTGGGCAGCAGCCTTTCTCTGGTTCTTAATCTTTTGAAGAAGGCAGACGCTGCGGAACTTGGAGATGGACTGGCTCAATATTTCGAAGTCGAGGCTGTCTGGAGCATGGCTGCTATCCAAGACTCGGTTGTACGAAGGACTTTTTACCAGCTTATACAAGTCTGTCTAGAGGCACTACCCGACCTTTTGAAGCCATACCTTTCCCAGATCGGACGAGTTTTGGTAGTAGACAGTTTGAAGGTCAACCAAGCTAGCTCTGCCGCAGACCTTGTCAAGGTCTTGACTGAGCTCACCAAGCTCTTCCCCACGGTATGGGGCGCCAAGAAGCACCCGCTTCAGAGAGTGCAGCAATTTATCGAGAAAGGCTCCCAAGGCGGCTCCGCAACGTACTGGGAAGACTTGGACCGATTGCTGTCAGTCCTGCCCGGAGAGACGATATCCGCTGAGATTGCCGCCGGTTTCTTGAAGTCGATGAGAAAGGGCATTTCCAATCGCGAAGAACCACACGCAAATCGTCTGCATGCTTGGGCCTGCTACATACATGCATTTGAGCGTTTCATCGGCGTCTTCACGCCCACCCCAGCCTTTTTACAGCAGAACTTTTACCCTCTCACCCAACAGTTTTTACACAAGGATCCAGACCTGTCTGAGTGGACTTCGCCTTCGCAGCCTCGACTATTCCCAAAGGCCTGGGAAATCATCACTCGCCATCCCGACCCCGACGTACGCAAATCCGTTGATGGAGAGTGGCAGAGGCTTGCCGAGTTAGTTGTTTCAGCCATGTCCAACTCTCTTCCCGAAGTATCTAAGGAACACCAAAACTCCCAACGTGGCCTAGCGTCTGAAGGAGATCGATGGTTCACTTTGGTACAGGCCATTTTGGCAAGATGTCAGTCCCAGAATCTTCCCGAAAGCGGTATTCTACGCGACGTGATTACTTCAGCATCGTCGCGAGTCCTCAATGGCGCCCTTGACTTGTTGATAAGAAGGAATTTTAAGCCTTTTGGTGCCGCCTCAGTCCTTCAATCAGCGGCGGAGAGATGTCCCGGGTTCTTTTCAGATGGCCTTCTTATCTCGTCCCTGTTTCCCCTTGACAGTCCTGAGCAGCTGAACTCGATCATTACATCCCCATCCTTATCTCATCTCGTATTCTGTCTGGAAAAAATCTCAGCCGAGCAGCCGGCTCGTTTCATGAGTATTTGGAAGGCGCTCGTTGAGGCATCCTTGCAGCTTGATCCTGCGTCATCCGTATCGGCAACGAAACTTCTGATATCCATTCCTTGTGCCGCGGGGGAGGCACAACAACATGAACAGCTCCAGAAGTTTCTTATCTCGACCTGGCTGGATTGTGCTAAGGGTAACGGACCATCAGCATCATGGGAACTCTCCGAGGCTGCACTCTCCTTCAAGGCAGTGCATGAAGAATCACTGAAATCATTGACTGCCAGCGTCGTACGACAGCTGAACGTGTCAGAAAAGCTTGGTTCCGCTCTTAGAGCACTTGAATTAATTGTCCACCAGAAGCCCACGCTCTTGTCGGAAGATGAAAATGTACATCTGAGCGTGGTTACACGGCTCCTGTCGTTAACAGAAATCACGGACCAAAACATCTCACAGAAGGCGGCAGCCTTGCAACTGCTTCTTGATCAACACTATACTGGGGAACGCCCATTGGTCAAGATCATTCAGGACAACTTGGATACTGCTGGGCCATTGTCTCTTGGGTAAGTATTATCAACTCGAACAGATTTAGCCCATTTGACCGCAATATCTGACTACTCTCCAGGATTGATACCCTTCTGCAGCAAGCGCTGGCAACCGTGTCATCAGGAACCTCCCCACTGGAGGACCTCTTCCCCAATTCAAACGTGTGGATGAACGAGCTTTCTTCATTTCTTCAGGAGGTTCCAAATCCTTCCCTGTCGTTAACAAGCAGCTTAGGGGGTGCTTATCTGCTCGTCAAGATAAGTCCCGATGCGGCAGAACAATCGTCACAACGTGATAGACAAGGTCGCTCCATTCCAGCAAGAATGGCTGTCTACACCTCTAAACTGCTCTCTTCTGGAATTCAAGTATCCTCTTTACCACAAGAATTTCAAGTAGAACTATTATACCTCCTATATCTCACCACGGAGCTCGCAACAGACCAAATGACGGTCGCGATATCCAGCGGTCTGTGGAATCGTATTGCGGATCAAGAAGTGTTGGCGGAAGTCGATGAATTCATCACAAGAAGCCGAAAGTCGATTAACAGTATGGTTTCTGGTGCGGACGACTGGAGGGAAAGTAGCGACCTGGCTGGGAATACACTGGTTGGGCGCCTTATAGGCATCATGCTTCAGCAAACTCGCGACTTCAGTCCAAAGGCGTTGTACAGCGCTAAGACCCTCAGTGATCTGCTCCAGGGCTTGGTCGAGGCTCATGGGCCCCCTGTGAAGCTCGAGGAGTGGTGGGCCAAGTTGGGTATCTTGAGGGCTGCGCCCCAAACTACCTTTGCTGCTTTAGCCATCATCACTGGCTTTGGCGAAACCCTTGCTTCGTCCAAAACTCTCACCAACTTCTCCATTCGAATGATCAGCGACATGATGGGCGCCTTTCCCGGTCTTGAAAAGACTCTTTACTCGGTGGTTCTTCTCAATGCCTGCCTTAATGTCTACGAGGCTGGGAAGGTTCCGATCGAGAACCGCAAGCAGGTTATTGCCTTTAAGCAAATGGCATCATGGACAGATACCCCGGATGAGATAAGCCCCCGACTTGCTGCGGAGACATGCAAAGCCATCCATCGAATGTTCCCCAATATCAAGAGCATGTATGGGCCATACTGGGAGCAGATTGTTGCCTATTGCCTTCACTTATGGAACAACGCTGCTCAGGACCCACCCAAGGCTCGAGTTCCTTACATCTATTCATCACTCAAACTGATGTCGGCGCTGGAGGGCGACGCTGATGCCAACGATGATCTGGAGGAGACCCTGGCACAATACTCTCAGGCCAAATCACAAGCACTAATCAATCTCCTCAAGCTTCCACGAGATTTGGATTTCCATCCGAGCCAAATCGTTGATGAGCTCCTTTGCAGAGTCGTGGACAAAGTTCCCCTTGAGCACCTCAACGATCTGTCTGATCTGTATGGCCTGGTAGCTTCGGACTCGAGGGCGATTCAGACGGCTGCCTTTGGAATTCTCCACAGAGCACTTCCTGCAGCCCAGGAAAAGCTCGCAGTTGACCTCCTACTGGAGAAAAAGGGTAAGTTTGCCGTAACCTGTTTATTTTCAACAGTTGACACGACATACTAATGGTGCATAGATGGACGCTTGCCTGATGAACTGCTTTCTCTTCTCCTGGATGCCCCAACGTTAGAATCGTATCCCGAGGATATCCTTGTGCAGTTCCCCACACCAATCCGCTCATACCTGCTAGCCTGGCTTCTTATATTTGATACCTACAACAAGGCTCCCCAAAAGCTTCGGAATGATTACACGGATTGTCTCAAGGCAGAAGATTATTTGGGACCTTTGATGGAGTTCATGTTCGACGTTTTGGGGCATTCTGCGGCCCACCCGTTGAATCTGGACAAGGAAAAGTTTACCGAAGATGATCATATACGGACTTATGATATCAAGCTGGCCGACTCAGAACCAGAAGAACATAATATGCAGTGGCTGTTGATTCATCTCTACTACATGGTCCTCAAGCATCTCCCGGGTCTGTTCAAGAAATGGTATCTTGCTTGCCGCGTCAAGCAGACCAAGGTTGCAGTAGAAGCTTGGACAAAGAAGCACTTCTCGCCATTGATCGTCTCGGAGGCTCTAGATGAAGTCAATGAGTGGGCTTCAAAACAAGAGCCAGATGATGATGGGAAAGACTTGATAATTAAGATTAGCAAGGCTTCGAGGGAGGTCTCAGCCGGCGTTGAGGTTGACGACGAAATGGCCAGTATCGCTGTCCGAGTACCTCCGACGTATCCTATCGAGTCGGTGGAGGTTATTGGTGTCAATAGGGTTGCTGTCAGCGAGAAGAAGTGGCAAAACTGGATCATGGCCACCCAGGGCGTGATTACTTTTGCGGTATGTTGTTTTCCTTCTTAGTTATCCCTTTGCTGCCCCTTAAGTTGTTCACGTACTGACGATGACAATCAATACAGAACGGAAGTATCACAGATGGGCTCGCTGCCTTTCAAAGGAACATTATCGGCACACTTAAGGGTCAAAGCGAGTGTGCAATTTGTTACTCGATTGTGTCCTCTGACAAAAAGCTTCCTGACAAGAAGTGCGGCACGTGCAAGCACTTCTTCCACCGCATCTGCCTGTATAAGTGGTTCCAGTCGAGCAACACAAACTCCTGCCCCTTGTGCCGGAATCCGATCGACTACCTTGGCCAGGAGACTGACCGTAGGACGCAGAGGGATTTGTGATTGATACCATGGTGTAGTATCATGTGGATGGGGAAGTGAGTTGGAATGGGAGCGCATGCTAGGATTATTGGAAGACACAGTCTAGTGTCGAGATATGCATAGAGCGTGTCTTAGCAATGCGTTAGCCATGTATTACAAAAGTTAGATAGATCTCAGTGATAATGAACCACCTTAATCTTCTACTCCTGACTGGTTCAACAACAGTGTTCGAAACTCAACATGAAGTAAACAACATATGATAGTATCAATAGAACCATCAAGTCCGTTATTAGCGCTCCTGCTCAGCGAGAAATATGACACTGACGCTACCTCACGATACAAGTAGATCCAAGTCCATGGCCACAACTGCGGGTCCGGATGAGAAAGACCTTCTATTACATGACGTGTTTCAGGTAGCATACTGGTACATGACAGCACTTTCTATATAGAGTCCCATCCCAGGCTGTCAGTGTCAGGGCAGTGAGGCCGTAGTGCTCTTCGGGTTAATGCGAAGAATTCGCAGCAATATCCAGGCTGCTGACGAGGTTTATCGGCAAGGTTAAATGGCAATGGGACAAGCAGAGTCGCTGGTTTTTTGTCCGTTGAAGAATCAAGCAGTGGGCTCAACTGAGCTGAATAAGCTCCATCAAAAAGGAAGGGCAAAGATAGCTGTGCCCGGATACCTCGAAGTTGAAATAGCGGCGTAGATTGTGCTCCTTCTTCCCCTCTTACTTCTCGTGATCAAGCTGACCGACGATGACATACAGTATTCAGCCAGCACATCATCTTTTGAGACGCCTTCCGTTGGTGCATCGGTGATGGAAGTCGACTTTCTTCTCAGCATTGATCGTTTCGACATAGCATCCAGTATCAACAACAATAACACCAACAATGATAGCACCATGCCAGCCATTCGTTATTCAATACAGTTTACCAACTAACAATTAAAATTTTGGTTCCGGCTGTCTCTTCATTAGGATCATCTAACTTCACAAATCCCTTTCATCGCTCTAGAATAGAATATCCTTTTCCATCTCGTCTTTCACAGTTCGCTAACCCCGGCGTCAGATAAAGATCTCAAATGAAATACCGGTGACTTTCTTCCCTTGGCGCTGTTTCTTTATCTACACTTTGACACCATTTGTTGGGGGCAGATCAGAATCCTTCCTGCGCCCAGCACCGCACTTTCCTGGGAAATTATATCGTTGTCCAATATTTCGCTACGTAGGGTTTACCATTAAGCGGGTTTTTGATCCATGGCACCATATCTTTGCTGATTCTTTACAGGCTGTTGGGAATCGAATCCCTACGAAAAAAAAGACTTGTCGCTATCCATGGAGTTGTGCAGCACACAGTTGCCGTACGGTTTAGAGAGAAATTCCAGCTGAAATGCTTTAAGCTTTTTTTCCCTCGCGTAACGGCGTCACTGTGAATGCTCTTCTCCCTTTAAAGATTTGGCCGACTTGACGTATGAGGATAAGAAGGACCTTTGCGATGGCAGGGATGAATCAGAGCAGCGGAGCCGGTCGGGGCAAAGGGACAGAGATGGATGTCGCCGCACGGGCAATGTTGACCAACGTCGCTGCCGCCGTTGGTCGCGGTGGCGGTGGCGGCTGGTGGCGGCGATGATGATGGCAGTGGTGATGGTGTCGTGTGGGAGTCTGAGTTGCTGCACAATGGCCTATGAGGGGTTTGATGGCTTGTTATTGATTCTGTGTGTTTTGATCTAGCCAACGGATCTAGCCAACGGCCTACATACATACAGCCCTACACCAGATCAACTTTTATTTTGTCGTCCTAGCCTGTGAGAGAAGGACTTAAACATTTGACTATTGAACGGGTTAGACGGCGTATATTGATGTTGAAGCTACCACTCTACCCAAGAGCCTATATACCACCTTACACCTGAGATATACGCCACGCCGGATTGGGCTCGAGGAATCCACATCTTAGAGCCAACTTGGGTTCGCGAGAGCTCAGTCATGGTTGCCTGCCGAGATGACAAATTGCGTATTATGGCTATTCGGGAACAGTCGGCCCCTTTGAGTGCTCCTCAGGATCCTGAAGAGGGGAGAACAGCCCGTTCGCCAAAGGTCAAGGCTCGTCAACAACTTAACATGATCCAATGAACAGAGAAGATGAGAATAGTAACCGGCGTTGGACCATTAGACGCCTTAGTACCGAAGACGGAGGGGTTAGCGAATAATCCCCCGTCTAAGTTACCCAGCATTCAGCGAGTTAGGTACTGAACTGTGACCATACTTGTGACAGCTTTTGCTGCTGTCTCACAAGACGTCGTCATGGGCCAATTGTCAACCTCTTCAAAATTTCATTGGCGGTTTTCCTCCTTGAATAGCACCACGTATACTGATGTCTAGTTACTTCATTTAGTGGCGTCCAAAACCCTCCGCCATTGGATAACGTTATAGATTTTTTGTTTATCGTAATTATATTTTTTTTTGCCCGCCACAGGCGAAAAGGCCCTCTGCAAGAGCCCCCGGAGAGGATTAGTCCAAAAAAAATAAAATAAACGAAAACGCCTATTCCTAAAGCAACAATCGAAAAAAAAAAAAAATTTACGACCCTTTTCCGAGCGTTAGCGAAAAAGCCCTTGACAGGGGCCGCCGGAGGCGGAAGACCGCCTATTATTATTATATGGCCTAAATGAAAGCTTTGCTTCCCCCTACAGTGGTACTGATGGTGCACCGCTGTCAAAGGTATTTTATATTATACGTTGTATTGAGAATGACGGTGGGAAAGTAATCAGAAAGGCAGGAATGTCAGAGGATGAATGAAATATAAGTGCACTTGTGTAGTACAGGAGCTCAAGAACAAAGGACACATTGAGATATCTGCGAATGAAGAGAGAAATAGTAGCATTTTGATAAAAACGACTCTGAAAACTGGATCGTATAAATACACTTAAATATTTCTAGATAACCCTGTTCATTACATGGGACTGATCCCCCAATAACCTAAACCATGGCATTGTGTTTTCTCTAAGAGCTGTTCATTCTCCCTCCCTTGTCCGCAAAGAAAATAGCATCGGTGATTTTCCCCGAGTTCTCAACCAAAACGCCATAGAGATATTGCTGCATCCTTTCTCCAGCATCCTCAAGTCATGAATAATACCATCATCCACGTTAATCTCATTCTACAAAAATACATGTGCGTCTTTACCTAAGGCTCATCGTCGTCCTCATCATCCGACTCCAGATCAGGATCGGGCACCTGCAAGCCCTGAGGCAGCTGCGGCATCTGCTCAACATCCTGCGGCGTGGGTGGAGGTGGCTGGTGAGACTGCGGAATGAGCGTGTAGGGCAAATTCGTGGGCAGACCTTGTGCGACAGCAGCCATCTGGGCCTTGCGGTCGTCGTCGCGCTTGATCTTTGCCAGCATGTTGCGGACATCCGACTTCTTGACGTACTGGTACTTGTCGCCAAAGGAGATGCGGATGCCGATGGTAAGCTGGCGCAGGGTGCACTGGGCGTCGCGGTGCATGATCATGAGCCAGCGGACGCCGTCGGCCTCGATCTTGCGGAACTGTGCGGGCACGTTGGTGCCGGGCTCGCCGGTGAAGGGCTCGTGGTTGTGCTCGCCGCACTGGACGACGACGCGCCACTTGTCGTCATAGGGGTAGGCCTTCTCCTGGACGGCCTTGAGGCGCATGGGGCAGCCCGTCTTGGTGGAGCGGGCCTGGCGGATGCCCTTGCTGTGCGACGTGTAGCTCTTGCCGCCCTTGGAGCAGCACAGGTTGTAGCGCCGGTAGTGACCCTCGGGGTCGCGGTTGAGCGACGACACGATGACACAGGCGTAGCCTTGCGAGCGCGTGAATGTCTTGAGGTCGTTCTGCAGCGCCTCAAAGGTCGGGTAGAGCCGGTCCTGGGGCGGGGGAAGCAAGGCCATCTGGAAGTTGGGCCGCGCCGGCGGTTGCGAAGTGGACTGAGGTTGAACTTGGTGTTGTTGTTGCTGCTGTTGTTGGATATGCTGCTGCTGCTGCTGGTGCTGCATCATGCGCTGCTGGTGCTGCTGAGCCTGGTGCTGCAAATGAATGTAGTCTTGTGGCTGCTGGGGCTGCACCTGCATTTGTATCTGCTGGTGAGGCACTGCATTGCCTGCATGAGGCTGCGCCATCTTTGTGCAGTATTGGGCTTTGCGCCCCTTGTTCGCCTTGTCCTGTTCCCGAGTTGCGCCTTTGTTTGATTGTTTTGTTGGTCGAGACCGAGGCGCTGTGGGAGGAAGCTGGGTGCCAGTGCGATGACGGAAAGACGCGATTGCAAGTCGTATATTTGGCCCGCCATTTGCCCATGCTGCACGTCGCCTCCCGGCTATTCGCACACACGCTTTCGGGTAAATTGCCCTTCCCCCACTCAGCTGCCCCACCTGCTGGCAGCTGCCGTCAACAGACACACCTTGGGTTTGTGATACAGGGTGCACATAGCGGCACGTGCATCGTAGACCACGCCCCCTTTTCCATTTCCATCTAAGGAGAGCAAATGTCGCCTTGGGTATATCGCTATCTATTTTCGACGCGTTCAACATGTTACATCTCTGTATATATACTGTGACAACACTCTCTTTCCAATTGGCATAATAATTTTCAATATTTACAAGCTCTGTAAATGCTCTTTAGTCACATTCAAAATCATTACTACTGGTATTGCACCATGTCGTCTCCTGTCTCGTGTGTGGAGATCTGATGTGAATTGCAGTGTTGTGACTAACTGGTGTCAACATGTAAGTAGCGTGCATGCTATGTGGTGTATAAGTAACTGGTCAGCACTGCGACGAGCTGTTCAATGTTGCTTATGGTTGAGGTGTTGTAACTGAGTGAGGAAAGTTACCAACTTTAATTCACTAAGAATCTCCTGCAGGTGGCCCGATCATGGTGCAGTCGCAGGCACCAACCTAGATTCCAGTTGGCCTATGAATTTCTCCTCACCAGTTGCCTTCTCAACTTTCTTAAGCTTTTCAAACCCCGTCGCTTGCAAAACCTTCCATTTCTGCAACCTTTCTTGACTTACACGTCCGCCACCAATACGATTAGGCCCTCACAGCCAGACCCCTTCTCTTTCCCTCTACGCGTTCCGCTTTATTTCTTCCGTCGACACCAGACTGCATCAAGCCTGCCATCAATTCTGCCAGTCTGTCGGCCTCTTACCACACTACGACTAGTCTTACAACTTCTGCCCCTCAACGTCATTATGGCTGCTAGCGCTTCTCCTCTTCCTCTTTTCGCTGTCCTCCCGGACCTTGCTATCGATAATGTTCTCAACAACTTGGACATGAAGAGCATTGGCAACCTGGGAAACACCTGTCGCTCTATGAGACAAGGGTTTGCGCAGTACATGAGAAGCTACTGCATTCGGCGAGTCCGGACCACCTTGACCCCCATCGGCATCAGATATGCCATCGGTCTCATGACCTCATGCGAGCTGCTACCCTCATTCATACCTACTGCAGACGGAGATTCCATTGAACCAGAAGAGTATGACATTCTCCACGGACTTCTCAAGCTCCTGCGAGCCACTGATGAGCCAATTCTCAACACCTTGACCAACCTGAGCGACGACGAACGCTTCCAGCTTTGCAAGATAGCAGAGCTCACCAACGCTTTCACCCGCCGTGTCATCAACATCTCCCTAAACACGAACGTGGCCTCGGAATCTAACGTCGTCGCACCACATCATTTGTCACGTACTGAGCTCACCCGCATTGAGCGCGGGTTTCTCACTAGTGAGATCATGGCAGTTCTCGGTCGGGTCGGCTGGAACGGGCATTTTATCCCACACTTCCACCAATGGGAGGTAGAGGAGATCATCACGGCAGCGGGCTTTTACAACAATGAGATGCTCTTCAGGAAAGAAGACGTCAGCAGAGAAGCCATGGAGGCTCGAGACTTCGCCACAATGGTCCGCTCCTCCGATTATAGACTGGTATGTTAATCTCAATAGCTCATTACTGAGCCCCTATAATCTTTTATCTATCACCGTCCACAGGCTAACATTAACTACTACTACAGGCCGCGTCACGGGACGAATATCACAACCGCCAACGATACTACGGTAACGACGACACGTCCCAGCTCGAAAACAAGATTGGAGCCAGATTCGCCTGCCAACAGTCTATGATTGGCAAAGAAATCAGCCCACGCCAACGCGCCCAAGATAACGGCTCTGGAAGCGAATATCCCGGTGAATCGACCACGAGACCGTCGATCGCTTGGTACCGCTATGCCCGCTCCCACCGCAGGATGCGTCACCCGCAGTTCGACTCCAAGAAACTAGGCATCCCCTGCGAGTTCACCACGGCTGGCCTTTTCTGGAATCCCGTGGCTGGCCACTTTCGGGACCTCAGGAAGAAAGGTTGGGTCTTTTGGGACGCGGAACGCGCCAGGCGCCTCGGGGCGGCCGGGGTGTGGCAGGATAGGACGGTATATAATTATATCAAGTGGACGGTCAAGACTGGTATGTTTGGTTCTCCGCGGTGGCGAGATCTTCTGATTCGTCTGGGACCTTAGACTCTGGGACCTGTTATGAAGATGGCGTTGAGAAGATAGCTTTAGGAGTATGATATCAGGAGCATAGTAATAGCAGTGGGAATATGGTTTGGGAAAACGATATGGGAAACATGGCGATGGGAATTATTGGAGATATTTTATATGTTTGCATGTATGCATGAAGGCAGAGTGCAGAATACCTAGGCACCTATATAAACACTCGTCCGCGCTCACAGCAAGGAATGTCAAGCAATGGTGTGAGATTTTAATTCAAATGTAAAATATGGATCTGTAATGCCCCAATGGCAGATGAAAACCGTTTGTACAGCATTGCTCAATAAGATTGGTAACACAATCTAAGGTGCGTTTAGTAGGACATGGAGTGTCACCAGACTTTTAGTCATAATCAAACCTACTAATAGTTGATTCTTGATGAGATATAACGTACAGACACAGCATGTCGCCGGATTACTTGTTCTCTCTCCCCTCTTCCCTCCAAGATTTCCACCCACACTTTTCTTTCTAACCACCAGCGTGGGGTCATCACTCGTCATTCTGATGGCGTCTCCATTTAGCAACCGCGACTTACCTCGAGACTTTGGTCTTGTCCTGTAAGTGCTCTGGGTATTTCATTCTTTCTTAGGCCTCACCTTCCTGTCTGCTTCGTGTGCGTGGGAATTTAGAGAGCCCACAGAGAGTCGAGATTGTTTTCCTTGAACTTGAACCCGCGCGTCTTCAAGGAGGATACTGGCACCAGCGAGTCCAGAGAAGACAGCGCCACAGACATCTTTAAGGGTATCGCCTCAGGAGATTGGAGGAGACGAGCCACACAAATCCGAACATCGGATTGACACGCGCGAAAAGAGAGAAGTCCAATTTGAAAACGTTGAGCTCGAAAGATCGCTCATTTCCTGATATCGAGGGAGCGGAAACTAGGAAACCGAGAGATCTTGCGACCGCAATCTGGAGTGGCAGGTTGGCTAAGTCAGCTCACATGGGCAACACATATTTGACCGCCAATTCATAGAATCCACTCGAGACCTTCGCCTACCCTAGAAATCAAACACATATAAACATAGTTAGACACCCACTTCTTCACCTGCCATCCCTCCAAGGTTGATACCTGGGAAGCAACTTCATACCTGAACTCCAGACTTCCCAGGCCTCACCTTCCAAAAGTTGCTCCAGTTCGCTTAACTACTTAATTATAGGTACCTTACCCAGTATATAACATCATCAACTATTATACACGGTATTTCCAATTCCATTTCATCATCATAATCTTCAGATAGTAACACTTATTTGTGGCCAAGGACTTCTGTTGAATCCATCATCCTTCCTTCCTTCCTTCCTTCTTTTCCTCCCGTACACAGGTTGCTATAATAGCTGCTAATTGCGAGAGAACGCTCATATATCATGATAGTAGAGAGGACATAACTGCAGATGTACAAAATAGTACTAAAACATGTACAAAAAGTCAAAGCCAACACATAATGTTTCTCCACCGCCTCTACGAAGCACCGCGAGCAAACCCCGTCCACTCAATTGTTTTCCCCTTCGTCCAAATCCACACGCATACAACATCCATAAAAGGTCAGTAGCCAAACATAATATCATCCGTGTACCCATACCCTCACCAAACATATCACTCAGCAGTCCCCTCAACCTAGCTCAGCCCGAAACGTCCTAACAGACGCCGCCGACGCAGCCGAGGGGTTCCGCGTCAAGGCCATAGGCAAGCCATGCGTAGGCAGCCTATCACCCTCGTCGACCGTTTTCAAGCCACTACTAATGTTCTTCTTCTCATCCTCATGGCCCGGAGCAGCAGCATGTGCAGCAGCATTAGACGCAGGCACGCCGCTGTCAAACTCAAACCTAAAGTCCAGCGGCACGTCATGCTCGCTTTCCCAGTCCTTCTTCTGGCGATCCTGCACCGTTACCGTCTGGTAGCTGCCGAAGCCGCCGCCGCCCTCGCCGTCCCCCTCGCTAGAGAGGGTGGCGCGGCGGTGACGGGCATCTCGCATGCGTCGGCGCCAGAGCAGCCAGGTTATGACGACGACGAGGATGACGGCCACGGCGCCGCCGGCGACGCCCACAGCGATCCGGGTGCTCTGGGCCATGCCTTCGTCGGTCTGGTGGACGCTGATGCCGTCGCCGCTGGTGTTGGGGCCGCTGCTGCCATCATCAGATGGTGTCTGGTTCGGCGCGGTGGCGATGGAGACGTCAGGGCCTGTTTGGTTCGGGTTGTTGTTGTTGTTGCTGCTGCTGCTGCTGCTGCTATCGTCGGCGTTGTTGTCGTCTGGGGAGCCGACGGCTGGGTTGGACTCAAGCAACGGGATGGCGGTAGGGGGTGAGAAGACGGAGACAAAGGTTGTGCCGGCTGAGGACACGACTGTGACTACCTCCGGTGTCTCTGGTGACTGGGGTACCGGGGGAGCGTCGGCGGCGTCGGCTGATGGTGCGGGTGCAGGTGCACTTGCGGATGGTGGCGTAAAGATGACAGGGTCGGCAGATGGGGCTGCGCTTGGAGCACCAACAAGGACAACGCCGTTACCCCCGGCTGAAGGCGAGGGTCCGGCAGCGGAGACTGGGTCTGGGGCAGGCACGGCAGCAGGGTTTGCATTAGCAGCCGGAGCACTAGGGGCATCAGGGGCTGTCGGCGTATTGGGGACGGCCGGGGCAGGATCAGACGTGCCGGGGTTGGTTGCCGGTGCGGCAGGTTCTGACACAGGTGCTGGTGCTGGTGCTAATGCTGGTACAGAAGGAGCTGCTGCTGGTGCTGGTGATGCCGCAGGTACAGTGGCTGGGTTTGCTTGGGGCTCTGGCTCCGGCTCTGTAGCGGGTGCAGGCTCGGGTGCAGGCTCAGGCGCAGGCTCAGGGACCGGCTCTGGCTCTGGCTCTGGCAACGGTGCCGGCTCTGGCTGGGGCTCGGGTTGCGGTTCAGGCTCAGGTACTGGCTCGGGTTGAGGCTCTGGTTCGGGCTCAGGACTTGGAGCGGGTGCTGGGTCGGGCTGGGGCTCAGGCTCTGGCTGAGGTTCTGGCTCAGCAGCTGGAGCTGGAGCCGGAGATGTTGCTGGCTGTGGTTCGGAAAGAGGTGTCGCTTCAGCAGTAGCTGAAGCTGCCGAAGAGGCCTGTCCAAGGAGAGGGTTGAGCAGCGGGTCGAGCAGGCCTGCTGTCGCTGCCGGTGTTGCCGCCGTGGCTGTAGGGACAGCTAGAATTCCATCTGTTCCCACAAGACCTCCCAGCAACCCTCCTCCATCCGCCGTGGCCGTGTCGGCTGGTGCTCCCTCAACCGCTGCCGTACTCGCCGCAGCTTCATCTCCTCCTCCTCCTCCTAGCAGCCCGCCTAGCCCCGGATCTAGCAGCTGCGCCATGGCTAGCGTGGCCTGTAGACAGAAAAGTCGGATGACCAGCATCTTGAAGAAGTGAAGATAGAAAAATGATTAAAAAGATTGGCTATAATTGCCAAGTTCAAAATGTCTAAACCGGAGCCATGGTGAGTAAGGTAGGTAGGTTGTGGTTTCCTTGGACAGGACAAAGACGTCGAGAGGAAAGGAGAAGAAGGAAATCAGCCCAAAGACATTGCAAATTGAGCTAAGCATTCGATCTTCAACGTCAAACTCACTGGGACGGGGAGAAAACAAGACGGCTTGGCTTCTGTGGTTTATAGCCTTCATGATCCGACCATCTGGGACAGTGACAGTTTCACCATGTACAAGCGTTTGGAGGTGCCGTTAGGCCGCGCCCGTGCGTTGACAGGGGACAATGACAGGGACAGCCCCCTGATCGCCCACGTCGCGACCTTACTGTATTTGGATGTCCAAGCGCCTGATGTCAAGACTGTTATGCCTTTCACCGGAAGAATGCATTGTGTCCCGTGTTTGTCGTTTGCTCGATTGTTGTCGAGTTTGGATTTCTGAATGTGGGCGGGAAACCTCCCACCAATTTCCTTCTCAGTGACTGCATTGCATTGCCTCATCACCCCGGGGACAATGACGTCACTTCAACACTTGCAGTGTTGAAATTGGCCAACGAAAAAGGAAAGAACGACCGAACTGAATAAAAGACCAAGAACCAACTGAACGGAGTTATCAAATTTACAAGACGGGGAATTTTGAAGACCGTGACAAGAATCCCACGACCAACTACCTATGTACCCGAGAAAGTCAGGCTTTGACAGTATGGCCTTTCTAGGGCTAGGGTGGTCTGAATGTCAATTTTGGGCTCTATGTGGCTAGTATGATGCAATAAAATCAACCTTACGTTGTGACGGAAGGAGCCATTCTATCGCCAACTTCGCTCTTTCCCACTGCACCAATGATATAGGTAATATTAAATTTGTATAGTCATTAGCATCCTGCCTGTCATTAAGATCACAGCCAGTTACTAAGATTAGGGCTAGTTACCTATTGTTATACCACTAATATATATCAGCTTTGCCTTAGGACGTTACACTTACCGGAAAGTATCATGTCAACCACAATATGATGATAAAAGCAGTCATTCAAGTACCTCAATAAGATCATACTGTCAATTTGCTTGACTTTTCCTGCAAGGTAATCACTGAACATGCGCCATCACCTTTCACCGCCCTCCTCCCCCACACCAATGACCAAAACTACTCTACAAGTGAGGACTCGGTGCTTGAAAGCACCAGGTGAAGTCCAGGTACGTAGTGGTTCGCATCCTTCTTTTAAGGCAACCAGCTCCCTCTTGCAATTAATGTATCCCTACTATCTGAGCTAATTGCAACGCCAGCGGAACTCATGGTTTGGGTGGTAGGTAAAGTACTCGGCAGTTGTTGGCAGCCTTAAATTGATCGCTGCTAATATGGCTGATTGGCTAAAGTCTGCGGACAGTGCATCGGGGCTGTGACTGACTGGGGCACACAGAAGGCAGCCAAGAGGCAACATTACGATTCCATAAGCAGTGAGATTCAGCCTCCTTGGTGATTGTTACTGCATCGGTCTAGCAACCCTCTGTTTTGATGGCATCACAGCTTGAAGGAAGATGGAACTTGGTTCCTATTGCTCACATTTATACTGTCACTCACCCTGAAGAGACAAGAAACTCTAGAAAACCTACAATGAAACATGGCACGAGGAGCATGCCACACGCTGGAATGGGTGCTTCAGGGACGCCACCTCCACTTCCACCCCGGAGAATAACAAGAGATCCCCCGAGCCTATCATCGAGTGAATCTTCGAATGTACCTCCGACTCTTCCTCCTCGCCGAATCTCTCCTGCCCAAGAAGCTCCCAGCAACCCTCCTCCGGCGCCTCCCGAGGAGCTTTGCCGGCCCTGCTCCGAAATAAATTTTGCCCAATTCCATGGCCCATCAAGTGGTCCAACACTCAATGCACAGGAGAACGAGGCAGCGTACCTTCTTCAACTCAAGCCTCTTCTTGAAAAGAGATACAGCTGTCGATTCTGTAACCTCCTCTTCCAAGCTCTCTGCCTGCCGGCAAACGACCCTCTCAAGGACCAAGAGATTCAGGATTCGATTCAGAAAGAAAAGTATTTCCAGGAAAGACGGAGCTCAGATGCCCCTTTCTGGGTTGACTTCGAAACCTGGGCGACCGGGCGGGAGAAGTTGAAGTATCATTTCAAAAAGGCAGCCGAAGCAAAGTGGCCGTTTGGGGTAACGTACGATAGTCTCACGGTCGGAGAGAGCGGGAACAAAGAGGGGATGGAGGTGGATCTTGAAGAAGACGAAGACAACAGGGCCGAGGTGGCTGCTCTCAACCAAGGCTCTCGGGTTGGCTTAGCAACGGCCCAGCAGTTTGACAACAACGCCCAGCGAGGGAAATTGTATGGCTGGACCCAAGCTGTGCTTCCAGACTCGGGGCTGCTGATGGTCTTGTCAAAGAACAAGGTTCCCGCAGCATTGAGAATCATCGTGTACGGTGCCCTGCACCCAAAAGCAGGGGTTCTCGAGGTCAAGTTCTGGGGCACGAGTCGAGCAGTAGGTCGTCAGCTCAGAATGCTCAGCAATTTCCACCTGCGAGTTGCCTCGCCGGAATTCTCTGTCAACCAGAACCAGCAACTCAGATACGGGAGACCCATCAAACAGAAAACAATCGATCTGGATCTCTGCCGTCGATGGCTCAACCATTGCAGGACATTGCATTGCGATACATGCAATGCTCCTAGATGGGCCGCCACGCTTGAGAAGCCAGATGGAATTGTCTTTCGACTGATTGATGTCCTCAACAACGCACTTGTCAAGTTCAACCTTAACGTACCCGACTATGTGGCCCTCTCATATGTCTGGGGCGGCCCCGAACACCAAGAAAGGGGTGTAATGCATCTCGACAAATCGAACGTCGATTCCTTCTGCGTACGCAACAGCATTAGCAGAAACGTCGGGAGAACCATATGGGACGCAATGGAAGTTGTCCGAGGCTTAGGTATGCGCTATCTTTGGGCAGACCGGATGTGCATCGTACAAAACAGTCCTGATGATATGATGAAGCAAATTGCTCAGATGGACCGCATCTATGGAAACGCCGTGGTGACGATGGTGGTAGCCACGGGCGAGCACCTGAACTCGGGCATCACCGGTGTCGGAACTGATCGGCTTGTCTCTCAGCTGGCCCAAGAGATTATACAGAACCCTCGCATCAACGTGCTTTTGCCGGTTGGCTCCAACCCCGATCTCGGTCCTTGGGAAAACAGAGCCTGGACACTTCAAGAGAAGCTCTTGTCGCGGCGAATCCTTCTTTTCCACCATGGAATGGTCGACTACTACTGTACTAGTGGGACTATGCACGAGGACATGACAGCCGAGGACGCAGACTCCAACTTGAAGCCGATAGGATGGCTCTCACTAGCCGACGACAGGCTGTTCTCCTCTATAAGACAACAGAGATATGGTGGGTCGGGCCCCAAGCTGCTTCGGTCAGCTATCTTCGGGGAGTACGTGGGTATTATTGAGCAGTATACGCCGAGAAGAATGACCGACGCTCGCGACGCCATCAACGCCGTGTCAGGTATGTTGAAGATCCTCATCACGAACCAGCAAGCGACAAATGCACGCAAACCGCTGCTATACGGATTGCCTGAAGAGTTCTTCGACCAGGCCTTTCACTGGCAGCCGGCAACGGGCGACAATGTGCGTCTGCAGCTACGGCCAGGCACAAATTTTCCCACCTGGTCATGGGCAGCATGGGAATCCATTGACAAAGATCATTCCGGTGGCGTGCGATATGAAGCCCCTTTCCACGTGCAGACAAATGAACGCGGCGCGCTCCTCAAAGTCGTAACCGATCAAGTCCCCAGCAAGTCATCAAAACAAGAACCTCCCGAAGAACGCCTGCGTCCCCTCCTGAAATGGCACATTATGACCAGCACTCAACCGACTATGAGACCCAGAAAACCACCTCCACCGCTTCCACCGAAGCGAAGCAGCCAACCCATCCTCCCACAAGCAAACACCAGACCAAAACCTCCCCTCCCACCTCGCCCCCAACTCACCTCAGCCCAAACCGGCCTTCCCCCTTCCCCTTCCAATCTCCGCTCTCTAAACAAAACAGGCGACGGCCTGGCCCTCGACCCCGACGTAGACCTTGCCCAATGGCAAGCCTCCATCGCGCACGCCACCAAGGGCCTAACCCCCGACATCAACTCCTCCTCCATCCCCCTCACGTAGCAAACCAGATAATCCCAGGCCATCACCTCATCTTCCGAACACGTACAGCCCGCTTCCGTCTAGGGGAAACCCGCATCCGCACAGAAACCCACTGGAAACGGAACCTGTCTGCCGACAGTACGGATAGTAAACCCTTGGTGGTACACAGACGTCTGGAGATCCGTGAGACAGCTGTGCTTGATGGGAGTGGTGAGCAGGTCGGGAAGGTGGTGTTGCCTGACCCCGAGGCGCAGCCGGGATTGGGTGGCGCCGGTGCTCCGCCGTCGTCGCCTGGGAGCGGGTGGCTGTTTGATTTTATCATGGTGAGCGAGGCGCAATTCTTTGGAGATGAAAGGAATGTAGAGGTTGGGGAGTATCCGCTGTTTAATGTCATGCTGGTTAAGTGGGGTGAAGGGAGGAGGCCGTTTGCCACGAGGGTTGCGATGGGGAAGATCACGAAGGATGCGTGGTGGGGGGCGGGGGGAGGGAGGAGGTTGTTGTCCTGGGGTAAGGGGCTGGCTGGTTTTGGATTCTTAGGGGTGTGGTTGATGTTGTCTGATTTATTTTGTGACTTTTGATATAGTATGACGTCGCGGGAGGGGGTTCATATTTATCTGCCCAGGAATGTTCGCTATTACAGTTTTGAATCCCATGCAGACCACCCCTTCTCCTTCGAAAAACAATAGACATTCAAGTTCATCCCCACCGCCACCACAGCAGTGCACTCATCCACCTTCACGAGATATGCGGGACTTCAGCGTTGTCGATACAATCGATGCAAAGTACATTTTTTTTTAGCTACAAGTATCTCTGTGAGAACATGGATAAGAAGGACTTCGACAAGTCGGCAAAGATACCTCATGATCTGACGCCCGAGTACTGGCCGGCCCTGCAGACGATTACATTAACGGCATAGTTCTCGGAAGACAACTCGACAGAAACTGATCGCCTTCCCCTTGCTGCTAGTCATGCGGCAGAGCGCATGCCTCGTCTCTAGATCATGTCTATCTCCTTCACTAGTATACTTGGCTGGGATAAGACCGCCGCCATCTTCCAGTACCGTGCGGACGGGACGAGCCCAGCTACAGTAAGCTTTGAGAGCTCATGGCCGTACAGCATGAAGCAGTACATCAAAGACCGGTGGGAGGCCGTCGCAAGCGAGGGGCTCAGCTCACGCTATCCGTGTTTGTTCAGGGCTGAGCTGATCGCGGAGTTTGATGGCAACTTGGTGAAATTTCTTCAAGAGAAGGTGGCCACCTTGGACAAGGTTCTGGATCCGCACTCGCTCAAGAGCATGGTGCGGGCGTTGAAACGCATAGGAGATTACAATCTCAACATCGAAGATATACTGAAGGCGACGTAGTCTTGCTCTCTTGAATTGCCGCCGTTCACGCGAGAATAAGAAGGACAGGGTTGTTAGGCAGGAGGCAGATGACTCGGACGGTGCGGTTTGGCCGGGGAAGAGCATCAGTAGGTTAGTAGTTAGGATAGGTAAGTTAAAAACAGTTAGCGGAGGCTGAGGATCAAGCGCAAGTGAGACGGCAGATAGATAGGGTAGTTGTAGTAGTGAGAAAAAAGAGAAAAAAAAAAAAAAAAAAGAATGGGGCCGACGCTGATGGGTGCGTTAAGAAAACCCAGGAAGAGCAAGCTGCAGAGAAGAAAAAATAGACACAGGTAACTACGATAGCTGTGAATACAAAGCCTTCATGCAGGAAATAGTTTATTCCATTCCATAGCGCTCATAACCCATAGGATGTTGAAGTAGATAGCTTTTAGGCACCTTTCACGTGCGAGTGATGAAGATTGAAGGGGGAGATGCTGACTCGAAACAACTATCCATTTCAAGTGCGATGCCGCCAATCACGGATATTTATCGTCGACTTACGCTACACATTTTCCTCTATTCCCGTCGTCGAACCTTAAACTGTCCTGTCCGCAGGTTGCTCCTTCCATGGTGGCTATGGAGCATTTGGGACAGGGGCTAAACGGTTATGGAAGGGTCAACCCTGACAGATGTATCGCGATTAGCCCAGAGCCGACAAGAGACATCCCGCGGGCATCAGAGCACGTGTGCGTGGGGGATTGAACCTGGTTGGCGCGGACTGCAAGCCACAGCCATCGTGAAAATAGTCCGAACTTATTACGCTAGTGGTGGCTGGCAGTTCCAGACCAACCCACGTCCTGCACCAGCTGCACTACCTAGATCTACCCCAGGATCCTCTTATCTGCGTGCCTTATTATCAGTCCACAAGCGCATTCTTAGCTCCCCCAGAACAACTAAAAGTCAGCAATGTATCACCAGCCCAAGTGTATCATCGACCATTGTCGTATGCATTGGAGGGCGTTCGCAGAGGGAGGCTAGACGAGGCCAAACAATCCACAGTTCAGAATACGACGCTGTTGTCCGATATCGACAGGGTCACCGACAGGGTCGGGCGAGATGACGTCGGTCCCACTTGGGGACCTCCACCCATTCAAGGAATGGGCTACAAGGTCCAATTCGCGAATAGCGTCTGCTACGTCCAACGCGTCTTTCGCGTCTTCATCTTCTGTTCCAACAGATGCACGTTTGGACAACTTTAGACAAGTGCCGCGCCAATCAAACACAGAAGTGGGATCAAATGAGCAGATGGACAACTTGGGGGAGCGCCATCCACGATCATACTCACCGGCAGAGTCGCTTCATGTTCTCGACGATTCCCGCAATGCGCTATACACGCAGTCTCGCCAACAAGATCGCGAAGATGACGAGGTAACACTGTTACAGGGTCACAGCACCTCTCCTCAACCGGGCGAAGGCTCGCTCTGCTCCAAGAAGATACCATCCACGTCGCAAAGTTCACCACCACCCTATGGAGGGCCGTACTTTTCAAAACCGCCGGCCAACAGGCGGAGCCGTTGTTGCGGATGGCCGGGGACGTTGAGTATGTCGTGGAACATGTACATCTTCTTCGCCTTTGGCCTCGCATGCGCCATTGCCCACCATGCCTTCTATGCCTCGCTCGACGGAAAGCCGGCGACTGACCAGCTGCAAATGCTGCGCTACGGCACCTTTCTGGCCTTTGCTGCCAAGGCCGGATTGAGTGCTGCTGTCGTCGTGGCCTTCCGTCAACGTGTGTGGACAACAGTGCGCAGACGGACCATGACGGTCGGTGCTTTGGACTCTCTGTTTGCTGCCACTGAGGACTTGATAGCTCTTGTGAACTGGGAGCTGGCCAAGAGCGCCAAGGTTGCCCTCGCGCTGGCTGTGTTTGTATGGTGAGAACTTCCCCTTTCTTTATGCTTAATAGTGAGCGGGCTGCTTACTCACAACCGTCTTGTCTCAGGGTTGCACCGCTGGTAGTTATTCTCACATCAAACACCCTTCTGGTGGTCCCCAGGACAGCCGAGATCAAGACCACATGTCCATCGGTTCGGTCACTAAACTTCACTTTCGAGGAGACCAACGAGTGGCGGGATCCAGTCAAGATTGATCAGCTGTTTGAAATTCCCGTGTCACTTTGGAATACCACGAAGCGGTCCGGCTCCAACCCTGATGGCTGGTTTGATTACTACACAGCTCCAAGCCCGAGCTTTCAGCGCACAGCCGCCATCGGCGCCTTTCTAGACCAAGCTGTCATGCGAAAGAATGCTCAGATTGAGACCTGCGGTAGTGGCTGGAACTGCTCTTTTGAAGTACAGTTCACAGCGCCAGGGTACAAGTGCACCGAGCTCGCTAGCGGAGTTGGCTCAAAGCCAGTTAACCTCACACAGGAATCAGGGACCATCGCTCCTCCATTCGACACAGATCTCCTCATACCAACCGGACCTTACACCTACTATGCATTCACCAGCGGAGGCGAGTACTCGACGACTCAGATGGATGACGTGGGCATCGGCGGTGTTCCCAAGACAGACCCCCCTTACCCGAAGAACCTTGGGGCATTCCGGACAGAACCAATCATCTGGATCGGCTACTCCGTCCTCGTAGATCCTGCGCCCGACAAACCAGTCCCCATCAACTCATCAGACCCATCCTGGGCCTCCTCCATCATCCCAAAGTTATTCGCCTGCGAGAACTACGAATCAGCCTACACAGTTCGCTTCAACTACTCCGATGCCGCGCAGTCGACCACAGTCACCAACATCACCTTTCTCCGCCCCGTCATCAACACCACCTACATCCCCTCCATCGACGCCAACGACGGCACCGCCGACAACGTCACCGCCGTGCCCGAATCCAACTACATTCGCCCGATCGACGACCTACGCCGCTACCGCCGCACCGCCGCCTACCACTCCCTCGGCTACATGCTGCGCTCCTTCATCAACGGCACCGTCGAGATGGACCAGTCCCTCGTCAACCCCATCGCCAACACAGACGCCATCCAGACCAAGCTCCTCGACCCCCGCAACAACTACTTCGCCTACCCAAATCTCCCCGAGCTGCTCCAGAGCTTCTACGAGGACATCATCCTCTCCATGCTCAGCAACCCGCAGTTCGTCGACGTCGTCTGGGCCGCCCGCCCAGCCGAGCAGAGCGGCACGCGTCTCGAGGGCGGCACCGGCCCGGGGCAGAGCAAATCAGATTATCTGTACCCGTGCGTCAAGTCGCACACGGCAAACACGTACCACTACAACGTGCGGGACCTGTGGATCGTGTACTGCATCGCCATCTTGTTCGGTCTGGTGGGAATCGTGACGGGCGCGTGCGCGATACTGGAGAATGATGGGGCGGTCAGGGATACGAGGTTCTCGAGCATCGTGGCGGCGACGAGGGGTCCGGCGCTGGAGAAGATCAAGTGGGATGGGAATGCGGGCAGCAGGGATGATGTGGCGCATATGGCGGATGATGTGAAGCAGCTGAGGGTTGGGTATGGGCTGGTGCCGTCGTATTCTGGGCGGAGTGGGCACGGGGTTGAGGATGGAGGTGCTACTGCTGCTGGGATAGGGGGTTTGGGGACGCCGTGGAAGTTGGGCCAGACGAGGTATGGGTTTGGGTTGGAGGGGGATGTGCAGCCGCTTGAAAAGCTTAGGAAGAGGGAGAGCTTTATGGGGTTGGGGATGGCGTCAGGGAGGGTATGAGGGGCAGGTTCGTTGGTCTATGTCAATAATATTAACGTTAGATTCAGTCTCTTGGATATTGGTTTGGAAAGCATATGGCGTTTACGGAATTTGAAGGTTGACTCAGGCGCTCGGGATACCATTTGGGTAACTATATTTCAGCGAGTTGTCACGAATAGACTTGATTCAGTCGTGTGTATATGCGTCAAAACTGTCCCCAAAGATGTTTGTTTCACTTAAAACGGCATCACCACAATCTTGAAATTGACGAGGTTAGCGGCTCGCCTCTACATTAGGTCGGAACAAAACCTAGTTGGTTAGAACTAGAGCTTCGATGTTATTGAATAATTCAATGGATTCAAATCAAAACCCAAATATGTACATCGCCAGCTTGACACTTTTGATCAACAACAATGACCTCATTAGCATCAGACATCCGTTATCATATTCGCTTACATAGGTCTTGATTAATTATAGGCTTAAAAACACCAAAATTGGAGGCGACTCCAAGGTACGTGTGGGTATCACAGAAGGCGCATACCACATGATGCAATAGTTCGGTTAATGTTGAGTGCATACGGGCTGTAGATAAATGTCTTCCACGTGCGGAACTATCTAATGTATGTCTGAGCTGGCCTATACACCGCTGGCATGTGGACATGATATTGCATATCTCTGCACCAGATGGATCGTCATAGTTCTCTCTGGGCTGGTGCATACATCGATGAGGGGAGTTGGTGTGTTACTGCCCACATGCGAGGTTCAACTGACGAATACAAACTTAAGTAAGAGATGGGTATAGCTGAGTATACTTATCACAATCCACGGATAGGACTCATCCTACCCCGCTTGGAGAGTATTGAACAACAGTTCAAGCAAGCATTCGCCATGCCGCTACTCTTGAATAGCTTCCCCGAAAGCCTTGTCGGTGAAGACAAGGCGATCAAGACATTCAGCCACTTGACATGGAGCACTACAATCACCTTAGTACAGACAAAGAACAGTTCTCCTCTTGGCGATTTTTATAATGACTGACATGAGAAACACTGCAACAGATAGTTGTCTGGTTCATCGGCGGCGTCGTCTATAACCTCTTCTTCCACCCCCTGCGCAACTTCCCAGGCCCGCTGATGCACCGTGCCTTAGTTATCCCCTTTTCCGTATATTGGGTCTCGGGCAAATCGATCTACAACACCCAAAAACTTCATGAAAAGTACGGCCCCGTTGTTCGACTCACGCCCGGCCATTTCTCTTTCTGCGACTCCCGTGCCTTTAAGGACATGTATGGCTACCTCCCCACCACCAATAAGGGCGGCAGCTCCCCAGCCCCTGAGATGGACAAGACAAGGCCCTTCAACCGCATGTTTGACGCACTGCCTCTTCAGATTCTCAACGCATGCCTCGACGAGCACAGGGCCGTCCGGCGAGCTCTGTCGCACGGCTTCACTGAAACGTCTTTACGCCAACAAGAGATATACATCATCAAGATCATCAACCATTTTGTGGAGAAGCTACACGAGCTATGCGACCCAGACGGCGGCAAGACCCCCCTCCTAGCAGAGTCGTAGTACAACTACGTCGGCTTTGACTTGACGGACGACCTCAGCTTTGAAACCTCGCTGAGGACTCTAGATGGCTCGCCCTACCGGTCTTGGGTCCATGACATCATGAAAACGATCAAGTCAGGCACCTATATGCAAGTTCTCAGTTATGTTGGCCTGCACTGGCTTGTACAGGTCTTCTTTTGGTTCTTCGGTCACAAGAACCTTGGCAAGATGAACAGGCTCCTGGGTGAGATGGTCTAGGGTTGGTTGGGCGTCAAGGACGAGGAGCGTGATAATTTGCCCTATGAGGGGCTGCTGAATGAATGTGCCCGAGCCTTGGGTAAGTCTCTGATACTGCTAGTAACATTGAAGTCCCTCTAACGTTCACTACCAGACACAAAACCCCCCAGTACTGGCAGGAAACGCCTTCATCCTCGTCCTGGGCGGATCCGAAACTACGGCAACTGTACTCTCAGGGGTCACATATCTCCTCACCACACACCCCGAAATCCTCGCAAAGCTGAACGACGAAGTGCGCTCAGCTGTCGCCAGCCCAGACGACATCGCCATGGCCACGGTCGGCAAGCTCCCGTATCTGCATGCCGTCCTCAACGAGGCCTTGCGCATGTTTCCCCCAGTTCCTACGGGGCTGGCACGAGAGGTGCCCGTGGGAGGAGGCCAGATCGCTGGACATTCTGTCCCTGAAGGTGTATGTGCTCTCCTTCTAACTGGCTGATCAGCACTACTACTAACTAACCACAACCACCTGCCTCACAGACCATCGTCGAGGTCCAACAATGGTCAATCAACCACAGCTCGGCCTACTGGAAGGACCCCTGGACCTTCAACCCCGACCGCTTCCTAGCAGCCAGCGCAGAGGACGCACTCGAGGCAGGGAATGTGTGGGAGTCACTGCAGCCATTTAGTTTTGGGCCGAAGGAACTGTATCGGGCGCAAGTAGGTACTCCCACCACACACCCCTACTTTCTGTCCCGTTGAAGATGTGGGACGACTGCTTACAGCGATAGCCTCGCCCGCGCCGTGATGCGTCTGATCCTCACACGCATCGTGTACGATTTCGACCTGAGACTTGCAGGCGATAGTGAGGGGTGGATGGGACGGCAAAAGGTTCATATCCTGTAGGATAGGACCGCGCTGAATGTGCACTTTATCGCCCGAGCCGTTGGTAAGTAAGTAAGCTAGATGAGGGTAATGCACAGCGCCAAAGTGTGATGCAGACAAGCCCAGATCTCGTCTCTCTGCTAGGACTAACCAAATGTTACCGGTTGTTCGGTAATGTGAGCACTAGACAGGAAGGGAAATATGATAGTTCCTCAATCGGTGTAATTTGTTTCTAAAGGAAAACAGCAAAAGTGCCACCTACTCCCCCATTCCTTCCACGGTGCCGCCCCCAGTACGATACAACGCTCCCCAATGTAATGTACTGTACTAGCCAAAGCGTCATATACTAACAGCGGACGTAGCCAGAGACAGGTCTGATCTGAGCCGAACTGACCCTGTCAATAGCACACCGAACATGTCTTTCCGATACACGTCCTTGTCCATCTCTCCTCCTCTTTCTAATTCCGCCAAACCAACCAACAAAGAAGCAGGAATAAACAAAAGGTGTAGGGTATGTCGGTTTATACGATGGATGCGCGTTGGGTTACTTAGAGAGCAGCAACGTGCTGCTCAATCTTGGGCTCGAGGACCTTGGGGTTGGCGCCGATGACCTTGTCGACCTTCTCGCCATCCTTGAAGAAGAGGAAGGTGGGCATCGAGGTGATGCCAAGCTCCTGGGTGAGGTCGCCAACGTCGTCGATATCGAACTTGGCGAAGTGAATCTTGCCCGCGTAGCGCTCCTCGTCAGACCACCTGTAAAAAAGGAGTGAGTGGTCAGCTTGCTAGGCTTTTTATCAAGGGGCTAAATTGGTAAAGGGATGTGACATGGGCGCGGTGGGACTAGGTTGGGCGGGGTTGGGCTGGTTGCGATGTGGGTGTAAACGTACTTCTTGTACAGAGGGCTGATGGCCTTGCAAGGACCGCACCAAACGGCGGAGGCGTCGAGGATGACGAGGGGGTTCTTGGCCAGGACCTCCTGGAACTGCGCCCTGCTATTGTATGGACGAAGTATGGTTAGCAAAACACCATAATGTGCGTATGCATCGTGTGGGCAGTCGTGGACAAAGAGCGGGAAGGCGGGGGAGGGGTCGTCGAGGTGGGGGTTTCGAGGTGCAAAGACGGGGGGACGCGACTCACGACGTGATCTCGGTGACAGTCATCTTGGGCGAGGTTGTGGTAAAAAGTCTCGAGGGTGTTCTTGCTGTTCTGAGTGTGCGGAAGGCAGGACGAAGGAGGCTTGATGATGACATTTGGAAGAGATAACCTTGCGCAGGCCGGGCGAGTGACGAGGTTAATAAAGCTTTTCCCAAGGTCGCCAGGGAAAAGATCGCGGGAGCGGGTGGAGCGCGGCAGCCATTTCATGCGGGAAATTGACATATCATGCAGGGATTATGACGAGCTTAATGTCTACTACAACGCTAGCTTAGTTAGCAGGCGACACGGAAAAGAGCTCGGAGAAATCCACAATTCATTGCTGCAAAGAATTGGTGGAACCGGTGGCTCTCTGATCTCTGGCTTTCTGATCTCTGGCTTTCTGGTCTTCGCCTGCACCTTTTGCAGGTACAGCGTGTGCTGGATGCATTTTGATTTGTCAGGGGCGTAAAGCTCCCCCGATGATGATGTGACCAGCAGTGCTGACCCACCATTCTGGATAACGAATCGATCGGTGGTCGATGACTGGACCAGGGGTTCCTTCCTTCCATGCATCCATCCATGATGTTCTTTTTCTTCTTCCGCGACCACCCGGCCGCGCTGACCATTTTCGTTTCCATATTTTCCCCGGACTTGTTTCGGCGCCGCGGAGAATGACAACATCTCAATAGCACATGGCCACCGTCCTACACTTATGCAAGAAGCCCTGATTCCAAATCAGCCCTAGCACCCATTTCGCAACATATCCAAACTCGCCCCCCTATACCATAATCGAAAATGACATTTGCAAGCCTCGGGTAGTGAGTAATCCACGACATTGAGTTGTTCATTCAACATCTTCAAATCCGTTCATCGCGCCTCCAGAAATTCGGATTCAAAAGCGCCCTCCTACAGATACATGATGTATTCAATTGAACACCTATAATCATTTGTCGTCAAGTTTGATTCATTGTTCCAGTTTTTTCATTTCTGTTTAAACCATGACTTCCCTCGCTCCGATTCATCTCATCTTGAAGCGACTTTATAACTGAAAGTCACACAAGTCATGTCGTGTCAAACCCAGAGACCAATCAACGCTGGTGATACATCATGTAACGCCACTACCATCAACCTCGAAAATGGATCCCATCAGCGCGGGTGCCAAGTGTCCTGGCCTTTCTTGGTCTGGCCTTGACATCGGCCAAGACCATTCATAAGGTGCTCTCCGCGGTCAAGGACGGTCCACGGAACATACGGAGCCTTAATGGTGATGTTTTCCAGCTGCAAAGCATTCTCGACCGATTATCGAATATCTCATTTAGCCCAAACAATGCGAAGGAAGTCGTGCCGTGAACGAACACTGTCTTCAAACTCCACCTATTCTTTTGGATGCTGGCGCAGACCCAACGATGATAGTTGAGTATCGAAGTGTTCTCGAGAAACTGTCACAAATAGGACACAATGTAAATACTGGCAGCACCCAGAAACACCGCTATTGGTCCAGGGCTAACGATTTTTCCAACAAGAGAGAGGTATTCATGTTACGCCAGGTATTAGACAAGAGTTCGTTTTTTGGACTTGCCACTTTGAGAGATTCCGAAGGAAGCACGCCATTCCTTATCGCTTGTCGATACGTGAATAGGGCACAGTTTATAACAAAAAAGATTCTCGATCTTTTTCTCGACAAAGGTGGTGGTAGCATCCACGACATAACTTATCGAGGTTGCAATTGTTTGCACGAAATGCTTTTATGCACTGTTAGTTATCCAACTATACTTCCTCAGAAAGACGTTCTTGTACATCCTATCAATCGAGGCGCAGATGTACGTTAACGACAAGAAGCGAGGAGCACGATGCAAATATGAAGGGGAGCAAGAAATGAACATGGAGTGCTGTGGTCCAGTTGAAGTTGATTCTGATGACGAAGAATACGTTGCAGAGGACGAGGACGACTATGTCGAAAGCAAGGAAGCCAGTGTTGAAGCTGGGGAGAGCGATACTGAAATGCAAGGGGTTGAAGAGGAGACAAGTATGCCCTCGTCGTTGACTTGGTACCATGGCGATGGAGCCGGGAATGGGTATCAGTACGACGAGCTGTTTGAGACTCCTTGGATTGACGAAAGTCACTGACATCAAGCCATACTCGGACGGACAGTGAAGATAGGAATACTTCAGATTCGAACACAATACTATTTTTATCCTGCTTACCTATGATTCAAGGCTATATCAGGGGTTAGGGTTATAACGTTGTGACGTCTTTTCCCCATAGGCGGTGAAGCCCCCACCCTCGGGCTCAAGGGCAGAAAGCAGCTCCAAAGTCAACAGCCGAGTCGGGGTTCGAGGCAGCTAGCTACCTTAGCTTTCCCGTCCGGTCCCGGCCAACCATTGCACCGTCAAACAATAGCAGCGCGCACTCTTCTCCAGGCGCAGGCAAGCCGACACCAGACGACACGAGCTCGAGGTGGGAGCTCAATGTCGCCCCCCACAGCCCTGCGGCTGGTTGTGCGTCCCCTACGAGCAGCAATCGCCTCGGATCGACGAGCTGCCGCTGTCGCTGTCGCTGCCCTTGCCGCCGCCGCCTCTGCCATTTCCTCTTCCACTCGCCCAACCCCGACCACCTTTTCACACCTCCTTTCCAGACGCACCAACTTAAAAGTCTCGCCATGTCTGCGCTACAGCACCCGCGCTGGCGTGCGCTTCTTCTCTGCTGGTCCACCTTCAAAGCCGCCCAGTGACAGTGAGAGCGACCAAAATCCATCCTCGTTATCCTCATCCTCCTCTGTCCCCCGTCAAGATGAGACCTCGTCACCCGTCAAAGAAGATACTCCTCGTCCCGCTGAAGTCGAACCCGAGACCTCGACCTCAACCTTCAACACTACCAACGACAGCACTACCCCCGGCCCCGAACTCGAACTCCCCTCCGACAGCGAAGACAGACGCCACCCGCTCTCCGTACGCTTCAGCACCTTCATGGACAACCTGCAGACGCGCGTTCTCGAAGCCTCGCAAAAGATCAACGACCTGACAGGCTACTCGGCCATCGAGGCCATCAAGCTGCAGAACGTGCAACTCGAGTCGGACGTGGCCGCCGCCCAGGCCCGCCTGCGCGCCGCCCGGCACAATTACAAGTCGCTCACCTCGCACCGCGCTGCCACCCAGCGCGAGGTTACCACCCTGCTCGCCCGCAAGGACACGTGGAACCCCTCAGACCTCGAGCGCTTCACCACCCTCTATCGCCTCGACCACGAGCTCGAGGCCCAGGTCACCTCCGCCTCGGCCGAGCTGACCGAGGCCGAGACCGAGGACTCCAAGCTCAGCGCCGACCTCAACGCCGGCATCCTCAAGCGCTACCACGAAGAGCAGATATGGAGCGACCGCATCCGCCGCCAGTCTACCTGGGGCACCTGGGGCCTCATGGGCGTCAATATTCTGCTGTTCTTGGTCCTCCAGTTCGTTGCTGAGCCTTGGCGCCGCAACAGGCTCATGAAGCACATCGCTGCTGGTGAGAAGGACGTCATGGACGAGGTCAGGCGCGAGTTGGCAGAGGTTAAGTCTGCCCTCGAGGCCAGCGGGCTAGGAGATTACAAGAAGGCAGATGTAGCCGCAGCCGCCGACGCTGCTGCCACCCCCACAGAAGTAGGCGAGGAGGCTTCCCTCAACGCTGAGGCTGCTGTACCTGCGCTGGTGGGTGCTGATTCGGGCGAGGGCGAGAGTCAAACGGACACTACTGCCTCTGTAGAGGCCGTGGAGACCGAGGACCCAGCTGCCGTCGCAGCTACCGAGGCATACACAACCCCCCTTCCAGAAACTACAGAAGAAGGAGAAGCACAATTACCCAGCAGGGTACCATGGCATGAGAGGCACTGGCAAGAGGCTATCAAGGAGAAATTGTCCCACGTAAAGGAAACCCTCTCGGACCCCGACCAGATCAAGGCGGCCGTCGAAGATCTCTACAGCGAGAGGAGGATAGACCTACGGATGCGGGACGCCTCCCTTATCGCGCTGCAGGGCGTCGCGGCGGGCGCTACCGTTGTGGCGGGCCTGGCCTTGATACTAGTTCGCAGCAGCAGGACATGACAGCTCTGATTGACTTAACAAACTTACTTACCAAACTCCTATCATCATCATCCTCCTCTTTTTCGAGCCTCTGTTAGCCAAAGGCTCGAAATGTATATATATACATACTTATATTGTACCTACATATGTATAACAGGCAAAAAGCCACTATTTCCACCCCCGTGTACATATTTCGATTTTGGGTAAGATACCTCGCCTTTACATACATGTTGCTGAATGAATACATATTACATATTTCCTAGTATAATGAAAGGGATATCGATAAAGGTCGCTAGGGGTCTAAAGTGGTGGAGGTGAATCATGAAGCAAGGAGCTAGCTCCTGATGGTTGTCAACTACACCCGCCAACAAACGACAAAAAAGAAATGAACTGCTTTCCTAATTGTTGTGATTCCACAAACTCGCTTGAAAAGATGCCGCATAAAACACTTAGCTCAAACAGCGCTAGCTGTTTCTCTCTTTTCCCTCCAAACAAGTCGGCAAAAATTGGATAATAAACCGAAATAACAAGCAGTCTAAAGCTATCGAAGATATCACCACGCAAATTCAGGCAAGCAAGCAAGAAGATGTGTATGTACTCAAGCTTCATCACACACCCAGAAAAGTGAAAAACGCACGCAGCACGCACGCAGCACGCACGCCCGCAACAGATCCACGATCCCACCTCCCAAATATGTCCAGGCCCTGGTCTTTCTTTTGGCCCGGTTTTGCTGTAGGTAGATGGATATTCAGCCGCACATTAACAAGTCGAGTCCAAGCCCTTCCCCTTCGCTGCACTGCACTGCACGGCAATGCACAGCCAAGTCCGCTCCTGTCTCCAGATCGCTATCATCGTCGTCGCTCTCGTTCTACCATCTCACAACAATACCGTCATTATAGGCCTGCAATCAGTCCATCAGTCATGTCCACCACAATCTACCACCTTGTTTCCCACGGAAGTCATCACCTCCCGTCAACTCCCCCCTTTCTGAAAAGAAAAATCACCGCCCTGTGGATCCAGCCCTTCATCGCCAATTCCAGCCTCCTTCCTTCACGCCCACACCCCGCGCTTGTCTTGATCAGTTGCAGGTACGATCGATAGAGGGAGCTTGCTCCTCTTAGTTCCACCATATCGGCAACAAAACCGTAGGCAGAGGGGAAGCGGATCATTTTCGATTCTTGCTACGTTGTGTAGGTGAGCAGTTCTGAACTTTAGCCTGATTTCCCATTCTTCTCGAATGACAGGCAATGTATCATCGTTCAAGTCTTGTTCTTTCTCGCTTCTCTCGTCTCTCTCGTTTATGTTCTTGCTCTTCGCATCGTGTGAACTGATTGCACGTCAAAGCCATCACAGATTAAACGACACATGCTTTGTGTGTTTCAGTTGCTTCAGATTCTAGTCGAAGTCCGCCGTGTACGAGAAGCCGCGGAATTCCTCCTGCATGGCTTGCGAAAGTACTGCAATACCGTTAGTACCAAAACACCGAGAAATGACAAGCAACTTCCAAGCATACCTGATTGCACCGGAGTAAGCACTGGAGTGACGCTAGTAAACTCGCTATCAAAGTTACTGGTATCGGTGGCGTTCTTAATCGACGGCAGGAATGGCGGCTGAACACGCTTGTGGTAGATGTCATCCCAGCTGATGTTGCGGAAGAAGGGTTGCGACATGATCTCCTGAGCATCGGTCGGCCCACTTCCCAGCCGCTGGTCTGGCTCGCGTGTGAGCAGCTTCTGCAGAATCGATACACTATCGCGGGGCATGTGGATAGGGTAAAGAGGCTCGTCAGCGAGAATAGCGTCATAAATTTCATCCTCGTCTTCGCCACGGAAGGGCGACTGCTGGAGGAGCATTTGATAAATCAAGACACCAAACGCCCACCAATCGACAGCCCGCCCGTACTTTTTATCGAGAAGAATCTGCCACCGTTATTAGCCAACACCTTCAAGTATCAAGAGTCTATAACAGTACGAACCTCTGGGGCCATGAACTCAGGAGTACCACAGAAGGTGCTCGTTGTTGAACCATACCACATATCTTCTTTACAGAGACCGTAATCGGCAATTTTGATGTGTCCATCTAGGGTTAAAAGGATGTTGTCCAGCTTAAGATCACGGTAGATCACGCCATTCTCATGGAAGTACTTCAGTGCTAAGCATACTTCAGCCGCATAAAACCTATTTCCAGTTAGTAAAACTCATGGGGCGAGGAAAAGGAGTTTCAAAACATACTGCGCTCTCTTGGTGCCGAACTGTCCGCGTTGAATATGCAACATGAGATCACCACCACTGACATACTCCATGACAAAGTAGACTCTGGTCTCGGTCTGGAAGCAAGCGTGGAGATTCGTCAAAAAGGGGTGACGTTCGCGATTGGCAATCAGGAAGACTCGTTTTTCCGACCGAATGCTCTCAACCTCATCGTTTTCTATTATGAATTCCTTCTTGAGGACCTTGATAGCATAGAGCTTTCGAGACCGTTTGGTTTCAGCAAGCATGACCTTGCCGAAATTACCCTTGCCTAGGACGGCAAGGAAATTGAAGTTATCGAGCCCAATTCTCTGACCTGTGCCCGGATCGGTAGCAGACGGCAATGGCTTCTTAGTCGCCACCGGCACACCCGAGGGAGCAATGACTTGAGGCTCTGCTGGTATGGCCACGGGCAGCGGCTTTGGCGTGACGGCCGGTTGCGGTTGCTGATATGTCGGCTGTTGGACGGCTGGTTGTGGCTGTGGCTGTACTTGCTGTGGACGATTTTGCACCTGAGGTTGAGTGGGATATGCGTTGATGTTTGCATAATCTGCTGGGTTGTACTTTCGCTGCTGGGGCTGCTGCCCATACTGCTGTTGTTGGGATCCGCCATATAGATCGTCATCACGCTGGTCCTGCCGTCCATATCCGCTCTGGCTGCCATAATGACCGGGACCGAAGTCAGGGATCTGACCCACAGACTGCTGCTGAGGCTGTACGTTGACCTTGGGGGCCATCGCTGCAGCCGCAGCCGATGCTGCGGCGGAACTGGTCGAGGTTCTTTCGGGGCCTGAGGGTCGTGGCGTGGTTTGATTATACATGAGCTTGGCTGCCTCAGTTGCTTCGGGCGACACAATAGAAGGACCATAGGACAAGGTGGATCCGCTGTATGAGTGGCCACCCTGAGATCCGGTTGACGGCACCTTGGCTCCAGGCCTGAGAGTCCGCTCGCTCATAGAAGATTTGTCCGGCCTATGCTTCTTCTGTGATCGAATACCTTCCAAGATCTGATTCGCAACAGCCATGGACATGCCGCAGAAGTCAGGTACCAGATGAACGCACTGCGCGTGCGCAGTAGAGTTGCATTCTTCACACAATATTAGCCCCGTTTGACACAATAGAAAATAAAATAACAATATGAGTCCAAAGCTCACCTGAGCATTTCCTCGAGTTCTTTTTGGAGCCGATGGGAAGCATGTAACCACAGTGACAGCACCAATTGGCCGTGAGGTTGGAGAACGGTTGGAAACGATGAGGTATCCGGTGGTTGATCTTCTCCTCGTCGGGATCGGTCTCGGCATTGCTTTTGCTGATGCACTTGGTGACAACACTGGTGTAGCATTTGGTGTGACAAGTGTACTTGCAGTCTTCACACTGCATACCAGCTGAGTATTTGAGAAAGTCCCCGCAGAGAGCGCAGCGCATGATGTTGTAGAATTGGCGTTGAACAAACTTGTGGCCGTACATCTCGTGAACCTCTTCCTTTCGCTGACGGACGGCGCCCTTGCGATTCAGGCCGCCATCGAGCGGTCTCGACTCCTTGACGTCCTTTTGGAAGTTGAGGCTCAACTTTATATGCCCGGTGGGCTCGAGGTTAAACGACCACTCGATTGACTGTGAGTACGAAGGAGGCTGAGGTGGCTGCGGGCTATACGCGGGCACCTGTTGCTGCTGGTGCTGTCCGGGAGACGTTGGCGGCCCTGCGAACTGAGGGCCTTGAGTACCCATGGGGAACTGGCCAGGAGGGGAGCGAGGGTTGGGTGAACCGAGGCGGTCTGCCGATACCCATCCTTGAGCCTCAGTTTCAATTTTCCTGCGGCGGAGTTCTTCGGCAATGTCGGAGATTCTGATCCAGAGTAAAGCAATGGGTACCGGATGCTCATTAGGCTTATCATAAACCGTCAGTTCGATCTCATTCGCCTTGTCAATATTAATGGTATGATGTTCATTTTCCCATTGGTCCGTTCTCGAGGTCTTGGTACGTGCCACGACATTGTCCTCCACCTTGACGATCACGAAGGTATCGGGCCCACGAGAAAAGCGGCTGAGCGGTGCGTGGTCGACATCATGTATGGATTTTATACGGATTGTAAGCTGACCGCTGAGTGGTTTTCTAAGGTTCGGCATGTTGATACTATCGTCTATAGTCGTAACATTAGCTAGGAGAGCAGTGGGTTGTGGGTTTAGGGGTAATGTGCGCTCACCATCCGCGTCATCGACATCCGCGCCGATGTGCAGCTCCTCATATCGTTTGAGCGCCTGCTTCAACAAGACGATCTTCTGCTTGCTCTCTACGCGCCTAGCGGCAGCATCGGCTTTGCTCTTCTTGTCGCCCTCCATCTGGTAAAGCTGAACCATCTTCTCGATTCCTTTTAGGTACTGCTCCTCAACGTTTAACTTGAACTGGATCTGTGACAGCATCAATTGGATGCGAGGTCCAAGATTCACCGAGTCGAACTTTATAAGATCTGCGAGATAGAAGTGTCAGTCCAGACTCGTGACAACCACGTGGTATATGCAACTCGGCGGAGAAAGTTCATACCGAGCTTGGAGAAATTTAGGCGCGCCTTGGGCATGGCCGAGTTGGGAGGCTGGCCGGGGAAGGGACCGTGAGCGGGCATCAAGTCGCCGCCGGAACCACTTCCCTGGCCGTAGGCGCGCGAGTCTTTCGGAGGCGGCTGAGGAGGGCCCTCGCCTTCATTTCGAAAGTCGGAAGAGCCGCGGATCGAGCCTGACAGCGTGCTGCCTGCCAGAGACATGGTGTCGAGGGACTGACCCATTTTCCTCATCTGCAGCTCGCGCAGCCTGTTCTCGAAGAACTCCAGATTTCTCCGCCCATCGCGTAGTTGAACCTCGAGCTTGGATAGTACGGCGGCATTGTTTGTCTGGGAGCGCATGAGATTGGCGGCATTAATCAGGGCCTTCTCGCGCTCAATCTTCTTGGTGATTTCCTGCACCTTCCCGTCGTCGTTCATGGCGGCGGTGTTGCGGCTGCGCGACCGGGCGCGCACTCAGGGCTAAGGATGCTCAAAATGCCTTGTTGCAGAAGATGTTTTGTAGGGCTAAGATCTGTTGTCGCAAGCCAGTCTGGCGATCCAAAGGTCGGCGGGCGAGTTGCGATGGTGGTGCGAGAAGCGAGACGGGTAGGAAGATGTCGTCAGTGACGAATTATGGCGGGGTTTTGTGTTTCGTATTTGGCAGCAGCCCTTGTCGCTGCGAGTTGGACGAGGTGGGCATGGGCCGCGGTACCTTGTCCCTGGGCTCCAGGTTTTCATAAACGCGGCGGGGGTCGGGGGGTCCTTAGGTCGTGTAGTTCCCGGGCTATACTGGAAACAAATGCTTGCCCTGAGCAGCTGAGCAGCTGAGCAGCTGTAATGTAGGCGGTATATAGGTATCTTTAGGTGTGTGTGTACTGGAATCTTGCACCCGAGGAGGACCAGCTAGGACAAAGAAACCGAACTGCAATATGAAATAGGACGTAGGAGGAGAGGCGAGACAGCCTTTCTACTCCATTGTCGAACTCTATACTGTTTCCCGGTCTCCATCCGGGACTTTGGTAGCTTCTCGCCTCCACTAGGTACTATGAACTTTGATTATGTCTGCTACGGCTACCTACGCTGTAGGGCTTCAATCTGCTCGCTACAGTACCTACCTACCTACCTACCTACCTACCTACCTTGCTGACACAGGGGAGGAGCGATCAAAGCACAAACAAAGACCCCCAGGTCTACCCTCGCCTTCTTGTCAGGCACTCTGCCTTGCCAAGTGTACTCGGGTTGGTGGATGTAGATATGGTACTGTACCTTGTGTATTGAGCCTGGACCTGGGAAGCTTTGATCGAATGATTATTTTCTTTTTTCCTATTAAGTTTGCCGGACTGCGCGGATCACCAACGACTGGTATCGTTGAATGATTCTTGTTTACATGTGTGACTATGACTCTGATGGAACGGTGCCCAAGTCTGCATTGCTCGGGCGTGGAGGTACCTCGTGTGGGCATGATTAGCCATCATGCGTTGCCTCCTCCGCAAACAAGACAGTACACAAGGTCGAGGCAAAGCTGTTAATCGGCTCGGATGCCAAATGTACCGAACAGCTCGACTACCTCGTCTGCAAGAAATAGCTGTTTATTAGGGCCGAAACTTGACTTTTTTCCAAGGCCCCCAACCTGATGAGGCGACGACTTTGCCCTCAGGGAGGCGGTGGTGTGGGCGGGAAGTTGAATGTTGGGCCGCCGTGGCGTGGCGGGGTCGCGTTCGCTATCGGCAAGGTCGTCACACCCGATGCCATTAGGCAGGCATGGCACGGTTACCAATAAGTACCTTAGTACCTAGGCCCTTGCGTAGGACTGGTGTAGGACTGCTCAAGGGCGAGGCGAGGCCGTAGGACTTTTTGGTACTGAGCTCTTTCCTTACAGGGCTACCTATCAGAAGGGGCATTTTTTATTCTTTGCTCAGTTTGCCCATCTTCATGTGTATCATGCACTAGAATGAGACGCCGCGGCCGGTTTTACGCGTAACAAAGTCGTGATCTGCGACAAGTCTAATATTCACCGACTACACTAGAAAGGAGGACAGTTTGCACACCAGTCGTCTGACCAGGCCGGTTGTTAACATGCTGCAAGCCCCATCCAGCCAGAGGCGCCGGACATGAAAGCTGGTCGCTTTCCACTTCTCCACAATCAAGCTGCCCGTTCTTGTCCGTCTTCTTCAGCTGGGCGATTCTATCAAACTCACTGGCTGTGTTTAACAAACATGAAACATGCACATGGAACAAGATCGGGCCAAGGACCAGCGATGACGAAATTAAAAGCCTGGTATGGCGAACGAAGAGATTCGGAGGCTTTGACATTTGGTGAAACCGATGAACGTAAGTAACCTGAATAATTATCACAACGACACTGCTCTGCACCGTTCGTCAAATGGCCAGCTGTAGTTACTCAAATGAGTCCATCGTTCTGAGAACATGAGCTATGCATATGCCATCTCATATAAGTGAGCTCCTATTAAGGAGATAGGTAAAAGGACCCGTGAAACTAAGCTGTCTTGAGTCAAAGGCTACGCCAGCAATGACCGCTTTCACAAGATAACATAGGACTTCTCCAAGTTCTCTTTCAGCCTCTTGTCCCTTACCTCCGACATCGTACACCGCTTCACCATTTGTAGTACGAAGTACGAGAAGAGCAGGACATTACAGACCGACGAGTGAGACATCAGACAAGCGGAGTCATAAACTCACAGAGATCGACACTAAGCTACTTCCTCGGTCCGGTCGGTATTCGTAATTAACTACCAGACACAGAGCGCTACCCGACTATCTTTAAGACAAGCGCGAAGATGAGGAGATGAGGGCGAGTCATTGGCCGGAAACAGGACGTGGAAACATTGACCAAGGCCGGGGTTGGTCCCAGGAAAGAGAGTAGCACGTTGTTATATGGCCATTCAACTATAGTGTAGGTACAAACAGCAGCATGACGCCTCCTTTTGGCTGTCCAAAAAAAAAAAAAAAAAAAAGGGAATCCGAGTTCGTTCTATGCGAAACCCCGGTTACAATATTGAGAACATTTCTGATAAGAGTTGCTTATATGCATCAACTACGATGTGTACTCCTTTTGGAGGAGCTTGGCAATTGTGTTCAGCCTGTAAAGGGCAAAGTCAGTATTTCTTTTCCTGAGGCAAACCTGGGTGCAAAGGTCAGTAAATGAGTGAACTTACTGGATGTTGCTTGTGCCCTCGTAAATGGCACCAATCTTGCTGTCACGGAAGTACTTCTCGGCCAGGCCCTCGCGGACGAAGCCCATGCCGCCCATCCACTCAACAGCAAGACCGCTGACGCGACCGGCGACTTGCGAAGCATAGAGCTTAGCCATGGCTGCGTCCCGGACAAAGTCCTCACCAGCCTCCTTCCTGCGCGCCGCGTTGTAAACGAGAGCGCGAGCGGCGGCGATCTCGGTATAAGACTGGGCAATTTGGTGCTGCATGCCCTGGAACTCACCAACGAGCTGGCCAAACTGCTTGCGGTCGTTCCAGACGTATTTGACGGCGTTCTCCCAGGCGCCCAGCGCCAGTCCCGTCATCTGAGCAGCGATACCGATGCGGCCCTCGTTCAGCAGGGCGATAGCGTACTTGTACCCCTGGCCCTCCTCGCCGAGCAGGTTCTCCTTGGGCACCTCGACGTCGTCGAAGCTGAGGGCGCAGGTGCTGCTGGCCTTGATGCCCAGCTTCTTCTCCTTCTTGGCGATGCTGAAGCCCTTCATGTTCTTGTCGACGATGAAGGCCGTGATGCCGCGGTACCCCTTGGTCTGGTCGAGGTTGGCAAAGACGATGAAGAACTCGGCCTCCATGCTGTTAGTGATCCACATCTTGCCGCCGTTGATGCGGTAGCCCGAGTCGGTCCGGGTGGCCTTGGTGGCCAGGGCGAAGGCGTCAGACCCGCTGACAGGCTCCGACAGGCAGAAGGAGCCGACCGTGTTGGTGGCCAACTTGGGGAGGTACTTCTTCTTGAGCGCGGTGCTGCCCCACTTGATGACTGCAGTGTTGACGAGCGTGTTGTGCACATCCACCATGACGGACACAGAGGGGTCGACGCGTGCCAGCTCCTCAATGCCCACGATGGCGGCCGTGAAGTTCATGCCGGCGCCGCCGTACTCCTCGGGGATCTCGACGCCCATCAGTCCCTGTTCGAACAGCTGCTCGACGACCTCGGGGTCCATCTTCTCGGCCTCGTCCATGTCGCGGACCTTGGGCAGGATGACGTCGTTGGCGAACTTCTGCACCGCCTCGGCCATGGCCGTCTCGGTCTCGGAGAAGTGTGTGATGGGCGTCGGCACGAGATCTGCCAGATCAGGCTCGCGGCGGACCTGGGTGGTTGAGAGGGGGCGGACACCGGCGCTGTAGGAAGGCAATTCACTCTATCGTCAGCTCCAATCGAGACCACGACCTGCGACTACAAGCATGCCCAGACACGCAGAAATGCTCACCATTGAACCGCAGGAAGGCGTTTCTGAGCCAAGCCACTGGCTATCCTGGGGGCGGATGCTGCCGGCAGCACTCCCTGGGCTCTTCGCACCGCAGGGCGCAATGCTCTTGTGAACGACCTCATCTTGCAGAACTGGCGGAAAGCAACAAACGGGCGTGTGGAAGTGGGCAGAATAGCACGTGGGTGGGTTATTAGGAGAGAGTCCGAGATTCCAGGGATTCCGGGAATTGGAGGCGGCGGCAGCGGCGGCGGTAGCAAGCTTTATATGCAGCAGCCGTTATAATGTTTAATGAAACTACAATGCAGCAGCCCGAGTCATGGATATTTCTCGGGGAAGTAGCAATACGGTTTAAGGGATGCGCCAGCGCTGCGAGGCTCACGGTTCGGCGCTTTTGAGCAAGCAGCCCAGCTGGCGCCCCCCGGCGGGCTCTAGTACCGAGGTCCATAAACTTTCCCGCTAAATGACGCTGTGGTGGGCGGTACCCCGACGGCGGTCCAGCACCAAGGGCCGGGGTACGCAGCCAAGCCGCAGGGGTGCGAACTGCTTGCTGAGTAGCCATGTGACCGAAGCTGCTTGGACCGACAATTGCCGGCTGCTTACGTACTCAAGGTACAAAGTACTCTTGGTGAACGAACGGCTCACGTGCGATAGCGCGTGACCTTCAAAGCTCCAATTGAGGATTGTGTCGGAGTCGGCCCAAGAACAGCACGCGCGACGACACCAGCTAGCGGCGCTCACAGTCGACGCCCGCAACACTTCAGCATGGCGACGACATTCCTCCGCAGCCTGCTACTGCCGTCGCTTCGGCGGCCGGCCATGGTGCCATTTTCGGTCCCAGTTTCGGCGCCCTCGCCATTCTTGCGCCTCTTCTCCAGCACGCCGGCGCAGAGCGCAACTCTCAACCAAGTCCTCAGGGTGCGTCCCTCTCTTCGTCCCTCTGTCCTCCTATCCCTCTATTCGCCTACCCGGAGCTATCACTAACCCTTTATTTTCTCAGGGCTGCCGCAAACCCCAAAGAGCCCGTCACGCCATCTCCCCAGCCCTGTCGAGCATCAAAGCCCCTTCGCTCAAGGGCGTCTGCGTCAAGGTCGGCATCACACGCCCCAAGAAGCCCAATTCCGGCGAGCGAAAGACGGCTCGTGTCAGGCTTTCGAATGGCAAGATGATTACGGCTTATATCCCCGGCGAGGGTCACAACATCCAGCAGCATAGCGTTGTTCTTGTCCGTGGCGGACGGGCCCAGGATTGCCCCGGTGTGCGCTATCACTTGGTCAGAGGAGCAGGCGACTTGGTAAGCTGCGGTGTTACTAGATGGGAAGACGCACATGTTTCAACTGCTAATGTTTGTGTTTGTTACACAGGGAGGAGTTGGTAGCCGCATGAGCAGCAGGAGTAAATACGGGACAAAGAAGCCCAAGAAGGCTTCTGTTGGCTAATCAATTTCCGTGCCGGTCGATGGATCTTGGTCAGAGTAATGAGATGGGAGAGTGGGAAGAAGGGGGGCTATGGGTTAAGCAGCGAAGCTAGAATATGCAACCCTCAGAATATCCAAGGAATCAGACCAGACTATTTGTCGGTAGACAGAATAGTCGCCGTGTTGTATAAATAAGAACCAAAACCATGTATCATAAGAAGGAGGGGGAAAATAATCAAATCGCATACAAAGAGCAAGTTAGCATCCATTTCTTCTGCAAGCTCATGTCCTGCCAATAACAACTATCTTGTCAAGTTACAACCGTCCGTCCCTAACAAACAACCTCTGATGCGACCAAACCCATTGGGAAAACAAAATATATACAGTCGAATAGCGTGTGTTTTGGGGCAATTGCCTTCTTCGCCGCTTTTTAGAGTCATTTTATCTCTCACTGCGCATGGTCCCTCTGTCCCCCGTTTCCCAAGTCAAAGATTCCCAAGAGATTCCATTTACCGGACGCCTTCCCCCCTGATTTCCCATTATCCCCGATTTTGCAACCATGTCTTCCTTCTACCCTCTGATTTCGTTGCCCTGAGGACCAGACAAAATAAAACAGGGTGAAGAGAAGAAGGGGGGTGAAAATGCTGAAGGATAGTATATGTGTAATTGTTGCTTAGTTTTGCGATACTGTCGCTGTGTAACTCTCTCCCCTTCTCCCTTCCTCCATACACCATAACCTGATGTTATGGCCAACGTGTCTAGTCTTGCTGACCGGACCAGCCCTCAGGCTTCTCTAGTCCATTGATCTCAAAGTACCTCGCAGTGCCTGCATAAAAGTCAGTAAGATAGGCCGCCGCAGGCAGTATGCTATGGGGATGGGGCTCGGTCTGCGAATAGGAGCGTCTTACAGGAGTACCCCTTCCAATCAAAGTTGTCCTTGGGGTTGCAGTGGCACTTGAGATCAGCGCGCAGCTTCTCGCCCGTGGGGCAGTGGGTAAAGGGGACGTGATAGTAAGCGATGTCGTTGAAGAAGTGGATTTCGTCCTTCTTGAGCATGAGTGCGGCCGCAATCGAGTGAACCGGCGCATCACCCCAGCGCTCGTAGAAGAAGCCACCGTCCTGGTCAAGCGACTCGAAAAAGTCGGTGTATGCCTTGGACCGGAGCCAGTTAAGACTACCAATCTCAAAGTTCGACCACTGGAAAGAATGAGAGTCAGTTGGCAATATCCAGAAGACGTATTTACCCCGGTAAAGAAGGAAAATGGCAGGCTACTCACAAAGTGGCAATGGTTATAATTATCGCCGCCGTCGTCGCTCAGGAAAGCCATCGAGTTATCCTCGGCGATGTGCTCGGGGTGGTTCTTCATGAACTTCTTAACGCTGTCCCAAAGCGTGGGGATAGTCTCGACGTACTCGTAGAGGCTGAGGACGAAGCTGTACTTTTTGTTATTTTCGTGCATGAACCGGAAGGGATCGTAGTGGACATCGCAGAACAGCTCGACGCTCGGCTCGACGCGCCAGTAGTAGTCGTAGTTCATCATGAGCGGTTGACGGAAGAAGAAGCCAGATTCGAAGCGGCACATGTGTCGATAGCTGATGCTATCGCCATAGATGATCTTGCGCTGTGCCATATCCTCGCGCACCTTCTTGGCCTTTTCCTGGTCAATGTGTGGGGGGAAAGACCAGTGCTCCTTGGCGATCTCGCCATAGTGCGTCTTGCCCGAGACGAGCGAGCTCGTCACCCGCTTGAAGTCATCGTCGAATGGCTTGTCGTTGAGGAAGACCCAGTCATAATTGTATCGGCGGTTGAAGCGATCCTCGACCTGGCGAATGGACCGCGCGATATCCCATATGTCCGAGTTACGAGCAAGGGTAACAAAGGTTGCGTTCATGCGCGGACCGTCCTTGATGCCCGACAAGTCATTCCAGCTGGGGTCGTTCGGGGTCATAGCCATCGGGTAGTCGGCGGGGTCGAGGCCGGGGCCATGGTTCGGTTTCGGCTTCGATGTCTTCTCATCTCCCTTCGTTGCTCCCGAGCCACTGCCAGACGGCGATTGCGCATGGTCGGTAGCTGGCGATGTGTGACCAGGAACGGTGCCGGGGACAGTGGACTTGCTGGTGTCCACCACGCGATCCGAGTTGGTGATAAAATAGATCACGGCTAACCCCTGGACACATTGTCAGCTGCACCTCTTTGGAAGGCAAGGGCCAAAAATGGCGGCGCCTTACGGGGCGGGAATGCGACTTACGAAGAAGGCGAAGAGAATGTATCGCACATAGCGAGCGCTGCCGGCCGCCATTTTGTAGATACAACAATCAAGTCAAGTTAAGGCGTAGGATTGATTGCCTGCAGCTACTTGTCATAGGCAAGAAGAGGACCTGGCTGCGGATTTTGGCTGGTCGGTCGTGGATGGAGGGTCTCCCGGGATGAAGTTCCGGATTGCCTAGGCAAGGTTGGATTGGTGACCAGCTGGTCTCCAAATCGAATGGAAGTTTAAAGGTTGCTGTTGTGTTCTGTATAGGTGGGTGGGATGGACCAATTAGTCAAGGAGCGCCACGTCCGAGAAAGACGGGGAAGTTAGTGGAGGCTGCAGGTGCAAGTCCTCATGTTTGACGACTGTCTTCACACTGGAAAAATTAAATGGATACAGGTGCAATACGAGAAATAGAAAGGCAAGCTGGAGTGAATAGAAATGACAGCACCACGAAGGCTTCCGCGATCATGGAAAGGAGGTCCAGCTCACATATGCGGAATGGGGGATTGATGAGCGACTGGGTCTCCCTCGTGCCGCGTCGCCGGGCGGGGACCAAAGACCGGGTCGAGATTGGTGCGTAACAGACATGATCCACAAAATACTTTACAGTGGCACGTTCGACATTCTTTGCAGCTGACTGACAGTCACCATGATACAATTATATTTAGTACATATTCCACATATCGTCCTCTTTCATCGCTTTCATCTCTCTGAAAGGTCCATCACTCTTTCAGAGCATGCAGTTATCCTACAAAACATCAGCCAATATTGTCAGAATACTGAAATTGATCTAGAGCACAAAATAAATACGAGCCTGATGCTCTCTTTTCAGCTTCCAGGTTGTTACGAGAGTTCAATGTTAGTTCGATTTGGGCGACGGGTTTGGGGGCCAGCTGTGCATGCTTTCCCTAGCCAGGTTAGCTCCAAAGTCCCCGAATCGGTAAGGGACCAAAAATGCAGATCATCCTTGTCCTGGAATCTGCTGAATCTGTCCCACGGAATGATTGCTCGAGAGTTTCAGATTTCTTCCCTTGGGGATCTCTAACCACAGTGCCGCGATCCCACTAGATGTATACCTTAGCAAGTAGTGTCGACTCAAGCCATTCAGAACTCGACTCAGGGCATAATTCACGCGGCGGGAGCGCTACGCGTCTCAGTTACAGACCGTCTTATTTGTAAAAATGAGGAGAGCCAAGCCGAGTACTGGTTAGATTTAAGTAAATCCGCCTTGAAGCTAAGATATGCGATCTGTTGTTTTGTTTCATACACAACACAGACGGTCAACTTTATGACAGGTTTCCTTCCTTCCGCCTGCAGTCAGTCTTTACCCAGGGCTTCTACCTTTCTCGGGCCGTTCCAAAGCACTGGGTCGCCTCACCACACATGCTGCATCTCCACACGGACGGAACCAACAGGCGGCCGCGCCACTGTAGTGTAAGCTTGTCAGCAGAGGGCGCTGTGCCTTTTATGTGTGCGTTGTTTCGCTCAAGATTAAAATGGGGATTTTCCTCATGCACGGCAAACGTTGGTGGAATGGGAAAAGGCCAAAAATGGAATGCCACCGCAGTATATCCAAGGCAGAGCTTGCTAGAATGAGGGAGTGACCGTAACCCACAGAGAACGTGTATCGAAGTTCATAACATGTTTAGGGTATTGTAGCTCGTTTTACACAGTACATCTCTCGTGAGGATATTCAGAACATGTAACCAGTCAATCATCTCATCGTCTCCCTCCAATTGGCGACACGTGGGATGAGGGAATCGCAAGTTCAACAGGGACTGGAGGCTCGTGCACTACCTAACCGGATGGAAACTGGTAGGTTTTGGTACCTAAGCCGCCCTTGACAGCAGCGCAGCATAACATCCGCCCCTTACAGCCGATTCGCCCATCGGATAATCCAGCACATCCCACTCTTATTCCGCCGCTAGGTCGAAATGGATGCAAATAGGTCTGGTTAGGTCATCCAATTGGCGCACTAGTCCACACGTCGTCCAGAGTCGACACCACCTCATCGACGACTTGACCTTGACCTTGGCCTTGACCTTGGCCTTGACCTTTGCGACATCGCATATCATTTACATCTTCACTTTTCGATTTTGCTGTCGCCCACATATATTATCTGCGGCGCACGTGCCGCCCCTTAACCTGCTTCCCGCTCCCGAGAGCTTGCTCGTCTGCCCCCACCTTCCTTTGCGCCCGCGCTCTGCGTTTTGGCAGGTCTTTTGTGCTACTGGCCGTCACATCTTCCAGAGTTGCAGCCCAATCGCCCGAGCTACTCACCCCAGCATCATGATACTTGATCGGATCGACCGCATCATCGTCCTTACCGCCCACGCTGTGAGTCTAGCTAGAGCTTCAGTCCTCCAGCCGCCCAGCCAGCCTTTCCTTCCCCTGCCTAAAATTTCCTCGCGCCGCCCATCAGCTATACACCTCACCACAATTACCGCCCCTCCAAAAACAGTATTCCCTACAGCAGATATTATGTGTATGAGCGTGCCATACGGTCCTACTCCCACTAAGTGGCTCGGGTGCAGCTGATTGTTTTTGGGAGCTCTTTCCATCCTGCCACACAATTGTCACTCACCTCCTCTTACCATCTCTGCCCATCACTTCTATCTCATTTGGCCAGCGCCTCCAGGGAAACTTTTGCATCTAACAAGCCCCCTTACAGTGATTTTCTGCAACGGCATACTCGATATCATCAGCACAAACCGTCGCCATGTCATTTTTCGGCTTCGATACGCCTCGCCACAATCCTGCAGCTACTGGCTTTTCGCAAGTGCACAACCCCTTCGCTGGTCTCTCCGGGCAGGATAACGAAGGCGAGGCCCTCGAGTTTGAGGATACGTACGATGGGCTGGGCGATCAGTTGGAGGAGACCAATGACGCCTTCAATGACGACACATTTGGCGATGATAGTGCGGCGGTGAAAGGCCCCGTCGGCAAAGATTTTGACTTCTTTGGCCAGACTGCCAAGGTCTCCAATGCTATCGAGGAAGAACATGTCCGCTTTCAGCGCCAGGTGCCGACCGCAAGAGTCGCGCAATCAGCTGCGCGGGTAGCCCAGCAGCCGTTCTCGCAGACTGTTCCTGCGGCCGCGTCCTACAACTATCCCACGCAGTCAGTCTCGAAGCCTGCGAGATCTGGCTATGAGAAATATAGCCAGGAACCTGTCGAGGAGCTCCAGGTTGATGCCGCTCTTTGGGGCGTCGCTCCGAAAAAACACACAGCCCCGGCTCCGGCTCCGGCTCCGACGGCTGTCCCGGCCCCGACCCAGACAGTCTTCTATGCTGCTGCACCGTCCTCTGCTCCTGCGGGTCGAAAGATTCTCAGCCTCGAAGAGGTTGAGGCCCAAATGCGCGCCCAGGCAAAACGGCCTCTTCATCAAGCTGCCTCTTCTCCGGCTCCTCCTCAGCCTCAAGTACAGCTCCACCAGGCACACCCGCAGATGCATTATGAGCAATCATATCAGTACGCACACCCGGTTCAGCCTCAAGTCAACGCCCAAGCCGATGATCTGCGACCCAAGGAACATTCTTATCACCTTGGACAGACTCAACCTCAACCTGTGTATCCCGCACAGACCCAACCTGTGATGATTCTCCAGAGACCGCAATCGAAACATGCGCCGAGTCCCCAGCCTCCGATTCAACACTCTGTTCACCAGCGTCAACAATCAGCTACTCCTGCTCAGCCTACACAAATCTTGCAAAATCCCAACCGTCTTTCTGGAGACGCGGCAAAACTTGGCATCCCTTCGCACCCTACTCCGCCTACGCAGATTAACCCTCCAACGCATCCTGTCCACAGACAACAAGATTCATTCCACATGCATCCGTCCCAAATGATGGTTCATCCGTCGCTGCTCGGCCAGTTTTCTGAGGAGGACAAGGTTGCGTATTTGGATCAAGAGGCTAAGCGTGCGAAGCGAAACCATAAGATATACCAAATGTCACGCGATAATGGTATCATGACGCCGCAAGACAAGAACTTCATTACTCGTATTCAACTTCAGCAGCTTGTTGCTGCTACTGGCAACCCCAACGAACATGGAACGGACGAAGCCTTCGCTGAGGACTTCTACTATCAGGTTCACAATCAGATTCAGGGCGGCCACCGTCAGCACCCTAGCCAGCCCTTGAACAACTTTGCTCAAACCTACCTTTTCCAAACGGGCAGTCGACAAGGGGGGCTTCGACGCCAGCATCGTGGGCCTGAGAATCACATGCAACGGATGGAGCAACAAGTCCAGCGTGCTGTAGAGGCCGCCAAGAATAAGCCCAAGAACAAGCAGTTGGTTATTGAGGGTAGCTTGGGCAAGATTTCGTTCAGCAACGCAAAGACACCCAAGCCTCTGTTGAATATAAAGCGCAATGATAGCGCCAGCGAGGCCAATCGTCCCGGCAGCGCACATAGGACTCACACCCTTAACGGCAGAGACAGGAAAAGTGAGCTGCGATCCATTGAGCTAGTGTACACCACCCTCATGAAGATGGAGGACCATGATCGCATTATGCCTCCCCGTCCGGCGAATGACATCGATACCAAGGCCATCCACGACTTTATTGCGTGGAATAACGAGGCCCAGGCTCTGAACCAGCAGCTATGGAAGGCCCTGCGCGTCCATGACCGTCCTGACAGCAACAATGTTCACCCTTTTATCGCGCTTCTTTCATACAGCAAGGGGATGAAGGCTATGCAACGCATCTTCCGGCGCACCTCCCAGGAGCAACGCATCACAATTCTTACGTTGATTGTGGTAAACTTTGATACCCTGGATGTTGTGCGGAATGCCCAAGCCACCACCGGTGAAATGCAGCTGAATGCTGCTATGCGCGAGAATGTGGAACTTTTCTCGGCCTCGGTCATGTCGACTCTATTCAACATTATGAATGAGCTCGAGCTTAATCTTGTGGCTGGAGTGCTCGGCCTGGTCTGCAGTCGCAATGTGGACGTCATCGCAAAGAGCAGAATCGGAGTGGCCATGCTCACTATGATTCTGAGCCGTGCTGAAATAATCAAGCAGAGCAGCGGTGGTACTGCGGATGCCTGGCACTCATGGTAGGTTTCTTCTCTTCATCTGTGTCCAGTTTGAGCCTATTTACTGACAGGTATTTAGGGACGCCACCTACATGCAATTCTTTAACCTTCTTGAACCCACCCTTCCCCATGTCTTCCCGGGCACCGTCAACTCGGGCGATGACATCTACGTATGGCAGTTTCTTGCCGCCATCGGCATCGAGGCCAGCCCAGACCAGCAGTCGCGCCTGGTGCTTGCCGTCAAGGACCGTGTCATGGATACGGTTACTCTTGCCAAGACGCTTCCTCAAGACTTGGCTACTCCACGCTTGCAAAACGTCAACCTGTTTATGCGTTCGATTGGTTTGGATGTTGAGCTTCTTCAGTGAAGAGCTTTTTATGACTGTCTGATATACCTGGTTTCTAGATGATGAAGGCCCATACTACACTGCCCAAAGCGCGGAAGGGTGTAAGGAGGGTCGGGGCGCAAAGAAGCAAGTATAAAAGATGGAGCTATGGGCTTTGAAGGGAGAGCTAGGTGAGGGGAAATTTCTGTTGCGTTGTTGCGCGTTGTTTTTAGCAGAAAGGCGGGTTTGTTGTGCAAGCTGGTGAAGGGTCTTTGAAGAAGCCCTTGAACATATACACACTACTCGGTTGGAGTAGCGAGACCTATGACAAAATTCTTATATAGGGAATGGCTTCATTGTGATTATCTTGGGCAACTAATACCTGGCGATCTTTTATTTTTATCAAGACGTATCTTTGACTGGGTTAGTTAGTCAATTATTCTTTCTTTTACATGACATGGAAGCCAAAAGCAAACGCCCTTTGTATCAATGATGGAAACGAGTTGGGAGGTCGGCGACTCACGGATCAGTAAAATCCGATTACTTATCCTCTGTTCATGAATATGTTCAACTGTAGATTAGGATGTCTACGCAGGTACATAAAGGCATTTCGAGGACTGTCAATGAAAGTTATGCATGCATGCAAAGAATCCTCTAGAGGAAACGGCCGATGCTGTTGATTCTCGTATTCTCCATGTTTTGTGGTATCGTCTGTCGCTACCTGACACCGCTAGAGTACCTCTACAAGTGCTAAGAATGCCTACCCTCTCCCAACTTTGCCTCACTGCCTAACTCCAGAGTACATACAGCAAAGTCTGCTCACACCAACCCTGACTATGCCTGTGTCTCGCATTCTGCACGTATGCACCAAAAGCCTCTCTCGTCTTTCACTCTGATTCTCTTTGAGATAAAGTAAACGCTATTAAGAACGCGGTGAGGCCATCTTCTTCCTGGAAGAACTACTCCAAATCCATGGCGTCCGAAGCACCAGCAGCCCCCCTCGTGGTCCTCGTCGCCGCCGGTCTACTAGACCGCTGTGTCTCACTCTTAATGGCCGTGGCTTTACTCTTACCCTTGGGGTCTGCCTTGCTCGGGACAACACTCTGATTCATCGGGTTCTGCTGCTGACGTTGTGCCCCCGGCTGGGTCAAGGCCTCCTCGCCGGGCTTCGGGTCATCCTTCTTGATGCCGCTCACGGCGCGCAGCAGCTCGTCGCCACCCCAGCTTGTCTTGAGCCGGGGGACTCTGTCAACCAGGTCGGGCGCCCCACTGTCGTCGTTGTCTTCGACGCCGTCTGCTGCTGCTGCTGCGAGCTCCTTGCCCTTATCATCACCATCGTGTTTTGTTGCTGCGGTGGCGGCGCCGGCAGCTGAGCGGAGGAAGAGGCACTCGTTATATGCGCCCCATGCGTCGGCGGACTCGTCCTGCACCCACTGCATGCGCTGCCAGGACTCGCTCTGGACGGCGCGCAGCCGGTCGGCTATTGTCTCGGTCGAGACGCCGTCCTCGTCCATGGCGGCCTTGAGGGTCATGTGGATGGCGCGGCCGGCGGATTTGTCTGCTGCGCTGCCGGCAGCGGGACCGCCGGCTGCTGGGCGGGAGAGGCGCTCCTGCTCGGTGGCTGCGTCGAGGTGGTGGGGGACGGGGCGGAGGTGGACGATGGAGGAGACGGGCGTCAGGTGCAGGTTTTCTGGGGGGGAAGAGGTTGTTAGTAGGAGTTCTCTTCTGGGGTTGCTTAGAATTGGCAGTGAATTGGTTACTCACTGCCTTTGAAGACGCCAACCATGTGGTTTGTGTTTACCTCCTCTGCGCTCTCGCCGCCGCCGAGCGTCTGTGTCCTAAGCACCTTGCCTTGTCGTGTGGCTTCAACCCAGCTAAGCTGTCCATTGCCCCTATCATCATCGCCTCCTCCTCCGATGCCACCGCCGCCGGCGCCGCCCCTTCGGCCGCCGCCACGCACTGGGGGAGCTCCAACACCAAATCCACCTGCCAGACCCAAGCTGCCGCCCCTTTTCGTCTCCATCGACTTGGTCAGGGCAGTGCCCCACGCGACGCCCTTGCCACGGTCGTAGGAATTCCCGACATCGACTGGGACGTCAACCTCGTACATGCCTGTTTTAGGCTTGATGCGCAGCTCTCTGATGCGCGGGACGCGGATGTGCGCCGGGTCTTGCGACGTCTTGTTGACAATCTCGAGGACGACGAGCTTGCGGTGTTTGGGAAGCTCTGGCTTGATGAAGACTGAGTAGGACGCGACGATGGGATCATCGCCTTCTTCGGACACCTCCCGTGGAGGGTTTGGCGATGCCATTTTGAGAAGGGTGTGTGTTCGCTTTCTTTGGCAGTCGTGACGCTGTGAGTCGTCGATTGATTGCCTGGCGACTTTGCCAATTGATGTTTTAGCTGGAATAGGTACTGTTTATATAGGTAATGAGGATTTTTAACGTTCAAATGAGTTATCAAGTGTATCCGCAAAGCTTCTCGTCTCTCTTTAAGTTGCTTTGCTTCCATTGGCAGCCCCGCCAGTCAGTACAGTTCGGCCCAGCTCAGCTGGGATTTTTATTTCTGGAGGTAGGGGACGCGGATGCCTGCAACCCCGCAATCTGTTCAGGGTTGGCGACGAGCCCACCTGAAGATGTTCTGGGGCTGCCGCTAACACCACTTCGTAGCGGCTGCCGTGTAACCCACTGTTATTCAGGTACGGGATGCCTACCTAGGCATCTGCAGATCATCCACACTTGCACAGTGCCTCCGATGGCTTTCTCTCCAACTCACATTGCAGTCATCACTCATCGCTCATCATTACCTTACCCACCCAGTCTCACAGTCTATTTTAATTTCATGCTGGACAGCATGAAATTTGACGACCTGCAAGTATCGATCAATGGCCCAAGTTACATGCCGTCTCCCGTCCCGAGTCCGACGGGCTTGGCGCATGGATGAGGCTTAATCGGTATCTCCATTCCCGAGATTGAGTTGAAATTCCAATCTTTGCCTTTACTTCCTAGGAAGGTACGAAATGTCAGTGCTGATTAGACAACAGGCCAAGCTCGATCATACCCACCGCCCTTTCTGTTGTCTAACATTCGCATTTCGGCTGGCCAAAAAGGGCAATGTCTTCATGACCTTAGCGCTTGCATTCTTCCGGTCGGCTGCTAACTACAACAGGTTGGCGGATATCGCGGATCGACTGCGACAGGCCATTGACAGGCCATGACAGGAGGATAGGCTCCAGGGGTTGTTCCCCAGCAAGCCCAGCAAGCCCAGCAAGCCGGTGCAATAGCAGGATAAGACGAATGATCCTTAAGATCCAAGACTAAGACACCCGGGTACCCGTATTAGTCAGGCAGATGCAACGACTCGAGATGCGATGGAAAAAGAAAGGAAAACCGGGCATCACTGCGTACACAGCATGTGCTATTGCCCAATTGTGACGTGCAACCATGGTGCCCGATGGTGCCGAGTCGTTGCTTACCAGGCAAGAACAAGTCTGTTCCTGCAGGAAGCGCCCGCTTGCTCCATGACCCGGGATGCTAGACTTATTGTACACACGCTCGGGCCGTCTTGTTTCGCTGCACGATGCTCGCCGACCGGATCTGATGCAACCTTTCGGGAGAGGAAAGGGCTGTTAGCGTCATACTGACTAGCTACCTAGGTAACTAACCACTCACATCCATCACGACTCGCCACTGTCATGCCACGCCAGTTGCAGAGTTCCTTCTCTGCGAGTCCGTCTCACAGTCGAGCCTCCAAGCCTCCACCAATCTCTCTTCTGTCTGGCTCGAGTCCCTAGTCATGAGGAGTCTCCGACCACGAGCCCCTGGTCAGCACCGACTGACCAAGCACGCGGGGCAAGGACGCAGTGCGGCGGCTCAGCAAAGTGACAGGACACTTTCCCTTCAAGCGAGCAGATTAGCGCCCCGGATGGCACCTCCGGACGCCACCAATCCCGGACACGATGGGTTGCACGGACGTGGTAGGAAACAGGACAAGGTCAGATCCAAGGGTTCATCAGCCGGGGAGGGACCATCTTGGTCGTGATTTGCGAACCAACAAACCTTTCCCCTGAGAAAGTCCAAAACTAAAGGACCAGCTTAGGCCAGCCCATTCTCTGAAATACTTCTGGCCCACAAACGATGGCTTTCCTCGTCTTCTAGCTCGAGTTTTTGGGCCCTTCCCTAAGCTCTCGTGGTGGATAAGGCATTCATTTATTCTTCTATTCAACTTTCGCCCATTTACTGGCAACCGATTCTTGTGTGGCCACGCGACTCTGTACGAATATTCCTTGACCTTTGCCTACTTCACCTTCTTGGCACAAAAGACCCGGCCAGCCCATGCGGAGTCCGGCCCGGGATGAACTCGACCACGTCCGGAGGGACCTCGAGCACCATCTCTGCATCCACTTCCGACTTAGATCACGATGACGACGGTCCGAGGATGGTCGCCGCCGCCTTTGCAACATGGGCCATTGCCCTCATCTTCGTGTTGCTGAGACTCTACACGCGCGCATTCATCGCCCGTGTGCTCGGGCCTGCAGATTGGTGTATTAGCCTTGCTGTGGTTTGTTCAGACCTCTCGCTCTCGAGCATATTGGCGAGCCTTGCCTGACCATATCACAGTTTACTTCAGCGGCATGCGCAGTTGCCTATCTTGGAGGTTAGCTATCACTCACTCCGCAGCACGGTCAATATCGATTAGACTCTTACAAAGACAAAAACAGAAACCAGAAACGGTTTGGGCAGACATGTTTGGGATATCCGTAAAGACGAGTACCCGTTATTCATGAGGGTACCTATATGCTCCCTTCCCAGTGTTCCCTTGCCAGGCTACAAGATTCATACTCACTTACGGTCCTACAGTCATTTTGGTTCACCTTGCTATGGTACACGTTGTCGCTTGCACTTACCAAAATTTCGATTTGTTTACTCTATCTCACCGTTTTCACCCTCGAGTGGGCGCAAAGGGCCTCGTACGCAGTTCTTACCGTTGTCGTCATCGTGAGCATATGGTCCAACGTTTCTGTACTCACCGCCTGTATCCCCTTACGTGCATACTGGGACAAAACAGTCGAGCCGACCTTCTGTCAACCTCAGAGCACGTGGTGGGGGGTCTCTGGGTAAGACTCATATTATAGGTCAATCAGAGAGTATCGGTGCTTTGACTGACATGGTTTATCTCTAGTTTGACCGTGGCTACTGATATTCTCATCTTTCTATTGCCAATTCCGGTCGTCCTACCTTTGAAACTGCCACGGCGGCAAAAGATAGTTGTGGTCGGGATATTCACAATCGGCGGCTTGTGAGTTGCATCCGACCCGACAGGATGAAACACTACGTACTGACTTCATCACCAGTATCTGCATCATCTCCCTCGTACGCCTTGGCATCCTCATCCGCCAGCAGGTCTTGCCCGATCCGGACTTCACCCACAACAGCACTCCTCTTACCTACTGGACCGTTCTCGAGGTGAACGGGTCAATCGTCATTGCTTGCCTCATGACCCTGAAGCCACTCGTTACCAAGTTCTACCCGGACCTGCTGAACCACCCTGACAGCGAGGACGAGCCCAGCGCTGCCTCCAACGACCCGCCGTTGACCATCGGTTCGAAGCCGTCCCGAAACCCCCTTACGCCGGCCCGTCGCGCATCATGGATCGAAGTCGCTGATCAGAACGGTATCGTCGATGTGATGCTGCAGGACATTGAGGCCCAGGGAGAGGCAAACTCATCACACCCAGAGCCCGGCGACACGACAATAGGGATTGCAAAGACAATAACAGACGACAAGGGAAATATAATCACAACCGAGATACGAGTTCCCGGCTCGTCCTTCAGTCATAACGATGGCGCCTCGGAACGCACCGAGGAGATTGGACCCGAAGTCACGGCACGGTCGATAGGCTAGCCGCGGTGAAAAGCAGAGCGCAGTGTAATTGTTTTTTTTTTTTTAGAAGCAGCATACGACGCGATACTCGTCATCATTCCCGGTAGCATTAGCGACGACAGTCGGGATAACATGGATAGGGACACAGGGAAGGCTTGGCGGATGGGGAAATGGATGGTTTCGGTAATATTCGGATGTTTTGAATAAAAGATGGCAGACATCAGGTATGTCTGCTTGGCGTTTTGGTCCCGAGCATCAATGGAAAAAGGATACGATAAAACACTGTAAGATGGGATCTATGCTGAGGAGATGGCCATGTTTCGGCTTTAATGCTGGTAATGGGATGGACGGGTATGGTACTGATTGATATATGGCGTATTTGTGAGGGAGCTGTTCTTGCCTAGGAAAGGCCAAGCTGTGAGTGCCAATACGTTCTTTCCATGCGCCTTAATTCAAGGCGTCAAAATGAAAAGAAAATATGACATGGAAAGGGCAACACCCGACGGTCGGAGCTCGCCTTGATCGGGCGGCAGCTTTCATCGCACTTGCCAGATTAGGTGTACTTGCCTGCACAGTTTCTTACTTAGTCTGCTAGGCTTAGATGACTAACTAGAGCAAGAGCAACCAAAGGCAGGTGTGGTTCAATGGTTGACCTGAAGCCCAGAATCCAAAGGCACATCACTTTCCCCCCATCATCCATCCCAGCACCCAGCACCCAGCATTCGCCAGCCCCAGATTCACCGCGAGATCCACGAACATTCATAACCGACCATTGTTATGCCTTCAGATACCGAACTCACAGATGTCGACTTGCCGCCAGATGACAGTCGTGACAGTGAAATACGGATTCTGCAGAGGATAAACTTCAAAAGGCGCTGGCTCTCCAAGTCTGGGCCGCCATGGAGTGCTCCGCCCTCTTTCAGCTCCAAACTTGACAAAAGAAAGAAGTACCGGGCCTATCTGCGTTTTCTATACCATGAACTGAAACTCCCTATCTTCAGTCGAGAACGACTACTTGGGCTCTCAAGCCAGATGAAGCAAGCAAAGGCTGCATTTCAAACCGGTGAAGACGGGTTCATCCTATTCAGGGGCCTCAGGCTGCAGGACATCTCAAAGGTCTGGCAGCTGATGACCGACAAACGTGGGAGCACCCTATGGCCTGACTTCGGGACGACGGGAGAATTTGACCCCGCGTCGACAAGCACCCGTCAAGACGTGGTGTTGTAAGTCTAACCAATGGCGTTGACAGTTATCCTGAGAGTTTGGCAAGCACACTAACGCAATCATACCTTGATATTATAGGAAGAAGCCATACCTGCAATACCGAACCTACCAAGATATGAAGGCAGCTATTGCTTTGGCTCCGGAGAATTGTCTTGACTTGGCCCTCCTGCCTGTTGTTCTTATGCACTAGGAGAGCTACCCCTATCGAATCATCGGGGAAGAGCATCGTAGACAATGGACCTATCCGATATCAAGACTCAGCTTAACAACAAGTTCCCAGAGGGTTGCAGGCAGACTCAACTCCGCCATCCTTCATATGACCATGGCCACAAGCAGTGCCTATGAGACGCTTGAAGTATCGATCCTTGATACCAACCCCGACATTCGTATCCGCAGAATTGTGGCATTCGGATGTGGTGCGCTGTACAGCAGGTTTTATTTTCGCCACGTGGTGCACACTGCACTAATAACTGTTGTTCGAAAAATCTTGGTGGATCACTATACAACGGTCAGCCCCAACGACACCGTGGTGCATTGTTGTGCACAAGATCCGGCCTACAACATGGACAATATCAGGTTACTACAGGAGCAAAAGATTTTGGTACTGGACGACCCAGATGGGCTGCTCGCAGTCAACGAGGAAACCCTTGTTATCGCAATTAACCCAGGCCTTCCCGTGAGACAGATCATTTGCGACATGAGTTCTCGCAGCAAGGGACCCGCAATGATGATTTGGGCACGCGGGGACCACATGTTGGACAGGCCATACAACATTCACATCAACAACGACACATACCCGATTAATAAGATGAGAGTTCCCTAGGTAGGAGCTACCTTGCGATACGGGTAAGTCTTTGCTCCTTCATAGGAATGGTAACATTGGCTGACTCGAAGTGCTTGTACATAACCAGACAACACCAAGACGATATTGTGAGGGACCAATCATCGAAACGGGTGATCAGGTGGCTGGAAAACGAATACGACGATGTGGAGTTCCCTAAAAGTAAGGACTGGGGTTTCACAAATTTAGCACACGGTCTCCTGTTTCCGCGGGAGACTACACTCTATGTCAGAAAGCGACAGCCGAAAAAGACTGAGGTCCCATCAGGGCCACCGCAGAGGGAACGGGGGCTCGTAGACAAAGGACCTCAGGACCAAGTGGCCGTCGCCGAGGGGGATGCGATTGTCTGATCTGACAACTGGGCACATACAGCTAGCGGGCGTAACAGCGACCTTGTATGTTTCTTTTCAGTTGACCATTGTACCACAAGTTGTTTGTTCAGCGAAAAGAATTTAAAGGGCATCTTCTTCATCTTGTAAATGAAGCACATCACACCCAAATGACGATGCTTTTGATGCATCTACCAAGTACCAACTAGAGTCTACCATGCAACTGACACCAACACCATACCCAGCCTACCAACCCCGACCAGCCATCTTCTCCTCAGGCCTCAAGCCGGCGTTGCTGATTCCCTTCATGGCCTCGCCGTGCTCGATACTGGCGTCGACCAAAGCCTGCATGTCGGTGAACTGCGTGGTGGCCTTGACGATGGCGCGGGCGCGCTGCGCAGCATGCTCGGGCGTCTTTGCGTCCTTGAAGATGCCGCTGCCGACAAAAACACCGTCACAGCCCAGATGCATCATGAGCGCGGCGTCCGCCGGCGTAGCCACACCACCCGCCGCGAAGTTGACAACAGGCAGCCGGCCCAGCTCAGCCGTCTGCTGCAGCAACGCCGCGTCGCAGCCCAGCTGGCGCGCCATATCCGCAATGCCCAAGCTCCCCTCAGACGCCAGCCGCGCCTTGGCCGCAGCGATCTCGGCATTCACCGTCCGAATGTGGCGAACCGCCTCAACAACGTCGCCGGTGCCGGCCTCGCCCTTGGTGCGGATCATGGCGGCGCCTTCTTTAATGCGGCGGAGGGCCTCGCCCAGGTTGCGGCAGCCGCAGACGAAGGGAATGGTGAAGGGGGTTTTGGTCACGTGGAACTGGTCGTCGGCGGGGGTGAGGACCTCGCTCTCGTCGATGTAGTCGACGCCGAGCTGCTCGAGGATGCGGCACTCGACGACGTGGCCGATGCGGGCCTTGGCCATGACGGGGATGGTGACGGCGGCCTGGATCTCCTTGATCATGGCCGGGTTGGACATGCGGGCGACGCCGCCCATGGCGCGGATGTCGGAGGGGATGCGCTCGAGGGCCATGACGGCGCAGGCGCCGGCCTCCTCGGCGATGCGGGCCTCGTCGGCGTTGGTCACGTCCATGATGACGCCGCCCTTGAGCATCTGGGCGAGGCCGGCTTTGACAGTGAAGGCGTCGTCATGGCTTTGGGTGGTGCCGTTGGCTGCTTTCTCGTTGGTTGTTGCCATGTTTGGGTTTGAAAGGAGTTTCAATTTGGGTTGACAAAGGGGGTTGTGATGTCTTTCTTGGTGGGTGTGTGAGTCAGCGCTGGGGTGAGTTAATGGGAGGCCAATATTTTGAGAAAGAAGTGAAGACGTTTTGAGTTTTATATCTTACCTAATGGCGCGAGACCGTTCAATGTTTGAGTCAAACTCTAATAGCGGAGTTACTTGGCTTGAGGGGCTAGTAAGGTACCCAAGGTATGTTGTCGTCCCGTTTGTCTAGGTGGTTACGCAGGGAGTACTTTTGCGGCTTGTTGCGGCCGGACGGTCGGTGAAGCGGCAATCTCATTAGGTAGTTCCATTTTCTTTGATTTCTACACGGTAGGATCGAAGTGGTAACCGCCGATTCCACCCCACTTGGATGCATTTAACGGCCAGGCTGCAGCAGTGCGTGACCGGACTGATCTGGTAGTAGACTCTAGACTCTTGTATCGGAGCATTGAAAGAAATTCGGGTCCCACGCGAGAGAGAGTTTTGCATGCGTGGCGGTTACATCTGATGACAGCAGGACAGTGCGAGTGACACGGCTCTCTTGGACCCTGCCCGCTCAGATCCCGTCAACCCGTCTGGTTCCTCTCCCCCGGATCGGATTGATTGGAACGGGTTGGTAATCACAGAGAAAAAAAAGCCCGACGGGTGGGGTGCGGGGGAGTACCACCGTCATCGATTTTGGTTTTGACGACAATACCGTAAGGTAGGTACCTATGTACCAGGTATATGTACCAAAGTATACGAGTGCTAGTGAAGCAGCCGTCTTCCCGTTACTCGTGTGATCAAACCTGTGGCTGACTGGTGTGACGCTCTATATGTACTTGGGCTCCTTTTCAATTTTCGATGCTGACATGCCACGCCCTTTTGACAAAGTTGTTATCGCCATTCTAACATGGTATTGATTGGTTGGCTGGCTGGGTAGTGTACAATATCCCTCAATGTCGAAGCGACCTGGGTCTTGGCCGCTTGGTAAACCCCACGCCGTATGAACTCTATTCTCTCCCACCGTAACGGCACATGGCACGAGACCACTTCGTTCCTTTTTTTTTCCTCTTCTCCTTCTTCTTCCCATTAGCGTCAAATTGTGACTTGGTACCTAGTTGCTAGGCCAATTTTTCCATCCGCCTTCGCTTGCCTCCGATAACAGGAGCAAGCACATGGTTCGATCACCTCGCGCTCACCGTCCCGTCGGCCATCAAGCCGCCCCTATCCGCGTCGATCCGCTCCCACCATTACGGCCGTTTTGTTATCCATCCGGGAACATCTAACAGTTAGCCGCTGCCGCTGCCGCTGCCGCTGCTGCTGCCGTTCCTTAAGGACATCATCGTTGTATACATGTATACATGTACACACATTGCAGCTATGACTCAGCTATAATTTGCGCTTAAGATTTGGGAAAGTTGAAATCTGAGAGAGAGGAACACATCTACCCACACACCCATAGACAGAAAAGACAAGCAAAGATTTCCCGGGCACACCTAACAACTCGCCTAACCAACCATGACCATCACAGTCGGCGTGCTTGCCCTTCAGGGCGGCGTCATTGAGCACCTGTCATTGCTACGACGAGCTGCAGACTACCTCTCAACCTCAAGTTCCAGCAACGACGGCAAAGAACTGGCTACTCTGCCCGACTTCGACTTCATCCAAGTGCGCACAAAAGAGCAGCTCGCCCAATGCGACGCCCTAATCATCCCCGGCGGCGAGAGTACCACCATGGCCATTGTTGCTCGGAGGCTAGGATTGTTTGATCAGCTCCGAGACTTTGTCAAGTAAGTGTTACGCTTTACACATACACTCACACGCACACAAACATACTCCGGAGGGCACAAATAATTTCCGAGGCTACGCTAGTATCTAACACCAACCAAAGGGTCCAACACAAACCAGTCTGGGGAACGTGTGCCGGCCTGGTCATGCTCGCCGAGGAGGCCAGCGCCGTCAAAAAAGGCGGACAGGAGCTGGTCGGCGGGTTGGACGTTAGAGTGGTGAGGAACCGCTACGGAACGCAGATCCAGAGCTTTGTGGCCGATCTGAAGCTGCCGTTTCTTGGAGAGGAGGAGGCGCCGTTCCGTGGGGTGTTTATCCGCGCGCCGGTGGTGGAGGAGATCATGACGACTACTTCTGGGAGTCCTGCCGAGCAGGAAGTCAAGGAAGGAGCGGCTTCAGCTAGCGGGGGGCAGCAGTCAGAGCGGGGAGCGGCACCAGTGGAGGTGATGGGGGTGTATCGGAAGGATAGTGGTAGGAGTGATGGCGGTGAGGCAGAGAAGCAACAGGGCGATGATATCGTGGCGGTGAGGCAGCGGAATGTCTTCGGGACCAGCTTCCACCCGGAGCTGACGCAGGATGTGAGGATACATGTTTGGTGGCTGAGGCAGGTATTGGATGCGGCGAGGCATGGCGACCTGGTTGCTCTTTGATTTTTGAGATGGTTCGTGTGTAATAGTTGGTACCAATGTGGTGGATGAGGCTTGGGGAAATCAATTAGAAGGTAGATATCATAGATTTCTCGTTTGCATTGCGACTCTGAGACAGAACCAGAAACCTCGTCACCTTACATATTATTTGAAGAGTTAGTCCTATAGTCCCAGTCATACGGCACAACGGTGTTCAAATGGCTTGTGATAAAGGAGGGTATGTACTATCTTTTCAGGTGGTTGGACAAAGAGGTTGAGCAACTCGACGACCCTGACGGGCATTTTGATTGGGGTGTTCTATTCTTCACCTGGTGACACGAGGGAGACCTCTTCCAAGAACACCGCCATGCATCTTTGGTAACACCACCTACGCTAACTTCAACCCCCAATAAAATTCCAAATGGCAATGATGTATGGGCTAATACTCAAAGGCAAGACCTGAATAAAGTCCATTGTTCCGAGGCCCTATAATACCCACAACTGCCCTTGTGTTTCCCTCCCTAACCCAGCTGGACACTGTCATCAGTCGGATGCCTGAGATAGATGACTATCCCACTGGTAATTTCGCTAGCGGATTAATGAGTACTGGTGTATGGGAGTGCAGGTATGTGGTTGACGACAACTACTCGAGGCAATTGGCGAGAAGCCGAGAATGCCGTGATGATGCGTTCTGTTGAGAGCATCGGTGCCAGTTCTGACGAAGAGTTTCCCAAATGTGAATTCGCCCATGTCTCGAGTCTGACCTGCAATCTTTGGCATGTACGGGACTTTGACGAACTATCAATCTGTGGCCCTATGCCTCAGCATCTGCACTCGTATGGACAAGAACAATCTCCTTTCGGGCGCGCCGAAATTTCCGGGGTTGATGATGTGCTACAGGCCCCAAATATCACTAGTATTAACTCTCGTCTGGTCGCGGTTTTCTTGAGTGTGGCACGGCAACGGTTTAGCTGGGGACTAGGGACCAGTACGTGCCGTTGCGACGCACATGATACACTGCCACCAGCTTCTGTTATAGTAGTGTAGGGCTGGAGGAGAAGCAACACGAGGTCCGCATTGACCAGAAACTCGGCAATCGAAGTTTCTGCGGATGACAGTGCCCCTATCCTCTATTGCACAGACATTCACACATCAGCCCTAACGCTCCTTGCCGAAAGCCGGCATCAGCATGAAAGGCAAAGCATAATGGTGGGAGAGGCTTTGCTGAATCTCTGTGCTGTTAATTCTCACTATAATGTACCTTTCCGCACCGCTCTGTTAGTAGAGCTTAATTCCTTGCCGTAAAAAACATCCTCTCGACTAGCACATTTAACAGGTTCCGAAACTTGATGCTGCGATAACGTCCCTCCCGCGTTTGTCGCCGGTATTAACGTTACTCCCCTTTGCCGGTTGCCCGCACTCCCACCCCCACCCCACACTGCTCTTCTTTGTATTTGATAACCCTGACCTAAGAAACTTTCTGCCCCCGACAGATTGAACCAGAGATCTATCGACATGGCGCGTTTTCCCTTCGCCATCATTCAATGTTTTGTTTCTTCGGTGACGCCGACAGCGACTGATCATACGTAACCTTTCGTTAGCCTTCTTGACCGAGTGTAGAATGAAGAAGACATTCCGAGGATACGAGTATGAAACTGGGCAGAATGCACTCCTCGACCGATGCAGTGTCACCGCAGTGCTCAATGTTGATTTTGTGGAGATGCCAAGTGTGTCGTTCACTCTTTGAACATGCCCTGGCTGTGATGAAGATCTCCCAGGGAAACAACACCTCGAAGGATTGAGGTTATATCATATCGAAGATGCCTTCGGTCAAGATGGCTAAATCAGGTCAAGAACGTGTATGGGACACAAGCTGCGTCACCGAATCGGTTTGTCATATTCTTACACATATCAGAGATTTGCATTATTCCTCGGTCAATGTCCTCGATGGATTCGAATCCTTTCAAGATCTGCACACGACTCTGGGCCTTTAATTGTTGGTGGTGGTGGGAAATCATCATGATGTTTATCTCGTTGATGAGCATGTGTCTGATTATTATTATTCTCAGCAAAATCGACAATACACCTTCTGCGTCGTGGACTCTCCCTATCCAACCTAACTCAGTCATCTCGGTCCTAACGACAGTCGGGAAAACAGCAATGCTAGGACCCGTCGCATCTTGTCTTAGCCAGTTGAAGTGGAGACACTTCCAGCTCCGTCAGCAGCCACTCAGGGATTTGCAGGTCTTTGACGAAGCCAGCCGAGGCCCTTGGGGCGCACTGCTATTTTTGACCAATCTTCGAATTCAAACCATTCCATCACTGGCGGCAGCACTGGCCTTGGTTGCGCTTATTTCGTTGGGCGTGGAACCAAGTGCCCAGCAGATTCTTGAGTTTTCGAACAAGGACACCAGACTTGCAAATGTTACGGCCGAGATCGGACAGGCCATGATATACCGCCCAAACTCATACGCATTAGGTCAGTGCTACCAATTCGGGCAAATCTGTGGGTATGAACATGAAGCTGACATTGACCTTGATTAGAGCTTGGTAATGGCAGCTCAGTCACTGTCGTGGAGGACAACAGCGCCGCGACAGATGCCATTTATGGCGGCATCTTGGGAAACAAACCACCTCCGGTCTTCACCTGTCCTTCGCCGGCTATCTGGTGCAGCTGGTCCGACTTTAGCTCGCTAGGAATCTGTCATTCATTTGAGAACTTGACCGACGTGGCCATAGCCAAGTGCAGTCGGACCATAACAAGCGGCGCATCGATTGCTCCCTCGGCTCCCAACTCGGAGATGATTCTTTTTGACTGCCTCTACGACTACCCCGGACGGCCAAAATGGGTTACCCCTGTTTCCATGAAATGGAGTGGATGGACGAGAGATGAGAGCACCCTTAACACGTATGATTTCACCATTTTCTCTATCAGCACATCACTCAGCCCCCAGGACGTAGGGGGTGGTGCTAATCTCACGTTTCTGGCTGTGAGACCATTTGATGCCAAGGGGATCTCCATCGTGCCCAGTCGCAGCTACCCCAAAGTTGAAATGGTCAAGATTGAGGGATTCTTGTGTGAGAAAACATTCCACGGCGTCACAGCCACCCCAAGGGAGCTGATGGTAGAGAAAGTCGAAAGGGCATCCTTATCCGCCTTACCCAGTCCGAACTTCACAAACCAACAAGATGACGCAAAAAATAACACGACCACTACTACCCTGCCAACATACGTCAGCAACTTAACCGGCTTTCATTACCAAGTGGATTGGACAGCATTCTGGCGCATCTCCACAACCATCCCGCACACAGCCACAGTCAAGAACTCCATCAGATGCTTATCACCGCCAAAAGACTTAAAATCAACCTGCCCCCAATTCCAGCTCATCACAGACAACATGAGCAACCTCGTCTTTGGCCAGAGCTGGTACGAGTCCCTGAGCGACATCTACCGCATAGCTGACAACGTGGCTGCCGACCTCGAGGCCATGATGCGCAAAGCCGGCCCCGGGAGGAACACCAACGCCACCTTGCTCGGCGGGCACACCTACCTCACCGAGACGTACATGCAGGTTCGATGGTGCTGGCTTGTGCTTCCGCTGTCCATGATTATGCTGACGGCGGTGCTCCTTGCTGCGTCGATAGCGGCGACAAAGCAACAGCCGCTGTTTAAAGACTCGAGTATTGCGTTTTTAGTCCATGGGCTTGGTCATCGCCATTGGAAGCCCGAGGATATGCGGGTTGGTGATGAGCAGGGGACGTTTGAGAACTTGGAGCACTGGGCGAAGAATAATATGGCGCAACTGGCAAGGGATGTGGATGGGCAGTTGAGGTTTATCAGGGCCGTATAAAGATTTTCTGTCACCGCCGTTATATGTATCAGTAAAGGATCTGCCGTGTACCATTATGTATCAACAACTGGATTAAGGATGGGTAGGTATTCAAAAGGATTTATACGTCATGGTAAATTCAACGAAACTCAATCGAGTCATAACAGCTGCATCGGTCAACCAGAATTATGCGTACATGATATGGCTCGCACCTTCTGCTAACTGCTAAGTATCGCGAATGGGCCCGCTGTTAGTGAAGCTTATTTTCTTCACCTTAGATTTCTGGGGGGGACTCGTCATATAACAGATTGCTGGCGCGGGTACATTTGCACTTATTCACCCTCGTTGTTCGTCTCCGCTCTCCTTCGCCGTCCTCCATTGCCCATCGGGTGCAGGTGGGAAGTTGCTCCATCCCAAAACTTCATCTTCATCTTCATTCTCACCCCTTGAAATTCAGTTAAACTAACACCAAAGGCTCAATCAAGGCCTCATAAAGCTCGCAGTTTGCTATCCTCAAGAGGACCACGGCAAACTTGCTGTTTTGTAACTTGGGAGTTGATGTGCTTGGCGAGAATAAAAACGAGAAAGGGTCACTCGCAGCTGCCGGTGACGGGGAAAAAACTTGAATCTTGCAATGGACATCGGTCATAACTGTACACGCAGTCGCAGCTTCCTTGTGTCTGGCTCTGGCCCTGGTTCGCCAGCAAATACGACTTTTGAAACTAAGACATGGCAGGAGCTATCAACCCCTTTTCTGCCAAACTCTGTTCCCAGCCAAGTTACTCCCACGGTCCCACCCACCCCCCTCCAACATCCCATCTCCAAACAAAACACACTACAACTTTGCCCTCCCCTCCCCTCCCTAACAATCTCCCCCACTAATTCCACCACCCTCTCCGCGCATCCATAACTCCCCTGATACCCCCATCCCGCATGCCCATAATTATGCACCACCCAAACGCCCCCTCAATCCTCTCCTTCTCAATCCTCACCCCCCCATCCCTCGCCGGCCTCAAACCGACCCCATGCCTAACCACACTCAGCCCCTCCACCCCCTTCCCCATATCCCCCTTCACCAAATCCCCACCGACCAACTCCGGCCTCACCTCCACCGCCCGCCTCATAATCCTCTCCGCCACAGCCACATCCACCTTCTCATCCCAATTATCCAGCTGATACGTCCCGCCCAGTATCGTCCCCCCCCGCCCAGCGCCCTCGTCATGGTATAGCACATCTCCTCGGCGCCGTCCTTGGTCCCGCTCATGCACATCATCACCGGCCCGGCCTCGTTCCTCACCAGCACCGTCTGCCCGCGGCGCGCGTGTACCTTGCTGTCCATAACGCCGCCGAGTTTGCAAGCGAGCAGGCCACTAGCATTAATGATGATGTCTGCCTGACGACTCCCAGAATGGCTGAGGGACGCGGCCTCGGCGATGTGGGAGAGCACGGCGCGGCGCAGGACGACGCCATGGGCGGCGCACTGGCCGGCGAGCCAGGGCAGGTAGACGGCTGTGTTGATGCAGACCGAGGTGAACTCGCTGGCGGAGTGGATTCCGGGTGGGAGGGAAGCGGCGGGCAGGTCGTGGTAGTCGGGCATGAGGGTCTTGAACCACGGGTTGAGGGCGAAGAGACCGTCGGAGAAGGGGCCTTTGAAGTCGGTGGAGGCGTCGGCGGTGCGGCGGAGGACGCGAACGGCTGGAAGATGGTTAGTTATATGATGGGATATGGGCTGAGGTGGGTGGTGGACTGACTTTGGTAGTGGATGCCTGCTTCGGGGACTTCTTTGGCGAGGCGGCTTAGTTCAGGCCATGTTTGCTTTTCCCAGCGGCTGTCTTTTTCGAGAGCCATTCTGTGTGTATTGGTGAGTAAGATGTTTATTTGGTGAGAAAAGGGGATGAATGAGGCTTACGGCAGCACGTTGGCGCCGGCCCACGGAGATGTGTACTCAATGTCATAGTCACCGGGCATGTGTTTCGCTACCACGGTGACAACATTTCCCTTTTGTTTGGCCAGCTGCAGCGCGCAGGTGAGACCAGAAACACCAGCTCTGTTAATGTGAAGTTCGTCAGTCCAACTCAATGCCAATGTCGAGATGAGTATCCGCCGGTATCGGTGCGGGGAGGGGTCATTCTTCACTTACCCAACGACAACAATAGTCGGCATTTTGGCTGTGGAAATATTCAAGACTTGTCGGTTATGGAGAGCAGTTAGGGTATGTATGGCTCGGAGTGTCGAATATAATCATCCAATTGCAAATGTCTGAGAAGCGTTGATGCGTGATGCGTGATGCTTGATGAGAATTCGATGGCAGCTTTGTAGCATTTTGTTTTCTTAGTTGCATCTCCCCCTGCCATGAAAGGGGAGATGCCGGGGTGCCGCGGGTTCCTTGGCCTCTTCCATCGCCTTATCGGCGGCGAAGCGTGGGCCGATGTCATGGTCCGGCAGCCCATATTTACGGTCTGCCCGGCTGAGGTTCTATCTTGCTCCTCCGAATCGAGTCACAGTAACTATTATCTGCAGTGAGACGATAGAGGCATGCGGGCTTCGTGCATATGCGGTTGGCAGACGGTTGATTCCATGAGGTTGAATAGGTATGGCACTCAACGTCACTGTCGTTGGGACAGGGGTCTTAGGCTACCCCGAGCTACCGAGGCTACGTAGACAGGGGTCCCGTACCTACTGAGACCAGCCCCACCTTACCCGACAGCTGCCACGTTGAGCTGAGCGCAGCGACGCGGAAACAGAACCGCGTCCTCCTTCCGCTGAACTTCAACAGCCAACAACCAACCCTAAGCTCAGGGACGACGATAACTGACTATGACAGACAAGAGTGAAACGTCAATCGTGCAACAGGCTGTTCAGCTTGCGCTGGATGTTGCTAATGGCCGCCATGCGCTCTCCAAGCTCATCCCGCCAGCGCTCTTGCTGGCAGATGTCCTTCTCTGTAGCCTGATCATTTGGAAAGTCCCTTGTAAGACACTTTCGCCATCTTCCATCTTCTGTCGCGTGAAGATAACAAATCTCACACCTAAACCCTGAACAGATACTGAGATCGACTGGATCGCATACATGCAGCAGGTGGCCCAATTCGTCTCGGGCGAGCGAGACTACACCAAGATCAAAGGCGGCACCGGGCCTCTCGTCTACCCAGCCGCCCACGTATACACCTACACGGGCCTGTACTACATGACGAGCGAGGGCAAGGACATCTTCCTAGCCCAAGAGCTCTTTGCAGTCCTGTACTTAGTCACGCTAGCAGTTGTCATGGCGTGCTACTGGCAGGCAAAGGCACGTTCATCTTGCTGTGCGCCTAGAGCTGGAAGCTAGTTGCTGACTTATCGCGCTGCTACATCTACAGGTACCCCCCTATGTCTACCCTCTACTCATCCTCTCCAAGCGACTACACAGTATATTCGTCCTCCGCTGCTTCAACGACTGCTTCGCCGTGCTTTTCCTCTGGCTCGCCATCTTCTGCCTCCAGCGCCGCTCCTGGCAGCTTGGCGCATTATTCTACACGTGGGGGCTCGGCATCAAGATGTCGCTGCTGCTCGTCCTCCCCGCCGTCGGCGTAGTCCTCTTTCTAGGCGCCGGTTTCGTGCCGGCTTTGGGACTGGCTGCCACCATGGCCCTGGCGCAGCTGCTCATTGCCATCCCATTCCTCACCGAGAACCCCTGGGGATACCTCAGCAGGGCCTTTGAGTTCTCGCGGCAGTTCTTCTTCAAATGGACGGTCAACTGGCGATTCGTAGGAGAAGAAACCTTCCTCAGCAGGCATTTCTCACTCGCTCTTTTAGGTCTTCACGTATTGGTCTTGGTTGCATTCATCACCACGCGCTGGCTGAAACCGACAAGAAAGCCCATCGCGACCATGATTATGGCCATCCTGTCTGGCCAGCCGCCTCTCACGGAGCAGGAGCAGCGCGCGGTGTCGCGGGACATCACGCCGCGGTACATTCTGGCTACTATTCTCTCGGCTAACGTTGTTGGCTTGTTGTTTGCTCGTTCGCTGCACTACCAGTTCTACTCCTACCTGGCCTGGTCAACGCCCTTCCTCCTCTGGCGCAGCGGCGCCCACCCCGTCGTCCAGTTCGTCCTCTGGGGCGCCCAGGAATGGGCCTGGAATGTCTTCCCTAGCACACCCTCCAGCTCCGGCGTCGTCGTCGCCGTCCTGGCCGCCACTGTAGCCCTCGTTTGGTTCGGAGCCCATGACGATTGGGAGCCCCGCAGGGCTGCGGTCAGAGTCAAAGCTGAGACTGCAAAGCAATAATGATGGTAGCTTTAGAAGGGTAGCCGTGGGGAAAATCAGGCTCGAGGTTTAGTTTTCGCTCTCATGCTCAGGGCCCGTCCTCCTCTTCTTCCTCCGAGTTGCTCGGTGGCATCTTGCCGACTGTCGACTCGTCGTCGTCTTCATCGTCGTAGCTGTACTTGCCGAACTGCTTGGGCCTGTTTCACTGTCAGCTGAGAGAAAAGAGAGGATTGCAGGCAGGAGGACTGCGCCGAAGGGAAAGGACGGAAAGGAGGAAAATGATGTACACGCACCAGTATGGTTGCTTGCGCCACTGCTTCTCGTCGCGCACGACGTTGATGATCTCGCCAACGACCTTGCTGCCGGGGGCGCGCTCCTCCTCCATGGACGCCAGGTCGATCAGCACATAGCCGCCGCGCTTGATCCAGATGGTGCTGCGAAAGCGCGTCTCGAGCTCGACGAGGAGGGGCTTCTTGTTGGGCAGCTCGCACGTATAGAGATGGTTGCCCTCGGCTCTGACAACGCGGGCGATAGACTGCGACTCGGTGAGGTGGTCAGGAGGCGTGGCCGATTCCTCGGCGGCGGCTTGGGCATTGCGTTTCGGTTTGCCCATGATTGGATTGGTGCGCTTTTGGATATTTGCTTGTCGCAAAAAAAAATTCCAGAAGACTGACTGGCTGCGGACATTCCTCAATGGGAAACCTGGACCTGGACCCCCCGCAATCCAATTTTTGGAGGGGTGTGGGTGCAAAGGTGGGGTATGGTGTCTACTCGTCCGAGTCCAATAACCCCGCTAAAAGGATTGCTTGCTTCTGGAGAATGCTACGTTATGTTGTTTCCCGACCCCCAATACAACCAACCTACGAATGTCGCGAACATTGTTCCCCCTTCCATTTGTTTACTTACTGTGGTTTTCTTCTACCTCCGAACGCTACGGGGAAAGTTAACATGATCATGGGACAATTATGCACACGCACACAAGCCGATTAATGCGCTTGGCGTTTGCTACTTCTCGTAGTGAAGAAAAAACATTGCCACTGCAGCTACCGCAGACACGTCTCAGATTCGCAAATGAGATGAGCTTTCATGATACCGATGCTGTCGACGCTTTTGAACTGGCACAAAATTGGTTTTGTTTCAGAGGACATCTGCCTCTTGACTCGCCTCCCATGTCGGTTTGCTACGGGATTCAACCCCCCCACTCCCGCTGTTATCAAACTTCTGGACGGGCCGATATCAGGGCTGAACGAACTCGTGCCAAGCCTTCAAGTTGTCATGTCCACGGTCCACCATATGCCGGGATCTGTGTGCGTCGGTAACTCGACCTCGAAGCAACTGTAACCACGGATAATTCTGCTGTGTTTTCCGAAAAGCTGCATCACGAGACCCGCACAACAACCTCATTCTTGCCCCTACCACCTGGACACTGACCCCTGAATTCGGTAACAAAGCTGTCGGTTGAAATTCGGGTGATGGCTTCAACCTCTTCGTCGCTCCCCATCCAAGAAGAGCAACCCCGCTCCGCTAAACTCCGCTGGTGCAGTCAGACGGAGAAAACCTTCAGTTTCTCGTACATATGGACCAACAACTGCAAGTCCATCATAGTCTCGAGTCTCGACCTTTTGGATCCACGACCAAGTACTGAGTTAATTGGCCAGGGGCCCTATCCGAACCCTCACTCACGATTACTAGCCGGGTCGATGAGGGCTTGGCAAAAAGCCAAGGGGCGGTGGGGAGCGGAGCTTCTCCATTGGGCCGCACCCGCCAACTCCTATCCACATGGGCGGGTTCGCAACAATTTGACACGGGCTTATTGAGGGGCAGCGGCTCAACACTGAACACCCTGGAACAGTGAACACCAGGGCAAGTCTGTGGGTTTGGGCTGGGCTGGCCTTAGCGGAGATACTCGTTCGGTCCACCTCGCATTCTTTTTTACCCTGTTGTTTTTTCTCGGGATTGTTTGCCAGAGATGGGGTGTCAGTCTTATATCGTCTCGTGATCGATGCAGGTGGCTGTTGGCGTTCGAGTCGGTCTGAAGGGCTGACCAATCTCGATCTCTGCCAGACAACGCCTGCATGTAAGTGGGACGCCCGCCGGCTTTCTTTGTGTCGGCAGATCCTCTCTGTATTACTAATTCCCAGTATTGTTCCCCTCTTCCTTCACCATGGATGTCGAGGATGATGACGCTCAACAGCCCAATTAACTTCAGGCCAGCAAGTGCGGCCGACTGTTGCTCCCAAACGAAGCCTTTGGGTGGTGGGTGCATGACATGGGTGGTGGCCAGGAGCTACTCTACAGATTACACTTGAACTTCAGTATCTTCAAGGTCAAGGATTCACCCACGCTCAATGGGGGCGCAACTGCTACACCGCACCCGATTGCCACCTACTTAACTCCTGCATGGCCCACTGACATGTATACCATGTCCGGCTTGTTTATTGTCTGGTGCCCATCGTGTTGAACTCTAATACACCATCCAGCACCACTAGCTTATGGCTGCTTGTCTGGGTCACATCTGACAGGCCAGACGTTTTCTTCACCTTCTGTCTATTCAGTATTCTTTGGCCCATCCTGGGACCAAGTCCGTCCATCGTCATCATCGCCACACTATATTATCCAGGAATAATATTCACCAAAGTACTGTCAGTCCCCAAAGACAGTGACAACCAAAAGCAGCCACGCACAGGACAGGTATCCTACCAAACCGAACCGAACCGAACCGGCTTCGCCATGGACGCTTTAATGCTCCACCGGCTCGTGGCCGTCGACTCAGCACCGGCAGCCCTGCCATCTGCTCCCGAGCGAGCAGTCCAGCGGACGTACCCCGGTGTCCCCCAGCAGCGAGACCCATCCATCGAGCTTGAACGTCTCGACCGGCCACAATTGCACAGGGCACACTCGACAAAGACGTTCATCGGCTCCTCCAGCAGCCACCATGCCGAGTTGGGCTCGAGAAAAGAGTCAGACTCGACGGGAGCGACGGCAGTGGCAGGAGGAGGAGCACCAGGGACAGGGAGGGGGTTCCCATTATTCGAGGGGGGAGGAGGTGACTTGGGCCGTGATCTAGAAAGCAGTCGACCGCCCACGCCGTCTTCGGTCGGCCACCACCACGACAGCGGCCTCGAGGTCGAGGCAAAGCAGAGCATCACGGAGCCGTACATGAACCGGTTCCGCCTGCTAGCTGTGTGTCTGGTGAATTTTGGTAATGGGATGAGCGACAGCGCGCCGGGAGCGTTGATTCCGTCCATGGAAAAGTAGGTAAACGTCCAGTAGTCTGTTTACACCCCTTTCCCACATACACCCACCCAGCCCCCAATCATTACGAGGTGAAACTAAACGAAATAATCACAGAGAATACGACATCGGCTATGCCATCGTCTCCCTCATCTTCGTCGGCAACGCCATCGGCTTCATCACGGCCGCCCTCTTCATCGACGGCACGCGCGAGCGCCTCGGCCGCGCCAAGACCATGGCCCTCGCCCAGCTCTTCCTCGCGGCCGGCTACGTGCCCATGGTCTGCACCGCCCCCTTCCCCGTCGTCGTGCTCTCCTTCTTCCTCGTCGGCTTCGGCATGTCCTTCAACCTGGCCATGGGCAACGTCTTTTGCGGCTCCCTGCGCAACGGCACCACCGCCCTCGGCATGATGCACGGTGCCTACGGCCTCGGCGGCACCGTCGGTCCCCTCATCGCCACCACGCTCGTCACCGTCGCCCACACCGTCTGGAGCCGGTACTACATCCTCACGCTGGGCCTGGCGCTGTTCAATGCCGTGTTTGCCGCGTGGGCATTTTGGGATTATGACGCCGAGAGGGACGCTGCGGCTGCTGCGTCGGGCACGAGCATGACGGCGCCTATGGCTGCTGGGGAACAGACAGCAGCAGCAGCAGCAGCAGCAGCAGCAGCGACGGCAACGGCGCGACGCCAGGCAAACGTGGGCAGTCACATACAAGGCATGTTCACGGCCTTTTCCAGCCGGGTCGTGCTGCTCGGCGCGCTTTTCATCTTCGCCTACCAGGGCGCCGAGGTCAGCATCTCGGGCTGGGTCATCTCCTTCCTGCTCGACACGCGCAGCCCCGCCGGCGGCGGCGACAGCAGCTCGGTCGGCTACGTGACGGCCGGGTTCTGGGCCGGCATCACGCTCGGCCGGTTCCTGCTGTCGCGGCCGGCGCACCGCATCGGCGAGAAGAAGTTTGTCTGCTGGGCGGTCGCCGGCGCCACCGTCTTCCAGCTGCTCGTCTGGCTCGTGCCCAATATCATTGGAAATGCTGTTGCTGTGGCCATCGTGGGTCTGCTGCTGGGCCCCGTGTACCCTTGCGCGGCGGCGGTGTTTATGCGGAATATGAGCAAGCACGAGCAGGTCAGTGGGATCGGCGTGATTTCGGCGTTTGGTAGTTCGGGCGGCGCGGCGGCGCCGTTTACGACGGGTATTCTGGCGCAGGCGGTGGGCACGTTTGTGCTGCATCCTATTGCGATTGGACTGTTTGCTGTCATGATGGGGTGTTGGTATGGGTTGCCGGGGAGGCCGAAGAGGGCGGACTGAGTGAGTGATTAGAAGGAGGCGGACATGTGTCATGGCATGTCTGTGTTTGTATCTGGTCTGTCGTGTGGAGCGTTGCTTTTCTGTCTTCTTTTCTTTTATCGTTAATCACCTTCGGTACACACGAGCAGAGTTGGCTTCGGGCTCCGTCCACAATATCGACCAAGACGGACGAAGCTTAAAACAGACTTCAATTTAGAATAGATCCTTACATAAAGGCGCCCGCCAATGAGAGGGTTAGCCGGGGACTAGGACCTGGAAGTGAGACTCTTGGTTCGAATCCAGGCTCAGCCGTTACCATAAAGGAATTTTAAACGGCTTCCACGGATTCTATATCTCGAGTTGCTGAGGGATCCAGTCTATTCTAGAGGAGTATATAAAGCAGTAGAAAAATCTATGAATGCGTATGATGTTTATCATGTCTATCATGTCTATCATCATGCAAAAACCCTGGTCTCGTACGCAAGGAAAAGTTCACGTAACCAGTCCTTCTCCCAACTCATTTGCGGCCTGTCGCGGCATCCTTGACGCTAAGCTTGCCCGCGACAATGTACTTCACCGTAGCGAGAATGTCATCAAAGCTCTCGAATGTAGTAAACGGGACGTTTTGCTGCTCGCAATATGTGACCAGGTCTCAAGGGCTGTCAGCTAAGGGCACATGATCAAAAGAGAGAATAGATGCAGAGCATAACATACCTCTGCCCGCCTTGGCAAAAAGCAGGTCCGTCTCCTTGGCCGCCGAGAGGTCCGAAACACCATCACCGGCATAAAACAGAACCGGCCTCTCGCCCTCGGGAAGATTCGCATATGGGCGAATCTCAATCGACTTGTCATGTCCGAACCCGCTATCGTCATGGAACACAATCTTCCACCCGCCCTCCTCATTGATCGACTTGCCCGGGCTGCGCTGCGCGACATTGTTGCTCACGATCTGCAGGGTATCCGCCTCCTCCTTGCCCAGGAAATGGGCCAGCAGGGCGCGGATGATGGGCTCCATGCCGCCGCTGAGCACGACAATGGGCACGTTATTCTCGCGGGCCCAGTGGAAGAAGGCAAGGAAGCCGGCGTCGAGGGTGATGTGTTGGAGCAGCACCTTGATGCACTGGTCAAAGGGGGTGCCCTGGACGCTGTCCATCATCTCCTGGAAGGTGTCGCGGAAGTCGCGCCGCTCGGCGAGCACATCCTGGTTGCCCTGGCGGCGCCGCTCGCCGCCGTACCCGAGGTTGTCGGTCAGGTAGTCGTTGCTGTCTTGCTGCGTGATGGTGCCGTCAAAGTCGGTGAAGAAGATGAACTTAGGCTTGGTCGCCAGCGCCGGGAGCGCTGCTGTAGTTGAGCCCATCGCCACTTATTTATGCCGGTTACGTACTTTAGTTAGGTTATTGGTACGGAGTACTTAGGTCTCAATAGTCGAGATGATGTAGGGGTCGTCGAGGGGTAACAAGGTATGAGGTGTAGATTGAATGAGGGGTATTGGATGGATGGGAATTCGCTCGCTGCAACTTCTTTGCGGTAGCGTATCAAATGGGGAATGGACGAAATCGATCCTAGCCTACGGTGAGAAAACGGCAAACGAGAAAAGGAAAAGTACACGAGGCACGCCGATCCCGGTTGATGATGACATCTCCAACAAAAAAGTTTTTATCTTTGTTTGATAGGCTCTCCTTGCTCTGTCCCTGAACCACGCAGCCGGCGCGGGCAGCGTGCCCAGTGCCCACTGTTAGTATCTGAATCTAGCGCATCGTATCCCCTGCTACTCCAAAACAGTGCCGATCTGAGCCCCTGTAATCAGATCGAAGGAGGATCGATCACCCACTTAACTCCCACTTTAATTCCAAACCAGTGTTCCCTACTACCCAGCAATAGCAAATCGTTTTAGACACACCCGAGCCTCTCCAGAACCACCCCATTATCATTTCCATTTAACCAAGTAATCATTAACCAACCACCACGCACCTTTTTACTCAACTAATCCACTGACTTATAGCCATCCCCATCCCTTTACTCGTGATAAAACTTGGAGTTGACACACGGCTTACCCGCCTCGCAAGCCTCATACAGACTCAGCCACGCGTCCCCTCCACACGTCTGGTTCTTGTCGCCCGCGCAGTCAAAGTCGCAGCCCTCCAGACTCGCCAGCGTGTTGCCCGGCTGGCGGGTAGCAGGGTACGCGTCCGCACACCAGCACTCGCGGCCCCACTCGGTGCCACCATAGTCAAAGTCACCCTTGGCGCAGAACTTGAGGCAGTCCTCATTGGTCATGTCGTCGTCGGCCCAGAAAGCGTCGTCGAGCGTGCGGCCGGCGGCGTCGTCGACGTAGCGCTCCTCGGGCGCGCACCCGCGGAACGCCCAGCCGTTGGCCGTCTGGTCGTCAAAGGGGAGGTCGACGACGACGACGACGGCTGGCTTGGCGGTGGTGACGACGACGGCGACGGTAGAGGTGACGACGACGGTAGAGGTGGCGACGACGGTAGAGGTGACGACGACGGTAGAGGTGACGGGGGTGGCAGCGGCGGCGCTGGGGGCAGGCTCGGCGGCGTCGGCGGCGGCGGACTTGTGCAGGGAGATGGCGACGAGGGTTACGTCGATGCACTCGCGCTCGGGATCAACCTCTGTTTGAGGGGAAGAAAGGAAGAAAAGTAAGTTGGGCACAAACCCCGAGCATCAAAGGCAGCTTTGTGTATATGTATATGTGGGTGTGTAGGCAGGCAAGTACTTACTGTCATTTCCTGGGGGCGAGTAACGGAACTCGTAGCTGTCCTCGATAGACGAGCGCACGCAGATGTCGCCTCCAGCCGGGTGATACTGGCGACCAACCAGAGACAGTTCGACCTGCACCTCGTCTGTGTCGGGGTTGCAACCATACTCGGTCTTGAAGATAGCCTTGGGGTCGCCACGCTCCGTGAAGAAGACTTTGGTGGTATCGTCGATAATCGAGTCCTAATCGCCATAGAAAAGCCATCAACATCTTCTTTCTCTCACGACTCTGGCACTGTTGACAGAACAGAAAATATGAAAAAAAAGTCCTTACCTCGCCGTTGATCACAGCATGGACATGTCCATACTGAAGCACACCGTCAATGAGCTCCAGGCCGGTGGTAACGTCGCCGACAGATCCAATAAAGGGATGCTGATCACCGCCACCCGACGGCAGCAGGTTTAAATACTCGCCATGAATATCTGAGTACTTGGGGTTCTGGACCCGGATGCGGATGGGCCCGTGGATGGTGGTCGGGGGAGAGTGGGCAGGGATGATGCAGGCCGATGCGACGGCCAGTAGGCCCGGGATGAAGGTGATGGTGCGATGCATTGTTGGCGGCGACGACGGCTGTCTGTCTGGTGGTGGCGGTGGTGGAGGGGCGGCTGGACACTGGCACTACTGGACTGGTAGGGAGAACCCCAGATTATCAAGTCTGGTGTGAGTAGCTGATTTAAGGAAAAGCTTCATTTGGGAGACTAAGATACCTTTAATATACCTAGCGTCAAGCATTGACGTTGTCTCGCCTCTCCTAACCTTGCTTCCTAGATCGACCCTCGTGCTGGTCTTGCACTGAGGCTTTGTGGGCCGAATGACAGGTCATGGACTCACGATGTAAGCTTACGAGAGCTTAAAGAGTCTCTCGGAAGCCTGTGACCGCATTTTGCTTGTCCTCAAGCATAACGCGAGGATCATTGATTGAGATCTGGACTTTGGTTATAGCCTCGGGCTCTCGTATATGGAGCCTCCAGTGTCTGAGAAAGTCTGGAATATGTGCTCACTAAAAACAGTTAGGCTTGTGAAGACAAGTAGCGTTTCTGTAATGAACAATCGCATGGCTTTAACAAACGCCCGCATGTGGGGGAGGAGGGGGACGGGTGTTGTGCTGCGTAAAACAAGGTATTCACAGCTTCATTCTTCTTCTGTTCGGATCGTCCCTCCCGTCGAGCGGTATACGGTATAAGCATGATTCCTGCCCTTATTATATACCAGTGGTAGCCAACTGAGCATTTTAGCTGCGATGTTGCAATACCCAAGTTGAGTCAAACTGCCATCCATCTTGTCAGCCGCAAAATCACTTCACCATGGCTCAACTGTAGGCTGGGGGTTACGCACGTGTTAAGCCAAGGCCATATATAGAAGCCATTATCCCGGGGCGCATCGCCTCTTGCCGAGGACACTTGGAATCATTATTCCATGGGAACAGAAGAAGTGGAGTTATGGGCTTGTGGGTACACCCTTAACTTTACGCTTGACTGTACCATGTCCCTGTTATCACTTGATGGGTACCTCGGTCCGAGGTTAGGCATCGAAAACATGGTAGGCGGTTGAGAGTGACGCCGTTGATCGAGAGGATGCGACTTTCTTTATGCAATGCAGCCCAGGCAAACAACTGTGGTCATCTATTTCGTGGAGTATTCATGTTGCCTCTGAGAAAATCAAGGCAGAGATATCATTAGTAATTATATTCCACCGTGTAGTTAGATAATCCTTCGTACCGGCTTGACCAAACAGTACATACCAGATCAAATTATGCATCCTCTCTCCCCGCGCAATTCAACTGGCAGAGGAGGTAGTCGGAGCATTTGCTGGCTGGAAATAAGCAGGGCACAAAGCCTCCATCTTCCTAGTATTGCCCGTGCTAGCGACCACGCTCTCAAGGGCAAAGTTGCGCACGTCACCGCCGTTCTCGAGATTCTCATACCCAGGCCAGTCCTGGCCCGGCATGCCTGCCGCACCTTTGCTGGCGAATGCGCCCCATGCGTCCTGCATCGCGATGCTAATGTCATCCTGGTACTTGACATCGCTAATTAAGCTACTCTCTCGATAGTCGCCCTGTGTGCCAAATATCATTGGTAGCTCAGACGAGTGATATGCACCCAGGTACGTGTTGGGGGATATACTACTGATGTTGCCCGAGTATATATACCGATAGACTAGAAGTCCGGCGGCGAGACGGTTTCTGAGGAGGGAAAGAAATATATCAGCGACCATAGTTTCCCCACGTTATCTTACCAGGCTTGATCAAAATAAGCTTACGTTGCTGCTTTATACGTCGTGCAAAAGAATAGCACCAACGTGACGGCAAACGCCTGCGTCTCATTCACTCCATTTGGGTGCAACCACACGAATGGGACGCCATCCCTTGCGTTGCTTCCGAGGATTGAAGGCTGAAAGTTGAAGCCATTTCAAGGTTAGCAAACAAGAGACCAACGAAGTAAAAAGAGGGGTTTGAATACTGACAATCTTGGCTATCTCCCCGGCTTTTGCCCGTGCAGTATAGTCGGCAAACACCGTGACATTGTCGACCGCAGGGCGAAATACTATGTACTTCCCCGTCCACGTCTTGACGAAAGCATCGTTATTATTCTCGATGAATTGTTCAATTCGAGCAGCTGACACATTAGGGCCGCGCATACACGCGAGCTCCTTTACCGGCTCCAGGCCACCACACCCAAAGTTGTCTGCGACGAAGGTGAAGTTCGTATGCATAGGGTCTGCTAACATGGGAACAGCGAGCATCTCGCTGCCCGAGTCCATAATGACTTTTGAAACAATGGGATTGTTTGGATAGGCGAACTGATAGTATCCCACTGAAATGCCTCCAGCGCTGTGGCCCCAAAGTGTGATGCTCTGGGGATCACCACCAAAGGCGGCGATGTTGTCTCGGACCCATTCAACTGCCAGGCGCTGGTCCAGCAGTCCGGGATTCCTTTCGTCTGCTGGAAGGCCGGCGGCATTGGGAAAGCCAAAGATATTGAGGCGATAGTTAAATGTCACAACAACCAAGTCTTGGGCGCGCTGCACCCATTGGGCGGGATTCTGATACGGGACGTCCTGGCCGCCGGTGGCAAATCCACCTCCGTAGATAAATATTACGACTGGAAGGAGCGACGTTCGATTTCGGTGCGTCGGCGTCCACACGCTGAGTGTCAGGCAGTCCTCGCTGGTATTGCCAGTGACGTTGAGGCCTTGTAGGTTGAACTGGTTGACATCCTGGGTGTAGACTGTGGAGGGATGCATTTGCAAAAACTGCATGCAACTTGGTGGGAGCTCCGTGGCTTCCCTAGAGCCAAAGTTTGTAGCCGGTTGGGGAGACGCAAAGCGCAAGGCGCCGATGGGAGGTTGGCCATAGGGTATCCCAAGAAACTGGCGGACAGATGAGGTTGAGTTGTCGATTTTGCCATGAACCCATCCTTGAGATACGCGCACCGTCAGCTCTGGGAGGCTTTCGAGGGAGCCGATGGCTGCTGCCCGGGTGACCGATCCACCTGTGCTGAGAAGAGCCGCGGATGCAGAGAGAATACAAGCCAGTCTCATCTTGACCTGCGATTTCTTGTTTGGGCAATCCTCGGGCTGGGTAGAAGTCGGTGATGAGTTCCACAACGATAATCGATAGTTCAGTTACACAGCAGGATACACAGCATATATACAGGATACGCAGCCACCATTCTCCTCATTAGCTCAGCCAGGCCGAGTCATGGTCATGGCGGCTCGGTCTTCCCCGCCCGCTAGCGCCAGGCCCGGAGGTTCACGATGGCAGCAGAACTGATGACCGTTGGCGTGGTCTGAATACTTGGCATCACGACATGCAGCAAGTTGTCCTTAGTAGTGATGACTTGAAAATTTTCAAGGGTGTTTAGAGAGATCAGATCAGCAGACCTCTTGGACGGGCGTGGGGCAGAAGGATGATGCCTTCAAAAAAAAAACCGCAGATTGTCCCATCTGCCTCCAGGGAACCGGTATTGACTGGGTTCACCATGGATGATTATGAGAAAGGCACGGCCCGGGGTCTGAGGTTGTTCCAAAATAAGCTTTTTCTGCCCAGCTTGGCGACGTCTGTGGTGTTTTGGGGTAGTTTCGTGCGTCATGGTGATCTTGATGATGTCGCTTGATTGGCAATTTCAATGATGGCTAGAAGCGGCCAAGATTGTTGAAAAGTAGGATCAATCTAGCCCATCCTAGTCCTAGTAATAATGGGCAAAAGTAGCCGCCTTAGACCTTTTTCCACTGCTCAAATTCGTCCTCCAAGTGTTTCTTCAGCTGGGCAAACTTGTTGCCAAAGTCACGGCCACAGCGCCAGCAGACAAAGTCTCTATTCAGGTTTGCATTCTGGAAGGCCGTGTTGCGGCGTTCATCATCCTCTGCCAGTGGGTAATCATCAAGCGGGATGAAGAAAGGCGTGTTGAAGCTGTTGTAGTGCTTGCGGTGCTTTGTCTTCTCCGAATGCATGTCTTTCGAAATAATGTGCACATGCAGATGGGACATGGATGGGTGCGCGTGGACGCCGATGCGGATATCGGACAGATAATCTCGGCCAGGAGGTAGCTCCTCGGATGAAACACCAGCATCCATAGCTGCGTTGCGGGCCGCACTGCTGGCTGAAAAGGATGATAGCTGGCGCGAGAGCTCAGCAGCAGCAAGGCGGGCCGCACTGGCAGCTTCGTCCTTCATCATGGCGAGAAAGGCGGCGTCATTGAAGGCCTCGTGTGGGTGAAGGTTGTAGTGGGCAGAAGAGCGCGGGAGAAGGAGGAGGTGGACAGTTGCCTTGGGAAACGAGTCTTTGATTAGGACGGTGTTGGGTGTGACTCTTAGGGCCTGTTGAGGGAAGCGTTCTGGGTGGTCAATGTAATCGAGCAGTGCACCACTCCAGTTTCCTCTTTTTGATGTGGTCTCGGGGGGCTTAGAGTCTGTCTTTGCAAGCTTAGGCTTGGGTGCCATGAGCTCGGCAAACGCGTTTCGTTTCTTTGACGTCGCGTCGCTCGGTGGCGTTGCAAGATCATCAATGTCCTCAGCGGCTTCAGCCATCTTTCCCGTGTCAGGTTGAGAAATAATCGTGCGAGCAGCAGAGTTAGTCACGCCACTTCTGAGTTTGAATGAGGAAAGAAGGATGAGTTTACGGTAGGTTGATTGGACTAGTCTAGTAACTGCAGCAGGAGCGACCGATTTCTGAGTGGCGGGGTGTCATGACGTGGCCGGCCAGCTGACCAGCTGATTGACAGCTGCCTGCCACTCAATGCTATTTTACCCCTAGAAAATAGGGGGAGCTCAGGAGAGGTACCTATGTACAAGCATGTACCCATCATCGCCTTCCACCATATTCCCATCTCAGAAGTTCCCGAGCTTAGCTAGTTGGCAACTTGCACACCGACGAGGTGTAAGTGGAAGCCCCCGATGCAGTGGTGGTGATGTAGACGGGCCACGTCTGGGGAAAAGACTTGGTGTAGACGTCGACGACGGCAGTGCCCGTCAGCGTCTGTGCCGTGTTATCAAGAACAAGCACCGTTGTATAGATGACAGTCAGGACTTCAATGGGCGTGGCTGAGGGGGCATCCTGGCGTGCTGCGAGGAGTTCTGCGCGCGGGGTGACGGCACGGGTGCTGGTGCTGCAGCCCTGATCGGTGCGTTGGGTAAAGACTGTCTGCGTTGTTGTGTAGCGAGTCACATGGACGGTGAAGTTGACACGCGGGCTGGGGTTGTTGCAGACTGTTGCCGTCCCAACACCGGGGAATTCGGATGTTGCATCTGTCTGGTAGCGCGTGGCTTTGGTGTAGAGAGTGGTGGAGCCGAAATAGTCCCAGTCGTTCAAAGGGACAGTTGTCGGTACAGTCACGCCCGGGATTGTCGTCGATCGCGTCACTGAAGTCAGACAAACTTCAGTGACGAAGGTGTAACCACCATTGAACTGTGACCAGGTATATGTCGAGTCGGCATCTGTGTAGTATGACAGCACAAGCGTGTTGGTGCAATAGTAGGACAACAATGTCACCAGTGGCGTCGTGACAGTGACATAGGCAGTGCTGTATGAGACCGAAGTTTGGATTGGACGGTTGGTATCCGTAACCGTCACCGTGCTCTGGCGTGTGACTGTCGTCGTGACTACGCCAGTCGAGTGCCCTGACGGAGGATAGATATACGAGTAACCGACACATCCTGATGTGATGGTGCTTGTGGCATATGGCGGCTGTACTGTGCTTGTCCATCCGGCCGGTTTCGTAATTGTTATATCAAGAGGGTTTACCGTCGCTGTAGCTGCCGGGGCCCATGTTGTGACCGTCACCGTGTTTGTTGTGTGGTCGCGCCGTTCAAGAGCATCGTCCACTGGAAGGGGATTTGCAGCTGCCAGGACCGCGAGCCCCAGCAGACACGCCTGAAATACAGACTTGATCATATTGCCCAGTGGTTCTCCTGAGACTGTCAGTTTAGTTAGATCAAAGCTGGAATGTGGACCGGTGACAAGAAGAACTGAGCCATATATGTTTTGGGTTTCCTGACATCTCAACTATCAGTACTTAGGTGCTTAGTAGGCCAGTACCTGGGTCGACGAGCCTCGGAATACCCCATCGTTAGACATCACCGCATCTGAAAGCCGGGAGCCTCACTTTTGCTGACTACTTTGATTGGTAAGTTGGTGATGCCATGCAATGTGGTGCCATGCAATGTGGTGCTGAATGCAACACGTACTAATGAAATAAAGGTTACTCCTGCTGCAGGGGATTTTTCCTGGTGTGAATAGGAGTGGGGCCCTAGGAGCCAGGAACATATCAGGAACATGACCCATCCCAAGTGAGCCAAGTAGACTGATGTCATCTGGTTGCTGACTCTGAATGATCATGAGAATGGGGTGTTTTGTTGCTGGAAGCACCAAAGCCAAGAGTCTAACTCTGGTAATTCCAGTGTACTCGGACTGGACATAGACTCTACCCCTGCTTATTATGCGGACATGGAGTGATGAAGTTACTATCCGTAAACTTGTTTTCTACTTTTGAGCATGTCATGTAACCTCCATGTCGATAGCAACAAGAATGTCCGTCCATAGTTTGAAAGTTCCCGGTTAGACTGCGGAGAAGCAGTGCGGACTGCAGACACTGCAACGCCGTCAGTCAGGTATGTACATGTACCTGGTAGGTCAGACGCTCAGCACACAGCCAGAATAGTAATCACAACAGCTTTACCCCATTTCGACTGTCACCCTCACCACCACCACTAATATGGTTCTATTATGAAGGTGTATCCAGTAAACTTGGTCACCACATACTCCGCACTCTTTGTAGTGCCGACGTGCATCATGACTCAAGTCCGGAAAGTTTCCCCTCATGTCCGAAGACCAAACAAATCGAGCCCCTTAAAGGCATTAAGCCGACCACATCTTGCTCTTTCACGGTTGAGGCACAACCACTTGGAAATATCTCCTGACTTCCTACTTGCCGTCTTGGAGGTCCTAGCGCTTGGATTTACCAGAGCCAGTTGAATCGCGATCCCAAATTATCGATGTCTCCTCCTATGCGGTTGAATAATTGACACCGTCCCTTTGAATCTAGAAATGGCCACTCGCAGAATCAAACATTTGGTGACGATAATTACTTGGGAGTATCACAGTACCTTCAACAACAGACTGGCGTGAGATAAAAAGGTAAGGAAGGTCATCATCACCTTAATATATCCGCCAAGAAGTTACACAATATTTCCAGTAATCGACTACTACTTAGATACAAATCTCATTCAGCTTTATATTCCTTTCACGTAATATCATCGTCGGCGACACATCATCACACGGATACTAAGCTGAGTATAGTGTGTGAAATATAAGCTGCAGCTGCATCATCTTCACATTTGCAGGAGCTCAATTACCGAGAACGAACTTTCCCTAGGACATGGAACAAAACAGGAAGAATAAAGGCGCCTGTTTTTTTTTTACGTTGCGCGGCCAGTAAGCTCCTGTTATTCTTCACCGTGAGGAAAATAACTCTCTCCGACCTCAGAGGGGAATCCGTGAGGTTTTTAGTTGCATATCAGTACTGCACTGTCTCCAAATTGACATGTTATACACCCTTATCCTGGACTGTCGTCTTTCAGTCTCTTTCCTCTTCCTTTATTAGGAAGATAGCTGGACGCTACCTAAGGTATCTTTTACTAGAGATTTCTTTTATTTTGACTGGCCAAATGTTTAATGTTGGAAAAGTCTACACAATTTTTCCTCGGTAATTTTAAAAGTAAGGTACCAAACATGAATTTCAAGATATTCATTCATCCAAACCGGCTCAGTGGCCTTTAAAAGTCATACCCACCCCAATTATACAAAGAAAACCCAAGGTGCCTAGATAACTCAAACATGAACCCATTCCCACCTATGGTCCTATAGGTCTACACAATCACACCGTCCCCAACGCCTCCCTCAAACACTCCACAACAGCCCCATAGCACTCCTCCCTCCTCTCCCACTCCTTACTCCCCTCCTCCGGCCCCTTATCAAACCCATGATACACTCCCTCCGAATTCACCACCACCACCTTCCTCTTCCCCTCGCCATCCTCATCCTCCAACCTCCCCGCCAGCTCCAGCGCCTCAGGCGAGTAAATATCGCCCTCAGCCGTCATCATCGCCACCACCCGCGGAAAATCCCCCACATCCGCCTTGGACGGCGACACTAGCGCCGTCTCGCGCAGCGCCCCGTCCGGCACAAAGCTATCGTGAAACAAGTCCAAAAACCAAGCCGGGTGCGGCCGGATCGGGCGCGCCGTCCGCGCCGTCTTGACCTCAGGCGCCAGCGACAGGTCCGTCTCGGGATAAACAGCCACAACGGCGGCAATCCCCAGCCCAAGATTGGCGAGCGTCGTCTTCTTTCTGCACGCACTCGACGCGACGAGAGCCAGCTGGCCGCCCGCGCTGAAGCCCGAGAGGGCGACGCGCGTGGTGTCGATGTTTACGTCGGGGATAGACGGCCGTGATGGTGATGTGGGAGACCAAGAGGCGACCCAGCGCAGCGCGTCTTCGACGTCATGCAGGGGACCGGGGTAGGGCGTCTCGGGACCCTTGCGGTAGTCGGCGTCGAGGACGTACATGCTGGCTTCGGCGGCGATGCGGCGGCAGTAGAGCTCGTCGGTGCCGTGGAGGGAGAAGACCCAGCAGCTGCCGTGCCAGTTGACTAAGATGGGGGCTGGGGTTGGGGATGAGGATGGGGATTTTGCTGCTGCTGGGGGTAGTAGAGGTCTGCTTTGATGAAGCGCCCCGGGTCGCGCGAGGGGATGCGCACCCGCCGCTTGCGGACGGGGTATTTTTCTTGGCCGAGGAGCCTGTCGCGACGGGTAGGGAGGAAGCCGTGCAGGGCCATGAAGCCTCGTAGTAGTGCTACGAAGAGTTTGAGACGTAGGTAGGCGAAGAATCCGATTTGGTAGGCCATGGTTGGGGTTTGGTGGTCTCGCTGTTGGAGTTGGATGGGTGGAGGAGAAGGAGGCTCCAGGGTGAAGATGCAATGAAGAGTTGGATGTGGCTGATTTCGTGCCAGACCGTCTGCAGTATGTTGACTTTGACTCCAGGCAATTGATGCAATTGGGATTTGTACACAGGAAAAGTCGGGCTACTTATAGCAAGAGCTCAGGGGGTGTGGTGGGAGCCTTGTGAGTTGTCCACCTCACCTTGATATCGACTCGAGAAAACGACAAGTTGATCTGATTCGCTGCCATGTTGTCCCAGGACCGCTTCGCCCACGTCGTCTGACTTTTAGGTGCATGTGGATGGCTGAGCAGACACTCGGACCCGCGCCCGCTACATGCATAAGAAGAATTGAATTAACATGTTGCATAGCTGCCAGTGCTTGTACTGGATAATAGCAAAATGCCCTGGTGGTTGGTGGTTAATGCATTGTTAGTGGGTGACCAACAAAAGAATGAATCATAATGAATTCCAATCCCTCGTCCCCACTCCGGCGGTTGCATAACCCTTCTCAGCCTCCTTGTCACAACTTCAAGTCTATCAACCAGCTGAGGTACCTACTTTAGAGACTATAACCCGATACGTACTATAGGTTCGCAAGTTTCACAATATAACAGACGCAGCGGCGGCAGATAACTCGCCATCTGTTTTAAGCCGCTAAAGTATTGACCAGATCCGTATTTCAAAGTTTGAAGACTCCAGTACTGCAACCTTAAGTTGAGATGTTGGGCAGACTGCCACTTCTGAGTTGATTCGAGTAGCGAGATAGATGTTCAGTCCATATCTAATAAAACTCAGCACACCTTGGGTCGAACTGTCCCGAACCGACCATGCCCCGCTCATCACTTCTTAAGCAAAAACCTGCTCATGTATCTGCTTCTCGGAAGCCTTCGTCATCAATCCTTCGCTTGACCAAAAGCCCAGCTCATAATCACAAATCTCTTTGTCCATTTGACTACTTGCTTTGCCAATACTACCAAATAAAAAAACAAAAAGAAAACCCCGCGTGAGTATCACGATTGTTATGCTTGCTTCAGCCCATTGCGTTACGTTTCTGTACGCACGCACACCTGCCCGCCTGCTTGCCATTGACTTCCCCCTTCCATTTTTCCTATCCCTCTCAAACAGGATAACAAAAAAAATCAGTAACAGCAACTCCTCTCCACACACACACAGTACTGTCACACCATCCGTAAAGTCAACAGGTACCTCCACAAGTGGGTAGGTCACCTCCCATCCCCCTTATCAACAACTGCCTCTCCCTCTCCCTGTCCATCCCCATTTCCCTCCCCATTCCCACTCACCCCCTCCCTCATCGCACTCTCCCTACCCACCACCGCCTTTAGCACCTTGAGATGCTCCTCAGTCACCCGAATCGCCTCCTTCACCTCCCTCTCATCCATCCTCTCCTCCCTCAGCTTCTCCTCCACCGTCCTAAACTCCGTCGCCCTCTTCCTCCCCTTTCCTACACCGACATCCCGCCCCCCGGCGCCAGCACCACCGCCTAGCCGGTCCAACCCCGCCCTCTCCTCGATCCAATCCCACAGCTCGCTCTCCTCCCTCCGCCACATCTCCTCATACGCCGCCATCCGCTGCGGATACCCCGCGTATCCTAGATCCTGCCTGACACCTCCGAGCGGCTGCCTACTCCCGAACCCGAACCAGCTCGCCACCAGCAAGCCCACTAACAAGCCATAGACCACGTTGCCCGTGAGGATCGGCTTCAGAATGTCCGCCACGGGGCCCAGGAGCGGCCGGAGCGGTTCGAGCAGGCCCCAGTCTTGCTTGTCCGACTTGACCTTGGAGAGGCTCTCGACGTCGCTGGCCGGGCCGGACGCCAGCGTCGCTCTGCTCTTGCGGCCCCGCTTCTTGCCCTTTGTCGCCGCGCCGCCGGCGCCGTTGGCCGTCAGCGCTCGAGGTCGAGACGACACGGCGCCCTTGAGCGCAACAAATATGTCCTTGCAGTACTGTGCTTGGCCGTCATTTGCGCCTCTTTCAATCGCGCCTAGTTTTGTTAGAAAAGTCAGTTTACACATGCTTAATATTAAAAAGAAAACATTAAAAAGAAAACATACCTTTGAGCCAACTCTTCCCACTCCACTCAATAGTACAATTAATCTGCACCCTCGTCGCATTCCCCTCCGCCCACGTCAAGCAATATCTCGTCTTCACCACAAAGATATTACCATTCGGCACATCCGGGTTCTGCGTAGAGCAGAGCACATTGACCGACTTCTCCAAGTCAATATTCTCCAACGTCTCCGTAACGATGCACTTGGTCTGCCTCGGCCCGATCGACCCCGAGAGCGGCTTGATGTAGCTAAACGTCCGCGACTTGACATCATCCGACAGACCCCTCTTGTCCTCCATCGTCACCTCGGTGCATTTCTGGTCGCCCGAGAGCCACTTCATCATCCACGCCGCCGATGCGGGCCCAAAGAGCAAGTTGTACACCTTGCCCAGCGGCGCCGGCACGATGTCGTCTCCGATAACCTTGTCGTAATGCACAGCCACATCCCCACACTCCGTAGGCGAGTGCGCAATCGGGCCCGGGAAGTCGACTTCGGTACTAGACTGTGCGTTCTCGTCCTGCTTCTCCGCGGAGCCCAAGGTCGCCCCCACAGCACCAGACGCCTTCCGCGCGACTTGCCGTTCCGCCGGGGCCTCGAGAGCCGGGGTATCGCTGAGCTGCGTCGTGTCGGCGCCGTCATCTTTATCCTCGTCCTCGTCGTAAACATCGTCGTCATCGCTACTCTCCTCCTCGTCAGACCCAGAAATACTATGACTGCCTATCGCCGACACCGACTCGGTCTCAATCTTCTCCGTCCTATCGCCGCCCGTCTCGTCAAGCCGCACCCCATTGAGGGAGCTCTGGAGGTGGGGGTGGCCGAGCTTCCAGATCTTGACAATCAAGTCATATGTTGTGTCACGACTGGTAAAGGACGCGAAGATGTGCTTGGCGTGCAGCGTGGATATCTCCAGGCCGTTCTTGAATACCAATGCTGTGCTGCGCTTCTCAACCGAGACGATCTCGTCAAAGCTCATGACCAGCGTAGTCACCCAGCCCAAGATGTTACTGCTGAAGCACAGGTGACCCTCCGATACATAGAGCCTGCCATGGGCGAGGATCTCGCGTTGTAGCGCGCAGCTATAGTCTTCGATAAGGTAGTCGTCGTCTGGGACGCTCTTGAAGAAGGTGTGGAAGTCGCGATTCCGCTTCTTGGTAGCGACGGCGAACCCGGTAAGTTTTGGGGCGCTGCCGCCCCCGCCGCTTGGGTTGGCGACAGAGGCATTGGCGGCCGCGATGGCTGCAGCCAGCGCGCTGCCGGTAGTTCCCCCAGTTGCGGCGCTGCTGCCGCGCTTCCTCCGCCTGGAGATAGCGCTGCGTATGCTGCCGCTGCGATGGACGCCGCCTGTTTTGCCCTCGTACACGCTGCCAGTTGGTGGGGTGCGGTCCCCACTCGCGGTATCGTATAATGATCTCGGCCGGGAGTACTGCGTCTCCTCGTACGAGGGGAGTATACCGGAGCCGTTGACGTCAACGGGGGCCGACTCGGCCCTTGCTCGGGATTCAACATCGGCGAACTTGGCGGCCACGGGCGTCGGGACGTTGCTTGGAGGGTCAACAATGCCCAGCTGACTGAGGCTGAGGTCACCCATGCCGAGCGTCTTGACGGCTGGCTCCTTTGAGTCTGTCGACTGTTCCGACATGGCCTGGGAAGATGATTCGACCTCGACGCTATCTTGGTCTCTTTCGCCTTGGTCGTGGGAGGTGGGTGGTCTGCTTCTATTGTTTCCTCCCCCTGGTTGTGTCAGATTAGAGTTTGCAATAGTGTTACTAAATGTATTGGCTGTGTTTTGGACTGCCGAGAAGACGGACGAAAAGAAATTGGCGGCTTGGTTGCCTGGTGAGATAGGTCCGGGACCGCTTTCGGGTGTGGGGGTTAACGGGGCCGACGTAATGTTGGACAGCTTGCTTGGGCCAAGAGTGCCAGATCCTGCCCTTCCTCTTCGTTGAGAGATCATGGTCCCCGCAGGTGATGCATCAGACTTGGCACGCGAACGTGAGCTGGCCGGAATGGTGCGCTCGATATGATTGGGGTCGGTCGGCGTAGGAGGGGTGTTGACGATGACGGGCGGTACGTTCTCGGCCGACGGTGGTGTCCGTGGTGGTCTTGTGCTTAGGGGAAGAGGTTCAATCTTTTGGCCGCGGGAGAGTCGGCGATTCGACTGGGCTGGCGGTGGTCTCCTAAAGGCGGTGTCTGCTGGAGGGGGTTCGACTTGTGGCTCTGCGTCGAGCTTTGTGATGCTCGGTACTGGCCCTAACGTACTGTCTGCCGTGGTCGTCCCGGGGCTTCTCTCGTCACTCGAGCCCTTGTCTGAGCCCTTCTTAGATGACCGAAAGACTTCTCTAAGACGGGCACCGGAAGATCGCTTCGCTACTTGGGGGGCGACGAGGTTGGAGCTGCCTTTTTTGAGAGACGGGGCCGAGTCGGTGCTATCGACGCTGCCTCGACGAAAAGTAAAAGACGGGGTGGGAGGTTCGGTAGTTGTGTTCTGGATGTCGGAGGGCTGCGAGTCAGCAAAATGGGCAGCCTGGACAAGTGGTGATGATGTCGTCAGATAGCCGATCTGGGAGGGATGCGGCGAGATGGCGGTGGGGCGGATTGGAGCTCTATCAAGGGATCAAAAGCGCTCTCTGTCAGCTTCAGCTCGCGGTGACTTGAGGCAGGTGGGTGGAACCAGCCAGAGGAAACAACGAATATGCAAGGAAACAATGTGCAAATTAAGAACGAGTGAAAGCTGCAGCTGCACGACAGATGATCAACTTGTCGGGGGTTTAAAATGATGGTGGAATGAATGGTTGGGAGGTTGATTCGCAGGGCCAACGTCGAGCGAAAGGAAACGGCGCCGAGGGAGGCGCAGGTCGGTCTCGCACTCCAAGTCCAAGCCGGGCAGGTCAAGTCGCCCAAGCTCCCTAGAAGAATAGTGCTCCGCCGCTGCGGCCAAGCCCTGGAGGTTGACGTGTCTCCTCCACCGTCGGGTCGGGACATGCATCAATCAAACGGGGGTTCCATAGGCTGATGGGGTCGAATGCAAATGGAGAAAAGAAATGCAGAATCACGAAGTACAGACTGAACGCACCTCTCAGGGTCCTGATGGTCGGGATCAGGGTCCGAATCGTACGCAGCATCATAACTGCGCTGATGATGATGATGATTGTCGTCGTCGGGTTCGCGGTCGTCGTGGTGGGACCCCCCTGAGACTGTCCCAGTTGTGCCAGTCGTGCTGCTGCGGCTGACGTTGCTGTTTTCTCTCTGTAGCGCGCCATCATCGGCGCTGCTAGTGGTCTCTGCGACTGACGAAGGCTTCCTGCGCCGTCGTTTTGCCGCAATAGACTTTGTTAGAAGCTTTGCAAGCCCGTTCGGCGACTCCTCCATGGTTCCCCGTCTGCTTATTGTCTGGCTAAGTGGCCCGTCCTGCAGAGCCTGTCTGCTTGTGATGGCCAAGGTAATTCAAGTTGGGGGCAGTGAGTCTTCAGAGCCAACCGAGGCGCGCGCAATTGCTGATGCACGATTTGCCGATGGGGGGTGAGTAGCGGAGGTAGGCGATTGGCATTCAAAAAGTCTAGACGATGATGGAAATGAAAGTAAAGTGAGTGCCGTGGCAGTTTCTTGAAACAGCGCGAACCACTACGGAGCTGTCCATGGGGGGTACGTTATGACATCGTCGGTAGCTTGGCCCCCTCGGGCTCCTCTGCGCTCCTCTTTTCCCAAGCTCCGTGAAGGAGCACCCGCACCCGGCTGTTATTGCTGTGAGCACCACGGCGAAACTCGGGAAATTGGCTGTATTTCGCTGGTGGTAGGTATCGTGACCCGGCTCTCGATTCCCCAGTTGTCACGGGAGCTCAGACACTGCACAAAGCGCGTCGAATATGGTTCATGTACAACCAGTATATATGCGCATTTAGAACTAAAAGCCAGGTGCATGTGCATGCATTAACAAGAGCCGAGCAATGGGGAGGGGATCCAGTCTTCTCTGGAACGCGAATGGGCACAGGTTTGGGAACTGATTTGCGAATTGAAAATTGTCCGAAACAGTCTTGGAGCTCAGTCACTGCAAGCCCCTCCCTTTCAATCACACGCTGCCTACAACGAATGTACAATCCTCCTTTGACGGCTGGGAATGGATCTACGGACGGGATCTGACGTTGTTTGGCGTTTGCAAGGCTACAGGGTTAAGTGTATGCAGGGTGTGTGGAGGGCGGGCGATAAGATAAAGCCGCCTAACAAACAGTCCAGCAGGGATTATAGCCAGTAGACTTAGTGGCCGTGGCGTCCTGTCACGCTGACTGACGCCCCTCCATTTCTGTCCGTTTTCATAATCCTCCCACCATCAAAAGGATTTCGGAAATACTCATGGAAGTGTTGTCGCCGTGAATTATACCTGCTCTTATTTTTAGGGGGGCAACACTTGTCAGACAATTTAAGGGACCACCTGCGATGCACAGAAAGATCGCCAAAAATGGAGTCGTCACCCTTGATCAAGGTAAGGAGGGACCATCCATCCACTTCACGCCGCTGTAAATCCACTCGTCGACTGGGCTGACCTGGGTATCGTCTGTTTGTCTAGGCCTACGACTACGCCAAAGCCGCGTCAATCGCAACACAGGCCGCTGACACCACCGTCGCTATTAACCAACATGCGCTCGCCGCTGGCGAATTCTCCAATGCTGCAAAAAGCACAAGCAGTGCTGAGGCTTTGCGCACCTTGGGCCTACTCGAACAGTACCACAAGCGCCTATCCGAGCTCCTGAAGCATCCGCTTGAGCCAACAAGTCAGCAGTCCAGCAACGATGGCGATATTCCAGAGGAGGGCGAGAATGAGCATCCGAATGGGCAGGATACTAGAACCAAAACATTCAAGCCGTTAAAGGCAGACCTGATCTCCGCCGTAACGCCAAGCAGCCCGGCAAAGACGCTACCGACTCTACCGCAACCACGCGGCAACAGATATCCCTCGCGCGAGCTCTCGTCTTCGATTGCCAGCAACCTTGCTTCCGCCCGGGGTATCCGCTCAAAGTACCGAGGCCAGCCCCTGACGCCGAGCGTCTCTAATGACCAGGCGCCCGGCAGTCTAGAGGTTCATCCTCGCCGCGATGGCGCCTCCTCAAGAGGCAAAGGCCTCGACGCGCCCATGGAACCCGCCCGGAAGCCCAGCTGGATTCCTCCGGCGCTGCTAGACGACCTCAAGGAAGAGACTTCCAGCATTGAGACCTCGAAACCCGAACAACCGCGCAGCCCGCCCCCGAGCGACGAGGGGTTCTCCAGATTCTATAGCACATTCGGGAACCTCATCCACCGGCTCTCCGCGCCCCTGGCATTCGCCGGCCTCCCTCTAACAGCCGCGGACGAAGTTGCCGCACCCGAACCTGCCCCTGCCACATCCCCCGAGCCTCCCGCACAACGGAGATTCCAAAGAGGAGGAAGCGGCGGAAAATCCACCTCCACCACCGCCGAGCCCGATCTGTCCAAAATCTTCTCCCGCGCCACCCTCCGCGCCCTGACCGGCGGCGCCGGTGGCGCCAACGACTCGTTCTACGTCGTGCCCACCAGCGGCCACACCGCCACCTACGCGAGCATCCTCAACCACGAGACCAAGGAGAAGCGCCGCATGGCCGCCTCGATCCACTCGGGCGACCCCGGCGCCGACGACCAAGACGACGACGACTTTGTCGACGCCCGAGAGAGCCAAATGCCCCCCCTATCCCCCGCCCTCCGGAAGCGGCTTGGCGCCGGCGGCCGCAATCACCATCCCAGCCACCCTCACCGCTCCGACAAGGACATGCAAATCAACCTCGAAGAGCTCAGCCTCGAAAACGCCAGCCTCAAGGAGATCGTCGACAAGCTCAGCAAGCGCCTGCACGCCTTCGAGCTCAACTCGCAGAGCTCCCACCTCGCCCTCGTGCAGAGTCTGCGCCTGCAGCGCCCCAGCTCACCGCTGTCCTCTAGTGGAGGAGTGCAGCAGCATGGGGGACCGGGGGCGCCGTCGCCATCTGAAGAGGTGCTGAAGAGGCGCAATCGCGAGCTGGAGGAGCAGCTCGTTGCCATGATGAAGCGCACGGCGGTGCTCGAGAGGGACCACGACAAGCTCAACCAGACGCTGGAGAAGTATCGCGAGCGGTGGGAGAAGCTCAAGGCGGGTGCCAAGGCGCGGAGGGAGGCGCAGGATTCGGGGGCCGACGGGGAGGGGTCGTCGAGGCCGGCGCCGGCGTCGGCGCCAGCGGCTGTGACTGCGGCACGCTGAGAAAGAGGAGGAAGGGGTTGTTGATGTGCGGTAGGTATCTTGTGACTTGGTGGGAGTTTGGTTTTGTTATGGGAATACCATTACCCAAGGCATTTGAATAGTATCTTAGTATGGACGAAAGAGGAGGGGAAAGTGTGGAATAAGGTCATATGTAGTGTCATTCTCTACGGCGCATAGTGGCTGCTATTCGAACAGCTTCAAAAACCTACCGTGGCTACCTGAAACCAACAGAGGTGTTTTCGTGTCTAGTTCTTGTCTAGCCATATTTCTACCTGCCCGTTGGTTCTAATTGAGATGACTATCCATAGCATACCATACAGGGGCACCAGATTCTCTGTAAAATTACAGATGGGCAAACACTCTACTAAGATAAAGGACAGTCTCTTTTGTATTGTCCTGTTCTGCTTCTTGTCTTTGGCTTGACGGCACTAACATGTGAGCGTTACAATCACTACCGTAACAGCATAGCAACAGAGCAAAAGATAAACACAACAGTACATTTTCAGATCGTCAGTGCCAACTATGGTTCTCATAACATCATGCGTAACCCTCTTACGGAAGGCTCGGAAAATAAGCTTTGAACGTCTCGATGTGATCCCATGTTTATGATCTAATTCCTCATTATTGTGCAGTACGTCTTTTTTATTCCCCCACTCCTGTATGGAAATGTAAAAACATAAGTAAAAGAGAAAAACAAGAACCCGTCATCCATATCCGATTGACTTTTGTGCCATTTATAGATTACCCCATCAAACTCCTTCATTTCGTCAAACCCCATTTCCTTCCCGTCCCATTACTTCGGATCAACACAGTTCCTTTCCACCCTCCCTCGTTCCGTGTGCAGCCATCATAAGTGATGTGTAGGGGGCCATGAGTGAGTGTTCGCCAGCTCGATATAAGAATCTCGCCAACCTGTTTGAACAAGACAAACTGGTAGAAAATCAGTTGAGAGGAAGGGTGATAGAACGGAGGCTTCGCTGGCTAAGCTAATCTGAATAATTCTTCGCTGAACATCAGCATAGCCATCGACTTAGTCCCAATATTAGAAAGGGGACCACCAAATATACCAAAGAAAACAACGAAAAAAAAATACGACATAACGCCTGTGAAAAAAACTGACCAACCGAGGTATTAGAAAAGAATAAATGATATATAAAGGAACCCATCGCGCGCTCAAAAACTCAAGCCAATCCGTCCTTTCCGCTGCCTATAGGGGGATTTTTTTTTTGTCGTGGGTCATGCATCAATGCGTTAATCCAGAACCAGGATAAAAGCACAGGGGGTTTTGTTTTGTTTTGCCACGGTCAGCCAGGGGTGATGAAATCGTGTAAACCAGCATTGATAAAGCTGCGCCAGAAACGAGGTGGTCAGATCGTGTGAATTGGCTTGGATCCGAGGTAAAATGAGAGAAATTATTCAAGGCCATCAAACAGGCAAAGAGATTAGCTCGACATTGGAGGCTTCTGGCTTGAGTTGCTCCTGTAGCAGTTGCTCCTCTTGCAGCTCATGTTGTTGCAGCTGCCGATCGTGCTGCAGCTGCTGTTGTTGATCTTGCTGTTGCTGTTGGTCGTGTGATTGCTGCTGGTCGTGCAGTTGCTGGTCATGGTGCTGCTGCAGTTGTTGTTCATGCTGCTGTTGCTGTTGCTGTTCATGCTGCTGCTGCTGCTGCTGTTCAAGATGCTGCTGTTGTTCGAGCTGCGATTGTTCATGCTGCTGCTGGTCATGCTGCTGCTGGTCATGCTGCTGCTGCTGCTGCTGCTGTTGCTGTTGGTCATGCTGCTCCTGTTGCTCTTGCAGCTGATGCGGCTGCTGCAACTGTTGCAGCTGCTGGAGGTGCTCCGGCCGGTCTAGCTGCATCGGCCCATCATCTAGACGCATCTTCTTCACGGCTCGGCCGTGCTCGTGCATCCCAGCCGATTCCCTGGCATCCTTAAGTTCGATCTCAAGCTCGTCTAGCCGCCGTTTCAGCATATTCTCCCTTCCGTGGCTTTCTTCCAGCTCTTTTTGCGACAGGGCATACGACTCGGTGATAGCATCAAGCTGGGCTTTCAGCTGTGCCTCGTTACTACCCGAGTCTTGAGCCTGCCTCATGTTTTCTTCCTGCTCGAGCTGTTGGAGTCGTCCGCGATACAGCTCTTGTATGACCTCCAGCTCGCTGACCCGCGTCTTCATGGTGGCGTTGGCTGCGATCAGCTCCTCGTGGGCTTGAGACATGTCCAAACGGTCGCCATTGAGAGGGGAGGGTGCGCGCCCAGGCGACGCAGCGGATACGGAGAACCCAGGGATCTGCTGCGTCTGAAATTGGTCGTCCATGTGGTGGTAGATTTGCCCCATGTGGTTGTACATGTTCGGGGTTCCGGTGCGGGAGATAGGCGAGTTTGTATCATCGAGGTGGCCATTGGCCGACTTCTGCGACGGCCTACGGGGGCCCATATTCGCTAACGGCGCGCCATTATTCTGGTTTCCATGATCGATACCGTTTATGTCGGCTGTAATGGGAAGACTCTGGTTCTGCCGGGCGTGATCAATATCATGGGCGCTCTCAGGGCGCTGTAAGACAATTGCCTTACCTTCTTTTGCTTAGCCAGGTCGGGCCGCATCGTCTTGACGCGATTGCGACTCTTGATTACGTCGGTTTTGAGCGAGATAGGACGCGGGCGGCCGTGCAGCTTCAAAAAGAGGCCGCAGGCATTGCACAGGACGGAGCCCATCTCGTCGCGTCGCCAGAGGGGCGTTGTTGAGGTTCCGCAGTTCTGACATGTTGGCTGTGTTGTTTCGCGATCATGATTAGCCATGGTCGCCATGATTGTCGCGATGCGATTGCGATTGCAAGCCCAAGAAACGGGTAGAGAGAGGGCGCGCGAGATTAGATTCCCGATAGATGGTTGACGATAAGACAGGATCAATGCGGAAAGTGAATAAATGTGGAGGAGCGATGATAAGCCCACATGATAACGAAATTTTTGACGGGGGGTCGAGGGGGGCTAAAAAGTGGGCGCCACCGATAATAGTCTGCGGGAGAGAATGAACGAGGCGTGGCAGGGGCCTTTGATAAGCCTGCCCCCACCAACGAAAAAAAAAGTGAAGAGCTGACAAAGCCAATGGGGAGTGGCGCCTTCCTCATCAGACCCTTGGCAACCTCGAGCCCTGGGGCATGCTTCCATGACCATAACATTCTGGTACATAGGGGCTCCAGGAAGGTTCCATGGCATTGCGCGGGGAACACTCTGTTTGGCCAGGGCATGGCGCTACATTGTTTATGTTCTTCACTAGAATTGGAATGCGACGAGATACGAAAACAATTATGGACTTACCAAATTCCCCCCTGGGCCCGGATGTGTGCTGGCCGGTGACGTTCCGGGGGGACACATTGCAGGCGCAATAGTTACTGGTCTAAGAAGAGAGTCCAATGTTAGCTCAGCTGGCACATGTAAGTAACACCAATCGCAATGGGCTGTGGTTGCTCCTCGAAGCCCAAGGAAGTGTCTTTACAAGCATCGCCACTCCTCTTGAGGGACCGTGACATGCCCAAGCCACTTGGTAGAGCACTCTCCAAAATTATGGCATGCCTTTCAGCTATGCGTGATTGCCCCACCTCTGCTATCCTGACCAGAACATACAACTCCGATGAAGAGTACTGACCTTGGTTGTGGAGAGCTGGTTATCGAACTGGCGTTGGCGTTGGCGTTGGCGCTGGCAATGGATGCGATACTGGGAAGCAGGTGCGGGAGAGTTTGAGGCGCTGAGGCCTGCGTAGATGTCGAGCTGGGCCTGGATATGGGCTCTGTCTCGAGCCTTGACGGTAGAGCAAGAACCTGCGGGCTGTCCTCCATTATTGAGCGAACCGGCGGAAGCTCGAGATCGGGCGGTGGTGTGGGAACAGGATCGGGGCGGGCCAGGGGCTGGAGCGGAGACAGAATTGGAGCCAGCTTGACGGCTGTGTCGGCGATGTGCACGACAACTGAGGGAGAGTTAGGAGTTGAATTGGCCAGATCCAACTTTGGAAGGCAGACAGGCGCTCAGAGCGCGAGCAACGACAGCTGCAGTCGAAGGGTGATCGTCACCTTGGCGAAAAGGCTTCGGAGATGGCTATGCTTCCTCAGCGGCGAATAGTAGAAGGGTTCGTCGCGACTGGGTCGGTGACTCGGGTCGGGTCGGGTTTGCGGGAAGACAGTCGGCCTGCTGGGATGACAGTCCAAAGAAATAAAACGCGGTCCAGCAGTAGCAGCAAGCAATCCAGTTAAAAATGAGTGACTTGAAACAGAGGGACAATCGTCGACGAAAAGATTCAAGTAAACGTAAAACGGTCTCTCCTTTTCCAGATATCTAAGGCATTACAGAAAGAATGCGGTTGGGGTAGAACCAATGTTCAATGCTGGGAAAAGAAGAAGGAAGGGATAAGCAGAAAAGAATGGCGGTCGGTCCAGCGAACAAACCCCCTTTACAAGTTGCTGCTGAATGATCAAGAGACTTTGTGTGTGTCCACGACTCCAGGTACACCAGGAGACCAAGATACCGCGCCCCGTCCATACGCTAAAGATTTTACCGACCAGGGTGGTAGCTGCAGGGTATAATTAGACGATGGGGTCACTGATTGGCTTGCTGCTGATAACATTGATAGCCCCCCTGCACGGCCAGCCTTACGGCGTTTGTGGCGGGACCAACAGCAAAACCCAGCCCTGCCCTGTGCGCGCCGCAGATTCCGAGGACGACCCTGTACGGATACAATTCTCGAAGATATTAAAAAAAGGTTAAGTAGGCTCACATAAAGTCGGTGAATCTAGGGAGGTAAAGAAAGACGCAGCCGATAGAGAAGTCGAACCTTATGGCGAACTACAGCCTATCAACTGTCACTGGCCCCGCTGTAATCACACTAACAAAAGCTTCCGTGGACTTAAGAACTTTCGACTCAGTAGACAGACATGGAAGCCACCCTATCAACCGTGATAGTGACAAATAGCTTTTTTCATACTCCGGCTTCCAAGAATATCTCTGAAACTCTCTTTCACGAGGTAAAGTATGATGGTTTATACAATGTTTCACTTCTCAGCTTCACTACCGTGTAAAGTGGGATTTGGCGGCGAGCAATGTTTCGTGGTGTAGCGGTGCGATTCCGCCCGCACGCCAGCTGCCAGGTTCTGGCGCTGCCAAGTGGTGGCCCCACCATAAAGTTCTGGACTCCAAAAATTTCCATCTCTCGAGCTGCGGTTGATGCCGGGTCCACGAAACGCTTCGCTTTTTGACACAAGTCCTTGCGCAACCTCTCAACACCTTTCTCATCCACGAACAACCCAAAGAACAAGCGACCCGATCAATCGCGCCAGGACGCGTAACCACCGCGATGCCGTCGACGCACCAGAAGGAGAAACCGTGGGACACGGATGACATCGACAAATGGAAGATCGAGCCGTTTCAGAAGGAGGAGGGGTCGGGCCCGTTCCTCGAGGAGTCTTCGTTCATGACGCTGTTCCCCAAATACCGCGAGCGCTATCTAAAAGACTCGTGGCCGCTCATCACCAAGGCGCTCGAGAAGTTCGGCGTCACGGCGGTCCTCGATCTCGTCGAGGGTTCCATGACAGTCAAGACCACTAGAAAGGTACATGGAGACATGCCCGTCTGTCGGGGAGGCAGGAGACAAAGGTCATCATACATGTTTGCAGTTTGTACTAACTGCGCAATTGCCTGTAGACATTCGACCCCGCAGCGATTCTTAACGCGAGAGATCTCATCAAGCTCCTGGCCAGATCGGTCCCGGCGCCCCAGGCGATCAAGATTCTGGAGGATGGCATGGCGTGCGACATCATCAAAATCCGCAGCATGATACGGAACAAGGAGCGTTTCGTTAAGAGACGGCAAAGAATTTTGGGACAGAACGGAACGAGTACGCCCAGTCCCTTGCTTCTTTTAACTTGGTCGTGGATGGTTGACTGACAATTTGCAACAGCACTGAAGGCGCTTGAGCTCCTCACACAGACATACATATTGGTGCACGGAAACACAGTCTCGGTAATGGGGCCGTTCAAGGGCCTGAAGGAGGTCAGACGAGTGGTCGAGGACACGATGCAAAACGTGCATCCCATCTACATGATCAAGGAGTTGATGTACGTGGTTTTCTTTTCCACATCATGCATGCAGAATACAAAGTCAAGAAATTGCAGTGTACTAATTCTGGGATAAAACAGGATCAAGAGAGAGCTGGCCAAGGACCCAGCGCTCGCGCACGAGGACTGGAGCCGATACCTGCCAAACTTCAAGAAGAGGAATCTGTCGCAGAGACGGCAGCCGTTCAAGGTGGTGGACAAGACCAAGAAGAACTACACGCCGTTCCCGCCAGCGCCGGAGCAGAGCAAGGTGGACAAGCAGATCGAGAGCGGCGAGTACTTCCTCGGGAAGGAGGCCAAGCAGCGGGCGGCCGAGGCGGAGCGGGCCGAGAAGGCCAAGGAGAAGAAGGAGGAGAAGAAGCGCGAGAGGGAGAGCGAGTACGTGCCGCCAGAGGAGCAGGCGGCCGGCGCGAAGCCCAAGAAGAGGAAGACGTCCCACGAGTGAAGGGGGCTTTGGCACTGTATGTTGGAGGAGGAAATGAAACGTTATTGATATCGGCGTCGGCGTCGGCGTCGGCACTGATGTGGATGTGGAATCGGGCAAACTGGGCGTGGACGTGGACGAGGACGTGGGGGCCCTGGAATCCTATGATACCCTAGCAGATAGCCCCTGGTGGTTCAGCGGTAGTCTTGTCAATATTAAGCCAATCCTGTAGCCATTGCCGCCGCGATGTTTGGGAGGTGATTACTAACCAGCCGGGATAACTTTGTTGAAGTCGTATTAGTAAGTGGCCCCGTATTCGGGGTTGCTGCATTTAGAGGGAATTGCGAGTAGCGGTTCCAGCAAGCCAAACGTCCATTCGGTATTTGTATTTCCCATAAGCTCACCTTTCTCGCTAGCGACCTCTGTACCTTTTTTGTTTAGCTCTGAAGTTCCGTTTGGCCTTGAGATGGCCGAGGCTCTTGAATTGCCAGGTTGCGTCATGTCCAGCCGCCGGTGCGGGGAGGTGGGGTGCAACGATGGCCCCGCCTGCTTTCCCCAGCAAGCACAGTGATGGACCCATAGAAACCCCATCCTATTTAACGCAGCTGCCCCTGAACAAACGGCGATCGGTCTGATCTAGTGGAAGGTGTAAGGAAGCCGTGCTGCTACTACCTTACCTACTTATAGTCACGAAGAGTAGAACGCCATCTCACTCAATCATTTCCACCTTTTTGAGTGACATTTGGCATAGTTGGTCATTCCCATATTCAATCGCTGATAAAGTGACTGAAAATCCAGTCAATCGTCGCCCATAATGCCATACAGTCTCACAGTGAAGAAGATCGAGGGGAAGCCAGGACAGGTCTACTATCCGTGAGTTTACGTCAAAATCCATTACAATCACCACTCTATTCATGGGTGTGCTACAAAAAACGTCTCGAATTCAAAAAAGATGCAATCCAACCCTAACCCCAGCCAAATCAAACCATCTACCCCTATCTATCCCATCTCACTAACAACCCTATTAGCCTCCAACTCAACGAAATCCCCATCCCCACCCCCGGCCCAGGCCAAGTCCTCGTCAAGCTCGCCGCCGCCTCGCTCAACCACCGCGACCTCTTTGTGCGCCAGCACCTCTACCCGGCCATCTCCTTCACCGCCCCCCTCCTCTCCGACGGCTACGGCACCGTCATCGAGCTGGGCGGGCCCTCGCCCTCGCCCCTCGCGCAGTCCCTGCTGCACAAGCCCGTCATCCTCACGCCCTCGTGGGGCTGGGAATCAGACCCCCTCGGCCCCGAGAACAACGGGCGCGACTACGGCGTGCTGGGTGCCGGCGCCAAGCACGAGACGGGCGTCGGGCAGGAGTACGTGCTCGTGCCCGAAGACGAGGCGTTCCTGGCGCCCGAGCACCTGACGGCGGCTGAGGGCGCGGCGCTCCCGCTGGTCGGGCTGACGGGCTGGCGCGCGCTGGTCAGCAAGACGGGCGAGGCGCTGCCTGGGCGCAATATTTTGGTCACTGGTATCGGTGGCGGCGTGGCGCTACAGGTACTGCAGTTTGCTGTTGCGATCGGGTGTAATGTTTATGTGACGAGCGGGGACGAGGAGAAGATCCGACGGGCGAAAGAGATGGGCGCCAAGGGCGGGGTGAGCTACAAGGCCAAGGACTGGGATCGGCAGCTAGGGGCGATGCTGCCCAAGGAAAGGCCGTGGCTGGATGCTGTTGTGGACGGTGCGGGTGGTGATGTGGTGGGGAAGACGGTCAGGTTGTTGAAGAGCGGCGGTGTGATCTCGAGCTACGGGATGACGGTTGGGCCCAAGATGGACTGGTTGATGCAGGCGGTGCTGAAGAATGTTGAATTGAAGGGGAGCACGATGGGGAGTAAGAGGGAGTTCAAGGAGATGGTAGAGTTTGTAAGGGAAAAGGGCATCAGGCCTGTGGTGAGCAGGGTGATCAAGGGGATTGATAATATCGAGGGGATTGATGGACTGTTTGACGATATGAAGGCGGGGAGGCAGTTTGGGAAGCTTGTGATCTTGATCGATAAGGAGGCTGCTGGGGGTGATTCCCCTAGTAAGCTTTGATGATACAATGCGAAAGGGAGGGGAGGAGAGTAAATAGCGAGGTTTAGTGAGATTGGAAGAGATAGAGCGTGCGTAGGCGCCAGTCTTTGATTTTATTTAGATTTGATTTTATTTTTTTAGACGCTTGATACAGTTGTGCATTTGTTTGTTATGTCCCCTTGTCCTTTTCATATGCCACACTGATACATATATGCGCTGACAGCTATGCTGTTTTTGTGATACATGCAAATACAGCCTGCTCCTACCTCAAAGCAGTCCAACCTTTTCCCCCATGAATTTAGGCTCGCTTGAGTTATGGAGAAGTAATCAATCATAACAACGAATAGGGTAATATTGCATGCCCCTTATAGCCAAGCTGTGGCAATCTCAAAACTATCGCAACTAAGTACCTGTCAATGATGGTGTTGCCGTGTTTCAAGCCGGTCAAGAACACGACAAGACCAAAGCTAGCTGTTACAACAAGCTGAGGAAGTACTTATACGAAATTAATCTCGCCAGCCTGACATTACAACTACCGCTACCACGACCGTTACCTTTTCTTCTCAGAGTCCATTTTCATCTAGGAATCCCACCGATCAGCGTTCTTGTCCACCACCCATGAGGCCAGTTTCCCTTTCCTCAACATGCCTCCCTCTCTCTCTCTCTCTTTCTTTCTCCGACTATTAACCAAAGCCCCTTATTTTCTTGAAACCAACTCAGAAAGCCGAACCAACACATCCGCTCCTCACCAAACTCCCCTTCACATTTCTTTTTCAAAAGAATAGAATAAGAAATAAACCTTGAAGCTTTATTTTTTCCCCTTGGTCTCTACTCCAACAAAACATCAGGGAAGGTAGCCATGCCCATGGTATGGCGGTATCACATGATGAAATAAGAAAGAGAGGATACCAGCCGACACAGAAAACGAACCAACCATCAACGAGACAGACAGACACCTCTAACCAACAATTCCATTATCGTCCGATATAGAACAACCCAGTCAAAACCTGCTTTTTGATCTATCTGATCCTCTCTCACGCTCCCAGACCTCCCAGACCTACCCTGATCAGCCCAGCATGGAGTGCCTTTGAATTCCTTTCGGTCCAAACTCACTGCAAAACAAAAATTCATCCGCGATTAGCTGGGTATCCAGAAAAGGAAAACGGAAATAGGAAGGGCAGGACAAGACTCACTTATAATCCACCCTACTCAAGCTCATCAGCCTCTGCGCCTCCGTCCCTTGCGCATCCAAATTATGCAAGCAAAACGCCAACCTCGCTGCCACCTGCGCGCCCAGAAACATGGCCTCCTCGAACCCATGCTTATTCCACTCGCTCAAGTAAGTCGGTAGCTGCGCAAGCTTGATCGCCGTCGGCGTCTGGCTATGGAAATGATGACTCGGCCCGCCATCCGCACCAGCCACTCCTCCCCCGGTAGGCACCGCTAGCCCCGCCGTCGTCGCCGCCTGCAGCAGCGGATTGACGCTGCTCGATGTCGGGAGCTGGTGGGGCGGTCCGCCGGCGAAGGAGCTGGTGGGCGTCTGGGACCCGGTGCCAGTGGGCGTGCCCATGTTGGACGGCAGCTCCGACGTGAACATGGTGGCTGAGCTGGGCGAGATTAGGTGGCGCGCCTGCAGCGTCTGCAAAATGTTCTCCTTGAGGCCGCGGACCCGCGCCCCGTTGCCGACAAAGACGAGGTTCTCCCAGCACGGCGGCCGCATGTACATCTCCCTGATGCCCTGCACCGCCCGGTAAATGGCCTCCGCGATGCGGTCGATCTCGGACCGGTCCGCGAAGAGGAAGCGCTCTAGCCCGACTTCGATGTCCCGCCGCACGCGCTTGATCTGGCGCTCGGCTATGACGGCCGTTTCGGGTGCTGCGGGGACGACGGCGGGTTCAGCGGCGGCTGGTGCTTCAGGTTTAGGCGCATCGTCGCTTGTAGGCTGCGCTTCTGATGCTGATGGTTGTTGTTGGTCGGCGCCAGGCTCTGTTTTTTGCACCTCACTTGTACCAGTAGCTGCTGTGGTGCTCTCGCTAGTGGACGCTGGGGCGCTGGGCTGGACCAGGACATCTTCTGTGATCAAATCCTCATAACAAAACATGTTCCGTACCCGTTTGGAGTTTGGTAGCCTCAGTGCCCTCGCGGCTGCGTCGGCAATCTCCTTATCCTTGCCCTTCTTGGCTAGTCTCGCCCTTTCCGTCTTTTCCTTCTCCTTCTTCGCTAGAAACTCCCTCGCATTGCCGCTTGTAACGATGTTAGCGATATCGAGAACTCCGTCAGCTTCAGCCTCTTTAGCCTCGCCGTCCAAATCAAGCTCATCGATCGGCTCCACAATCATCGATGCCTCCGCCGCTGCCTTTGTGGGCACAGGTGCGTCCTCGCTGGGCAGATTCATCAACCTGGGGCTGTCGACCACATAGGGCAGCACCTCGCAGACAGAGCTCTTCTTCAGCTGCTCCGCCATCTCCCGGTTGAACCCCTTGCCCTCGAGCAGCTTGAGCAGCTTCCGTGTGAAGATCTCGCCGCCGCTGATCTCGCGCATGGCTTCCGGGTCCGGGTAGCTCCCGACATCGACGTGCGAGACAATGCAGCTGTCGTATATGCACGTCACGTCGACCTTCTCGAAGCCGATATCCACCACGGTCATATTAGGCCACTTAAGACCATACTGGGTCGCCACGCCGCTGTGGATGAGGCACAGGGCCGGGGTCTTGGTCTTCTCGAAGATGTAGCGCGTGACGGTCTCGCAGTCGGGGCGCGTCCACTGCGGGGACGCCATCAGCATAATGGGCGTGTTGTGATACGTGTTTGTGAGGATGCTGTGCACGTGGTCGAGGAAGGCGAGGAAGGCGTCCATATTGGCGATGCGACCGGCTGAAGCGAGGCAAGGGCGCAAACCCAGAGTCAGTCAACAGAACTTTGCGCACGCGGAAATGACAATGCTTATGGTCTAGGGCATGTAGGTGTGCGCCTACTTACCTTGGATAGGATAGACGGCGCCCTCGTCGGAGTCTGGGTCCTCGAAATACTCCCACTGGTCATCCTCGTCCTTCTTTGCGCCGCCATTGACAGCAGGGGCGGCAGGGGCGGCAGGGGCAGAGGCAAGTGTTGTCTTCCTGCGCTTGGTCGTGTAATACGGCCTCCAATCGTCCGAATCTTCGTCTTTGAACATGCGCGTGGGGAAACGGCGCGCAGGCGGGGTGAGGTCAGCACAGCCCAGCTGGGCCATGGTGCTCTGGCTCCCAGGGCAGATGATCAGGATCGACTCCTCGCGCCATTTGCCCGTCTGGCTCGACATCGCGACCGGTGGGGGTGCCTTGCAAAAGGCGGCACAAATTGGGGTGGAAAGTTTATTTGACAGTATCAATCGTTGCCGTCAATGTTTATCGTCGGGATTTAGAGGCTGCCTGCCCTGCAAGTGTGCGCTTGTTTGTTTTGTCTGCATGGACCAGGTCTAAGTTAGCAGTTTGAGTCTGCAATTCACTATTGGGGCTGTCGCGATTTCTTAGGTGGCAGCTGCACGCGCTTGTAGGAGCTAACTATCTACGCTAGCGACACGAAATTATCGGCATGGTGCACGGCCTTTTCAGGACGATTACGTAATCTATCTTCTCCCTCGACTCCACGGCCTCTGAAGAGCCTCTCAAGGTTCCATGAAATCGACTCATGACATTCAGCTAGTAAATTGAAGGATTAAAGGTAAAAACGGTTATTCTTCTGTTCAGGATGTATCGAATCACATTAGCTAACGCCTTGCGTTTGACGATGTCCAAACGATGGATAGAAAATGAACGAATGATTCTTCTTGTCTACTACCCACGCTCCAATTCCATGTTGTTGTAAGCAGACCCTTATGTATACCGAGTTGTCCTCGTCTGCGCCAAAACCAATGCAAAAAAGTACAAAAACAGCCGACAGCGCCCATCATGATCTTCTCTTCTCTTCTGTTGCGTCGCTCCGTCGCGTTGTGTGACATCCCTTCTTTCCCCTCTTACCCCTGGAGTAGAATAGTACTCAACGAGCATCTCGGTGGCCCAAGCACCTCCCTCTCTTTCCCCTTCAAGATTATACACACAACATACAAACAATTATCATACAAACAAGTTCTCCACCACCAAATCACACAGCTCCTCCACAGTCGGCCATCTACCCCTCCTCAGCGCCTTCTCAACACTCCTCTGCCCATTCTGCACCGCCAGCCCCGTCTCCAGAAACGCCCTCTCCGCTCCCGAAAGCTCCCTCTTCTCCGTCTCCCTCCACTTCCTCTCTGCCTCCTCTTTTGCCTGCTCGAGCACCTGCTCCGTGTTCTCGCTCTCCCACAGGTTGCACCGCTTGCACTGCGTGCATTGCCGCGGGTCCCCCTCGGGCCTGAAGTGGTCGCAGAAGTGCCTGTACCCGACGTCGGGTCCGTCCCCGCTGCCGCCAATGTCCTTGCGGCAGACGTAGCACATCTTGTAGCCGCACGGACACGTCAGCTTGTTGCAGCCCGCATTCTTGACGAAGGACGTGTTGCAGCGCGGGCAGACGCGCTTGATGGCCATGCTCATGGCCTGCTCGACTTGTGTGCGCAGTGCCACGAGCGACGACTCGTTGCACACGTGTACGTCTACCCACTCCTTGTTGCAGCTGAGGCATGAGGCGCGCCCGCACGCCGCGGTATTTTGGCATTTGAAGCGCAGGCCGCGGCGCCGGCGGCGGTGGCGCACGATGGCCTCGCGGAACTGCGATATCAGAAGGTCGCCGATGGTTTGTCTGGAGCTGAGCAGCAGGGCAAAGAGAGAGGACATGACGATGAGAGGAAGGACAAAAGGGACCGTGCCGATGAAGAGGACGAGAAAGACGAGGTTGTAGATGTTGTCTCCGCGGACACGCAGCTGCGCTTCGCTTACGGGCGTGTAGATGTCGTCGACTTCGGCGTAGGAGCAGAAGGGACAGCGCACGAGGGGGAGGTTGCTGGACAGTAGGCTGTGGTCGGCGAGGCGCTGCTCGAGCCGGTGCATGATCTCGGCGCCCTTCTTCTCGTCCAGCATGGCCCGGTGCATGTGGTACTGTGGGATACAGCCGTTGCACTCTGACGAGTCTACAGCCGGGCACCGCAGCGTTCCCGTTTCCGCATCGATGGTCCGCTGCCAGCCTTGCCCGAACACAGCCTCCGTAATGGAGTGCCGCACGCAGCGGAAGCAGAGCATGTGGCCCTCGGCAGTGCACGACGTGAGTTCCTCAAATGTGCAGTCGGCAAAGCAGCACGCACACTCGATGGTGTCTTGTGCTTCTTCTGCCTCTGTTGTGTTAAGCGCTACGGCCATGCTGTGGTCCGCCACCTCCCGCTCGAGGCGAGAGCGCTCCCGTAGCGGCATGATCAGCTCGGCAAAGAGCTCCCGGTCAAGCTCGGCGTTGCCGGTGGACTTGAGGCATGGCAGGATGGACCCTTGGCCAGAGGACTTCCAGATCACGAGCGGATGGCTCTCGGCCTCGGTGGATGCTACAGGCTTCCTCCGTAGGAAAAGGGACGAGATGGTAAAGCGCCACGACTTTGATGATAGATCTACTAGGGTCTGACGAGCGTCTAGGTACGAGTAGTTGGACTCGGCTAGAACAGCCGTTATCGTCGACCGCGAGAGACCCTTGAATTCATGCCATGCTAATGTCTCGGCAGCATGTATGTATTCGGGACTCCTGAATACCTCGGTAAAAGGCACGGGGGCCCAGTCAGTTCTTTGGGCGTGATTATTAGCTAAGGGATTCGGGTTCGGCGCCTCAGACCCCCTAACATTATTATTCTTGCATGCTGCAACCCTCCACCGGCCCTTGACCCACGAAACGCGGTTTTTGAGCAGAGCATCCGCAACCAAAGCCAGCCTTGACTCGCCATCAAAGCTCGATAGCATCTCGCGAAAGACGTGGATCTGAACATCGGGAAACACGGCTGTGAGAGCCTCCAAACAGGCGTTGAGCTCACGAAGGTCGGGTTGTTCAGGATCCAGTGGTCTCAGATGTGTCTCGTCCGAGATAAACTCGGGCATGGCAGAGGAGGAAGAGGGCGCGGGAGATGGTGGTGCAGCATCAGGATGACCAGTCGCGGTGGCAGTCGAGGCGATGGAACTTCTGCTAGGAGATGTCAAAGGGCTCTTGCTCTTGCTCTTGCTTCTGGCCTTCTTTCCGCCGCGATCGCTCGAGGACGACCCGCCGAGCAAATTTGGGAAACCCATGTTGCAGGTGGGCGAGAACGACGATCTCTCATTGCTGGCAGGCGGTGTTGATGTGTGGCGCTGTTGCTGGCTTCTTGCTCTGGCTTCTTGCTCTGGCTTCTTGCTCTGGCTTCTTGCTCTGGCTTCTTGCGGCGTCGACTTGTCTCGTGGCCGCTCCTTCAGGCTTCGCTTCTTCTAGGTGTTCCAAAGTGGATTTATGTCCCCATGCAAACCAAGCCCATAGTAGCGCGAGATGGCATCTCAACTCTGCTGTTCTTTCGTTCTTTTTGCGCGCGTATTTTTGTTTCGGATGGCTGATTGCTCGTGCTTGATGCGCTTTTGTTGAGATTCCCAGGCTGCGGTCTCTGCGGTCTGGGGCGCCGAGTGAAAGACAGATGGGAGGTTACCTAAAAGATTGAGGCCTTCGCTTTTTGGCCGGGGTGCAAAGTGTATGGAATCCACATGGAGCCCGCAGGTACCCGCCGCGTCTCTCACGCCAGGGCTGCCCTGGGGACATGGGAGCGGTAAAGCGGGGCGCCAATCTGAGGCTGGGACTGCCTGACCAACGGTATTACAGGCCGCCAGTCGGGGACTCGGGGCACCTCTGCTCAGCTCTTCAGGAAAGCACGGTCAATGTCAACGGCGTCGTTTGCTCTTTCCCTCTAGTCTAGACGACAGACGTTGGGTTGATTACGGTTGAACCTAAGGTAGGACTAACTTTGAGAAAATCTTACCAGCAAACAACCTATGGAACCGCCAATGAATATCCAATCCCGAGCACACCAACATAAGTGCTGTTTCGAAGATTACCGCGCTCTGCAGCTTGTGCATGCGGCCTGGGACATGAAACCATGATTCGGAGAATCAATGCCTATGTCGAGCCATATTTTCTTTCCAAGCACTTCGTCGGCAGCGAAAAGCGGAGTGTTGAACCGACTGGACGTACTGCGTACATAGACAGACATGGTCGACGTGACCATCAGCGCATCAATCAGGAGAGGCCGTCACAGTGGATCGATGCTGCAGCCCAGCGAAGGCATATGACTTGTCTTGCACCCGGGCGCTGCAGCATTTCAGCTGCAGTCGAGGACTTTGTGTCGTCAATCTCGATCATTCGCAATTCTTTGTGATGCGGCGATGCGGTGATGGTGATGGCCTGTCTATCTGGTAGTGCTGCTGCTGCCGTTGCTCAAGGCCTGCGCAGAAAAGCCACCAAGGCAACCCACCCAGCTGTGCAGACCGAGTGCAGACCGAGTTGCAGGCCAAGTCCTCGCTGAGGAAGCCCTCGAAACTGCATCTATGTGCGGTCCCGATCGGCCACGTAGATGACCAACCGGGTGAGATGCGAGCCTCGGAGCCTCGTCTACAGACAAGGATGTCTCAACCTTCGAGAAGCAGAGGCACAACATGGAGCCTCCCGACGGTGTGGTAGCCACCCTCCACTTCTCCCAGCTCCCAGCTCACGACTTCGACTCTGTCTAGGTATCAAGTACGTACCCTGAGGCTAGCCGGCGGCCGAAATGCTGGTCCCCGACCTCTTCACTCCTGTCGCTGGCCGGTGTGCGCTGTGATGAGCATGGCATTTGCATGAGGCACACAGGGCTATGGAGCATGGAGGATCGACGACGGCTGTCATGGCTGGCTCGCCGGCGATTTTTAACACTCTACGCTAACTAGTATAGATGTAGTTTCGCTTTCCATGTAACGGAGCACGCAAGGTCAGCATTTTGGACCCCCGTTTGGTGCTCTTCGTTGCTGGTTGGATGTTGCATCAGTCTGCAGGCACGACTGCCTCTTCGAGCTCTCGTACACGACGACTCCGTATGCGGGAAGGCAAAGCGGAGGCTGTAGGCTGCTTGGCTGTCACTGTGGAACACCAACCGGCCTGAAGTTACGATCCCAGGCCAGGCCCCCGCAAGCCTCTCTTTTGAGTGGATTTTCCTTCCCCACCCTCCACCGCCCGGACAATCCTTTGACGACAGTAAATCGCGGTGAGGAGCCCCTGGTCGTGAATGACAAAAAGATCGAGAACGGGCTTCGGTGTTGTCAACATTTCAGCAAGTGACCCCCAGATGCCGCGGGGTGGGGTTGTTTGGGTACACGTAAGGAAGGTGGGAGGGGGCCGACTGGCAGCTTAGCTCATGGCCATTCGTCTGATGTTCTAAGACTTGACCCTGCTGGCTATCTGCCGTCTGCTAGCCGGGAAGATATCCTGCTTGCCTTATTATGACTGGCTACAGTTTCGTGAGCCATATGCTACGTTGTGCGTACTTGAACAGGTCTCCCGTCAGCATTTGGGACAGCCAAAGGTATCCTCCCATCCTATCGCCGTACTGTCCTAACAGACTACTCTGTGATACAGGTTTTGCTAAGCGCGGGAACGAGGGCTCTGGGGGCCCTCAACAGAGCTAGGTCGCATGCCAACATCGCGCCTAAACTGCCTGATGGGATGTGCATGTTGATTGTTTACTCTCGACCTCTCCTTATCCGGCTTCTAGAAGCAGGCTCTAGGCTCCCAGAATCCCAATATGGCTCAAGGGTGGACGACAGGGGCTATGGCCAGGGGATCAGGGTATCTCTGGCTCACCTCACGTGCTGTGCGGCCATCGGGCACTAACTAGCGGGGCGCCACCGCTGTTGCATGGCACTCTCATCACACATCATCACACCTCTTTTCTTTCAAGGAACGGTCAATGGCTGGACAAGAGCCCTCCAACGGTATTACCCCCGGGCGGCGGGACCCCCAACCAGAAAAAAAGATGGAACCAAAGATGGAACCAAAGATGGCACCAAAGATGGACCCCTTTCACACCGCCTACCCACCGCCTTTCCGGTACCTGTGATTCCGGACTGCACGTAGGCGGGAATCTACCTCGACAAAGGCACTTGGTTCACTTTGTGTACCTGTCGTGGCTTGCATATGTGTTCGAGCGACGGGCGCTGCAAAGTGCCGCTAATGCGCTGCCTACCCTGTTTCTCGGAAGACAACAACCCTAAGGTGCTGGCCTACTGTACTAGGGATATAGCGGCGCTACGTAGGGTGGTAGGGCTTGACGAATGCATACGTCGTGCTTCGCAGCCCTTGTCTTAAGCTCACCGACTTATTGCGACCAAAACATTCGGTGTCAAAGCCCTCTCTTTATCAGGCCCAATTTGCAGCCAAACACACGAGGCCCGGCAAAGGACTGACTCTTAGATCGAAAATGGTAAAGACCCATCCGGCACCTTGAGTCTTGCCCACCTCTCGATCCCACTCAGGCCATGCATAATAATACAGCAGTCCTCGACTCTGCAGCTGACTGGGACGTCGCCGAGAGGCTGGTTATAAGTGACCCCATCTTCGTCAGCCGCCAGGCGCACCCATTTGCATCATGTCCGCCTTTTCGCCCATATCTTTTGCCTTGCCCTCCACCCTCCCTCTGCATCTTTCTGCTTTTCAGTCTACTCTACAGGATCGGCCGGTCCTCTGTCAACCCGCCTCTGGCCGTCGTTCTCTGCTCAGTATGGACTTGCTTCCCGTCGAGCTAATCCGGCTCATTTTCGAACATTGTGATCCCCCAACCGTTCGAAACCTCCGTCTTGCATCAGGCATACTTGCAGAGGTGGGGTACGATTATCTGATCTCGCCTAATTTCACGGCTGTTGAGTGGAAGGATGATATCAGGCGTCTGCACTCCATCGCACACCACGACCGCCTCCGTGACCGTATCGAGGCTATCACCTTCAACTTTGCAAAGATTGACGAGTACAACGCTCGGCATGCATCATTCTTTCAGCATTGGCTCCAGAAGCCCGAGGAACAACAGAGCGATGTGCTCCAGGATGCTTGGACCAGGTACTACGAGCTGGAGAAACAGACACACAGGCTGCTGCCCTTCAGCAATAGGTCGTCCATGGTTGAGGAGTCGTTCAAACGCCTGTCCGGCCTGAAAGAGCTCGAAATCACATACACAAAATGTCCCTACGACATCGATCTTCTAAGGGAGGTCTTCCTGGTCAGGAATTGCCGGCAAAGAGACAGAGCTCAGACCTGCAAGAACATGAACGCCATCATGTCGGCCGTCAGGCATGTCCGGCTCTCGTCGCTCACGATCGACCAACTGCCGTTGGAGATCTTTCGCATGGCCGACGACCGACGACATTGGTTCGACTGCGCCCGGTCTTTTGCAAGTCTCTCGAGGCTGGACCTGGTGCTGGACCCGCCAGACAACCTCTATCCATCATCCAGATTCCGTGCCATCAACGGCCTGGGCCACGTCCTCCAGTTCTCCCCCAACCTAACCCACCTCTCTCTCAGCTTCCATACATACCACGCCCCCCTTGAGAAGTTTAACATCTCCTTCCGCTCTCTCCTGTGTGACTTCACATACGAAAAGCTCACGGATCTGAAGCTGGAAGGCCTCAGCTGCACCGAGCATGAGCTGCGCGCGTTCCTGATCAGACACGGCAAGACGCTGGAGCGGCTCCGGCTAGGCGGGAGAGGTCTCGCCAAGCCGCTGGATCTGAGCATCGGCGGCGTGCACCTGTACGAGGGCACGTTCCGGTCACTCTTCTCGTCGCTGCAGGGCAGGCTGCCCAAGCTGCAGCGCTTCCACCTGGAGGGCGACATCGAGGCGGGCGACCCCATGACGAGCGCGCGCGAGCTGTACAGGTTCCACGCCGTCACCGACGATAACTGGAACAAGCCCGTGACGTGGAGACGGCGCAGTCATCCGTCGTACAAGACTATAGACTGTCTTGAGCTGGAGAAGTACCTCCTGTGCGGCGGTGAATATCCCTCACTTGCGGTGCCGGAAAACTACCACAGCGTCAGCAGCAACATCGACATCAACAACTACATCGACAGCATGAAGAACAAGACCAACATCCACAACATCCAAAACATTCAAAACAATAACAGTCACAACAACACGAACACGGCGGGCGGATGAGACTGCCCCTCAAAGCTGGACAGACACTCTAAAACGTGCGTTGGGATTGCTTCTTGGTTGGAAGGAGGGAAAGGTAATGATAATAAGATTGGGGTCCGCGTGGATGCAAGGACTTTGCATTGCCCTACCGGATAGGGTATCATGATGACATACTTAGTTGGATAAATGACTGGACTTTGTGTGTTCGCCCGTTTGCTGATGGTCTGGGCTGGGGGTACACACCACACACCCCTCACAGAGGAGGGGAGGGACCGCGCCGCCGCCACTTCAAGAGCCTCCCTCCCACGCGCCCAAAATCCATCGGTTTTGGTGTGTACGTCCGAGGTGTCTAAGACAGAGGGGGGAAGGGGGACGAAAAGGACAGACAGGATGATGCTGCTCCACTCTTTTCTCTTACCTAAGGAAGGTCCTGGCGTCATCATTGTCATCCCCCTCATCTCTTTTGCTTTTTCCGTTTTATTCACTTGGTGTGAGCTGTTCAGAGTTTGATTTTTATCTGCTACTTTTTTTTGTCTCTTTCCCACTTGTTTAGCATGCATAGCATCGTTTTGCTCGTTTTGCTCATTTACTTGTTCTGCCCTGCTCTTTGCTCTCCTTCTTTTATTCGCTTTTCCTCTCTTGGCTCGGTATAACCCTTCTCCATTTTTGTATATAACGAGACCGTAACGACAACATCAACGACAACTGGGCTTGGGGAGGCAATGACGTTCTCAAAAGATTGCATTATAGAAAGGGGTCTGGGTGGGGGTGTTTTTAGTCCTGCTTTCCGGTTCCTCTTTTTCCTCTTCTTTAAGCTCCGCTTACCTACCTAGGCTATTTTTTTTCTCGGTTTATAAACAAAAGATACTATGGATCATCATCGGGAAAGCATATTAGACAGACTGAACGCAAGCAATTGTCGGGCGGGAGATATCTGGATCGGAAGGTGACGGGACGGCCGGACTGGACTCGTCTGGACTGGATGAACCTTTAATGGAATATTACCTACGAATATGGACATGAATACAACATGAATATCATGAATGAATTCTTTTCACGTACATCATCGTCAACGGCTGGTGAAAACAAGACTTAGTCGTTCCAAAGTAATGCACCAAAATGCATGGTGATATATTGGCCTCATCTCAATGAATATTTAACGCCCGAGATAATTGACATTCTATCTGAATAGTGGGAGTTCCTGTTTTCTCTTTGTCTTCCATGTTAGCAATTGAGCTTGAAAATAAGCCAAATTATCCAACTTGTCATCCTCAGAGTGGGTATGTTTCTCGCCTATCTCTATCATCTACTATTTCTACACACAGCTACTACACCCAGTTAAGTTCCAATTGAACCAAGACCGTGAGCAGGATAAGCTTCCCAGCCTCGCACATTAGCACCTACCAGCTTTTGAATACGATGAGTAAGATCTGACTTGACCTAGTCAGCCCTGATCTACTTAGCCTGCATAAGTTCCCTCTAGCCAAGGCTGGGCATAGACTCAATAGGTCCTAGAGAGAGGTGGTATTCCCTTATTCGCGGGTTCGGAACGTCGGAACCTTATCTCTCAGTTCTTCTTTCTCCCGGTTCCCTCACGTTCCCCATCAAATATTGCCCTTGTAGGGCTCTTAGTTGATTTGAAATCCGGGTCAATCCATGCCCACGTGTGGATGGGTGTATTTTTTTTTTGTTGGGTGTGTGTGTGTTGGGGGTGATTGGTTGGGTGGTATACAGAAAATTCGGACCGAAGCTTTGTGATACCTCAAACTTCAGCTAGCTATGACGTGGTCTGCGGCAGTATACGGACCGACATGAAGATATTGCTCGTACCCACCAATCTAGGTAGGCAAGAGCTGTCTCCCTTAGGCTCGCAGCGGTGATCCCGATGGGTTGGACTCGGCTGGTTCGGGTGGTTGGAACTGATTCCAGAATATCTTACTGGTTGCCTTACATCGTCTTGCAGACTGGGTGGGTAGATGGTCAGGCACAGCCCGTTGCGATAAGATTGGTACAGGAAGCTTACCTATGTAGAGCGTATGTGTGTTGAAGGGTACAAAGAGCTAGAGTTGATTGTCTAGTCAAGAATTCGGCACATGGGATATTTAGATTGAGGTCAGGATGGAGAGAAGTGAGCTTTCTACCTCAGTGTATATTTAGTACTGACTAGACTTAGGTGCCTAAGTCTGCACTTGGAGTTCTTGACTTCCAGGTCACTAACATGACGTGGGTCATTAAGAACATCTAATCGATCATTTTGAGGGTACAGCAAGAGAAGGATGACAATCAAAAAGGAAAACATCTTTCCGTTTCTTGGAGGACAATGTGGGCTGATCTATCTGACTGTCTCCTAGACTAATACCAACCAAAGCAAATCAACAAGACAAACAAAACAAAACATAGCACGCACTGAGCAAGTTGTTCCACTGTTTCCACCAAAGTCAAGTAAATACTACACAAGTAAATACGCATACGAAATACTGTATTTCTACCCTTTCTGGTCATAGTCCCACACACCTTTAATCTCTTAACCCAGCCCACTGCCCAGCCCAGACCATCCAGGATATTTCAAGTTTGCTATTATTCCTGCTGTTGCAAGAGACGGAAAATATCATACAAACAGCACAAAGCCCACGTAAGCATGTTTAATTAATACCCTTAATTCTCCAAAGAAGAAGGAGGCCTGAGAAGGAAAGCACCTTGAATTCAAGCTAAGACCAAACCACATCAAACCAAGCAAGTAAACAAACAAGCAAAACACTTGATATCACAAAACATGACCTTTGCACCATCCATCGATCCACCTACCCCTTGCCGCTCGACGCCCCTATACCTATTACCATACTACCTACTATCCTACACCCCATCACTCGTTTCGCCTCAAAAATAGACACACAAACACAAATACACACACACAATTTCCTACCTTGAGTAACCAGCAAGACTCGACATACATAAGATACTACTCCCAAACCCGCAAGCTATCCATTCACTCACCGCGCGACACCCTCGCTCCAAGTCCCGGTCTCACCGCGCACGTCAACGAGGCAGACACTCATTATCAAATTCCGAGTCGTACGTTGAATGACCAAACCGTCCGCCCTGCCTCTACTTTTCCTCCAACTTGAAACCCCTCTCAACTTGGATCTGCATCATCCAAACACACTCGTCCAATTATAATGACCTGGTAACAAGCCATTCCGAAAGAATCACCCACAATCCTGCCCAGGTTGTTGCAGCTACGAACGGGCCGCCGTCAAATCACCCTGCCTCCCTAATACTGCGGCGTCTCAGGAATCTCCCTCTCGCCACCAGCAGTTGTTGTCCCCCTCGAGGGCGTAACACTAGCAGCAGCCGCGAACGGGATCGCTGACGTAGCCGTAAATACGGGCAGATCCCCACGGCGGATGCCATTAGCATTCGACTGCTGGGGGGTAGCCACGATATTCGGCGGGAGCCACTGCAAGGGCTGTCCCTGAGTCTGTTGTTGATTATTCTTCTTCCAGGGAGAAGAAACCGGAGTCGGGCCCTCGGGCTGGTACTGAACAAACATGTCCGCTGATGTCGCCAAAGGTGTGTTAAACATCTGCTTACCGCGGGCGGGGCTGTTCCTAGTGCTTCGAGCCGGACTGCTGCTGCTGTTGCCCACCGGGGAACTGGCCGGTAGAGGGATGCGCTGCGCTTCGATCGACGGGAATACCGAAGCTACGGGGCCAGGAGTGGAGGGCGGGGCTGCTGCTGTGGCGGTGGGTGTTGGCAGGTTAACGAGAGTGGTGATTCGATAAGATTCAGGGAAATAGTCCTGGTGCTGCTGCTGAACATGGCGTTCTGGAGATGAGTGCATCTTCTCTGATACCTCTGAGGCTGGGGGCGTGAAAAAGGGAGTGGTGGTGGCCGTTCTTATTGGTGGTGGTGACGAAGCCGAAATAGATGATGATGCCTGGCCAGCTGCTACACCTGGGGGTTTATTCTCTTCGAGAGGAGGAGAGGGAGTCGGTGTGCCGACCGAGATAGTACCACCAGCTGCTTTCGCAAGCTGCTCTCGTGCAAAGCGCTCGCGCTCCCTGGCCTCACGCTGGGCCTTGGTAATCAGGGTGATCTTGATCTTCTTCATATCGTTGGTGAGGCTGTCCATGTCATCACCACCCGACTTGTCAGTCGTGGCGGGCTTCATTGTAGACGCGGGCGCAGACACGGACGTAGGCGCGGGAGGAGACACCTGGGGCGGTCTTGCTGTGGCAGCTCCATTATTAGTGACACTGGGCAATCTCCTCGGCGCCCTTGGTGCGCGCACAACAGCCTCCTTCTTCAGCGGAGCCCGCGTCTTCTTTACCGGCAGGAGATTGCCGTTGGCAGTCTTAATGCTCATCGATGATTCGGGTCTGACGCTCTGTGACGTATCCGGCCTGGGCCTAGCAGGCAACGGTGGTGGGGGCAAATGGACTGACACAGCTGGCTCGACTACAGGCTCCAGCGGTTCGATGCTCTCGGACACAATGGTCGACGCAGCACTAAGTCGCCGACCGTTTTGTCTCGCCGGTGGCTTTCCGGAGACCTTCTCAGCACCAAGAATCGATGTGCCTGCCACAGTCCTTCGTCTGTTCTTGCGCTCGTCTTCAACATCCTCGTCTACCTGCAGGGCTGGCTTCGCTTTCCGCTCCCGCAGAGCCATTCTTGTGGGGACTCGGTCTCCTGGAACTGGGGGTGCGGGTATACTACCTGGGGGTAGAGACTGGGACATGGCCGACTGTCGGTCCCGACGAGCTCGTGTCGCCTCCGCATTTAAATCCTCGTGCGAACAGCTGTCCGTCTGACGTTCGGCAGGAATGAGAAGCCTGCTAAGCTCGTTTGTTGCAACTGTCCATGGAGCCTCGGGCGGAGGGGGGGTGGGAGGTCTGTAAGGTTCGTTGAAGCCTCTTGGTAATATACCGGACATGCTCCTGCGCATCACTTTAGCAGGATTTACAGCCTTTGCCTGGGAAGCCTGCGTCGGTGATGAGTAGGTAGGGGGTGTGACGTTCCGGGGCTGTTTCTTTGGCTGAACTACTGGTAGACTCATAGTGACTTCCAGCCGTTCAAGCTCAGAAGCAGACCACCACGATGGATCGTATTGCCGGGCTCCTTTCTCAGTAGTAAAAGAGTCCTTTCGGCCACGTTCTACACCAGACCTCTGGTTCGTTGCAGAGCCTATACCGTTGGAGTCTTGATCCTTGGTTATGGCGCCATCTCCTGCCAGGCCACATATGTGGCTCAAGACGCCAGAGCATAGTGCGCGATCGCTGTACCCACCTTCCAGAACGCTGACAACCCGGCCCTCACAGCTTGTTCCCTCTTCGGCGGCCAACTGCACCACATCACGCGTCAGTCTGGCATAGAACTCGGTTGGCACGTTCACGCTATGTCGTTGCATCCCAGCGCTTTCCCATTCGCTTGCATCGAAACCTGCCGACAGGAAGACTGCAGCCCTCGAGTTCAAGCCTGCGGCGCGTAGCCGCTCAGTCTGGCCCCTGAGGTAGTTACGCGTCTTCTCGAGGAGAACGGAGTACCTCGACTCGTACAGGGCCCAAAACTCGGCCTCTGTATTCCACGGCTGCAGGTGTACATTCCAAATATTCTGACCGTGCGCATTGTCGATACATATGCTGGCATTCTTGACCTTTTCCTCGTCGCCCATCTCGCAGGGATACGAGTTGATATCATGCAGACTAAAGTATCCGATGGACGTCTTCTTCCAAGCAGCACCGTTTTTGGGCAGGGTGACGCTTCTCGCGTTGTGCTCCCACGTAATAGACTGAGAGCCATCGCCGTGATGCAGGTCAAAGTCGATGATGGCAGCATGTGTCAGGCCGTGGCTGAGAATAGCATGCATAATGCCGACATGGACGTTGTTGATCCAGCAGAAGCCAGACGGGTACGAGGCAGAGCAGTGATGTCCGGGCGGGCGAATTGCGACAAAGGCTCGCCGGGGCCCCTGGGGCTGGAAGACGGCGTCAACGGCATCACAGACGCCTCCAAGCGAACCCTCCAGAGCATCCAAAGACTCGGCACATAGATATAGATCCCCCTCGTGGAACTTCTTGGGGGTCTCTGCACCAGCACCGCGGTCCATGACTGGACGAACAAGCTCCTTGCCATTCGTGGCCAGTTTGGCCTCTGCCGACTCGCACATGTTCTTGAGCTCCTCCATCCACTTTTGCCCATGGACATTAGTCACTGTCTGCGACGTGAGAGACAAGCGGCGGGTGGTCTTGTGGATCTGAAACGGTATCGAGGGCAGGGGTGTGGACTGCGGGGTGATGTCAAAGGACCCATCCTCATGGCGCTCGCCCAGGCGTACATATGCCGCCGAGACGCCCATCACACAGGCCTTGATCCTCTCGGGACGTTCGACGATGGTGGTGAGGGCGGCGCGTGAGGTCCGGGGGCGGGAGTAGCGATGGCCATAGCAAGCGTCCTGGAGAACAATCAGGGTCTGGGGCGACAGCTTTGGGTCGATGCTGTGATAGTTCTCGAGCTCCGACTTGAAGTGGTCGCGAGCGAGCGACTCAGCGGTCGCTGGGGGATGCTCAGGCGACATGCTCCGCCTGAGGGGGGACCTCGAGGCGGCCGAGGGAGACGAGATGTTGACGGAACTGGAGCGGCGTGATAGTGGCGGAACGCCGCCGTTTGCCGAGTGGAGCGAGTTCATGGAGGCCTTCTTGAGTAGCGTCGGGGTCCCAGAGCGAGACGGTGTGCCGCTGCCGTTGGCGTTGCCGCTGGAATTAGCAGGGCCAAGCAGCGGGCTTCGCATCGCGCTGCCCGAGCGAGGAGTGCTGCCCGAACGAGGGGTGCTCGGCGGTCTTGAGATGGTGGGTTTAAAGGGGCTCAGAGGTGAAGGGATCTGAAGTGACCTGGGCGAGCGGGGTGGTCTCGCTGGGGAGTGGGAGGGGGAGGGGGAGGGGCCCGACGTTTGGATGGAGAGATGCTTCAAAGAGTGCGCCAGGTCGGCGTCTCTAGAGTCTGCAAAAGAGGCTGCATTTTCCCGACCTGCCTCGGGTCCTTTTTGTTTCCCGGATTGAGCCATGGCTGTCGGCAGTCCCGTGGGCGACGCCATCACAGTGTCCGGGTTCATTGAGGGAGGCGGGGAGAGCTGCCACCTAGCAAGATAGCAGAACTAAAGAGGGCGGCGCGCTGCAATGCGCAAACAAAGCTAAAATGCCCTGGCCTGGGTTTCCCGATATTCACGTGTATGTACTTTGTGGTAGGTCTTGTTAGGAATGTGTATCAAGTGTCTGGGATAAGGTGAAGACGACAGCAACAATTGGTAGGGCTGTTGCGACTCCGTGCACCACGGCGGTAAGGTGTCGCCCATCAACATGGGATGAAGTCATTCATTCCATGTACGAATATGTAGGTACGTAAGTAACAGACGCTCTTTGGGAACATTTTCGCTCGCGCCCTGGCCCTGGTGCAATGGACCCCCCTAGGTATCAATACCTAGGCCGCCCAGGCAATCCAGGCCTGCCTGCCCCAGCCGGGCAGCGTCCTACGCCAAGCCAAAGCCGAATGGAAAGTCGCGTCACGCGTCAGGACGTCATAGCAACACCCCTCTTTATAAAGAGCCACGGCTGGGTGAGCTATTTCACGTGATTTTCCATTAATTCACGGGATAACATAGACAAGTTGACAAGCCACAGCACAAGCCACAGCACAAGCCACCTGAAGAAAACGATCAGCGTCAAAGCCGCCTCACAAGCTGTCTGAAAGAGGAAGGTTCTCACGTTGTACCTGCCTCCCTCTTGCCTGCCCCGCCTGCCTCGCAACTCTTTCCTCATGCAATCTGAGGTATCCGTAGAGCAGTCATTTCATTAATCCCTCTGGAATTCGTCTTCAAAGCATTTCGACTTTCACTTCGTCCTCTTATTCAACTATTCCCATTTGTTCATCACCAGTTCCGTCTTTCACCAGAGTCTATGCATGTCGTCTTGTTGGCATGTTCCATCGGCATTCAGCTGAGGCAGGTTTGCTGGTGCCAGTGCTGTGGTGAATCAACGAAAGCGTTGGGCCCGGGGTGCCTGAGGGTGCCTCGGGCCAATCAACGCCAAGAATATTGGCTGCAGAGTGCAGACGCCCCTCCCGCGATGTCCCATTGCATGGTCAAAATATTCCAGCCCAATCAGATACGGTTAGGAAACACATGGTGCCCCTCAGCCGCACACTTCGGCACATTTTGACATTTTCACCTCGAGATGTTTGACATCCATAACGCTTGCTAGGGTAATTCATAATGGCGCTGTCTTCTCATCAGGGCCTTGGCGCGAGGCAGACTTGAGCCAGACATTGCAACTATCCCGGGCCTGAGCGATTTTCCCGGCCCCTGACAATCAACACCGTCACCGATCCGGGGTTGTTGCGACCCTGTCAACGAATTCGAAAGAGAGCCGGTCGTCCCCCAGTCATTCCTAGTGTAGTCGTCCCGCACGACCCGGTGACCGCCACGATAGTGCGATGTGTGATTCGTTGTGTGATTCATTAAAAACAGGCGAGAGAACAGTAGCTCATGTTTTATTGCGGCTGAGCGTACTAGCATGGAATGAGAGCAAAGAGCTTGAATACACACTTATATAGTGTGCCGACACTGCCCCCCTAAGCTATCTTGAAGATTTGTTTACTTACCTCACTTACACCAGTCGTAAACCAAAATCATCATGGCCCCAAAACTGCTATCCGCGCTCATGCTGGCGCACAGCGTGACAGCCACCCTCAACCAAGCCATCCACGTCAACGTGATCGCCACCATAGTCGCCGCCGCAGACCCAACCGCCACGAACGACCCGGGCTATCTCGCCTGCTCAGCTGCCGCTTCTGCCGTCAGCTGGTGCCAAGTCCACAGCTCTCTCCAGACGACCCTGCCAACAGCAACCATACTGGACTGCCTGTGTTGCGAGGCGGGCCAGGAGCTCGACGACATCTACTCCTCGTGCGCCTCATACATTTACTACTCAGGGTCCGCAGGCCAGGAGGAGGCATATACCACGGCCTACGAGCTATACCAAGTCTGCTCGGCCGGCGACACATGCGCCTACGGCGGAGGCGGCACCGGCGTTCTCCCCAGCACAACAACAAGGCCGACAGTATCCTCCTTTTCACAAGCAGCAACGGGGACACGCTCGTCGTCCGTCCCGGTCACGGCAATCCCCCCGGCGTGTAGCTCCCTAGTCAGCGTCTACAACGAATGCTCCGAGTCCATATCCGGCTTCGCGACGGCGACGGCCAGCTCGATTGTCTACGAACTGGCGTCGTGCGCTTGGTATGTTGTTAAACCCCCCTATTACAAGACTGGCAGCTAACACCATCCACCTCAGCTACGACAACTCGGGCACCTTCAACACCCAACTCGACGACTGGGCCTCCTCGTGCGCGCCCTGGGCCCGCACATCGGCAACCGACGACTACGCGCTCGTCTCCGTCTTCCAGTCCTTCTGCCAGGTGCTCGGCCCGGTCACCGACAGCTCCGGTTCCGCCACTTCTTCGCGACCCCTCTTCACCCCGACGACGAGAACCACCAGTACCAACACGGCCGAGATCAGCAGCCCTAGCGGTGCAAGTAGCAGTGGCGGCGGCCTCTTTGGCAACGGCGGCGGCCTGACCAACATGTTCAGCCAGCAGACCACAAACCCCACCCAATCAGCCGTCACTACCACGGCGACGTCGACGTCGACAAACGGTGCGGCTGCGGGGGGTGTTCCGGGGGGTGTTGTGATGTGGTTTGCGAATGTTGCGACGTTTGTGCTGGGGCTTTTTGTTCTGGTTTAGGTAGCGACATCTTACTCACGTAGCCATTATGTGAGGAGAATGAGTCGCGGGTTCTTAAGCGGGGGGGGGGGGGGGGGGGTTATGATCTTTTGTGATTAATGATTTAAAGAAAGAGAAGACAGTTAGATTGGTCACTGTTAGTAATGTACAGGGGCGTATACATCATATATATAGATGTACATATGAAGTGCTTTGGTCAAATTTATATTGACATTAGATAACAACAATCTCCATCCTTTGTATACAACAATAGCCCCCAAGTGCAAGACCAAAGAAAGGGGGTTAAATTCATTCTAAACCCACAGGCCAAAAAACCAAAACGCAAAACTATGCCCAACCCATTTAACTACCTATGTACATGCATGCATTAATACCAATCCTCACACCTTTTCTTTCCTTCTACCAGCCATCAAAATTGCCAAACCCCCCGTCTTGACCTTTTTTCTAACCGGTTCCTCCCACGTGTCTATCGTCTCACCGCCGTCTTGTTTCCCGGCATCAACCTCTTCATCCTCACCAGCACCCCCCCTACTCCGTTGTTGCTGCTGCTGCTGTTGTTGTGTCGCCGCCTTCAGATATTTCCCCACCGTGCTCGCGGACCCAGAACCCCCACCACTCTCCCCGCCACCGCCACCGCCATCCTCACCGAGCCCATCACCAACAGTCCGTATCCTCTTACCCGTCCACGTCGTCCTATCATCATCCGTCCCGCCCTGCGCTGTACCTCAGCCTTGCGCTTCTCGTCCAAATCCCGCTTGCTCTTCTCCTTAAGAAACTCCTCAAACGGGTCAATCAGGACAACGACGTCCTTAATCACAATCGGCTCGAGCGGGCGGTTCGCCTCGTCAGTCGGCTGGCGCTCCATCTTCGTCAACACATCATCTAATCCACCAACGACGCGGCCAAAGATAGTATGTTTGTTATCAAGGTGCTTGGCCTCGCGGTAGGTAATAAAGAACTGGCTCGAGTTCGTATTCTTCCCCTTATTAGCCATGCTCATGACGCCGCGGCCGTCGTGCGTCAGCGGGCCTTCAAACTCGTCTGTAAAGTTGCGCCCCCAGATGCTCGTCCCGCCGCGGCCGGTGCCGCTCGGGTCGCCGCCCTGGATCATAAAGTTCTTGATGTTGCGGTGGAAGGCCACGTCGCGATAGTAGCCCTTTTGGGCGAGGCGGATAAAGTTCCAGACGGCCTTGGGCGCCGTCTCGGTCTGCAGCTCGATGGTCAGGTTGCCGAGGGTGGTGTCCATGCGCGCGTAGCCCTTGATTTTGACGCGGCGGGGCTTGAGCATCCACTCCTCGTCGGAGAGGACGGCGCGCTCGCCGGTGGTCTCGGGGGTCAAACCGGTGGATGTGAAGCTGGCGGCGGCGCGACCGGTGGTGTAGGAGGCGGCGTTGTGGGCGAGTTTCCGTTCCTGGATTGGGGAGTGGTGTGGGCTGTTTATAGCAGAAGAGCCTATTTTGGATAGGGATTTGCTGTTGGCACTCCGGTTGACGTCACCGCCGGCGGCCTGTCGCTCGCGGCGGGCGCGCTCAACCGCCTCCTTTGCGCGCAGGACTTTCTCGCCAACGCGGCCGAGGGCGTCAATGTTGACGTTGCCGGCGCGGCGCTCCTCCTCCTGCTCCTTGGTGAGGATGGCGTCCTCGCCGTCTTTGAGGTACTTGAACTTGCTGAGGTCGCGGCTGGCGGCGTTCTGGGGGTCCTGCAGGGTGATGATGTCGCGGCGGCCAAACTCCTCGTCGTCAACCAGGTCGCGCCACATCTTGGGCTTGATGTTCATGCGCTCGACCGTCTCCCAGGCGAAGACGTTGGCGTAGGTGCCGTGGCGAACGGCGACGATGTGGGTGTTGTCGGTGAAGACCTTGAAGGTGACGGGGTCGACCAGCTCGCCCTTGCCGTCCGAGGGGCCTGTGTTGCGGTTGCGGTCGCGGTCGCGGTCGCCCTCGGTGTCGGCGTTGCGGGCAAAGTTGAGGCGGATTAGGTCCTTGGCTGAGAGGGGCTCGCCGTTGACGGGGTTGGTATCGTGCTTTTCGAGCCAGGTACCAATGACCTCGACGTCGAAGATGGTGCCGTCGGGGGTGCAGACGGGGTTCTTGAAGGGCTGCAAGCTCGCCGCGCAAAAGTTGAAGGGCAGCTTGCGGAAGCTGGCCCCGCGGTTCTGCGCCCGCGCACCGGCATTTGATCCGACACTGGCGCTGTATGCGTCCGCCGACGACCACTCCGAGTGCGTGATGTAGAGCTTGTCGGTTCCCTTTCCCATGTTGAATTTGTAGGTTGTTTAGGTAAGACAAATTACCTTGATTGAACGTGACGATGCGAATGCGCTTGCCATGCAAAGTAATAATGGTCTTATCGAGCTTATCGCTTATCGCGTTCATAAGGTACTTCCGTCACTGGGAAAATGCTAGCTAGCGCAACAGTGCAGTGGAGTGCAGCGGTAGCAAACCGACAGGGGCCGCTGTCAGGTGCTGGCGTGCTCAAACGCAATTGGCGCACTGTGCCGCGCCTGTAAGTGGCGGCTGTGGCGGTAAACTAACCCCTGCTGGGCTTAGACGCAGACATGGGAACAGGCAACCCAGCAAGCACACAGCTGGCCGTGTGAGCATCGGAGCCGTGCACCCGCCCGTGGTACGTACGTCGCAATGCTTAGAGTTAGAGCTGGCCTGGGCACTTTGAGAAAGTCTATCCTGTAATCAGCAGCTTCACCAAGAAGCGACACAGTCAAGGTCTTTCTCGATCTCGCACACGACCTCTTCTATCCACAAAGCAATTGGGATTGCGACAGCGAGCGCGTGGACAGCGAATCCATGTCTTATTCGACAACCTCATCGATCTGAGCCGCCGCCCTTCCATACAGTACGAACAAACGAAACACAACATCACCGACGGCCACGACGGCCACGAACCACCACAACCGCTGCTCACCATGAGGGGTTGGACATCTGCCTTTTTCCTGCTGGTGCTGTCAGTATGGACCGCCAGGGCATTGGAAGTCGAGCTGGTAAGCCTAGCTTCCTCTCACCACATCTCGTAAAGCAGCAGCTTGCTGACACGATAACCTTTTGCCAAAACTTTAGGACCAGACAGATGATAACCGGCAAAGATGCGCCGGTATGTATCCCCCCTTCTCACCCACCAACTATCCATCCACCCGGCCCTCTCTAACAGCTGGGACCATTAGGCATGTACAGCAAGAGCGCATGGGGCGGCCCGGTCGACCCCTTCATTTCCGTTATGTTCCCCGAGACGAGAAACGCCCAGACCGACGACATTGTCAGCCTTTTGATATTCGAATGGAAGGATTCGGAACTCGTCGGCGTGCTGCCGCCAGGCGCATCGCGCAAGGCCGGCATCTGCGAGCCCCAGTACGTCGAAGCCGGCTATTGCAACGAGACCGACATTGGCGAGTTCATCCTGGCGCCCAACGCCACAAAGGACTCGCGCAACCTCATCTTCACCAAGGCCGTACATCTCAAGGACCACGGCGCCATCAAGTACGAGATCAAGAAGACGGGCTACTACTGCGTGCTCACCGAGAGCTTCACGGCGCCAAACTACGTCGCTGATGTGGTGTTCCGCAACGCCTACGGCGAGCTCCCTGCTACTCAAATTCCTAAGCTGCCGTTTTACGGGGGTATTACAATTCTGTATGCGCTGGTGTCGGTGTAAGTTACTGCCATATAGCACCAATGCGGAAAACCAATGACGGACAAAAACCGGCTGCTAACCAAGCCTTGTAGCTTCTGGGGATTCCTTTACTACCAGCATCGTTCCGACATTTGTAGGTTTCAATGCACAAAAAGAGTCTCTTTGCAAGCCCTCTTGCTAACAGTCATCAGTGGCCGTGCAGAATTACATAACGGCGATTCTTCTCTTCCTTGTTGTCGAGATGCTAATGACCTGGGGTTTCTACGGTGCGTGTGCTTCTTACCCGTTCATAAATGAATTCAAGCTATTTTCAGGGGCTGACTAACGCGAAACTCAGACTACATGAACCGACATGGGTCAAATATCGGCTCCAAAGTCTTGCTCGTGGTAGTCGCCGTCCTTAACGCGTGCCGCAACTCCTTCTCCTTCTTCCTCCTCCTCATCGTATGCATGGGCTACGGCGTCGTCAAGCCCACCCTCGGCCGCACCATGATCTACGTCCGCTGGCTTGCCATCGCCCACTTTGTCTTTGGCATCGTCTACGCCGTCACGAGCTTGCTAGTCACGCCAGACAGCGCAGGCCCCTTTGTCCTCCTCATCGTCCTCCCACTCGCCGGCACCTTAACCGCCTTCTACGTCTGGACGCTCAACTCGCTCAACTGGACGCTTAAGGACCTGCGCGAGCGCAAGCAGCACGTCAAGGAGGCCATGTACAAGAAGCTCTGGTGGTGCATCCTCATCTCCATCATGGTCATCTTTGGCTTCTTCTTCTTCAACTCGTTCTCGTTCGCCTCGGCCCAGGACCCCGACTACGTGCCCTTCCACTGGAAGAGCCGCTGGTTCATCCTCGACGGCTGGCTCAACCTCGTCTACTTTGCCGATGTTGCCTGGGTCGCGTACGTGTGGCGCCCAACGGCGAACAACCGGCGCTTCGCTATGAGCGACGAGATCGCCCAGGAGGACGATGGCACGTTTGAGATTAACAATCTGGACATTGGCGCGCCGGATGATAGCGATGATGAGGATGAGGAGGCGAAGATTGGGACAAGGCCTTCGGCGAGGAATGGAGGTACCGCGGCTGGTGGGAGTGGGAGTGCTACTGAGCTGCCGAGATATCAGGCCGCGCCGTCGTCGGCACCCGCCGCGGGACTGTCGAGGCAGGAGGGACAGAAGCTGCAGACGAGGAAAGCCAGCCCCCCGCCGCTGAGGGATTCGATGGATGGTGAGACGATCTTTGCGGTGGGCGAGGATGGGGATAAGTTTTCGGATGATGAGAGCGGTGAGGAATCGGGGTTGGTTAGGGCGCGGAAATAAAAGAGAGAGAGTACGTGAAGGGTTGGAGCCTGAGTTGACAAAACCCCCCCGGCATGTTTAGGGGATATGAGGAAGAAGGCTTGTTGAGAAAGAATACTGAAGGGGAGAGGGAGAAAGCAAGAGGATGAGGTGCAGGATTATTTATTTATCTGAAGGAAACTAACTTACCGGCTTCACTTACCCGCGTGTCGGCACCATGTAAGACTATAGAGAGTGTATCCTGTCAATTGCAATGGACGGACGACGGGGCACAGGCGGGCAAGTGGCGTCATTATTGGATGTTTTTGATTCGGTTTTCAGTTGACGGCTGCAAATAACAAGGTTTATAATGTGCTTTTTCGCGCTGGTGTAGTATTTTATTGTGCAGCAAAATGGGTGCTATTAAATCCAACTGGAATCTTCAAGGGTTTTTTGGTGCTACTGTTCTGCTGCGGCAGCTGTAGAAAGCGGGTGAAAGAAAAGGGGTTGGCTAGACTAGTGCGACAAGCAATCACAACGGCTCCCCTTACATGATACTCAACCATCATCAGTCTGATCAGCAAACATGTACTGAAAATTAACTTGGTTATTCGTGTACGGTGGTGCTATCTAATTGCAGCACACACTATCAACATAATAGATACATGTGTATATGGTATATACATACCCACATCTAATAATAGTACATTCGCAACATTTCATCCCATCCTTGGATGGTCAGTCTAAATTGAGAGAATTCATGCCAAACTCATGCATCCACATCACCACCAAGCCCAACAGGTTTCCGCTTGCCGTCGTTCTCGGGCAGAATAGCCAAGACCTTGTAGACCTTGCCCATACCACCAGGCCCGCGGTCCACCAGCCTCTTCCAGGCCTTTTCCACATTCGCCGCATACTTTCGGACCTCCTCACTACGCTCACCACCCTTCTGCTGCTGTTCCAAAGCCGCCTTGATGAGCATCTCGGCGCGCTCACGGATCCCCATGACCTCGAGGAAGGTCCCTTGGTTAACAGGGCCGTGGACCTCGACGCCCTCGCTGGCGCGGATGGCTGCCTCGGCGACGCCAGCAAAGTCGACGTCGACGCTGAGGTCCGTCAGCCCAGGCTCAGCAAAGGGCGAGACGCGGCGGTGCTGACGGATGCCGCGCAGCGAGTTGGTGGGGACCGAGCCGTCACCCGGGCCGTAGTCGAGGATCAGGGCGGCGCCCGAGGGCTTGGGTTTGGGGTGCTGCGGGGAGCCGCCGATGCGGGCGGCGAAGTCGGAGGCGTAGAGGGAGGCGTCGGGGCAGATCTCGAGGAGGGCGCCGTTGCCCGTGTTTTGGCGGATGGCGCGGTAGCGCGGAGAGGACTCGGGCAGGTAGAGGGAGTGGCGGGTCGAGGCCTTGGCGAGGGTGAGCTGGAAGTCGGGGGACGGGGTGGTGGCGGGGGACTGGGAGGCCGGGGTGCCGAGGGAGGCGTGGGTGGCGCCGGGCGGGGTGGGGGAGACGAGCAGCTCACGCCACTGGAGGGTGGGCTTGGTGGTGCGGGTGGAGGGGGAGGACTTGTCGGTCTCGAGGGGGGGCGCGTCGTGGTTGGCGGGCACGCTGACGCACTGGAAGGCGTGGATGGGCAGGGCGTCGAAGAACTCGTGGGCGACGATGAGGGGCATCTTGGTGTCGGGGGTGACGGGGATGGACTTTATGGTCTCGGTCCAGACGATGGGGAGGGAGCCGTATTTGCAGACACTGTGGTAGCCGACCTTGGACTCGGTCATGGGGGCGTGCTCGCCGCAGAGGAGGTTCTTTTGGGCCTCGCGCAGCTTGGAGCTGGCCTCGACCATGTAGACGGCGTCGATGCTGTTGGCCATGGCGGGGAAGCGGTGGATGGTGCGCAGCATGTCGTCCATCAGCGTGCCGCGCCCGGGGCCGACCTCGATCAGCTCGACGCCCTGGCTCGGCCGGCCCTGGGCGAGCCACTCGGCCACGAACCAGATGCCGATGAGCTCGCCAAAGACCTGCGAGATCTCAGGGGACGTGACGAAGTCGCCCTTGAGCCCGAACTGGTCACGGCCGTCCTCGATGGCGCCCGTGTAGTAGCCGCCAATGTCTGAGGTCAGACACATGCGCATGTAGCTGGCTAGGGGGACGGGGCCGGTTGCCTAGAGCTTGTGTAAGTCATGCTGAAATATCCTTGACTGGAATTGAAGGGTCATAAAGAATCATATACCGAGATAGCTTCAGCAAGCTGCTTGGCCAGCGGTGTCGACCACTGCCGCTCCTCATCATCGTCTCTTAGACGGGCAGATCCCGAGAAGCTCCGATATGATAGACTTGGGCTCTGACACCTGGAAAGTCTACTGCTGCTGCCGCCAAGGACTCTGGATTTCTGGAGTGCAAATCTGCAATTGCGCCCGAGGCTCCTGAGAACCAGAGGTACCACAGGCACCAACGGCATGACCGGCCTCATTTTGACTGTTCTCTACCTACGCACGCGACAAATATCCTAGATCATCTTGTCGAGAGAGGAAGGAAATAAATTATGTCGGGAAAATACGCGAGCCCACAGGCTTATGCTGCTATTTGACCGTGTTACACAGGCGTTCCAGCAGTTGCAGATGCGGGTGTAACCGGGATGCAGTATGCTAGCTACCCCTGCAGCCCGCCCAAGAGCTAAGACCCGCGCCAAGCCTGCCAGATGGACTGGACCCCAACCCCAAGTGATGTCAGTGGGTGTTTTGGGGACAGTCTTCAGGACAGCACACCTACACTTTCAACAAAATAAACCAAACCAAAATGGCCTTATTTCCACAAGACGTCGCCATGGTATCGCCCAGCGCCCATTCAGCTGACCCTCTGACCGACCTGACACGACTGCTGGACAGACTGCAACAGAGTGTCTTGCGCGCCGACCAAGAGTACGATGCGAGACTGCGGACGAGCGAGCTCGAGAGAGAAAAGGCCCAGGCTGTACGTTCAATGATACCTGACTGCGCCGCACTGAACTGACCAGCTAACCTCTAACCCAGAATATACTCTTTGCGCGATCGCTGCTCACAAAACTTGAGCAAGAGGCCCTGGCAATCAAGATCCACGTCCGGAAACAAGAGCTACAGGCTGATCTGAGCCGGAAGAGGGAGCTCCTCGACCAGCTTACCGAGCACATCAATGACCTTGTCGAGATAGCCTCCGCAAATACACTCGATGACTACGACGACGATGGCGATGACGATGGTGGAAGCACCGAGAGCGACGACGTTCTCGCCGGAATAACAGCCACGCCGAGCGAGAGTCTGGACTCGTCGTCGAGGTCGCCAGACGACACTGCGCCGCCAGGAGAGTCCGACGGAGAGGGGGTGGAGGACGGAAGGGGAACGCAGTTAGCAGAAACACAAGTTATATCAGAATCAGGTACCGCAGGGTCCCTACAACAACCAGAAAATTCAGAGCCAGCATCAACAATCACCATCCCAACAATACGATCCCGGCGGCCCGGCGGCCCCGAAGAAGGAACCGCCACCACCACCGCCACCACCACCGCCACAGAAAAGAACAACAACCACACCACCATCCTCCGCACCGCCCTCTTCGGCGACCGCGCCACCTCCTCCACCACTCAGTTATCCACAGCAACCTCCACAACCGAAGCCATCCTCGACCACCAGCGCGCCGAGCAAGACCGCCTCTCCGAGTCGATCCTCTCGCTCGCCAGCAGCCTCAAGCAGTCGTCGCAGGCCTTTGCGCAGCACCTCGAGGAGGAGCGCGAGGTGGTGGCGCGCGCGGGAGACGGCATGGACAAGGCCGGCCAGGGCATGGAGGCGGTGACGCGCCGCATGGCGCTGCTGCGCACCATGACGGAGGGCGTGGGGTGGTGGGGGCGGATGCGGCTGTATGCGATTGTGTATGGCTTGATGCTGGTGGTTTTGCTGTTGGTGGGGGTTGGGCCGAAGTTTAGGTTTTAGGGGGGAAGGGGGGTTATGGGAATGAGGGTATTGCAAAAGATAGCGTGGAGTTTTGTGGGGCTGGTTATTTGCGTCTATCGATGGATAGGATGAATATTCATTCGGGGTTTGTTTGGATGGTTCACAGTTGGGCTGGAGACAGACAGAGTAGGTATATATATCATTATGAATACAGGTATAACTATTCTGATTTGCCCAACGAGTGTGAACTTTCCCAAGGTGGTAGTGTGTTTGTTGACTTGCTTAGGTGGGATGGGATAGCTTAGGTTAATGAGAAAACCGAGTGTGCGTTGAGAAGTACCATATTAATAGGAGAGGGTAAAATATCAATAAAGAGATAATAATGCATCGATAGACTTGCTTTTGAAGAGAAAATCGCGAGAAAATCGCGAGAAAGAGGAAGAGAAAAGAGGAGCAAGGCTGGATCACGCAAGCTATGTATTTGCTATTCCATGAATATAACGATGATGTCTTCTGCGTGCGTTTGTTCGTTCCAAAGGGGAAAAAATCGAAATAGCGAAAGTAAGTGAGAGAATGAGTGTGGATTGAAAAAGCACCAAAAAATAAAGGTTCAATCTCAATTCGTTTCAGAAGCGTGTGTCTGCCCGCCGTGATGATGTCGATCTTGAAATGACTGAATGGATCGGAGTCAAAGATATCACATTTTCGCAAGGCAGGTGGCTTAAGGTCGGCATGTTTAAATCTGCGAGTGTGTGTGTATGCCAGTATGGATGAAAACCAGGGCATCTCGCTCCATCAAACTCCTTTCTCAGACGTATTGCACAGTTGAGATGGGTTGACAGTCGTCATCTCCATCGGCGACAACGGGGACAGCAGTATCGTCTAGTGCTTCTATCATGATCATGTCATCATCCTCGTCGTTTTCATCCGCTTCGTCTTCGTCGCTGCTAATGTCGATGACGATGACGTTCTGTAGCTCTTAAGTTAGCGCAGGGCTTAGGGAGGGCGAGGGCAACTGAGGTGCTCTGTTTGGACTGTTGTCTGGTGCCATACCAGACTGCGCTGGGTGGTTTGTTGCTGTCTCGGGGCCGATGGCAATGTTGTTTACCTCAATGGTAGGGATAGCAGCGACAGTAGCAGAAGCAACGGGTGTGCTTGGCTGCTCCGGATGAAGGTCCTCAGGAGAAGACTGAGGCAGCTCGAGCTGAGCCTGCTCAGGCGGAGGTTGCTGCTCGTGTTCATCTTCTTTCTTCTCTGCGTCTGGAGGGTCGATCTTGTCCTTCATGATGGGCATGTCCTCAAGTGAGATCCATCCGACGGGCTTGCCGCGGACCTGAAAAGGGGGGACCAAAGGTTAGCTTTCCTGAGAATCTATAGCAAATTAAACGAAAGGAGATTGACTCACCGGCGGCGTATACTGAAAGAACGTCTTGTCCATGGTGCCGGCCCTGACAAGGCGGTGCACCCACGGGATGCCCGTCTTTTTGTGGAAGAATCTCGAAAACTCGGTAAATTCGCGGTTGAAGCTGCCGGGAGTCTCGCTAGGCCGGTGGAAGTTGGGCAGGCTGACATGTTTCTTCTTGTAGAACTTGGCGACAAACCAGTACAGATGCGGCTTTGCGTGTGACTCATAAAGCTAGTTTTGTTATTCGTGGTGGGTTAGTGTTTTGTTTTGTCAAGCTGTGGTTGGCAGGGGCGACAGGGGTAAGTGAAAAGGGGGTGAGGGCGTGGGGAAAAAGGGGGCATCCCATGGGTGAAATATTATCCATGGGGCAGCTTTATATGGATTCAAAGGGGCAGACGGGGCGGACTGGAATGTTTTAGACTACTGGAGTGCCCATTCTGCTGGGTGATAGCTGGCGAAAGGTAATGTGTAAAAAGCGACGGGGGTTGTCGTCTAGCTGGCCTGGTGTGAATATTCAACGGGGAAACTAGAAAACTGGCACTTACAGACAGGACATATCGCTGGCCATAGATCCCATGCTCCTCGTCGTCCCTGTTAATGGTCACCTCGTAGTGAAAGAAGGTGCTGTCGCGGTATAAGTGGTAAAAGTCTGTGTGTCACTTTGTAAGCCATCATCATCACCATCACCGCCACCACCACTCAAGTCCAGATGGTGTAGAAAACATACTGGGATTAACCGACTTCTCGGCCTGTTCAAAGCCCTTGGTGACCTTTTCGGCTATTCTTTCTTTCTCTCGCTTCTTCTTCAGCGACTTGACGAGCGAGAATCCATACTCTGGCAGTCTGCGCTTTAGGTTGATCGAATCCTCAAGCCAGTCCTTGGTAACAATGTGACACGCCTTGCTGCCGCGTTTGTGCTTGAGGGCGGTCTTGACTGTAATAGCCCAATATTAGACTCGCAAACCCGATGACTGCTTTCTTTTAGGGGAAATAAGATGCTTACTTACCCTTTGGACCTCGCTTCTCAAACTCGGCAGGCGAGCAGATGAGATGGGTCACCGACTCGTCCATCTGCTGGCTGAACGAGCCTTCCCTGAGCTCCACCCATCTTGCAATGTTTGTCTCGGTCCACTGGTCGCCTAGTTCGCCGGCAACCGAGATCGTGAGACCGTTGAGGCTTGGTTTCTCCGTCCTTCTGCCACGCATGTCGGATTCTCAGCAAAACACGATGGCCGAGAGGAGAGATAATAAGGATGATGTAAGAGAGATGAGGGGATGTGAGGCAAGAAAGAAAGAGAGTTCAGTTGCGTTTAGAACTGAGATATTCCTACAAGTGATATGGCTGGGTGTGGGAGGTTTAATGGGTATTAATGGTACTAGTAGGGCCTGGAAGTGGCAGAAAGGAGCGTAATATCGCAGCAGAATGCCGCGTGGAGTGATGAAAGCCTCCGAAAGAGACCGCCAAGTCTGGCAGACCAGATGAGCAAACGAAATGAATGCCTAGTAAAGGCCACGTTGGGAAGAATAAGGCAATCATGAGGAAGTTGGCAACAGGTGGGTATTTTGAGAACCAGTACGTACACTACTGGAATGTGAACTGTATAGGACTGGAGGCTTCTCCTCGAAGTCCAAGAGCGAATTTGAGTATGTATCGAGTACGTGTTTGAATAAAATAGAGAGAGCTATACCTTTTCGTTACCAGGTGTTGTGTATTATCTTGTATCCACCTCCCATAACACCGGAATCTGGCCATCATCTGGGCTACTCTTATCACAGACAAACAGCCTATGCGAACATGGGCCCATGGTTCTACAAGTCCACATCGTTGCAAGCTTACCTATGTCTTGGGCAATGCTATATCTGGCATAGACACCCAACCCGATCTCCTGCTCACCAACACAGCACTTGAACACAACAATGCCATCACAGAATATACGTTTCGATATTTATCCACGGAACCAATTTCCCAACCTGTCCGTTCCGTCCAGCCTGTCCGTTCCGTCTAGCATTTTACTTTTTTGATTTCTTCATTCCAACCTATAAACACCACACCCCCTCCGCCCCATCACCAAACAACCACAACCACCCATCTACCTAACCGCCTTCGCAGCCCTCACAAAAGCCCTAATCTTCTCCAAGCTCTGCGTCCCATCCGCCCCCTCCACCCCGCTGCTCGTATCCACGCCCAGCACCCTCGCCGAAAGCTCATCACCCAACCCCTTAACAACCGCAGCCACATTCTCCGGGTCCAACCCGCCCGCAAGCAGCACAGACAGATACTCGTCGCCCTCGAGCGTCGCCTTGACCGACCCCGACTCAAGCAGCTTGCCCGACCCGCCGCCCGAGTCCAGCAGCGGCACCGCGTGGTACCCGCGCACGCCCAGCCCGGGCTGTCCAGGCTTGAACTTGCGAATAACAGGCACGGAGATGAGCGTGGCCCACTCGACGGGCTCGTCGCCGTGCAGCTGCACCACGTCGAGGTTGTACAGCCGCTGCTTCTCGAGCACCTCCTCCAGCGGCTGGTTCATAAACACGCCAACGAGCAAGGGGCCCTGCTTTCTGAGAACCTCCCCGCTCACGCTAAAGAAGTCCTGGGCGAGCTTGGTGGTGGCGGTCTTCGTCGTCTTGGTCTCGCCGCCAATAGCCCCCTTGCTGTTCGTGTGCACAGCCTGCGAGATGGCCAGCGCAGTCTCGTGCGAGACGCAGCGCTTCGTCCCGGGCACCATGATCATGCCTACCAGATCCGCGCCGGCCTTGATGGCCTCGGTCGCGGCCTCGGCGCTGCGCGTGCCGCAGATCTTGACGAGCAGCGGCTTCGCTTCGGACCCAGGCGCGGGCGCTGCGGGGCCGGCGCACAGCTCCCTGATGAACACGGACGCATCGGGGGCTCGCATGATGGCCTCACCCACGAGGATGCCATTCACCCCATCGCGCTTGCAGCCGAGCACGTCCTGGTGGGTATTAATACCACTGAGCGCGCACAGGAACGTATCCTTGGGCACCATGCTGCGCAGGCGGCCTGTCGTTCCCAAGTCGACCTCGAAGCTCTCGAGGTTGCGGTTGTTGACGCCAATGACCTTTGCACCCAGCTTAATCGCGACCGCCATCTCCTCGGTGTTCTGCACCTCGACCAGCGGCTCCATGCCGAGCGAGAGCGAGTAGCGGTACAGCCGGTCGAGCACGTCGGGCTCGAGCATCTTGACGATGAGCAGCACCGTGTCGGCGCCGGCCAGGCGGGCCTCGAGGATCTGGTACTCGTCAAAGATGAACTCCTTGCGCAGCACGGCGGGCCGGTTGGCCATGCCGTTGAGGACCTGGCGCACGGCACGCAGGTCCTCGATGCTGCCCTTGAACCACTCGGGCTCGGTGAGGACCGAGATGACGCTGGCGCCGGCGAGCGCGTACTTGCGCGCCTGCGAGGGCGCGTCGATGTCGAGCGCGAAGATGCCCTTGGACGGCGAGCCGCGCTTGATCTCGGCCGCGAGCGCGACGTCGAAGGGGGACTGGCGCAGACGGTCGACGAGCGAGAGCTGCGGCGGGGCCAGGTTCAGGCCGTAGGCGGCCTGGAGGTCTGAGAGTCGCTGGGAGGGGATGAGCCGCTGGACGGCGACGGCGGCTCTGCGGTGGGCGTATATTTGCTGCAGGATGTTGTTGCTATTCTTGGCCTTGGCTGGTGGTGCTGCCGACGTTGTCTCCTTGGTGGCCTTTTGCAGGCGCTCGTTCTCGGCCCAGGTGCCTCCCTGCATGTGCAAAAAGTTCTTGAGCATGAGGCGTCCGTCTTGCGACAGGATGCTCTCGGGGTGGAACTGGACACCCTCGATGAGGTGTTCCTTGTGGCGGACGCCCATGATGACGCCCTTGGAGCCGTCCTCGTTGGCGATCCACGAGGTGACTTCCAGGGAGTCGGGCAGGGTGACGTGAGTGCCGGCCAGCGAGTGGTAGCGCGTGACGGGCAGGCCCTGGGACAGGTTGGCGTAGACGCCCTTGCCGTCGTGGCTCAGGGGGGACGTCTTGCCGTGCAGGATCTCGCCGGCGAAGCTCACGTCGCCGCCGTAGACGTCAAAGATGCACTGCTGGCCCATGCAGACGCCAAAAATAGGGATCTTGCCGGCGAAGTGCTTGATGGCATCGCGGCTGATGCCCGAGTCGGTGGTGGGGTGGCCGGGACCGGGACTTATGACGAGCTGGGTCGGCTTCTTCGCCACGAGCTCGTCCAGGGTAATCTGGTCATTTCGCACCACCGTCACCTTGGCGCCCTCGAGCACCAGATACTGGTACACATTCCAGGTGAACGAGTCGTAGTTGTCAACGAGGATCAGATTGGACGCCGTCGGCACCGGCGGCGCGGGCTCGGGGTGGCTTGAGTGGTCGATTACGTCGGCCGCAGTCATTTTTTGCTTTTTAAAAGGTCGGTGTCTGAGCAATTGATGCGATCCCAGTGTGCCTTGGATGCCTTGGATAGATGCGGGACGGGGAGTGGGCCGAGTTTATTCACAGTTTGTAGGCGGGAAAGAAGTTCAATTGGGGTGAGTCACTCTGCTGGGAAGTCGGTCGACTGCTACTGCGTTCGCAAACATCGGCATCTACTAATATTTCATCTGGTAGTCTACATCTCCGAGAGAGGCGATGAGTGAGACATGAAATCTGTCACTACAGGCGCGATCGGTGCGATTCAGCTGTCGCCGACCGCCTTGAGGTCCTCTAGCCGACGGAGGTTGCTGATAAAGGAAAGCGGAGACTCTTGTTGTGTATCCCGCACCCCAGGCGCTGCAATTCGGATGCTCTAAGCAGGTTACCTATTGGCTCTTTGATATGGGCGATCGCCGCTGCTACTTGATGTGCACACGCGCAATATCATCCGAAGCCAAGCGCGCTTCGTAAGAAAGGAAATAAGACGGATGATAGAGTTCTACGAAGTAAGACGTGAAGAATCGAGTTGTAAAGAAAGAGCATTGGGAGGAATTGGTAGTCCACTTGTACGATTCTGAGTGAACGACAGTTATCGACATAGAAGGAACGGTCCAGAAATGGAACATTCTGCCGCTATTTCGTACCTTTGGAAGCCACAACCCGGACCTACCTGTCAGGTAAGAGGGGCACAGCACAGCCACACGCGGGGACGGGCATACAAGTGCCGCTGGTCCGTGCTCAAAGAACATCAAGGTTCTTCGTACTGAATACCTCGACAATAAGCGGCGGCACCGCGGCAGGCACTCTGGTGCAGCTCTGATCTCCAGGGGACCCCCACCCTTCCGACGTCGTCCTCCGCCGCCGCCGTCAGCCCCAAGTAAGACAAGCACAACACCTGCCGCCCCCTATCGCAACCACGCGGGTAGCAGAAAAACAGGCGGCTGCAGCAGCCATGTTGTCGTTTATTCTCATACAAAACAGGCAGTAAGTTAATTCCAATTGAGTGCAGACACGCGTATCTTAGAATCGATTGCTGACCAAACACCACCCATGCAATAGGGGCAAAACGCGGCTGGCCAAGTGGTATGTCCCGTACAGCGATGACGAGAAGATTAAGCTAAAGGGCGAGGTAAGAAAAGAAGAGATGAAAATGATGCGCGCGCACATTATCTATCCGTCAATCCCCATCTCCCTCCCTCACCAACTTCTCTTCTTTCCAACTCACATCAACGCCTCCTACCCCCTTTCAGGTCCACCGTCTCGTCGCGCCTCGCGATCAGAAATACCAGAGCAACTTTGTCGAGTTCCGCAACCACAAGATCGTCTACCGCCGCTACGCCGGCCTCTTCTTCTGCGCCTGCGTCGACACAAACGACAACGAGCTCGCCTACCTCGAGGCCATCCACTTCTTCGTCGAGGTGCTCGACTCCTTCTTCGGCAACGTCTGCGAGCTCGACCTCGTCTTCAACTTTTACAAGGTCTACGCCATCCTCGACGAGGTCTTTTTGGCGGGCGAGATCGAGGAGGCGAGCAAGCAGGTCGTGCTGACGCGGTTGGAGCATTTGGATAAGCTGGAGTGATTGGTTGTGTGAAGAGAGGAGGAAAACAACGGGAGAGATGGGGGATAGATGAGACTGATCAGCAAACCAGTTAAGCTAGGCCGGTCGGCCCTGTGGAAACCGAGGGCGTCATACCATCTATGCCTTGTGCACGATGCCACGATGTCGCGCTGAGGTGGCCCTGGCAGAGCCTCTTGTATCGTGGCGCGCACGCAGGTGCGGTAATAAAACAAGGTCGGGACAGACAACTATGCTTGCCAAGGAGGGAGGGAACGGGCAGGCAAGCGGGGATTACGGCATATTAAGCAGTCGTCAGTCATAGGGGAGACGAATAGGATGATGCTATTCATAAACCCCCAAGATAAAAGCCAGGACTGGGTTTGGCTGGGTATAACTGTACTAGTAGCGGGGTGGATGAATGGTAAATCAGGAGCTGGTTGTCAATAACAGCTACCTACTCTTAATTTGACAAAAGCAAAGATGTTGCATAATACCCGAAAAAGGTAGACAGGCCAGACACAACAGGAGCTCTTCCTTGCGAGAAGTCATGGTGAGTAAGTACCATCTATCATCCCCGACTCTCTAACCCCCTACACACCCATATCCAAATCAACCCCCACCCCCCTCCAACCCCAAGCAACAATATAATGCCCCGCCAGCAACTTCCACTCCTCCAGCTCATCCAGCCCGCCCTCCAACCTCTCCACCCGCTCCTTCTCCTCCTCCGGCACCCAGCCCTCCGCGTCCCAGATCGCATCCACCGTCATCTGGCGCGCGTGCGCAAAGTCCCCAAGCAGGCGGCGCTCCTGGTCCTGCGGCGAGCGGTAGACGTCGAGCGTCGGCATGCGGATCCGCCGCGCCGCCAGGTTCGACACCATCATCCGGCCGAACGCGTCGTCGGGCCGGACCGGCTCGTACAGCACCAGCCCCAAGGGGGTTTCGGGGGGTGAGATGTGGGAGGAGAAGTAGGCGAGCACGGCGCGGGCGTCGGCGGGGGAGAGGTAGCAGAGGCAGCATTCGGAGATGAGGAGGGTGGGGAGGGTGGGGGAGAGGCCGGGGAGGGTGATTTTCGATGGGGATGTGGGGGTGGATGATGAGTGGGCTAGGGCGCGGAGGTCGAGCGCGTGGCACCAGAGTTGGTTGTTGCTGGTTGGATATGCGGCGCGGCTGTGCCAGGAGCTGGAGGGTGAGTAGGGATAGGGGTTGGGGTTGGGGCTGGAGCTGCCGTCTTCTTGGGTTGAGGGAGAGGTGGTGGAGGTGGAGGTGGGAGGGGAAGCAGGGGCTGCGGGAACCGGGTCGGAGAGGATAGATCGCAGCTGGAGGGATGCGCGGACGGTCTGCAGCTTCCTGGTGCAGATAGCGGGGAAGTCGATCTCGTGGTAGGCGATGTTGCGGTGTTTGGGGATTGGTGTTGTTGATGATGACGACGACGAAGACAACTCTGAAAAGAGGCGCAAGGCGCGCGTGTCGGTGCCGGCGCCTAGGGAGACAATCTGTCTTGTAGGTTCTTGGCCGGCATCGTCTGCTGTTGTCCCTGCCGTCTGGGCGAGGAAGCGATCGACGAGCAGGTCAATGGCGGTGGTGCGCGTATATGTACCTGGTTGATGAGAGAAAAGGGGGGTCAAACAGGGAGTCGGGTCAAAGCAATGAATAGCTGGCAATAGTAGGAGATATGACATATTCCACTTGGAATGAGAGCAAGAATAAATGTCATCGAAGAAGAGAGACCCATGTGGATTTAAACTGTACCTCTGTTGATAATCGGCAACCTCCTGACAACAGGACCCGGCACAAACAGCCTCGCAAACGGATCACCAAGATATCCGATTTCGACAGCGCTCAGCCGTGAGATGGCCGCATCATCATCGGTGCCCTGGATGGTGGCGTCGTGTTGAGCTGTTGCAGATGCGGATGCGGATGCGGATGGGGGGCCACCACCCCGGCGTCCTCGACCACCCCCGGCCCGGCCCAGGCCCCCCCTGAGGGAGAGCAAGTTGGGAATAGCTGGCGCCGACATTTCTTTGGCGATTGATTTGTGTGTGGTAACAATTCTGCCCTGCGTAAAAGTGCTTCTTTTAGGTAAAGCTGTGAGATCGAGAATGTTTTCTCTCTAAATCATGAAAAGGCGAATCTAGTTGCTTGTTGTGGTTTGCTCATCGGGATTGAAATTGAGAGGCATCTGGGATGCTCAGAACGCAGGGTACGAAAACACGCCTGACGTAATACCTAGTATTTAGGTCTCTCCAGCAGGTACCAACCGGGGTTAGGGTTATTCCCGCTCAGGGGTAAAGACGAAGGAGCGATTCTCTTTAGTCCTGCTAAGTTACTTCTTCATTCGGTGGGAATTACAGTTGAGTTAGTTGCAGGACATCATTGATTCATACCCTACTTTCCCCCGATGAATTAACACCGTTGATCCCATCTTCAATCGGCAATTATGGTACGCCTACGCTACCAACTCCGCTATGTACTCTTCTCTACTGCAATATACTCTAAGCAGTGCCATCATTTTTCTGCATAAATCCCACGAATAATCCCATGGGTGAGTGCTACCATAACCAGCAGCGTAATTGTTCCACTTCGCAGAAGTGTTACAAGGTCGGTAAAAAAAGATGACCCCAGCGTCTAAATCTAGGTAGATAGGGTAGCTAGCTGGCCCATGTATCCAGCCATCTCTCATGCTTCATGTCACGTCAAGACTGCATTAAAAAAAGTCCCTCTCTACACCTTATCTAACCGCACAGCCGGGTTGTTCTGCACGAAGTTCAGGTCCACCTTGTGGCCCAGCAGCTCGCGGATATTCGAGATGCCGTACTTAATCATGGTGGGTCGCTCCAACGAGAGACCCCAGCCAAAGACGCGCATGTCCTTGCTGTTTGAAGGTCAGTAAGCATACATAATTTTGAAGGAAGATCGAAAAGGTACGTACGGCAAACCCATCGCCTCCAACATCTCCGGTCGGAACATGCCGCTGTTTCCAATCTCGACGAGCTTACCAAGGCCCTTGTCTACCAAACAATTAGCACATGACCACAAAAACACTTCATTCGGGTTTAAGAAGAGTCAAAACTTACGGTACGAGAAAATCTCCATGCTAGGCTCGGTGTCTTTACAGAATCATGTCAGTATTAGAGCCCTCAGTAGATAAATCTAGCACGGACACTCACAGGGGTTATACGCCGGTTTATATCTGAGATCTGTGATGCCCATCTTGCCGAAGAAGATATCCATAAACTGAAGCACATGTCAGCCACACAATCCTCAACATGGACTATAGAAAAAAAGCACATACCTCCATCAAACCTCCCAGCGTCAGGTTGTAGTCGGCAATAACGCCCTCGACCTGGTGGAACTCGGCCAAATGTGTCGCATCGACCGTCTCGTTACGGAAAACGCGGTCGATAGAGAAATAGCGGGCCGGTGGGGGGCGGCCGTCAGGTCCCTTTTGGGATGCAAGCTTGTGAAGCATATTCGCGCTGATAGCCGTTGTGTGTGTCCGCAGCACCAACTTTTGCGTCTCGTCACCGGACCACGGGTACCTGTAACCTATCGAACCGTACTTGCCGTCCTATTATCCGCAAATCTTAGTTAGCACTCCTCGGAGGGGGAAGATAAGAGGGCAGATATGAGATATAAGAAAGCCACTAACCTGGTGCACAGCCTGGACGTTTTTCCAGTAAGCCTCGTAGTCCTTGGTGTCCTCAGCGGACTCCGCCCTCGGCTTGTCGGCCAGCTTGGGGTCAGAGACGTAGAAGGTATCTTGGAGATCGCGTGCCGGATGCTGCTGCGGTACGAAAAGAGCGTCGAAGTTCCAGAAAGCAGACTCGACGAATCTAGAGAGCAAAGCCTCTACGTTAGCTAAAGAATCTCGAGTACCAGTCCCATAGTCCCAACACGTACTTGTCTGTGCTCATCTCCTCGAAGCCCATCTCGAAGAAGATCTGGCGCAGCTCAGAGCGGACCTTGTTGAGCGGATGCAGCGCACCGGCCTGTTGGTCGGCGCCCAGCGCCTTGAAGTTGTAGGGCTTGAAGGTGGCCGTCTTCCACGCGCCCGACGTGATCATGTCGGCCGTCAGGTCGGTCGCCTCCTCGGGGATGGCGAGCGCAAAGTGGGCGCTCTTGTGGATCTTGAAGCTGATGATTTTTTGCATCCTAATGAGCTTGCGCTTCTTCAGGTCGGCCAGTATCTTTGCGTTGGGGTATGTGCGCGTCTTCTGGATCGTCTGCATCTGCTCCTGTGTGACATCTTGTATCGAGTCCGACTGTAATAATAGTAGCCCGGTTAGCTACACTGGCTAGCTGGCCTCATTTGGGAATTTTGACTACGCACCGCCGCCTTGAACTTGCCGTCTGCAAAGAGAGAGGAGGGGCCAAGTTAGCTACCCAATTTCTTGTTCAACGTGTCCCGTATGGGAGATATTGGTGGTGGTGTTTTTTCTTTTACCAACCCTTGGTCTTGGATATCCACTTCTCCTTGAAGGCCTTTCCTTGGCCGATCTTGACAACGTTCTTGTCGCCAATGGCCTTCTCCAGCTCCTGGACAGTCAGGCCCTCGACGGCGGTGCGCAGGGCCTCGAAGACGCGGGCCTCGTGGCTGCCATTGGCGGCGATCTGCTCGCCCTCGGGCTCCAGGAGGGCCTCTTCCCTCTCCAGGGTATCATAGCGCACCATGTCGCGCGACGCCAGTCTGTCTAGGGCGGCCTTCAGCTCAACGAAGCCGGCGGCCGGGAAAGCCTCGGTCGAGAGGAGGGGCGAGGCCTGGTCGAGGGCCTGGAGGATTTGGCTTGTGAGGTCCCCCGCGGGGCTCACTGCTGAGGACGCCATGATCGATCGGATTTTGCTGGATTTTTCGTTCGGTTTTCGGGGGGCTGTATCGCGGGCGGTTTTCACGGTTTCATGCGTTGTCCTCTCTGGAAGCTGGGCTCAAAATGTCGGGGGTCCTAGGCCGCGATTGATGGTGCCCTGCACTTGAGTCATCCCTCATAATGTCTGTCCCACCTTCCTGACCCCGCGGGCCCGTGCCCCGCCATTCTGCAATAATAATTTCCCGTTCTCCGAGCTGAGACCGCCTATTAGGCTAGCACTTAGAGCTTCTGCTAGCCGCAAGAGTCCCTGTTCAGCCTGTCAGGCACACTACAGATTATCCCTCCAGCGGCTCGTCCCCTCGTTGATTCTCAGCCAGTCATTCATTCATCATGTCACACCCGCGGCGGCACTTGTCTGAGAGCTTCTTTCAATCAACGGGTACGCGATCCGCCAAAGGACGTTTTACTATTCTTTATTTCCATTCGCGTCAAGTTCCTGCTCATTTTCCTGTCCATTACTCAAAGGTACGATCGAACCTGCTCATCGTTCCACTTCCAAAAGTTATGCGCACCCCCGGTGCCCCCCTCAGCAGCCGTCTTGACGGCCTATTCCAGGTCTTTTCTGATGGGCATGAGGCGGCCGAAAGGGATGACTATGATGGTTCAGTCAGTACGGCCACTCCAGACATCACGCAATGACGCCTCGCTAGAAAAAGAAGAAAAAGAGCAGAAACTCACCCCAGCTCCCCGAATTCTCAATCATAATCTCAGGCGAGAAGCCCGCAAACAGCTCCGTACACGCGCCATACTCCTGCGGATAGCTGACCATGTCGACCAACACCTTGAACGCCCCCGCCGCCTCGCGGTAGAGATCGGACGACAGGTTTCCGGGGTTCAGCGGTATGCTGATGACGCCGTCGATCTTGTGGCGCTTGGCGAACTCGACCCCTCGCGACTAGTTGCCTACCTTGCTCAGGCTGTATCTGTCCAGCCCGTCCTTCTTGATGTGGTAGTCGAGGTTGTCGAGCGGGAGGCCGACGCCCTTGGTCGCGAACATCTCAGCCGCCGACGACGCCACCTACACCTTGCCGCGAAGGTCCGGCAGATTCTTCTCGGTGAACTTGGGCTTCGGAGGGAAGAACTGCGTCCACATGCTATAAAATGACTGCAACATGGCGAACAGAGTTGGTGCGGTTGGGTTTTGATGGGTGTGTTTGTTGTGGTGGTAAGTTTCTCAAACAGTTGGTGAGAGCTGACCAAAAGGGACAGACATAAGAGCTGGTCCCAGTCCTTTTATTAACCATCCCAGAGACGACCTCATGGCTTACGCCTTTCCCAAGGACGTGGCTCGTATTCATATGATTCGAGCAGCTGCCCGACTATCCGACTTGCCGATCACTACCAACAGTTCCAACTAACAGCTAACCATGCTAGGGACATCTTCCAGAGCACCACTTGGGAGCCACCCATGTGAGAAGATTCGTACCGGGTTTCCCTTCTTCCCAAGCTATTCGATGTGATGAGTTAATCGGAATGTCTGTCTTGATCCTTCAGTTAGACAGTTGGACTACATCTGGCGTACTTTGCGGCTTCACTCAAGAATTTCTGAGACAAGTGGAAAGCAGGCTAAGCTCTTGCATAATATGCAGTCTGCAGCAGACTCACACTGATAAGAACCTTAATCAGACATCACCATCAGCCCAACCAAGCGGTTAAGCCTTTCGTGTAACGGTCAATTACCACCTCAACACAGTGCTGCGCAGCTGCTGTGGGTTCGGGTTCTGGATCCTCATGCAGGTCGAGGTCTCGATACTCTTATCTCCACGAGTGCGGAATTCAAGAACAGAATTCGGGTTTCGTACACGTATTGTTGACGATGGCCCTCGAGGGGCCTTCTACGAAGAGCATCGTCGTTATTTTATCTCCGATATGTCATACTCTGTGCATATGAGTACGTACCTAGTTTACGATGATTCAGCAACCATTCACTATGCCAAATGTGAAGAACATCAGCGAAGGAACCCCTGTTCATTCGCACATGCACGTCGGGTAGCTAGTGTAATCCTCTATCTCCATGAGACGGGCCTCCTCCTCCAGGCTTCCATTGAACACCGGTCTTGGCTTGCATACAACGCAAAAAGGTTGTCGTGGCCAGCATTGGACTAGTGTAATCAGAATATGGCGTGGTGATTTTCCAAAGAGAAAAGCGCTTAGTGCACGTTGTAGGCATATGTATAACCTGGCGCCTTCCATCCCAGCCGAGTTACTTCGGCACTTATGTACCACCATAACACGCCATTGCGTGCTTGAGACCGACTGCCATTTCCCTCTTCTCTGTCCTTTCTTTTTGTCGTTGGAAAAAATGAGGTTCCCCTCCTCCTCACTTTTCAGCCATGTCCAGCCTACCTAAGGCTGGCACTGTCTAGCAGTTGGTGAGGGAGAACGACTTCCAGCCCGTTGGTGTAGTCCCGCAGTGCAAGCTGGGGAGGGCGTACTGGTTCGGGCCCGAGCAGGTCGCGGTCGACCACAGGTTGACTTATGTGCGGGTATCATCATTAGCACAAATTACCATGGAAACTAGACCAGAGGAAGAAACTATTTCATTCATACCTGTGCAGCGCGGGGCCTCGAGGACGAGCATCGTCTTGACATCGTAGTCGATGCCGAGCCAGTCGTGGAAGACGACGCAGCCGCTGGCGGGCAGCTCGGACTGGTGGAAGGACGAGATGCCTGATGGGTACCAGTTGATGGTGCCGCACGTCTCGCCGGGCTCGCCGACGTTGTATGTGAAGAGGACGGGGTCCGTGGTCTGGCGGGTCTCGATGTCTATGGCGGCGGCGCTGGCGCTGCTGCTGATGCCGAGGGCGAGTAGGGCGGTGAGAGTGGTGATGAGTTGCATTTTCGTGAAAGGCTATGTTGGTTTTTGGTGGTGTGTGAGGAGGGTAACGAGAGGTAAGTCGATCTTTACTATTTGTTTAGGTCATATCTAACAACCTGGGAAGAGAACCACCAACCTTTTATATCTCTTTACATTTTCCTCTTATCGTTTCCCTTTTTCGTTCGACAATCGGTTTATTCCGCAATCGACTATTCAAGTATAAAACCCTAGGAGGTAGGTATGTTTGTTTCTTGGCTATTTGATCTGTAATGCTTTGTCATACTTGACCGTAAAAGTTCCTCGATTTATAAATTTGTATATATGTAGCTAGGACGGGCGGGCAGCAGGCAGACAGGCTACATAAACAACCTGGTAGGCATGGTTAAGGGTAAGTAAGTAGGTATCATTGCAGCATCGTGCTTATTCTTCTTTGGATCATGGAAACAATGTTTGGTCTAGCTCGCTTGCTGCTTTGGGACAGGCTAACAGATGGCCCATTATGACACTGGCTTCTTCTTTCCTCTAGTAAATCTACAACGCCCTTGACTGGCCTCACTTATGACTTAAGCTAACCTGATTAACCCTCATTCTGCTTGAGTACTTGCAAGGTTATGACAGTCCACTAGACATACTACCATTTCAATCCCTCTTGTGAAGTGTGCAATTCATGCCAATGGGTGAGTAGACCAGGGGTACTGTCCATATTCAACGATGGACGTCCATCAAATAAAGAACATGTTCGACGATTCATCAGTACTACTTTAGGCATCTCAAAAAAGGAATTGTTTCCTAAAACAGGAATTGCCCATGGTTTACTTGGATGTGGACGGCCCGTACGCATGCATATATGTACGCAGTTCACACTACTACACTACAGGTAGGGTTACCTCCGGGAATCGTACTTGGTTCCTGACTTGCATTTTCTTTGGATAGGTACGGGGGAAACTCTGTGACCCCACCTACTTCAAGCGGAATGACTATCGTGAACTTTGTGAGGTGCTTTTCATACTATGGTCTTCACACACCTAGTAAGTACGTTGAGGTAGCCCTTGTATACACCCTTGGCTTAACTCAGGCAGAAGTCAGATCATGCCCAACGAAGAAAAGGTGGGTTCCACAAACTAACCGCTATTACTTGTCTGATCTAGGTAGCTTTTAGAAATCAGCAGTGTTAGTAGTACAAGTTGATTATAGGAGTGCGGCAAAGAAAAGAAAGACAAAACTTTCACCGCTTTTGCGAACAAGAAAGAAAAAAAGGGGGTATGGTTATTATTGAAGCCAGTTATCTACATCTTTTATTGCAAGCACCTAACCAAGCATCTTCCTCCGTACTACACACATTTCGACCCGTTGTCTTGCCATCAATAGCTTTTTTTGTCGCTCCAGGAAGTCTCGGCCGTATGCCAACCGCTCCAGAACAGCCCGAGGAGGCGTATCAATTTGTAGGTTATCACAGAACCTATTAGAATTAGTTCTCGAGAATCAAGTTTTATATCAAGCTTAAAAGGGATTCAACAAGTGCCATACAATTCTTTACGTAACTACTCGTACTTTGAAATTTGCTGAAAGATAATCACGACGGGAAGAAACATTTTGAAGTTCCATCATGGGCTGTCTCGTGTTTCTGATCTTTTTTTTCGTCTTGCGTTGACGCTCGTTGGCAAGCTTGTTGCTAATTTCAGTTGTGACGCTGATGTCCTGGGCATTCACAGGCATAGCGAGCAGCCACTTAGCCCACGAGTCGAAATCAGCAGTCTCAGGCAACCCCTCGGCTAATCGTATGTTGACAGACAAGTCGTAGTTAACTTTGCTGGGTTGTATATCAGTAGTAGGAGTAGTGTCAGCTGCTGAGACTTGCGAGGCCAGTCGTCGTCGGAGCGGCGAGATATGAAGACACCGTTCGACCTGGTTCCTAGCCAGGAAGCGGTAAATCGGGGTTCTCCTCCGCGGAATATCCATGACATGGCACCCGTCCTCATCCCTCACGAAAGACCCATCGTATCTTCGAATTGGACTGGAATGGAAACTCTTTAGGCGCGTTGTTACGAGTGAGTGGAGGCCAATGTCGGTAAACGAGTCCTTGGATGACAGCTGGCAGAGCGCATCGATGAGCGACCTAGTGAATGAGTGCGGTCCCGGTACAGGAGCGACGCCAATGACGGATGGCTCGAACCCTGTTGCGGCAATGACGCTGACGGCACCTTTGCCGCGGGTGTCAAATGACTCGGGCACTGCCTGGCAGGAATCCCACAGGAGCAGGGCGTCGGCGTCAATGTCCTTGAGTGAGGAAATAACCATGCTCGACTCGACCTCGACTCTCGTCGCCATTTCGCCACTGTATCGTGTAAGTCACCATGGTTCATGAGTTTCATTTGGGTTGTTTGTGGTGTTGGGTATGAGTTAGCAGGTAGGTACTTACGAATAAGAGAACCAGGTCGGTTGAGAGTCCCCCTCCCGAAAAGCATGTCCTCCGTAGTATATGATGACAAGATTCCCAGAATCGCTGTTCTGGTCGACAAACGACTCAACCTTTGTTGCCAGTTGACTGCTCTGCTGGGAGGACGGGATTGTCCAAATCTCGGTCTTAAACCCATAAGTCTTGCTAAAAACATTCTCCAGCTCCGTCACTTCCTGTTTAACAAGCAGTTGCTCATCTTCCCAGAATAGAAGCAAAGCACTAACATTCTTATACCGAGGAGTGCTATGTCGTGTCTTCCACTGGGACCTCCAGACGGGCTCAAGCTCATCCACAAAGGCCTGCGTCCGAGCCGCGCGAAGTTCGCTGCGGTCGATGTCGTGAGACTCAGCATTCAAGATGATAAACCCTTGATCAGCCTCACAGAAACCCTCAGCGCGCGTGTCACTGCCAGGTTTTCCAGTAACTCGTATTAACGGTGTCCCGGGCGTGCGCTCTGGTTGTTCTGAAGCCTCAGAGCTGTTTTCTGAAGTTGCAGCGACTGAGTGAAGTCGCTTACGCTTTCGACCGACGTTTGACCCGCTCCGGTCATATGGGTGAAATATAACGGGTGAGGGAAGCTGTGCGCCGTCACAGCTGCTATCGGTAGCAGCAATGAGACTGCGGATATAGTCTGGTGTTGGAAGGGATTTGGGAGGCAGATTCATAGGAGGAAATGTCACGGTCGTATTATGTATGCCTGAATTGGACGTTTGCAAAGAGCCTAGAAGGAAAGACATTTTCCAAGATGTTTAATAAATCATTCAGCCGTGAAGCGATGGTGTCTACGATCATAAAGGAACAATATTGAAAGAATGAGAGAAAGAACAGTAATATCCCAAACTCAACGTTGAAACAAAAACACAGAAACAAAATTTTGTCAAGGCTTGGAAAGTAGAGTGGCATTGAGTCACCCAAATACCGAGCCCAATTCCGCGACCGAAACAGACATGTATTGGTGTTCTTGGCCCCCATCACCATTTTGTATCCAATGATATCCACCTTGAGCGCCACGGCGAAGCTCAGCCTGCATACACTATATGCAAAACAAGAAAGAAGAAAAGCTCAAGTCTGACTCACGTCATCTAAACCACCTTGGGTTACAGCGGAGTTAAGCCTCCCGACGATAAAGACATGTCAAGATATCTTGGTAAGGCTGAGATAGAGGGCCGAACCCTTTCCCACCGCTTGGAAGGCTGTCTAGAATTCCCACATTCAAGCAAACTGAAGGTGGCCAAAGGTTATGTTGTGTAATATCCAAGACTTCCCAGAGTTTTCCACTGATCTGGACGGCTGACAACGGCAACTTCAGTTGCTTCATTTTACGATATCGACTCAGTGTCACTAACACGCAGTTACGATACGCCGCAACTTGAAGTCGACGAAGAGGCAAATGGCTTGTAAGTGAGAAACGAACATCTGGAACCCTTTCAGCCGACGGACAGCAGATCACTGAATACTCGTCTATATCTGTCTACAAGCGAGTACCATATGCCATATCTCGCGGGCTGACCATGGAACAAGAGACAATAACGAAAACAACAATTCAAAGAAACAATAACTTAACCTTGGCAACACGTCGCCCAGCGAACAATATAGCGGTGGATCTTTGTGCTGTATACCCCGTGGTAAGCAACATAACGCGGTAAGCTTAGCAACTGAACGACGGATGCAGTTCCAAGTCTGTGTGACGACCGGTTGTTGTCCGGGCCCAGAGCTAATAGTAGTACGCCCAGTTGCAAGTAGGCATGTTGATACTCGTGTTGATGCTTGCTGCTCGCGTCGTCGAATTTCCATAATAACCGTGATGTGATTTGAACTGATGATCTGAGCGGAAAGAGTAACCTATTCTAGAGCGTCCCTCCGTAACAGCTTACCTAGTCTAGTATACCTAAATGAGAATCATCAGCAGCATCATCATCACAATGACATCTTGGTATCGAGGCCCAGGTTGACGGAAAGAGGGGACCCGGGCCTATTTACAACAGCAGACAAAAACGAAACCCCTTACCTGGCGGGATACCACAGCCCTCAATCACACGCAGTCTGACTCGCATCGATAAGCTAGCCCTCTTTTCTCCGAGTCATCAAATCCGACCATGACACCATGACCACTAGTTCTTCTCGGGAGATGCACAGTGGCATTGGTGGCAATCCTTGTTGGTCGGCTAAGGGGCTGGTCGGGTGGCCTGCTTCTTCCTTGGTATCCTGGGCGCACATCAGCAAAAAAACAAGCATCCCATCCATAACGTCTTTTTCTTTTTGCGTGTGTGTGCGCGGAGTGAGATTTTGCCCCCCTTTTCGGTGATAATAATAGACGGACGGGGACCGGGGACCGGGGGTTGAAGGGGGCAGGCATCATCGGCAAGAGGGTAAAAAACGTGATGGAGAAGGAATGGGAAGGATTCGACACACCACCACCACCGCCAATCCTCAAGCACCCATCATAAAAAGACAAAAACAGAAAAGCAATTATGGTCGCGGGGGCGGGAGCATGCGGAAGGAGCCGGAAACCTTTCCCCCTTCCCCAATCCCCGTGGATATTTCCCTTTAAACCCCCAACCTACCGGCGGGCGGCCCCCGATCCCCCCCTCCCCTCATCCTCCATGGGGTCCTGGAGGAGTGTTTTAACGAAGAGGGAAGGGAGGGGGGGCCACACCCAGGCCCCGGCTGCGCAACAATCGAATCGGGTTCGGTCGGGCAGGCCGGATTTTAAGTAACTGAGATTTTCGGCAATAAGAAGCACGACGCAGGCTCAGGCTCTCAATCCTCTTTGCCTCCCCGGGCCCCCCTCACCCCCCAGTAAATACCACCCACAGGGCGGCCGCATAACGAAACAGAAACAAACCATCCATCAGGAACGAACGGACGTGGTGCTCAGATAGGAAGTTTAATACCCTATTGGGTTGAGCTACCCTTTGTTTCTACAGATTTCTTTTACAACACGCCTCGGCATACAACGTGAGTAGGTATGTAGGTGGGAACTGGACGACCAGCAAAGAAAGGGGTAGGGATTGCCAACCGCCGCGGAAGCACCAGGCGGCATACTGCAGCAGCAACAGCAGCAGGTCATCCAGGGGTCCGTCCCAGGCCTGAAAACTCCCCCAGCGTCTTTCTTTCTTGCCGTGCAATTAAAGAGAGAAAATGTAAGTATTTACCCCCATTTGCCTTTTTAACGCGAGCTTTGGCGCGAAAGCGGGCGCGCGAAGCGAACAAGAGTTTTGTGTCAAGCGGCCCATTTCCCTACACAGTAACTTTTCTCCTCTCCCCCTGGCACTACAGCACGAACGATTGCCCGTATGTGGAATGGTTTGCGAAATGCCCTAGACGCACACCGGCCCGGGAGCCCGCCAGATATCTTGTGCAGCCGAGTGCCGAGGTGCGCGTAAAGTAGAAGGATTATGATTGCGGAGATATAAGAGTAAGTAGGTAAAATATGAAACGAGCAACGTGAGATGAAGCGAGGTGTTGTCAGTCAGATAGGAGGAGGATTTTCGAAAAGTCGCGGCTATACCCAGCCGCAACGATCAAAAATATCCGTATTGACGACCAACGAGAGCTTGGGGGTGGTGGTGGTTCACAAATCACGATCGTCGCAACGCAACCATGGTCAGTGCGTCCCGTTGCGTTATCCTAGCTGACCTGGAAGCGAGTCAGGAGGAACCAGAAGCATTGCCAGGCTGGCTCGGATGGGTGAGCCGTCGATGCCCATGTTGATGCCCATGTTGATGGCCATGGGTGATGCCAATCTATCCATCCATCCATCCATCCATCCAACCACGGATTCGTCGTTTTTCTATATCGGACGGGTACTGAACAAACACTCTTGGTTCGTTGTACTCCGTACAATGCAAGACGAAGCGCAGACTGTGACGACTGACGAGAGCGACAGCACCAAGCCAATATGCACGCACGTGTAAGTCCCGACCGAGCCGCCCCGACGCGGCGCGGCAACAAGCCGAGCATCCTTGTGCATGTGGAGCGGCCGCCGGGCGGATATACGAGACGAGCAAGCAGCACCCACCACAAGAAAAATGTGACGATGGTGTGTGAGAGAGTCGCCGTCGTTGTCGCTTGCTGCATACATACGATGCTATGCGATGCATAATATGCGCTGGAACGTGGAACATGCCATCGTCATCTCCCTTAATCCATACTCACGAAACGTCAATTGGACTCTCGGAGTTCCGGATTAGGTAAATTCATTGAGTGATAACCACTCCATGGCCGGCTGGCTGGCTGGCACTCACATATTATGCTGACTCTGACTGCGACGGCAGGTTCCGAGTTCCAACAACTTTCTACCGGCCATGGTATTCGGCCATGGTAACACTGGCGGGGGGGGCGGCCGTTGGAGTCCAGCATGTCGGGACGAGCAAGATTCTGACCTGCTTCGACCTTGCCTTAGGTCTCCTTCCTGTCGGGTAGCTGACTAGGTGGGCGGTAAGCCAGGCCGATCACTTTCTCTCTCCATTTCGAGAAAGAGAAAAAGAGGGACGAGACAGACGAAATGCTCTGATGACGTGGTAGTATTGTGCAATGGGCTCCGCAGCAGGTGGTCACCTCACCGTGCCATGGACCGAGAGTTAAACATGCATAGCCAAGCGGGGGTGCTTCTCACTTGCTGGCGCCTATCACAGGTTGGGCCGGTGCATATGGTGTACGGGACAAGTTACGCATCGCATATGCATCCATGCTTCAGGCAGCTTCCTTTCTCCATTCTTGGAAGCCTTCTCGACGAAGCGGTGAGAGGAGAAGGGAATAATAGCCTGTCGCCAGAGGGGAATGGAGTAGGCTGAAAAGGTCTCACGGACCCGACAGTCTGGGACTGTCATCAACTGACAGGCCGCTATTGGCAGCTCAAGGTCGCGCGAGCAACTCGACAGGAGCAACAGGCGGTATTGAATAGCTTACGGAGTCGGAGTGGGTGCCTTCCGCGCCGCAGCCAGGCAGGAAAGAACGGGAGGGTTGGCAAGGGACCCCCAGAACCCAAAGAAAGATCCCAGAGGAGCGCGACGGCAGAGGAGGGGGGATGGTCCATGTTGAAATTATCTCCGTTTCGACTCTGGAACTGATGTCTTTGATTGCGTCCGCCCGAGCCCGACCGAGTCAGCCCGAAAATAGTCGGTCGTCTCAACTGATTCGTGTAGCACTTCGGTCCCCGGTCAAAGTGGGCAAAATGGGATCCAGCAGCAGGGTATATTCAGATCACCTGGATGGCACGGTGGTAAGCTGGGGGTCGGCCACCCTGGGGCTTCGTTAGCTCAGTCGGCTACAACGCTACTAAGAGCTATTGTCGTGATTGCCTCAGTAATTTAGCTAACCACTTGGAAACTTATCAGCCCACAGTAGCCTGGAACTTCCCTAACGGGATGGATGTATTTTCCCAGATTGCTCGGCTCCACTTCGGTCCGTTCAAAGAACCTCCAGACGAGACCCATTGGTTCCAGCGCGCCGGCGCTGCTTCTTGGCGCTTCCAGCGGTGCACTCAACGCGCAAACACGGCTTTGTTCCAACTGTCATGTGCGATCCATCCCGCCAAAGCTGATCGAGGCGGCGAGGCGGCGAGGCGGTGTCGTTTGCTCGGTGTCTGGACTCTGATCTCTGGAAGGGCAAATGAGCTTGGCATTCATCGGCAATGCCATCATCACATCTTGCTGTCCCATCTCCACAGTAGTGTACACAGTAAGCGGCTGATGGCGGGTTTCTCCTTCTGTCGTCTGAAGGTGGGCACGTGGCTTGGGCACGCGTCGGGAACGCCTAGGTAGAGGCGGGAGAACATTTCCAGTTTTTGTGAAGATCAGGGTCACTCCTTGTACACTGTAGATCTGTCGCCTTAGCTCCAATATCAATAGGTTAGGTCAATAATCCACTAGGCACGTCCGTAAGTATCCGTAAATTATCCCATACCGTTTGCTGTCATCGCATGGCATTGAGACAGGGCCCTCCATCTCGGGCTCGGGATGAAATGCACTTGGACGATTGAAGAACAAGCTTGCGCACTCGCTATGCTTCCTCGCTTCTTACCAGCTTCCATAGCCGTGAAGTGAAGGTTGGTGTTGCACCACCACCTAAGGTCAGCTCCTAGGTACGGGATACAAAGGACTGGGTACCGGCCGGGATCTGCGGGGTCGAGTTGTTGGTTGACGCTCGCTGGGAGTCTGCATAGAGACGGTCAGTCCACTCGGTAACTGACTGAATGCTCATCAATTTGCAGTAGAGCGACGTGTCGACAATGGAGACGATCAAAACTGGACGCGGGCGGGGCTGTGGAATCGTCCCCGCACTACACAGTAATGAGCCGGTCACCTGGGACAATGTCCATGGAGACTGCCAACTGCCACTTCGGGGGTCAGATTGCTGTAGATCCAGTAGCACCTTCGATTTGCCTCTCATAATATCAAGGTCGAAATCCTGGAGCTATGAGAGTGCGTAACGATGCGATAATGGTTCGATGATACGTTTCCCAAAGAGGCGCTCGTCAATCAGTCAGTCGTTGCGGGCTAGCGCTAGCGGCAGTGACCAGTTCGACAGGATAGCAGCAGTAGCCAGAAGCAAAAGCGCAATCAATTAACGTGTCAGCTCCAGCGAGTCAAGAAACACGCCACGCCACCCTTCCCGACGATGTGCGACTGTCAAGTGTCAATCGGGCAGGGGAGCACCGGGAGACCACCGAGACCACCTCGTCGCCATCGAGGGCGCTAAATCGCGCAGCAGCAGGGGGAGTCTAGTGGGGGTTATGTATTGGCTCGAGGATTTTATCCGGCATTTTGGAACACAATATCCTTTGGAGATTCTGGTTTTTGGTAGCGCCCAATAGAAACGGCGCCCCCTTCAGTCGTCTCTCCTCAGTTCCTCGCCTACTACAGTCTAGTCAGCCAAAACGTCGATGTCGATGATTTGTACTCTACTGTGTAGCCGCAGCGAGACGTGGTCTGGTAACAAACAGAGTTGTGCAGACGGCGACCGCGACGAGATGTTTGGTAGACAATTGCCTGCCCCCGTAACCCACCTGCCCCAACAACAGATTTCGACTTGCCTGATTAGGCTGGTCGACGCCGGCGAAGGATGCACGCGGCATCTGCAGACTGCAGAGCGATGTGTGGTGTATGCAGGCTAGCGGACTCCTGCTCTTCGGCTAGACCAAACAGACCAGACTGGCCAATTCGACAGCGGACCAGTCTCACACAAAGTCGCATCCAACCGCCGACGTTGAGCAACAGACGGTGTTCATCACGGCCCTCCCATCCTATTAGCTCCCAGCCATCAGGTTAGAGGCGGGCGATGGACGGCGACATATCCGTGTGGTGGTGACAGTGTAAGTCGTGATGGTTCCAACTGCAGTGCTAGTTATTGCACCGGTAGAGCTATCCCCCGGGCGGGGTGGGCGGACCCGTCTAGGTGGAGGGATGGTTTCCTTTCGTCCGTTTACATAACCGGAGGCCACTGGTTCAGGTTAAGTAAAGTAAAAGAAAGGTAGCTGGAAGCTAGAGGATAGAGGGAGGCAGTTGATCAGAGCTGCGCACGGCTTGAACCGTCGTTCTGCATATATCAGTCAGGTAAATAAGGCATCACCCACACTGGCAATTCTGGCACTGCCCATCAATGATACACCTTGACATTGGCGGGCTTGGAGGTGCCGTGCCGAGAGCGTCGGGTATCCCCTCCCCTCCCTCCCTCTCCCCAGCCATACGGTAACTCGAACGCCACCACCCAACAGCCGGTCAACGTTTGATTGGTACCGTGGGGGGCCCCTTGCGCGCAGTCAGTTGATGAAGTCGAAATTCAGACCCTTCTGCTGTTGGGGTTGCCATGCATCAGGTCGGGTTCATGAGTCGGACGAGTAAATGGGTTAGCGAGCAGCGTCTCCGAGTGCACAGTTCGGTACGGTGCGGTGCGTGTGCGTGCTTGAGTGGTGCTGGAGTGGTGCAACAGAGACGACTCCAGAGTGCTGACGGTGCTACGCTGCTAGGGAACATAGTGGATGATTTGTTGGTAAAGCCATATGGAAAGCTACGCGAGCAGCGAGACCCGACGGGAGGTGGTGCGCATTCCGTACCGCTGTCCAGCCCACGGGGCGGGTGCTGCTGGTTAGACGTAAGGCAATCTGTGGTGTACGGTACGTGTGTATACATTACATACGTCAAGCAAGGTACTCCGGTACCTTGGCTGTCCCAGTGTGTGTGCCGGCGGCAGGAGCATCCACTTTGGCTGGCTTTGACTGGTTTGACTTGTTTGGGCCGTTTGACTGGGGTGTTGAGGAGGGGGGACGAATGCGGACCACTCATGATCGAGACCCGCTCGACGTGAAAAATCTGGGAGTCGGGCGATTTTCCCGTTTCGACGGTAACCCATGGCCATGGCCAGCCATGGCAGGGGGGCGGCCCCGCAGTCACAACTTCCAACGGAGGGGCATGAACGGTGACTGGTCCGCTCCTGCTTCTGGTTCACCCAGAGAGCTTGTTGGCCGACTTGCACCCACACTCACCCAAGCAATTGGGATTCCAAACCGCAACTTCCGTTCGGTCGCCAAGTTGGGCGACAGCCGTTCCTCGGAAGGCGAGCCAAGGGGGACAGAACCTCCCTAGAGTTTGGCAGTCCATACCGCTGGTTATTTCGAAGGGAGTATCGAAGGCTGGCTTTTTCTCTTGTTTGCCAGTTGGTGCTGTGTACACCAGTGTACAATCGCCGTTTTGAGGGTTGAGTCGAAGTGCTCAGGTGGTATTCGTATGTACCTCAGTACCGCAGTACCGCAGGACTTGTGTCGCCCCAAGTTCGTCGTTCCCGTCCGTCCCATTGTCCCTAGCAGCGGTGCCCCATCCCCATTCCCACCGCACCGGGACCCGTCAGTGGCAAAACGGAGCCAGGAATTCTTGGAGGCGCGTGCCCTGTGAGGAAGATCAAGGTCGATGGAGTTCGTAGGTAGATGAGAAAGGAGGGTACGAATGCTGGTTAAACTACCCGCTGCACGATCTGATTGATGGACGAAAACGGGTGCTCGTGTCCATCACTGCCCGACTGGGTAGTCTCAGGCAATGCAATGGCTCTTAAACGGATGTGAATGGATGTGGCAATCAATCGGGGCTTGACGACGGCGGCAGGTTGATCAGGGTCTTGACCAGTCCTTGACAGGCGCTATTGATAAGTGGTGGCCGTCTGTATTCTGTAAGTACCCAGCTGCCCTGGACGGGATATCGTGCCTGCCCTGGCGGGCTCCCTGGCTCGCCCTCCCGTCTCTCCTCGTAGGTTGCTCCTGCCCTTTGCTTTCTGCAACCTTGACCGGTGCTGCCCCGTGTTCCACAATTTGGCGTGGACACCAGACCTGTCGACACTATTGCTAGCGTGCTGCATGCTCCCTCGTTTTCCATCTGGTGCTTGTTGCTTGCTTGCTTGCTACTGCAAGACTAACTTACACTAGCCTCTTCCACCATTGCGTCTCTGCGACGGGCCCTGGGACACTTTTCTTCTCTCTTCCCGCGCCAACGCAGCTAGGAACCTAACCTAGACCTAACCAACCTGCTCTCTTCGTCCATCAGCTCCTGTCATCTCTGCCTTTCTCCTCGAGACCAACACACCCACTGCATTGCATTGCTGCCACCATCACCCACAGCCAGCAGCAAGCAAGTCGACGTGGACGAATCCATCAGCAACCACCCTACCCTCTTATACTCGAAGCAATTCGTTTGGATTTCTTTCTCATCCCATCCTTGGCATCCAGCTCTGCCATAGCCGGACGCTTTCTCGTTGCAAGGGCAAGCATTGATCGGCGGGGTTCGACTAGGAAACGCATTGCAGCGTTTGGGTCTCAGCTCCTCTTCCCGGGCGCCTGGGCAGACTAGACAACCTCCCAATCGCCGTCCTCCATTAATCGCCAGTCAGATTTCCCCGGAAAACACAGTGTCGGGCCTCGCTGCATCATCTCGCCTGGAATCCATTTTGTGTTTCCAATTGCCTGCACCAGTCAACTCGACCGTCTGTCATCGCCTGGACTTTTTGTTCCATATTACTAGAAAAGCTGCACATCCACAAACCACGCCCTCAATGACTGCGTAAAAAACCGATCTACAACCCACCACCTATTATTCGCCAACCCACCCATCAACCATCACCATCTGCCAACCGACTTCGACATGAGTTCACCAGCGCAAGCGGGAACTTCGGTTCCCAAGGAGAAGAAAGGACTGGGACGCATGCTCTCGAGAGTAAAAACTGTCTTGAAAAAGGCAGACCCATCCAGGCGGTTGTCAACGCTCGGCGGTACAAAGGCCGGGCCTTCGACTGCTGCTCCTGTCGCACCAACTGGTGGTGTCACTTCTAGGTAATTAATTCGCACTCTTCCTAGCCTCCCAATAGTGTCTAGCGTGCATTGCTATAGCATTGCCTATCCTCACTCCTCAATGCGTCACGGCGCCACTTATACGTGCTAAATTCTAATCATTGTTATAGCGAACCTGCGCCTCCTGAGACCGGCACTGTCAAGGCTCCTGAGCCTCTCGCGGCGAACACCACCAAGCTACCGAGGTCTCAAATCTTCGAGGAGCGGGCGAAGAGGCTCGGTGAGCTCTATGGATTGGAGCTGAAGCCCAGCGAGTGGCACTCGACCGACGGACATGCCCTGCGTATGGAGAAGCCTATCAGAATGCGGGTCCATCGCAAATGCCATCTTTGTGAAACCTCCTTCGGTCTTGGAAAGGAGTGCCAGAAGTGCAAGCATACGCGTTGCAAGCAGTGCCCGCGCGTGCCGCCTAAACGAACCGAGGCGGAGAAGGAGGAAAGCCGCAAGAAGAGGGCTGCGATCCTGAAGGAGCGTGCGGATAGTGCTCCCATCATGCCCGACTGGAATCCTTCGCCCAAGAAAATCATCTTGAAGAAACCTGCCAAGACGGGCGGTCAGGATCTCGTCCATAAGAAGCCGCGGCAGCGCGTCCGAAGAAGCTGCTGCCAGTGCACGAAGCTCTATTCGACGGGCGTCAAGACGTGCGACGGCTGCCAGCATGTTCGTTGCACGGATTGTCCTCGCGACCCGTAAGTTTTGCGAATCTGTCTGCCATCTCATCCTAACTAGGACGATGCTAATACATAATCTGTACAGATCAAGGAAGGACAAGTATCCGTATGGTTACCCCGGAGATGAGTTTGGAGCAAAGGTTGGCCATTATTCATGCCATCACTGCAAAACAATATTCTCGTCACATCCATCAGAGGAAACCGATTGCCCTAACCCCGAATGCGCGCACTCGAAGTGCACGTCTTGCGAACGACTGAAGCCCAGGAGGGTGGAACCCGAACCCGACCCGGAGGTGTGGAAGAGCGTACAGGTCAAACTAGAAGGGTTAAAGCTCAGCAGCAAGTGACATTAGCTGAGTGTCATTGTCGCCCACCACATCGGACAATGGCATCTCACGCACGCATGCAACAGCAGCTTGCGACCAGCCGGGACAAGGGACGAATCGAACGAACTAAAAAAGCAATCAGGGGTCAAGGCGGCCGGTGTCTTGCTCTTTTCATTTCTCATTTACCGGATGGATGCGTGTCTTTCGATTGCATGATACTCTTATCTTTTTCAATTTTCTTTTCTAGCATATGAAACCTATTTTCTTTTTCTGTGCGTGCCACGACACACGACCTTTTACCAATTTCTTGAGAAGATCATCAGTTTCAGCATTTAGCGATTGAATTCATCACCCATTTTGCCCGTCTATTCACCAACAAAACCATGACGACCACGAAAAAATACTATTTATTCCCGCTTCGACTATTTAAGACGGTACATAACCTGCATATATCCTTAGCACACACACACACACCAGACATACAGCCATATACACACGCGAACGGCGGCCACGAATCATTACGAGTTACGGAAACGGGTCAGTTGCCTCACGAAACATTGCATCTGGAGCATCAAGGCGCTTTGCTTTTCTGGCATTGACATTTTGTTCTCTAAGCGGTATTACGGAAGCGAAAGGTTTTGTTTTTGATGGATTCGTTTGATACCAGGCCATTAGGCACGGGCGGTGGGGTGGAAGAGGGTTTGGCTAGCTGGGTGAAACACGTCAGTTGGAAGAGGACGGTTAGAATGTGGAGGGAGCAGAAGGGGTTCGGCGCGGAACAATATTGTGGTATGCGTTCACATGCCCATGATAAGCTGTCTGTCTGTCTATCTATATTCTACTACCCATATTGTCAGAAAGATATCTACCGTGTGGCAGGCTCTGACACGACAAGCTGATAATACGACAAGTGGCAAGGGTGTGACAAAAAAGGCGTCGAGGCCTGTAGTGGGAGTTGATGTGGATGTGGATGTTGCATGCGGACTTGGCTATGGATGTGTTTCCCTCGATGTGGTTCATTTTATTCAATCAAAGAACTCGAGTCTGGACGGGTATCAGCCCCTAAAAAACAATGCCATGATGACTTTCTCTCTCGTCTCGTCTCGTCTCGTATCTCGTCAAAGTATACAATGGACCATGTACCGGCACAGGTCCTTTTCCCTCCTTCCAACCAATAAGTCATGCTGCAAGTCATGTGCTTCGCGGTTGCATTATCACATTGCATTGCATTGCCGTTGCAGGTCAGCAATCAAATACGTCTGTTCAGCTCACTCCCACTGCTTGGTACGTACGTTTTAATCTATGTCGTCAGCTGTGAATATCAGGTAGATAGGTAGGTAGTATTATCAATTCCCAGTAACGTTCAATCAGCCACCGAGCGAGCCATCTGGCTGGGCTGGGCCGGGCTGGGCGGCTGGCTGACTGACTTAATCGCATCCATCTATCCTTCCGTCTGACGACACTTTCTTCTTTTCTATTTTTTCCCCCTTTTCGACGCCTTTACCCGCTCAATTCCCCGACTCTAGGCTTGGCTGCGTTCGTATTGTAGATAACTAACAACCAGTCAAGCTAGCTTGATAGTGGTGGTGGTGTTATGTCAGACACCAGACACCAGCCACCACCATCACACCATCATCATCATAGCTACCTAGGTAGTGGTAGGTGACGTTGAACCCACCAACCAGTCAGCGGGCACCTACCTACACACTTTATCTCGGGCACCACAGCATGGGTACATGATCGAATCGAGAAACTGACAAGAAATAAGAAAAAAAAAAAAAATCGCCCAGCCGGGTGCTCGGGTGGGCGGTTAGGGGAGTGTGTGTGTGTGTGTGTGTGTGTGTGTCCGCCACATCCACCCCTCCCCGCCCCCAACGTTTGTCGTCAGCGCCATCGGGATTGATGACAAAATTTGTTGCCCATTCTTTCCCTTGTTGTCTTTTTTCTTTTGTTGGGGACGGGAACAGGGGGAGGCAGGTTTACGCTTTTGGGCCTTTTTACCCCCCTAGAGGTTTTATTACCCTCCCTCCCTCCCTCCCTTTCCAAGCCGTCGGGTCACACGCGTCACGTCACGAAGGGGTGGTTTAAGCTGAACTTATTGGTGTGTTTGTTAAAGGCAAGCACATGGTGGGTGCTTAATAACGTGTTTTGTAATGCTTTTGCATTTTTCTACTGTAGGTATTGTCTTGTTTGAAGTTGGGATGGCCAACCTTTGTGAGGTTATGCCTTGATGAACTACCCACTTGAGGGTGCACGGTGTTGTTTGCCTTTTCACTTGATACCTGTTATTCTAATATTAAAAATGTGTTTGTTGTTTCGTGACAATGGCGGCAGCGGCCATGTTTCGCGACCTTTGCATTGACCTGAATGAAACCCAGTGGAGTGGAATACGATGATACACCCGACGTTAGGTGACGGGCAACCGACATCAACGCACCCGAGCGCGTGGGTTGGCGCTTATGATTATGGCCCCCGCAGGGAGGGGAAGTGGGGATGGATATGTTGACGGATGGAGCGGTGAGATTTGGTCAGTTACAAAAATACAAAAAAGTGACCAAGCTCATGAGATGCCATGTCTTAGAAAACCCGACTGAGAAAAGAAAAGAAACCCGCAATTCCCAACCGCGCGGTCTCACGAGCATAATCCATCCATCCCGACGAGCTGGACGCTGGGAATTGATCGTCGGTGTGGGTTTTGTTAGTTGTTGCACATGGATTATCAGAGGGCGATATTATCTTGGCAGTCAGGGTTGGAGGTGTGTGTTGTCATGCACAACATCCATTTGGATCGATCATCGATCGGGCCTTCTGCTTTTGATTTTCACCCCTTGCTTCTGTCCACTTGGGTTTGTTATACACAGTAGGTCAATGTCTTCCATCTTTTTTTTTGCCTTTTATGTTACGTATGTTGCTGTCTCGGTACCTGGGCCTGGCCAAACAATAGGCGGTCAGACCTGCGATTCGTGCCCAGCCCAGCCCAGTCTCGCCAGTCCAGCCGCTCGGAACCGACATGCGCTAAGGAGAGACGGATCCCCCTATAAATCAATGGGCATGGATGGATGATTATGCGGAGTACGGCGGTGTGACCGTCAACGGCCAAACGGTGCCCGACTCCGTAAAACTTAGTGAGCGGATCCGTATATTCCGCATTGAGATGCTGTTGGTGGTTCGGAGCCGAGGGGAGCCAACTCCGCATCTCACAAGATAAGTCAATTTATTACCTGAACACATGGAACCAACAGGCATTCATCGGATAACCACAGACCCCAAGCTAAGGCAGTCAAAGTCGGTAGGTCACATTTCAGGTACATTACATGTCCCAAGCAAAACCCGAAACCCCACCTAAAGGATCCGAGCCGCTATCACATCGCATAAAATCATACACATGTCATGCATAGCATATGCTCGTGTGGAAAAATCTAGTGTTCTCAATGCCATGTATGTCTTTCTCTTGCTAGGAAAGTTAGAGTCTTTTTTCCCCTTTGCATTCTCGGCCGCCTGAGCCGCCTGAGCCGCCTGAGCCGCCTGCTACTCTACGCGTTCTTACTTCCCCCCGGTACCGAGCCGAGGGTCTAGACCCAGACCCAGACCCAGACCCAGAGCCTCCATCCGCTCTGTTGGTAATAAGCCGATCCTACAGGCAAAGATCCCGAGCCTAATTCATCTCACGTAGCGCCTCCTTCACTCTACCTTTTTTCTACCTTCCTCGTTCCCATCTGATTTTGTCCCGGAATAATCTGCCCGGATGGCGGACAGGGCTGCTGCGTGTGGCTTGGGCCCAGGCCCAGGCCCATCTAATACCGTCGTGGCCAGAACCATGGTCAAGTGTTGTGGAGATGGTTTTGTTTCCTCGATCCTTCATCCATATGTGTGTGTGTGCATTGACGCCAACGTAGGTAGCTTCCTTTTCACCCGAATTTATATGGGTACAGCAGCAAAACCTAACTGATACAATACCACCTCACACGCATTTCCCCGCTCCTTGGCTCTTCTTCAGGTCCGAGTCCCAAGTCCCCGGATACACCACCGTCGCAGTGAACAAAAAAGGATCATGGCGACATGTGCTCCATGCATACAGACGAGCCGTGCGTATGCGGAGCTCGAAAACGTTCGTGTCTCTTGTTCCCCTATCTACGTATGTAATGACACGTACTAGACTTCCTCGCTTACGGCATATGTACCAACTTTAGTTTGTTTACAAGCGAGGGGGACAATGCATACATATATTGATCCTTACTTGAACGGGTGCCTTGTCGAACACGGATAGTGTCCCCCTGACTCCGTTTTCACAACCTAAGGCTAAGGTAGGCATGTAGTAGATACCTGGCCGAATGGTTACCATATGCGTTTGATCAAGAGGATGAACTTGTTGGTGGTCTACTTGGGCGCTGGACTACTTTTTGATGACGAAAGCTTGGAGGATATCTCAAACTACTACTGCCTGCCTCTTCCAGATAGGTACCTAGCTAGACTAGGTTTTTGAGGAGAAAGCTGTAAAATTCCTTGTAGTGCATCCATTGTTTGATGAGACTAAGCTTGCTCTCTGGCAACAACAAAAACAACTTAGGCACTCGAAAACTTAGTACTATCGCCTGATTCATATGATAAGATTTCAGAGTCAACATCTAGTGCTTCTTGAATCTCCGGAAACCTTGGCAAATGCCACCCCATTAAGCAGTCCTAAATCTGAAGTCTGCTGTTCATCTCATATCCTGACCTGGATTCGCCACGTTGCTGTGCTTTTTCTTTATAAGACTGTCTGGTGCTTATGATACTTGTAGATGTGGTTAACCAGCGCCTAGGTCTCTTTATTATTGTCGGGAAGCCAAGTCAACTGTCATCTCTTTCTTTCCTTCTCTCTCTCTCTCTCTCTCTCTCTCTCTCTCTCTCTCTGTCTCTGTCTCTCTCTCTCTCTCTCTGTCTCTGTCTCTCTCTCTCTTTCTCTCCCCCTCTGCCCATCCCCGATCATCTCACCCACATATGGCCCACCCATATGATATCATCTTGCCACAAATCAGTCTATCCATCCATCCATCCATCCATCCACCTGCATCAGATCCCTCCAGTCCAAAGACCCATCAACCTCCAAGCAACGAGACTTGTAGCATATATGCCCCCCACAAACGGCAGGAAATCGAGCTCACCTACCCCTAATCCTCCACCATCCCCTCTGGCGCCTGAAACGGCGTCAGCACCGCCGCCCCAACACTCACCGCCCGGCTATCCTTCCGCCCGATATACCTGCCCCACCCGCTGTGCGACCGATTATTCAGGTAGCTCTGCGCGCCCTGCACGATGCCCGCGTTGACCTGCTCCTGGAACCTGTCGCGGTCGATGATGCCCAGCAGCTTGTGCGTGACGTAGAACCGGCCCAGCACCTCCGTCTCGGCGCGCTCGGCGTCCTGCTGCGCCAGCTCCCAGCCCCAACGCATGCTCTTGTCGCGCTCGATCTGGTTCCTGACCGCCGCCTCTTCGGCGAGGGCGGGGGCGAGGGTCTCTGGCGGGGCGAGAATCAGCGGGTGCGGCGGCTTGGCCGCGTAGCGCATCAGGCGGTAGAGGTTTCCCCTGAAGCGGAGGTGCAGGGGCGCGCTCTCGATGGCGGCTGCGGAGAAGGGCTTGACGATGTCGATGGTGGATACGATCATGACGAGGGTGGTATTGGGGCCCGAGTCTGATACTGCTGGCTGGTTTGCTGACTCGGCGACGCGGATGGCGTCTTTGAGGTGGATCATCTCGGCGCCGAGATAGAGGCCTGTGTAGGTCTGGACTGTGGACTGCCCGTCCGGGGCGACCTCCTCGCGGAGTTTGTTGAATGTTGAGAAGGAGTCGTTGATGTATCTTGCTGCCATCTTTGATGCGTCGAGGCCCACCGCCTGCATCTGTTGGCTCATCTTCTCTGGCTTGGATTCGTTCGCTTTTTGCTGAGCGAAGACTTTCCAATTGATGTCGGGGTACGACTTGTCCTGCAGCTCGGGAAAGCTCACGTCCGGTACGCTGAAGGTGAGGAAGGGCCGCATATCCATGACATCCTTAGTAACATTCTGTTGCTTGAGCATCTCATGTCCCAGCGGTGCCAGAAGGAAGGCGTAGTCATGATCCGTTTTATTGGGGGTGAGGTTATTAGGCTTGGGCTGGATGGCTAATATCAGGCCCAGGCGCCACGCCTGATGCTTGTACCATACCATCTCGCCGGCGCGGAAAACGTTGGTGTAATGCGTAGTGCCAGGACACAATGGTGGCCCCGACATTACTCCTTGCGTAGGCTGCGCTGAACTTGGCCTCGGCACGGGAGCTGGTATTGGGGATTGATGTTGTTGTTGTTGTTGTTGTTGAATGTACTGCTGCTTCTCGATCTGCTGGCGCTGCTGTTGTTGTGTCTGCTGTCGCTGGGCATGCTGCTGCTGGGCCTGCTGGTTCTGGGCCTGCTGTTGCTGAACCTGCTGCTGCTGTGCCTGCTGCTGCTGTGCCTGTTGCTGTGCCTGTTGCTGGGCTTGGTGTTGTTGAGCTTTCTGGTGCTGCTGCTGAATCTGTTGCTGCTGAAGCTTCTGTTGCTGCTGTTGCTGTTGCTGAAGCTGTTGCTGCTGCTGAAGTTGCTGCTGTTGTGCCTGCTGCCGCTGAGCATACTGCTGTTGAGCCTGGGCCAGGATCTGAGCCTGGGCAAACTGAGCTGGGACTATGGAGGAAGAGGACACGGCATTCTGGGGCTGGGGCTGGGGCTGGCTCTCTGTAACGGTGTTTTGTGACAGTCTTTGCTTGTTTGCCTCAACCATCTTGGTGCATAGGTCACACGAGCAGTGGCTGTGGTCGGGCGAGTCGCTGGCCAGCCAGATGAGGTGCAATACAAAGTCACCAGGCGTCCTGTATGTGGACTTTGGCCCATAAGGATGGCCATACATATAGTAGTCCCTGCCGCCATCCTTCCTGATGGCACATCTCAACTCATAGCCCCTGGGGAAGCCGGCCAGCTTGAATTGTCTCTCTGGAGTGGGTCAGCGGTGATAAAGATTGCATACGAAAACCAAGGCCAGTCAAGGAGCGCTCACTTTCTTCTTTGGGTGCAAGCTGGTGGGCCAGATGGCCAGCTATGATGACCTCCCATCTCTCGAGCTGTTGGATGTCTTGGTCTTCCTTCAGATTTAGGGCATGGTGGTCAAGATTAGGGTACCCCTTTCCGTCGCTGCGAGCAAGGTGGATGGGGTGATATTCCTCCTGCGATGTCGAGTTCGCCATGACGGGAACGAAGACTGGTGTTTAGCACACCTAGGTAAAGATGGCCGTTGATCAAGTGAAAGAGGCGGTTCTTTGTAAAAGCGGGCCTGGCTGGGTCCCACGCGGCGTATTGGATGCAGCGACGCAGGGCGCGATTCGAGTCTGCAATAGGCCAATTGAAGGCCGCCCCAAACACACGAATAGGGGACTACCGGTAGCTTCAGTGCCTGTAATATACGTGTTTTAGGCCCTACAGTGGCAGAGTGGCTACTGAGGTGTGGACTGCACTTGCGGCGCGTTTTGCGCCGTTGTTTGACACGCCGCACCGAGACTGAAGTAAAAGGACGCTTCAATTGTGGATCGCGGTACTTTGTTTCTGTAGTTGCTGCCTAAGTCGTTTTCGCAGAGCAGTAACAAAAGCCCGCGGGTATTGTAGGGAGGTAAGTTATGGGATACAGATTGCAGATTGCCTGACAGACAAAGAATGGAGACGGAATGCTCGAAAGACTCCAGACCCACAGGGTCGCGGGTAGCCACGCCAAGCTTTGATCGCATGCTACCCCTGCGTTGTAGATTCTGATAAGCCTTAAGTCCGGCAACTGGGGATCATGTTCGAGGGTGAGCGATGGACGCGATTGTTGTGCAGAATTAACGAAACTAACGGGGTTTGGACGACGAAGTGCAGCTATTCTCGGACTTAGTGGCTAGCTCGCAGATTTGTTGCCACCATGTCTCCGGATATCCAGGCATGTCTCCGGAAACCCACACGTCGTGCAGATTTGAGCGCTCGCTCACGGCCGCCTTGCCGGCCGCATCGCCGCCTCCATCACCACTTTCTCATGACGAACTCACTAGTCACCATGAGTATAAAGACTCGTTGTCTGCCGCCTTGCTCTGGCTTCTGGGCACACTCATCTGCAGCTTCATAACCCAACAGTGACATTCAAAAACACGTACTTACATACAGACATCATGGCTTCATTCGGCTTCGAGACCACGGGAGACGAGCTGGTGAGCCAGTTTGCTGACAGAGTGACCGGACGCATCTGTAGGTCATCTCTCTCCCTATTTCTAAACTCCGGCTACTCACTCATACTCACAACACCCCCCCAGTCCTCATCACCGGTCCCAGCCACGGCGGCATCGGCGCCGAGACAGCCATCTCCCTCGCCCGTGCCAAGCCAGCCTCCCTCATCCTCGTCGGCCGCGCCCTCGAGCGCATCCAGCCCACCATCGACGCCATCAAGGCCATCGACCCGTCTATCCCCGTCAAATTCATCCCCACCGATCTCACCTCCCTCGCCAGCGTCCGCAAGGCCGCCCAGACCATACTCGACGACGCCTCCATCCCCCACATCGACGTGGTCATCAACAACGCCGCCGTCATGGCCTGCCCCTACTCCCTGACTGAAGACGGCTTCGAGCTCCAGCTCGCCGCCGCCCACCTCGGCCACTTTGTCCTCACCAACCGCATCCTCCCCAAGGTCCTCCTCGCCACCAAGACACAACCTACCCCCGGCGCAACCCGCATCATCAACGTCTCCTCCATCGGCAACAGGGCAGGCGGCATCCGCTGGGACGACCCCAACTACACCGTCCGCCCGCACGAGTACCACCCCTTCGACGCCTACGGCCAGGCCAAGACGTCTAACATCCTCTTCACTGTCGAGCTGGACCGTCGCCTCGCCGCCGCCGCCGCCGCCGCCACCTCGTCTGCCGCCGTCCGCTCCTTCGCCCTCCACCCGGGCAGCATCACCACCAACCTGGGCAGACACCTGACACAAGAGATCGCCCTCGGCGCCCTCGAAAAGATCTTTGGCCCGGGGGCAGAGTTCCCGCCCCGCAAGACGCTGCAGCAGGGGTGCGCCACCACGCTGCGCGCTGCCTTGGATCCTGCCCTCGATGCGGAGAAGGACGGGCATTATCTGCACGATTGCCAGTTCACGACCAAGCCCGTCGATATCGCGCCGTGGGCGCTGGATGAGGCGGACGCGAGGCGCATCTGGAAGTGGACGGAGGAGTTGGTTGGGGAGAAGTTTGATCTCTGATAGCTCGCTGTCTCTTTTGTCATGTAACCCTACTTGGTAGTGATTGTAAAGGTCCGAATATTCCTGTTCATAAGTTATGTACCCAACGAATGCACATAGAAACCCCCCCTTTATAGGCTATTGAATAAATAAACAAATTTGGACATGAAAGATAAATAAATAAAACAAAATTAAATTCGACTCAGTGACAACTGTTTCATACCACCTACTCACATCATCTGCTTTCGCTTATTTTCTTTCCTTCTCAGCAAAAATAGGGGCTACCAGACTCCCCACAAACTCGACACAAAACCCAAGCACACTTGGCTCGATCCGGTATATATTTCTTCTTGTGTTGAACGACTTAATCCAGTACCTATCAATCATATCACGCACAAATCCACACTCAAAATAAACTAATTCAACACACTCATATTAAATGCACTGCGTTTAATCATTACAACCAGCAACTCACTTGCTGGCCAAAGAAAAGAATGCACACCAAAATCTCAACAATCACCATAAAAACCCCGCCACTTTCACCTCCAGGACGCCCCCCATCTGACTTCAACGGCGGACACCCCCAACCCTCATCCCACCAGCACCCACACATCAAGCCCAGTTCCCCTTGCCCTTGCCCTTGCCCTCCACCTCCAAGGCCGGGAACTCGCCAAGACGATTTCCCTCCGCGGCAGCAGCCTCCCGAACAACCCGGTTCTGCCTCGCCTGCTCCTCCTCCAAGCTCAGCCTCAGCGCAAGAGCCAAATCATCATCCGCATCGACTCCCAGATCCGGCGTCTGCACAAACTGCAATCCTTGGTTGCTAGACTCCCCATACTGCATGACCGGCGTATCAACAGACGGCGACGACGTAGACCAAGGCTCCTCCTTCCCTTTCGAGTTCTTCCCCTTCTTCCCCTTTCCTCTCTTCTTCTGCTTGACCGTTACCGGAAACTCAAATTCGCCCGAGCCTGAGCTCTGCCCAAGGGGCGATTGTCCTGCGTCATTGACGCCTTCCATCAACGACAGTCTGATAGCCCGCTGAATCTGCGCCTCATAATCATCCTCCACCTCCTCCTGAAGTGGTGGGAGGAGATTCGTACTACTGCCAACCCCCGCTGCGCCTGAAAGACTGGGCTCTGGAGTCACCGTATCAGTGCTATCGGCCGAAGAAGCCGTCTCGCCAATATCAGCAGTCGACCCAGTGTCACTGGCGCTCCAGCGGCGCTGTTCCTCCTGGGCAAACGATTCCTCTGAGACCATCTCGGCATACCGGATCGCTTCCTCTTCAGTCAAGTCTCCCAACCCGACACCAAACCGCGAACGAAGTCGCAAAAGCTCACGGGAGCGATGTTCCTCATCGTGACGATGCTCTGCTTCTTCGGCGGCAATGTAGCTCGACACGACGGCGCCGGTGCGACGACTGGCCAGCCGACCATGGATATCAGAATGGCGAAGACGCCGCTTCCTGCCAGGGGTTTGATTGGTTGAGCTGTACGTCCAGAACCGGAGGAAGGTGCCAAACGCCAAGACACCACGAAGCGCTGTCGGGTCAGGATCCAAAAAGATGGCGCCAACGGCGAAGTAATTCTCATTCTGTAGAGCGGGGTTCGCATTCAAAATATGCCGCGGAATTCGACCCGATGACTTCGAATTGAGCGTCCGAACTGGGTCCAAAGTTGATGCCAGAGGATCCCAGGCCTGAACAAGACCGTCACTACCTCCATGGACCAAATAAAGAGCCGACAAGGCCAGACTCGATATCTCGGGCGACTCAGTCTGAATCACCCTCATGGGATTGACCACCGAAGAGGGGCCTTCTCTCATGTTCCACACGATAACCGAGCCATGATTGGTTCCAACAGCCAAAGACCGAGCGCGGCGGCCTGGAATCTCCCCAGTCGCGTGCTTCGAAGTAGACGCACGGGGGGATCGGCTTGAGACCCAATCAAAGGATCCTCAAACGGTGCCAGGAGAGCAAATGTCGACATATCGATGGCGCTCGCTGTGATTGTCGTGTTGGCCTGGTTCTTGAAGTGGAAAGAGGTTTGTCGCCATTCCTCAATGTCAAGCTCCGGGGTTGTTGACCCGAGGGGTGGTGTTTCCGGCTGGGACAATGGTAGAACCTCCGTCGAATTATGTCCTTCAGAGTGGTCTATTGCATCAGAGACAATTGGGGGCTCTGCGCCTCCAAAGATTGATGCGCCAATAGCCGCAGATTGCTCCAGAGGAGCTACATCATTGTTAGGAGCACTGAGGATTTCGGGGATCTTATTCCTTGTGTATCTGTTGATCGCGGCAGGCTCGTCTTCTTCATACCCACAAGTGATGACGAATATGCCTTCTCCAGCTCCGGTCTCGTCCCCACCCGCAAAATCAACCTCAAGTTTTCGTCGCATGTTCCAGCCTTGACACACGTTCCGAAAGTGAGCAGGCTTGTGTCGCAAAAATTTCTCAATCTCTTGCGCTTCAGCGATAGCCTGGCTCTTGCTTAGATTCATCGAGTTGGCCGACGACCTTGGCGAATAGGCCCCACGGACTGCATTTTTATCATATTCATCGGGCTGCGCTGTGCGCCGAGTAGACTCAATCAGATGCCAGTATGCGGTGCGGCCAGTATGCCATGCGTCTTTGATGGCGTCCTCTCCCTTGGCTCGGACCAGCGGAGGAGTAGGCGTCTCGGTCAGATAGTAAACCTCCCCCAATGCATTTAATGCAACAGCCCAGACTCTGTTCAGAGCTTTGCGCCGTTGACTGTAGCTGTCATCAACCTTGATGTCGATAATTGGCACGCCAGGACTGAGGACCCAGCGAGCAGTCATATCGCCGTTGGAGTATCGACGGCCCGAGAAGTCAAAGCCAAGACCATAGCTCGTCACGACACCAAGAGTGGAGCCGGCCAGGATCCCGATCATTGACTGCGTCATGGAGGCGACGTTTGATGACTTTGTAATCCAAACAGAACTGATTGCCTCCAATAGCTGTGGAATCTTGGGTATATCAGCCATCATGTCAATAATAGCGCTGTCCTGGCCGAGATAGCGCCCAAGCAGCTCGCCAGTCGCGCGATAATACACACGGCCGCCAGGAAACCCTTCTCCGCCAACGAAGCCATATGGCTGGCTCACGTCCATGACATTGGGAACTGCTGTCGGGCCTTCGTCAAGGCCATAAAGCTCCATATTCGGAAACATCTCCTCAAGCTGTGCGAAAGAGAAGGGATCGTCTAGGCCCCATTTCTCGACTCTGCCAGTTGTCGGATCGCTAACGGTAGTCACGCCGAAGTCTGCTGAGCCGTGGATGACCCTGGGACCCTTCTTCCCACCGACAAATGAAGCATGGACATTGGTGATCATCCACGGGAGCTTCGAGTTGTACGTCAGAACAGCACTAGCCTTCTTTCCAGATTGGCTAGAGCGGGCAGACGCCCCGATGCTGCCGGGCTTCCCACGAGTCACGCTTCGAAGCAGACGCGTCCGCAGCAGGTACTCGCTACGCCACGTAGCCAGAGACGTCAGTCTTGCGAAATAACGAGACTCGGACCGGATAACGTCAGATGAGTCATGGTCCCAATTGCGGTTACTGGCAGTCGTCGGGGCAGCCAATGCATCCTGTCCCGGAAAGTAGCGCAGGAAGGCAGCGCGCCATGCGTAGGGGGTCGTGACGAGGGCATAGAATCGCTTGGAGACTAATGTCACTGACGAGTGAGAGTCTGGATGCAGGTGAGACAGAATCTGCGTCAAGAGCTCTGCGATATGGCGGTTAGCAGCTGGTGGGGATGGTATGAAAAATGGGCCTTGGAAATGGGCCGTGGGGCGCAATGACATACCGTTCGGGAAGTCGGTCAACTGGACACGGTCCGAGGGAAGGCCAGGCCGTTTGATGACCTTGAAGCCCATGGCCGGCCTCGGGCGATTTCCAGATGTGGATCTAGGTCGAGCATTCTCGTATTCAGATATGCGTTGACCGGCAACAGTACTTTGACAGCCCCCGGCGGCGGTGGCATGGCTTTCGGCGACGCTCAATCGACCCAGTCGTGGGCCGAGGTCGCCGGCGGCATTGATGGAGCTCCCAGGCGCGACGCCACTCGCGCACACCCCGTCTGGAGATGTGCTTCGAGAACGCAGCTGGGAGAAGTCATCTGGGTGACTTGGCGGAGGGTGATGAAAGCCATGCTGGGAGGTAGATGAGGAGGAAGACGGGGTGTTGATACAAGAATCGCGGTTGGGAACTTCAATCAGGCCTTGCTGCATAAAGTGCTTTGCGGAAACCGGGGAGAAAATACGTCAGACTGTGCAATTCAAGGTGCACAGTCAATGGTTTGGCAAAGAGAGGAGGAATTGAGAATGCGATGATGATGAGGTCTGGCTCTTGGATTCGAGGTGTGGTCTTGTCTGTCGGAGTTGAAGAAATGACGTGTATGAGTAAGGTTTTCGCGTCACATTTGCCGCGGGTGTGAAGGAAGCAGCATTGGGGAGCAGCGTGATCGGGCCTAACAATTAAAAAGCACAGACACTTTCACTGGATGAGTAATGGCGGGGATCCCAGCTCGCTGGCTGCCCTCGGTTATGAAGCAGCCGATAACCAATATCTGGACTCCGTCATGGACAGGAATGCCGACGACGGCAACCATTTCTGAAATTCTTTCCTCATTCTGATATATTCACAACAATATTGTTCTAGATCCAAGCCTTGATGCAAGGCTAGGATATACTACCATGAGCGCATCGAATCAAACGCCACATCTCTCCAAACAAAATCCCAATGGAGAGATTCTACAGGATATATAGCCAAGCCATCCTTTCCCGCTGACCAGCCCCGGCCTTTGTAAAGGTGGTGTCGCCCGCATGGGTCTATCGATTAGATCGCATCGCTAAACCTGTCAAAAAATGTGGTCAGTCGAGTCAGTGTCACTGTGGTGCCTGGCTGCTGCCTTGAGCTGCTCAACCGGGAACGAGGACGGTACTGGTGATCGCTGATGATAGGTCACCGAGTCATCTTTTGGCGGACCTGCCCCCCTCCTGCCTAACGATTGGGTGGATGCGCGGCCCTGCGGCACTGGGCGTTGGTTATGAGGGATTCCAGGTTTGATGTCGTCTCAGTGGTGTGAGTCTGGGCAGTCGTGAGAGGTCGACCCGATTTGGCACCACCCATCCACCCAGAAGCCGTTTTAAGCCCGGCTATCCGTTCTGTCCGTTCTGTCCGTGTGGATGGTGGTGGGTTTGCATTGACAAGAAAGATCCAATGCAGGGAGCTGAAGCGCCCGCTGCTGCGGTTGGCTGCTGCGGTGGTTCGCAAAAGCCTATTTTCGTATCTGAAAGAGGAAATGGTCCCTGCTGATTGCCTTGTTTCGCCCCCCCCCCGGGTCGCTGGGTCAGACGGCTCCTGGCAGGAGCTGGCGGGGTTTTTATAAATCAAGCTGCGTTCCTCACCACCTATTTGTTCCAGACCTCGTGTGTTCACTCTCTCGTGTGTTGTGAATCTCATCACCATCTGAGACCAGTTTGTTGACATTTATCATTTTATTCTTTCTTTTTTTGATCTGGCATCATTTTGATCTGTTGTTCTTGATTCAAACAGCCTTCATCATGATGAACAAAGTCTATTCGGCCGTGGGCCATCACTTGGTCGGACGTGCCTTGTCATCACAACCACAAACACCTAACAATGGCGTCGCAACGTGGAACTATCTTGTCTTTATTGGCGACGCAATCATCTTCTTTCCCTTTCTGCTGTTTGTAAGTACATTTCCATTCATCATTGTCTCAATAAACAAAACACTAACACAAGATTCCAGATTGGCTACGCTCTGGGCACCCTATACCCCACCCTCGCCATAGTCGAGGACCCCAACCCGCCCGCCTACGAGCCCCTTTCCGCCAACGACTCGGCAGACGCCGCCCTCTCCCCCGAGGAGGACGACGGCGCCCGCGCCCGCCCCGTAACCTCCTCCCTGCGCGCCACCCACCTCCTGCTGCGCTCCCTCTCAGGCTGGCGCTCCGCCTTCCGCGGCATCATCGCCGCCTTCTCCTACGCATTCCTCCTCAACACCATCACCCAGATCTTGTGGTCCATCCCGCTCATCAACCAATCCCTCGCCTCCCTGCTCGCCTCGCTCGCCCTCGTCCAGCTCAGCGCCGCCTGGGTGCACATCGTCATCTCGCCGCCCTCGCCCCAGCCCTTCTACCGCCGCCTGCCGCCTCTCCGCCGCACCTTCGAGGCCACCTGCTTCCCCACCTTCTTCGCCTGGCTCTCCCTCGCCGTGCTCGAGGACGGCCTCGGCCTCTTCGCCTCCCTCATCGGCCTGCCCATGTGGGACCGCAAGAACCCCATGGCGACGCCCTGGACCCCCGTCGACGGCGCCAAGGCGGTCGCCTTCTTCGGCCTCGCCCTCGCCGTCCAGCTGCTGCTCGTCGTGCCCACACAGGTGCTGCTGGTGCGCGTGCAGGCCTCGCTGCTGCCGCCCGACGAGGACACCATCGTGCCCTTTGACCGCTCGTTCGAGGGCAAGGTCGAGCCCGCGCTGGTCGGCGGCAAGGGTTTCGTCAGCATGCGCGTCGCGCTGGCCTCCTTCTCGCGCGCCAGCTGGGTGCGCCTGTATGTGCTGTACGCAAAGGTCGCTGCTGTCACGGCGCTGGCGTACCTCGCCATGGCGGCGATCGTCATCCCTGAGATTATCCTGATGGTCTGGATGCATGGCAAGGACCGGAACTGATTCAATGAACTGATTCAAGCCCAAAGCACACGAGCCATGTGAGCTTCTCCCAGAGATAGGGTTTACGATTTCATTTGTGCTATCGCAAAGCTGGAGTGTATGGGGCAGGCATAATGCTCATCTACATCATCAGATGGATGGCATGTTTCCTCAAGGCGAGTGAAGTCATATCCATGTTGGACAGCACTCTATTTCGTTGTCAGTATTTGGCGATAAAACCGAAGAGTGTTAAAGAGGGAGGGCGGTGGTTTGTTATATTCCTACACGAGCATCTCCATATGTCTCATATCTCTATATATCATCAAGAATAAAAGAAATTTATGAGCTAGCGATTAACTAAACAATGATTATGTAAAATCTGTCTAGTTTATCTTTCAACAAAATGGTCCAAAGCCCCCTGTCGTCGAGTAGAAGAGTTTTACCTCGTCGGGAACCGGTCGGGGGCCGTTGCGGGTAGATAGAAGCCCCTGATCGAGCTAGGAGTCGGCTGTGTTTGTGCTGTGCTGTGGTATGGTATGGGTGATAGATATCCGGGACGAGCGAGCTCCCTTCCCCAGTCTACCATAACGCCTTGGCGAGAAGAGAAGAAATCGATACTGAGAGGGGGCAGAGACACCAACCAAGAGATCAATTATATCCAAACTGACCCGTCATCCATGCCATACCGCCAAGAAAAGGAGACCTAGCCAACACTACCATAATCAAATCAACCACAACAGCAAACGCAACAAACACCGCGTAACGCAAATGACACAATCCGTACCCAAATCACTTACTCCCTATTCTCCCCGCAGTTCATAGATAGGTGGGTAATAAGATATATAGACAAAAGAATAAAGAACCAACCCTTCAAAGGCGGACAGAGATGTATTGTAGACCGTTATGAAGGGAGTATAAGTAAGGTAGGTAGGCAATAAAGTAGGGAGGTAGGTGTAAGACGTGTGTGTAAGCATGTGTGTTATGTGATTGGGGGTATAAATCCTAAATCCGCGTGTGCCTCGTTCGCCACATCAACAACAAAACCAATTCCATACACTCATCAACCATCCAACCAACCAACTAACCAGCTTCGGCTCGGCTCATCCTATTCCATCCCATCCCAGCTCAACCCATCATTCAATGCAAATCCTCTTCTTCCCTCTCTCCCTCCTCCCCTATCTCAACGGGAAGAGAACAAAAACAACAGTCAAACTTGCCGCCGCCGCCACCACCACCCGCCCAATCAGCCAGGCAGCCCTTCCTCTTCCCAATTTATTTGATCCGATCTAATCCGTCATCGTCATCAATCATCCCGTCTACTAACCACACACACATACATCCTTTTTCTTTCCTTTTTTACGATTTCTGGAAGAACCAACTCGATCTCTTATTCTCAGATGGGTTCTGGAGGTTCGTAATCGTCGGGTTGCTGACCACCGTCGACTCGCCGCCGCCGCGGAGCGGCTTCGCGATCCGGCTTCCTATGTTGAACCCTCCGAGACCAGTCGGCGAGCCCAGCCCCCGTGTGCTGCCGGCCTTGGCAGCCTCCAGACGGTCCTTGACGGCCGCCAGTTGGACCTCGAATCTAAGCGAGAAAAAAACACAGTCAGCATCTTGTACCTCAAAACAAAAGGAAACTGGGTCTGGAGCAAACATACTTATGATTCGCCTGCGCCATCTTCTCCTGGCTCTCCTGCAACAAACTCTCCAGGCTCTGGATCCGCTCATTCCGCGCAATCAGCTTCCGCTCCGCAATCGCCACCTCCTTCTTGAGCGCGGAGTTCTGCTCCACCAGCTGCCTCTGCACCTGCGTGAGCTGCTCCAGGTTCCGCTCCAGGAACGCCATCTTCTTCTGCTGCGCGCGGTTATTGCTGCTGCGAAGCACATTGTTATACTGCTCGCGCGTCTCGTCCAACGAGATCTCCAGCTCCACCACCCGCTCGCACCGGTTCTGCAGGTCCCGCATCAGGCTCTTCTTCATCACGTCGAACTCGGCCAGCTGCTGCTGCACCGTCTTGCCGTTGGGCATCGGAACAACCGCCGCGGGCCCACCCGACGTGACACGCCGCTGCAGGTCCTCGACCAGTGTCTTGAGCCGCTCGTTCTCAGAAGTCCGGAGCGCAATGTCCGTCTTCAGCTCCTCTACCAGCTCAACCTGCGCGCTCGACTTATCCGAGAGCGTCTGCGCCAGGCGCGTCTTGATCTCTTCCCTGTCCTCGTCGCTGAGGTTCCGTACGAGCAGATCCTCGTGCTCCTGCTGGAGAGCCTCTAACCGTGCCTCCAGCTCGGCCCGCTTGCGCGTCTCTGCCTCGCCCGATGCAACGGTATACGACGACAGCTCGGCCTGCCGCACAAATCCCTGCGTCTCGACCAGCTTTTCTCTCAAAGCCTGGAGGTCTTCAGGGGGGATGACGTCGCCGGTGGAGCTGATCTCGAACAAGGCGTCTATCTGGGCGATTGCGTCGGCCACTGACCGCTCGTTGTCGCTGAACACGTCTCCGGTGAGGTCGAAGCCGGCCATCATCTTGGCCATCTTCTCCGCCTTCTTCTTCTCCTTCTCGTCCAACACGGCGCTCGTCTCCTTGGCGCTCATCTTGATGTCGAGCATCTGCTGCTTCACCTCGTCGAGCTCGGTCGTGAGCTCAGAGTTTGCGTCTTTTAGGCCGTCTATGGTGATCTGGGCCTCCTTGTTCTCAAACGCCAGTCGTTCGAGCTGCATCTTGAATTCATTGGATTCGCTGACCAGCCTCTCGTTCTCCTTACCGAGCCTGCCATCGTGCTCCTTCAAAACGGTGAGCTCTTCTTTTGCTTCCTTCAACTGCCTCTCCGCATTAGCAGCCAGAGACTCTTTCTCGGCAATCTGATCCTGGAGCTCGTTTTCGCGCCGTAAAAATTCCTCCCGCTCGTCCTTCTCAAGAGGCAGACTGGGCGTCCCGGCGCGCTCAGAAATGGCCGGCGTTTCTGCCCTGTTGTCGGGCAAAAGTCGCGAGGGTGTCGAAGGCCGCGGTGTTCGTGGCTCTGCCTTGGGACCCAGCACGCTGTCCGCAGCCAGAGGAGGCACCCACTTCTCCTTGGGCACCGCCTCTCCAGCACGCCAGATTTGCACCTCGCTCTCCAGGTTAACAATGTAGCTCTCAAAGCTGGTCATCTGGGTCTTGGCTTTGGCCAACATCGCCTTGAGCTCTGCCGGGCTCAGCTCCGCGTTGACCTTGGCCTTGTTCTTAATCGACTTGGCTCGCATGCCAAAGCGCAGTGTGCTTAGGGTTTCGGCGTCGTTATAGCTGCTCGGGGAGCAGTTGATGATTAAAGTTGTTCTGCTGTTTCCTCCCAGCGACTCTTGTAGAATTCGAGTAAGTTTCGAGTCGCGGTAAGGGATATGGGAGGATTTGCCGTCCGTCAGGGAATTAATAACCATGCCCAGAGCGCTCAAGCTCTTGTTGATCTTCTTGGCCTCCTCCAGCGTCTGGCCGCTGGCACCCGTCTTTCCAACCTTTTCGCTGCCTGCCAAATCGACCAGGAATAGCTGGCCGCTCTTTGCCGAGCCTGTCTCGACATTCTTCTGCGTAATAGTTATGACAAAAATGGAGTGTGAGCGCGACGACTCCTGGTTCATGTTGGTGGCTGCCACTGCTCTCGCATTGCCGCCCCTGCGCATGACCTCGTAAACCTCCTGCACGCTCGAGACATAAATCTCAAGCAAGCCCTTGACATACACGCCTCGGTTCTTCTCCTCATGCACCGGCAGGTTGTCGTTCTGCGGGGCCAAGAGATCGCGGATGCGCTCCATATAAATCTCCATATAGCTGACGCGGACCGTGTACTCGATGTTTGCGGTGCTCGACAGAATGCTGGTAAAAATCTGCTCGACTATCCTGGGAATGACACCCCGGCCCTCTCCGTCGTCTATGCTGGTGCCCATCATGGTGTACGACTTGCCGGCGCCCGTCTGGCCGTAGGCGAAGACGGTGCCATTGTAGCCGTTGAGGATGTCGTCGACGGTGGGCTTGATGGAGAAATCGAAGATGTCGGACTGCTTGCATGCCATATCAAACACGCGGTCAAAGGTGAAGGAGCCTTGCGCCTCTCTCGACTGGAGCGAAGGACATAATCATACCACACGTCAGTAAGCCATAAAATGATAATATGTTGCGAGGCAGGTAGTAGCCACGAGAGGTAGCTGATGTACTCACCTCGACGGTGCACGTATCCTGGCCATCGAACCTGACAATGGGCTGGCCGCCCGACTCGATCTCGACCCTATTTTGTGGGCGAAACCGAGCCACAACCTTGATGCTATTTGCGATCGACATGTTGTTTTAATCCCCTCGCCGCGCCGGGCAGCGCAATATCATGAAGAAAGATTCGGCGCGTTCCAAGAAGGGGCGGAAGCGGGGGCTGGCGCGTCGGTATATTAGGTGGTGTTTTATAGAGCTGTCGTCGGGGGGTTCCAAGACCGGGTGGCGGCGTGGTAGGTAAGGTAAGGTAGGTAGCAAACTGGCGTGGATGATTGTAGGTGGCCTCGAGGCAAAGGCGGGCTGGGCAAGCGGGTCGAACGTCGGTAACAAACACTTAACTTTGGCGCGACAAGTGTTTGGTCTCGCGCCACTTAAGCTTTAGCTTTTGAGGGGGAATGACTAGCTCTCCAAAGTTGCCTGCCTGCCTGCTCGTGGAAAGGGATATCGAGAGAGACGTATACAAAGGTCCCAGAAGCGAAACGCGCGGTAAGGAAAGGCCCAGGTGGGGTTAGTCACAGGCTCTGGGGAGGTTCAGGCACTGGCACGCAAAGGGGGGAGGAGATGTTTTTCACGACAAACAGTTGCCATTTGGCAAGTTATTAGGTGGGAGGTTGAATGACGCGCTAGCCCACGCTGCCACTTTCGGCCTTTGGGGGCGTTTCATACGGCGATGTGCTGGGTGGGGTTCCGCTTTGTCTACGCTAAAAAGCCACAGCTTCTTGCTGGCTGAGTCCTCGGAGCACTCAGACACAGGGGTTAAGGGCAAATTTACGGCTGATTTTAGGCTCTAACACACATCTCTGCAATGGAACAAGAGGCGCACTCGAGGTACCGTCCGGGAACCTTATGCTGGCGAGATACCTGACCCCCTGGGCACCCCCTTGTCTAGGTAGGGAGGTAGGTGCCGCGACTCGACTCTGCGTCATCACCTGTCAAATATTCAGACATACATGTCTTGGGCGAATACTTATGTTTTACTACGGATCTAGTGCAGACTATTTGCTGCAAGTGCTATGCGATAGAATAAATAGGTACCAAAGAGTAGCCAAAAGAGAAGCCAGTGGTGTAAATGCACGAATTGCTTACTATGATGTGAGCCTGAACTCCCCCCTCCTCGCGTCGTGCTTTCTGCTCCCACCGCTGCCGGGCATCCCGATCTTCTTATAGGCCCCCCTCAAAGACCCGAATCTGAGTACATAAACGCTTTCCTGGTCCCGAAAATCATCACACATACCCAACGCCTTATAAATACATGATGCTGTATGTGGACCTCCCTCCTCAAACCCATGCGGGGTATGGCCCGGGCAGCCAAGATGTCGTCTTCGTAGCCCCCGGGACAGCCATCCAACCCATCCAACAAGTCCCTTTGTTATTGCTTGACTCCCAACAGCGCTCTTATTGCCTACATCTTGGCTTGCCCTCTCATGGCGCCCTACAGGCTATCGTCCCCCACAGCCTGTAGTCGATGATCGTCCTCGTCATGAAGAATATGTCGTATTGCGCGTACTTAATCTTCCCAGCTCTTCTCGACCGTCTCCCGTACTCGTTTCGTGTATTCTTTGCGGTTGTCCTTGTACAGATTAGATGCCTCAACGTTGGCCGGCGACCCAGTGTTGGGATCGTTAAGTAGACTGTCACGGGGTTGATGTCAGTCTCGCTACTCGACATGTATTCCAGCACAGCTTTTGTCCACTTACCTCTGGATACTGGTCAGGACTGCCGCTACATCGTATGTCGGACTCCAGCGGTTCTGGAGGATATCAAGACAGAGCTCGCCCGTGGCATAGACGTTCGGGTGAAACATCTGGCTGATGAACTTGACGGCTGGCGGTTTGTTGGGGTATTGCTCCTCAAAATGCATCACAAGTCTAAAGGTCCCGTCTTCGAACGGTGTATCGGCCGGGCCGATGATGACAGCGTTCCTGTTTGTGGTAGGCTGGGCGTTAGCCATCCATCGCGAATCCGAAACCAGGGGTGTAAGACACCAAGCGGGGGGACTTCTTACCAAGTCATGACATTGTCGGGGACAGGAGATGCAGAGACACCGGCGGGAGGATCTGTTTGCATGCGCTGTTATGGATTATTAGCAAGCCGGGAATCACGACTCGACGGAAGGGTGCCTCACCTTGAAGTCTCGCATGAGACGGCGACGGGCGGCGGTCGACATTCTTCAGTTGTGTTGGAAGTCGTTGGTGGGACAGACGCTAGTTTCTGCCAAAGCGATGACTGGGTCGCGAAGCTGAAATTGATGGTCGATCGCTTGGGACGTGGTACTCGAGAGCACGAAGGCAAAGCTATTAAGGCGAGGCGAATATCAAATGCGTAGAAGGAAAAATACTCGATGGTATTGACCAGCAACTGTGACCGAGAGGCGTGCGGTGCGATGGATGGGAAGTCGGGACAATGGAGAGCGCGTACGGTGGTAATTGGTATCTACCTATCGATTGGGCGGTGATGGCGATTGAGCAGGCACAGGGCACGTGCAGGACTGAGCTGTAGCGCCACCTCGATGGCCACCTCGATGGCTACCTCGATGGCCACCTCAATGGTGACCTCGATGTGTCGGGCAAAAGCAACCGAACAACACCAATGATAATGCTATACAATAATACTTTATCCCCAAGGTGTGAGAACTTCGGATGCCGACAACAAGTTTTAACTTGGACAATATTCAGGGCATGGATCAGTTCCTGACCTTCCCAGCTGAGCGAAGTGTTCGCTCCTTCCCAGCATCCGCCCGCCCGGCCATCGAGGCTGCTGACCTTGCTGTGAATAAAATATTACCGTTACAGAGGCTTGCAAGGCTTGTGCTACCCCTCAAGCTTTTTTCTCCAGGTACTTCAAAGTGGACGGGGGAGGGGCGGCTGAGGGGTCCCCGGTTTCTTCTCCACACTTTGACCGTCACAAGCCGACGAGTGCCGTCATTGTCCATGATAAGTAATGGCAAGGCCCTCGGGACGAATACCACAGCCTTAGACTGTGTTTGGCATTCTGCTTTCCATACCTCCCGTCCGCCCCTAAACAAAATACATACCACTGGTTTAATTTTTGCTCATTTTTGCTGTTTTTGTCACATCCCCCCTCCTTCTTGTCCCAGCTCCTGTCTTTTGTCCTGCCCTGTCGGTCGAAGAAGCAAAACGAATTACTAGTCGATGGCGTGTCGCCATGTCAGGTCGTCTGTAGGCGCCACTCTCCGTCTGCATCTGTCGCCGCGGTCTAGAAACGGGTCGGCTCGGCTGTTCTCGTCCCAGTCGCCTCTGCGTCAAGAAATACGGGACGCATACATCCTGAGCGCCTCCCGGACACCTACAGCAAAGGTAATAATGCTTTAATTAGCCTTCTGTGGTAGCATGCACACGCACATGCAAGACACTATCACTACTGCCTACCTACTGCCCCAAGAAAGCGTCCATCTCTGACAAGCGCAGTTCAATGGGTCCTACACCACCGTTACCGCTCCACAGCTTGGCGCCGTCGCCATCAAGTCGGCCCTAGAAAAGTCCAGAGTGCCCGTCTCCAAAATCACCGATGTCTACATGGGCAATGTCCTCCAGGGCTCCGTCGGCCAGGCCCCCGCCCGCCAGGCCGCAATATTCGCCGGCCTGCCCACCAGCATCGAGGCCGTCACCATCAACAAGGTGTGCGCCTCGGGGCTAAAAGCCGTCGTCTTCGCGGCGCAAAACATCCAATTGGGCCTCGCCGAGGCCCAGATCGCCGGCGGCATGGAGAACATGACGAGGGTGCCCTACTACGTGCCCCGGGCCAGCGGCATGCCGCCCTTTGGCCACATCAAGATGGAGGACGGCCTCATCAAGGACGGCCTGACCGACGTCTACGACCAGTTCCACATGGGCAACTGCGCCGAGAACACGGCGAAAAAGTACGGCATCACGCGGCAGATGCAAGACGACTACGCCATCCAGTCGTACGAGCGCGCCCAGGCCGCCTGGAAGGCAAAGGCCTTCGCCGACGAGATCGCCCCCGTCACCGTCACGGGCAAGAAGGGCGACCGGATCATCGACACGGACGAGGGCTTCCTCGACGTCAAGCTCGAGAAGGTGCCCAGCCTCAAGCCTGCGTTTATCAGAGACGGCACCGGCACCGTCACGGCGGCTAACTCGTCGACGCTCAACGACGGCGCTAGCGCGCTCGTGCTGGGCAGCAAGGCGATCGCACAGGAGTTTGGCGGGTCGTCTAGAGTGCTCGCGCGCATCTGCGGCTCCGCCGACGCGGCGGTGGACCCGATTGACTTCCCCATTGCCCCGGCCAAGGCTGTGCCTATCGCGTTGGAGCGGGCTGGCATCACAAAGGACCAGGTTGCGCACTGGGAGTTCAACGAGGCGTTTGCGGCGGTGATCAAGGCCAACGAGAAGGTACGAAATACTTAGCAATTTATTCTTCCTCGGTTGTTATGGGGTGTCATCCCAGGCTAATAAGCGTGCATCAGATCCTGGGGATTGAGGGGGCTAGGGTGAACCCGCTTGGTGGAGCGATATCCCTGGGGCATGCCCTCGGCAGCTCGGGGTCTCGGATCCTCGTGACTCTGCTTCACCAGTTGAAGGTGGGTGAGTATGGAGTAGCAGCAATCTGCAACGGTGGCGGCGCCGCCACTGCCATGGTTGTGCAGAGGATCGAATCTGTATGATAATATAGCGTGTGTATCTAGTGATGAAGAATGACATTGTATGATCTGCCCTATTAGAGATTTCACGCTCAAAGTTAACTTTTGCGACCCTACTGTTTTGAACTCGGGGTGTCGAGGTAAAATGCCAGCAGCAATACTTGCAAGGGTATATAGGTATAGGGTTAGGGTTAACATTCAGTATCGTCCACCAAGTCTAAGGTAACCTCCAATTGATCACTGGAGCTTGCCTTTGATCCTTTATTCCGTCATTCGTTAACCTTTTATACCCATTTATATTTCAACAAAACCATCGGACGACTGTATATCACTTGCGACTCACTTGCTAGATACCTAATTGCTACCTATTGCGCTCTCTCTCATTTTTCTTACTTTCAGCAAGAATAACAGCACGCAAGAATGAGCTACTGATTTGCACATCGAGAACCCCCAAACTTTGCTTTACGATTGATGGAATAAGGTACCTACTGTACATTGAATACATAAGTGCCTGCCCACGCACTACGCCGCAGCGACAATGAGCCTTGTCGTCCAGTTTCTGGGCAACATTCGCTCGTTTGTGCTTGCTCAGAATGGCGATGAGCTGCGCAACTGGCTGCTGGTCGAGAACAATGTGTCGGATATCTACTTCAAGCTGGCCCGGGAGCTGATGTCCTCCTTTCCCAAAAACAACACCGATGCGCTGGAGAAGCTCGTGGACAAATGTCTCCCCGAAGAGGACGACGTGCAAGAGGGCAAGGGGTCGCCATGGCCCGGCTTCAATTCCTTCATCAAGGACTACCTCGAGTACTGGCGCGACATCGAGTTTGGCAACACTGTCAAGGTCCATGCCCGGCTTAGCGACCTGCTCATGTATGTTGATGCATGTCTGTCTTCACATGTAATCGCACACAGACGCTAACTTTCCCCCAGTTCTTGCGCAAACGCCCTTGCGAATCCCACATATGGCATCATGCTGTTGCAGACGAGCATGTCGCTCTCAGAGTCGCTGTCTAAGCTGGTTATGAGCCTGGTCAGACAGCCTGATCTCTTATCGCAGATCCAGAGTGGCGCCACTGGAGATGACGCTGGCGAGAAGAAGTCCATCGTCGAGCTCGCGGCAGACATCATCCAGAAGATCTTTACGTCCTGTCTCGCAGATCGGTCAAGTGGGAGGTTCCAGGCACCACAGGGGAAGAAGGTGGCCGTCTATTTGTTTGCAAATCTCACCTTGAAGTTGCTATTTGCGGTACGTTTATCTTTGGCACCCCCATTCGTCAGCACCACCCACCCATTGCTAACTTTACATGCTGTGATGCAGTGCGAGAAATCCCGTCTCGCCGTCCAAATGTTCACCAACCTCTCCACCAGCGGCCCGGCACTCTCGCTCTACCCCGCCTCCCAGCGCGTCACCTTCCTGTATTACCTCGGCCGCTTCAACTTCGACCACGGCGACTACCTGCGCGCCCACCTGTGCTTCGAGCAGGCCTACCTGCAGTGCCCGCCGCGCTTCCAGAAGCACCGCCGCCAGATCCTCACCTACTGGATTCCCGCCAACCTGCTCCTAGGCCGGTTCCCGTCCGCCCCCTTCCTCGCCCGCCCCGAGGCCGCCGGCTTCGCCGCCATCTTCTACCCCCTCTGCGGCGTCGTCCGCTCGGGCGACTTCCTCAACTTCCACCTCGCTCTCAACCTCAACCGTGACTGGCTCTGGGACAGGGGGCTCTACCTGCCCCTCCTCTACCGCCTCAAGCCCCTCATCTGGCGCTCCTTCACCCGCAAGACCTTCCTCCTCACCTGGCAGGCCTCGGGCGGCGCCGCCTCTGCCAACAACAGAGCCCCCTCCCTAGCCCTCGCCGACGTGGTCACCACGGCGTGCTACGTCCAAAAGCTAATGGAGGGCTACGTCCCCGCCAACAAATCATCATCAATGATGCCTCCGCCCCCAAAACGGACACCACACATCAACTCCATTTTCATGAAAGCCATCACCAACAATGCAGCAGTCGAATCCACAACGACCCTCCTGCCCCGCCGGGCGGCAAGCCCAAGCAGCTCATGCCCTCCGAGGGCCTCATCTTTGGAAATAAGATGCCCGACCTGCAGAGCATCGAGGGCGTCGTCGCGGGCCTCGTCTACGCGGGCCTGCTCAACGGCTTCGTCGCCCGCCAGCAGAAGCGCTTCGCCATCGAGGGCACCAAGCGCCACGGCGGCAATCCCGTCAGAGCCGGCTGGCCGAACGCGTATCAGAGCATCATGGAGCGGTTCCGGGAGAGTTACGAAGAAGGGTTGGCGGCGTATAATGCGGCCGAGAGCGGGGAGGTGCCGGGGGAGATGGGGGATGTGCCGGGGTGGGTGAGGGATGTGGGGATGGGGTTTTGATTGGGGGAACGGAAATACAAAAAAGAAGGAATGGGTGGGCTTACATGCCAGTAAGGAGGGAGGGAGGGAGGGGAGCAGAAACAGAGACTTGTTGTTGGGAATACTGCACTTGATACCCATCCCCTCGTATTCCGTCCCGTTTCTGTCCCCTATTGGGTAAATGATGATGTAGTGCTACATATACAGTGAAACTGCTTATTTTCGATGGGACAATTGCCAGCAGGCGGTCTATGTTTTAGGTAGATAGTTACCTTGTCTTGGTGCCTTCTAGGTTGGTTTGACCAATTCAAGGACGGATCGGTTACCAAAGTACTTCTGAGTCGCCAAGTATGGTGGTTGCTGCACATGTGAAGATTGTCACCTTTGAAAGGAATGTAGCACATGCGCTTGTTGTACACAGTACACAGCATGACCTGAGACATCCGCATGGCACGGTGTGCGCCGTGGTCATTGACCTGTTATATTCGATGCAAGAAACGACGCACACACAAGGGGTAATAAATAAATAAGCTAGTGAGACGATAACCTCCCTCGTCGCAAAAGTGGCCATATAAAGTATAAAGCAGCACCGCCAGTTCACCTCTCACTCTCATTCTTCCTCGCCTCACATATCTTATGCACCATCAATATTCTATCGTCAGACGTTATAACTCTTTTCATTTCAATATTCATGTCCAGCTCTGAGCGCATAGTGGCAGTACCCTCGGGGCCCAGCCGGCCGTGACAGCGGAGACATAAGGCGAAGTACCTAGATAACGTATCCTGCTCTCCAGCCAGGGAATGCATGCGTCGAGGACGAAAGGTCCAATGACCCTGTTTCCTCGAGTGTGGATGGATGCATGTGTGTATGTACGCATCCCTTTTTATACCCCGTCCTCTATGCTCAGCAGCCAAATGTAAGGCTGTTGTTTCCAATTCCCAAAAAGAATTCCAAGCCAAACCCAATCAATCAGTCCAATCAGAAAATATAGTATTTCATCTTGCCGTCTTCACTCAACAAGTTTGTTCCCCTCTTCTCCCTCATCCCTTTCTCCTTCGTCTTTCTTCAATCCAACATCAAAATCCACCTCCCGAGCATATGAGAATTATACAATAAGTCGGGAGACTTCAAAGCCAAATAATAAACTAAAACGCTCAAGCAAGCAAAGCTTTGCGACAAATCCCTCTTCAATCAAATCCTTCCCAAATAACAAGATACAAACAAAAACAGCTCAATTGGGTATATTCGGCAGAAATTGCAAGAAACAAGAATAGTTTCGCACGGCCCCCGGCTCCCACAAGAAAAGAAAAAAAGATAAAATGGAGACCGGTAAGAATGGAATAAGTATAAGAAAGAAAAATGTAAAATGTAAGTAGCAGACACTAAATCATCCATCCGCGAGTATGGTGTGTTTGTTGTCTCTGGTCGCTGAGCTGATGATAAAATGATGCAGAAATAAATAATAGACACTAAGTAATAGGTAATTGGCAGTCGATATATGGCGAGATTTTGATGATGATGACGTGGGTGTCGTTACTATGTAACAACCAGCCGAACAAGGTTGTTTGTTGACACCCGCGAGTGCGGGAACTGAGCTTAGGTCAGCTGATTTGTATCTTTCTCCTTCCCCCTCCCTTTCTGCTCTCTTGTCCCTCTTTCTCTAATACACAATAAAGGTTGTCGGCAAAAAATATGTAATAATGTCGCTGGATCCCAAAAGAAAGAACCAGGACCGGTCAAGAAGTCGAATCAAATACAAAAACAAAATGCCGGCGAAGCTCCAAGAACAAGGTTGAGTAAACCCATTCACCCCTTAGAGGGAAAGTATTGCCGTTGTCGTTTGGTTTATGTTTTGAGGCTTGCTGGCAGGCAGAACTGTTGACTATTGGCAGTATGTGGTCCATCACAGTAGCTTAGTACAAGGCTGCCGCGGCAACGAGAGCAACCACCAGACCAGCAATAGCGGCGCCACCCTGGTCGGCTGGGCCCTCGTTCTTGGACGTCGTCGAGACGGGAGCCGCCTCTTGAGTGGCAAAGGCCAAGACCGCCGGCCCTGTGGTGCTGGGAATCACTTCGGCGTACGTCGTTGCTGTGTTGTTGTTCTTCTCGTGGAAGATACCACCTATTCTTAGGGAGGAGGTTGACGAGGTAGATGATGAAGACTCGGACGACGATGACAGCGTCGAGGATGATGACACAACCGAAGAATTTATCAAAGTGGTTGATGAGGAAGACGAAGAGGTTGAAGAGGTTGAAGATGTAGTTGGCTTGGGAGTAGAAGATGTAGAGCTGGTCGATGGAGTAGGAGTCGGGGTGGGGGTTGGGGTTTTCGAGGACGACGATGGCGGTGCAGACTCGGCGGAGCCCTCCGAACCGTCTGTGTTGAAAACGACAATGTTGGCGGTCCCTCCCTTGGGAACGGTGACGACGCAGAAAGATGCACCGCCGACGCCTACAGTCGATACCGGGCTGACAAGACCACCAACGCCATCGGTGGCAGGGTTGATGGAGCATGGCAGACCGTTGCAACCGCCTCCCGGGCACTCGATCTTGACACCAAAGTTGGGCTTCTTCTTGGACAGCTCACAACCGGTGTAGATGGGGTTCCACGCAATCTTGAGGAAAGTCATGCCGTTGGCGTCGGTGTTGGCTCCGGCGACATAGGGGCTCCAGTTTCCGATGGGCTCGTCGGGCTTGCCCCAAACGCAGCCCTTTGAAGAGGGCACTCCAGGTGCGTTGATATAGTAACTATCAGGTATGTCAGTTTGACGAGTCAACCAGGGTCTGAGGTTTGCATGCTTACTGCGCAGCAGTAGAGTCCCAGTACGAGATGCCGGGAACCGCAATAGTCGCGGTCGAAGAGATATCAGTCGGGATGATCATGGCCTCGTTACCGGGCAATACGGTTTGGCAAAAGGACACGACCTTTCCGCACTTGTTCACGACCTTGACGGTGCCAGTTCCGTCAACACAATAAGGGGCATTAGGGAATGGCTTCTCGGGCTTTCCGCCGTTGCAATAAAGACCACCGTTCTGGAAATCACAATCAGCATCATGCTCGTCTTAAAACCGAGTCGAAGTTCGGATAGTCTCACCATGGACTGGGGATAAACATATGTCGAGTTTGGTTCCCACTGTGCCATGACCTTGCCAGGAGCACAGGCAAAGGGGCAGTATTTTCCGTCCTCGCACGGCTCATCGGGGCTCATGGCGAAGCCATTGTTAACGTCTCCGGGGACATGAATCAGGTCTGGGTGGTCGGGCAGCGAGCAGGGAGCCCTCTTCTGAACATTTCGAGCCTCAGACCGGAGGAGCTCTCCCGATTGGTGGTGGTCGTTGTGACTGTGCCTCTTTCCATACTCTTCATGGGCCTGGCGATGGGCGTGTGTTGCAGAGACGGGTGAGGCAGCAAAGAATAAAGATGCCGAGCCTAGAGCGGCTTGAAATGTTGTGAGTCTCATGGTGAAGTTAAAGTCTGAACTGTTTCCTGATTGTTGGCAGGTTCCAATGAATTCTTGAGCAAAAGCTCAGTCTCGCGGTCTCGAAGGCGCGTCCAAGTCGAAAGTCGACAATCGTAAACAGCGGGATCCAAACAATAGCAGCTATAACACGTCGAGCATTCGATTCCGGGCTGGGTCGAGCGTCTTTCAGAGCATAGCAAACGAGTGGACGAAAGCGGCACTTGGAGGTCGGCTTCGGAGGCAGAGAGGGTGTCGGTGAAGTGCAACAAACAACGACAACGGTCAGATAGTAGACACGTTGTTAAGAACCCTTCTGTGGATCCAAAAAGACAACAAGATGTCAAGGAGCGTGGGGTGAAGAACGAGTGACGACAATGAACTGGGCAAAAAAGAGCGACAAGAGAGCGACAGAATGAGTGGCAGGGCCCGAACGAGAGAAGATCCGTAGCGAGTTCAAGTTGGTGAAGATGGAGAAAAGAATGAAAAAGCGCGATTTCCCGCCAGGGAAACGGGGCCGACATCTCTCCTGACTCCCCTGACGCCGCGCCAGCCAACAGGAGGAGCTTGGGTTGTGGTCCAAGGATCGTCCATCTCGATAGGTTTAGAGCCTTTTGGCCAATCACACGACGACTGTGCCTGATCCCCTGTTGCTCTCATCTCGGCACTAGGTGCGTGGAGGTGCATGCACCCAGGCTAAGGCAGGAACGAACGGGGACGCTCAACTGTCGGCCCAATGGGCGTCCAGACGGATATTGCCAGACTAATACTAAAGCGGTTGACGAAATGAGGGAAGGCGACCCACCTGTCCCATGACAATCCACAAGTGCCAGACTCGACTTCCTAGGAGGAAGAGACTGGGTGCTGTCACAGTGTCGATTGGACCACGACATCCGTCCCAGGCTCGCGAGTCAAGGATTTCTCGACCTCTCAAGTCTCAGGGCAACTGTCTGCTTTAATTGTCATCCCAGTTTGGGGGGCCCCACGCCGATGGGATCGATGAGGCTAGCTTCATTAACGTAGCAGCAGCTGCGTAGCACGCTAGCAGCAAGAGGTGTGGTATCGAGCAAAAGTAAAATCCCCTTGTCAGGTATTGTGGCTTTCGCCGAAGCCCATGTTTTTCCGAGCTTTGTATCTTTTCCAACCCTTGTACGCGCACGTCCAACCCTGGCGCTCCCCTTGTCAATACCTGCTCCACAGGTTTTATTTACCCATACCACCACAGTAGAAAAATTACCTACCCAACGCTTGGGCTACCCCGGTGTACGGCTAAAGTACACGTAGAGTATGAATACCTAGGCAGGATACTTGATGATCGATCCGCGTGCACCTAGATAGACTACCTAGTAGGTAAGGTATCTAAACAATTGCGAACGTTCAATTTCAATATTGATTCGTGAAACAGGCGATGTTTAGCAGAGCAACAATGACTTGGTGGTAGTGTTATTTTTTTTACCGCAGGAATTACCGGTCGCAGTACAAACGTTTGGTTGTACAATGGGGTAAGAAAAGTAATGCGCCACCTGGCCAGGGCCCACCCCACCAAAACCACCACCACTTACACACATAGTAAAACAGTAAAAAGACCACAACTCAACGAGATTTGGCCCGGACAACTTCATATTAAAAATGCTAGCTATTCTGTCTACCCTCTATCGATCTATGAGACTAGTATTTAATTGGGCCACCCCTGGATTGGCGTATAAGGTCCAGTCGCTTGGGCATAGTATTGACCAGCTTCAACACTTCAGGGGTAATAGCCGCCCACGTTTTTTCGATCGCCTCGGCCATTTGCTTTGTATTCTTGATCCTATGCCGTTGCTTTCTGATCTGAATCTTCATGAAAGACTATACATTCTCTATAGGGGAAAGATCCGGGGACTGGGGGGGCCAATCCAAGATACGAACGTTCGCTGCCTTCTTAACTAAGCCCACGAATCCGTTGTGGTGGTAAAATGCCCCATCCTTTTGCATTTGCACCCCGTAGCCGAACATAGCTCTCATTCATTAGTAGAAAAGAAGGAAATGAAGTAAAAAGATCCGATCTATATATTCCATCCTGTTCAACCTTGCCCCTTGAGCCAGTATAACTATAGGGCCAAGATAAGGTCCACAGAAACAGCCCCAAGCCCCGACCTTTGTGCGGCCAAATTTGAACGTAGGTTGCAAGCAGTCAGGGTAGTATTCCTCAGCCGAAGTCCTCGTTACATAGAGGACTCGGCCATCTTCCCCCACCTCGAAATATACCTCGTCAGACCAACAAATCAAGGGCCACGGGGTCCTCTTATTCTTCCGTCGTAAGGCTAGTCTTTTGATCTTGTTCTGGGGGCTAATCCAAGGTTTTTTTCGAGCCCGCCGTCGATTTTTGCCGTGAAGTTTGAGAATGGTGCGGACTGTCTAGCGGCTTAGTTGGTGACCGGATTTGGAGGGGGTAGAAAGAGCTAACAAGGTCTCTTTTCGATCCAACGTTGCAGCGCGGAGTAAAGCTCAAACATCCCGTACAGTAAGCTTGGGCGGGCGGCCGCTCTTTGGCTTGGATTTGTATGGGTTTATGTCGCCATCGGCCACCTTTTTGTTGATATTGGCGATAGTTCTGTTTACGGTGGACCTATGGATGCCAGTTTGTATAGAAATCTGACCCCCCGTCTGTCCGGCTTTGTGGAGGCCGTAAATGAAGGCTCTGTCGCTCTCTGACAACTGCTGCTTGGGAGCCCTTGGAAAAACAACCATTTTGACGTTGTTTTGAAAGAAATTGATAAAAAGTCGGTGAAGAAAATAAATTTTTGGTGTTGACCCCCTCATTGTGGTGAACCTGTGAGTGGCTTACAAGGGGGCCTGTAAGTGGCGCATTACTTTTCTTACCCCATTGTACAGGATAATACTCAGCGTTATCTCCGTAACGGTCGAAAAATAGCGAGCGATATAGTAAGAAATTTTGAGTCATCAAGGTGTGGACCAAGGTGCAGACTGTCACTGTGACAGTCAAATGCTCAATACGGTATGTTGACGATATCAATATGGTTTAAATCACCAGGTCACAGCTTCGCTGCAGCAGGCGGTTGATGAAACGGAACTATATCCATGACACATTGTACATCGTAGTCGCCCTACGAACAGTAACCAAAAGTTTAATTTAAGCCCTGAGAAGTACCTACTTAGGTAGGTACCTAGGCATACTGCTAGTAAGTACTCTGTTTTTTGCCTACAACTCAAGTAAAGGTAGTTGGGTTGTAGATGGTTGGCCGTTATAGAAATGGGTCGCATAAGAAAGATGGTCGCGGACGAACAAATGCTCATCTCCTCAAGAAGTCCCGACAGCCATAAAATATCCTTTCCAACAGGCAAACTGGAGCCAGTTTATCCTAAGCCAGTTTCTCCTGGGCCAGTTGCTTGGCCTTTGCTTTTCTCTTGGCTTTGCATTCCGCAATGCACTCATTCTCTAGTTTGTCAAAGTCTTCAAACGAGAACGCCGGGACTGGTCCCCCTTCTGTCTTGCAGTTCAAGCCAACATATGGATCCTCATCCCGATACAGTCGCAGCACCTCGCTAAATTTCTTTCGCATGTTGGCGGGGACGTTGTTGCGCTCAAATAGCCACTGCTGCCGGGACTCAAAGATAAGCTCCATGGCTCGCAAGAGGGCGATCTGCGACGGAGTGGGAGGAGCAGCAATATCCTTCAATCCTTTCTTGAGCAGCAAGTAGAACAAAAGATGGCGATTACCGGTGCCCAGATATGTATCTTGGAGGCTCAGTTGATACGACGGAGGGTAGAAGCCAGCGAGCTCCCAGTCGATGATGGAGGCGAGTTTGTATCTCGTGTTTCCGCTGGCATCTGTACTCGACTGGAGGATGAGATTGCGCGGCGAGAGATCGTTGTGGCAGAATACCGCTTCTTTCGGCCATTGTTCCATATCCGAATCACTAACTATGGTAGAGCCGAAATCCTCAAAGTTAGACCTAATCACAACACCCTTCGGATCCGCGATCGGGTCGACGGTGTAGAAGGGAAGGTCCAACTTTCGTCCCTCCTTAATGGCAGATAGCAACGCGGGCCCATTGTCCAGAAATCCGGTCCAGGGTCCCCCAAGAGCCGCTTTTTTGAGGACCTCGTCATCTCCTTCATCAAGTGCTCGATGCAGAATCGTTTGAACTTTGGCGTCAGAAAGTCGCACTTGCTGTAGCATCGACTGCGCCTCAACAATAGCGGCGGTGACAGACTTCTGGTCCTCGTCAATCATATGCTCCCAAACTTCCTCCAAAGTGGTGCCTTCGATGAACTCGATGACAGAAAACTCGAATTCTCTTCCATTCTCGTCGACTGTTTTTCCGACTTGGAAAGTCTCTGGGACAATGCCGGGAATGTAAGTGGCAGCGATTTCCTGCATGGCAGCAACCATGGCGAAACGCGTCGACTTGCCATTCAGGGCTTCGAGCCGGACTGCGCATACACGCTGACCGTTGCTGAGGGCATTTGGGAGCACGGCTTTGAAGATGCATTTGTCAAAGTTATTGAGGATAATAGAGAATGAAGACGGCTGGTTGTCCGGGAATATATGCCCGAGTAGGGCATCGTCCGGAACCAATAAGCCGTCCATTGTAATTGGCGAGGGGGAGTGGTAAGGTAATGAAGAGGGTAATTAACAAGACCAACCTCAATTACAGAGGAAGTTTGTGGAAATGAAAGAGGAGGAGGTCAACAGAAGCGCCTAGGTACCTATTTGTATACAGTAAATTCTGCAACGCTGGGGCGGAGTGAGAGATGTCCATCAAGTCAGGCTGTGTGAATGTGAATTTTGGTTGCCGCGTTACACGACAGGACTAGTCTCAGGAGCACAGACCAGTTGTTAGTGCCCTCCCCCCTTTCTCCCTCTATTTTGTTGGTGGGCTTCACTTTGAGATCCAAAGTGCTGACCTGACTGCTGCATCAGTGCAATGCCCAAATCAAAAGTTGTTATCGTTTCCAAACTTTGCTCAGCTGTATGTGCTTGGGTTGATAAAGGTGGCTGAGTTGGTCAATGATTTTTCATGGGAGCGTCCGTTTCCGAACAGAGGTTCGTTCTGAATGTTTCACTGTTCTTTTTGGTCACGGTCATGGTCGAGTTTCCCCATGATGTATGGTTTTTGGACGATGGAATCGTCTTATTTCCCCAAGGTTCTGGACATATTCATAGCCCTTCTTTGGCTGACAGTTTCATGAGATTACCTAACCACGCAGACAACATCGTCGCGCATTCATTATACGCCGTTTAGTTGCTGTTATGGATCATGTTTTAACTTTCCTCTCTGGCCTGAGGCGAGTTAAATGGTTGTTTCCTCTGTTTCCCGTCTTCTCACAAAGACGACCGAACGAGTTGGGTTCGCTGCCTCCTCATTCTTCGTCTTATCGATATTTTCTCGGTGTCTTTCTTCTTCTCTTACTGATATAATTCTCTGTACCTCGGTGTGTTGACTTGGTCCGTTTCACTAATATACCTACCGTATTGGTACTGTCGGGCCATCTTTCGGTCTTCATGGCTTGAATGAGACGACTCGAGAGTGATTCTGAAATACCGTGTAAATGTAAGCAGGGTACGTACCTCAATACCCCGGACGGGTAACCCTGATAATCTGTTTGGTCGCCTTTGTCTTAGCGTGCAAATGCACATGACTTGAAGCCAATCAGCGTGACTCTGATTACCCATCCCGATTCCGGAGTGTGCAAAGTTCGAATCAAAGACAACAAACCCAGGTGGAAGCGTCCAACATGCCAAAATGTGGGTTGTACTCCTTAATGCTGCCGGATGGTGCCCAGGAAGAAGGTTGACAAATTACAAAAAGGTAAGATTCACTATGATGAAGATAAGGTTATCTGATGGCAGTATTTGATAATCTCCCGTCAAAGTAAAGGTGGGCGCTCGCTCGAAAAGGCTTCCGTTTGACAGACCGATTCCATGTGCCTGGGGTGCAGCAGTTGTGGGCCCCGCACCGCTATGTGGGTCTGGCCCGGGGCTGATGAAATTGATAAAAAGGCTTGGCGGGGACTTTTTGGCGGGTCTATTAGATCTCAAGCGAGAACGGGATCGCCAAGATAACGGTAAGCAGATTCGGGCCCGAAGAGGCCCGCTCGCCATTATTACCGATTTGTGCATGCTGAGTGAGGTGGGTTTTGCTACTTGGTCCTTTTTGTCTTTTTGGTGTGTAAACATTAGATGTTGAGTGAGAGAAGGAAACACCGCTTTGAAAATTCTAACATCACAACAAATGACTCAAGATAAGGCCTAGCCTCCATTACCATGTCAAGTAAGACGAGTCGCCTCTCGGCAACCGGGTTCTAGACACTAACGGATATCTGATAAGATGATAGATAATCTCCCCGGGTTGGTGCCACCCCTGATCTTACCCGAGTGTCTCTTGGACGTGTGCAACTATGGTACGTAATCCGTTACGTGCCTTGGTAATGTTAAGGTTAGGTTGGTAGCTCGGGTACCTCCTATTCTAGGTCGGGACATGCAGGCTGTCAAGTGCCTGCGCCGGCGCGCAATCCGAAGGGTGGTGGTGGATTGCTGCTAGTGTCATGAGGGTGCACATCGCACCTCGATACGATTCGTGGAGGGGATGATGGCAGCGCCAAGGCGTCTACTGTGTAGGGTGGGTGAGGCTGCGAATGCCCTGGAGCGACGTCAGAAAAGAGCAACCTGCCAGCCTGCCTCGCTCCCCGGATGCCCCGTGGCTCGGGAATCTCCGCCTGTCGGTCAGCTGGTGTACATTATATTCGAATCTGGAAATGGCGACAAAACACCAGCTCGGAGCGTTGAGTTCGGTAATGCGACATAGTAAACTGTATCGGGAATTACGGACGAAATCTGTTGGACAAGATTACGAATAACCGTCGAGAATAGAATTTGGGGCCCTGGCTGCATGTCTGGGAACGCCCCTGTCGCACCCACTTAGACCGGATTGCTGACATTGCAAGCCCTTTGATTTGACAGCGCGGCCGTATTGTGGGGCGGTCTTGGCTGCTGGACTTGTTTCCTGAGTCGGTCGCCATTCCTCTCCCTCACGCTGCCAAACAAGTGCCTTGGTCACTGCAGCGGATTTTGGTCTAGTTTGTCAACGGGGAACACGGCTTCCATGTAGTTGACCAAAAACACTATTCGTTCTAACTGTGACAGCCGAGAAGCTGACTTAATCGCTGTCTGTCACATACGCCATTTCCATTGCCAGTCACACGTTCATTCGTCAAGGACTATCGAAAGCATCTCATCATCTTTCCAGTACTTGTTGCTCCGTCTTTCGATAGTGGCTTTCAGGTCAGGTAGATCAGAGATCAAATAAAAAAGACAACTGTGGAGCACAGATCATTCCCATTCGCCTACCCACAGTCCACACCCGCACCCGCACCCCTAAATAAGAACTAAGGGAACCAGAACGACAACTGCCAGTTGGTCCAGGCCCGCTCACTCTTTCCAGGACGACCTACACTACGGCTTCCCGACAACCTTCCAATACTGCACCCCGACTTCATTTGGGACGGGACCACATATAACGTAACGGCTGGATACTGCCGCCATCTTGATCGTACTGTACTCGTACTACTCGCCCGGATATTCACTACCTTACCGGGGACCAACTTGGTGGCGTGTTCCGAGTTGCCCTTGCTTCCATCTCGTAGCCTGCACCCACCCGCCTCGTCGCATCATACGGTGCTTGCTCCGGTGCTCGGCGCGCTTGGCCATATCCCTTCCCCGAGGATCCATTTGCGTTAGGCAGAATCCCCCCTCCCCCTTGTCAGCGTCATCTTTGGTCATTCTCTGTCCGTTCTGTCTCGAAGGAGCAAGTCTACTACGTACACTATACCCCAGATCTTGGCGCGTAATCTTGACCGCCCTCCTCGATCACACTCCCATAACCTGACAGTCACGAGACGACGACAAGTGGCAACTGCGCCCCCTGCTTCCGAAATACAAGTCGATCCTCTCGCCCATTGCAGACCACGTCAGCTTCATCCTGCCCCGCCTGTTTTTCAAAAGATTCTCTCGTCTCCAACTTGAGCACCTCCAAGGTTCTTGCTCTCCATGCGGCCGAGAACGATGGCTTTGTCGGAATCCAGTCGGCATTTATCTTCTCAAACGCCCAGAGAGCCAGTACCAAGTCCTGGGCGGCGTACGGCTCTTCCATCGGGACCCATACGATCAAGAGAGGGTAGCGATGAGTCTCGATTTTCCAGACACGACTCCATCCTCTCAGAAGACGATAGTATGGTCGGGTCTAATGTTAGCAACTCTCCAAACCCGACCAGGACTGTTCCATATCACCACAGCGCACCCAGCCCGACATTATTCGTAACTGAAAGCCCTCCGCATGATGTGGCTATGGATAATCAGAGTGTATCAGGCACTGGGTCTATTCAAGGACACGCTGGACAGGTCTGCAGGTGAGAGCATTGTATTCCTCAACACACTTATCTTTTGTTTTAACATCTTTGCAGCAACTGTGGGACAACCCGCACCCCTCTTTGGCGAAGATCACCACAAGGCGCTACAATCTGCAATGCGTGCGGCTTGTATCTGAAAGCCAGGAATGCGGATCGCCCGACCAACCTGAAGCGTCCGCCTAATGTGGTTGCGAGCAGTGTTCGACATACGCCCGTCAACCTGTCGCCAAAAGCCAACACCCCGGCACTCCCGACGACCCCGGGCGCAACATATGTTGCGGCGGACCAGACACCAACGGGATCGTGCCCTGGAGGAGGGAGGTGCAATGGCACAGGAGGTGCCGAGGGATGCAGTGGCTGTCCAGCGTACAATAATCGAGTCTCAAAGAGCGCCAGTCTGAGCGTGTTGAAGTGCCAGGGCGCTGTGTCTCCGGCAAAACAGCACACAGAATGTGGTTCGGAAGAGAATGCTCCCATCGATATCAGCGCATTGCATATCCAGAGCCAAAACACCACAGTCGTTATCGCATGCCAGAACTGTGGGACAACCATAACCCCATTATGGCGCAGAGACGAGGCTGGCCATACGATTTGTAACGCTTGTGGTAGGTCATGGCCCCACTGAGGGAACGCTCCAGTGTGATTGACTCCAGAAAACCCATATCTAACGTTACACCATAGGCCTTTACTACAAACTGCATGGACTCCACCGGCCAGTGGCAATGAAAAAGGCGGTAATCAAGCGGAGGAAACGTGTCATTCCTGCTAGTGGAGGTGGCATGTCGGAAACCGAAAACGGCTCAGTCGAGCCCGCAGACTCGCCATCACCAGACCCCGACATGGACGTAGAGAGGGGATCGATGAATCCAGACGGGTCTATCAACCTCGGTCTTCGTTGCCGACCAGAGCACTCCTTAACCCTAGTACCCGAAAAGGTCCTGCGGCAAAACAGACAGACCTCGCCATTGCCGTCATCGGGCAGCTTGGGACAATATCATTCGACGCACAATAATAACCAGCAACAACAACAAAACTCACATGACTCCCTCACAAACGAGAACAGGCTGGCCCCGTTAACATCCATATCGACCTCTGCTGACCGGCAATCGTCACTCTCACCCGCATCCTTCCTCTCGCCTTCACGCAAGCGGTCGATTTCCGCAACCGATATGGACTTCCAGGAATACAGCAACAACGAAAACCACAAGCGCCTGTCGTCCATCAAGTCGATACTCAATCCTGCTGCTTCAGACTCGATGGGTCGTGACCAGGACTCTTCAGAGCAGCAATACCGACAGCATATGCGGTCCCCGGGCGGCGGGGGCACATCTACTTCGGCGCATAGTCCGAGGTTCTCGAATAATACTACTGCACAAGGAAACAGTCCAAGAGATCACGGCGGTAGTGAAGACGAGCGACTTAAATCCGAGAGGCGTGCTGCGTTGCGGCGCGAGGCGGATAAGATGAGGGAGATGTTGGCAGCGACGGAGAGGGAGATTGCTGAGCTTTGAGATGGGGAAAACTTAGGAGGGGCGTTTATATTTGGGCACAAGTTGCCTGGCGAAAAGGGGATATATTATGGTTTTGCGGTATGGCTTGCCATTCGGAATGTCCATGGCGCAGCTATTACAACGATGGGGAAAACGGCTTCTTATGTCGGAGATAATGGCGCTTTGGGAACGGATGCGTGGGAGGGGATACTATGAAAAGTTAACACGTCTTTACGGTCAAAAATCGCCAATCCCTTTTGTTATATAGAGTCTTTTTTAGCACTTTGCTTGGGTTGGTTGTACAGGTGGATGGATGGATGGATTACTAGCGACAACAACAACAGGCGCCTTTGATACTTCATCTCCTTGATTGGTTCTGGGAAGTGAGGGTTGGGAATGGCGTCGGATGTGATACCTAGGCAGGTAGGTAAGGGGTTCAAAAGGCAAAGAGACGAAAGTATGATATGATACGGATAGCATATATAGCATTACACGATATAGAGTTGGGGATGCTGCAATAGTATGTATGGGGTATGAAAACATTCTTTTGCAGTCTACCTATTCATCACCAGTGAAAAGGCCCTCCGGGTTTCTCGGTAGCTCCAATTATGCAGCGAAACAAGGACGATTGTTTCCAGTTGGGTGAAAATGGTCCAAGCAAATGCTCTAACGCGCTATACCGGGTGGTTAGTGGAGGACCCAGACCTAGGGGCTTTTGGCGGAGCTTGCCGCGCAAGCTTGGGCCTGTCAGACATTGAAAGTCGTCAGCTTTCCGTCCCGGAGCCTCCCAAACCAGGCTTGGCTGGCACCCCTAGCTTCAATTTCATCGTCATCTGCAACCCCCCAAGTTCCAACCCATCGCGACAACACACACGCGGCCGGAAATCCTTCTGCCTAACAATCTCAACTTAGCGCAAACAACTTTGTCACGGTGCCTCGACGAACACGACACCTTTGCCTATTCATACAAGCTTGTTTTAGACTTGACATCACCCGCCTCATTTTGTCTTTTTTGTTTCTTTCGCACGCGCGCGCGCATTGACGTTCCATCCATCCATCAATCGTGATTGACAGGATCGACCACTATACGCCAAAATGGACTTCTCCGACTCCTTGTACGTTTGTAGCTATTCCCGTTCATATAAACCCGACGCGGCGGCTGGGCATGGCAGACAGCATCTTGCTGGGGAGAGCTACTTTCATCATCTGGCAGCTCATGTGGCTGGTTAACATGATGGCTCGTCGTCGCCGCCGCGGTTGTCGCATTGACTTTGCTAACTCTACTGTGTCATCAACAGCCGGATCGTCAACCTGGTGGTTGCGGTCATCATGGTCTTGGGCGGCATCGCGCAATTCTTCCCGTCTATTACCTTGTACGTTGTCCCGGATCTTTTTCCTTTTCCGACAAAAATACACACACCTATTACGCTTGCGGGGCTAGGTTCTCGGTCGACGGGGCGATACGTTGGGACGTGATGTGATGCGATGCGCCGCGCACCGGGCTACAAGGAACGGATACGTGCATAACGCTGGCGGTTGGACTGCATTGTATATACCTACTACACGCGTTCCAGCACAGGCGATGCTTGTTTCCGTCTGCAGTGCGCGCGCACACACACATCTCAGCTCGCCTCGTCGCGGTGCCCTCGTCATACACCATCTTGGATATATGGCTGCTTGCTAACGCGTTATTCTTCAACCTATTTTAGCAAGGGGATTCTCATTGGGTGCTACGTGATCATCTTTGGTCTCGCAACTGCTCTTCTTGGTATGTACAATACGTCTATCTCGCTCCTTCCCCAGTTCATCGCACCCGAGGACAGCATTGCTAACTTCCATGCTACAGAGTTCCAAATTCCGCCTCAGGTTTCGCGCTACGCTTCGTTCCTCTTCTCTTTCATCGGCCGTGGTATCTGTAAGTCTCCCCCCTGCTGTCACTCGTCGCTATATAGCCAGTGTCAAAGAGGCTGGCTTCCCTTTCATGAATACTAACCGTATGGAACAAAATAGTTTACATCTTCGTTGGCTCTCTTATCCTTAGCTCTCACGTCCTCATGACCATCGCCGGGTCGATCGTGGGTATCGTCGGCGTGGGCTACGTCGTCCTCGAGTATATCCCGTCCATTGAGCCTCCCGCCAACATGCGGGAAGCGGATGCTGGATGGGGCGCCGAGCAGGTTTAAGCGCCTGTTCCTCGCCAAATTAACTATGCGATACAGGAGTGAGGACCTGGTTTAGAATCCGGAGCAAGGGCAGGCATCACTTTCAACGGAAATGAGGATATTTCTACAAGGTTTCTTTGGACTCTCACGATTTTACAGTCCAAGATCATTCATTAGGCACTGCAGAGGAGGGTGGGAGGGACTGGGCTGTGAAGTTTGGTTGTTGAGAGGGATACGAGTAATTTGTTGTACGAAACGGCGGGTTCCTAAAATACCGGGACAGGTGCTGTTATACTGAGGCGGTATGTCGGCTGTGATATTGCACGTGTCTCAATTATTGCCGAGAGGGGAAGTTTCAAGTTCCATAGGGAACTAGCTGTGGGAGCGCATGATGAAGAGTTTTGCGATCTTCTGCGTAGGATGTAAGATAGCAGAAGGCTTTCGTTGTTAGCATCAGTGGTTGTCATGTCTTGATAAGGGCCTCGGAACGGACGGCGAAACTATATAATCATTCTCTTCGGCATTGCTTGACTGAAAGTAGGTGCATACACCGCCCTTGGCTTGAAGCAGACCTCTAGAATACTGTGTACTTTGTATAGGTGAGGAGAAAAGGGGCAGACATAAAGAGTATATGGGGGTTAGGGTTCAGCGCAAAAAGCAGCTGCATGCCGATAAGGCGCTTATCGAAGGTTCAAGCGAGGGGCAGGCTCACAATTTTTTTGACGTCTGGCAGAAGTTGAAGGAGGGGCTATCGAACTTGGACCCGTTCTTAAAAATAAACATTCTTAAACTCATATAACAGCCACGCAGGACCTCTCATTTTATATAGAGGGAGTAGAAAAAAATTATCTCTTGATTTATCTCACCAAAACTCACAAATCAAAAATGGCCAGAAAACGTGCGAGAGAGGCCGATGGCCAGATCGACCCCACCGTCGATAAGATGGATCATGATGGAGATGACAGCTCAGACAGCGACGATGTGAGTTGAGCTTACATTATTTATACAAAACAAGAAAGACGAAAAATACTGACACCACAAAAAAAGGACATGGAAATGGTAAACGTCGACTTTGAGCTCTTCAACTACGACTCTCAGATCGACTTCCACGGGGTCAAGACGCTGCTGCGGCAGCTGTTCGACACGGACGCGCAACTGTTTGAGCTCTCGGCGCTGAGCGACCTCATCGTGGAGCAAAACACCATCGGGTCGACGTGCAAGGTGGACGACAAGGCTAACGACGCCTACGCCTTCCTCACCGTGCTCAACGCGCACGAGCACCGCGCCAAGATGCCCGTCGCACAGCTCATTGAGTACCTCAGCGACAAGGCCAAGTCAACCAACGACCCCAAGCTGGCCGCGGCCGTGCCGGAGCTGCTCGCCGACACGTCGGGCAAGGTGGTGGTGGGCCTGGTGCTGGCGGAGCGCCTGCTCAACATGCCGGCAGAGGTGATCCCGCCCATGTGGGGCATGATGATTGACGAGATCGAGGCGGCCGTCGAGGACAAGGAGCCGTACGAGTTCACGCATTACTTGGTTGTGTCGAGGGCGTATCACGAAGTGCAGTCGAGCATCAGTCAGGAGGAGAGGAAGCAGAAGAAGGCCAAGGCGGCGGGGGATGATTCAAAGTTGTATTTCTTTCACCCAGAGGACGAGGAGATGCGGAAACATGCTGTTGCGGCGGGGGCGTATTCGTTCACCAAGGACAGCGAGTCGAGCGCGGATAGTAAGAGGGCGTTTCAGGAGATGGGGGTCAGGCCGCGGGGGTTCATGATGCTGATCGAGGCACGCAGGTTTGAGGGCGCGGTTAAGGCGATTGGGGACTACGTGGGCGGCGCGTTGTCTACTTAGCTGAGGTTTTTATTTTTAATTGTTTTTTTCTCTCTGTTTGTTTTTGTGTAGGGGAAGAGGAGAGGAAGGTAAGAAGCAGCCTTTCTGTCTCGTTTCTACCACCACCGCCGCCGCCAGCGCCAGCGCCAGCGCAACCTCAGGCGTCAGGCGCAGCGGGCACGAGTCTTTGCATGAGATACTCGACCTCGACCTCTTTGGTCAAGGGAATGACAAAATCCTCGTACATGGCCACGACGGCATCCACATTAATCTTTGCCTGGTCGCCCGCATCGGCACCAAGCGAGGGGTCGGTGCCGTACGTCTGGGCCTTGAGCTTGAGGCGCTCCAGCACCTTTAGCTCGACCGCCTTGTTGGTGATGGCGTCGCCAATGCCGCCGCGGTCGCCGGCCTCGATGAGGCGGGTGAAGCGCTCCGTCTCGGACTGGAACTTGCTCTCGGCGACGAACTTGCCAAAGTGTATGCGGCGCGACAGGGCCTGGAGGCAGGCGATATCGCACGTGGCTGAGGAGCCGTAGTTCTCCTGCGACACGCCGCGGTCGCCGTGGCCAAAGTCGGGGCAGACCTTGGGCAGGAAGCGCTCCGTGTAGAAGGACTTGATCTTGTCGTTGACGTTGACGTCGTTGGGGTACAGCACGCGCGGGTAGTTGAGCGACTCGAGGATGGGCTTCTGCACGGCGGCGGGGAAGAAGGGGTACTCGTCGGGCGACTCGTAGCGGCGGATCAGCGACTGGAGGCGCTCCTGCTCCGTCAGGTACCAGTCCATGAAGCTGAGGTTGCTGTCGGGGATGGGCACAGCGCCTGGGATGTAGATGTTCTTGTTGAGCGGGAACTGGACGCGCTCGATGAGGTGGAAGGTGATTGTGTCCTCGAGGCGACTATATTCATGAGCCAACCTGTCTTTTTTTTTTTTTTTTTTTGCCTGTCTTTACTGTTCTGGGAGCTTGTGACTTAGACTCACATCAGCTGGTATCGGATCGCCGAGAGGTCTAATGCCTTGGACGCGTCCGAGAGGTCGATGATTGAATCCATCTTGAATCCGCGATTCCTTCTTTCCTTCGTTCGATTTGTTCTTTTTCACGTTGACGCGGGGTAGGTAGGGTAGTTGGTGTACTAGGTAGTAGCGTATACCGAGGGATGTATGTGAGAAGGTGAGGATCCAGGAAATTCGCAATTGCTGGAATAGGTGAGGAGGGGATGGTATTTTAAGGCCCTTCTCACGTTACAAGACGTCTGACCCGAACTTCGCATATGCCTACTTCGGTATTTAAGGGTGTCAGCGTCCGAAGACCGGACGGGAACTGAGATGCATTCAATATCCCGAGCTCCGCCATCGTGGTAGTAACTGCCCTTCATCCTGCACGGTAACATTATTCCAATCCTGGGTACTGGAAACGGGATTGGGGGGGGGGGTTATCTTGGCATGGAGCTCGAGTCGCGCTAGAGGCCGCCACCAAAAAATTGTGAAGAATGACGCGGGCACATGGGCGGCAGGGGGCCAGGGAGCCAGAGGGTCAAGCAATTGCCAGGGCACCGAGTTAGCGACAACCCGGCAACCCCACCACCACTCCTTCGGTAGAGTGCTTCTGCCTCAGAGGACAGCTTAAACCAGCCAATGCCAGCCCCTGTCGCCCCTGCGCGAACATCTCTCTCCAATTGAATCAAGGACGACGGAAACCCTGCAGCCCAGCAGCAGGAGCAGCAGCAGCAGCCTCGAGTGTGCTTCCGTGTCGCGTGGCTTGCAGCCGTTTCTCAACACACCTTGTTGCATCGAGTCCCGCTGGAACTTGAACTTGGTGTGTGGGTTGCAGCACCTGGTTTAAGTCGACCGCAGCTTTCGCCGCGACATTTTTACCTATCCATCCGCGCACCGCATCATCGCAACTTCGAGCGACAACACGGGCGATACAACAACACCATCAATCCTTCATCTGCTGGTGACGTAGCCGAATTTCGACCGCCTGGCCGCTGGAAGAATAAAAGACAAGGGCATCACTAACCCCCCCGGTGCCGACGCATGGCCGGCTCCGGGAACCAGAATGCTTTCCAGGACGGTCCGTCGCTGGAAGACGATTCCTCCGTTATTTCTGTGAGCTTGGATCCCATACCCCAGCCCCCAAACCCTCTCCCCCAGTATGCACAGTTACGTAGTCGAAACACACAGACTGATTGCGGACAAAAACAACGGCAGACGCGAGGGCTCGAGGCATTCGGCCGCAAAGTAACGACGACGGCGAGCCACCTGATGGGCCCCCTGGATCCCACAACGCACCCCCACTACCAGAGCGCTATGAGCGAGGTTCAGAAGCAGTTGCGGCGGCCCAACCTGCAGCGCAGCATGTTCTCCATGGCGCGCACCACCCCGACCGACATGGTGCGGTCCAAGCTGTCGACCAAGGAGATCCAGTCGCGCGCGCTGTCGTACGTGCCCGAGGAGCTCCTCAAGAACATACCCGAGGACGAGAACACCTTTTCGCTATTCCAGGGCTTCCAGGCCAGCTTCCCCGACTTCACCGAGGACGGCAAGAAGCATAGGCGGCGCGTCTCGCGCGGCAGGAAGCTCCTCGAGGACACGTCCCCGACGCACCCAAACAGCCCGCACGCGGTGCAGAAGCTGCGCAAGGAGAAGGCGTCCATGATACACCAGCTCGAGATGCTGAGCATCCGCAAGAACATGGCCAGCAGCGAGATCCGCGAGATCGACAACAAGATGGCCAACCTGGCGGGCATGCGCAAGATTGTGCTCGACAGGTTGGCTGGCTTGGAGCAGGAGGAGGCGCTGATGGAGCATGAGAGTAAGGATGCCCTTTTTTGCTCTATTTCTGTCCATACTATTAATTACCTTGAATTTTACTGACGGGCTCTATCCAGTTGTCGAGGTGGAAGGCAGGCTAGAAGAGGCACAAGAACTTGCCGATGAGGCGGAATCTATCGCCATGCAGACCCCCACAAAGTCAGACGACGACATGGCGTCTGAAAGGGGGGATTCGGCTGGCTTCATGTCGCAGTCCATCTACGAAAAACTGCCCTCCGCCTCCAGCACGCCATCCAAGACCAAGAAGCCCCGGAACGTACGGCGGAAATCCATGCCGATCCTGCACGAGCACTTTGAACCGGGCACCATGATCCGCTCCTTCCGCGCGCACCAGGACAACATCACGGCCCTCGACTTCGACGCCCCCTTTGGCCTGATGGTCTCGGCGGCCATGGACGACTCGGTGCGCGTCTGGGACCTGAACGCAGGGCGCTGCATCGGCATGCTGGAGGGCCACACGGCCTCGGTGCGCACGCTGCAGGTCGAGGACAACATCCTGGCGACGGGCTCGATGGACGCGACGATCCGGCTGTGGGACCTGAGCAGGGCGCACTACGACCCGCAGGGCAGCCAGTTCGGCAAAGACGAGGAGGACGACGGGATCGCGTTTGAGAACCCCGACGACCAGCCGGTGGACCCGCCGGCGGGGAGCATGTCGGACTGCCCGCTCATCACGCTGTCGGCGCACCTGGACGAGATCACGGCGCTGCACTTCAAGGACAAGACGCTCGTCTCGGGCTCGGCGGACAAGACGCTCCGGCAGTGGGATCTGGAGCGGGGGCGATGCGTGCAGACGCTGGATGTCATGTGGGCGGCGGCGCAGGCGTCGGCCATGTCGGCGGGCGACAGCACGTGGCGGCAGACGAGCCGCGCGTCGGACGCGTCGGCGGACTTTGTGGGCGCGCTGCAGGTTTTCGAGTCGGCGCTGGCGTGTGGCACGGCGGATGGCATGGTGAGGCTGTGGGATTTGCGGAGTGGACAGGTGCATCGCAGTTTGGTGGGCCATACGGGGCCGGTCACTTGCTTGCAGTTCGATGATGTGCATTTGGTGACGGGGAGTTTGGATAGGAGTATACGGGTGAGAGGAATCCCCCCTTTTCATTTCTTTTAAGGTTGAGGATTCACATGCTGATTATGTGGGGACTGTAGATTTGGGATCTGAGGACAGGTTCAATCTACGACGCATACGCATACGAGCACGGCATCACCAGCATGATGTTTGACACGCGGCGCATCGTCTGCGCGGCGGGCGAGGATGTGGTCAAGGTGTACGATAAGGTGGAGGGGCGGCACTGGGACTGCGGGGCCGGCATCGCCGAGGCGGAGGGGGCCAAGACGCCGGCGATTGTGGAGCGCGTGCGCATACGCGACGGGTACATGGTAGAGGGCCGGGGCGACGGCGTCGTCGGTGTTTGGACTTGTTAAGATTAGAAAATTTTGGTAGACGATGACCGACTGACTCTGTAGAATATGACGCAAACAAATATTTTGGATGGGATAGGCTATGAATATGTCGCATTATGTATGGTACGGTGTGGTAACTGGACTGGGCTCTTTATACATATAAGTTGTATTGGATTTTTGAACTTGCTGTTAGGGGTTGTTTGTGTACATCAGGGGTTTGGTGTCATTGCCTACGGGGTGTGTAACCGTAGTGTCTGGGTAACACGGCATGAGATAAGTGTTGAGCCGCACGCGGGTGAATGTAGAAAGACCGAGAGGTCGAATAAGGAAGGACCAAGTTCGTAGATGAATGTGGACAAGCCGGGCTCTATATACCGAAAGATGAGCTTTGGAAGAGAGGAGGCTTTACCTCGAGGAAGTATAAACCCCTCTCGAGTTCTCATTTCGTGTTCGCTCCTCTCTTTCGCCCTTGACTTCTCACCTAAACTCGGCTTGCTTCCACATCCATCCATCTATCTTCTTCAGCTCGGTGCCCTTCCCGAAATTATCGGCATCCCGCCCGCGACTATATGCTACTCTTTTGTTGGTTTATGAAAAGCAATAATTGTGGCTGTGAGCTGCCTCTTCGCTTTTTAATATCGATTTTTTTTTAGAGGGGCATGGATAGGTAAATAGTATTCGTCATCTAGGAAACGAACCGAACCGACCGGACAATGAGATTTCCAAGTGCTCTTAACTCCTGGAGGGCCGGGGCTCACCGATGCGCGGGATGCATGGGACGCCGGAAATCCGGGCTTCTTAGGCTCCTTATCCCCATGTACGTACTATACATACGATGACTTTTGCATCAGGGTGGGTACCGTGTAATTATTAATGAGAATTATGTCCGAGTCTCCGTTAGTTATCCGTACTGGCAGCTACTGCAGGTCCCGGTCTGATGGGGCAAGTGATGTAAGCTAGCAATCGCATGTTGTGTCACCAAAAGTTCGGTGTTTATCGGCGATAAGCTGTCGAACTTTTTATATGTTTGATAGTGCTAGATCTAGGTAGCGAATTGATGCTGCCACTGGCAATTGTGCCCAGAAGCTTGACGTCACTTCAGCAAACTCCAGTCACGACGAATACGGTACCATCAATTAACCTTGCAAAGAGAAGGTCGAATGGTCGAACCATGTTGAATGCTGGTGACTTTACTTCATAACCGCCAATGGGCTTGGGAGGGGAAGAAGGAAACCAAAGGAGGCATGGGGAGGGGGAGACTGATAACCTTTGCCGGGACTTGCTGCCCCCCGAGCCCCCGCCATGGTGTGGTGGTGGGCGGGTGGTCACGGTAGATGGACTAATCAAAATAAATGCAACCAGCTTCAACGACCGACCCCTCTCCCCAAAAAGTCCAGACCGGAGTAAACTAGGTACCGTATAAGCAGTGGAGATAGGTAGAAATGGCAAATATACTACTGGACTACTACTGCCTGTCATTGGTCTGCATTTTCTTATCTCCGCCTGCATAATGTACAGTACCTCTGCATGGATGATGCAGCTTCCGTCCGTTCTTGTCTTGTTGTCATCCATTATAGGTTGACCGTTTGGGGGGAGGCGGGGCATACGACAAGGGGGAAGAATGGACGACGTAGTCCTCATGGTGTGCCTTCGGCTTCTCTTTCCAGAAGTACCTTAGGTAATTGCCAGTGGTGAGCTAAGGTAGAATGCCTACGTACATACACCGTACAACTGCTTGCGGTAGCCGTGACTGTGACGTATAAGAGTTTCGCTCCTCCCTCTCAAGCCTTTGTCCCACTCTCGCACCCAGCATCGCGCCTGCCTCGGTTGACTTATACAACCCCTCTTAGCTATTCATTTATATTTTGGATATTCCGTTTACAACACAAGGTTTTTAAAAAGACAGCTTCATCTTCGCCCTCCTTCTCAAACCCAACCGAAAATAGCAGCCTCAGGGAGAATTGCAGTTGCGTTCAGAGCAACAGCCGCAAGAATGTCTGTCCTTCCCATGGCTCCCCCGGCCAAGAGCCCGCTGGCTCGATACCGGTTGCTGTCGCCGTCGGCATCCGTTCGTGTGAGCCCGCTGTGCCTTGGCGCCATGAACTTTGGCAATGCCTGGTGAGTTGTTTCCGTTAGCTCGCTGAGAAGCACAGCTGAGCGCATACTAACTAGGCTGTGATCTGAAAAGGAAGGATTACATGGGACCCTGTGATCAAAAGACCACTGAGGGTATCCTGGACTTTTTCTATGAAAATGGAGGTATGAGTTATTTCACTTCTTGCTTATCATTTCTTTCTCCCCTTAAAGCTGAGACTGGATATGCAACTGACAATCCTGTCCATTTGTGAATTCGTGCAGGCAACTTCATCGATACCGCCAACAACTACCAGTTTGAAGAGTCTGAGACGTGGATTGGCGAGTGGATGAAGAAGCGCGGAAACCGGGACGAGATGGGTGAGATTCAATTGTCTATGTTAGCGAGATGAGTGAGAGAGACGGCGAGCTGATGTGACAACTTGACCATGAAATGCAGTTATTGCTACCAAGTACACGACCAACTACAGAGCTGGCCATGGCGACACGCAGATCATGGCAAACTTCACGGGAAACAGCACCAAGAGCATGCATGTTTCGGTACAGGCCAGTCTGAAGAAGCTGCAGACAGATTACATTGACCTTGTCAGTAATCCCTTTTCACCTCCCTTTTCTTTTTCTTCACTGTGACTAACACTTACACAGCTCTACGTCCACTGGTGGGACTTCTCCACCTCCATCCCCGAGCTCATGCAGTCCCTCAACAACCTCGTCACCTCGGGCAAGGTCCTCTACCTCGGCATCAGCGACACCCCCGCCTGGATCGTCAGCAAGGCCAACCAGTACGCGCGCGACCACAACCTGCGCCCCTTCAGCGTCTACCAGGGCCGCTGGTCCGCCGCCTCGCGCGACTTTGAGCGCGAGATCATCCCCATGTGCCGCGACGAGGGCATGGGCATCGCCCCCTGGGGCGCCCTCGGCGGCGGCAGCTTCAAGACCGAAGAGCAGCGCAAGGCCGGCGCCGGCCGCAAGAACCCGCCCTCTGAGGCCCAGATCAAGACCAGCCAGGCCCTCGAGGTGATTGCCAAGCGCAAGGACACCATCATCACGAGCGTCGCGCTCGCCTACGTCATGCACAAGGCCCCCTACGTGTTCCCCATCGTCGGCGGCCGTAACACGGACCATCTCAAGGGCAATATCGAGGCGCTCAAGCTGCGTCTGTCGGAGGAGGACATTGCCGAGATTGATGGCGCCGTGCCGTTTGATCTCGGCTTTCCGCACAACTTTATGTATCTTGGCGAGAAGCCGCCGGCGAACCCTGCTGATGTGTGGTTGCTGGGCATGGCGGGCACGTATGACTATGTGCCGATCCCGAAGCCGATCTCATCTCCTGAAGCTGGGGAGGAGAGCAAGTAAGGGGGGTATATCCGCGAAGGGGGTTAGGGGGAAATGATGATGATATTGGGGGGAAGTGGAGATGGAGAAATCTTACTCCATTTGACCGGACACAGAGCTATCTAGGAAGATGCAGGAAGCCATCTCTTGATTTACCTCTGATGGGGCATGGTGAGAAGCTCAAAATACTCAACTCACAAGACAACAAGCTATGCTATCAGTTCACATATAGTGAGAATGTAATCTATCTTGCATTGATGCAAACTGCCTTCTTCTTGGTGTTAACCAAGATTCTATTTGATGTTGGAAAAAGCGCAGGTAAGTAACTTCTCTTTGCTATATAATTCACCGCTTTTTATTTCCGCCGCACTCAGCCCCTTATTCGCATTATTCACACCTATGTAACGGGCTTGAGTCAACCAGATCATGAAATGCACACCTTTACAGCTATACATGTGTACATCATAGCATTCCGCTTAAACGAGCATTGTGCTTACTCCTTGGCCTTTCCAATCTCGGTTATATAGGTTTATATGTCTGTCTGGGTGTAAATTTGCATCATTCAGTACGATTCCTGAGCAGCAATAAATAGGCTTATGCCCCCCCCAAAAAAGGGATGAGAAACCCCCCCAAAAAAAGGTTCAAGGTACCGTATAATTAACATGGCTACTTCCTACACACTGTGATACACCCACACTCTACTGTACGCACGTCCGTACGTAGGCATGCACTGCGCTCGCAGTCACGGAAAAGGTCATCTTTCCACTTCCCACAGCCCTGACGACCCCTTTCTCTCATCCTCTTTCTTCCGTTCTCTTTCTCTTCTAGATATACACACATCCAGATGTAGCAACCCTCACAGAAGAACCAGAAACCAACAAAATCCAACCCCAACCCCAGTCACCAATCAACCAGAATGACTAACAATCTCATTCACCAAATCCCCCTTGTCCTCATCAAAATACGAGCACAGCTGCGACGGCAGCGGCACCTCCTTGTAGTCGTCCTCCTTAGTCGAGAAGATATTCAGGTTAATATTCGCCGACTTGCTCGAGTAGACGCGTGTGGCGGTGCTCTCCTTGCTAAAGTAGAGCTGGGCGCCGTCGATCTGGTCCATCAGCACCGACGGGATGGTGCCCAGGACCTGCAGGGCGAGGTTCTGGCACTTGACGGCGTCGACGCTCGAGACGAGCGAGTCGATGACGAGCGACAGGCGGCTGGTGTTGTCGATGGTGATGGCGTTGGCCTTGCCCTTGATGACGATGGTGCAGTTGGAGCACCGGCTGATGAGGATCGAGTGCGAGATGGAGGCGTCGACCTCGATGGGCTCGGTGGTATCTTTGTCAAAGTTTTCCTGTTTTTGTGGGTGAGCGAGGTGTGACATGTATGGAGAGAGGTGAGAAATGCCTACAATCGTCCACTTGTTCCCGTCGAGCTCCATCTTTGGCGGCTTCTTGGCGCGCATGCTCTCGGGCTTGGGCTTCCTCGCCGGCGCAGGGCTCTTGCCCCTAGCAGAGCCCCCTCCTTCCCGCTCAGCGACAACGGACCCGGCGCGCAGAGATGGGTTCTTGTGCGTCATCTCGGACTTGTCCACCTTTCTAAGACCCTTCGTGACCGCCTCGCCCTTGTTAAGTTCGGAGAACACGGCGCCGAGACCGCCTGCTGCGGTCGGTTCCGCCTTTTGCTCGTTGATCTGGAGGATGGGCGGCGGGCCCGGCGGCGGAGGCGGAGGGGGAGGAGGACCGCCCGCGGCGAACGCAGGAGGTGAAGAGAGCGACTTGGCCACCTCCTGTGCCGGAAGCCCCTTGGGGTTCCACGGGATGCCGTGTGCGAAATACGTCTTGATATATTCGGCGAGGTCGCGGAATATCTGATAGAAGGACTGCAGCCACTCGACCTGTTGGGGATCCCTGTTTATTTTACTAGGTTAGAACAGGTGGTTCACAAAGTGCGATACAGGCAGGTAGGTAAGTAGGTGTGAACGGACTTGTCCTTGTAGGCCTTGAGCACCTTATTCCCGTAATACTGGGCCGAACTAAGGCCCTCCTCGACGTGCTTGTAGGGCCTGGCGTCGACGGTGACCCAGCTGAGGATGAACATGCCATCGTTGACGGCGGTTATCTGGTCCGACTGCGAGCCCCGATTTGATTCCTTGATGCTGGAGATGTCGAGCATTGCGTTGGAGATGGGTTTCAAGAGCTCTTGGTAGACCTTCATGTCGTTGCCGCTCATCTCGAGCTTCTTGGATTTGGTGGTGATGAGCAGGAACCTGCGCATCGCTTGGAAGCCCTTGAGGACCGCGGCGGCCTTGAGAAAGGGAAAAAGAGAGGTGGTCAATGTTTGTCTATCTGATCGTGATCCGCCGGGAGGGGGGGCATACCTGTTCGGCTATAGGACCACCTATCGCTTTGCTGTTCTTAACATATTTGACGACAGTCTGTTCGATAAAGGCGTCGAACTCCTCGATGGACTCGGGGACGGGCTCTTGGGGAGGCATCTTGGGTGCCGGCGGGCCGATCGAGGCCGGGGCGGGAGTGGAAAGAGTCGAGGCGAGGGACCGGGGCGAGGCCAGGGTCTGCTGGAGAGCCGGGACGGCCTGCGGGAGCTCGATGGTAGAAGTTGCGATGTCCTCGAGGCGAAGGGTGGCGGCCTCGAGCCTACGCATCAGGTTAGCCCCATATGACATTGCGGTTGCTCTTGCTGTTTCTGTTTGTGGCTCTATTTCTAGTCGGAAGAGAAGTCGCAATCGGCCGGTGGACCACGCACCTCTTAATGAGGGTCGTAAGGTTATGCATATTGTTAGCAGCCATGCTGGCCGGGTGGGGAGGCAGGCGCTGGTGCCGAGGAAAGAGCGCCCACGGCGTAAAGAAGGTTATCTCGCGCGAGGAGATGGAGCTGGTGGCTCAATTAAGCGCAAGCCTTTAAGCTAACTGAAAGCAGGAGATGGATTCCGGCAAAGACAAAGTGGTTGATTCGGTAGAAGGCAGGTAGGTAGGAAAGTTGCCAGTGATTATTTATAAGTCCTTAGGTACGAAGTAGTAGGCATAAAACGGGATGATGATGATGTTGTTGGGAGCACTTTTCTGACAGCTTGGGGATGATCACCTACGACAACGTCGAACCCCTGAGCTGCAAAACGCTTAAGCCGTGCGCTGCACAGCGCCTGCCCGCTTGTGGCCATCGCACAGCGGGTCGACGACAGGTGCTCCCGTCACTGCCCGCCGCTGCCCGCCGCTTCATCCCAGCAACAAACCCCCGTCCCACGTTTCGGCCAACCAATCCCCGTTCGTTTTGCTTGGCTAGCCCCTGCACACATGCGGCAGGCACGTCTAACAGCAAACCCGACTCCCCGAATACCGGGCTTACCTACGAATGTCCATTAAAGAATCGTTGATGCCTGACTGAGGCAACAGCCAGTTGCATATTCTTTCGCAACGAAAAAACTTGTATACGTATAGAACGTAATGGCTTAAGCTGGATGCCTAGAAGCTATGTAACTCCTAGCTGACGCGGCTTTCTTCAACGGCTTTCACAGGATGTCGATAAGTGCTACCTGCCCAGAGAGGTGGATGCGAAGAAGTACAGAATAGGTAGGTCCAACCCATGGGGAGGTGCAGTAGTAGCAGCAGCCAGTAATGTGTTCGAGACCACTGTAAGATATCCGTTATTATTCCAAAACTAGTACCCAACATCTCCATGAACACTTACTCGTTAGTCTGCAAGGGACAAACCTAGGCTGCGTCACTGCAGCTAGTCGTGCTGTGTAGAAGGTACTGATGGGAAGGGCATAGCGCAATAATTCTGACAACAAACAATCAGGTTACCCATCCCACTGAACAGTTGCTCATTGTACCCGCGCCTGCAGACCTGTCATGAGACGAGTCCCCCCCAGAAATTTAAGGCGACGGAAATAAAGTTCACTAACAGCGGGGCTATTGACGGCACGCAGCAGATTGAGATTGCGGAAGTTGGAAGGTGCGAGCCATGTCAAAGAAGAGGCAATGGAATAGGGTTCCATGTTGCCAGACTTATTGCTCCATGCTGTAGATATGCACAACGCCCAATGGAGCAAGTGTGGGCAGGCAGGCAGGCACCCCGCTCCAACACCGCCGCCCGCCGTTATTCAGGGCCAAGCGCAATCAATGCACACCTCAGGTCACTTCACCATGCCTAGACACTGTCACTTTCCAGACGACATATTCAGCCTTGCTTGTCGTTTCATGCAAGAATACCCATTCGTACATGGATGCACGCACCACGCACCACCACGCGCCACGTTCGCTCGTTTGACGTTTTATTTTCTTTTGACGACATCCATTCGTTCTGACACCGCCCCCTCTAATGGATACCTTGCCTGGCCTGCCTTACCTCCCTAGTTGACCTTAGTTACTGGGCCTAACCCACCCAGCACCGCCCTTTATCTCTTCATCTACATTCGTTATCTACACCGCAAGCAATGTGGTAAATCACCTTTTTACTCAGGTAGTTGTCTACTGCTACTCTCACCACTTCTTTCGAGTCGTTCGAGTCATTTGCGAGTGAGTGACAGCGAATACTAGGTCGATAAGTGAATCACATCATCCACATCAAGTCAGACCACCACCAGCCAAAATACTGGACATCAACATGATCGCCGGTAGAGCAGATGCAGCCACGGGGGGCACCGAGGAGGCCCAGACCCATGACCAAACCCAAGCTGAGGGAAAGGAAAAAGAGGATGTCATAACTCAAGAAGACGACAACCTCGACACTATCGACTTTGTCACCCTGGGCATGTTCATAATCGGTACGTCTCTCACTCACTCTCACTCCCTCACAACACCCTTCACATCAACACCACCACTAACCAACCCCCCAGACGAAATCGAATACCTCCCGCCCCGGCCCCCGGTCCAAAACATCCTCGGCGGCGGCGGCTCCTACTCCGCCCTCGGCGCCCGCCTCTTCTCCCCACCGCCCCTATCCCGCTCCGTGGGCTGGATCGTCGACCAAGGCTCCGACTTCCCCCCCTCCATCACCTCCCTCATCACCTCCTGGCAGACCTCTGTCCTCCTCCGCCCCGACCCCTCCCGCCTCACCACCCGCGGCTGGAACGGCTACGTCGACTCCTCGGAGCGCCGCGCCTTCCGCTACACCACCCCCAAGAAGCGCCTCACCGCCGCCGACCTCGTCCGTGTCTCCCCCCCTTCCTCTCCCAGCACTCCCAGCCTCCTCCACGCCCGCGCCATCCACATGGTCTGCAGCCCCGCCCGCTGCCGCGAGCTCGTCGCCGACATTTCCGCCCGCCGCAAGCAGCTCACCCCCGACCACGTCGACTACACCAAGCCCTTCATCATCTGGGAGCCGGTCCCCGACCGGTGCGTGCCCGACGAGCTGCTCAACTGCACAAACTGCCTCCCCCTCGTCGACATCTGCAGCCCCAACCACGCCGAGCTGGCCGGGTTCATGGGCTCCGACGGGCTCGATCCTGTCACGGGGGAGATCAGCACCGCGGCCGTCGAGCAGGCCTGCGAGCAGCTGCTCGCCAGCATGCCGCTGCAGAGCTACGCGCTCGTCGTGCGCGCCGGCGAGAAGGGGTGCTACATCGCTAGGAACGGGGGACGGAAGAGGGCTAGTAAGCGGAAGAAGCTGGATAGAGTAGTGAGGGAGAAGAAGCCAAAGAAGGACTATGCCCGCGGCGGGCTGAGCCACGACACGGATATGGAGGCGCTGTTTGCCGGAATGCTGCAGGATGAGGAGGGGTTCGTGGCGAGAGAGGAGATTGAGGTCGATCCGGGGATAGAGAGGTGGATTCCTGCTTATTATCAGCGGGAGGAGGGCGGTGATGTACAACTTGAATCACAGCCACAAGAAGAAGTCGTGGAAGTGATAGAAGTGGTAGATAGCGATATGGATGACGACGATGGCAGTGAATGGAGCAGCGCCAGCAGCAGCAGCGGTATCGATGACAGCAGTAGCGAAACCAAAAACAGCAACAGCAAAGTCGTCGATCCAACCGGCGGCGGGAACACATTTCTAGGCGCCCTGGCCGTGGCCCTGGCCAGGGGCAAGACCATCGAGGAGGCCTGCGCCTGGGGCAGCGTCGCGGCGAGCTTTGCCATTGAGCAGGTTGGCGTGCCCGTGCTGGGCACGGACGAGCAGGGCAGGGAGACGTGGAATGGGGCGAGGGTGGAGGAGAGGTTGGATCAGTTCCAGGCAAGGTTGTTGTTGTGATCGATCCAGCATTTGGATTATTTCGTAGGAGTGGCGGAAGCTTTTTCTTCTTAGCTGGGCTTGGAGCATAGGGCATGGCGTAGCATAGACGGATTTTTTTCTTTTGGCTGATCTCTCGACTTATTCTCTCTCTCTCTCTCTCTCTCTTGTTGTTCATTTTCTCGTTGCTTGCTTGGTCCTGGGACGAAAGGAGCCAAGATGGTTTTGGCTACACGACAGCGTCCAGGGGCGTAATCACAGCGAGGCACGTTGGGTCGGGCAGGCAGGCAGGGAGGCTCTCTCAATTGTCCTTTTATTTATTCACCTGGGTATAAGGTAGGTCTCATAGAATTACATACTAGACTGACTGGATAGGTTGTGAAACCTTGAATAAAAACAACACGAATATTGTTCAATTTACAAGACACTCATCTGCGTAACTTTATGTATGTACTTCAAGTCATTGGTGGGTGGTGAAACAACCCCTTTTTAACTCTCCTAGATCAAAGGTGCACAAAAGCCTCAAAGACAAAACGAAACAAAAACCAAAAAAAACCAGCAACGCTTGTCCATAAAACACAGCATACCGAATATGAATGAACCCATGATAAGATGACCAACCGCGCGCCCACACACGTACATCCCATATCCATCCATTCCATGAATCAAATGACCTTACTCATCCAAAGCTACCCATATACACTCCAACATTGCATTTTGTAGCTTTAAATCTTGTAAACAAGCTCCCCATCAGTGTACCTGAAGTCATCACAGTTAGCCTCATGCCTTTCATCAACCGGAGGAAAGGGGAAACACATACATAATCTGATTCCTGTCATCCATCACCTTGAGCGCCTGAATCGCCTCAGCCCGCTCAAACGCATTCTTCTTGCCCCCGCCAACCTTCTTGTTCACCGCCGCGATCAACTCCCCGACATTAGCAGAGTCGTCTTCAAACAGCGGTGTGTTGAGAAGCTGGCCCAGCGCTTTGCGGAACACCTCCAGGCGCTGCTCCGTAATCTTTTCCTCTTCTTCCCCCTCCTCCTCTTCTTCTTCTTCCTCTTCCTCCCCATCGTCTTCATCAACCGTCAACGCTGCCGCGCCGCTCGCCAGCGCAGCATCTTCATCCTGCTGTCCAGAAGAAGTAGCAGGAGCGCTGCGCGAGGACGCAAGCTGAGACGCCGGCACCGACGAAGCGAAGCTTGGCTGCGAAGATCGCGTGGACCTCCGCGGCGTAGCATCATATATGTTCTCCTCCTCGTCCTCCTCCTCATCCACCTCAGGCGTACCCCTCGACGCGGGCGTACTATTCCCATTCCGCCTACTACTACCACCCGCCGCCGCCGCCGCCGCCGCACCTCTCTGCGGCCTAGCTGACCTCGGCCTCGATGCCGTCCCTTGGCTCAAAATCTTCTCATCCCCATCCTCATCCTCATCATCATCCTCATCCCCACTGTCACTACTCATTCCCTCCGTCGTCGGCTGCCTCGTCGTCTTCCTCCTCTTCTTGCGACTCTCATCCTCCAACACCTCCTTAAACAGCGCAAACCTCAATATCCCCTCCGCCGCCTCCGCATCCCGCTCCTCCACCCGGCTCGACAGCCTCGCCTTCGCATGCGCCGTCGCCAGACGGATCAGCGTCTCGAGCGTGCGCACCGTCATCGGGCTCGTCTTGCGCTGGTTGCTCTCCATATCGTCGTTCCTCAGCCCCACATAAATATCCGCGATGCGGTCCGACGCCTGCTGCGTCAGCACCGGCTTGATGCGCGACTTGGCGTACTGGATGTACTTCTTCATGAACGGGATGCTCAGCACCTCGGGCTTCTTGTTGGCGCCCCGGCCCGTCCCGCGCACGCCCGCGTGCAGCATCGCGTCAAACTTCTCGTACACCTCGGTCGGCCGCTGCAGGTCGGCCGGCGCGTTGAGCGCCACGTTGAGCGCCTGCTGCGCGTTCTCACGCACAGGTGCGCCCTCCTCCGTGCCCGGCTGCCGGTAGCGATGCATGCGCAGCACGTGCTCCGAGATCTGCCTATCGCGCGTGTCCTCGATGTCGTCGGTGACGACAAACAAGAGATCAAAACGCGAGAGCAGCGAGTCGGGCAGCGCAATGTTCTTGTGCGGATCCTTGTGGGTGTCGTACTGGCCAAAGATGGGGTTGGCGGCGGCGACGACGCTGCAGCGCGCGTTGAGCGACGTGTGGATGCCGGCCTTGGCGATGGTGACGGTCTGCTGCTCCATGACTTCGTGGATGGCGACGCGGTCCACGTCCGACATCTTGTCGAACTCGTCGATGCAGACGACGCCACGGTCGGCCATGACCATGGCGCCTGCCTCGAGCCGGCGCTCGCCTGTCTCCTTGTCCGTCGTGACGGCCGCCGTCAGACCGACGCCCGAGGAGCCGCGGCCCGTGGTGGCGATGGCCAGCGGGGCCGTGTTGAGCACGAAGCGGAGGAGCTGCGACTTGGCCGTCGAGGGGTCGCCCACCATCAGGATGTTGATGTCTCCTCTCAGATGGGTGCCGTTCTCGAGGTTCTTTTCCATTCCGCCCAGCAGCATGAGCAGGATGGCCTTCTTGATGTAGTCGTGGCCGTAGATGCTGGGGGCCAGAGACTGCGAGAGCAGCTCGAACAGCTTGGGCTTCTTGGCGATCTTGTTGATGTTGCGGATGTCGGTATCCGTGATGGTGGCAGTGGCCACACCGCCACCAGACTTGGAGGAGAGCAGCACAATGTTGTTTGCCAGGACAACCGTCTTGAACAGGGCCGTGTTGTGGTTCGTGTTCCTGTTGCCGAGGGTCCTGTAGATGCCGACGAGCTGGACGCGGTCGCCGGGCTTAACCTTGTCGACCAGGTCGTCGTCCAGGATGACGTCGACACCGCGGGGCAGCTGGCCCGCAGGCGCCCTTTCTGGCATCTCCTGGATGGAGACGGTCTGGTGGTCGCGGTAGGTGCAGAAGCCGTACTCGGTCTGCAACGGGTTGCCGTCATCGTCCTCCTGGGGGTAGACGCTCGACGTGGTGACGCCATTGGTCATGGTCTGGTCACGGTACTCGCGGTAGTAGAACTTGTTCTTGACCTCGCTGTAGTGCACGCTCTTGACAACCTTGGGGCGGATCAGCGACGTCCTTGTGACGATGCCCTCGATGGAGACCATGGTGTTGAGGTGCTGCGACGACAGCGTTCTGGGGTTGCAGGCGTGGAGTCCGAAGCTGCCTGCCCAGGCGACGTAGTACAGAACCTCGGGGTCTGTCTGGTCGGGGCGGGCCTGGGGGATGGTCTTGACAATCTCCTTGAGCGCATGGTTGAAGGCCAGAGAGTAGTCGAAGGGGTCGGTGAGCAGGCCCTCGGCGATCTCGGGGTTGTGGTCGCGAACATGATCGATGTTAACGACGAGTCTGCGCTGGTTCTTCTGCAGCATCAAGATGATGTCTGGTCTGTAGCTGCGCACATGCTGGTCATGGGGGTCGAGGAAGTCCTCGGCCTGGCGCACCCGACTGAGGACCGCCTCGTCGCGGAGCGTTGCGCTATCCATGGTAGTATTGTATTCACAGCAGCGGAATATTAACCGTGTTGTTGTTGTTGTTGTTGTGTGATTGATTGTTTTGCGTTGCTGGTAAATTCGAGTTGGCCCAGCAAAGACAAGGTTGGCAAGTGGAGGTGATTTGTAGAAGTGGGCAGCGATGTGCGTGCGTGGTTGAGAGAATACTGCTTCGTAGTGAAGGAAGGTCAACGTTTCGGCGCTAAAGTTGTTTGTGGCCTGTCTCCTTGCAGTGGAAAGAGAAAGCTGGACTGGCGGTGGGGACCCATCAGAAAACGCGATTTACGCGACGGCAACGCGCTGAGTCGCGTCTCTAACATCGCCCCTGACAGGTCTTAATTGACTTCTGGTACCTGTGTACCTGGATACCTGGGTACCTGCGATTTGCGATTTCATCCTCCTCCTCCACACGTGCGGGGCAACTCAGACCGTGTTCAAGATAACAACTGAGCACTGTGTTTGAAGCACTAAGTGGCAACACCACGACCCTTCAAAGAGCAGATAATGATTCAACTGATGCATTCATTGATTAAAAGCCATCTCTAACGTGGAAGGTGCATGCTTTCTAGACCCCCTCCTTTTCGACTCCTTGCTAGCGAAGAGGATCGGAATCAGATTCTCTGTCATGAACCATAAACGAGAAAGAAAATAGAAAGGAAGAAAAACAAAGTGAATAACGGCCCTTCTTCCTGCAACTATCCATCCGACTTTGTACAAAGCTATTATCTGCCGCTTCCATTACACCACATGAAGCCCTCTCCTTTTTCTTGACCCGCTTGGCCGGCCACTGGGTAGGTACATCCACAGGAGTTGTGATCTGCCGGCCATACTGCTGGTGCTGATAATGCCATGCCCATGCTGCCCATGCCCCATGCACCCGATCGTGCCAGCGACTTTTGTCCCCCTGGTTTTCAGCAGCTCACCGCCTACGCCATCGGACCGGAAGCAAAAACAGATGGATGCAGACACAATCCGTAGCACCCACACACAACCGAAAAAGTCGGCCCAAATCTCGGCTAGAAGCAGAAGCCCAGCCGAACTCCCACTTCATGACCCGATGTCCGTGGCTGCTGACCGTGTGCCACCATTCACCGCGGGGAAATGTCACTTTTCCTGACATGCACTTACACCAGTCTCGAGCAACATTCTCCCATCCCCCCCCACCAACTTCGTTCTCAATCTTCACACGTAAACTGCTCCCAAACTCTGTTCTGCTCTGGAATAGGGGGGCGGAAAGGATCTAACTGCATATGCAAAGATATTTAAAGAATATCCTGCCAATGCTAGACATATTCAAAACACTCAAGCCCTACCTGCATGCTGGCACCAGACCGACGAGAGGGATGGCCACGGGCGACGGCCAGTTCGTCGAGGGAGGGCGTCAGATAGATACGTGGGTCATGTATATATCTTCTCACTTTCTCACCACCCCCCTATTCTCCAATGCCGTGCAGTTATCCTAATCCGTCCGCCCGTCCGCCCGCCCGTCCGCCCGGTGGTGGCTGCTAGCCTGCCACCTCGTGAATACGAGAAGGCGTAAAGGAATAAAGAAAAGAAAAGAAACTTATCCCTTGGCTTGATTCATCCAGAAGCTACAAACATACCACCATCGGGTCTTCGTCTTTTTGTTTACATCCAATTGGCGCTCACGTGCGACCTGCTGCTCAATGTTTCGCAGCCCTTTTTTGTGCTCCTCACTTCGGAACCTGAGCCGGCGCTGTGCTTCCCCTGCCAAGGATCCGTCCACTTGTGTGGTTCTGAGCTTGAGCAGGAGGACGAGGATGCATCATGTAGGTCCTGCAACAAGCTGTCCTGCCTTTCTCTGAGGACACCTGTAATGCTCACCCTATGCACGCACTCTCGCCCAGCCAATCACCGGACGGCGGTTTCCTGTCACTATCCGTGAAATGATGTGCACTGTGTATGCTGCTGTCTGCCGCCAGCACTCGAGGGATATTTCATGATTTCGTGACAATGAGACTCGGGCCGTCTAAGTGTAACCTAGTGAATTACCATGAGCTCGGTAGAATCATTGGCTACCACGTCGCTGGAAAGCCGGTCAAAGTGCCACGCCACAATAGATAATACACATCATGCCTAGACCGAGGAGGACGTATTGACGTGGCGTGCATTCTACACTAGATTGAATGACACTACGGCCAATGGCAGCATCGGCTTGTTGCTTCCACAAGGCCAGGATGGCTGACCGACCTTTACTCCAGTCTCGGCATCGTTCTTGTGAATTGTGTTCCATCGCCGATGGAGAGGTCATCAGAGGTAATGGAGGGCACAGTCCAAATGGTGCGAGAAACGCTTGCTTCCAATCATTGGCCTTCGATAAGTTCCAGAGAAAGGCGGCCTCCGTCTTGGGAACACGCCCGATTATTATGGCTACTACACTGGTAGTGTTTTGAGCTTTCGAGTTTTTAGGCCCGAAGATAGCCTCTTACAGCATTGCCGTGTTTGACAGCATATGTGTCTTGCATCACAGAGACTAGCTCAATGTAGTGATTTCCCTAAAGAGCTTTAGACATGACGACGAGAACTACCTTGGAGGACAGACTCGGGTAGAGGAATAGCAACTTAGCTGATCTGCATGTCTGACAACGCACAAACGATGAAAATAGTCCAACCGGATAACAGACCCGTACACTATCGATATGTATGCAAGGCCTGAAGGCCGAACCAAGCAAAACGAATTGTAGAAATGGTGTGTGAGGCTTGGGGCGATGCAGGCCGAGATTACGCACTGGTTCTTTACGATATCTGACAAAAGGTGAAAACCTCGATAGGGGCTAAGCCAGAAGCATGTTGGCAATCCGATAGATTAATTATCACCCGCATACTCGTGAGCTGGTTGCGTTAAATTGTGACAGTCTTGTCAGACCAAGTGAGGAATCCGCGGAGGAGACGGAGCCTGACAGACTATGCCGTGAAAATCCTCTGCCTGCAAGGGAGGAATCCTAGGGGACAGGAAACCTGCTCCTGAGCCAGTATTCTTTGTGAGAGAAACACCGAACTCGACTGGATGACCAAGCTGTCACACGTCTCGCAGTCTGCATTGGACGATGCAACGAGAAATATGGTCTGCATGGCAGACCATGCCAACAGTATGACGACGATCTACGGCACTATGATGACAGCGTCAGCAGAACCAGATGGGCTGATGGTTGGATATGACAGCGCGGATGAAAAACAACACTGCAACGCACACTGTTTGTGTTTACCTGCAACGACACTTCGGAAGTTCGGACTGCTGTACTTGCCGGACTCATTTTTCGGAGTATCGTCACCCTGTCTCGGGAGTTTCGGCATCGTGAGTAAATCTTCACGTTCCGAAGGGCCCCTGCAACTAATACCCTCCCGTGAAGGCTGCTGTCCGCGCTGATATCCAGGGGGACGGTAAGGCTAGTTCGGATATGGTTAGGCGCAGAAACCGTCTGATGGAGTGTCCACAGATACCAAGAGTACAATCAGATGACACGGGAGTGTTCCCTTCGGGAACAGATAATGTCAGGCCGCAAGGGCCGAGATCGGGAGGCCGATACTCAACGTCTTGGCTCCAACTTACCCCTCACTGCGTGCCGAAAAGGGGCTTGAGCATGGCTTCTGTCGCACAACAGTATGACGACTCGGGACTTTGAAGGCGGCTGACCGCAGAGTGTTTGTTGCACGTGGTACCAAGTACAGGCGACTCTTGTCCAAATGATGCCCGTCCTGTATCATCGAGGTGATTTGTGAGATTTGAGCATAACCTGGGTGACTGGCCGCCGTCCGCCCTCGCGGAAAGGGCACACACCTCCGGCTTCAGGACGCATTATGCCATCCAGGCCCCGTCACGAGGAAGAATAGAGAGTGGCTAGTTGGAAGATGCAGCGTCCCAGCCAACAAAGTCATGCTAGTACCCGCCCGCAGATCCACATTCGACCCAAAGTAGAATCCCGGTATCATATCGACACACTCGCACGTCAACGAGTCTGCCCGAGGGAGCATTGAGCCACGTATAGCTGATGTATGAGAAGATAGCACTAGGGGACTTGCCGCTCCAAAATGCGTCACCCCCATAAAAAGGGAACTAGCTGGTTAAGGGATGGTTGCCAGACCCCAAGGTATGCCGTATAAGTAGACAAGGCGGGGGCCTTCTTTGTTCGAGCAGATCGGCAACTTGTCTTGTTTGCAGCCTCCAAGAATAGGCTTTCATATTCAAGCCTCTTAGACCCCAGCTGTTGAACAACATCCATCGAACATGGTCCTTGTCGAGTTGGCCGAGGGAGTGAAGACTCCCAAGGAGCTGGCCACCGGAGTGAATATGTCCAAAGAGTCAGCCGTCTTTCATCGACACCTGGACCACGAATTTCTTTCCCTAGCACGCGGCGATGGCAACCATTTGATTCTGGAAAATGGCCAGAAGATCCTAGACGCTTCAGGAGGCGCCGCGGTTGGTTGTATCGGCTGGGGTAATAAGAGAGTAGCTCAAGCTGTCATGAACCAGATTCTCGACATCCCATACTGTGCGACCGTCTTCTATACGACGAAGGTCCAAGAGGATCTATGTCGTGACTTGGTTGACTCGACGGGCGGAAAGATGTCGCGAGCTTATATAGTCAACTCGGGTAAGTCAGCCGTTAAAGTCTCATGCTAGCACGGGCTAACAAGCTCAAGGCTCCGAGGCGATGGAAGCAGCTCTCAAGCTCGCGAGACAGTATTTTCTCGAGCTCGATCCACCTCAGCCGCAGAGGGCTCACTTCATTTCGAGAGAGCACTCTTATCATGGCATAACTCTCGGCGCCCTAGCGGTGGGCGGGCACGCGTTTCGACGAGCCAACTTTGAGCCGCTCTTGATGAAAAATGCCTCAAGAGTGTCGCCGTGCTTTGCCTTCCGCGGTAAGGAGCCAGGCGAGTCAGATTCAGACTATGTCAAGAGGCTGGCCAAGCAGCTCGATGACGAGTTTCAAAGGGTTGGTCCAGCGAATGTCTGCGCCTTCATTGCTGAGCCGATCGTGGGGGCCGTTAGTATTCTCCCAGTCTTTTTATTCCGAATGCTACAGCTAGCTAACCATCGATGTAAAGGCGCTTGGATGCGTGCCGTCCGTTTCTGGATATTTCAAAGCAGTGAGGAGTGTCTGCGACAAGTACGGTGCACTGCTGATCATTGACGAGGTCATGTGCGGTATGGGTCGATCGGGTACTTTGCACGCCTGGGAACAAGAGGGAATTGCTCCGGATATCCAAACAATCGGAAAGGCCCTCGGCGGCGGGTATCAGCCTGTTGCCGGTGTACTCGCAAATCATCGAGTAGTAGACGCAGTAGCGCGAGGTACCTCGTAAGCACCGTCGATAACCCGCATGTCTTCAAAATTTGGTTGCTAACAGCAAATCGCAGCGCATTTGTCCATGGTCACACATATCAAGGCCACCCGGCTGGCTGTGCAGCAGCTCTTGAGGTCCAGCGAATCGTCCGAGAGGATGGATTACTGAAAAATGTCCAAGCAATGGGCGACTTGCTTGCCAAGGGGCTTCACGAGAGGCTCGCACATCACCCTAACGTGGGTAACATTCGGGGTCGCGGCCTCTTCTGGGGTATCGAATTCGTTGCCGACAAAGACCCGCTGCTCCTGTTCCCCGACGATGCTCATGTTTCAATGGACATCTGCGAGATGGGATTGCAAAAGCCGTATTCGATCAACGTATATCCGGCCAGTATTTCCACCATCATCATCTCGCCAGCTTTCAATGCGACTAAGGAGGTGATTGAGACGATTGTAGAGACTGTGAGCCGTCTTGTCAGCGACTACTTCGGGAAAGTAGAGGCTATGTAACATGGTATCTTGGTGTTGGCGATCACAGAGCGAGACTTTTAGATCCTGGAATGGGGGGTTTTTCTCTTTTTTTGGGAAACGGCTAGTCGGTGAGAGAGAAGCGATGAGGCCAGTCAGGAAGGGTAGAGTCAGCAACTAGGAGTAGCAACCTCTCAGATAGCAATAACAAAGGTTGAGAACAACAAGGCCACAGGGCCAATGTGGTGAAAGAGAGATAGCAAGCAGGTCGCGTTACTGAGATCGGGTTGAGTATGGTGATTGTGCAGTTTGCTTGGTTCAAGAAGGACATTCGAGGATTGCGCGTTCACGCCACAGAATACCCTTGGTAGCCCTTACCCTCAGGACGATGCGATGTCAGAATGGGAAGGCGCCCATCACTAACGAGCAAATTTGGATCATGCCCATCGATTAAGGCATCCGCGACCCGTAAATTGAGCCATATCGCACTGCATTGCGGTGCTCTTGCGTAATTGAGGTTTGTTTGCACTGGCGAGGAAGGGGCAAGGGACAAGGGCGGGGTCGACGTTGGCGAACTTCACGTGCTCCCTTTATTACGGATTCTGATCATCGATTCTCCTCGCTCCTTCCCTGAACTTGCCATGTTCCCAGGGCATTTCTCCCTCCACGACCGACACATCTGCCTTTTACCAGCGGGAGGAAGATGATTGGCAGGAAGTGACGAATTCTAGCTCACGAGGGTTTCCAAAACAGAACGCATGCATCAAAATCAAACAAGCCGCCAGGAACGAATCACTAAGCATCCTTGCCAACAGTTAACGAAAGGTCCTAACATACCTAGCCTTGACCCAGCCTCGTTCACCGGTCTCCTTGGTGTTCCGGATTCGTCCGCACGATCTTGAATGGTTTAAGTTATGAGATCTTGGATGAGAGCGATTTGGTTCCGGGGTTTTGGGATACGGCGGGGTCCAACTGCGGGACAGTGGAGTTGTTTCCGACCGTCGGCCCACTGACGGAGTTGTCACCTGTCAGAAAGAACGCTTTGAATGCAGTTTTGACGCTCCCGAGCGTCCCCTTCCTTGGTACAACCCACCACAGATGGAACCCTCCTGCCACCCCCTGTCAATTCCAAGTTTCCGCTGTTAGTGCACACTAATAACCCCCCTCTCAACGCCAATGCCCCTGTCATCATGATGGTTGCGAACGAACACGCACCGACGACCTTGACACCCGTCACCATCCAGCTGCTCTCGACAAACCGACAGAGCCAGAGCCGATTCTCTCTGCTGTCGCCAACAATAACGATGGCTGTCGGGCTCGCCAACAGCCGTCATGCCGCCGACGAGGAAGCCCGTGCAGAGGTCGACGTGCTAAATTCCCGGCTCGAGAAGACGACGCAATTGACCAAGAAGATCCAGGCCTCTCTAGGCAGGTTGGACGCCACGGGCAAAGCGGTGCGAGATGTCGCCGGACCTCTCAATGGCGAAACCAAGAAGCTCCAGATCCTAGGCAATAGTATGTGGTACCCTAGACACATCTCAATGTCTCGCGCATTCCCTCCCTGTCAGCCGACGATGATGGGGTGAGGCTAATCCACCGATTGGTCCCGCAGACATCGACGCAGTCATCACCGCCATCGAGCGTCTACGCCAGCCGGCAGACAGCAAAAATGACGAAGAACAGATTATCCGAATGGGCCCAGACAAAGCGGGTCTCGCGAATTACCTAGCCTCCATCAAGCGCCTAAACAAGGCCCTCAACGACATGAAGGCCTCAAACCTGCGGTCGACACAACAGACAGTCGCTGAGCTTCAACGGCTAGTCAAATCGGGCAATACCCAGCTGGAGAACTCATTTGACAAGGTCCTGCGGAGCGAGACACCACGGGCCATCGAGCCGCTCCACTACATCACCAAAGATAAGCAGTTCCCGACGCTCTCGCAGGACAAAATTACCAGGCTGGGCCTGATGAACTCATATGTCTCCGGGGTCTACCGGCAGAGCGGTGGCGCGGGCGCTCCCCAGGAGTCACCGGTCGCCAAGATCTATGCCGAGATTCGGTCACAGTACCTGGCAGCGACGTTGGGGAATTTGGCGGCAGCGAGTTGCAACACGGCCAAGAAAAAGAACCCAGAGGCAATATACAGAGCGGGGACGAATGGTATAGCAACATATGCCCGCGCAATGGAGGGCCTGTTTCTCTCGGAATACGAAAACATCTGCAATATTTTCATGCGAGACGACTGGGGGCCTGTCTTTCAGGCAACATGTCAGCCGTCGCTAGTAGAGCTGGGGAGGACACTGCGGGAGCTCAACAACCACATAAAGGCACACATGAATACAGACTGCTGTCTGGCATACGAGATAGTCGAGATTGTTTCGAGTCTGTCGAATAATCTGGAAAGCCGGACGGGAGAGCTGAAGAGCTCACTTGCAGCGTCTCTGAAGCCCGTGCGGGAGACGGCCAAACAATCACTTGCAGAGCTGCTAGAAGACACAAAACGGAGGGTGAACGGCTTGCAGACGCTACCGGCCGACGGCGCGCCGATCCCCATTATATCAGAGACGATGCAGAGGCTGCAGTCCATGGTGGACTTTCTGCGGCCCATCTCCAGCATCATGGTCTCCCTCGGCGACGGAGGCTGGAAATCAGCCGCCGCGTCAAGAGGGGGCGTGGCGGACGCCATCCCCAGCCTGTCATCATTCGACATTGGCGCCGACGGCAAAGAAATCTTCGCACACTACTGCACCGACACCATCGAGGCGCTCATGGTGTCGCTAGACGGGCGGGCGCGAGCCCTGCTGCAAAAGAAGCCGGTAATTGGCGTGTTCCTCGCCAACAGCGTCACCATCATCGAGCGCATGATACAGGCGTCGGAGCTGGCACCCCTATTAGAGTCGCGGCTCCAGGTGCTAGACCAGTGGCGCAAGAAAGCAGGCATCCTGTACACGGAGACGTGCAAGGACATTAGCGTGCACCTGTTTGACGTGATCCATACGAGCCGGGGCCAGCGGCCGACATCGGGCCAGGGCGCCGTCGACTCGGTCTCCATCATGAAGGGGCTAGGCAGCAAGGACAAGGAGAACATTAAGGCAAAGTTCCAGGCGTTCAACGTGAGCTTTGACGAGATGGTGCTGCGGCACAAGCAGTACAGCATGGAGCGCGAGGTGCGCCAGGCGTTTGCAAAGGACATGCAGTACATGATCGAGCCGCTGTATAACCGGTTCTGGGACCGATACCACGAGATCGACAAGGGCAAGGGCAAGTATGTCAAGTACGACAAGTCGGCGATCGCTGCTGTGTTTCTTACACTTTATTGAGCGTGGCTGGCTTGGTTGGTTGGCTGGATGCGATAGTGGCGATGGTGTGGGGAACGAAGCAAGAAAGAAATGTGTGATGGTGTAGAAGGGGGAGGGAAAAGCCGGCGACCGACCAGATCAAGACCATACCGTACCGTACCGACTGTACCGGCCGGCAAGCAGCATAGCATGGGTTGATCAGACCATATCTGCGTCAAGCACCTGCATCCAAGACCCCTTTGGGGTTTGGCGGCGAGCCTAAGAAGGAGAAAACACCCCCGACTAGACGGACGCAATAGAGGTAGCTTTTTCTGTTCTTCGATCCTTAGGCCTTTTGTTGCTGGCTAGCTGGTTAAGTGGCTCAATTTGAGAAGAGACCAGAAGGAAGTGTGACGGGCAGCAGAGGCACCACCCACTACTATTTAGGTCGAATAGTTGTTTGCTTTTTTTGTTTCTTTCCTTTGCTTTTTCCTTTGTTTCAAGCGGAGAAGATGGGCTCCATCGTATTGCATGGATGGATTGTCTGGGTTGTTTGTTTATCTGGCTGGCTAGCTGGTTATCAGTTTGCATACAGTCACAGTTATGGGCCTATCGCAGCTAGGAGGATGGGTGATAGATGATGCATTGGTTTAGTTTCATTTGCGCATGAACACGAAGAGATACCACACTTGTTTTCTTTCAATCTTTATGTAGTGGGAGGGGCAAGAGGAGGGGACGAGCAACATAACGCAACAGCGTTTCACGCGCTTTTTGGATGATATAGGAGAAGTAAGTGTGTATATAGGTAGGTATATCATAATAACTATATGACATTGTATTATATGCTACATAACAGGTACTGACGGGATACTCCGTCGAAACATATATCTTGAAGAAGAAGAAAGCCGGCAGGCAGGCAGGGATGAAGGGCAGGATGATGTCGGAAGCTTGGCATTGTTATGGATTAAGGAACGAATGTGCCGGGATACAATTACTGCAGTACGTACAGTACTATGGAGAAGAGGGGAGAAGGAAGGAGAAAAAAGAAAAGAAAAAGGTTTCTTGTCTGGGAGTCTGGTTTCTTGGCTTGGCAGGCTTTGTTTCTTGTTACACCACATTGACGGGCGCGGGCACGGGCACGGGCCGGGTGATCATGATCATGATCATGATGATTGCACAATATGGCGAGACAAGACTGAGGGACGAAGAAAAGGTGGTGGTGATGGAACCGAGCGCGAGCGGACAGGTACATTGTACTTCGTAGTAAGTAAGTGTTATTGTAATGCCACCTTCTCATATTGCCACTGATTAGAATACCCCTCGTCACTTCAATGTGCTTGAAGTTGGTTTGGTTTGGTTTCTCGCCCCTGACTGTTCATGTTACGGGTTTCCCCTTTTGTCTCTTTTTGTTTTCTGTGCTTTTTTGTTTTGGTATGCGGGGTGGGTATGGGTATGGAAGTTGGCTATCTACGAGATGCAGACGGAGTTTAGCGGTTATGGGGGGGAGTGCATGAATGATATTCGCGGTACAGATACTGTATGCCATGATTACACACTTATGTGATAGATAGGGGGGTTATCTCCTCACTCGGGTTTGTTTTACACTTGTGTCTTTTCTTCACTAAATCTCCAACAGATGGAGAAGGTATCGTACGGATAGGGGACTGCCTGCCTGTCTTACTTTGGTAGATACCGTACATGTACATACACTGGTACATACGGCAAAAAAAAAAAAAAAAAACAAAGTTCAGTGCTTCAACTAGCTCAAAAGCACAAGATCGCTGCTTTCAACGGAACGGGCGGATGGCAAGACGCGTCAGTAGCCAAGGAACATGATGTTTCTTCTTTCCCTATCCATACCAATCCCGCACCATGCACAGTTGTTATCGATAATGCAGCGGCGTACTTGCTGTAGGTAGACAGAATACCTTGTCTAGCTGATCAACCCCCCCTTCACCAGTCTTTTAACCCACACCCTCTTTCCATGCGATGCATTACATTCTGCCGATGTTTTGTATATGTACACACATGCACTAACTCGCTAGTCAAAGCTTCAAAACTGTGTGATGACCTGCGCATAACATGGGTAACATACCAAGTCTGATAGCATGGCAAAAGTTCCGTGATTTTATGTACTACTATGTATAGTCCATGTGAACACGAGATACCTACGTTTTACTCAAGAAAAGGACGGATAATAACTTGCCCAATATCCCAACAAAGATACAGGACAGCACCCAGCTCACCACACGCACGCCCTGTGCCGGGGTTGTGTCAGGGGGCAAATGCAGTACTGACTTAATACCTGGGCAGGGCAGATTGAAGTAGCGTAAGGTCAGCAACAGAGACACGCTACACCACTTATTACACACACATTTTTAGAGATACGCAAAAACCCGGACATCAATTGCCCAAAACAGTCTCATGTACGTGTTTGCTCACCTTCGCAGCACACCCTCTTTCAGTCCCTCTTGCATACATAGTCAAGCACTGAAACGAGTGGAGAAGAAAGATGGAAAGGAAATCGCCCAGCCCTGCCAAGCCCTGAACCCTCCCTCCCCTCCCCTCCTCACCCGGCATACAACCGTCCTTTGGAGCTTAGTCTACCTATCCCGTAGTTAAATCCGAACCTCCCCGCAGCAGCAGCAGCAGCAGCAGCACTGGTCGCTCGCAACAACCTTGAATGATAATCGGGATAACAGACCAGCTTATAAGCTGGGTAGTAGGTATGGGCTACTTGGCTACTTAGTATCCGCGTATCGACACTTCAATACCAGTACGAATGGTACCCTCCTACCAGCCCCTCTTTGCATCATGCCACGTACCCTAGTGTTGATCTATCCACTTCGCCGTTTCGGGTCCGTTGTAGGTAAGACGCACGCACGCACGCACGGATGGCAGCGAGATGAACGAATGCAAGACAGAAACAAAAGACAATCTGCAAGCATTAGGTACCTCGTGAGTCGCCACAGAAATATCAGAATCAGGCCGCCTACCTAACGCACCTTGTCTTGTTGGGACCTTGTTTCATGCAGTGCGAGCGAATGGTTCAGAGGACTGAACCTGGGTAGGATAAGTATCCACCTCCTTACCCAGTTAGGTATACTGTTTGTCTGCCCGTCTATCTGCCTGGCTGCAGCTCCTTGCCAAAGCAGCATCACGATGCTACCTACCCTATACAATCCTCTGCTATCTTTCTGCAAGACCCTTCCCACGTTCACCAGCTACCAGCCCCGACCGGGAACCGGAGAGATGATGGCAAAGCAATAGAGGGTACCAAGGCAGTTGGTACCAGGTATATCATCAAAAAAAGAAATTCAAATTCAGGGTTCGCCGCCATGATATGACATGTCTGTTTCTTTTTTTTTACATGTTACACGTCCATTGCATTCCCGATCCAACGCCCATCATGCCACATCATCATGACATGAATCCTGGGCTGATCGCGATCCTTCCCGCTACCCAATGCCGTGGTCACCGCCAAAAGAAAGTGAAATCCTAACAAGAATAGTGTAGATCCCCCAAGTATCCGTGGTTAATTCCAAAAAAGAAACTATGTCCGACGCCATTTCACACACGCCAACGGAATAATGCCCCTTTGGAGTTTCCCGTCCGTGATGATGAAAAGTCAGAATGTCAAACTCCATTGGGCTGATGAGCCTCATAGCCCAAGTACAACCCACCCATTCCGCAACCAGGTATCAAAAAAGGAAAAAAAGAGGAAATGAGCTTCGCCAAAGAGATAAACAATGAACAAATAACAGAACGACGCAGTGACGATCGTTGTGCCATCATGGCTGGCTGAATGGCGTGGCAGACGGGTTTGGACAGCCGGCCGGCCGGCCAGCCAGCTCGAGTCCGGAGCTCGAGCAGCAATACATCGCAGTCCAGTCATCTCCCCCCTGATTTATGTTGTGGCCAACGATTCACGTCCAGTTGTCGTGCAGCAGCCGCCTGCATGACGGGGATGCATGTACGAGGGGAAACGGTGCAGGAGGGTGGGCGCTCAACGAACGAGGGCGGGCGGCCGCTGCTATCAGCCTTGCATGTCTGCCGGCGGGGCAGGGCAGCTGTGGAATTGGAATTGCAATGCACCCAATGCGTCCGGTGTCGTCCACCGCAGAGGGTGAACAACTCTCTAAAATGCGGCCCAGCTGCGTCTGAATCAGGGCGGGAAAGTGGGGGAAAAGACGGTCAAACGAAAGACTTTGTTTGTTCACGTGTTTGTTTCTCAACGTTTTTCGGTTCTAGCGAGTGATGAACCGAAGGTGTGTGCGAGTTCGGGAAAAGGCGAGTCCAAGCAACGCTGCTGGTGCTGCTGGTTTGCTTTTCCAGAGCCATGGTGGCAAGCAGACAGGTAGGCGCTTGCTTCAGCCGGACCCAAAAGTTGTGCGTTATGTGCGTTTGTGTTCGTGTACTTTGGTACTGTGCTGTGCTGTGCTGGGTTCAGGGGTGGTAGGCCGTGGTAGCGGTTACGGTGGTGGTAGGAGGGAGGGAGGGAACCCTAAGGTAGGGCAGGGCAGGAATAGACGCCATCGATCGGCTATCTTGAGCATTCCGTTTCAACCGGTGAGGAAAGTGCGAGCTGCAGAAGAACCTGCATAGTGTACATGTGGTCGTCGTCCAAGGCGCGGTATCGTTCCATGCAGCCCACCCAATCGGGCGGGACTGCAGGATGGGTGCACGACTTGCAGGTGCCACATTCAGTAAGGGCAACGCGCACAATGCGCGCTCAGAGGGCAGTAGTCATGGGTGCCGAAATCAACTGCCTTGCAGCAGAACGAGCAGCAGTGGTTGACGAGCGGCTGATGTTCCTTGACGGCCATTTTTGTTTTGGTATGGAGGAAAATTGGGGGCGTATTGTTGTGTGTGAATATTGAGGCTCTTTGCTGTGTAATGGCAAGCTAGAGAGAGCAGAGCTAGTTGGTTGAGTATGTGTGGTTTGATAGTGGTTGACGAGGTAGGCAAGGCAGGTTGTTGGTGAGTCAGAAGGGGACCAAGAAAGTCGAAGATGATGGATGATGGTTGAGTGAGGGCCAAGAGGGGGGGGGTTGAATAGCTTAGATGGTGAGGAACAAAGGATGCTGGATGATAGTGTTTTCTGGGGTTCTTGAGGATAGGCAGTTGAAAGAAACCCGAGGGCGGCTGGAGGCTTTAAGTATTTCGGTCCCCAAGGAAGGCGTCGTTGGGCTTGGCAGCGAACGTGGGGAACAGGTTTAACGAGTTTGAAGGTCCACCGCCGAAAAAGGAAACTATCAGGCAGAGCACGAGGGTCGGTGGACAGGCAAGAGAGACCAAGACCAGGAACGCGGCCGGAAGGTGGGGTGTGGGTAATGATTGACATTGGAACTTGGGAAAGAGCAACACACTATCGTACCTAACACACATGTACATAATGTAAGTACGGACAAGTGGTACCTTTCTTGGGTACGATGTACTGGAGTAAAAAGGTACATTCTCCAGCATGCCTTGCCTAAGGTAGGTAGGTACCTACTCGCGCTGTGAGTGAGGCAACAACGAGATGGAAGGGAATCCAGCCAGTTTCGACTAGGGTAGCAGCAGCGACCTGGAAGTGGTGCCTGGCCTCATCAGTCTTGACTGGCTTGCCAGGCTCAAGACACAACGCAGGAGCTTTTTGTCGACCCCATATGAATGCAACATAAATGCGGGTGGTTCCTCTTCCTCCCTCTCGTTTGCCAGGGGGAGGGGGAACAAAGAGATGGGGGTTCACCAGCCAGAGGGGGGCCGTGGCCCAATGTGTTACTTCGTGCCTTCTCCCGAGTCTCTTCTCCTGTGACCCTCGGGGACTAGCAAAAGGAGAAACAGTAAAAACGAGGCCAAAAAAAGTTTGGCAAAATTTAAAATACCTAACCTCCAAAGTCGAATTAGAGTTGCCGATAGTGGGAAAAATGGCAGCGCGCCAAGGCCGCCTATCCCAGCAGCTCCTACCCTATTTCTCTCCTACCTAACCCTAGACAAGCTGGAGAGGGAGGTGAGCCGACGACAGCGAGCAAGGCAACCGTATCTATACAGTGCAACTCAGGTGGGTAGTACGAGGGCTCTACAATCTGCACTACTAATCCTGTCCGTCGTGATCAAACATGATGCGGTGGTGGGGCGCGATAAGGTCACGAGGAGGGCATGGCGGGCGCAAATTATAAGTCAGGGCGCTTCCATAGGATGCGGAGGAGATGGCGACGGCGAGATATTCGGATCTGTGACTGACTGACTGAATGGGATGGCTGTTCCCTACCACACCCGGGGGTACATTGGATACACCAGGTAGGGCAGCGGCAGGGCAGCGGCAGGGCGGGACCCCGGATAGGTTGCGTCTGTGGATGGTGGGAAGTAGAATATGGAACACATATTGAACTGTGGGCTGTGATGTGGCACGGTGCTTGCTGGGTTGATGAAGGTCGTTCACCCAGGAATGATATCACTCGTCCGCCGTCTCGTGCAATCACACGTCTTTGTGGACGACTTGCCGCATCTTGGCCCTGTCTCACTGATCGTCTGTTGCCCCTCTCTGCCCCCGGTCTCCAAGGCCGAAGCCCAAGAAGCGATAGGTTGCAGAGACGCGAATAAAAAGGGAGAGAGCCGAGCAGCCGGTGTCAGGCGGTCGTCACGGACAATTTTCAGGGCACACAGCACCTCAGGGCACCTCCACTGTTCCAAGGTAAGGCGCCTAGTGAGGGGTCATTCTCAGGGCCTGATCTGATTATCATCGATGAGGGAGGGGAACCTTGATGGATGCATGCAACTGCGTCGACGACCCTAGCCACCAAGGTGCATGCACTGGAAGCACTACCTATCTGTTTCTTCCCCAACGATAGCAAGAGCGAGGCTGAGAGATGCCCGATAGCAATTATTGAATACGGATGCGTGTCTGACTTGCTGTTCCGTCGTCGTCTGTTACCTATAATTAACTGCCTGGCTGTACGTACGTAGGTACTGTACATACATACACGACAAAGGTGAACTCCTGGGGTAAGCAGATGCGGACCGGGGGCGTGGCGCTCACCACCTCGAAACCCGGCCTTGCTGCCTCTGTTGGGCTACAGTTGCAGGTGTCTGTGTGCAAGTGCTTACTAGATACAGACAGAGACAAGACAGACGTCGTACATACAGATGGTTGATTATCGTCAGGCAGTGAGTGAGTCCATTCTTGGAGAAATGCTATCTCTCGGGCCCGGCCGGGTCAGACGGCATTGCCCCCTCACCTAGGTAGGCAGGTATAAAATCTCTAAAATAGGTAGGGAGGTAGGGCCATAGGTAGGCCGACACTATTCGGGCGTCGGTTGCAGGGCATCGACGCACCGTTCCGCAGCTTACCTTAGGTTGGAACTTGGAACCTCAGTAAGCGCGGGGAGCGGACGGGGGTCGGGTCGATCAGGGCCCTCTCTCGAGGGGTTATTCGTTCCTACCGTACTTTGCGAGTGAGGTGCCGTGCTTGCTATTTTGAGAAGGACCTATGTGGTGGATCATGGAAATTTGGCGTTGACGTTCGGCACCGTCCCGGCTGACAGTGGACTGGAAACAAGATGGGTGGGACGATGGAAACAATAGAACTAGGAGCGAAGATGGAAGGAAGGGACGGCCCCGCCTTGTCCTCGGAGCGAAGAAGCGAGGACCTGAGGTACAGTACCTAGCCGTGTTCGAGTGACTCACTCCATCAAAACTATGAGGTGTGCGGACACTCTGTACTCCGTACTGAGACTTGGTTGGCTTCCATCCGTGAGGAAGGAACCTGGAAGTTGTTGAGGACGGAAGCGTGCAGTCGTTCCTGCTGGTCTCACTTCGATCCATTCCAATTCCAGCCAGGCTCGCCAGGGCAGGTGCAATGGGTGGTGCACCGCTTGGCTCGAGCTTGGCTAGCGGAAATTCACCTGTTGGCTGTGACGTATTGTTCCGTCTGCTGGGTGAGCTAGAAGAGTGCGCACCAATAAGGGAGCCCCTGCCAAGCTCTCGTGAAGATCGATGCAGAGGGGAAGTCCAATGGGAGCAGGCGGTTGCTCCCACCCCGATCAAACGTCACCGACATCCGAGAAACGCCCAGAGAGGCCCAACTAGCTGCCTCCTCCAGCCCGCCAGCCTCCAATCTCCTTCGCTCCATTGCCCCGAGCCATTGCCCTGGAACAATGGGCACAATGCGAAGAGCCGGGGGGTTTCACCTCAGCTCCCAAGTTCAAGGGCGCGTCCCGACGACGATGTCTCCTTTTGTTTTTGCTTTCCTCTTTCCCCAAGGAGGGCTCGTAGCAACAAGCAGTAGACACAACTGTTCATACAGAGTACCTACAGAGTAGGTACTTGACATACCTATCATTCCCGCTCCGCAGCGGATACACACATGTGCCTCCCTGCACAGGTCGCACAGCACCTACTTTGGCATCCATCCACCACCACCACCTACCCAATATGCACCATGCACCATGCACCATCCATCAGCTCACGATAGCTTCCTCCGTCACTGTCACCATCACCGCCGCCATCACAGACAGACCGCAAGCATCCATCGTGTCATCGGCTATGGCAAATTGGCAACCCGACCGGCCTGCAGAGGGCTTGCCTGCCTCCCTGCCTACCTGGGGCCTAGCTATCTAGGGTAGCAGGGTAGGCTGGCTGCTTGGGCCTCGGACTCTCTCTCTATGATGCCTTTATCTGACGTGGGGGAAGAGGCCGAGAGGACACCGCTTTCGCTATCATGGCTCCCCATCTTGCTGCGCCTGGCTGATTCCGTGGGCTGGGCCGCTTATTAGCCTGCCAGTTAGCTGGGTCCCGTCTCTATCGGGGCGGTCACCTGCGCTCGTCAGCGCGCCCTGACTCTCCCAGTCAGTCAGTCGCCCACCCGTTAGGGGGTGAAGCTGCACTCCGCGATAATGGCTCTACGGAATCGCTCTCTCCGCCAACGCTACCCACTGCTCGTGCATGTCGGGCTCTGCTTGGATTGGTTCCTTCCCTTCCCAACTACTTCGACCAACGTTAGTTCCCCTTCTGCAGCCAGCCCACGCACGCATGCAAGCAAGGTCGAAGAAACGTGTCGATGCATGCCACCTTGTGCCGCTACGACCACGAAAGGGATAACTCGGCCTCTCGCCGCCACGGGGCTCTGCTACCGTCATTTCGCTGCTGCTATACCGAAATGACCTTTGCAGCCGGCTGTTTGATGGCCACGGTGGAGATAATATCTCAGAGCGCGGGATGTCAGATACGGCGAGCCAAAGTCAACACGATACCCATGGAGAGCATGCAAAGTACCTACCTGCTCTAGCAAAGACAAGATGAGGCCCATCTCCCTACATGACAGAGTGGACGCTAATGACTCGATTAGATAGCCTATGATGGTCTCTGAGCTTCTGCGACGGGCTCAATCATACGCAACAGGCGACTGCTGGACCGACGATACGGCTGAGCACGCCATCACCTAACCAACCTGCTGGGTGGTTGGCATGATAACCAGAGGTGACACCATCTGCTTTCCGTCTTTCCTGTCCTTCCAAAGCGGGAGCAACCTTGACCCTGCCAGGCTAGTCTAGTGCCGCCGCTGCCCCTCCCACATCGTGAATCGGCCTGTCCCGCTACACACGCAGACAGAGGCATAGGTACACGATACGCTATACCTGAGAATTTGGACGCGTCGGCCAGGTTATCTACCGGGGGCCGGGGGCACTTTGGAGAGATCCAAAAGCAAGAACACAAGTGAAGCACCTTACTTGCTCCCTAATATATTATGTACCGCTCATCTACATCTTATTTGCGGCAGCCTAGCCCTGCCAGGACGGCACAGCATCAGCAGTCACCGTGAGACAATCTATGCACGCGGGGGGCCAAGCAGGAAGTTGCGAGGCGGATATCGTATCATTCTGCTCACCTTGATAGACACGGGGAAAAGCCAATAGCCAGATGTCGAACTAGTGTTGGGACATGCACCCCGATGTGGCACTCTCACCTCCCATCTTCGCATCGGACAATGCTCCGAAGAATTCTCCCCTATTTGAGTTTGGAGGATATTCCTTCTCTGTGTTTATTCCTCGGCATCATCCATTAGCAAGAGTGTATTCAATATTCCGTCGCAACACACCAACGATGATCTCCTTATCAAAGACGCCGAAGAGTCCGAGGCCATACCCCCACGAGGATGTCTCTCCAATCCACCGAAACACTAGCTCTGGCTCATCAAGCAGCAATACCATGCGGCGCATTAAGATCAACTGAAGATCTCTTATAGTGATACATCTGACCAATTTCTTGCTCCATGGTCGGCACACTGGAGCTTTTTATTTGTTCAGCCAAGCGGCTGTGGGGTTCCGAAATATCAATGGGGCAATGAAACGGAGGGATGGAATTATACAAGAATCGAATGATAACAAGTGTTGAAACACCAAAACCGAGAAATACGTCAACAAGTCAACCAGGTTTAGACACCGATGGCGGACGAAATCCCGGATGTGGACAATAGCTAACTGCCGAAGAAAAAGCCGTTTGTCTTTGATCAACTAATATCAGCCAACTGATCACCATACTAAGATGAGAAGCTCACTGCTTGTCAGTTCTTACTCCATACGTAGCTGTAACGTTTCGGGTGTGCGCATGCAAAAGTTATTTGCTGGGTGGTCAGCTGGTCTGGTGATTATCAGGCTGGTCGATTATACTTCACGTTTGTCGGTGGTGATGTTGTTGAAGCTCACGCCCAAGACAGAATCTACCTACACCGGGAGAGCATCACTTCGGAGCTCGGAGTCCTCTAGTGACCCAAGAGAACGGATGCGAGCTGCAGGCGGCCGCCGAAGCTTGCTGACAAAGGAAACGCCTTGCATGGTTTCTTGCGTCATCCCTCCTCCTTCTTCTGATTTGGCACACGCTGTTTTATTCGCTGCGCGCAAGTTGACTGGGTGCGGAACGTTCCGAGACTTCAAGAGGACAAACAGACACATACAGACTTGAAGAATATGCTGTGTAAAATGAAGAAGCAAGTGAGGAACTTTTGTTTTCCTGCTGAGCGCCCTATCCCCCTTTCAAAAAAAGAAAAGAAAAAGGGGGGAGATCTGGAACGTTCTACCTGACCCCTTTAGTCGCTTCCACGACACGTAGTGTTTGCTTGGCATGGCATTGCTTCTTTCATTTCTGTCTTTTCAGGAGAGAAAACACAAATATAATGTCTGGCTGGTTGCGTGCTTGCTATCAACATGGGCAGGGAGCTAATTAAAGCACTTCTACAGGGCCATAACCCTAGAGCTAACCCTGACTATATGGGCTGAGATCTCCGCTTTCAACCCGCAAAGTCACCTATTCTCGCCCATGATCCGGTATCGGCAGTTCACATGCTATCATGAGCCCTAGATGTTTTGCTACAAGCGCTAAAGACGAGTGTGTATGTGTGAGCTGACTGACTCTCACAGGTTTTAGAGTGTGCTTCTCAAGCCTACCTATGTGCGTATAGTCAAACACAGGTGGAGAATCAAACACAGGTGGAGAAGAACTTCTTATTTTTCCCAAAGGAAACCCCGGTGAGCCGACGAGTCTCGGCGCCATTTTCTTGCCCCCGAAAACAAAAAGACCACAGGAGCGGGACCCCGCACACGGACCTGGCTCGTGGCACCCACCCCGCAGTGCTTTGTTCGGGCGGCTAGGTCGGTCCATTTTCTGTTTACCCCCCTTTCAGACTCCTCTTCCCCTGGCGGGATAACCATTTGCCCATTGAAACAAGCCGGCGATGAGAATGCGCAGCAGTCTCCGTCAGAGTGCAAGTGGTACTTGGTAAATAATGGCGGCTACAGTCGGGTTGCCTGACAGTAACCAACCCCCAGCCCATCATGACGAGCCAGCAGCAAGTTCGTTTCTGTCGTCATTTGAAGCCCAGACCGAGCAAACGGCCAACCGCCGGCCGCAACGCAAGAGCGGGCAGACGGGCGCCGTGTTGATCCATGGGATGGAACTGACAAGGATGGACCTGAACGGGTTTCTGTTTCATTCTTCAGTTTTTGACTAGTAGTAGCTGCATCAATTGTATAGATCTCTGTTATTTATCCATCTATCATCTCACTTTCGTTCCAATCAATCAATCCACTTTTTTGAGGTATAAACAACAAAACATCCAAACCACCAAGCATCATCATGTCTTCCAAGCCTACTTTCAGACTCGTGACGGTCAACACGGCGCCCGAGCGCGCGAAGAGGCTGATCGCCGTTGTCGTCGAGGATATGGCGTACAAGTACAACATCATCCACGCTGCCAACGCTGAGAGTGAGTAGCAGTACCCTGTCCGATCATTGCTATGATGAGTCAAAAGACTAAACCCCCGTCTGTAGGCATCGAGGAGGTGAAGGAGGTAGTTGAGGCTGCCAAGCCTGACGTTCTTGTGAGTATTTCATCATGAACACTCACCCCTACAGTTTCATATACCTGCTGTTTTTGTCCTTCCTCAATACTGACGGAAATAATAGTTCACCGCCTCCATGTGGACGCCCGAGGAGTCTGACGAGATCATCGCCATCGCCAAGGGCGTCGTCGGCCCGGACCTCAAGACTTTTGCCCTCCCCCAGGGCCTGCAGGTCAACAAGGGCCCCGACGCCGTGGTGGACTACATCATCAAGCACCTGCCCGCGCTTTTGGATTAAATCTCATTTTACTACTGCAGCATTGGTAAAAGGAGCATGCACTCAATTTTTGCTCCCGTCTGAGGGAGGCCCGAATAGACTATCTACCTACCTAGAGAGGGGGAGAGGCACGGCGGCGCATGTTACTGACTGGCTGGTTGGGCAAGCGGCTTGATATGTTTTAGCTGGCAGGAGTCTGGACATGGGAATGGTGTTTTTACTAGCATGCATGCATGAGTTGGTGTTGGATGATAGAAATCACAAAAGAATATTAAAGGATGATCCCATCTTTCTGTGATTGTCGGCTGTGTATTTCTGAGAATGACATGTCTGATCCCAGGATCCCGTATAGGAAAAGATACCTGCCCCCTTTTTGTGCACGTATTATAATAGCAAACGATCACGTTGGCAGCATGTATGAGATAGGGGTACTCACAAAGTGTCATCGCCCCTGGCTATGGGCTTTATTTTGTGTCTTTATGTTTCCTTTTCTTTCATTTGTTGTCCTGTCTACCTCTATACATAATGTGCCACACACAGTGAGACAATGCTTCACTTCTCATTCTCCATAACATTGTACAAGCTCCCGATATGCGGCAGGATCTCGACAACAAACTCGTCCCCCTCGTGCAGCAGCTCCTTGGGGTTCTTGGCCATGCCGACACCGGCGGGGGTGCCCGTGATGATGACAGTGCCCGCGGGCAGCGTCGTGCCCTGCGAGCAGAAGCTGACGACCTCGGCGACGGAGAAGATGAGGTCCCTATTCATCGAGTCAGCAAACAATTTCCCAACACATCATACTTCAAAGCAGAAAAGTGAAAGGGACAAACTCACGTCAACGGACTATCCTGCAACACCTTCCCATTCTTAATCCCCCTCAGCTGCAGATTGCCCGCATCCGTAATCACCTTGCTCGAGACCAGCGTCGGGCCCAGCGGACACGCGCCGTCAAACCCCTTGGAATAGCACCACTGCGTCTGCGCAAACTGCGCCGCCCGGCTCGAAATATCATTCGCAGCCGTATACCCCAGCACATAGTCCAGCGCATCCTCCACCGACACGTTCTTGGTCTCTCTGCCCAACACGATGGCGAGCTCCGACTCGTAGTCGGCCGTGTCGGTCGCGAGGGTGTGCTTGGGGATGACGGTGGGCGCGGGCCAGGGGTCGCCGAGCGAGGTGGCGGGCTTGAGGAAGAGGGTGGGGATGTCGGGGATGGTCATCTTGGCCTCCTCGGCGTGCTTCTTGTAGTTGAGCCCGATGCAGCGGATCGTGCCGACCTCCTGTTGGGTGAGGGGCGAGAGGATGCGGCCGATGACGGCGACCTGGCCGGTGGGGGACCCCGGGGCCAGGACCGAGGCGCCGCTGAATACCTTGACCTCGACGTCCTCGCCCTTGCGGACGGCGACGCCAATGTCGAGGGTGCTGTCGACGGGCTCGCCGAGGAGGACCTGGGAGTCGTCGCCCTTGGGCACGAATCGGACGAGGCCTAGGGGGGGGGGGGTGTTAGCTTGTTGTTTGTGTGACGATTGTCCGGACATCTGTATGCTTACGCTGGAAAGACATGGCTAATAAAGCCTTGTTATTGTGGGAGTGATGTTGTGATGGTGGTTGGACGAGATCAAGAAGGGGGGTTAGTTATGATGAGGAGAAAAGACAAAAGGACAAAGGACCATCGGGTCTCCCCGCCATGGGCAGCGGGCATCTACATCAGGCTATATTTATCGCCGTTCGTCGACAACATTCTTCCGCCCAGACCATGTCCGGTGGTTACTTCCAAGTGCCGGACGGATAACGCAACCAGTCGAGTTGCTGCTTCGTTCCCGGACCCCCACATTCCCCGCACTCCTCCCCTCTTCTCCTAAACATTGGAGATGGTTCGTGACGATGCAGCTCGTCTCCTGGCCCAAGTGGAGCCCCCTCCGATATCGACTCCAGTCTGTCGGCCATAGATTTAGCTCGCTGCCCGGCAGCAATTGTCCAGCAAGGTCCACAACATAAACCGTCTTTCCACAAAATGAACGTCCCCCGAGAGGTTCTCATGATGAGCAACTCAGCAGAGGTTTCCTGTACTCGCGTCTTGATATAGAGAGCCAGAGGATGATCCATTGATGGCCGACATGCTTGTTGAGACCGCGACGTAGTCCGTGCTACGGGAGTGGCACTTCGTTGTCGCCGCCGAAAAGAGGTTGGTATTCGGGGCAGGCTTCAAGCATTCGAAAGAAAGGCCTATCCTAGGAGAGGGAAAGCAGCCTTAACGAACGAGTAATAACATAGAAAAGAAATCTAAAAGAAAAGACCCTAATAAAAGTATCTAGTTCTGACGGCGTCGCTCAAAGTATATATTATCGTGGCTTTGCTGGCGATGCGCCTGATTCCGAGGGTCCGTCTGTCTGAAACCACCATCGACGAAATCACCTACAACCATGATATGATTGTGTGCCAGGTGTATAGAAATGAAAAGTGAAGGCGTAGGTAGACGCAGGAGGCGAAGGTGTGTGATATGCAGCGTTCAGAGTGACTAGGAGTATTCCGTTGATATATATCGAGTTCTCTTTGGACTCGAGTGGTAATTAGTATGTATCATAAGTATAGAAAGAAAGGGGTATTCAATACAGTACGACAACTAGCAAGATATATCCCATCAGTCGTGGAATACAATCATGTATTGTCACCCAACATTCTTGCCAGTCTTTTCCCCCTTTGCCACAGGTACAGCCTCAACTATCTTTCGCCCAATCTCTCACCTCGACTATCTAATATAAGACCCAACCGTCGCATCACATCATATACATAATCACCCACGACTCTTACTCATCGTCAACGTATAAATATAACTGTAATGTTGTATTACTCAAGCACACACACAAGACATGATATTCGAATGATGACAACATGCCCGCCCACCCTGGAGCCCCCTGAGGGAGGTTGAGTAGACAGATAGATACCTAGCGTCCGCTACCCACACCCTGTACCTGTGTCTACCTGTGCTGTATATTTCCCCTTCCCCCCCCTCCATCATCAAGCTAACCATCTCTGTCTGCGTGCACGTCTGTCCGTTTCTCTCACCCCATTCATCACCCCCATCCCCATTCTCACCAACACCACCGCCCAAAACCCATCCAGCAATCCTCACCTCACCTCACTCACTTCCAAGCACTCAACCCCGCCCACGGATCCCCCCCATTCTGCCCATTCTGACCCTGCCCACTCTGTTGCCCATATTGCTGCTGCTGCTGCGAAGTCGACCCCCTCCTCCCCCCAATGCCACCATAATAATCTCCACCCCCATAATGCACAGTCTGCTGTGGTCCCAACGGGGGCGGCCCCGGCGGCGGAGGTGGTGGCACAAACCCCGGAGGCACATAGCTAAGATGTTGCGTCTGCGGCTGTTGTGGTTGCTGCTGCTGCTGGGGATTCCCATATGTCCCACCCCCACCGGTACTATACGGTCTTGGGCCCCCACCAACCCCGGGCGAGAAAGACGTCTGATTAGGCGGCGGCGAAGCCGGTCCCCTACCCATCGTCGGTCCGATATTAAACCCCGTCTGGGTCGGGGGTGGCGACGCCGGCCCGGGGATGCGCCCGTGCGAGCTAGGGTTATACGAGAAATTGTTATATCCTCCTCCTTGTTGCTGCTGCTGCTGCTGCTGCTGATATGATTGCTGCGAATGGTTTGTTTGCGTTGGCGGCGGCGACTGGGGCACTTGATACTGCCCTGCGAAATTCGTTTTGGGATACATGGCTGACGTCGTGCTGAACGATAGGGGTGCGGGCACCGGCCGCGGTGGCGGCTGTTGCTGCTGCTGCTGCTGCTGTTGTCTCGAAGGCGAGCTGCTGGGCGGTGGTTCCATCGACATGCGCTCCATCAGCCCCCTCAAACGCTCCTGCTCCATAGCCGCCTGCGCATTTTTGCTCACGGCGCGATCCTGTTCAATCTGATTTAAAAGATGGGCGCCCTCGGACCGTCTATTGTTAACAAACGTCTCGACATTCTTCTCCAGGCTCTCCACCGTCTCCCTCATCTCCTTGTACCAGTTCCTGGCGCTCTGAAGGCCGGCCTCCAGGTCCAAAAACTCCTGGTAGGCCCGCTTGTACTTGCTGATAACGGCGGCTCGCTGTCTCTGTATTGACTCGTATCTGCTCTGATCTGCACGGACGCGCTTGTCCTGCAAAAGGTTATTAAACGACACGGTGAGCTCTCTCATCAGGGCCGCCTGTTTGTGGCTCGCCTGGACCAGACGATTCTGGTGAGGCCGGTATTTCTCGAGCTCTGACTGGAAAAGCTGCTGCTCGAAGTTGGCGATAGACTTCTTATTCAGGATCAAGATTTGCGATATGTCGTCGGTGTGTGCCTATAACGCTCGCTGTCAGTCACAAACCCGTCTCAGTCACTCCCAGTGCAAACAAATCAAAACCCACCTTCTCCTTGAGATCCTTCAGCACCTGAAGCCGCTCCTTCTTAATCAGACTCAACCTCTTCAAAATATCCTCCACCTTAGCAATCTGATCCGCTACGCTCGGCCCCCCAACATCGTCAAAATCAGCATCCAAAAGATTCGGCTCCACTACCGACGGGCTATGCGAATCCCTCGACTTCCTCCCCCTATTCACCGCCTCCTGAAACAACGCATCTACCTCGGCCGTCTGCGCCGCGATGCGCATCTCGTCAAACTCGGTCTCGTTCGCCCTCAGCTTAGTAGCGAGCTGGCCATCGCTCCTCGCAGCCTCGTCCAGCGCCTCCCGATAATTGCGAATGTCATTCCTCAGCGTCGTGGTCAGCCTCGAGCTCGGCTGCTGCGTCCACTCGGTGTCGTATTTCGACCTCATCTTCTCGCAGACGCTCTCCTCCATATCCAACTGCTTGGTGCTCTTGTCCAGGACCGCGATAATCGACTGCTTCTCCGAGCTCAGCGTCCCGAATATCGTGGCCGGGGCCTCGTGGTCAGCAACGTCGATACACCATGTCCTAAATTCATCATCGGGGAGAATCTCCTGATCGACCCCCCCTTTTAAAACCTGCAAAGCACCCGGCAGTCTCAGATAGTCCAGACTCGCCGCCATCTCACCGTTCGCCATGTCGACCCGCTCCGTCTCGGCCCTGACCAGTTTCGCCTTCTCCTCGTCGTACAAACTGGCAGACTCAGTAACTGCAAACGGTACAATCTTGGCGAACAAATCGGGGCCGGTAACTCGCTGTATATCCTGTCCCGCGTACAACTCACTAACGGGAATCGGTTTCGCAGCAGGGAGCTTGGCGACAGGCGGCACGCCAGCCTCGGCAGGCACCGGCTGGTGATAAATGTAATCATTATCCTTCACAAGCTCTCTAAGCTTATCCTGGACCGTGACAAGATGCCTCTTTGTAATGTCCGCCAAGATAATAGCGCAGTCGGCAGCCAGGTTCGATGTCGACGGTATGGTCCCCGGAAAACTAACGGCAATCTTATTCGCCTCCCTCGCAAAGTTCTCCGCGACCTGGAGACGCGCGACAGCAATTCCATGCGAGTTTGCGTCGTCATCAGCCAGGGCCTGATAGTACTGCGCCATGGAGCTCATGAGGGCGAACTTGGCCTGGGCCATGAGCATCCACACCTTTTCGAAAATCGCCTTGTTCACGTTCTCCTGGATGCCCTCCACGGCCTGTCCGTAGAGGGTTGCAGCCTGGCTGGACAGCTTGGCCAGCAGGCCCACCTTCTTCTGGTCGGCGATCTGCTTCTCGAGAAACACCTCCTGCGCCTGGGCCAGCATGATGCTGATGAGCGTCTTGACCGTCTCCCTGCTCAGGTCGGACGAAGGGGCGTGGAGGAAGTTCTCGTTGATGTAGGTGAACATGCCGGCCGAGGCCTGGAATGAATGGTAGGCTGTCTTGAGGCCGGATTCCTCCGTGCGCGTCTGGTTGGCGGCATGGCAGGACAGGACGGCCGAGATGTTGAAGATTATGGAGGCCTTCTCAAAGGCTAGTGAGTGCTGTGCTGTTGCCTTGTGTGTAAAGGCGTCGAACCTGTGATGCAAGCAACGGCGGCAAGGCCGCGCAGACGGTCAGCACGAAAATGCGCCTCTGGTAGTAACCAGCAGCAGCCGGGGGGGGGGGGGGTGTTTACCATGTGAATGAGATCTTGATGTGCTGCTCGTCGACGGGGAAGCGCAGATCCAGCAGCTCGAGCTGGCCATAGTAGCGATACAGGAGATCCCTCCCGGCGGTGCTGTCCTTACCAGCACCTCGCATGTCCTGGCGCAGGCGGTTGAGTGTTGCGCATTCTTCGGCATAGCGCTCGGGGTCGTCGCCGTATGTGTTCTGGATGTATGACTTCAGCGGGGTAACCCAGTCGATCTCGTTGGTGGCCTTTAGAGGCACCGAGATCATGGGTGCCTGTTGGTTCATGGTCTGATCGGTCGTGTGTTGTTATTAGTCCCGGTCTTCTCTCGCGCAGCTCCTGTCGCCCCAGCAATGGTCGACGAGAGAGCAGTTTAGGGCGCGAGTTTCGTCGTCGTCGTCGTCGGCGTCTTGTCGATGTGGTGATGGTGGGCGGGTTTTGTTGTATATCAAAAGGTGTTGGGAAATGCCGTAATGGGGGTTACGCAACCACCTAAAGCAGAAGCCCGCACGGTTGGTGCTGCGGGCGCTGTGGTGCTCCTACCTGGGTCATCAGCACGGCGGCGGCGGCGGGCAGCGGCGGCGGGCAGCGGCGGCGGGGTTGATGCTAGGAAAGGTACCTACCGAGTGCAGGTGGATGCCCTGACCTATTAACGTGGATGGAAGCACCAGATGCCGGGGGCAGGCGGTCGGGTCGTTGGTCGGGTCGCGTCGCGTCGGGTTGGCTGTGAAGCTGCTATTCTAGGAAGCTCGATTGCTCTTTCTTTGGTCGTTCTATTTCGGCTCCTATTATGATGCCATGTACATGGTGAAAAACTAGAGTTAGAATGATGACGGGAGATGTCGTGTCGATATAACTGCCCTGCTGGTACCCAACGAGCCAACCTGGAAGCTAAAGGGACAGGTCTGGGCTGGGGCCGCCTGGGGTATGGATAGATGTGCTTGCGGAAGGCGGCAGCTGTGGACTGGGGGGTCGCTGCGCTGCGGAAGCTTGTTCCTTACACCTAACCAGCTCCCCCACCTTCGATTAGCTTAGCGGAGGCTGTCATCCTATCACCCACCTTCACGTCACGGACAAAGACGACAGACGGGCAGTTCGCGCCTGGGAAATGGCAAAAAGGGCTACAAGCGCGCATTGTACCAGCTATCAGGTTGTATGCACTTTATTTTCCGTGCTATTTGACATTGCAAGAAGTGTGGAAGCCAATATGGCGCATCCGGGTTCAGTCTAATCAGTACAGTACATACCTATCTAAGTCTAGATCAGCCAGGCACACGACACGGAGCTTAGCCGCCAGCCCCGAGATGCTTAGAATGCGCTTTTGGCTTGGTCTTCCCTACCTGGCCTTACAAGTCTATATCATGCCTTGTATTATTAGGCGAGCCGCCTATCACGACCACGACACCTTGTTTGCTTGTCATTGTTTCTGTTTCAGCGACCGAACTATCTGACCTTAAGCGGGACCCGACTCCCCATCTACCATTGTCTATCCGCCCTACCTACCTACCTCCCTCCTCCGTGCCGATCCCGTCCGCACTGACTCGGACTCTGGGCGGCAACAGGTGTTGGTTGCTGTGCTGTGCTGACTTAGCGTCGTGACTGCCGGCGTCTCTCTCACATCTTATCACACATTTTGACATCTTACATACAAAGGGAGTGCACACCACCGCAACTTATACTAACCCAGCTTGCCAACCATACGCAAGTAAGTGAGACACTCCTCGACGTATAGTTGGAGAAGGCCGTTTGCATCTGTCCACATGCCGGCAGACTGATACCCCATCATTCCATCCGACATCTACGCTCTACGAGGAACATGTAGTCTCGTCATCTCGTCAGTCAATTCTCGTCTACTGAATACTACATCCCATAACTTGGATCGCAGCATGACTGGACAAGAGTGGGCGGCTGCGGGCGACAGCCAGTCAGAGCCGCTAGAGGGTCGCTATGCGGGGTGATTGGCTGACACCCCTCTCCCACTCTCCCAGGGGTGTCTTTTGGAGAAGCAAGCGCCTGGCGCGGTTACAGGTCTGAGGGTGCCAGGGGAAGGGAGGTGGGTTGTTCAAGTTATTACCGTTCTCGCTGCTTCCATCTTCCGTCGTCTACGATCCCGTCAGGTCGGGTAGCACAACTTGGTGTATTCAAGCATAATGTGTCTCGAGATGAAATCTATATATGATGTATATATATATATATATATATACATAAAGAGAAACAATACCCATCAAACAGGCCACACCGAGACCAGCTTACTATTCGAAGTCAGTCGTCAACGGCAAACTCCCAACAACCTATCAATCAATCCGCTTTCCATTAGACCAAAAAGGGTCTCCTCGGCGCACGGCGGCCTGACCTGCGACCCAACCTTGTGTGTGTCGTGCGTCGTCGTTCGTTCCTATGTCTAGCTTTAGATTAGCACAGGTACTGTACATATCCCCCTGTGATGTACATACGACAGATGGCCGTTTAGATATGTCGCAGCCTGCCTGATCTGAGTAGTCATGTGAAGAGACAAAACCGGCCTAGCTTTTTCCTTCTGATACGAACATCCCCATGCCATTACCACACACCTAACACCTAATATACCTAATACAACTCCGTAACTCCTCCAAATGTCCCCATACCCGCTGATAGATAGTAAGTAACCCCTGAACCCCCTTTTCTCCCATATACTCTTTCTTCCATCCACAACAACATCAACAAACATCAACGCCAGCAAAATACACATGATCGCTACTACTACTCACTCCCTCTACATATATGCCTGCCCGCACGCTCGCCATGATATGATCCTAGAGTTCGCCAATAAAAATAACCAGGCTAACATGTAAACAACGGCGCTCCCAAAAGCCCCCAAAAGCCTCCTAATTGAGAACCAAAATGAGTGCCCGCCCCTCTTCAAAGTACACACTCACAAACAGTTGTATAGCGGTCTCAGCCCGGTCCTAACTAAGGAAAGACGGGCAGATCGAGACCCATGTTGTTCGACGAGTCACCGCTGATACCAAAAAATTGGAACCTGTCACACTCAATTAGTTACACCATCCATTCAGAGAAAGAACATGATAAAACTCACCAGTCCTCGACATTAAGCGTAGACGGAACAGGCTGGCCCTGCGCAGAGCTATTACTCCAGCTATCACTAGGGCTCTGCCCATCCATCATGGAGCCATCAAAGTTCGTTTGCCAGATATTATTCGCCTGTTGGCCCTGGTGGTTCTGATATCCCGGCAGCCCAGGCTGAAGCAGATTGTTGTGGGCCTGCAACGGGCTCCCACCCATACCTCGCTTCGGCGGCGGCAAGCCTTGTGAGAAGGGATTTACTCCCGGATCCACGCCGGGCTGGCCTTGAAGAGTCTGTGCTTGCATCTGTGCCACCATACTCGGATCAAGGCTCTGCTGTGTCTGTGGTGGCGATACATGGGGGAACAGCGGCATATTAGCGCTCTCGGGGAAAAGCTGGTCCGGCTGGAAGTTCTCCCATATTGATTGCGAGAGGTTCGGGGAATTTCTGGTGACTAGATACAGATCTGGGGGGGTTGTCGGCAACGAAAATGATGGGTTGAAGGGAGTGGGCGGCCGCGTGTGCGGCCGCGACGCTGTCCCTCCCATGAACGTGTCTGTGTTGGGGCGGACATTGGGCGATGTAATCGGAGGCGGCATCGTACTGGCTGGCGCGTCCGTCTTGGACGTTAGGCTTGGCGTTTGCGGCCTTGAGCGCTCATACGACTCTTGCGGTTGAGGCGTATTGACGCTAAAGTCGATGGCCATTTCGTCATATTTGCGCTTTTGATCTTGGGCCACACGATGCTGCTCCAGTTGAGCCAGACTTTGCTGGACCTTGCGGTGTCTCTTGCCAGCTGCTTTCTGGAGCCTCTCTTCCAGAACCTTGTTTCCAAGAATAGACTCGAAGAGCGTATATACCATTTTGCCTACGAGCCAGACTTTGGAAATGTCTTTGAGCGCCCCCATGCAGGCCCTGATTCTATCTTGGGTGACTTGCTGAATCGAGGGGACTGGTGATCTCATCTGGTACACGTGCATGATGAGAGCCGAAAACAGACTGTAGACAACGAATGCCGGACAGAATCTTAGCTGGTCATGGGCAGCGAGGTTCTCGATTATCGATGTGATCATGGCTGCTGCCTGGAAGGCAATATTCCTGGACGGGTATGCCGAGTCTTCGGGGAACCGGGACGAGCCGCTCGGTGGCATGTGGGCTCGGTGTAGCAGGCAAAGAGTGGTGTAGTAGTTGGAATGAAGCAAGGCGGACAAGAAGTGATGACTTCGCATCTCCCAGTATACCACCTTGGGGCAGTTTTGAAGCCAATCTGCAAGGGCCATGTCGCTGTGCGTAAGATCGATGGCATTCTGTCGCCGTCCCTTTGAAGCAACCGAGTACTGCTGAGAGAGTACCAGGCCCATGATTTCGCATAGCTTGACATACTGCAGGAAGAACTGAACGTGTATCTGATCCGGCGGATACTCGGCTGGGTTCTCTGAATCCTCCTCGATGAAGTCGTCTTCAGTCAACATTTCCACGTCCGAGTCGTCAAGATTGATGTGGCAAGGCCGTCCCAGCGCAACAGCCACAGACCTGTCCCTTGTGAACAGTGTCCACCAGATACGCTTCCACAACCTCTTGTCGGATTTGCTTAGTTGCGAGCCCTCCACGCTGCGGTGCATTCCGGAACCTTGAGCTACTATAGTAGCGACACGGCTCCAGTAGAATACGTTCTTGGTGACGTCTTCGGGGCCTTCCCAGTACCACCCCATCAAAAGTAGCGACTGAACAATCGTGACTCTGTCGTCCTCGTAGTTAGCTTCGTACAGGGCCTTGGCTCGTTTGTAAAACGTTAGAGCAGCCGGTGTCGTGGAACCATTCGCATCCATCAACTGTGGATTAGAACAGACTCGGGATCCCGCCAGGAGAATGGCCTGCAGCAGCAGTAATGATGGTGGATTTTTGGGGTCTTTGTACTGGCGCATGAATTTTGCCCTGTTGATGACTGGGACGATGGGGTGTACCCAGGTCCAGTAGGCATCAATAAGTTCATCGCAGAGAGACCGCGGGGGTAGTAAGAATGCGCCACGCTGGTGCAAGATGTCGATCTCGACGCTGTCCAGCTCGGTCAACCTGGCTTTCGAGCCCTTGACATTGTCGGGTAGAGGATAATGAACAACGTCTGAGGTGCTTTGGCGGTCATGAACGAGCAATGTCAGATTGGACGACTCGCCCAGGTAAGCTACCCTCCCTGCTTCGGTTATCGGCGCCCTGGTGAACCTGGGCTTCATGACCAGGTTCATGTAATTTGCAAGGCCGGCATGTTCGGAGTCCTCCTTCTTCTGTTGATCTTCGATATCTGCAGTCGATGGGGTGCCCTCCTGTGTATGATATACGGCTGGGAGTCGAGTGCCGCTTGGGAAGGTGCTTGTTCCGGGAGGGTTGGGTGATCGCTCTTCGGTATCTCCTCTCTCGCTACGCTCCAGTCAGCAATGGGTCGTATAACTAGCATGTGAAGAAAGGGGTTGGGTATCGCTCGTATGCTTCGCCAAGGAGGGGAAGGGGAGGGGGAGTGGGATCTGATCTGCCCAAGAGTAAGAAGATAGATAAAGATACATGCCTGTCCGAGTCTTTTGATTGAGCAGAGCCGCTCTGAGTGGTCTTCTTCCGCTTCGGGGTCGGGATGCGACATTCGATGGAGAAGGCGACGCAATTGGTGCATGGGACACCGAGGCTTGCGGCATCGCAGCGAACCTGCGAGAGTTATCGTAAGCATGGATGTCGAGAAGCATCAGATTGAAGACGATAGGATGCAAAGGCCATCATTGGTCGGCATTGCGACGTGTTCTAGGGAGGGGAATTCGTACTTTGCGGGCATGGCACGTCTGTGAGCGCGAAGGGTTAGCCCAGAGCTCGGGAAAAGATGACGACTCGCTGAGTTGTGCCTCGGCAAGATGGGAGCTGTAGCATGTCGCGGCCATTCGCGCGGGTCCATCCAACCAGCTAAACCCACCCGCGCGTGCACGCTCTCAAAAGATTTAAAGACTTACCTCGCATGCTCGTGAGGCGCGTTGTCTTTTAATTGGAAGAAGGCAAGGTCAGTCAGCGTCAAGTGCCCGTCTTGTCCACGCGACGATAATGGAACCAACCTCCTAAAACTCATTTGGCCGGCCGTGTTACTCGTTGCCGTCGAACCGGGCGGCATGCCATGGAGCGAAGGCGATGGCGACGCCTGCTTCTGCACGCTGCCCTCTCTCGGGGATGTTTCGACGTCCATCTCGATTGTTGGCAAAGAGCGCTGCATCGGTTGTTTGGGTGGTGGAATCCAGAGAATCCCGCTCGAGTTTGTCGGAGGCCTGCCCTTTGCTTGAAATCGATCAAGCCGATGGTGCCGTAGCCGTTACTCCCGTTGCACTTTGGGTAGTGGTGCTTGTGGACGTGTGGACGTGTCCCGCCACTCTAAAATCCAGGTACCTAGTTCTAACTCCACGATAATGTCTGCTCCTTCGGCGTCCACAGATTCCAGGGAGTAGGTCAAGTTATCCACTTGGGCGCATTGGTGTCGCAGAGGCGTGTTTGGGTTGTATACTGAGGGCAGTGACTTCCCAATGTACCTACGCAAAGGAGCGCCTCCTATCCCCGAATGAAAAAGGGACGTGCTGGAGTCCTCGACTCTTCTGTGCCGGCTTTAAGAGAGTTGGTGATTCCTCATGCGAATACGGTTTCAAATCACAGGATGAAAAACCGATGGGCGGGCAATTCGGTGAGGGGATGGATGCGTTTCGTTGACGAGCAGCTTCCAATGAAGGGCACCTATACCCACTGGCAAGTAACCACTGGTGTGGTGCGCTGCTGGTGTGCCACCCCCGGATTCCGCCTTTTTTTAGTGCAAAACGGGTCGGCAGGCGACAACAGTCCGGATTGGAGCCTAGAGCCTTGCTAAATTATAGCTATGGATCGTACCTGAGGGGTACGGATGGGTACCCAGCCGTGCTTGCCTCCTTTGCCAGGTATTCCTTGGCTCTGTCCAGTCCTGACAATCTTCCCGCAGCGAATGAAACCTAGAAACATGGAAAAGTCAAATGTGCGGCTTACTTTAACTATCTTAGTCGTCTAGCTAAGGCACAGTCATTCATCAAATGATGCCCAGACATTGGTTTTGATGGGTCACGATCTGCCTGTCCTGGGATGGCTGGATGGACAGATCCAGTCGGGGTGTGGCATCGGCGGAACCCCTCAGTTGAGAAAACTGAAAGTGGTAAGGTGGGACTTTGCATGTGATGATGGAAGGAGCGCTTAGAAGGTTGGTTCATCGTTGCGGAAGGCAGCCACGCCATCTCAGTTACACAGTACACACAGTATCCAACTACTATCCCAGTCAAGAAGGAAGGTGCAACACACGGCCAGCCCAATGGTAACACAGTACAACAGCACTAATTCTCACTTAGCACTCCCAGTGATCGTGCTGTGATTGTCAACTAAATTGGTAACAAACGTCCGGGCTCCCAAATCCGGGGAATCTTAGCTCCTTAGCTTAGTGTAGGGTGAAAAGTCACCCGTCACTTAGCGTCCCCTGATAAATCGACAGGATCGACGGGGCATATCTTGAAAAATGGAGAGGAAAACCGGCCTGATTAAAGAAGCCGTTTTAAAGTTGCTCGATGCATATCGTCTACCCAGCGACCCAGTATAGTGTGTAGGGAGTCCGGGTAGGTCACGAGACTACGCCCCAAACAGGTGACGCGCTTTGTCGTTCGTCTTTGCCCTAGGTCAGAGGCAAGACGCATGCGCTAACAATAGGTTTTCGAGACGAACTAGAAAGACTCGCTAAAATCGTCATTAACAATAGAACATACTGCCGTTTTTAGTGATACCTACTACATACATCTTACTGGATAACTTAAAGGGGTGGTAAACAACGAGAAATGTGTCTTTGTTCGTTTAGATCCGTTTGACTTCGGATACCACCAACTAATACCCAGCGTCTACAATTCTCATCAAAAGCGGTTATCTCAAAAAGGTCAACATGAGTGTACTAATCTTCTCTCTCACCGTTTGACTGATACCTTCACAATATGTAAACTGACCTACACACCCCAAGCCGATATTCATTCCCCCCAAAGGTGAGGAGAGACAGTAACTCAAGAGAATCTAACACTCTGTCCAACGGCTGGATACACACTTACTTACCCTATACTAAATTCACATTCACATATTTCAAGAGATTAGTGGTAAACAGTTCTAATGCCATATAATACCCTAAGCAAACCCTTCCTTGTCCAACGTCTTCCCATCAACCGACCTCCAACACACCAAGCTCATCATCTACCGAGCGGATATACCCAAAGTCAATGGGTCCAGCTGTGGATTCTCACTCTCAACCCGCCCCCTTTCGTCTCCCGGTTCTAATCTAGAAGACTATTCTAGAACCCACCCCCTTCCCTCATCCAGCATGGAACATCCCAGGAGTAAACACAGTTATGAACTTATCCTATATATGTCAGGGTATAATTAACACATGCTTATCAGTCGACCCACCGGCTGTTGTAATATCGGCCGACACTCCGATTCCGACGGGCTTAGGAACAGCTTGAAATCGGTTAAGCAGTCAGCCCTGTAGGTGTTTATTATCGGGCATAGTAGTTTATTGTGCAAGAGTATGCTTGATAGGTAAGTAAACAAACCTGAAATTTTTGGTATAAAATCGTTCATCTACCCCTTTTCTGTGTTACCCCGTATACACCTTACTTGGTTTCACAACCTGTCATAAACCGGATCTCTCTCCATCATACTCAAGTAATTGTGTTACTCTGAGGGGCGTATCAAAACTGTACCCTAGCTCTTATGTGGTTTTTCTTCGTTACCCATTCCAATTTGAACGTTAGTTTGAGGTGGAAGGAAACTGGTACTCGTTACCACAAAGACCATTAGAATGTCATTCGAAAAACCAAAGCTTCCATCTTTAACATGGTTTGTTTACTGCGTGGGCTAGCACTAGCTCTACAACTATCTTTTACACTTGTATCTCACACGACAGGTGGCGTAACCCGCCGCCATAGCATTTCTGTCCCGCCACATTCGAGCAATTAATTATAAAGTTGACATCATCAAATATGTGTTGATAATTTCTTGTCTATCTTCGTTTCTAGAACTCATCATAACTGATTTTCCCACCCCGGATATGCACCCACCAAGTACGATACTATACATGCATCTATCTTTACAATGACGGCAACACATCAACAAACACATCCTAGACTAATTCCTACCCTCAACCCCCCCATTCGCATCCACAAAAGACTCATCCTCATCCCCATCCCCTCCCAGCACCTCACCAACCTTACCCAGCACCGCCTCCGCCACCGTCCCATTCGCAACCGCCTTCTTAACCACATCACCAGGCTCACCAACCTCCACCCCCGCAATAAACCACGAACTAACCCCCTCCAACGCCGCCACAAACACACACAACAAACTCGCAATCACAAAATGGCTAATCGTCGACCCAATCTCCAGCCACGAGCCCTCGTCCTTCACCACCCAGAAGAAGTAGAGCGTCAGCACATCACTAACAGCCATGACCACCATGAACAGCGCCGACGGGGCCACGCCCAGCCGCCTGTTGAGGATGCCCAGGTTGGCCGAGATGAGCGCGAACGGGATCATGAGCTTGAGGATCAGCAGCACGCCCTGGGAGAAGGGGTCGAAGATGGGGATGAGCCGGTAGACGCTCTCGAGGCTGAAGGACGAGATGGACGCGATGTTGCCCGTGCTGAAGAAGGCCGACTGCAAGAGGACGAAGAAGAAGAGGGCCACGCGCGCGTCGTGTAGGGTCAGGGGGCGGAATGGTGGAGGTAGCTTGGGCTCTGGCTCGGTAGTCGTTGTCGTTGTCGTCGGCGCGGCGGCTACAGCGGTTCCATTTGTTGCTACAGCCTTGTCGCCGACAACTGCTACTGACGATTTCTTTGAGTTTGAAGAGGAAGAAAAAACATGTACAGCGTGCTCGAGCCGGACCCAGCTGACGAGGATTGCCGAGAACACCAGGTAGAAAAGACCTTCGTAGGAGATGGTAAGGATCACAAAGGTAGGGGCGCAGGTGAGGAAGATGACGAGGATCCTGTGCATGTAGTGGTTATTGGGCGCCAGGCGGTGTGCCAGGGGCATGAGAAGTGATGCGACTGTTGAAAACGTCAGAAGAGATCTCTTTCAATACCGGATTGTAGCTTTCATTGCAGGTTAAAACTTACCAAGAACGACCCAGCCCACGACCTGGTTGCCAAGAGGCAAGCCCTGCTTGGCTTGTAGCGACAAGGCGCTGGAGCGGGTGATGAAAATGGCGAGCAGAATCAGGCCGATCTGGACGCCCACGAGCGATCTGCCAAGGTGATTCCTTGGCAAAGAACTGCTGCTGCTGCTCTTCTCAGGCCAAGAGAAGTCAGCGAGGACGAAATCCTCAAAGATGAGATAGAGAAGGCCGATGACGACCATCAGGGCACCGCCAACCATGCTGTACAGTCTATTAGTCCAGTTCACCTAGCAGATGACAGGGTGAGAGAAGACACTTACATCAGGTTGACATCTTCAGTTTTCAGGGCCGGGAGAAGCGTAAAGGTGCTCATCGCCAAACACGAGAGAAACCAGACCGCCGAAAGTGAGGCGTGTTTCTGAAGAAACGAGATGCCGTTGACCACCGGCCAGAAGGCGCCCAATATGAACAAGACCGTCAGGACCTCCCGGTGAATATACCCCAAAGCCTGGTAACAACAGTTAGCATTTTCTCGCTCGTCAAAAAGAAAACAAGTCGAGAAAAACATACCAACGACTCAATAACCCCCACATAAACCGCCGAGTTAAACACCAGCGAAACAAACCCCCGCCCGTCTTGATATGCCCAAACAGCTGCCTCCGTCCCTCCCGCAAGCTCTCCCTCCTCGCAAACACCTCCTCCCAAAACACTACTGGGAAAAGCGCATACGCATAATACGTCACTGGCGACTTCGACACCACAAACGAAGCATACAGCCCTACCAGCCCCGCCGAAAACACCACCGTCCCCGCCATCGTCCTCGACGGCCTCACCCGTCCATTCAGCACATGCAGATCCACCACCGTCGTCAGCGCAAACGTGATCCACCCCAGATACCCCAATGTAATCAACACCCTCAAAAACATCCAATCGTACGTCTGCAGATAGCGCAGCCCGCCCAGCCCGACCTTCATCAGCGCGGCCGACTCCTCAATCGCCTCCTCGTAGCTGCCCGCGTCGATGAGCTGCCTGATGTCGGCGACGCGGCTCCGCGCGCCGAGCCCATGGTCCTCGCTCAGCGCGCGGTACGGCCGGTAGCGCAGCTCGGTCGCTTTCTTGTGCTCCTCCTTGACGCGGTACTGCTCGAGGATGCACTGCGCGTTGACGAGGGACGCCTCGGCCTTGTCGCGGATGTTGGCGGCGAGGTAGGACAAGGGCAGCTCGCCGACGGAATTGGCGGGGAACTCGACGCCGGCGAGGTAGGACATGAGGGCGGCGACGTCGGCTTGGGCGACGTCGTGCCGCTGGACGTTGTTGAGGTTCCAGTCGGACGAGTAGTCGTCGTGGCCCGGGGCGGCGGCGGCTACGGCTGTGTCTGGATATAGCTGAGGCTTGGCGACGCCTGAGCCCCAGGCGATGAGGGGCGTGCGCGTGTTGTCGGGGTGGCCGTCGCCGTGGCTGCCCCAGTCGCTCATGCCGTGGTCGGCGGTGAAGACGAAGGCGGTGCGGTCGTCGTTGTAGAAGTTGTTGATGAGCTCCGTGATCTCCTTGACGCCCTGGTCGACGACCTTGATGTTGTTGAGGTACTCCTTGGAGTACGGCCGGTAGGCGTGGCCCGTGGTGTCGAGGCCCAGCAGGTGGAGGAAGAAGACGACCTTGTCTTGCTTCAGCTGGTTGTAGAGCGTCCTGTTGGTGCGCGCGTCGGCGAACAGCTCCTTGACGTGGTCAAAGACCCAGTAGTCGAGCACGACGGCGTCCTGGGAGAAGTCCTCGAGCTCGTGGCCGTAGGTGAAGGCGTCGACCCTGCCCGGGACGGCGCCGTGCTCGAACATGGGCAGGATGTCGGGGCTGCCCCAGCTCCACGTGTGCCGGCTGCGGTTGAAGAGGCTGTCGAAGTTGACGGGGTTCATCTTCCAGCCCGTCGTGACGGCCGACACGTCTTCGTAGAGGCCGGCGATGAGGGCGACGTGGCCCGGCCGAGACTCGGTGGGCACGCGCGTGTGCGAGACGCCAAAGGTGCCGTGCTCCAGAACTCGGGACCGCAGGAAAGGGGCGAGTGGCCTCGGGACCAGATCGTCGTCGGACTTGGGGTAGGGCTCGGGATGCGCCTGGAACGCCTTGTCGGCGCGCAAGCCGTCTCCTGGTACAGGGGGGTGTAAGTGAGTATTATGACTGGTCTATGCAAAGATTACGATAAGCAGAGATGGTGGACTTGACGTACCTACAAACAATACCAAGCGATCCGCAGGCGCATTGCTCGCCGGCGAGCGCTCTATCTGGAACAAGCTCATGCCAGAAACGATGGGGCTTACAAAGTAGATGTCGAAGATTGAATATATGTACACTAAGTGGAAGACCATGGCAATAACTAGGAACCGGAGCCGCGAGATGCCCGCCATGATTGCTGTCCTTGGTGCGCGCGCGCGCGACCTGGATATATGGTAGTAAGTATGCGTGTGTAAGGGGCGACGTGTTTCTTTGATTTAGTGAAGGTATCTAGCAAAAAAGATTGAATATGGGCACGCGTCCATGGCGCAACAGCCAGTCAAGGAGTGTATCGGTGGGATGTCAACTGAAGAGAGGTGTCGGAATTGCAATTACAACATTGAGAAAGAAGTAAAAATGGGAAGAACAAGACTGAAAGTGCAAAATCACAATAAGGTTTGCTTGTTACAATACTGCGATTTCGCTCCTCTGAAGTATCCGTACATTCATTAGCTGGTTGGTTCGCGATGTCATGCATTGGCGGAATGGTGGGAGCGCGCACGTCTCCTTTTCGGCCGCTTCCCCCCTGCTTGGCGTGTGCCACCCGCATTTTTTCTCTGGGGCAGCAGCCACTTTAAAATACAGTGGGTCCGATCGCAGATCGCCGCAGGCACGAACGTGACTTCGCGGCGAGACTTTGGCCTGTTTCCCCCTATCACGAATAACCTGGACGCGCCGCTACCAGAAGCATCAATCAAATCGATCGACACAGGACAATTGGCAGACTCTGGAAGTGCATCATATCCACGCCATTTGAGAGACAACGAAAACTGTTGGAGCCACAAGATGGATGTGTGCAAAAAGTATCTGGCCGAGAATATTCTCTCGGAGGATAAAGTGGTAAGTTGTTCAGGTTTAAAGCTGCCTTCCTTACGCGTGCGCTGTCGCTTCAACTTATCTCATTGACACGCGTCTCAGGTCACATATCGACTCCTGAGCCGCGCCTTGCATGTGCACGTCAATACAGCAAAGCAGTGAGTCAAACTAGTTTGATTAAACTCTGCACATTTTACTGAGATCGTCTACCTAGGATGCTGTATGATTTCTACAAGAGCCAAAACGACAGGCGACCGGGTGCAGTCCACGCCACCTACCTGGTATATGGCGTCCAGAAAGGAGCCGGGATCTCACGGTCATGGAAAAGCAGCGCCGACGGCGACGTTGAGATGGCAAGCTCCCTGCCAGAGGTAGACCCAATTGACGACCCGGTGTCCACTTACACACTCTCTCTGGTCCAGGAGGATCGGCTTGAAGGTTTGCTTGTCCAACTCGAAGCTTCAAATGTTGCTTTTACTAACTCAACATCAATCAGCTGCCCTCGCGGATTTTGAGTCAGTCTCCTCAATTCATGTCTACAGTGTTGGACCCAACCCTGTAAAGGTGAGCGGTTGGAGACTCATCTACTATTATTGTCAACATGACTGACAATCCAACAGGACTTTTCCTTGCTCGCTGATGTAGCGCAAGAGGTCTTCGGCCTTCGCAATGATGATGACCCGAAGACCTCTGCCACCATCAGGAACCGACGCGTGGTTCGCAAAGAGAGACCCGCGGACGTCGCGCCGCCGGCGAGGCAAGACCTCCAAAAGCCAGCTCTGCCTAAATCAGCACCGGCCGCTGCTGCCGCCAAGGTCAAGGAGGAAATAAAACCGACAAAACCTCTAGACTCCGAGAAAACTGCAGCCCCATCATCGCAAGCAAAGAACCCCACCCCGGCGCTGAAGCGTGGCGGCTCCTCAGGCATCATGCACGCCTTTTCCAAGGCCAAGGTGAAGAAGGCGGAGACATCACAGCCCGCCACGCTGAGCGGCGATGAGGTGCAGCAGGCACTGTCAGACGACGGAGAGGACGACGACGACGAAGACCTGCCTCTGCCGAAGCCCCGGGGCATCTTTGGCAGGAAAACCAAGAAGGAGGTCGACGAGGAGCTGAGGGAGATGATGGAGAAGGATGACGACGAGGATGAGAAAGTCGACAGTGCTGAGGAGGAGGCTGAGGAGGTCGAGGAGCCTATGGAGGACGCGCCTGAGCCAGAGCAGCCACCTGTGAAGGAGGAGCCAGCCGAGGTTGTCACGACTTCGGGCGATGGGCGGCGGCGCGGCAAGAGGAGGATTATGCGGAAGAAGCAGATCATGGATGATCAAGGATATCTTGGTAAGTTTTTTTCCCTCCGTTTCTTTTCCTGTTGGACGGGGTTGTATCCTAGTGAGCTAATACTTCTGCTAGTGACGATCCAAGAACCAGGCTGGGAGTCTTTCTCGGAGGATGAGGCGCCCCCGGTTGCTAAGGCAAAGCCCGTTGTGAGCGCAGCAGCATCTTCGGCACCGGCTGCCAAGGCGAAGAAGAGCGGACCAAAGGGGAGCCAGGGGAGCCAGGGGAGTCAGGGGAGCATCATGTCCTTCTTTTCCAAAAAGTGATGAGAACCTTCTTGTCGTGACTTGGACGAGCTATCACGGGTATCTGCTCTGGCAGATTCGATACGAACGCGTTGAGGCTCCTGCTCACTGATTGTTTTCACATACTTACATGGAATCAATGCATGGATGTTAGACAAGGTAAGGCATGGAAGTTGTACGTTTTTTGGTGGGTAGATTTGCCAGCTCTCAGCCCACGATATATCAAGTACAACCCAATGTTTCAGCGGTCCGACGCCGTTTCTCAAGACATCTTTTACAATATTCCCAGTATTAAAAGCAACAGCCGCTGGCTCGTATATAAAGCAACGCAACGCCACGACAACCTGTCAATAAACTCGATCAACCAGGTACCTAGACTAGTATCACCTAAGAAGCCGTTGAGAATTTGGTGGATTCCAGGGCACACGGCAGGTACCCGACCTGACTAACCTAATCCCGTAGTGCAGCTCCCCCTGTAATCAACTAAACTACCCCGCTAAATTTTCTCCACGATGGTCTCGGGTTTCATCCTCCTCTCTATTTTCTTCCCTTCTCCGCGCGACCAAAGACCCGGGGCGCGCCTTGGCGGACCACGGCTGGGGGACGTTAGTGGCGGGCCAAGGAGCCAAGGGCCAGACTTAGGGCCAGTTTGCCGATCCAGCAACAGTAGGCCCCCCTCCACCTAACGTTTAGAGAGAGGTTCCCCAGGGCAGGCAGGTGAGGTTCCCATAGGCTCCGCTTCCTTGCTGCTGCTCTCTGTTCGCCCTTGCGTCAAGCGCGGCGCATCTTGTCTGGGTGTGCAGACTTATAGAGCTCGCATGTGCCCGCCACATCATTCCCCGAGACTGAGAAAGAAAGAATACTGCTCAAGTTGTTGTTACTATCCTTCTGCGGACTTTGACAAGTTATTGCCCCATTGAGTCGAGTCGAATCGAAGTCGAAGTCGAGCGGTGTCCTTGTGCGCCTTTATCTTAACCGTTCCCCGCCGGGTGTGCCCCTCCATCGTCCAAAACACCACATAAAAGCTGCTACCTACCTCTCTTCGAGTGTGCAAGCCCCGAACCGAACGAGTGCAAGAGGCGGGCACGACAATGGGCCGCGTGCCATGGCCTTCGCTTCTGTTGCTGCTGTCGGCGTCTCTCTCGAGGCCGGTGGCAGCGTCAGACGAGCTGGTCTGGGACATGGACCAGCAGCCATTGGCGGGCGAGTTTGACCAGGCAGCCTGTCCTGACTATGCCCAATATGCTGCCGTTCCGCAGTGAGTACGATGCGATATTAGACATATCTTGGATACAAAGAGGAGAAAAAGAAAGAAAAAGAAGAACAAGAGAAAGAGCGTGGGCATGTTGTTGTGACTAGAAACTAACCGAGCTGACCTGAATCGCAGTCGTCCTCTAAGTGAGGGACCCCTGGCTCTCCCCTACCAGCGACCCGACCCCAGGTGTCGCACCTTTCAGTCCGACGCGATCGAGAAGGTCATCGCCGACATCACGTCGCGCATGAAGGACCCGGACCTCGCCCGCCTCTTTGAAAACACCTTCCCCTCCACCACCGACACCACCGTCAAGTTCCACACCGACGGCGGCGACAGCAGCAACGATGGCTCCAAGCAACAGCAGCCCAAGCGCGGCCAGGAAACAGGCGCCTGGGAAGGCCCCCAGTCCTTCATCATCACAGGCGACATCCTAGCCGAGTGGCTCCGCGACAGCACCAACCAGCTCGCGCCCTACCAGCCCTTGGCCCTCAAGGACCCCGCCATCTTCACCCTCATCCTCGGCGCCATCAACACGCAGAGCGAGTACGTCATCGACGCCCCCTACTGCAATGCCTTCCAGCCGCCGCCCATCTCGGGCCTGCCCGTCAGCGCCAACGGCCAGGACGACGCCGTCCACCCGGCCTACGAGCCCTCGTCCGTCTTCGAGTGCAAGTACGAGCTCGACTCGCTCGCCCACTTCCTCGCCCTCGCCAACGACTTCCACGAGCACACGGGCTCCCGCAAGTTCATGACCACGCGCTGGTACCAGGCGCTCGACGCGCTGCTGCGCGTGCTCGAGGCCCAGAGCCAGAGCACGTTTGCGCCCGACACGGGCGCGTTCCAGTCGAACGAGTACACGTTCCAGCGGCGCACCAACACGGCGACTGAGACGCTGGCGCTCAACGGGAACGGCAACCCGCTCAACAACGGCACCGGGCTGATACGCTCCGCGTTTCGGCCGAGTGATGACGCGACGGTATTTGGCTTCTTTATTCCAGCCAACGCCATGATGGCTGTTGAGCTGATGCGCACTGCGGCTGTGCTAAAGTCGACGGGGGACAAGGCGGATGCCCGGCTGGCTAAGACGGTGGAGGTCTGGAGCCAGAGTATTGTCGATGGCATCTGGGAACACGGTGTGGTGCACCACCGCAAGTACGGGGATGTGTTTGCGTACGAGGTCGATGGGTATGGTAGTGCGCTGATGATGGACGACGCGAATTACCCGAGCTTGCTGGCGCTGCCGCTGATGGGGTTTGTTAAGGCGAATGATCCGACGTACATGAACACGCGCAGGATGTTGCTGGAGAAGGGGAGTAACCCGTATTATCTTGAGGGGAGGGACTTTAGGGGGATTGGCGGTATGTTTTTGGGTTTTCTCTATTTTCCTTTCCCTCTTTGTTGTTCGTTTGCACGATACCTTTTACCCCCCTTGTTTTTCTATATATACGATAAGAAAACTGACGTTTATCGTGTATTATTTACAGGCCCTCACATTGGTCTCCAAAACGCCTGGCCAATGAGCCTGCTGGTGCAGGCGCAGACCTCAGAAGACGACAGGGAGATCAAGGCTTGTCTGGACCTCGTCCTCAGCTCGGCCAAGCTGGGTCTTATACACGAGAGTGTCGACGTGAACTGGGCCGTTTCATACACACGTAAGTTCTTTTTTCTGCATCTCCTCCCCCTACCCCTATTTCATTTTCGAGTCAGTCATCCAGTATATCTGACAAACATGGGTTTACAGGGAGCTGGTTCGCCTGGGCTAATGGCGTCTTCGCCGCCACCATATTGGATCTTGCCGAGCGCAAGCCTCACCTCATATTCACCGGGACGAATCCGCTGCCATATGTGCTGTAGTAATGGCGCTGTTGAGGCTGTATTACTACCTTTGGTTTTACTCGCCCGTGTTCTTTTCCCCACCTGCATAAGCGGTCTTTGAACCTTAATGGATGCAATGATTGACTGATTGATTGACTTTGGGGTTCTGTTTGAATGGAAAAGAACCTATTTTAGGAGGTGTGTTTTTGTTAGGGTGGATTGCTTTGGTCTGCTTTGGCTTTTTGTTAACAGGGTGAAATGGGAAGCTTAATTATCATATGCGGGTGTTTTTGACTGGGTACTATTCATGGCTCCCGGTTGTGTATTGGTAGCTGTAATCGATTATGTTTTGTGGTTAAATCCATGCAAGAGACATTCACTGTGCGCTCTCTATGGAAGTACCGTGCCTTCATGCAGATAACTTTGAAGGTAACCGAGCCAAGAGAGGCTCAGTCTTGATCCCCAACAACAAAGTCATCTAAACTAGTATCAAACCACTCAACAATACTTCTTTGTGTGAACGGCATTCGATTTTGTTCCTATAAAGATGCTACAGAAAGCCCAGGAACTATTAACTAAGTGACACATATTTCTGAACGACGATGTGAACAGACGTCAGGCAGGGATATGTTTCGAGTGACAGAGGAGAGAGTCCGAACTCCATGCCGCCATATGTATACCCTTCCTTATCAGCTCCAACCACCCCAGGATATCTTCCCGGAGACCATCAAGCACGCCAAAACTCCCAAAACCACAGCTCAAGCAAATGGTTAAAAAAAGGAAAGCAAATTAGTCCGAGACTTAAACCCAGTATATCCCCCCTTAAGATTATCTCCCATGTGCTCATCTTTTTCCTCCCTTTCTCATTTCCTCCCTTTCTCAAAGATCCGGATCATCCTCAACGGCAGTCTGCTTCGGCACAACCTCCTTAATATTCCGCATCTTGTACAGCGCATCGCGCGCCATATGAATAGGCAGCGCTATCGTCAGCGTGTTCCACAGCCACTGGCCCCTATCGTTGAGCCGGACCTGCTCCAGGATGACAACCGGCTTCTTGGGGCGGCCCGCGTCGTGGCTGACGAGCATGACAAAGTGCTGAACAACGGCGTACCCAAAGAGTGTCGGCGGCTCGGCGATGTAGCTCTGCGTCTTCTCGTTCCAGAGCACTTCGCGCCACCGCTCGCCCATGTGCGACAGCCGCTTCCTGATGTCCCTGGCGAGGGCGACGCGGAATTTCGCTTGACGTCGCGCATCGCCTGCCGGGCCTTCGTCGTCTCCGGTGTCTTCGGTGTCGGTTGCTGTTCTTTTTTGCTTCTTCCTGATGTGAAAATCGGTTGGATATTCTTGAATTAGGATAATTGGGGGGATTCCCTTCTTCTTCCAGAGCCCGGCGTCGCGCAGCGCCCACTTGCGGTAGTCGTCGATCTTGTTGACCACGAGCCGTCCGATCATGTCCTGGTAGCCGGTTATGTTATAATCCGAGGCTATGCGGGAGATTTCGAAGAGGTCTTCGAGGGCTTGTGCGGCTGTAGCCTGGCTGTCAGTATTTAATCTGAAACATGCATGCCCAACATAAGGTTGGTGATGCTACACAAACTCGGATAAGCATAAATCAACAACAACTTACCAGCATGCTCATTGCCATATGCATGAATCGCCACTCGCTTCCTGCTGTTTTCAGGGGCGAATATGCTCGCTAGGTCGGGATGAGTGACAGCCCACATCTTGAAGCTGAACCGCCACCAGGACGGCAACATGGGGTGGATGCCTCGCATGTAAATCAACCTATGCAGCTTTCTTTGGTACTTGTTCCATTTTTTGCTTCCCTTGATGGTGGCGACGAAGGGCTTATAGTCGCCCAAGACCGCGGGGACGTTACCGTAGTCGGTCCAGTCGCTGTTGGTGCTATATGTATCTGAGGCCTGGCTGGCATTGTCATCGACGTCGTTTAAATTATCGTCATCGTCATCTTCAGACCAGTCGTCTTCTGTCTGCACATATTCCTGGTCTGGGTCGGGTCCGCTGCTATCGCCCTGACGAGGTTTGCGGATGGAGCCGCCGCGGAGATTGAGGTTGTCGTCGTTTATGATCATATCTTCATCCATCTCATCCTTGACGTCTGCGATGGAAGAAGAGTCTGAAGGGCTTGACTCGAAGTCCTCGTCGTACGCCATGCTAACCTCTATCGAGGGCAAGATGTCACTTTCAGGGGAGAACCGCATGTTTGTGAACTGGCTCGACTGCGCGAGGTTCATAGCTGGTAGGTAGGTTTGAAGTCTCAAGGCAGAATAGACAGTGAGCGGGTAGAAATAGAACGATGCACGGAAATTTTAGTAGGGTATATTTCTGGTGTAAGAGCAGCGAAAAGACACCTGATTCCGTCTTGACTGAGGTTGGACGGATGTAGGATAAATTGCCATTACTATGGCATTCTAGCTCTTTGTGAGGAATACGGCCTTGAATAGGATGTATAACCGATTATAGGGGGTGTGGGGATGTCAGACGATTGTGTGAGCTTCTCTTTGAGATAGTCCTTTGTTTTCATCAAATTCGTTGATGAAAGGGAAGGAAGCTGCCAGACAGGGCGTGACTGTTTCCGGCTTCGTTGCTGGCGACGGCGACATCAGAGGCTTGGCTGCCTGTCCAGGTTCTGTACCTGATTAGGTGCCGCATGGACAACTCAACTTGCCCGACTAATCCAAGGCATGGGGCTTCTGGCAAATGGTCGTTGGCCAGCATGACCGATTCGAAGTTATTCAATGGGAAGGAGCCATGCTGTGGTATTCTGCCCCGGGCAGGTGCGATGAGCGGCGCATCCCGCAGGCTCACCTGTCCGTTCTTGGTGTGTGTGGTTGAAGGAAGGAGCCCCGCCATTTTGGTTCTTCGGCTCCTGGCTACAATGACCTGGAGGCGTCCCTGCAGCGACCAGGGAGGGACAGCTGGAGGTACCTTTATGCTATGTCCCGGCAGTAACAAGGTACCTCGATGAGTACCAAGTGAAAGCACATTGCAGCACTGCAAATCAAAAGACGTGCCGAAGCATGGCGCGTCCTGCGGTCCTATCTAGAAACCAAATATGATCCGATGTTTTGGCAAACGCGTTCAGGGCCAGCTCAAAGTACCTCGCGCAATCGCAAGTTTCCGGCGTCAAGAGCGGGTAAATTCGAGATGCGCCTTCCATGTTGCACTGCATGCGTCACCATGTGGGCGGAAGCGTCTGCTTAGGTAAGGGTGGGTTGCCACTAGCGTCGTAAAAATGAATCGTCTGGCGGGCCGTGCATGGGGTTAAGTACCCCTGCCATTCCAGTGTGGTATTGGGCACTTTTTTGGCTGGGAAAGCGCAGCCATGCTTTTCTCGTCTTTTTCGCGACGCGCCTCGCCTGAAGATTAGCTGAACAGAACACACAGTCATATCCGAGCAGCACTTTTCAGCAACTCAACCATGGCTACAGACTGGAGTCGGCTCACGGTCATCGACTTGCGCCAAGAGCTGAAACGCCGTGGACTGCCTCAAGCGGGAAAGAAGGCAGATTTGGTCGAACGCCTGGCGACCGCTGAGGAGAGTGAGGAGAATGAGGAGAATGATAATGAAGAGGTCGAACCTGAGGAGGCTGCAGAGGATAGAGAGGCTACAGAGGCCACAGATGTCACCGCCAAGCCACCTAAGCGTGTTGAGTCCTCCGAGACTGTTGACGACAAACCAGAGGTGAACACCACAAAGGTCGCCGACGACAAACACGATACACCGCCCAAGGAAATTAAGAGCGAGCCTCAACCGACACACACTCCTGCGGTTGTTTCCCAGTCTCCAGAGCCTTTGACCATCGAAATGACCAACATCAGCACCAATAAAACCTCACCTCTGCCTGAGGTGCCGCTGGCCAACATCAAGAACGAAGTTGTCGACGACAGCCAGCGTAACGTCGACCAAGAGGCACCGAAACCTGCCGCCGAATCTCCAAAAATAACAAAAGACTCCCCTCAAAGTACCACAGTTTCGGCAGATGTCGAGATGAAAGATGCTGAACCTACTACTGACCCCGTTGCGGCTGCTCCGGAAGCCTCAACGGACATCCGCGGCAGAAAGCGGAGATCAAGGAGCCCTCCTCCCTCGGATGATGAGTCTTCCAGGAAGCGAACACGGCAGAGCGACCAGCACGACGGCCAAACGAGTTCGGCAAACTTTAACCGCACAACTTCAAACGGACTAGGATTGCATTCTAACGAGGAGGTCATGGCCCTTGACGACGGTCTCGAAGGAGGAAACGATAGATCATTTGCAATACTCACACCTGGCGTCCCCGAGACCGAGACCCGGCCCCAACCTGACACTCAGATGGTCCCTGAATCACCAAACAATCACCAGCCCGGACCCGAGCCAAGGCGTGACGCCGAGTATTCCCCCGCCGAGAAGAGGCGCGAGCAAGGTCCCTACGCCGAGGACACCAGCAGCAACAGACCAGCACATTACGAGTCACCATCCTACGAGCGACGCCGCGACAACTTTGATGACCACCGACGGGACGAGGACGGCGACAGCAGAGACGTCGCCCCCGCCGAGCACCTCGCCACATCCGCCCTCTACATCAAAAACTTCATGCGCCCCCTGAGGGAGCCGGTCCTGCTAGACTACCTAGTGGAGCTCGCCGCACCCCCCGGAAGCGCGCCCGACGCCGACGCCGTCGTCAACTTCTACCTAGACCAGATCCGCACCCACGCATTTGTCAAGTTCACCAGCGTCACGGCCGCCTCGCGCGTCCGGATAGCACTGCACGGCAAGGTCTGGCCCAACGAGCGCAATAGGAAAGAGCTGTGGGTGGACTTCATCCCACCTGAGATGGTGACCGAGTGGGCGGCCCAGGAGAAGGCCGAAAGCAGCGGGCGTGGCGGACGCCTCAGCCGGTGGGAGGTGCGGTACGGGCCCGACGACCGCGGCGACATCGTCGCCAGGCTGGTGAATGCTGAGACGGAGCCGCCGCAGAAGCAGCAACCATCAGGTAGATCATCACAGCTTCCAGCAGCAGCAGGAACTATCAGCGCATCGGCGGCTGTTGCGACAATCCCATCTGGGCCTGCCCAGCACCACTACCCAGGCATAGAGGCCGCCCCGCTCGGCCCCCGCGGCCGAGGCGCTATGCGCGCCAACGCAAGCGGAGGCAGCTGGACGCGCACCAACCCGCCCCTGCCGTACAAGCCCGTCTCGGACGAGCTGGCGCAGCGCCGCATCGACAACATGCGGTCGTACTACACCAAGGACCGCTACCGCGACTTGGGCCGCGAGGACGAGATCAACCGCTACACGTTCGAGCACGAGGAATCCTTTGTCGATCGCGGAAAGGAGGTGTTTATCGGCATCAGGCCTCCGCACCGCCAGCGTGAGCGGAGAGGTGGAGGTGGTGGACGCCGTGCTGGCGGTGGTGGTGGCTATGGTGGAGGCGGTCCTCCCCCGCGCGGTCCCCCGCCCCCGTCGTTCCGTCCCCCCGGGGCGGCGATAGGTATATTGGCGGCGGCGGACGGGATGAGTCTGTCCGTGATGATATTCCTCGCTCTCGTATCGATGGTGCTCCTCTGCCGACGTTTAATGGATTTAGGTCAGACAGACGCGGCGGCGGCGGTGGTGGTGGGTTTGGTGGTGGTGGTGGTGGCAGACGAGGAGGAGACAGCTTCCACGGCAGCAGTCGGTATTAGGAAAACACCGTGCGCAGCACAACTGGCCTGACAGTGTGGTTCAACGAAAAGAAGAAGCCCAGCTGAAGAGGGTTTCCATTTTTCTTTTCCACACGCAGTAGCGCAAAAGCAGCTATATATTCATTCAGCACGATTCCTTACCTACTAGGTAAGGACATGGGCAGAATGTAGAAAGGAACAGACTGTTTCGAGAGCAACTCCAAAATCAATGAGAATGCTGGCGTCATGAAACTTTCTTCCTTCTGGCTCACGGTATTGCTGGCACCACCGCTTAACCTAACTTGGCCACCACATGCAGGTTCAGCCCTCGGTTATGCACGCATCAAATACCTACCTTACCTAGTATACCAGGAGAGAAATTCGGGAGGACGGGAAAGGGTAAAAACAAAACGAGACAAGTCCAATTCTGGGTTTACATGTGGCGGTCGGCGGCTTAGCTGCTGTGTTGTAGTATTAGTAACTATTGTTATGCCTTTATGTTTTTTTCCTCTACTCCTTTTTCCTTATTTCTTTTTATGCTTGTTTGCTACCTAAATATCGAGTCCGATTTAGGTCAGAGGAATAGGGAGACGCAAATAATGGGGGGGAAAAAGGTGAGAGGGTATCAGTCAGCCTGCGAGCCAGCAGCTGTGCACGACAACGACAAAACAATATGGAAATGTGACAGGCAGGCAGGCAAGCCAAGCAACAACATCTTCAAACAGGTAGATACCGCAGTACGTAACATAGCATATTAGCAAGTATCAAGTTTTACAGTTTTTATTATGTTTAAGGCAATCCCATGATGCTGGAGGTCATCAGACCATCCAAAGGCGAGATGTGAATCATATTCAATCCGGTTTTTATTTTTCAAACAGAAGACATGTAAACATACCACATGCACGACCTTATCTCGCCACTCGCCGCCGCTCAATCAACCACAACTCAAACCCGCTTTTAATCCAAAACATGCAACATTTTGCAAAACAAAAATATCATGAAAATCCCAACAGTCGTTGAATAAATACCAAACGAATGGATGAAAGTGTGCGTTTTTTTCCTGTTTTTTATTGCCACCCGGGTAAACCAAAATGCTGTAAAAAATGCTTGAATAAAAACAACCGCAGAACCCCTAACCCCAGCAAAACACCCAGACGGCAACCAGAACAGACAACTATAGACCAAGCACCATCTAAGCAGCGTTCGCTAGAGGTGAAGGTTCAACGCCAACTCTCTCCTTGCTGAGGATATCAATCATCAGCTGGGAGGGCCTGTTGTCGCGATAGACCTTGGCGCTGTCCTTGAACATCTTGACGCTGTCAAGATACTTGTCGAACAGGAATGAGCTGTCCATGGGCCCGCCCTTGGCCTCGGGATGGAACTGGGTGGAGAAGATGGGCCTCGTCTTGTGAAGCATACCTGAGAAGAAAATTAGTTTGGACCTTTATAACAAGCTGGGTTAGATGACCTACCCTCATTGCTGCCGTCGTTCAAGTTGACAAAGTACTCCTTGAAGTCGCTGGGCAGAGTGCCAGCATCAACAGCATAACCGTGGTTCTGACTGGTAATGTGGCATTGGCCAGTGGTCAAGTCGAGCGCAGGGATGTTGTGAGCGCGGTTTCCATACTTGAGCTTGATGGTTTCAGCACCAACAGCAAGTGCCAAAAGCTGGTGACCAAGGCAGATACCCATGATGGGCACCGACGAGGTCTCCATGAGGCGGCCCAGGTTGTAGACCGTCTCCTGGCAATGGGTGGGATCACCGGGACCGTTGGAGATGAAGACACCATCGAAGTTGTCGGCCACCTTGTGGATGGGGTAGTCGTAGGGGAAGACGGTGATGGCGGCACCGCGGCTGACCAGACTCCGCAGAATGTTCTCCTTCACACCGCAGTCGAGAAGGGCGATGTGGAAAGACGCATTGGGGGCCGAAACTACAAAAGGAGCCTTGGTGCTCACGCGCTTGACCAGGTTGATGGCGCCAGGATCGACGAAGCCCTCATCCTCATCGGCATCGTACTCGTCACCAATTGAGATCCTAGCTAGAGAGGAACCCTGCTCGCGGAGGTACGTGACAATAGCACGGGTGTCGACGCCGGAGATGATGGGGACGCCCTCACGGGCACACCAGGTGCTCAAGCTCTCGACAGCGGTCCAATGGCTGTATTTCTCAGCCACGTCGGCCACGACCACACCGGCACACTGGATATGCGGCGACTCGAAGTACTTGAGGAGGCTGAACTCGTCGCGCTCGCTGGAGGGGACGCCGTAGTTGCCAATCAAAGGCTGGGTGAAGACCAGGATCTGACCGCGGTACGAGGGGTCGGTCATGGACTCGGGATATCCCACCAGTGAGGTGGTGAAGACAGCCTCTCCCGAGATGTTTGAGTTGGCACCGTAGGCAGTACCGTGGAAGACGGGACCGTCCTGTGAACACAAGAAAGTCAGCCTTTGCGAAGCTGTGGCAAGGAAGTGAGAGAGTCTAAGGGTCACGCACTCTGATGGTAAGGGTGGCATCGACATTGGCGGCGGCGGGAGTGGCGCGGGCCATGCGGTCGGGCATGGACCTGCCGTTGCTGCCGCCGGCAGCGAGCCTGCTCACGTAGCGAGGAGCCTGACCCGAGAGCCGGGCGGAGAGGTCCGGGGCAAAGAGGCCCGCGGACTTGGGAAGACGAGCGCTCAAACGGGAGAACATCTTGGGCTCAGGGGTGAGGGAGTAGGGTAATCGGTTAACGTGCTCTGGGGCAATGGCAGGCTCTTATGCAGATAGGGCTCTCCACAGATGGTCTAATAAATTTCACATAGTCAGTTTCGAAGCGGTGAGTCAAGCTAAAACATGGGAGGCGAGCAGGGCGAGTAGAGCGGACCTGAGAGATAATCCTAAAGCACAAACACGTTAGCCCCGGTTTCGTTTCCATTGTCAATCATTCGGCGGCAGCAAGGAAGACCAGAAGAGTCTCCAGATATGAACAGTGAAGTGCAATTGGCATCATTCTCGGTTGCATCTCCAAGATTTGCTTGAATGGCGGGAGCAATTCAAGCAGGTACGACACAACCCAAAAGGCACGGATGGTGGCCGAAATGGCGGGGTTCGTCCCAACAAATCCCACGACTGCCCATTCAATGCAGACCACACACCACACACAGACGGTGTCAAAGCAGCAGCATGCGTCATGCCGCCAGTCAAGTCATACGTACCTGGGAAGTGAAGACGGACGGGCGACCGGTCATAAGGGCAGTCGGGCGAGGTCAACAGATAAAAAAGGAAGAAAGTCAAACGCGGTCTGCTGCGGTTCGAAGAAAAATAAGTGTTCAGCTTGTTATGTGGTGCAAGTTGGAAGGGCAATGTTTGAGTGATGAATCGAGAAGGCGGAAACCTGGAATTGCGAAAAGCAGGAGAAAAATGGACTTTGGTCATTGGGCCCCAGAAGAATTTTACGCAATACCCCATATGCTGCGCTTCTGATTGGCCACAGGGTCCTGGTGCAGCAGGCCAAGCGCCGATTTACGGGGAGGGGCAGGTCTGCCGGTCTGTCGTTTTTTTTTCAACGGGCCTTGCCTGGAAGCCCCACCTGCTTGACAGGCTAAGGTACATTGCCAAGCACTATATTTTGCTGTACATCATTGTACCTTGCTCGAGACACTTTGAAGCAACCAGCGGACTCGCCCGTTTGTCCCGAGACAAGCCCTCAAGTTGTTTAAATGGAAGACTGCTTCATGATGCGCAGGGATGTGCTGGATTGATGACATTACGCAGAATTTCAAGTGGTGGATGGCTCGGGAGATTATTGATTGTCTAAGCCATCATTATTGTTGAAAGTTGTTATCTTGGTGGACACGGGACAATGATAATGTATGACAGGAAGCTGGAACAAGGGGGGCAAACACGTCCCCTATAAACCCAAAAAAAAACTTCCGCCAGCATCACGACCTCGCACATACCATGACCATACAATATCTACTCTGCCCGAGATACAATATAGCCCTAGTTTGTTTGTTAGCGTATTACTTAGAGCAGGGTTTTTTCCCATACAAATCTCATTCCATTAGTCAAGGAAACATAGAGGAAACGCGGGGGTTTTGGACCTAAAATCATCGTTTGCAAGGGCAGTGATGAACTAACAAGGGGTCATTTCTATGTGAGAGTGCTCGATTTGTCTTAAAAATGGGGCATAAGTACCAAACTAACAAACAAACCAGGGTTGAGTTGTAAGGAACTGAGAGCCAGACCACAAGCAGCTGGGTCGGCGACGACCAGCGAATCCCCGGTCTTGCATCTTTCTTTTTCCTTCTTTTTGTTACGATACTTTGTACACATGTCCATTTAATCTTTAATCAGATGGCGGCAGTTCAACCACCATGACGGTAATCTTTATTTACGGCCCGCGCATGCACAAAGGGGGGTGCACCCTGTGGAGTGGGGTTGGTAAGTGATGGAGGTGCCGGGCTTGAGAGACGCGATGCACATAAAGCACGTGTCTTCACAAGCATGATGATGGTTGATGGTCGCGATATGATGGCGTGTGCCGTTGGCCGTTGTGGCTCTTTACCGCTGGAGATATTGTAAATCAACAAATAAGTATCACGTACATATATATCTTCTAAATAGCACCCAGCTCCTTCAGCTTTGCAACCATGCCATCTACATCGTCCACCTTGCCTCCGCCTTGTCTCGCGGGTGGTTCTAGAGCGACAAGTCAGCCGGTTTGTTCTAGCAGAGGACACATTGGGAAATGGAAAAGCGAAAAAAAAAAGCCTACCTGTAACCCCAAGAACCTTGAGCCTCCTCTCGGCCGTGATGCCAAAGTCGGCCAGCGTCTTCTTCTCCATCGGCTTCTTCTTGGCCTTCATAATATTCGGCAAGCTCGCATATCGCGGCTCGTTCAGACGCAGATCCGTCGTGATGATCAACGGCAGCTTGGCGCGCAGCGTCTCGGCGCCGCCGTCCACCTCGCGCGTGACGGTAACACTATCGCCCTCGCCGAACTCGACCTTGCTGGCCTGTGTCGCCTGCGGCCAGCCGAGCAGGCCGGCCAGCATCTGGCCCGTCTGGTTGGCATCGTCGTCGATGCTCTGTTTGCCGAGAATAACGAGGTTGCTCTTGTGCTGCTCGGCGGCGGCCTTGAGCAGCTTGGCGACGCTCAGGGGCTCGAGGTCGTCGCCCTCCTTGACCTCGACGTGGATGGCGCGGTCGGCGCCCATGGCCATGGCGGTGCGCAGCACGTCCTGCGCCTTGGTCGGTCCGGCGCTGATGACGCAAATGTCCTCGACGCCGCCGGGGGCCGACTTCTTCTCGCGGATTCGCACGCTCTCCTCGATCGACAGCTCGTCAAACGGGTTCATGCTGTGCTTGACGCCGGCCGTCTCGACGCCCGTCTGGGTCTTGTTGACGCGGGGCTTGACCTGTTATTGTTGCGTATTTGAATCAGCGACATTCTTCCACGGCGAGAATAAGAATAGAAAAACAATTGACTACTTACCGCATAGTCAATCACCCGCTTAATGGGCACCAATATCCGTAGGGCTGACATGACGCGGTCGTGAGTTTCAATGGCAAGTCGTCGTGGAGGAGAAAAGGGACCTGGAAGCTAAGCTTGTGACTTGTGCCTGCCTGTGAGACCAGACGGGACCGACTCCATCCATGACGAACATCGGCGGGCGGGACTCTACTGGATTGAACTGGCAAGAACCGACGCCAACCTCGGTCAACCGACCCGCTACGGCTTGGCAGGTGGGCATGGATGGCATGAGCTAGTGTGATTCTCAACCCTAACCCTTTCGACCAGTCTTAAGCCCCCTTGAGACCCCTTATCCCCTACGGCATACTATTGCATTCAATCCTTCGTATTGCATCTAAATAAATAATCAACCACTAAAACAAGACAAGACCTCTATGTTTGCGCAGTATAGAAGTCTCCATCCCCCAGTAGAACTGTTTCCCTGCCCGTCTACAGAAGCGCTGCTACACTGGACGTGAACCACCTGACCCCTTTTCCTCGTTACAAACCCCCAACACAATATCTGGCTACTGACAGATACCAATTCTCCCCTCCATCTTTTCCATCCCTCACCAATCGTCCCACTCATCCTTGGGCTTACCAGCAGGCCCCCGGCTCGCACCACCACCACTGCTGCCGCCCTTGCCCATCGCCGCCGTGCCTATAGAGCTGCTGCCCTGGTTCCTCTGGTCCGCAAGGTTCGAAAACTCGTCCCAGAAGCCCCTCTTGCTCTCGTCAATGGGCACCGCGCTGTACCCGCTGTGACCACCCGCCGACGGGCCGCCCTCAACGAACCGGCTGAGGCCGTCCTGCGCCGTCTTGGCTCCCGCCTGTGCCTTGAGCGCAACCTGTCCGGCCGCTACACGCGCCTGGGCCGCGAATTCCGACTCGGATATCTGTAGTGCCATACATGTCAGCAAAAGAGCAAATCATTCTCATAAGGGGGGAAATAAATACCTGTCTCGCAGTCGGCTGGATAAAATCATTATTCACCGTCTTGGCCGTCTTGGTCACCGTAGACGTGAACCATCCGAAACCCTTACTTAGCGCCGCAACAGGGTCCTTTTGCAGCTCGTCCAGCCCCGGCAGCGCCGCCCCATCATTCTTCTGCGACGGCATAGGCGTGTTGCCGAACCCTCCGTATTTCCCGCCCTGGCTCGGCGGCAGGTCTGCCGACCTGTTGGCGTTCTCCGCGCCCAGCTTGGCAAAGTACTGATCGTCCACCTTGACCTTTCCAGAGCCACCACCACCAACACCAGCACCAATCCCAGGACTACTCGTCCTGCTCCCCCCACCCAGCGCACCTGCCCCCCTCGGCCCGCTCCTCGTCGCCGCCACCGCCGGCGCACTATAAACAGGAGCAGCAGCAGCAGCCCTCTTCTCCCCCTTCACATACTGCCTCCCCTCCACTTTCGCACTCAACCGTTCCTTCCACTCCTCGCCCACCTCGCCGCTATACCGCTCCGCAATCGTCGCGTCGTCCCAGCTCAGCCCCAGCATCTGGTTGTCCTCGTGCGCCTCGAAGAAGGCCTTCCACTTGGCGTTGCCGCCGAGCCGCATGCCCTCAATCTCGGCCGGCTTGAACGCGTCCATCGAGATGGAGCGCACAAACGAGACGTGCACGCCCAGGCCGCGGTGCACGCCCGCGCACGCGAGGCAGATGAAGACGCCGAACTTGGGCGACGCCCACTGCGGGCTGGGCGCGCCGCAGTCGCAGCAGACCGAGTTTTGGTTTTCTTTTTGGATCGCGAGGAGCTGCAAGACGCAAAGGCAGGGTGGATTAGTCCCGGTTTCGACTCTCGCTCAGGCACAGATGGACTGGACTGGACAGAGACATACCTTTGATCTTGTCTCGGGATCCACCTCCCATTTGCCTTTGGAGGCGGCCATGATGGAGCAGCAGTAGCAGTAGCAATAGTAGACGTGGAGATCGAAGTAATGGATGTATCGTGTGTATCGTGTGTCGAGTTGCGTTCGTTGGGGCGTGTGCTGATATGTGTGGTATGTGTGGTACGGTTGGTTTGTCAAGTTAGATAGAAGGCGAAACGAACAAGTGGGGGCGGGTAGCAGGCTGGCAGCGATAGATGGGGTCCTGCGTCAGTCCGAGCTAAAGCTTTTGACACGTCCCATCTACCTATCGTTCGTCGTAAAATGTGAAAAATCAAAAACCAAGAAATTCAAGCCCAATAGCAATTGTTTGAATTCCTTTGATCAGCAGGTTTCAAGAATGCCGAGATGTCGTTGACAAACTGTTAGGTTACATGGAGGTTTTGAACACTTTTGGACAGGTAGACACAGCGGTTAGGTATTTTGGTACCTGACATGGGGGGTCCCCCTCAGCCGGGAGCTCCACGACACAACAACCTAACCCAGACAAATAGCCGACCACAGCGACGACCTCGAGCCTGCAGTCTCGACAGATGCCTGTCGACATTGACAGCAAACTGACATTTCATTACGTACGCATACATCACAGTTGTCACCTCGACAGCCTACAAACTCTACAATCTGATTTAGATACCAATTTAAACATCATATATTAAAGTAGCCATCTAGCAATATTCACAACTACAATCACACCACAAACACGTTGCTACCTACTTACATACAATACACGGGGGCATTCATCATACTCGCAGTCCTCTCAAGGAATAACGCTCATTGTGTTTGTATCTCGAGTAGATAACTTTTCCCGTTCCTCCAGGGTCCCCCCATCTCCGGCGACGAACTAGTGTACACCTCCGAAGAATGCAAGTGAAAAGAGGTAAAAGGTGCTTATCAACTACAGGAGATGAATGTAAAGTGTGAGGAAATTAAGGGATATTTTTTCTGCAAAAAGCCGCAAGATAATGCTTCCTGAATTCTACCCGCAAAGAGCCTTTTGAAAGCCCCGTGCAAATCCAGGACGCCAGGAAAATTATCCCGCCGCTCAATCTCGCTTTCGTGCCCCCCCCGTGCAGCATGTCTACCATAAGGAAAAATTCGTCCAATCCGTGCCAAATCGTCAGGGAAACGCATGCGCCCAAGAGTAATACATACGAACAGGTGTTTGTCGAATAGAAACTGGCGTCTGCACCTGCATCTGCACCTCTATCGAACTCATGTTCATGCTCGTAAAGAAAAAAAGCGTTTAAGCGGTGGTAACGGCACCCTCTTGCTCGGCCCCGCTGGCCTCGATCTCAGGGGCGTTAGCCTCCTCGTCAGTCTTGTCTGGGCTGTCAATGGCGACCTTGACAGCAATCTCACGGCCCTCGATTTCCTTGCCGTTCATCTCCTCAACAGCCTTGAGCTGCTGCTCCTCAGAAGACAGAGTTACGAAGCCGAAGCCACGTCCCTTGCGGGGCTCGCCACGAGCCTGGAGCTTCTTGATCATGAAGCGGGGGATCGGGCGAAGGGCAATCTTGGCGGAAGACGGCTCGTACGCAGCGAAGAGCTCCTTGAGCTATAAGAAGGTAGGGTTAGTAAGTACAGTCATGTTGAGTAGGCGGAGCAGAGCATTAACGAACCTTCTCCTCGGTCAGGTCGTACGGCAGGTTGGCAACCATGATCTTGTTCTTCGACGGAATGCCATCGGCGGGGGGGCCACGCTCGCGACGCTCGCGGGGAGGGCGAGCCTGTGCCTTTCCAGCCTTCTCCTTGTCAGTTTGCGACTCATTAGTGATGTCCTTGAGAGCCTGAACCTCAGGGGCACCCGCAGCCTCGGAAGCACTGCCGGCGTTTTCAGTAGGAGCAGCGCCCTCCTTGTTCTCGTCGTCCTATATTTGCAGTCAGTTTACTGCTACAGTCTTGTCGGTCATGGATAAAAACTTACACCGCTGCCACGACCGCCACGAGCGCGGCCACCACGGCCACGACCAGCGCGACCGCGACCGCGAGTGGACTGGCGGCGACGGGTGCCATCGGAGCCGGCACCCTCACCGTTGGCGCCCTCAGCCTTCTCGTTGCTCTCGGGCTTGCGAGCGAGCTGGACAGAGACCTTGCGCTCGAGGACCTCCTTTCCAGATAGCTCGGCAATAGCCCGCTCAGCCTCGCTGGGAGTGGAGAGGTCGACGAAGGCATAGCCGACGGGGCGGTCGGTGCGAGGGTTCTTGGGGATAGAAACAGACTCACTGCAAGGTCGCAAGCATGATTAGCAACAAAGCATAAAACGCAGTACCAAACGACAAGGATTATGGTGACATCAGGCGGCGCATTTGGGAGTTTGGACCAGCCACGACTCGTCGCAGGCCGTCATGGCAATACTATGCAGCGAGGTTGCATGCATGTATGCAGGATAGATGAAGGAGGTTGGAGTTTGGAGACAATAGTCACAACAGCCTTTAGCTGTTTTTTCCATGGAAAAAGGGAGGCCAGAATGGAAACGGGAAGGAGCGGTTGGGATCGTGGAGTATCTGACACACAACTTGGGTGGGTGACGACGAGGTTGAAAGAGATGCAAGTGGGTAATAATAACGGGGATGATGACTTACACAAGGTATCCCTTGAAGAATTCTTTCAACTCCCCCTCTGTTGTCGCGTAAGCCAGGTTGCCGATGTACAGACGGCGACCTTCGGCGGCGCTGGCAAGGACAGCATCGTTAGAGGCAGACTTGTCCTCGGATACCTTGCCAGTCAGAGAGGTATTGGCCAGAGCGTTGGTAACTTCATTGACGGCGTTGGACGCAGTGTCAACGACTTTCTCCACGATGGTAGACATGGTGACTGATAGTGATGTCGAGGGGACTTGAGTGGATGGAGTAGTAAATTCGCAGGTTGATGTGACGAAGGTGACGTGAGCTTTGTTGACTCGTCAAGTTGACAAAGGGTGTCGACGTTCACGGACGAGCGAGATTGAACTCTGGGAGTAGAGGGGGAGTTAGAAGGGTAGCTACGTGCCCTAGATGACTTGTGGGGTGATTATCGGGTGGTTGAGCGAGCTTTTGGTCGATGATCTTGGATGCTTGACGTGAAAGAGGAAGAAGGGGAAGATGTGAGGCGGCGCGCTCAAAATTGAAATAATTTTTTGCTGGCGTTCGGGGAATTAAGCGAAAGGAAGGCGTGGCGGCAACGGTACGTACCTTCCTTGGCTTTTTTGGAGCCTTTGACAGGGGCCGTCTGTCCAGGGCAGGTGGGGACTGGGGGAGAGGTGCAAGGTGCCAGTGGCAAGGCAGGGGTGCGCTGCGAGAGCTTGTGAGAGTGGATGTACCTTCTTCACAACGTGGAGGCGAGTGTTTGATAAGTGTGGAATTACAAGGCTTGTTGACGTCGGCGTGCACGCACAAGAATATAAATCCTGGCGAAGGTCCTGGTGAAAATCCTGGGGAATGATATGAGCGAGCAACGGGCACTCTGTTGGTGGAAAACCCGAACTGGTGTTTTATCCACTGGGGAATTAAGGTACTGGATGTTTCTGAGCAATGCTTCGCTAGGGCTTGTCAAATGAGGTAGGTGACTTGACTTTCTTGGGTCGTCAATTGGTGGGGCCTGGAGAGTCGGTCCTGCCTGCCATGGGATGGAAAAGTACAAGACCTCCATCCTCAGGACCTACCAAAATACGCTACCTACCCAATAAACGACCATGCGCTTTCCCAACAAACAAACAGTCCGAGGAATGTGCGAAACGACGATGAGGGCTGGCAGACGCTGGCAGAGGCAGTCACCTTGGGGTGGTGACCAGTCCCATAGCTTACGAAAGTTTGCCCACATGCGAACAGCAGCCCAGTTTACAGTTCTTGAAACTCAGTTACAATCAACAGTGTAGCCTCCATCGTTGCGTCAAAAACAGGCGGCTTTCTATCACGTGAAACATCAACGATTTCATGGTGTTAGTGAGTGTCCGCACACCGACAAATGCCCTTTTTGATATTGTGGTTCACCGACAATTACGGGGGTGGGGGACTTACAAGACCGCCAACTAGCGAAGCTTGGGCAGCAAACGAAACGGTGATTTCTGGGGATATGGCTGGAGATTATCGGAGCCACCAAGGAGTTTAGCATGTTCTTGTTTCGATTTCATGGACAAGGAGTTTGTCGTCCAGTATTTCTTCCTGCTGACACTCAACATATGATTGGGAATAAAACTTTGGGCCCTCAACTCATCAGCTGCATGAGGCGGTTGCGGCTGAGCTAGCATGGTCGGCAAATGTGTCATCAGCCACACCCACGACGCAACGGGACGCAGCTCTCCAATTAAAAAGCCTCCAAGGCTGAATAGTGCACGAAAAAGGAAAACATAACGAACTGGATCGACGGGTAACGACAAAACCGTTTAATCCACCAAATGACAGACCCGACCGGCCTGGCTCGCCTGGCTCACCTGGGTACCTAATCAATAGTGTCGGGCCGGGACGATGGAAGGAAGGATCCATTCGCAGCTTCCAAAAGCTTCCACGCGACGCTGTCTAGCTGGACCCCTAGCTCTTCAGGCTCGACCAGAATCCAACACCAACCCCCCCTCGATTGAAGGCGGGCGAAAGGGGCAGGTCTTGGCCATCCCGAAATTACGGGCGCAATTTATTTGTGATCCAATCTCTCTGGCTCGTCAAAACTTCATGCGCATTGCTTGCTTTGTTTCTTTGCTTCAGTCCAGTAGAGTCAGATCCCCGGGAATGCAACGTCATCAACTTGCCCGTCTGTCCGGCATTTCCACTGCAATGCAATGGAACCGCCAGAATTCAGGTACCTGGCTCCCTAGCTCGTCCGTCTGGTAGCTTGGAGCACAGACCATACGTGGTATCCTCAGTATGCTCCACTGCAGTAACAATCATTCCACAGTCCAGGAAAGGACAGATCAAATGGAGCGTTAGGCATGACTCCATTCGTTGCTTTGTCTGTACCCTCACCCTGAATAATCGACCGTAAAATATACCTAGGTAGTCAATTCTACACGGGCCTTCATCTTCTCATGCATTCGTCATTCAAGCATTTGTTGTGTGAAATCTACATACAATACGGATTGTACCAGAAGGGCGAAGGGTTGCCTGCCTAATCCAAGTCCCACAACGGCCTCAGTTTGGCTTTAGGCACTCCATTGCGACTGCTAACACTGCCTGAAGATAAGATATGCCACTTATCTCCAATTCCACACTTTTCGTTTGGTAAACCAGCCTCTTTATACCCACATTGGAGCGTAGAAAGTGGGAGTCACAGATGGAGCACTCCCCGCATCCATGTGCCGTCTCGGCGGCCGGCTAGGGCCGATCTCGGCGGGGACCGCTGTCCCGATCGCCGATTCCATGTTGGACGGGACGACCTACCTACCTCTGCCAGGCTGAATTGATTGGATGGGCATGGGAAATACCAAGGTGCTGCTCACTCACATCGCGAAATAAATCAGTCGAACGCTTATTCAGCATAGCGACCTGGTCTTGAATTGTTATCTCGAAACATCATCAAATTTTTATACCAAGTATATTTGAAGGTTTGCATGACTGGAGCGCCCAAGGACGGCAGGACAGCTCTTTGTGGACCCACAGGACTCTGCTAGCATTCTCGAACTCGACCAAGGGCGCCTCTTTCGCCACGACAAACCGCAAGGTTCTTCTTCCACCAAAAACCTTTGAAACCATAATCTGTGAGCTGATGTACCAGTGCATCAGCAGCCTGCCAACCACTTTAGGATATATCGTAACATCTGCTCGGCTCCGGATTAGTAGGGAGAGATTCAATCACGCATTCTCATGCAAAGGATATTTCCCTTTTTCCTCGAAAAGGACCTAGAAGAACCTGGGTTACTCCTTCTCACTGAGGCAAAGTTGCCTGCTGACCGTTCTATCTAATGAGGAAGGACCAAACGACCCCTTTCTATTTGGGCGTCTGTTCGAGCTTGTCGGATTCAAGCAGCCGGTGATAAGAGCTTCCCAAGGTGACTTGTGCTCTGACGTCAGTCGTCAGACGTGGGAAAGCTTAAACAGCCAAAGGGTCGCTTGAGAACAAGAGGAACACCTAGGCAAACAGACAGACAGCAGGCGCAAATGGCCGAAGTCCAGGAATCCGGGCAAGATGGCGAATCGCAGCCCCAGCCCCAGCCCCAGCCCGTGGCAATCGAGGGCAGGACCATGATGGTCCTTTACGGCTCCGAGACTGGGAATGCCGAAGAAATCGCGATGGAGCTGGTCAAAATGGCCAGGCGGCTTCACTTCCAAACCGTGGTCGATGAGATGGATAGCTTCAAATTGGTACGTCTTTTAGATGGGTGCCTTCCCCCGCAGCCAAAGGTTAACCAGATACCGTCTGTTTGTTTTTTTCAGACCGATCTCCTTCGCTACTCGGTTGTCATTTTCGTCACCTCGACTACCGGACAGGGTGACATGCCCCGTAATACGACCAAGTTCTGGAGAAATTTATTGCGTGAGAAACTAAGCAAGACAAATTGCCTCGCTCCCGTAAACTTTGCCATCTTCGGGCTAGGAGACAGCTCTTACCCCAAGTACGTGTCGGTCATGCTCTTGTGGCTGTCCTTGTCCTTCATGCCTGCCGATCCGGACTTGCTTGGCTAATCCAGAACTCTCACCATTTGCAGGTTCAACTGGGCAGCAAGGAAGCTGCGTGTCCGGCTCTTGCAGCTTGGGGCGTCTGAGTTCTTCAAGCAAGGCGAAGCTGACGAGCGCCACGACGACGGGTGCGCATTCTTCATCATTCTTCATTCTTCATCACTCTGCATCATTCTGCTTCTGAACATCAGAGAGCTGACACATCAATTGCAGCATCGATAGCATTTTCGTGCCTTGGTATCAGGAGCTCAGGACCACTCTATCGACCAGACATCCCCTTCCAGGGAATATAAAACCTCTCTCGGACGATACACAGCTCCCGCCCGTCTACACCCTTCGTTTAGCTTCCACCATGTTCACATTTTCTGCATCTGGTAGCCCCAGCACAGCCGTCGGCAGTGATGCAGGAGATGCACCCGAAACACCCTCGCCGCCCACAGCCGAAGAACTAGAAGAACTAGCCGCCCGGTTCGAGAGAACCAAAACCAAGGCTGCTGTCCACACGCACATCGAGAACCCCAGGTCTCATGTGCTCAATGTTGTGGCTGCTGCGGAACGTTCCAGAGACGGCACTTTTCCGCCCTTTATGGCCCGCCGAGATGATGTGTGGGAAAATTTGCACAACAGGCGCGTGGATAGCCTCGACAAGGACAACATCATCACCGATCATCCTGAGAAGTACCTGCTTCACAAGCCCCACCGCACCGTTTCATCTCTTCCTCCGGAGGATATGCTTGCGATCCCCGGCAGTTATGTTGCTCGTCTTATGTACAATGAGCGGCAGACTCCCGATGACCACTGGCAGGATGTTCGCCAACTTACCTTTGGTATTGAGCCGAGAAGACGGCCTCCCATCATCACCGCAGGAACCACCCTCGTCATATACCCCAAGAACTATCCCGAAGACGTCCAGTCCCTGATTGACATGATGGGATGGCAGGAAGTTGCAGAGAAGCCCCTCGACTTCACTCATTCTGTAGCGTCGGCCATGACGGCTTTGTCGTTAACTACCCGGCCCAAGCACTTATACTTGAAGGAGAGGGCTGGAAAGGGCACCCTGCGCGACCTGCTCACCCACAACTTCGACATTACGGCCATTCCCAAACGCAACTTCGTCCGCGAGCTCATGTTCTTCACTACCGAGGACCTCGAGACGACGCGCCTCCGCGAGCTTTCTTCCTACGGCAGCGAGCAGGAGTTCTACGACTACACCTCTCGACCTCGCCGCACCATCCTCGAGCTGCTTCGCGACTTCCCGGGCGTCAAGATTCCCTTCAGCCGTGTTATGGACATGTTTCCCATCATCCGGGGCCGCGAGTTCAGCATTTGTAACGGTGAAGATATGATCACCGCTAACGAAGGAGGTATAGCCATTGTGTCCATCTTGGTGGCGCTCGTTAAGTACAAAACCATCATCCGCAAGCCCCGTGAGGGCCTCTGCTCCCGCTACCTCAGACACCTGGCACCCGAGAGCCTCGTCCGCGTCCAGCTAAAGCCGCCGACCAGCTCGACCCTCCACACAGACGAGTTATCGGCTAGGCGCCCCCTTATCGCCGTCGCCACGGGCACAGGAATAGCACCAATCCGCGCTCTCATCCAGGACCGCGACCAGTTCGCAGAGCCAGGCCGCACCTTGCTCTTCTTCGGGTGTCGCAACGAGAAGGCCGACTACTTCTACCATGACGAATGGCCTAACATGCACAACGTCGAGGTCATTCCGGCCTTCTCGCGGGATCCGATGACGCCCATGGAGCGGTGTAAGTTGCCCCACTCGTCGGAATTAGGCTACATGTTACTCCCGGCATTGAAATACGATGAGGGCAAAAACTATGTTCAGAACCAGATCCGCAAGCACGCACTTAAGGTTGGGGAGATGTTGCGCGAGAACCCGCTTGTTGTTATATGTGGCAGCTCGGGTCTGATGCCAGCTTCTGTGCGCAGCGCGCTGCAAGATGTCTTGGTCAAGACCAGCGTAGTCAGGACCCACTGGCAAGCCAAGAAGTGGCTTAATGAACCACAGAATGTGACGATTTGGCAGGAAACCTGGTAAAGATACCAAACCCGGCATCATTTTGGCTGTTTTGGGGGAAAGGGCCATGATATCTTGCCTTTGCGGCCGTGGTGGTTGCTTTTCTTTCGTTCGGGGCGGAGGCGGAGGCGTTTGTTGGGGATTGGGGGTGGTTCGGTGCATTATCGCGTTATTGTCCTGCATTTTGCAGCAGCGGAAGAAAAAATAAATATCGAAAGCGAACAACTCAGATATCAGTCATTGGAGGGCTCGGTTACATACTCACTTACACACAGTCATGCCTTACCTACTTAGAGCCAAGGCAACTGTGCGTACATAGTTACTTTTGTATACCCAGGTGTGACGGTGTCTTAGCTCGGGCGGGATGTCGTGCATACACTACATACTTCTATGGGGGTTTAAAATAGCTAGTCAGGCAGTGAGGAAGCGAAAATAAAACTCATTTGTGTTTTTATACATCCATCGGCCCCTGAAACAAACCCGCTGGGTAGCTCAGCTTTTCTCCTGAGTTGTCACCACTCGCGTAGTTGGGACTGATGCCCCAGGGAGAGACGCAAGGGGGTTTAATTATAGAACGTGAAACTAAAAATGGACTAGAACAGTGATGGAATAATCTGCCTGCAGTATGATATAAATATCATCTTCCTAGATTATATCTCTGATATGAAACAAAGTGTCAAGCAACCTCCTGCCCATATGGACATCAAGACTTAGGATCATCGCATCTTTGCCATTTAGTTTACCTAGGTAAACGCCAAATCTTCCCTTGTATGGATGACTTGGATCTCAACTTGCAGTTTCATAATGTATCTGATCTGGATCTTACCTTCTTATTACTACTATTTTGACCCACATGTATGTCTACGCATTTTGGAAGAAAGAAATGTGGCAACATGAGAATAAAGTACCGGAACACTTCGAGTAGACGACAAAACATGCTGCTAAATGTGGTAAATAGCTAGCTGCTTGCTGTAGAGGACAATATCAGCCGTCTTCCTTGTGTATACTCAATGTGTGAATGAATATTCGATGATGGAATCTGCGGCTTGAGCTCCTGCTGCTGTTGCTTGCAATCCGCCGCCACTCATGCACTGAGTGAGTGCTTGGTCGACCGACCGACTACTCGAACAAACCAACGGAGCACATGTAGACATATTCAGATAAATATGTATGTCTGTGACTTAATTTATTACTTTATAAATTCATTTTGTTGTGTATAATATGTTCAGATCCAATACCTATCCATCTCCGCACAATCCCCCCATGGCTTGTTTGTTTGGGGTAGTTTTCTTCCTCTCCCCCTGCTCCTTTACTCTTCGAACAACTAGAAAAGCATAATCATATGTCCATCTATGAACGATTGCCGCTATAAACAAGAACACCTCCTCTCCTTGCCGGATCCTTATTCCCCTAACGCCCGCCTGCCTAGCTTTGCTGCTACCTGCTGTGCATATTTGCTGGGGGATTCAATCAGATCGCTATCCGCACTCCACATGGTTGATATGCGTTTTGACACCACGGACAGTTACTCGTCCTGTCCAGAATCAGTCTGCTCTCAATAAAATAGGCCGTCGCCCTACCGGCCGGCCCAATCGACGCCGATTACCCAAAAAAATTCTGCAGTCTAAACCATGACCCCATAAAACATTAACGCCTTCGTGTTTCCAAATTGTGCCAAAATCGAGTGTGGCCATTTGGTCATGTTGGCCAACCCGTGGTATAGTCCCAAAAAGAAAACTCCGCCTATAAATATGAAATGCTAGTAATAGTGTCAAAAAGCAAAAAGAAAGTGAAACTAAGGGCGGGTAGATGTGTTGAGTAAATCGAGTTGTAGAGTACAGACACAATTCCATGTGAATCGTTGATGTTGATCGGCGATGTAAATAAGCGCCATATCGTAGCTCCCGTCACCTGGGCTCTTCTTCCCAGCTGTAGCGCTTGTCGGCCACTTGGGGCACATGTATCAGTTCAGAGCCGCCGTCGATGCGCTCCATACTTCGCGGGGTCCGAGGAAAGTCATCTCTGGCGTTATGTTCCGGTCTCGAGTTCTGACGACTGGGCGCGTCATCTTCATCCTGGAGTCGGCCCTCCTCCTCCTCAGTGAAGTTGCTACCGAGCGAATCATTCGACCCGTGACCTTGAGAGTTGACTACAGGTAGTCCTGGCTCTACCGCTCGGCTACTCGGTGCAACTATCCGAGGTATTGGCCGTTGATTGGGAAGCTCGACATTCTCAGGCAAAGGTCCCAGACAGAGAACCCTGGTAGGATCAATAGGAGTTCGTTGGTAAGCTGAAGAGGCCAATCGGAGGGAGCCGATCGGAGACGTTGGCGAAGCGTTGCTCGAGTCGGAATGACTGACAGAAGAGGGAGCAAACGTTTCCCGGGATCGAGACGAGTGGGGTGAGACGGGCGAGTAGCTGGAACCAGGGTCGGAGCCGCTCGCAGATAGATTGTGGGGTTGGAAAGGATGTGCCACCGTCATTGGTGACGGCAGATCAAACATGCGGTTTGTCCATTCTGGATGTGGCGATAATGGTGAGGGCAGCGAATCAGGAAGCGAGTTGGCATTTGCATACGTTGGCGATGATGCTGGTGACGGTTCATCGCTCGGGCGATAGTGAGCAACGAGGCTCACATCTTGGGCCGACTTCTCGGGGTCTGCGGTCTGCGAGTACGTTGGCGAGTATGCTGGTACCGGCCCTTGCAGCTGCCTCTCGAGTTTGCGTCGGGTCACTTCATATTCGCTCAATCCATGAATGCTCTCAGTGCCAAGCTCTGTTTCATCATCACCAATATCGTTGCTGTCCAGCTCTATAGGTTCAGGTGGAACGGGCATCTCAAAGAGCTGATGCTGTGCATCGGCGCCGACCTCGACTGGCTGAGCACTGCTTCCATGTACCTCGTGCAGTGCAGCTTTCTTCGGCTTCGATTTTGACTTCTTCCTTCCGGTGATGATCGAGAACATTCGCTTGACCGGGCTTCTCGGCTGTTCGCTTTCGGTGATGCTTTGGTTGTCCTTCTTCTCGTCGAATTCCCCGACTGGCTTTTTCGACTTTCGCCTTCGACAACAATAAAACCAGAATAGCAAGCCAAGCACCACGCCGACGGCGATTATGCTGACTACGATGCCGACCTTTACACCGGTGCTTAAACCAGTGCTAGTATCATCTTCTGGTGGAGTGAAGGAAGGATATCGGCTGATTGCAGGCTTTTCAATGTTCTGTAGTGAATAGTTGCCCGATGCATGGTCGGGAAACAAAGCTTGGTGAAGCGAAAAAGAATACCTTTCGTAATCAGTGATGAGATACGCTTCCTGCATGAAGGCGCGGCCGATGATGTACTGATTACCGTTCAGCTCTTCGGTTGAGCGTTTTAATGGAAAATAGGGGACGCTTGAGTTGTCCCACTGAACCACACCCTTAAATGGGTAGCGGAGAAGGTGTGCAAAGGCGGCAGGGGGGAGGGTGATATTGACCACACCGGGCATATCAAGGGGATGTCCAAAGTCGTCCTTATTGTCATAGCCGGAAACCGAGAACGTTAATGATAGTGACGATTGGGTGGTGTCATTCTTGTAGTCAAGATATTGGGCTGCTTCGGAAAAGACGTATACTCCTAGATCTTCTTTCCAAACTAAATTGAGGGCCTTAGCGAAGCGCTCGCAAACATCTGTCGGTAGCCAGAGATAGGGAGTGGATGAGTCGATGGTCGCCGTGATTGAATCGTTCATGGTCACCAAAGCTTGGGATGTCAACTTCCAATCGGTGGGAGCCTTATCCAAAGATGACACCTGCGCCGTCACACCACGGAGTCTGACCGAAGGAAAACGTTTATCTGGGTCAAGGGTAAATTTGGTGTCGTGAGGTACAAAGCGGAGCGTATCATAACCCCCTAAGACAAGGGAAGCAGCCACGCCATCTACTGTACCGCCTTAAGCTCAGTCAATAAACGACATGGATTGGTAGGAGTGAGGATGATGTTGTGGAGAGATATCTTACTTTTGCGGTACTTGGCCCCAGCTGTGTATCCATAGCTGTGACTGGGGATGGTGCCATATGTCTCGGCTAGCTGTGTAATAAATGGATCTTTCACCAGCTTGGCCCCGGTGGTGGCATTGACTCCAAAACTGCCTTGGTTTACACCAAGGCCAATATAGCCCTGATAAAAGTTTGTGTCGTTAATTGCTCCTACCAGAACGCCCTCAAGAGCTGTGGTGGAGCTTGCAATTGTGTTGACAAAGGCGAGCGTCTCCAGGCCATAATCACCATTGCCTTCTTGGGCCACGCCGTTGTACTTTATACCCAACTGCCATGGTCCAAGAGGACTCCATGTTTCAGAGGCCTTGATATCGAAGGTGCCACCTCGTGCTTCACTACACGCCGGGGCTGAATATAATGTCAACAAAATAAGATAAAAAGGAGAAAACAGCGTAGCGTTCCAGTCACGATCAGAAGCACTTACCGATTCCACAGGCTGTTGACTCGACAACCCAGATCTCTGACAATGTTGTAGCTGGGGATATGTAGACGATCTGGGCAGGTGATCCTATAGCGAAGACAAAGTTGGACCAGTCGCCGTCAATACCGTACCTAGAAAGCAGTAAGAAGATGGTCGTAGTCAAAAATGAGTATACCACCATGGAACAAACAAACATACCATGTCCCAGACGTCTCAAACCAGAGCGCATTAGAGGCGGCAACAAGTTGAGGAGCAGCCAACAGTAGAATGACACAGATGACCGCGGCCACGAGGAAGGGCAGGCGCATTTTTGCAGCACCCTGACCCGGTCTCTCTGGCGTCGTCGCTGGAACCGGGGGGCGGAGACGAGGACGGGGACGGGGATGTCGTGCAGTAGGTGTCTATGACCAGAGCAGAGGTCCTAGGACATTGGCAAGGCCGTCTCGGTGTTCCATGGGCTGCAATTGAGCTAGCTGGTGTCGAAATAGAGAAGCTGTCGAGGGCATCGGCAACAGTGCAACGATGATAGTGCGACAGTGCAACAGCACAAACGCGTAACAGCAATAATACCAATAGCAACAGCAACAGAGCACGGCGGGAAAGAGACAAAGCTCTCACAACGCAGCGTGATGCGGTCGGTAGACACAACGGGGCAGAAGCACCCAAGGGTAAGGTATGGAGGTACTGTACGACGAACCTGTCGGCGGAAGAACAACAGCAAACTTTGCTAGGACTAAAGACCATAGGACAGGACATGAAAAAAAGAACTATCTCAGTTCGGGACACGGAACTTGGATTCAGACCCAAACGATGAAGGGAGCTTCCAGCCAGTCAGCCCCCCTGTCCGTTTTCCGGGAGAGAACATGGGCAAGGGGGAGGAGGGCTGTCCGCTGGACTTGACTTGCAGGCGGCTGCCACACTGTGAGACCTTGTCTAAGTTCGCCAATTTCACCTATCAGTGGGAGTGCCGGAGTGCTGGACTGGATCGCCCAACTCCCATCGCTTCAACCTCCACTGGCCGTTGCTAGAGCCTGAGGCTAGTTCTAGAGCCCTTGCCTGGGCGAGTCTAAGGGGCTCTCTTGGACCGAGCCTAGGGCTCCGTTTCGGGGCGTTCCGTGCAGCCATCGACAATGTGGAGGCAGAGCTTGGCGGTCTCCGATGCTCAGAAGTTAAGGTACTATTCTACCTTCCACAGGCATCTTCGTAGGGTTTCTTATTTTCCCCCCTGGGAGTCGGCATGCCCGTCTTTCGTTCTTTCCACAACATACATCTCCCTCCCACCTACCTTCTGCGGTACGGAGTGGAGAAAAGAGATGGCATGGAGGAGCAGTTGATGTGCAAAGGCAGGTGCGAATCGTGGATAAGGTGGCTAAAAATTACACGGCTGGCTGGCTGGGCAAGTGCCATCGAGGAACCAGGCAAGCCAGGTTGCCAGGGTCAGGTTCCATGGCTCCTGCCTATCGACACTAACGCTAGCGCACAGCACCCCAGCACCCCAGCACCCCAGCACCCCGCCTTCATCCAAACTCTAGTGTAGGCGAGATCTCTCAAGTTAAAAATCCTCCATCCACTCTCTACCTTCGTCGTCCTCCGCAGTCTCCGCTCTTCCACTCTCCCCCGGCACTTTATGACGAGCAACTCGTCCGTTTAATATCAGAGCCAAAATCAATCGTAGCACGACGCTCACATTGGGAGAAGCGCCGACCTTGGCCAACCCTCTCAATGGTATTCAGCGGGATCAGAACTTTTTCTTGATCCCCCTCTGATCTCTGATATATATGGCATTTCTCTCCTCTCTAGATCTAACATATCATACGAATACGATTTCTGGGCTGGCAGAGAACAGCGCTACCACGTGGTGGACAACGCCCCAGATTTCCGTGGCTGATCAAGTCCCGGGACTAGTACCTGTTGGTGTTCTGCGTACTTTTACTGGTTATTCAGTACAACTTCAATCTTCCTTATGCGCATGACTGCCTCGTATGCACCCCCATACGCGCCTCTGGATTGCCTCTGGACTTCCCCTTGGGGCCATCAGCTCACTCGATGGCGAATATGTCAAACGCCGTGCCGTCAAGTTACATGGGAAAACGTGGAAGTAGTGTGCCCGTACTTAGTGTGCACCATAACCATGATGGCAACCACTACAAGTCTGTATGCAACTACGAGATGCCTCAGCCCGGATTCACTCACTCAGCGCGCAGCACGAAACAGGTCGGGAGGCCGACTAAAAGAACCCTTAAATCACCCCAGACGGATGTCCCTCCATCCCCCACACAGTTGAAAAGGTGCAAACGCGGTGGCAACCAGACTGTTGTGCAACGACAGCCTCGAACTCGATAACATCAATAATCGATGACCGAGCAAGGTTACATGCCTACACGCTTGGACTGCAAGTGCCGGGAAGGCGGTCGCGACGGGTTCTGGGGTAAATCGGACGAGATCTTGGCCAGGGCAATCTGGCAAAACATCCACCACCCAAGATGGACTGGTGAGCAACCAGTAACCAAGGAAGTTGGGAACCAGTCCAGCACACCTAGGATCCGAAAGCACTCCGCAAGTACGCGTCTTTCTACAGAAGCAAAAAGGTGCAGAGTACGATTTTCGAAACAAGACTCTTCACAGACCCGAAGCCAGTAGCCATAACTCAAGAAATAGGAACGACGTACGGATAAACATACACACAGCTATTCAAAGCGAATTTTGTTTCGCAGACCAGCCTGCAATTGCTTTGTCCATGTGTGCGAAGAATTCAGAGAAGGAGTGGTCTGGTTCGCACCACAGAGACCACCAGACACGGCACAAGTAATATATTTCGTCTCTAGGATTTAAGACCACTCTGGCTAAATCGAAGTTCTCAATTCTGCCGACGCCCTCAATCAAGTTCGCAGCCGTACCAGCCCGTGTGGATGCCCACAGAAAACAGCCACATGACGGGCATCTTAATTGCCTTCCCCCCTGATGTTTGGTTCACAGATCCCTTGGCCGTTATCCCAGAAACGTTAGCATATCGTCGCTACACTAGATGAGACGTGCACTTCACTTGGAGACCAGCTACTGGCGTTCCCGTTCAAAACGGCCCACATAACTCCGTTTTGGCCTTGGCTGGCTGATGCCAATGCTTCGTACAAAGCATGGTGATCTCGGCTCTGACGGGCATTGGAGAAGATCTGCACACGCTGTACAACACAATGCTCGGTGGCTTATTTGGTCCTCTCCTCGGATAACATTGCCGCGAATGAAGATACGAAGCGCGTCTCTTCGCCTGAGCCGCCCAATTACCGATGAGACCGATAAGAGAAGCGCGACGGCTTCCTTCGTACCGCACTCAGGGATTCACTTGCAGGTTCTGATACAAAATCTGGAGACAGAGTCAAATTCACTCGCAGCGGTTGCTAGCTGGTGATTCGCAGTCCCCTGCCAAGGATGCGGTCTTTACTTGGTATACCCAGTCGAGGAATGAAGTACTGGTTACGTCAAAAGAGGAGGCCCTTCGTTCACATTTGAGTCTCCCGGTACAATGTCACCTTGCTTGTTTGCGTGTTCAGCCATTGCACATCCCCGCTTGCCAGTCCACTTCATTGGCTACAGCAGTCCTTACGTGGATGCAGGAAGAGCGATCCAGACTCCATGCAAAGAGAGGTCCTGAGAGTGGGTTCAGCTTCTCCAAACTCAATCAATTCCCCGAATGTATGAGACAGAGGTGTCGAGTCGCTATTTGCATGATGAAGAAGTAGACGAAAGCGCGAGGGACAATCTTATAATGCAAGGCGTCGTGCGATAATCGTGATCATCAGCCCGTGGCGCCCGGTTATCGCCGCCCTGCAGCTGCCTTCATTTCGTCCTAAGACATCTGACCTGCAAGACTCCCAAGACCCCCATTGTGTTATTTCGGACACACACGCACACACACACAATTACACACAAGAAGGTCTCGGGTCTCAGGTCTCTAGCCTTCTGCTTCTGCCGACTCACCGTCGGCTGGCCGGCAGGGTGCGCGATCAGCGCTGCTCAAAGTTCCCTGCCAACTCCCTGCCAACCTGTGGTAGCCAATTGCCGAAGGGAGAGATGTTGCCTTGGCCATGATGGACTCGCAACCCGCGGCAGGCATTGTGACCTCTCATTACCGTTTGAGGGGCGGTTTCCTTCCACTTACACTGCGACTTGTATTTGCTGCAGCCACGGTAAGCTGGCTCGCTGGCATGAACACTTCAAATTAAACCAGCTGTTCTGTCACCACGCGATCATCGTCGTCACTATTGTCTGGATTTCTGAAGGAAAACGGAGTCTCGCGAGGCGACACCCCAGAAGATACCAAGAGAGCAATTCCACATGTCTCAAAGACCATCATCTCCTTGGTGTGTCCCTCGATTTTCTTACCCACAGCCAGCCAGTTTTGCTAACTGAAATTCATCGAGACTCAGTGCAGTCCTGGCCTGGCCTTAAAAATACAACGGAGGCTTGACGGTCCGAGGGGCCTCTTCCCACGATAACGGCTGAAGTGGGACCGTTGCAGCGCGCCGAGAAAAGTAGGCGGCCTGGGTGGAAAGTACCGAGAGCTAAAGAATCACAGTAACGGAGAGCATTGTTACTCGCCCCCTAGAGACGCCGACCGTCGTAGTGCAGTGCGCCTAGTTCTGCGGCGGGCAACTGGCAGCTGGTCCAAGGAACGGACGGGAGAAGTTTCCCTTGATCCTTCCGTTGAGCTGGGCCTGTGTTCGCATACCAGTCGCCGACCTCATTCGTGCCAAGGGTGCCATCCACTTGCCATCGTATGCAAACCATCTAGGCTGTCGGTCCTCGCTGAGGCGAGTCTCTTTGAGTGTCTCCCTGTTGGCCTGTCTCAATCCAGCCACACTCACACACACTCACACACACTTTTACGCACACCTTCAATTTCTCCGAGGGTGGCCACCAATTTACACGGTAAAGGTAATTATGACAAAAAGACCCTACCAATTCTTGCCAAGTGCCACTTCTGCCTCGTCAACGAGTTAACAGATAACAGCCGCATGTGGTTTTTGAGTGAAGTGGAGGGCAAGGCTCAGCTCCCATCTGTCAAGGGGATTTGCGCCGTTGTGCTTCCGTTTGCAAACCCACAGTACATACACTATAGGATTGATGCGGTCTGATCACTGATGCTGCTTGTCTGTCAGGCCGGGAAGCGGCTAGTTGATAGACAGTACTTTTGCTGTCCGCGCAAGAAAGACGAATGGTGACCTGGGCCGACCCTGACATGCCCTGGGCTCTGATGTCTCGAGCTGGCCAATCGAGGATCTCCCCACGAGTCCCGCAAGTCCCGTCCCTCCGGGGTGGCTCAGGGTGGGCAGGCCCAAGCAGGGGGACCCCTGGCAGTTTAACAGATCCTCATCTTACCCCTTTCGGGGGCTCGGGAGACACTGGGAAGCTCCCTGCTTTGCACAGTGAGTCGTCAGCCCTTGGCGAGACGCACTGGTCACCCCCGGATCTCGTCCTCGTCCTGTGTTCTCGTGGTCGGCATCTTTATTACCAGTAAACCAGTGAGACCAGTACCGTACACGCACACACATTATTACTTATCTGTAATAATGCGATCGGCCCACAGTGCGGTATTAGCCATGAGACTAGCGGGCCTGTACATGGTAAATCCCAATCTACTGTGTAGGTAGCCAGCCTCCGAGGTGCCGGCCACGCACACAGACAGGCACTCAGGCGTTGATTGCTGTTGGGGATATTTTCTCTATGCTGCCGGGTTTCTACCCGCAAGGTGGCTGTCGTCCTGTCTACCAAATAGCCAACCGGCCAGTATATTCGTATACACAGCTCGATATTAATCGCTCTACAACCGAAATCCTGTAAAGTGTCAACGCCGACCTATTCTGGCCTGTTTGCAGTTCTCTCCACATGGTCTATGGCCTTTTCTCTCCCGGTTCCCAGGGTATTCCCCATTGTGATTTCACCAACCCTCGACGACATGGCGAGAGCCCTTTGGTGACGACAACGAGTGGTCTTCAAGCTGGAGGCTGAAATAGGAGAAGAGAAGAAGCGCAGAGAAAGCGCTTGGGTCACACGGGTTCGCAGTCTGCCCGAGAAAGAGCAACGACAGCATGGTTGGGGGCAAGCAAGTGCTGCTGTCCCTCGCAGTGCTTCTCGGTGGCGGTCTCGAGGGCGTTCTAGGAGGTTGGTTTTTATATACCCATCGTGAAGCGGGCGAGAGGGCATGTGTCTAATCTTTTTGGGATAGCTCAACCAAGACGGCGGAATGAGACGATATATGATCTCGGGCACAGCAGTTCTTCTGACAGCCCGCCGAGTATAGCAAGCGCCGCCGCCAATTTGCCTTCGACGCCCCGACGGTACCGTCAATGTCGGTCACAACAACGGTTGTAGGTTCGGTTGACTTTAACGTCTCGACGACAACATCGGCCGGCCAGTTTGATGCTCCCCAGCCTGGAACGCCGGCTACTCCCATTGCTACCAGCAGCTGGGCCGTACCACCGCAGATAATACCGCCGGCCAAGCTAACATTATTATCGAGGCCAACCCCAGTGGAAGCAGTCTCGTCGATTTCGGTTGATTTGGGGCCAGTGGTTGCTGCTACTAGTATAGCGCCGACGTCATGGCCAAGTTCAATCGATCTGAAGGCGACGGTCGATGCTCAAAAGCCCAGTTCGACCTCGAGCACAGCAGACTATATGTATCCTGCCGCTTATGGGGTGGGTGGCGCGTTGACGACGGACGTGAATGCGCCTACGCGCTCCGTTATGCCGACGAGAAATTCAGTCATGCCAAACTCGGGAGCAGTCGTGGGACCGCCTCCCATGGACGACACTCCATTATCATCAACAATGGTTACAACAGCCAGAGTCCCACCCATGTTTCCGCCCCCCGCTTTACCAACACCAGCTGAGGCATCTAATTCTGATATTGACTTCACGTTTGGGTCTGGAGGCGATGCGACTTCACCCAGCCCAGCGGTGGCGATACCGACAACACCACGTGGTCCAGCAGCTATCCCGCCGACGAGACTGACTACCATCGTGATTGTCGAGAGTTCGGACAGTGTTAGTCTGGGCAATGGAGCACTCAGCACCAGCACCACAGCGCCACCGTCGACAATCACTAGCACTAGCAGGGGAGTAGAATACTCTGCTAGCGGTTGGAACTCTACAACTCTTCAAACCTCAACTCTCTCTTCCAACCAGACGCAAAGTATTATTTACTCGAATCACACCTGGACCCGTACCGCCGCCGTGGATCCTTCTTCTACTGGGACAAGGGTGTCGTCAATTAGCTACTGCCAGGCCTCAGATTACACAGCCGCCGTGGTGCTCACGAGCTGGTCGGTTGTCTACACGAGCACAATAACATGGTATGGGATTCCGTCCGATTATACGGCGCCATTCCCCACCATCACGACACCGACCGTCTCAACCCTAGAGCCATGCGTGGACCCGTCGTCGCCGCCGCGATATACTGTGTCGTCAGTCTGCTCGTCGACGGGGACGAACTCGAGATACGTCACATGCAGCCTGACCACCAGCACCGACTATGGCTACGGCGTGCAGACCAGCTCCCCACGCCCATCATCGACGGTCGTCTTCGTCACCACAGACAAGAACCCGGCCGTGGTGTATTCACCCATCTCAACTCCGAACTACGGAGTCTCTCAGGCGCCAAGCTCAATGGAGGATCATGCCTCCGCTACCAGGGCCAACCTGATATCAACACCCGTCTACAACTCAGTACAGACAAGCGCGAGCCAAACAATAGCAAGCCATGTGCAGCAGCACGCCTCGCCTAACCCTATCACCGTCGTGGTGCAGCCGACCGCCGTAGTCATCAACGGCAACACCATCACCGACAACCCGGCAGCCGCGACCCAAGTCGTCGTCATCGGCGGCGAGACATTCACCATCAACCCAACCCAGGTCATCGGCGCCGGCGCCACCGTCGACAGACCCCAGGTAACAGGCGGCGCCGTCTACGTGCCCTCGGCGCCAATCACCACAAGCGTAGGCGGCCTCCCCGTCGTGGTCTCGTCCTCCCTGGTCGTCGTCGGCGGCACCTCCTTCACGCTAGGACCCACGCCCACCACCGCCGTGGTCAACGGACAGACCGTCTCCATCGGTCCAGGCGGTATCGCCGTCGGACCCAGCCAGGCCGCCTCCATCAATCCAGGTGGTATCGCCGTCGCACCCAGCCAGACGCTGCTCCTCCCGACTGCCACCGTGCCGATGCCGACAGAGGTCGTCGTCGCCGGCGGGAGCCTCGTCACGGCCATTGGGAAATCCGTCGTTGTCATCCAGGGCACCACAATCACCTACGGGACGTCGCCGTCGTCCCCAGCCACGACGACCGTCGTCGGCGGCGACACCATCACGCTCGGCCCGTCGGGGATCGTCGTCCACGGCAGCACCCTGGGCGGGGCGAGCGCTCGCGCGACCGACACGCAGTTCGCCCTCGTCGGCGGCGCGACCATGACGGAGATCGGGGCGTCGGTGCTGGTGGTGGGCGGCACGTCGTACACGGTCGGCCCGGGGGCGACGGGCACCACGACGGCGACGGTCGGGGACGCGACCATCACGATTGGGCCGAGCGGGGTCGTGGTCATGTCGACGCTGAGCTTTGCGTATCCGTTTGGGCCGACGACTACGATTATTCCGCATGGGGGGAGCGATAGAGGGGGGGGTGGCAGTAGCAGTGGGAGTGGCAGCGGAGAAGGAGGAGGAAGTCAGACGATGATGGGGGCTTCGGCTACGATTACGCCGTTTGCGTCGTCGTCGTCGCCCAGTAAGGATGGAGCTGGGGAATTGAGGCCGCCGGGGAGATGGGGGGTGGCGGGATTGGTGCTGTGCATAGCGATTGGCGTGATGGGGTTTGGCGTTTAGGTTTGATTTGAAACTTTTTGGCTTTTCCTTCATTGAAAGAAAGAAGAAAAAGGAGAGAAAGACCAAGTACATATTTGTGTGCTGTATGGCTACGGGATGGAATGGAATGTACTGGATTGGACTGGGCTGGGTTGGGAAAAGGGGGACATTATGGTGTTTGTGTTTCTGAATTTTCTTTTGGTTTTCTCGGCGAAACTGTGTTTAATCTTGGTATATTGGTTTGGTCACTGGGGAATTTTTACGGGAGGTCAAAGCTACTGCTTACTGCCCCTTACCGGCTGGATTACGGACAAGATATCTGGTCATCTTCGTTGAGGAAGGGTACATAGGAATGGGAAGTATGGGCTGGAATTATGTGGGAGCGAGCGATTAGCCAAGTATTGGTCGTCGATGTAATCTATCTGGTTAGGTATGCCTAGCTATTGGCAGCAGCGTTTTGTTTTAGTGCAGTGTATGTGTGGTATGATACCCGGGACTAGATGGCTTGTCAGGTCAGGTCAGGTTAGGAGGAAAGGATATCAAATAGTGTCAATAAATAAACATGAATAAACATAAATCACATGGTTTTACGAGATATGAGTATTATGTGGGTAGTGGTGGCGATGATGATGTTGATGTTGATGTTGATGTTAATATATGTATGTTTTGTGGTAGAACAGGCGGATTCATCCAACTTGCTTATTTTCGTGTGATATGTATTATTGCATGATCACTTCTTGTATCTTTGGGATGGTACAAGTATCTTCTTTGTAAATTTGAACGCATACCAGACATTCTTGAACTGTTGCTGTCTTGGACTCCCAACCTAACGTAAACTCCTGAGGAAGCCATCAATTATGGAAAGAGGACGTCGATTCACTTCGAACTTTACAAGTTATCATGTTCATCTACGCAAGGCAGATTGTGACGAATTACTAGACAGGTCTATCCAGGAATGAACAGTATGCAACTTACCCTGTTGCTGAGAATAGCACATGAAGTGATACTGTAGTCTATTAGACGAGAATGCAGTCGGTGATAGAGATGTTTTACGATTGATACACAAGCGAATGCTTTTTCCACAAAGAAATGAAATAAAGAAAAGAATGCCACGTACTAACCATGGTTTTGTCCATTGTGCATTCCAACGTTAATACACGCCTACCTCACCTAGCGTCGCGGTTCCAACACATGAGTATATCAACCATCTATATTTATGTGCGTCCATGCGACCTACATAAACTGCTCTCTCCCCGGCCCAGAAAGAGCAAAAAAAGAATGAAAACACTCATCGTATGTTCAAATCTTTCTTCGGCCCATTAGGGGCACGTCTACCATCCTGCATATCTTCTTGACAACGCCACACAATACTTACTTACCACTGCAGACAGACTCAATCAATGCGTATAATAACCACGTCATTTGGAAGAAAGCAAACCCTCAAAGAGATTTATTTGTGTATGTACCTAGTCAAGTAGACAGTGGTTGGTTGGTTGGTTGATGGTTATATGCAAACAACCATTGAACCGACCGGCCGGCCTCCCATTCCCCGCACTTTGCTGCTGCTGGCTGGTGGTGGTCCAATAAGGGGGGGGACCTCATCCCTATATATCCGGGCAGATATTGCAGACAAACTACCCAAGTATGACTTACGGCCCGGGAGCCCGGCCGGGTGGTCAGCCCTTGGGTCCGAACAAGTTTAATAATATCATCCGTCATAGTCGGTATTCTGATCGGTCCCGATACTTTCTTCTATGGGTGGGGGGGTTTGCCAAGGTCGCTGGACAGGTATCAAAATCAGGTGTCGGCATAGATAGGGAAAGATGAAGATTGACCTCACTAAGGAAGCAAATAATATGCAAACTGAGTAGAAGTAATGTGCTACACTACATAAAAGCTCCATCAGGTCACTTTTTGTCCTTCCTCTAGCTCGCCAACAAAATAACCACACATTTTTTATCTCTGCATGCAAGAATTGCGCATTGTTGACGAGCATAGGCGAACCTGCTCTGGAGTGGGACCAACTTATCATGCAGATCACCCCTGACTTCTGAAGTGCTCCATGGACAGCCCATTGGCGGTCAGAGAAATAGAGCAAAGTTTAAGAACAAATGAAAAAAGCGAGTGACAGTAGATCCTAGAGCTTCAGTTCAGGGAGTGAAAGAACAGAATGAAATGAAATAAAAAAGTAAGGTAATGCAGGACATGAAAAAAATACTTCGCAATAGAATTGGCCTATCGGCACTTGTTTAGAACTCCCGAACCTAGTTTCTAAACTTATTTGAAGCTTCCGGGCTTTCAGCTTCAATAGACTCTTTAATTTCGCCTTCCTCCATACTTGAATCTGAGATCCCTGAGTCGACACCTGAGTCGACGGGGACAGACTGCCGAGAAGACTCGTTTCTAAACACATCCGGGGCTTTCTTACTCTCGTATGCAGTAAGCCCAGGAGTGTCGCATCCGCTCATAACTGAGTCCATAGCCAAGTCTACTGGCTCACTTTGTGGCTCAGCAGAGATAGGCTGAGGAGCCTCTTTGTCTTCATCCATTTTTGGGTCTTCGCTTGCTGTTGTTATCTTTGCCTCTGGTGCATCTCCCCAAAGATCTTCTGCGTGGTTCCGTCGAATCTTACGGACCCAAACAACCGTCTTGTCCTTAAATAGTTTCAAGACACTGGAATCATACGGAGGGTCGCGATCAAGGGTGTATTCCGTGACCCCTAGGATGATAGGAGATGACGGCTCGCGCTTGATAGGGGTAATCGGCTCATTTTTAACGACAGGAAGCGACTCATGCGCCATGGCCTTTGGCTCTTCAAGAGAAGGCCGATCTGTAAAAAAGGCCATCTCACAGGCAGCTGTTTGCTGAAAGATGGAAGACATCTGGTCAACTTCAGGTTTGTATCCCGGTACCGAGTCAAAGATTGGAACACGTGAACAAGTGAGGATAAGTTCTTCAAGGGTCTGTTTCGGGAAGCGCGGGAGGAACTGTGGCGATCCTCGATGCTCCATTATGCGTGGCGTACTTAATCGATTCTCCAACTCCGTATCCTCCCAGGAGACCTTGCGGTTCTTTTGTTTCTCCTTGACTCGGTAGAGCGGCTTTGCGGGAGTAAACGTTGAAGCCTCGCGATCCGGAATAGATCGAACAATCTTTGTTTTCTCCCAGGAAACGCTGCGATTGTTATAACCACTCGTGGGAGTTTCCAAGCTCGATCCATCTTCATAATCATAAAAAGACAACCTTCCCTCCTTCTTGGAGGCCGTCGGGAGACATCTTCGACGAGACGCTCGATACGAGTCGATATCCAGCTCATCTTCTTCGTCTTCCCTGTTACGCTTGACTTTACGCAAAACATAAGGTCCAGGGTTGGAAGACTCGAGAGATACGGAACGCTCTGATCTCCACGTACTCGGACTTTTTGAATCATCTCGGTGGTAGTCCTCGCGCCGATCAGAGCCGCGGCGCGGGGATGTAGGTCGGTAGTGGGAGGATCTTTGCCGACGGCAATCCCGAGAAACCTTTGTGCGGCCCTGATGCGAGCGGCTCCTGGATCGGCGATGGTGATAATTGCGGTCATAACCGTAGCTTCTTCTACCAGACGGCACGGCGTCCAGGGGAGATGGGAGGCGAAAATTCTCCCCATGGCCTGGCTTCAGGTCTCGTCGCTCCCTCTCACGACGAGCAGAGTCAGTGGCGCAAAGCCTCTTCTGAGTAATAGAGTCCGGGTGCAGATTCTGCGGGCACAAAGTCGGCCAGTGACCGCCGCGCTGTCTGCAGACGCTGCACACAAACTTGCTCGGGGGCTTTGTATCAAAGCTCCGATCGAAGGTAGTTGGGCAGTTGGCAATTAAGTGGCCTTGCCAAATATTTAGTAGACACTGGGGGAAAGGCTCGGTTCAGCTCGTACCTGGATTTTTACAGCGATCGCAAATGTAACCATCTCGAGGCCAAGATTTGGCGTCCTGTTTGGTGTTCTCCTTTTGATTCTGGGCGGATCTCTGGAGGCCTGGCTCTTGCCGTACTTGTACCTGCGACCTCTCTCGAAAATCATCTTCGTATTTCCAAGATTTCGTCTGCGAGACAGATTCCTGATCAATCGCAGACTGGCGAGATTTTCTGCGGGTCTTCTTAATCTTCAAGGTATTGGAAGGTAAATCTTGTAGGCTGAGATCATGCTGGCTTTGTCGATTCAGTTCTGGGTGATCTTCCATCCAGAACTCGCTTGTTGCATTCCTGGTGTTAGTAAGTTGGAAACCTGGCCTAGATACCCTTCTCCCATCAGTTGGAAAGTCTATGTTTGCTCCAGTTAGGAACGATAAATCTGGTCCAGCAGAATCATAAGCCTTCATCCGCGAACCAGCAAGTCTTTGAGTCAAAGCTTACCGGCAGGGGGCTTTACGACATTGTCAACGACTGTCGGGCTTGGCTCTCGCTGCGATATTTTGGCCCGATCTGGATGCATATAAATGCCGTAGTCTATGATCTGTGATTTGATCACTGGGGATCTGACTGTTGGGTCTGCGTTTGCTCCGGTCAAGACCAACAAATCTGGTTTTATATTAATGAATCTTATTTAGTAAAACAGCGACGAGTCAACCAAACCAAGCTTACCAACGGGAGACTTTTCTTCTTCATCATAGATGCCTGCGCTTGGCTCTCGCTCTGATAATCTGGCGCGATCTGGATGCATATAGCTACCATGATTCATGGGCTCTTCCTTAATCAGCGGGCCATCCAAGTCAATCTTACTTATAGAGAGCTTCGCTTCGTGGTCGTCACTCGTCGGGCTCAGCTCTCGCTGTGCCATCTTGGCCCGGTCTGGATGCATATAGACACCGCGATCTATGGGGTTCTCTTCCTTGACCAAGGGGTTTCCAATCACTGGGTTCGGCTCTCGCTGTGATGATCTGGTCCGATCTGGATACGTATGAACGTTGGTGCCGTGATTCCCAGCTGATTCTCCAACCAGCCCAAGATAATCACGGATGAACGGACCAGCGAGCTCCAGACAGAGAGCCTTTATGCTGTGATCGTGGTCAGGGCTGGAAGAATTGGCTTTCTGCTCCTCTCGCGTCCATTCCTCATAGGCATTATTTATGGATTTGGCGTCGTGGCCGCAGTTCAGGGCGAACCTGCACCATCTATCGAAAAGTTCGTTTGAGGGTACGTTGTTCATGTTGCTAGCCTCACTGACTTGCTCGCCCAGCCATGAACAGAGCACATGAAGAAACCGTTTCCTCGAAATATCGGAGGGGAAGCAGGTTTCAATCCCTTCGCTGAGTTGCTCGAGAGTAAGGTCCGTGAGTCTATCCACACGTAGGAGCTCGCGATTCTGCCGCACCTTGGCCTTGTGATCCATGCTTGCCACCAGATGTGATCCAGATGTGATGGTTTGGTTGAGAGCGTTTTAGCATGTCGAATCCCATAGGTGATGGCCGAATGAAAATCTGCGTTGCACTTTCTGGAGTGGGCGGACTTTTGGGGGGAGAGCGCGACCATGAGCTTCTTCGAAAAGAAGAAAACGATTAAGGACAGCTGCCAGGCGAGTAAAAACAGCCTGACAAAAAAAAAGGCAGACGGCCAAATGAATATTTTTCAAGTTCAAGGTGAGAAAGTTGAGTTCAGAATTACGAAAACAGCTCAAGGAGTGGTGTGGGGTGGTTGGAAGATGAGATGGTGTGTTCCGAGGGTGATGCAGAAAGCCGATGTGAGCGGGCAGTTACTTGGGAAGGTGCCACCGGCGTCGTCCGCAAAAGAAAAACGCGACTGCGTTTGGAGGAAGTCACGGCTCGCCTACTGCGTTATTGCTTTTGGGGCTTGCTTTCAATTTCTGGTGTGCGTTGCTGGGCTACTGGTCGGTTTGGTCTTAGCAGTCACCCGCCCGAGGTCGAGTCGTTGCTTCCCAATTCGATACCAATGGAAGCATAGAGCGCATTCGTCCCAGCTTTCGGGCTTTGGTGGACAGAGCGCCCTAAATACCTTGCACACTTATAGAAGCTGCTGGAAAAATTGCGTGGTAGATAATCGTAGAAGAGGAGTCACCAAATGCAGACTTCGATAACAGGACTGGTGGGCATAATGATGTGAACTGACAACAACCACCGCCCTGGACAAAAGATAGCCTGAACTCCAGTACAATAACCTGCCCAATGCAACCTGACAATGACACACACAAAACTGGCTTGAACGAAAGCTACTTTGACCCAAAAACCTCCCATCACAAGAATAACAAAAGTATGGCGCAATAGCTTCATCTCTTAGTAAGGGCAGCAAACCGCTTGGCAAGCTCATCCACATCCGGGATCCCGTCAGCGATGCCCCCCTTTGCTTCCGGGGTCTTCTTCACAACAGTGGCATTAACCATCCTCTTGTTCGGCTTCAGTTCCATCGAGTTGAGCGTCACCTTGGGGTGGATATTGTCGGTCGAAGGGCTCGGCGGGTTGACTTGGAGAGGAAGGCCCGGCCCAAAGGACCGCGGCGGTGTCGCCTTGCTGAGCTCTGCCCGGGCTTCCACCTCGTCGTCCACACCAGCCCCCTCAACAGGAAGCGGCGCCTCAACATTCTTCTGAGCCTGGCCTCCACTCGGGTTCTCATCATCATCATCATCCACAAACTCAGGAGCAGCCCCGAGATCCTCCTTTTTGCGTCTCGGCCAGTTCACCCCATACGCCTTGGCAATCTCCTCGAGATAACCAACGACCAGCTCTTCCCTGGGCGGGGTCACGCTCAGCTTCTTGAGCACCTTCTCCGACACCTTGCCGTCCGAGTTCTCCATGGCGGAGATGACAAACTCCTTGCCAAACTTCTCGGCCAGGAGGGTGCGCACCGTCTGGAGCTCCTTGATCTCGGTCTTGGGGGCGGCGTAGATGATGCTCTTGACCGCCTCCTCGAGGCCGGCATCGCACGTGGGGGCTTCGAGCAGGCCGGCGCGCGCAAGCAGCAGCTCGCAGTACAGCTCGAGGATCTCGTGCAACTCCGTCGTAATGTCGGACCGGATGATGTTCTCGACCCGGATGCGCGCCGAGTCCTCCTTGCCGACGTCGAGCAGCTGTGCCATCACCCTCCGCTGGTTCTTGGCCAGCGCTTCATCCCGCTTCTGCACCATGCGCAGCCGGGCGATGGCCAGCTTGAGCTGCACCTTGACCTTGGCCTGGGTTGTGTTGTCATGTTAGTGTTGCGGATTGCCGAATTGCTCTGCTAGGGTCCTGGCGGGGCTGGGGACTGGGGCTGAAAGGGGCGACGCTACGTACCACGATGGCGGGGGACGAAGGAGGCATTTTGGAAGCTGTATCGGTCGACGATGAGCCTTTCTATCTGTCGATCGAACAAACGGTGGCCCGTGATGGAAAATAATCAGCTCAAGTAGACTTGAGTTGTGCGAGTCGACAATGAACAATGGTTCTGCCTAATGTAGGCTGCCATGTGCTGTAGTTGGGATGTGTACAAGGTTGTACGTACGCGACAGGCGTGTCCTGGCTGTCTGCCCGAAGCTTGCGTGGGGTTGATGGCGGGGCGATCAGTCGCTAATCAGCCGCTATCTTCTACGCCCACCCCTCGGGTGCCTTTAGTCGACGCCTCGCTCGACTACATGTCCAGTTGAATAACGTCGAAAAATTGTCCGTAGACGGCCCTAAAAACCCTCTAGAAAGGTTATTCAGGTCTAGTCTATATAAGAAGTTATGGTTCCTTTAATTATGAGAATCTTGACTGTGCTTCATCACAAGGGACGGACAGCGCAATGACGGTTGTCGCAAGTTCCATATCACGTGATGGGCCCAGCAATTAAGCTCCTTTTTTGCAACCCTGGCTCCCAGCTCCACGTTCTTGTCCTATACAATATACAATCATTTTACACGTCGCGATTCGAACGGTACTACGGGCTGAACTACACGCGCATTTCTTTCTTTAATCACCTACCCATTCATTTTGGTACCAGAATTCAGTAATCAGTATTGTCAATCGCAAAGATGGGCGACAGGGATAAGCAGTACAAATATCGCCAGGAGATCCAGCAGGTCAGTGCTATTTGTTAACAATTAGCTGTTCTGTTCCTTCTTTATTTCCGCTTTGTTTCACTTCGTCTTGTACTATTTTCTTCTGTATCTGTCAGTGCCTGTCTCAGTAGTTGGAGCTACCGGCACTAGAAATGGAATCTACTCGATGTCAAGTGACAGTGGATGCCTGGGCAGCCCTTCTTTCCTGGGCGATGTTGGGCGATGATGACCGCTATCATGTACATCTCGCTCCCAGCAGGGTGGAGCGTAGATACCCAAAGGATTAAACAATGCTCCGACAACCCCCTGAACAACACCTACGAGGCTTGAGGCTACGAGGCTTCCAAACTATACTCCCAGTTGCGCCCCTGCAATTGCAAAATAACTATCTTCGAGGCACTCGCTACTGATAGCGTACGGTCCCTATTGAGATGGGCACTGGAAAAGAACAATCCGCTGCAAAGCGATACACCTGTCTGCGATCTGACGCACCTGGGTACTATGTTTTCGGATCCTCCTTCCTCTATCCGATTTACCCTCTGCCTGTCGACACTAGGATCATCATGTCTCTGCTACTGATCGCCTTGTGTCTTGTGGGGAACTTTCGTCTGAGCTATATGCGGGGTGGGATGAATAGCGGAGGCAAACAGTGGTCCAAAAAGAAGTCGACGGTCATCTTATATTTTAGTTGCCACGTTGTTTACATATCCGCTGGGGCACAACCGAGATATACAGAACGGGACTAGCCATGTTTACGATGCTGGAAGGGGATTTGAGCTTGGACACTTCGCTGGTCTCTCTAAGCTTTGTCGAAAGGAATGTGCGCATTCGAGATACCACGAAATGGGTGATGTCCTGATCGACGACGATTGCGAATTCTGCGAGTAAGAGATCAGAATCTTGCGCATAGGGGCTAGTGTCGCAACATTCTCAACGCCAATTCTCAGCCAAGCAGAGTCGAGGAAGATATCAGTATTTTCGATCCCGAACTAAGGCCTCTTCCCAAACCCCGCATATTCGTCGTCTGTTCTGGGACTTCCATTCCACAGCCCTGAGCCTCAATTGAATGAGAATTGATGACTGTTTGACACGATCCCACTCCATTTTTCATTCACAGCGGCTCTGGGAGTCTCGGTCATGAGTTTCAGTAGCCAGAGGGTTCGCCTGGGAAAGCTCTCTTACTGATCTTCGCCGGAATCCTGTGGATCATCCCCTCGACCTGATCGTCCATAAAAATTATCTACTTTTCTTGTCTTTCTTGCAAGGACTAGGAGTGCTGTGTCTACCCTCCATTCTCGGCTGTCTTAGACACGCCAGGATATCCTCTCCTACGACATCATTCCTTTCCTCAATATACAATACTTTCGCTACTTGCTCCAGCACGCGACTGGCGGATTTCAAGAAGTCCATCCCTGGAACAAACCAAGAACCTTCACAGGCCCTTGCTCTGTCTGCCTTCCTGTTCTGGATGGTTTGGTACGGGATTTTGGTCGTCATATTGTCCGTCTTCGTCATTAATACCACGAAGCCCTTCAAGAGATTTAAATCTGCTGGGATGGAGGTTGTTCTCTGAACGGACAATTCAGCCTGACAATTGTTGAGAGAGATTATTTACCCTGCCCCAAACCGTAACTCGATATCACAATGGATTCGGTCGGAGGTCTGGAAGTGGGTGAGCCGCATGTTCACGAGGAAGCTGGAAACCCCCCTCAAGCTTCATGGCGAGCCCCAGTGGCGCAGATGACAACGGATCAATCCCCTACGAGTGACGCTCAATTGCCCGACGATGTTCTCAATATATTCCTTCCTAGCACATCCGCCTCCTTTACTCTGAGAGGAAAGACACCAGCCTTTGGATTTCCTAGTGTAAGGAAACAAATTGAGCGTCACCGAGCCCAGGCCCAGTCCCCTTGCAACAACTGTCTAGCTCTTCCAGGTATCTCAGTATGGATGAATGCGACCCAAGCCTTCAAGTATAAAAAAGCCATCATCGCATCTAAAGATCCGACGTCCACTGGCCAAGTGAACATACGAAAAGAGAAGTACTGTCATCATCGCATTCATCTTGCTTCATCTTTCGATGCCGAACCTCCTTTTGCCTACGTCAACCCGAGGGATACACTGATCAATCCCGATATCTCAACCGACACGGCTCCGCAAGTCGCGCTGCCTAACCCATTGGGAGGCTTGCACGCAAATATGAATCATGAGACACAAAGTCAAGAAGCCCAAGCTCCTCAGCCAGCAGATACAGCGATGGATGTCATCTGGGAGATTCAACAGCCTGTTTCGAGCTCGCCAGACCCCCCCGTGGTATCTGAGCGAGTCAATGCGTATGCGCATCGTGGCAAACAAAAGGTCCCGAAAAGCCATGCTCTCGGAGTCATTGATCCTTATGCTGCTGCACTGTTCCAAAACGCGTTCGATAAGGCTATTGGGGTGGCCGCCGTTAGTGTCATATACCAGGAGACATTGCCTCTGGAAACGACCCCTGAGGAAGCACCCCCAGATGGCTTCACACTTGCACCCACTTATTGTCTAAACTACCTGAACTATACAATTTCTCAAGTGAACAGTTGGCGACACGTCTCTGGAGCAGAGGTGGACTTTGATGACCACCTTGCTAACTTCATTGTACAACAGATGATGTACGTCTCTGGTGAAACTGGCGAACCATCAGTAGAAACCACGGGAATCATTGAGGATATTGTTCGTCAACAGGTTGTAGAATTAGTAAGTCCAGCCTTGAACCCGCCCCTCCCTTTCTCTTCATGTTACCGCCTACTCACCCACCCCCCCTCTCCCAGTTGCGAAGCAGCACCGAACTCGCCGCCCGCCGTGGCTCCCGCTCCATCAACATCAACGACCTCATCTTCCAGATCCGCAACGACGCACCAAAAGTCTCTCGCCTGCGCACCTTCCTCTCGTGGAAAGACGTGCGCAAGAACGTCAAAGACTCGGAGGAGAAAGGCGGCGGCGACGACCTCGGCGGTGGCGAAGACCCCGTGGGCGGCGGCGTGGTGCCCAACGGCCCCGTCGACGACACGGCCAAGAAGAACAAGAAGAACAAGATCGGCCTGCCCTGGGAGCCGTCGTCCTTCTACGGCGTCGAGGTGCCCGAGCGCGAGGACGAAGAAGACGAGGAGGAAGAGGAGATGAACTACATCACGCTGCAGCGCCTGCGCAAGGCCGACGAGCGCACAAAGGCCATGACCAAGGAAGAGTACGTGACGTGGTCAGAGTACCGGCAGGCGTCCTTCACCTACCGCAAGGGCAAGCGCTTCCGCGAGTGGGCTGGCTTCGGCCAGATCACGGACAGCAAGCCGTCGGACGACATCGTCGACATTCTAGGGTTCCTGACCTTTGAGATGGTGACGGTGCTGACGGAGGAGGCGCTCAAGATCAAGGACTACGAGGATCTGATCAAGGAGAGGCCGGGCGAGAACCCCGCGGGGACGAAGAAGAGGAAGCTCGCGCAGGGCTTGTTTGATCCGCCGGGCGAGGGGCGGTCACCCGTCGAGGCGAGGCATGTCCAGGAGGCGTTTCGCCGGCTGCAGAATAGACCCAAGAGGCTGAGGGCCATGTTGAATGGCACGAGGCTGCAGCAGAGGACGGGGTTGAAGATCTTTTGATCTTGTGGGCCGTTTGGTCGGTGGGGCTTTCTCTTTCATGGAGACGCAATTACGTGGCTTGTTTATATGTCTATCGGTCTGGAGGTAGCTTGCCTCGGGTGGGGTGGGTTGTTGGCGTTTTAGTATCGTCTATCTATCTGTCTGGTTTCTTCTTTCATTTAATTTTTTTGTCTTGAGCCAGCCCGAGAAAGGAAGGGAAAGGGAGAGGGGATCGACGATACCCGCAGCGCATTCATTTCATGGCATGGATGCATGAAGAAGGCAGAGGACGGTTTGTTTTTATTTGTCTTTCTTCTATGTCGGGACCGGCTCGGACGGACTACGGAAACCGGGGATTGGGCTTGTCATCATCCATTACACATGATTCGTTGACTCGTTATTGTTTGGTTGTATTAGCTGAAACAGAGAGAGGACGAAAATACGTAGTGATCATGATATGGGGGAAAGACAACATGAAAGCGAATTTGACAGTGATCTGGGTTCGTTCCATTTCGTGTTATTGTGTGTTTCCTCTCATCTGGTTCATGGGCAACTCAAGGCGTGGTACCCATTCAAACTGCATACAGGTATGTGCCCTCTCCGAGTCTTCAATAAGTAAGATTCAGGTATCATGACTATAGTTATTGTCATCTTATAAAGAATACAATTCCTAATTACAACATTTTGGTACTAACATTAGCTCTACACATTGGAATAAAACCCACCAGCAAGGCGTCAGTGCCATGATAAGTCTACACGGAAGGTGGGACCATAAAAGCAAACCAAGCAACCCCAAGATGATCTAAGTATTAATTTGAGGAATTATAACATACGATCAGGAGACAAAGACGAAGCTTGGAAAAACAAGATCAAACATACCAGGCCGCCTAGACGATCTAAAATCGCAAGTATAAGAAGATCAGAGAGCAAATTTCAACAAGTACAAAAAGAAAATGATCTATTATCTTGCACTTTCTCTCTTGTCGCTAAATAAGTCTAAAATCAAGCCCACCCCCCTTATCAACCCCCCTTTTCTTTCGCGGTGTGTGTGTTTGGTAAGCGTGCGTCTGTTGATGTTGGAACCTGGATCATTAGATGACCAGTAGTCATCTCGTTTCCATTACTTCCCTCTCTCTGTGGTCGGCCAGCCGGCCGGCAGCATTTTGTACATGTGTGTTGTTCAGAACCGGTCTGGCATTTATAGCTTGGCCTTGGGGGCCTGGACCGTGGGCATCATCAAATCGCGCATCTCGCCGGCGGCCTCGGAGAGGTAGTAGGCCATCCTCTTGCTACCCTTACGCTTGGAGACGATGTTGAAGTTGATGCTACAGAGTTTGTCAATGTTAGCTTCTAGTGATACACGAACGAAAAGAAAGAGAAAAAAAAGGGGGAAAAAGACAAACCTGTTCTCGTTGATCATGTACGCAATGCCAAAGCCGTTGTCAATGACCTGGCTCCACCCGTATCCGTTAAAGTACTCTGAGCTCAGCTGGCTGGTCGACAGGTACCAGCTGCTCGAGTACGAGTAGGCCTCGTCCTTGTAGATCTCGGGCACCTCCTGGCCGGGCTCGAGCAGGCGCTTGAGGCCAAACAGGTGGCGGTCGACGCCCTTGCCGTCCGAGGCGGCGCTGATGTACTCGAGGTGGGAGTCGATGGCCTTGCGGAACAGGGCGACGCGGGTCTCGTTGTCGGCGTCGAGGTCCTGCATGGCCTTGACCCAGGCAACGCTCGCCTCCGAGACGGTGCGGCACGTCTCGGTGCGGCCCTGCTGGAAGCGGCGCGTGGCGGCCGACTCGTACGTGGGGCGGCTGACGCCATACATCTTGTAGTAGGCCAGCTGGATGATCATCTGCACGTAGGCGTCGGGCGAGCAGCGGAACTTCTTGATGAGGCCCTTGCCGTAGCCCTGGTATGCCTGCACCTCGAGCTCGTGAAGCCGAATTTCATTTTGGAAGGCCTGTTTCGCACCCTCAATGTAGTCCTTGAATTGCCTGGGCACCGAAAACTTGAGCTCTTTCGGGGCCGGTAGGTTGGAGCGCACGGTTGGGTCCGAAAAGTCCAGCTTGTTGTTGAAGATGACATTGTTGACGTAGTCGTTCAGGCGGTGGGTCGGGGTCCCGTCCATCATGCTGTGCTCGCCCATGAAGCCGGCCGCGGCGTTCGCACAGACAATGAACTGAAGTGGCTTGTCATAAAAGCGATTGTTACCCGGGCCATGCCAGTACGTGTGTGCGCGGCCCTCGAGTGTAATGGGGGTGCTTGCATCAAGGCAGACGACAAAGGCCGACGACTCAATATCTTTGAGAGCCTGGGCATTTTCAGGGGCGGAATTGAGAAGCTCGGTCCGTTGTTTTGTCCAAACATCGCGGTTTTGGGATGTCAGGTATCCGACATAGGGCGACGGGGCTTCCTTCTCGTCCAAGATCCTGTTGAAAAGGATCTCAAGCTCAGTCGTGTTGAGCTGTTTGCCTTCGGCCTCATAGGCAACCTTGTAGAAACGGCCGTGGGCAATGACGATGATGTGCTTGTTCTCGGCCGGGTCGTACTTGACGGGGTGATCGGCAGGGACGGCAGGCACGCGGCAGGCGTGGAACATGTACTGGTAGCTGTCCATGCAGATGGGCAGGCCCTTCATGTACTCGGGCTCGAGGGTGCCCTGGTCGACCTGCTTCTTGAACTCGAGGGCGGCGGTTGTGATGGCGGCGGCGCGGGCAGTCTGCTTGGTGCGGCGGCGGTCGTCGCGGTACGAGTAGAAGTAGCTGACGTAGGGGACGACGGGGTCGCGGTAGGCCAGGTAGGCGGCCTCATTCCACCAGTCGTAGAGCCAGTTCTTGTGCTTGGGGTCCTCGCGGCGGGCCAGCAGCTTCTCCTGCAGCTTCTGGCCGGGGCCGCCGGGGGCGATGAAGCTCTCGACCGCCTTTGTGCTGTGTGCCAGCTTCTCGTCGCTGAGCAGCGGACGGAGGCTCTTGAGGTAGCGCGCGGCCGTCTCCTCTAGGGTCGGGACGGGCAGCCGGGGCAGCGACTCCTGGAAGCGGAGCATGGGCCCCTTGGACTTGTCCTCGACATAGCCGGGCGGAAGCGTGCTGCTGTTCCTCTTGGCTGCTGCTGCGGGTGGCGCCATGGCGATTCTTTGAAGTGGCAGTCTCGTTCTGCCGATTTGTCTGAGAAGGGGCGACCGGGCCTCAGTTCTTGCGATCGAGGTCAACATCACTAAAACACGGTAGAAATGTGGGTGTGGATCGCAAGCAGGGAGGGGGAAAGGGGGAAAGGGGAGCGAGGGAAACTCGGAAGGAGGTGAGTACTAGACAGAGGTAGGGTGGTTGTGGACAATGGTCGATGTGGATGGGATAGCTACACTAGGAAGAAGGAGGAGCGAGCCTAGAAGCCTAGGTACCGGAACAGCGGGGGAGTGGAGGGGGAGAAGGGTGCCGAGATTACAGTGGTGCAGCGCTTCTTTCAGTTCACGACAAATCACACTCCGAGTCTTTCAGTTCCAGGGCACAGCTATTAAAATCACCAGAATCACGAGCAGCCTAGGCACTCAGAATGCGCTACTTTTCCCCTTCACAACACAGATCGACACCAATACCAATTGGACGCCAATGCGACGACGCGGACGGGACTCGGAGTTGGAACTTGGGGACATTGGGGATTTGTTGGAGGTGGGTGGGTGCCGGTGCGGTTCGGTGCTAGTGCAGCTGCACGATGGACGGATGGAATGGAATGCCCTGCACTGGCTGGTTTCGCCAGCATAGGAAAAGCGGGTATTGTGGCCCAAGCGTTCCCCTCGAGCCGAGGCAAATATAGCCGGCCGCCATTAGCCTCGTTGCCTCGCTCCATTTTCTCCATTGCCCCATTGCCGCGACGAAGCCGGGCAGTGGGGAGTGGGCAGTGGGCAGTGGGCAGTGGGCACGCGGGGGCTTCGTTGCGCTGCGACGCAGACCTCAGAAACAGAAACCTGAGAAGGAGCAAGCCAGCCAGCGAGTCAGCAGGCAACATTCCAGAAGCCGCCATTGGCCCACGAAAGTCGACCAAAGTGCTTTGCCGAGCGCTGCTGACATTGGTGGTAAGCCGACCGAGACCATTTGACCTCACCTCACGCCCAAGTCTCGTCAATGCACAAACAATGCACACCCTCTTTAAAGTTAACCCTCACTTGCCTCGGCACCCTTTGGCCTTTTTGCCAATGGTAAGCCAGCCATGAATTCAACTGGGACCACGTGACCCCCTTCAACGGCACCCAAGTCCAAGGAAATGAGGTGTATATTGCAGTGATCTTTGACATCAAGAAGACTTCAAGCCGTACCCGACTACCTTTCCATTTACAGAACCATCAAAACCTCAGTAATCGGTAACTCCTAAAGTCCACCTCCAGAACGCCCCTCAACAAGCGTCTTCAGCCGTTCATCGTCCTCCTAGCCCTGCTCAACTCTAAAGACCTTCAAAATGGCTTTTGCCAACGGCAGCGCATACACCCACTTGGGCTCGAGCCCCAAGCCCCAAAAGAGCCTCCTCACCTTCTCGTCTCCCCTATAGCTCGCTAGTAAGCCCGAAGCCGACCCCTTCTCGCGCAAGGCATCGCTCAGCGCAACATCATCTGCACTGATCGAGACATTCCCATCACACAATTCTCTCATGTCAGCCGTCACAAGTGACACGGCAAATGCCTCTCGTCGCGGGACGACACGCGCCATCTGGCAGTCGATGATGCCGATAATATTCGAGTCCCCGTCCACCAGAAGGTGGTCCCCCTTGTCATCGACATGTTTGAGAAATAACTCCTTCTCATCCCCATCCCCATCCTCGAAATCGGACAGCTGCCGTGACGCCTCGTCTCTCAGAAACCGATACACCAAGTATGCCTCCACCGGAAACTGAGGGTACATCTGCCCGTCAACGATCAAAGCCAAGTACTTCTCCACCCAGCCCCTGTAGTACGCCGCCGCCGTCTCAAACGGTCCGTAGGGCTTAATACCTACAAACCTATCGCTAGCCGCAGCCGATACCTCCCGTAGCGGCAGCACATCATCCTCAGGAGACTCGACATATAGCGACCCCGCCCTGGTAAACCGGCGCCTCTCCAACTCGGCATAAATCTCAGCAAGACCCTTCCAAACCCTGGTCTTATCCCCTCCACCGTCCCACGGCCTGCCCGGCAACTCCTCCATAAGCAGAAAGCACACCCCGACACCCCGGTCGGTACCTTCCGACGGGATGCCGAACCAAAAAGCCCGCGGCGCCGGCACCGTGGTGCTGGTCTCAAGAAACTTGAGCGTCACATACTCGCTGCGGATCAGATATTCCGCCAGAGACACGGGTAGCCCGACGGCATATCCCGTCACCCGCGGCACACGCATCAGCCATGAGACATCATCGTCGAAGCGGATGCGGGCGTGGTAGTTGGCGCATCCCATCAGAGAGCCTGACCCGGCAATCTTTGAAGAGTATTCGATGGTACATGCTCTGCCATCGTTCAGGCTCGAGGCTAGCTCGCAGACTGCCTCGTCGTTGATCTGAGCGCGGAGACGGTCGGTCGGCCACGAGAAGCGCGTTGTAGGCTGCGTCGTCTAGGGCCTCGATAGTAGGGGGTTGTAGTTAGCAGATATCGCGCTACCTATATATAGGAGGTAAGACAGGCACATGTAGTGAGATTTACGTGTTTGGGTACTCAAGGTAGGTAGGTTAAACTCTTACATTAGTGCTGCCGCACTTGTGGAAATTGGGTAGCATATGCACCCCACAGAAGTGCTTGCAGCAGATGTCGCACCCGGCTCCAACAGAGCGCGCACTTGGTCTTGCGCAATCGGGCACCGAGCAGTCAAAGAACCTGGAAGTCATTGTGTTATTTTGCTACAGAGAACGGTCATGATAATCGACGTAAACATGGAGCGCCGCACGTTTGGAGACAACTTGGGGATATAAACAACCCAGTTAGGCATAGCGTATGCAGGGAAGAACGCGGGGGAGTGAGTGTTGGCAGCCAAACCTTAAAAACACGTCTGGTTATTCAGTGGTTGGTCACTCAGTGCGAATAAACGAAATTGAGGTACAAATACTGAGTACAGGATACTCCCGCAATCAAGCACACATAAAAGATATTATAATATATCCTCAGTTAAGTCTAGATGTAGACCAGCGAATGAGATCATATCATTATAGCCAGCCAGCTATGATGAGGGTGAGTGATTGTGGTGTGTCGTTACATGTGAAAATCCTCAATCCCCAAAAAGAGTTAGAGCGCAAGGTACGACCACGTTCAAGCCAAGAAATGTCATCAAATCTTCACATGTCAAAAAGACCTTCAATCAAAAGCAACAAAACAACAAATTGAACAAAGACTCTTTTCAATTCTCAACACTAGCCAACCAGCCTCAACGGAAAAATAATATCGAAAGCCTGCCTGCCGGGCTATGCAACCTCTTTCATTCTTTGCTTGTTCAGTGTACACCAACACCACCCTTTCCCAGTCCAGTCCAATCCAGTCCAATCCCATCCAGTAATAGTAGTAGTCCATATCATGAAACCAACCAACCTATCCCAAATATCGGTTTGCCAACAAACAAAAACCCGATATTGTTCAAATCAATGTAACCTAACCCAATAAAAAAGAATACTAGTAGAAGCCCCCGCAACGAAAACGCTCAACAACAAAACAACGAGTACAAATGCGCCCTCCCCGTTCTTTGCCAGGGGATCAACCCAAAAACGTCATCAACTCTGCCTCTCCTTCCTCCCCCCTCCCACCCCAAACAAAACAACCAAGTCTTGGTCCCAATTAGCCCCCCTCCTAATTAAACTCCCTCATATGCAACACACCATCCTCACAGTCAGTCAGTCAGTCAGTCAGTCAGTCAGTCAGTTACACCATATCCCGACACTGCTCATAAGACCACCCCCCCTCCCTCCTCATCTTCTCCCTCGCCTGCAAGTCCTTACGGATATCCTCATCCGTCAACTTATCTGTCCCGCTCCAGTTTGCACTGCTCGTTCTCGCCCTAAACTTGTGCCACCTATCCTTGCTCTTGTGGAATACCTCCTCCATGTTGAGCGGCGCCGGCGCGCCAAATATCCCCATGGGGTCGACATTCTCCTGCCTCAGCAGCGCAGCCTTCAAGTTGGGCGAGTCTGCCCACGCCGCAATTGCCATGTGAGCGTCGTCGTCATCGTCGTCATCATCCGTGTCGATTTCAGGCAGCTCGATGGCGTCTCCGTTCTGGAAACGTGGGGATGAGCGCGTGCGCGTAGCCGACTTGGCCGCTGATCTGGCGATGGCCTGGACACCGGCCGGCCGGGCTGGCGTCTTGTGCGGGTTGCTGATTCCGGGGATCGCCCCCTTGGAAACCTGCGCCATGTCCATCGGGTTGGCCACCTTGATCTGGCTGCTGTGGTGCTGGGCCGTGACGGTTGCCTTGAAGAGATCTCGGGTGGCGCTCTGAGCATTGCCATACCCGCTGCTAAATACGGACTTTTGGGGTATTTCCTGTAGAGATTAAGTTAGCACATGACACATGTAGACCTGAGCTCTTGCTCTCTACTTACTTTCTTAAAGCCACCTGATGGTCTGACAGGCGGCCCTTTGATATTCCGCTGGGTATCTGCCGACTCGATATCCTCATCAAACTCCAAGCTCATGCGCATACGCTTCATCTCCTGATTCAGATAGGGACCGCTGCGCTGGTCGTTTGTATCTTGTTGCAATGGCCGCTTGGATGCTGCCTTCCCAGTAGTGGACAGCATAGTATTGACGAGCCGGCTCTCGGGATTCATTGTGGAGCCCAGTCGGGAGGGTGGTCGTGCTGGTCCCTTGTCTGCCATGCCGTATTCGGGAGGCCCATTGGGCTGCGATCTGGAAGCTGGTGGAGGGGCTTTCGTCTGCTTAGCCTTCTCGATTGCGGCCCTCTTGGCTGCCATCCGACGTTCATCGTCCTTCTGCCTATCCGCCTCTGCTTTGCGTTGTTGCTCGTGTTTGCGCTCTTCGAGCTTACGCTCCATTTCAGATTTCGCCTCGCGCTTCTGCTGAGCAGTGCGTTCCTCCTATATCGCCGTTAGCCACTGTTCTGTCTGCAATATTTTTATATCAGCAGTAACGCATTACTCACTTGTTCCTTCTTCTTCGCCGCCAACTCCAGGGCTTTCGGCCGTCCATTATAAGAACGATTCAGGTTCTGAGCAGATTGTTTCTTCTTTAGAGATTCTTGGCTGATCTTGCTAACCACCTGTCGGGGAGGAGCAGGTTGCTGCTGACCACCCAGCGTGTCCTGCAGAGTAGCCGCCAAAACACTGTTTGAAGGGTGAAACTGCGACTGCTGTGAGCTGGTGGTATTCACCCTAATAATCATCGGGGCCTGTCTCGACTTCGCAATGTTTTCTTTCGTAGGCTTCATCGGTCGCTTGATCTCACGTCCACGAGCAGCCGAAGCAGTGGCAGAACGTGGCACAGATGGAGGTGGCATGATAGACGGGACGCCAACCGTGTCACCATCCATCTCATCTGAAAGAACATCGCCATCCTGGTCCTTGAACTTCCGAGGACTGGTCCTGGTGGCCTTGGGTGGGCTTCTGGTATTGTTTCTTGGCGGAGGGCCAGGAGTCTGGAAAGCCTGGGCTTGGGCCCGAGCCTGAGCCCGGGCTTGAGCCTCAGCACGAGCTTGGGCATCAGCTTGTGCCTGAGCTTGAGCTTGCGCCTGAGCCTGCGCCTCAGCTCGTGCCTGTGCCTCAGCGCGAGCCTGAGCTTGTGCTTCTGCCCGTGCTTGGGCCTGAGCATAAGCTCGAGCCTCAGCTTCCTCCTCAGCTCGCGCCCTGGCATCGGCCCGAGCTTGGGCTTCAGCTTCAGCCTGAGCCCGAGCCTGTTCCATCTGGGCAGCCTTCTCTTGCTCTCTCTGAGCAGCGATTCGCTTCTCCATGGCAATGATTTTTTCCTGCTCTTTGCTGAAATCGCGAGCCTTTTGTCGTTCCTTCTGGCGCACCTTCTCCAGCTTGTCCATCTGTTCTTGAAGACGCTTTGTCTCCTTGATCTCCTTCTCTTTCTCCTTTGTTTCCTTCTTCTCCCGTTCAGTCGATGCTCTGGTTCTCCTGCTGCTGTTGGTTCGTGTTGGGCTGATCGGCCGGGAAGATGGTGAGTCATAACCACCAAGATCGGGGTACAAGACATTTTGAGCAGTTCTAAAGGACTCAACAGACGGGCCAGGGTGATAGCCCAACCGATTCATCGAAGGAGACATAAAGGATTTGCCCTCAGCACTAATGATGGCACTGTTGACCAGCTGCCCCCTTGCACTCTTGATGATCGAGGATAATTTGTTCTTTACTTGCTTCAAAGGACTATCCCGGAAGCTGCGCGAAGGTGTCTTGGATGACGATGGAGAGAGACCGTTTTCGGCCACAGTCTCCAGTGGGGGATTAGAGACTGAAATAGTCTTCTTAAGACTATGTTGCACTTCTCCGGACATCGCGAGAGATTCGAGGGTTGGTAAAGTGGGGACAGAAACTGATTTCCCATGCGACGGGGTAAGATGTGGCCGATTATGAGAGACAGAGGCTTTGGCTGGAGACGCTTTGCTTGGAGACGCGGGTTTGTTCTTAGGAAACACGAAGTCTGACTGCCCAATGGAGCTTTTCCCAGCAAAATTCTCCATCACGTCAGTAGAGTTACTTTTCCGAAGCCCAGGTCGAGGGGCAGCTTCGTTGGACCCCTTGTTTGGGGCCTCGATCCAGTCATCTTCATCATCCTCTGGGAAAGCCCCAGGAGCGGGCACTGAATTCAGTGGCTGCGGTGATGGTGACCTTCTCTCTTCTACCACTGTTTGTGTGGATGTGGGTTGAGGGTTTGATGTTGACGTGCTCTGTTGAGCAGGAAGCAAGTTCGCAATAGACTTCGATGGCCTTGTGCCAGTAGACTGCGATTTTCCAAGCATGCTAATTTGATCTTGAAGTCGCTGAGTGTATGTCTTGCTATGTGCAGCCATGTTCGAGTCAGTATCCTCTTGATGGGCCCTCGGTAAAATCGTAGGCTCTTCGTCAACATCCATCTCGTCATGCTCATCCTCGCTGCTCTCTTGTGCAGCAACATTACCGAGGCTCTTTCCCCCAGTATGGCGATTCAAGAACCCGGTTCGTGGCTGCTCCAAGTGGCTCAGCCTGGATATTCTACCTCCAGAAGTCTTGTTCAGGGGTTCTCGCGCGGGTAGAGAAGCAAAATTTAGACTGCTTTTCCGCATGAGCGGACGAGCTCTGATGGGGCTGGAGGCCTCTGATGGGGATCTGATCTCGTCATCGTTGGCATCTTCGTCCATCTTATCAAAATCCTCTACGGGCTTCGGAAGGCCCACATGCTGTTCTGTAGCCACTGGTTTTTGTGGGGATGTTTTTTGAGGCGAAGAAGATTTGATAGGGGACGCCATTTTTCTAGGTGAAGAGGACTTCGGGGACAAGACTGGTAAATGGCCTCGGGTGAAGATAGGGCTGCTGGAGTGATTAATTGTGGGTGAGGAGATAAAAGCGTGCCGGGCAGTCATCTCGGTGGTGACGGCCCGCGTTTGTTCCTCCTTTGCCGACTCAAATGTTTCCTCGACAGAACCAGCTGCGGGACTTGTCTGGTCCTCTGCAACGCTCGGGGCAGAGAAGATGGCGAAATCTCCCGCGTCTCGCTGTGTATTGAGCTGCGTTAGCTCCTCGTCTTCATCCTTCTCTAGCTCGTCGAGATCCATGATATCGTCTGGTTGACTCCCATGATATCCAGAGTCGGCGAGTGGAACACGTGCTGGTGGTGGCACTTTCTGGCTGCCATGATATCCAGAGTCGTTGAACTGGGCTGTGGGCTTTGAGGCTGGTAATTGCGGTGAAGACTCGGTCGCCTTTGCTGGGCTTGCCGGTCGTGACGCGACTGCATCGCACGCGTCCTCGGCAACCTTGATCCGGGGCGTCCGCGACTGGCTGAGAGCGATAGTAAAGGGATTCGGTGCGCCTTTTGGTGTTGCAGAGAAGACGTCGGATAATGGCTGTATTGAAGTTAGCAGGACGCACAAGTCGAAAGTGGTGCTGTATGCGCGGCTTACTACGCGTGCTGCCTCTATAGCGTTTGTCTTCTTTGCTGTTCGTGGTGTCTTGCCTCGTAGCTTGCCCGGGGTTTTGAAAAGCTCAGTGACGCTCCTGTAGTCGTTCATTAGTTATGCGAGCGGCGCGTGTTCCACGGCGACACAAGACGTACATCTGGTTTTCCGAGAAGATGTCGGCCATGTGTTCGTTGAGCCAGTCCACCTCATTACGCGCCGAGAAAGAGAACTCCTCGATCTCATTTTGTGCAATTGTCAAAGCCGATGACCTCTCTTCGGCAATCCATGCGCTCGACCCGACGGGCAGACGCGGTCCTCCTCTCATCGCCATTTTGGCGATTGTTTGCTGAGCGCCAGCTGGACGAGGGAAAAAAAAAAAAAAAAAAGGGCGACGGAGCGAGCGAAAAAAAAGGTAGTCGTCGAAGGAAAAAGTTGGCGATCTATACGGGAATGGTGGTTTGGTGTGGGCGGCGGGTTAGTTGCGGAACGGTCGATCTTGGGTCAAGGAGCTTCGGATCCAGAGTTGGCGGGCGGCCCTGTTGTGCGAAGTTGTGGGTGTTGTGAAAGCCCGCGTCTTGTTGCGGTTAGCCATTGTTTTGATCGTCACCCAATGCGGAAAGGCTCGGGTGCAGGCACTCAAGTGGGGCCCTTACGCGACTGCCAACGCCAGTTCACGTGTGGGGAAAACATCTGGGCTAGGGCCAACAGTGGGAAAACCTGGAGATGAGTTCCATCTAACGATACGGAATACGACCAGTCAAATGCTACCTTGAAGCTTGACAGAGGCTGTTCATCGTCGTCACAAGGGAGGGGGAGGCCATGAAGTGCCGTAATTAAGCCCCGACAGGACGTAGATCAGGGTACTAAATAGCCACGATAGAATAGACCCAGTTCGTCATCTTGAAGGAACAGTGCTCAATACAGTGCCTCATACAGTAGCCCTCCACCATCTTTGAATCGATCAATTCTGCCTGCCTGTCACGCCTGGTAGGAGGTCGCGTCTCCCTAAGCCACCAACTCAAACGCAAAGTGCCCGTGGTTGTATCGGCGACTATAACCTACGGCGACGGCGACACAGGACCGAAACCACAAGCGATCATTAACACCAAACCTTGCGCCTGCGATTTGCTCGATTTTATTGCCCGCTATCCATGCATACAACAGGTTTGCGCTTTCTCTTCCAACACAATGGAAGCCATCAGCGATGATGCCTTCAATGTCCCCGACTCGACCGACTGGATAGGCACGCCGCTGTTGGGACTGATGCAGGTCGAACAGGCTTTTCGCTGCCACGTTTGCAAAGACTTCTACAACTCGCCCATGCTCACGTCCTGCAACCACACATTTTGCTCCATATGTATCCGGAGATGCCTGTCCGTGGACGGCAAGTGTCCGCTATGTCGGGCGTCCGACCAAATCTCCAAGCTGCGAGGGAACTGGGCGCTGCGCGAAGCTGTCGACGCCTTCGTCAAGTCAAGAGACGCGATACTTCAGTTCGCCAGAAAGCCTGTCACTGCGACACCGACGGCAGATCTGCCGTCGCCTAAGAGGAAAGCTGTTCAGATCGACGATGGAGAACGGGCAAATGCACAGGAAAATAAGAGGCCTAGGATGTCTACGAGAGCAAGCAAGGCCAAGTCAGCCGAGACCACAGCAGCGATGATGCGGGACGAGATCGATGTGCCTGCGAGCAAAGACGCAATGGACTTTGAACCCGGTATGGCCAGCCAGCGCATGTCATAACTTTTGAAAACCATCACTAACATCTCACTTATAGATGACGGGCTTGTAGCATGTCCTATATGCTGGTCCCGAATGAAGGAATCACAAGTAGACAAACACATCGACAAATCATGCCCAGGCACTCCACAGCCGCAGCGCCCGACACCACCAGTCCATGATTATCACCTTCCTGATAATCGATATACACACGATTATCATCTTCCTGATAATCAATACAAAGCGCCAGTACAAGATCATCACCTACTTGATAGTCGATACCCACCTTTAGTGTCCCAGAGGCCCTCACGTGGCAATACCAACAATGACAGCCACGTCCCACCAAATCCCACATGGAAACCATCACCACCACCAGCCAAAATCCCAGAGCGCCTCCCAGCCCTCAATTATTCCGTATTAAAAGACACAGCCCTCCGCAAAAAGATGACCGAACTCGGCCTCTCCGCCGCCGGCCCGCGCCAGATGCTCGAGCGCCGCCACCAAGAATGGATCACCATCTGGAACGCAAACTGCGACTCGGCACGTCCAAAATCACGATTCGATCTCATGCGCGACCTAGAGGTGTGGGAGAAGACGATGGGAACCCGAGCACCCACGGTATCCAGGGCAGCCAACATGGGCGCGCAGATCAAGGACAAGGACTTTGACGCCGCCGCGTGGGCTGCAAAGCACGACACGTCTTTCAAGGATCTGATCGCAAATGCACGGCGATCTAAAATGAAGGCTGATCCTCCCAGACCAAAACCAGAGCCAGAACCAGAGTCGGCAGGACCGGTGGATGATGATGAGGCTAACGGGGATCTGAAACAGCCGCCGCCGACCGAGCTAGCTCGCGCTGTTGGCAGCAGTGCTGGTGGAGAGGAGGACCAAAGGGGGGCAATTATTATTGATGATGCTGCTGCGTTGCCCCCGCAACGGCAATCTAATTATAATCCAAATCTGCCCGAGATGGCGTTTGTGGATCTCACGGAGCCACCATCAAGTCAACCCGAACTTCCGGTACCAGCGGCGCCGGCGGGAGGACAAGGAGTCGTCGGTAACGGCGTCGTACCGGGGCAGCAACCACCATCACCATCGACATTTTCTTCAAGTTCTCATCCACAATAACAGTTGTTCAATTGCCGCAGGTCAACAAAAGCACGAGCCCCTTTACAAGGGAGAACAAACAACCAAGCAAACCAAAAGTCGGTTTAAACCGTGGGTGACGCGCATATATACGGACATAGTGCATACATGCTTCGTGATGTCATTAATGTTGGCTACCTAGCCCATGTAGATTTTGCGTCAAGTGGCACTGCCGTGTGCGCACATTGTACATATCCTGTATGTACCTAGCCAAACGTGCATATGACGAGGCGATGGATAGACTGAGAGAGTGTACATAACAATTAGTATAGAAAATCAGCGCGCCGTAGCCGTCGTTCTGGTCACCAAGACAACGCTGTCTTGAAGCGCGATGTAGATAGATGCCATCTGCGTCCGTATTGGTAGACAGACGCAAGGCATATCCACAGAGTAAGTTTATGAAAGATAGCATTCAAGCCATCAGTATGAAACTAGTAAAAACCACCAAAATATTAGCAAACCCAAACACCGCTCCTCAAAATAGAAACAAGGAAAAAAAACAAGAAGTGATCTCAGCTAGCAGCCTGCGGCTCCGGCCGTTCCTCCAGGGACATACTACTCATCATGCTCTCCGCCAGCTCTTCGCGCGCCTCCTGCTTCTCCCTCTCCTCTCTCTCCCTCTCAGGCCGCAATCTCTCCACCGCATCGAGCCTCTTGCGCATCTCCTCCGCCTCTCTCGCCTGCTCCGCCTCCTTGCGAACCCTCTCCGCCTCGGCCACCCTGGCCTGCTCCGCGCCCTCGAGCGCCGCGAGCTCGTCGTCAATCTCGCCCTCGTCAACCACCACGCCGCCGGACTCGGCCAGGATGGAAGTGACCTCGTCGGCGGCGGCCATCTGGTCGCGCAGGCGGTCGACGACCTCCTCGACGCGCTCGGCGCCGCCGACCTGCGCGTGCAGGCTGCGCAGGGCCTCGCCGCTGGCCTCCATCACTCGCACGAGCTGCACGTTGTCGGCGGCCTGCTCGATCTTGGCTGCTACCTCTTCGAGCTGGTGCACGGTGGCGAAGCGGCGCTCGAGGGTTGTCTCGGCGAGCTTCTTGGACTTGAGCGCGGCGAGCGCGGCGATGCGGTTCTTTTTAGCGACGGCATCTTTTGCGGCGTGGGTGAGCTCGTCGATGCGGGCGCTGAGGAGGGAAGTTTGGTGGGTGAGGTAGATGAGGAGCTCTTTTAGCTGGGCGATGGAGGCGTCTTCTTCTGTGATTGCGGCCTCGATGGGTTGCCCGGGGGGCTGGATCTTGACTGTGTTGCCGTCGTAGAGGATGGCGCCCTTGTCGCGCGAGAGGAAGTGGAGGAGCACGTCCATGTCTGTGTTAGAGAGTTGCTTGCCCTCGACGAGCTGGTCGTTGAAGGTGCGGTAGAAATGCGCTTTAGAAAAGGTACGCTCGAAGCGGGACTCGGCGGCGGCGGCGGCGCTCTTGCTGGCTTGGAACTGCTTGCCCGCCTCTTCCACGTTGGCGATGACGACGAACTGGCCCGCGGGCAGTTTGTCGCTCTTGAGGATGTCTGACACACCCAGCTGCTTCATGGTCCAGGATGCGAGGTTCCATACGGACCAGGGCCGTGCGTAGATGCTGCTTTTGGCTGTGAGGAAGTCGTGCAGCGGCATCAGGTCCTTTTGCGAGAGGGCCTCGCGGACGACGGCGCCTAGGGCCAGGGGCTGGCCGTATTGGTTGGACTCAAGGGCGCGGAGGAGCTGCTCGTCGCAGTTGAGCACGAGCAGGTTGGGCGACGCGGCGCGTGCCGAGGGTGCCAGCCCGGAGCGGGCGATGCGCGCGAGGGCTCGGCGCCATGCTGATACGTTGGCTTGGTATCCGTCTGGGTTGAGAGTTCGCTGAGACTGGAAGTCGGAGTATAATGCAGGCAGACGGGCTCTGAGAAAGGAGTCAGTATTTACGGCGTGTTATGCAAAACGGCAAACACACTTTCTAAATGAGGCCTCGTTTTCGACGAGATAGTCAAGTAGCTGGCTCATGGCTGTGGGAGCAGTCTCAGTATGATTGTTGCAAACGTAAGTAGGTACCTATAGAGATAAGGTGATCAGATGGGAGAGACCTAAGACCTAAGCACGACCTTGCGCCTTCCAGGAGCTATGGTGGTGGAAAGGATCGTTGGGCGACACTTGAAGCAATGCCGGAAATTTCTAGCGAAGGCCTAATGATATATACGCAGGTACAGTGCAAAAAGGACACTACTGGTATGCTTGCATGAGGTTAGGTTGAACTTAAGTTCAACACGCGACCCGCCGCAAGGCAGCAATAACAAAGAGCTGAAAAATCGCGGTCCTTTTTCAGCCTAGACAAACAAATCTGATGCCTGAGTTGTGAGCAGAAATGGCCTGGCTGCTTCTGGGCTCCGGGCGACGAATGGATTCCCGTTCAACGACAATGACATGACGTGCACTTACTGGTTGCTGGCTGCTGGTGCTGCAGGCTGCAGGCTGCAGACTGCGGATGGACGTGTTTCCTTATCTTATCCGCGCGCAGTTCCCAGCAGCCCCAGTCAAGCGATCTGGGCCCCTGGGGAAAACGAGGGGCAACGATTGACATCACTGACTGTGGCGGTGCACTCCCTTTTTACAGTGAGTGTGGCACGAGCTCAGGGGGGGCCTCCAACCAGTGACGACTGACGACCCAACATGCACGATGCGGAAAGATGTCACCGGACAGCTCTTGGATTCTTGGCCAAGTGGGAAGACACTGTCGGGCAGATTGGCCACTGCCGAACAGATTGTGAGACTGACCACCAAACTAGTGGAAGTAAATTGGCTCGATTGATAGGCCTAGAGAGAAAGAGACTGAGACAAGTTCCCGCCATCTTTTGCATAATACATATGTAGATCAAAGCCCGCGACTTCTCTCCGTCGCATCTCTCCCCTCCCTCCTTCATCTTACACCAACCTCCAGAAAACCAATTCTCCAACCTTTCAGTCCTACCTAAATCAGTGGCAGCAGCATCTGCACTTGCTACCACCGCCACCATGCTTGAATACTTTGCATATAAAAAGTTTAAAAAGAACAAGGCCGAGAAGAAGGAAAAGGGCAAGGAGAGTGCAGCGCCGCTAGCGGCAGCGGGAGCATCAACACCAGCACCAGCAGCTTCTCCCAAGCGGGCCAGCACCAGCAAATCGCACTCACATTCTTCCCACCTCCACAACCCATTGACACCGCCGGCCACACCACTGCTCGACGATGATGACGAGCGCTTCCTGGAGCGCCTGACCTCCGGCGGCCATCCCCACGACGACACAGACGATGCAGGATCCCGCCCGCCCCTCCCACCACGGGTCAAGACCCCCGACCTGACGTGGGACAGCGACAGCGAGTCCTTCCGCAAGATGCCAGTCGGCGACACCACCACCACCAAGGAAGAGGACCCCAAAAAAGCCAACCGCCTCACCCTCCTCCTCCGCAAAGCCACCACCAAGAAATCCGGCCTCAACCCCAACAAGTCCCAACAACAACAGCTCACCGTCCCCACCCCCGAAGCCACCCGCGAGAAAGACGACCTCTCCCGCGTCCTCGACGAGCTCAGCCTCTCCGCCCACAACAACAAGGCATTCTCCCTCTCCACCGAGTCCACCGAGCTCGTGCACAAATTCACCCTCGTCCTCAAGGACCTCGTCAACGGCGTCCCCACCGCCGTCAACGACCTCACCTCCCTCCTCGACGACCCCGACGGCAAGCTCGCCAAGAACTACGAGAAGCTCCCCTCCTCGCTCAAGAAGCTCGTCACCCAGCTGCCCGAGAAGCTCTCCTCCACGCTCGCGCCCGAGCTGCTCGCCGTCGCGGCTGAAGCCCAAGGCCTAGGCGCCGCTGATGCCGCCGCGTCAGGCGGGCTCAAGGGCGCGGCCAAGCGTCTGCTCACCCCCAAGAACCTCAAGGAGATTGTGACCAAGCCGGGCGCGGTGGTGAGCATGCTCAAGGCGATCATGAATGCGCTCAAGGTGCGCTGGCCGGCGTTTATCGGGACCAATGTCATTTGGAGCTTGGCGCTGTTTTTGCTGTTGTATGTGCTGTGGTATTGCCACAAGAGGGGCAGGGAGGTGAGGCTGGAGAAGGAGAGCGTGGAGAATGTCGTTGATGGCGCGGGACGGGTGGAGGAGTTGCCGGATGATTTGGCGCTGCCGGCGCCGGCCTCTAGTGAGGGTTTGGGATCGGGAGCGGCTAAGACGCCGACGCCGGTTGTGATTGAGCCGGCGGCGGGTGAGGGGGCCAGCAGACGTTAGGAAGGTGTTGGCGTCTTCGGGTGGGCGGCTGCGCAGGAAGGGAATAGGTGGTGGAAATGGGTGTGTGGAGGATTAACTGGCGACAAAAAAAGTGAAGCGGCTACTGCGACGGATTGATGGACTATGAGGAAACGATACCCCCTAATTTTGTTGTTGTTATTTTTGTTTATGAGTCATGGAGGATGGTAGTTCGGATGGGTTCACGCTCTTTGGGATGTTAGGCACCGAGGTCGGTTATAGGATGAAAGTTAAAAGGGGAATGAAATAGGCAGATAATCACAGTAATGGACAATGCCACATGTTTTCGGTGTTGAAACTTTCATAAACATTAACACAAAGTATCACTTTCTTCAAAATGATATTGTTAACAAGACAACTGTATAATGGTGAAACACAGCAGGTTGTGTATTTGAATTAAAAATAAAATGTATCAGTGGGTATCTATATGAATCCAGGCTTATCGAGGCTCAACTCTGTCGCCATAAGCTTTTCACCTACCTATGCCCTCCCTATATCATCTAAATCACTCCGTACGCCCAAATCACCACCCCAGGGTGTCAATTCCAGAATATTTCTTCCTTCTCCACACCTTTCCAAGCCATCAAGCATCTATCGCTGATCCCTCCAGTGACGAGTCCTTTTTGTGGGGGATGACTTCTAGTCATCCTGCACGAGTTCCTTGATCTCCTCCCTAGCCCCACCAGCCACCAGCCCGGCCACCTCGCCGGCCTTCTCGTCCTTGTACGAGCGATCCACGACCTTGCAACCGTCTTCGATCCAAAATCCGACCTCGTCGACGATGTCAAATACGATATCCTCGACAATTTGGTCCGCGTAGCGGTCACTTACCGGCCGCGCCTCATTTCTGGGGATTGTTTTAGGCTGTTCGGACCCAGACCCGCCCTCGTCGCCAACACCATTGCTGCCAGCATCCTTCATTTCGGTATCCCCAGCCTCCATTGGCTGCCCATTCAAGCTCGACGACTCAAGCACTGGGGCGGGAACCAAAAGTCTGGCCCAAAATTTACTTCTACCGCGCCACCACGAAAGACGCTCACCGCGGGGTAGTATCCCAGCGATCCGTCGTCAGGGCAGTCACGCCCGGCAGGCTGAGTGGGTTGTGGGGGCTTCTTGGACGCTGGAGGCAGGAAGGCGAGCAGGCCCGTCCAGGCTGTGCCCATCAACACGCCGTTCTTGTACACCTTGACATGTGAATTCGGTAGCGTGCGCAAGGCAGGGACGGGGTGGTTCGGGTTGGGCTTCTCGGGTGACCCATGAGACCCCGAAGAACTCATAGGCGACGGGTTCATGAGGTCTTCGAGCTCCTTGACGGTGTGGTAGTCGCTCTCCTCAAAGTAAATATGCGACTTGAAGCGGATGGGGATCCTGTCGCGGATAATGTTTGACGCCTCTGCGCCGTGGTCCGCGCCCTCGTCCAGCAGGTCGACGGCGGGGTTGTACTGCCCCAGCACGACCTTACGGTGGAGGCTTTCAGAGGGCAGCTGAATCTCCAGGCCGATGACGTCGCCTTCGCGCAGGTCCTCGCCGGGCGGGAAGAAGTCCTTGGGTCGGGACATGTGCACCTTTTGGCCGGCTACATCCCGGATGCCGTAGCTGTATGCGTCGAAGCCTACTGGCGCGTCTAATGAGGCCTCTCTGCGGGCCCAGCCGACTCGTACGTGGCCGTGCGATTCGGGGTCGTCGGCCCCGCGCTTCTTGAGGATGCCGCGCGTGATTTTGCATTCCCAGTACCACCGCCCCTCTCTGACAGCGACATTGGCGCGCGCCATTCTAAACCCTTTGTAGGACGTGACGTGGCTGCCCGCCTTGTCGAAAAAGATGTGTGAAGCCGTGTCCTCGAAGCTCATATGCGCCCCGTAGGGCTCCGGTTCGGTTTGCCGGTAGAAGAACATGGAGGGGAATGCGGGATCTGCGATGCAGTGGGTATAATGATAATTCTTTTTGTTGAAGACACTGTAACCGGATCTTAGCAGAGGGTTCATATCCGTAGATTCTTGTGATTGCTCACTCACTGTTCAGATGTCTCAAAAAACTCGATCGTCTTGCCGTCTAGGTCTTCCACCTCGTGATGGCTCATAAAGACGGGGGCGCGCGACTGCTCAAAGTCGGAGGGCTTTGGGCGTGCGAGAGTATATCGCATGGGAGCCGCCTCGCCAGCGGGCACATCTCTCCTCTGCTTGGGGTCTGGCGTGGCTCTCGAGCTGTCGAGGCCGCCGCCGCCGCCGCCGCCGCCCACGGTGGCCTTGGACTCACGCTTCTTAAGCGAGTCCTTTTTTGTTCTCTTCTCGCGGGACATGGCGGACTGTGTTTCGTCGGAGATGAGGTTTTGAACTTTTTGAAGCGTCGCCTTTACTTCGCGATTCAGCGGAGACGAGACGGCCAGGCTGTAGTCGTCTTCAATGGTGCGCTTCTGGGGAACGGTGGAGGAGAGGCCCAGCCCGGCAGAGGGGGTGGACTCTCTCAAAGGGGAGCTAACGTCGGTTGCCATTGTCGACATCGATGGGCGTGTGGCAAGTGCGAACTATAACGAAAGGATGATGCAGTTTATTCGCAGTTTATTCAGTTGATTGTGGTCGGGCGTCCCACGGGTGGAGGCGGAGGAGCATGGGGCTGCAAGGCAGAAGTATACCAAGACTCCAGAGATTAATGATAGATATGTAAAGCGAAAGGAATTGGGTTTGTATTCAGACCACAAACGTATAATAAAGCAAGCTTGTAGCTTCCGTACTGTTTCTGCTGTTCGATCTCAATTAAAATGCTAATGCGCCTGCCTTGCGTAGGCATTCAAGCACTTCCAAGTCCTCAATTGAACAAGTCCACGTTCTCTGCGACAGCGGGCAGCGGCGCGCAGCTAGAGGCACTAAGACGCGACAAAATAGACAGGGATGTGGATGGCTGGGAGCTGTGGCTGTTGAAGCTTTGGCCAATCACGGGTCAGCTAGACACCTAGTTTTTATCCAAGACGTCCTCTGGCAGCCGTGCCTCAGCGGTCCAGCCGCTACCAAAAGTACGCCACATCCATGTCCGCTGCTGCATGTTCATCGCGGTCGGATTGACAGCCGTGATTTTTCCATTACCATTCCATTCATTTCAATACCTTTGACGCGACATCATCGACGACTTTCTCAACTAAGCTACTACACACATACACACAAACATTCTCGTCTCAAACAAATCCCCACAACGATAAGGCAGCGGCCGTGCGACAGAAAAGATGCCCGTGGTCAAGGGAGGCGTGTGGACCAACATCGAGGATGAGATCCTCAAGGCCTCGGTCAGCAAATATGGCCTGAACCAGTGGGCGCGTGTCTCTTCGCTGCTCGCGCGCAAGACCCCCAAGCAGTGCAAAGCCAGATGGAACGAATGGCTCGACCCCAGCATCAAGAAGATCGAATGGAGCAAGGAGGAGGACGAGAAGCTGCTGCATCTGGCCAAGCTGATGCCCACACAATGGCGTACCATCGCCCCCATCGTCGGCCGGACCGCGAACCAGTGTCTGGAGCGCTACCAGAAGTTGCTCGATGAGGCCGAGCAGCGAGAGGCATCCACGTTAGGCCTGATGGGCCCCGATGACGGCGAAGCCCAGGCCCCATCCGCTGACGACGTCCGCCGTTTGCGACCCGGCGAGGTCGACCCCGACCCCGAGACCAAGCCCGCCCGGCCCGACACGATCGACCTCGACGAAGACGAGAAGGAGATGCTGAGCGAGGCCCGCGCGCGTCTGGCAAACACACAGGGAAAGAAGGCGAAACGGAAGGCCCGCGAGAGGCAGCAGGAGGAGTCCCGGCGGCTGGCAGCCCTGCAGAAGCACCGGGAGCTGAAGACGGCCGGCATCAACATCAAAGTCAAGACAGAGAAGAAGGGGCAGATGGACTACAACGCCGACATCCCCTTCGAGAAAAAAGCCGTCCCCGGCTTCTACGACACGACCGAGGAGATACGGCGCAACGAGTACCAGAACGCCACCTTCGACCCCAAGAAGCAGCAGGTCGGCAACAAGCGCAAGGGCGAACAAGATGACGAGGCCAAGCGCAAGAAGCAGAAGGGCAACAAGGACGCGACGTCGACATCCATCCAGGCCGCCCTCAAGGCCGGCCAGATGCAGAAGCTGCGCGAGGCAGAGCAGAGCAGCAAGCGCAGGGCGCTCGTCCTGCCGACGCCCCAGGTCAGCGACGGCGAGCTCGAGGAGATTGTAAAGATGGGCATGGTTGGCGAGCGCGCCAACACGCTCGCCCGCGAGAGCGAGAACGAGGCCACCCGCGGCCTCGTCAACAGCTACTCGGCCCTCCACACCAACGCGCCCATCCGCACGCCCATGGCCCCCGCGCAGGAAGACCACATCGCCAACGAGATCCGCAACATCCGCGCCCTCACACAGACGCAGTCGTCTCTCCTCGGCGGCGAGAACACGCCGCTGCACGAGGGCGCAGGGTCCACTGGCTTCGACTCCATCGCGCCCCGGAAACAGGTCATGTCCACGCCGAACCCCCTCGCCACCCCGCTGAGGTCTGGCGCTGCCAGCGGCGGCGTCGGCGCAACCCCCCTCCGCCCCGGCCAGACGCCGCTGCGGACGCCGCGGGACAGCTTCGCGCTCAACGCTGCGGCTGAGGACGAAATGTCCATGGTCGGCGCCACGCCGCGCGACGTCAAGATGCGCGAGCTGTCGATCCGCCACCAGCTCAAGCAGCGCCTGTCGGCGCTGCCCAAGCCCAAGGAGACGGAGTGGGATCTCGAGCTGCCCGACGAGCAGGCGGAGCCCAAGACGGCCGAGGAGATGGAGGAGGACGCGGCAGACCGCGATCGCAGGGATCGCGAGATCCGCGAGGCGCGCGAGCTGCTGGAGCGCAAGAGGAGGACGCAGGTCATGCAGCGCGATCTGCCGAGGCCGATCGATGTGGACTATAACGGGCTCGTGCAGCAGCTGTCTGCCGGGGTTGAGGATCCGGCCGCGGCGCTGGTTGCGCGCGAGGCGGCGCTGCTGATGGCGAGTGATGCGGCGCGGTTCCCGCTGCCTGGGGCGGCGGCTGCAAGTAAGGCGTCGGAGGTGGAGCTGCAGCAGATGGAGGATAATGCGCTGGCTGAGGCGAGGCTGCAGGTTTTGATGGAGGTCAGGGATAAGGTGAAGCCCGAGTTGGTGCAGGCCGCGTGGAACAGGAGCAATAGCAAGTCGTTGCTACTTGGGCTTGGGTACTATGATGACGAGGAGGATGAGGAAGAGGAGCAGGTGGCTGTTATGCAGAATGCGCTTGATGTACGTTTTGATTCCCCAAACCCACCTTCTCAAATTGTATCCACGAGACTAACAAAACATAACAGGAGGTCCTAGAATCCGTCATAGACTCGGCCGAGAAGGGCAACAAGCTGGAGAAGAAGCTGAACCTGCACCTCGGCGGCTACAAGAACCGGGCAGAGATGCTGCACAAGAAAATTGCAGAGGCGCACGAGGCCCTGGCCAAGGCGACCGATGCGCTCAGCGGCTTCCAGGTGCTGCAGAGCTCGGAGACGGCGGCGATCAGGAACAGGCTGGTGGCGGTGCGTGCCGAGGTTGGGTTCGTCAGCACGAGGGAGAGGGAGGCACAGGAGCTTTATAGGAGGGTGAGGGATGAGCTGAACGATTTGACACTGAGTAACAGTGAGAATAGGGGGGAGGGGGTGGTGGTGAGGGAGAATGGGGTGGGGGTTGTTTAGGGTTGGATGGGTAGGGGGGATGGAACAGCGTTTGTATATAATTGTATGGGATAATATATCATGTTGAGGGTCGTTGTGTGGTTGTGCGAAAGCAGAAAAGAGCATGAGAATGCATTGCGTGCTTAAATGGATGGCGGGAATAACAGAGGCAGCACGGTAACAAATGGATTCCAAAAAGAATGATGGCTAGCTAAATAGCGAAATACATGGACTTGGTCTACAAGCTTCTGTTGAAAAGCGACTTGTTACCTTGTAAGCAATACGGGTATGTGCAGCGCTATAAGTTGGCGAGATCGATTTCTACTAAGCTTATATAAATCTCATAAAAAGGAATTAGGTAGCCGGAGTGTATACGTGAGCCAAGAGTGAATATATCCCTCCAGGCAGGTAGTTTTGAAGTCATGTATGGCTGGTTGGCTGCCTTCCATCTTATTGGAATCGGGCTTTGTCCAGTTCTTACTGCAAAAGACCAACGTATTCCGGTACCCGTAGAAGTACTGCCTTCGAACGTTGTAGTACCTTCACCACCGCTCCCTTTTTGGTTAATAAGCAAACTAACAAGGACAAACATATATACACTGTATTCGTTTGGGTATTCTTCTCTGAAATATGGAAAAGTATGTCGTACAATATTCGCCTTTAGCTACTTGTTATGTTATTTCGTTAAACATGAAACTCATATAAAGATATATACTGTGAATAATTTAAACAGGCTCAAAACTGCCAACAATTGGGCCAGTCATCATCCAACTGCCCGTCCAACCAAAACTCCCGAAAAGCTATGGATTGCTTTTGTTTCTTTCTTCACGAACCTCGCGCAAACCTCTCCTTCCCCACCGTATGAAATAAAACCAACAAACAACAACAACGGGGTGTTCGCAGTCATTTCTTCTCCCTTTGACTTCCCCTTCAAACCAGCAATGAATCAGTGGCAGTAGGACTGCTGCTCAGTTTATCCCTTTCCGCCAATAACACGCCGTAGTGATGATGGTGGAGTTGCTGCTGCTGCTGATAATGCTGCTGCGCCTCCAGCGGCAGCGCCAGCGGCGGTGGTGGTCGCGGCGAAGCTGTATCCATCCACGCCGCCGCCGACGTCTCCTCCTCCTCCAGCAGGTTAGCGACCGCATCCGCCTGACTGAGGCCCGTCTCTGTGTACAAGGTCCGCAGGCGGTCGATCGAGTACGCCTTGAGCGCCTCGGTGCATACCGACGACATGGCCACCATGTACAACGGCCACACTATTGTGTTGGTAGCCGACACGAGCAGCACGAACCGATCCGCCTCGTCCTCGGGGTCTCTCGCTCGTGTCACATCCAGGATGGTCAGTCCCGCGGGCTGTTGCTGCCTCCTCGACTCGCCACCGCTCGGGCTGTGGCCGCCGCTGCTCCCAGACTCGGACGTCCGTGCAGATGGAGACGTGGCCGGACTCGGGGTCTCGCGCACCTCCACGCTCGAGATTGGCGTAGATGTTGTAGTCAGGCTCTCTACGCTGCTATCATCCGCCGGGTTGATGAGCCCCAGGTGCTGGGGTACGGTTGCGCTGATCTCTTCGATCATCTGCGTCAGCTTGCGCTTCGCTCTGTAAAACTCGTCGATGTACCGGCCCGACGCTAGTCTGGGCGAGAATGTGCGATGTTCTTGGTATATAACGGAGAGGATGGTCTCTAGTACGAGGATCCGAATGCTTCGCATGCTGTTCCAGACGGTGGCGTGCCACAGCGAAGGATAGAGGTGGCAGATGCCACCGAATATCGCTGGGTGATATCTTGAGACGCTGAAAATCCGGTAATGCCAGGACGGTGGGACATTGACGACGATGCTCTCGAACTCATCTTCGATTCTCAACAGCCTCCCGACAATAATTTCCGGATCCGTCATACCCCCTCTCTTAATGTCGTAGCGAATTTGCAGAGCCTGGAACATAAGCGGCGTTATCCTCCACGTCGGGTCTCTGGGGTCCACGGTCTTGGTCATCTCCTGCCATAGCTCCACCAATGCCTCGGGCATGGGCGTCTCTCTTTGCACGCAGCTGATGATAACCCTTTGGCAAAGCATAGAGAACATTCTCCTCCCAGCATCTGTGCCGAACTGAGCGGCTCCGCGAAGCTTGGCCAGCGCTGCTGCCCCATTGACATGGTCCTGAAACGCCTGGACCGTCTTCGTCCGAGGGGTATTTCCCGTAATCATCTCGAACAGCCCTAGAATAAGAACAGCGAGCATTGTCGAATCTTTTATGGCCTCGACGGGGTTCGCGAGAGCGTGGTTGGTTAATCGGAGGGCGGTGCCGTATGACTTTCGCGCGGCCTCCATAAGGTCGGTGGAATGGGTCATGCTAGCCAGCCCCATGAGTCCTACCGCCGTCATGCTGGCAAGCACCCCATCCACCTGGCGCTCCGGCACCAGTGATGAGGGCTTCCAAATGTCGTAGACGAAGTCAAAACTCTGATGACCTACTGTCTTGTCGATGGTGACATAGCGAGAGAAGAAATAAGCCGTGCCTCGCTCCTGGCAGGTCGGTGCCAGGTTATATAGTTGGGCCATGGCTGGAGTTGCTGGCCAGCTGCCCGAGTCGGGTGACATTAGCAGGCTGCTGTCATCATGAGACCAGGAACCTTCGTCGGTTGGAGTGCTTGGTGCCCTCGTGCTCGGGACAATCAGCGACAGGGGCTTGCCGCGGGGCTCAGGTGTCAGGGACATGCCCCTTTCCGTGTCTGGCGAAGATGACGACTCAACGGTGAGGTTGCCAGCGCCCCTTTTACGGGCCTTTGCCCTCGCCTTCTTGATGACATGGGAGCTTTCGTCTCGAAACATGAGATCCACGAGGTTGCGGTAGCCAGGGCATTCCTGCTGTCGCTTCTCGCATTGGCCACATCCCGGCTCTCTTTGATCGCACTAGGGTGGGCATTAATCGACCTGTGCATGCAGATGGGATGGAAATGCTGTTTGTTGGAGGCAATGGATAGGTAGGCAGTCGAATCCAACATCAGATCGAGCGGCGGCGGCCGCCACAAAGAGCAGCTAGCTAAGGCTTACTACTCTGTTTTGCTGCTGCTGTGCCGAAGCGAACTGTGGGGAAGTCGAAAGGGGCATGGCATGGATGGACGATAGGGTGAATGATGGTGGATGATGATGGCTTACGCGGATCTTGCGCTCTCGGCAGTTGGAGCATCCTTTGCTTGGCTTCCCACAATAGACCATCTTGAAGGATCTGGGGATGGGGCGTTGGCGTTTAGAGCCGGTGGGTCAGTTGACGAGTTGACGACGGACACGACGGGACCCTGACGGACCCTGACGAGCCTTTGCCGGATGGGGCGCACTCTGGCCGCGCGGTCGCCGCTTGGTCGCCGTTTGCTACCTCGGGGCCCGGGGCACAAGCCTCGGCATGGCAGTTGGGGCGTTCGGGGAGTCCAGGATTTCTTGCGGCTTGCGGCTTGCGGTATGCGGTTTGTCTACGGCGTGCAGTTGTCTGCTGAATCGGCCCACTTCTTGTCGATCAACGGTCGAATGACGGGATGGCCTGGGTCGGGATGTGACTGAGCGCTGACGGCCGATGGTCTTCTTAAGCTGGGGATGCTTGAGTTTGGATGGATTAGGAAGTGACGGAGGCCCCAATACATATCTTGAGCTGTCCTTCACCCTGACGTCGACAAGGTGATGCTAGCGTCGAGGGCTTGTTTCCTGGTCTTGGACGGTAGGGCTATGGCAAGCCGCATGCAGCGGGGGCTGGTGCTAGGAGCACGCAGCAGCAACACGCAGCAGCACGTAACAAGCACCAAGCACGCAGCACGCAGCACGCCTCGAAAACGCCAAGTCGTTGACAGTCCTCTTCTCCACTGAACGGGGTGACATAACAATCGACACAGCCCCTGAACCTAGTCTGCCTTTATTAGTTAGCACTGCAGCAGCAGCATCGTCACAGAGGCTCACAGCCCCTACGAAGCACCTACCACAGTCCCTACACCGTAGTCCCCACAGCGCGCTGGTTGGGGAGATCAGTTATCTGGATACCTGTCCGTTATCTGATCGTAGGCCATGTTGTGCTGGCGAGGATGCGAGCCCGGCGCATTCATGAGACGGTGTCCAAAGTCGCATCCTAACCATGGCTCGTCGACAGCGATTGGCTGAGGGGAGCGAGAGAGGAGCGAAAGAGGAGCGAATTGGACGAGCAGGGATCATTCCTCTTTGGGCTACCTGTGCGAGGGCGCTGCTTTGGGACTGCGGTGGGTTGCATTGGCCAAAGCTTGGCAGCGCTCCCGACTGACAGGGGCCCCAAAAGCTTAAATGGATCCCAGCAGCAATCTTCCAATTGGTGCGTGGTGGTGGTGGCTTTGTGTCTCATCGTCTCACCTTTCCGCGTCTTGTTCTGGAAACCTTCCATCTGCCTTCGACGGCTTATTGTTTCCCAATCATGCCAATGAATCCTCACCGAGCCCACCGAGCACTGGCCGCCGGCAATCTATTCCGATCTTCTTCTCGGTAGGGGCGGCACAATCCCGTGTGTTGGGCTCCCTCGCAATAACGCCAGGATCCAATCGTTTATTCAAGATCAGGTGTGGTGGGAAGCCTATGAAACCGACGTCCATGAGTCTCATGAAGTGAAGGTGCGTTTGTCTAGAATGCTGATTTGTTATGGTAGCCTCACAAGCGGCAACGTATCTTGGCGGGGCTAGCTGGACACATTAGCTGCTATCGACGAGACCGATGTGAATACCACCGATCTGGAATCTGTTAGCGTTAGAGCAGTCTGGGCTCTCGTGGCACGCTGATAAACAAGATAGAGCTGGCTGGCTCCCTCCAAAGCACAAGTCAACGGGTATATTTGGCAAGACTGCCCATTGCTCTTGGTATTGGCACAGAAAGCCCTACGCTAGATTAATGCCCGAGCCATGACATGGGCATCGTTCCATGAACCAAAATGCTCATCACATCTCCCGCCCGCCTTGCTTTTGAGATTGGTGGCTGCCTCTGGATGCCTCCGAATGGCAGTTTGTGTGACAGGCAAAGACGGCCAATGACAATGCATCGACATAGCCATCTCTCATTCGACCCTGTTCGAGATGCGGAACCGAGCGAATGCGCCAGATGGTGGCTCGTCGACTTTTAGGGGCGTCACCTATGGGCTGTAGGGACAGGATGCGATACCTGGTTTCAGCCCCAGGGTCTGGGCCACTGTCTACAATTTAGATGGTGATGGTGGCTGGCAGCAGCATGCACCCCCCAAGACACGCCGCACCACAATGCAGCAGCCGCACAGCGTGGGGTCTGGGGTCTGGTGGCAGTGTGTCTTCGGTGTGTCGTGACGGCAACACAGCATTTTGTTCCTCCATTGTTAATTCCGCGTGGGACGGAATCCGACAGGCGCTGGTTACCTACTTCATCACATGCTTTGCGTCAGCTCAAGGTTATCTATGTACGTGCATGGATCGACGTGGTGATCTGTTTCAATATTCTGTCTCAATACTACGACGTAAAAGAGGCAGGGAAGCCATAATGACTTGATTTATGGGACATGGAATACCACAGTAATGAGGGACAGATTCCAAAGACGGCTTGTTCCATGCCCGACCGTATTCCTAGGTAGCCACTCGGCGATAATGGTCGGTTCTGGCATAGGTACCCAACCCTGGGTAAGGTGAGTACTGGGGGCCATTACGTACGGAGCACACTACAATGGCCGCATCTCCCAAAACTACTAAGTACTCGGCATAATAAGCCACACAAGAACTGATGAGATGGAAATTGAAACGGCGCGGATCCTTATCGTTCAACACTCGGTACGCTACTACACAACAGGTTGCAATATAGTTGAGGTTGGTTGAGGCTCTGCGGAAGGACGACAGACATGAGCGACTTGTTCGTGATAAGCCCACGTACAACGACACTAATGGATGCGGGTAGGGTCTTAAAATAAGCCAGAAAGGTTGCAATTGCGACTCCAAAATACCCGACTTCAAACTCGCAGATAAGCAGCTGTAATCAAAGTGTAAAACAGCACATTGATCCCGAGCATCCGCGTTCCCGTTCATGGGCCAGTAGGAATCCGCTGTCATCTTGCTGTCGCCGAATGACACGCGGGATGGGAACCGTGTACCTACGGCCAGGTAGGTTGAGTGAAACATGGACGGGTTACACTGGACAACTGAGTGACAGAGGTATGATAAGAAAAGTGTGGTGTATACCTTATGAGGGAAACAAGAAATGGATCCATGGATGTTAAATGGGTGTGGGTTTAGCAGATGAAAATGGAATCTTATTAGTGGATGTGAAGCAGACGGGACCACCCAACACTAGAATAACACCGTGTGCCAAGGCTGGAATGGAAGTTCTAGGTACCCCCTCCATCGACCCCCGCTATCGCTAATTTGCATCTGCCAACCCTGAACATGCCCCGCCAATATTTTCAACGCTTCCAAATGAGCACCGCCCACAACTGTCGCACATAGAGAGAATAAGTGAACAAGACTGATCTGACAATGCCGGTAAGCATGCAGCAGCATGAGCTCCCTCTTCTTTCATTTCCGCACTTTCTCCCCTCGCCCTTCGCCTTTCTGCCCCTCCTCCCGCCACCCCAAGCCGTAGCCGTATATCTAATTCCAATATCGCACACCACCAGCTCATCATCATCACCGGGCTGCCCACCTCGGGCAAGTCAACGCGCGCCAAGCAGCTGCACGCCTTCCTAGCCGACCGCATTGCCACCGAGTCCAATGGCGCGGCCGCATCTCCAAAGTACCGCCTGCACCTGATCTCGGACCAGACGCAGGCCATATCGCGCGCCGTCTACGACCTGTCGCCCGAGAAGCTGCCGGCCCACGTGCGGTCTGCCAACGCCTCGGAGAAAGATGCGCGTGCGGCCCTCTACGGCGCGGTAAAACGCGTCTTGTCGCCGCGCGACATCGTGGTCCTGGATGGGCTGAATTACATCAAGGGCTGGCGCTATCAGCTGTTTTGCGAAGCCAAGAACATGCGGACACCCAACGTTGTCTTGCAGGTCGGATGCAGCGTAGACAGAGCGAGGGCGGTAAATGAGGCGCGGCTAAGGCGGAGGACGGCGGCGACAGATACAGCGATTGCAAGAATACCAGCAGCAGCAGAAACGACAGAAACGACAGAGGCAGCAGAAGAGGGCCACGAGGCAGGAAGACAAGTAGGTAATAGAACCGACCAACACACAAAGGACATCGAGGAGGACGATCAGGAGCCATACGAGCCAGCCAACTGGGACAACCTCGTCTTTCGCTACGAGGAGCCGAACCCGATGACGCGGTGGGACAGCCCCCTCTTTACACTCATCTGGGAGGACGACGAGGCACAGGCAAAGGAGGTATTCACCAAGATCTGGGACGTCATCGCTGGCGAGGCGAAGAAGGTCATCCGACCGAATCAATCCACCGTGCAGCGGGACAAGGACCCAGGCGGAGACTACCTCTACGTGCTAGAGCGCGAGACTCAGGATATTGTCAAGAAGATCCTGGCGAAGCAGTCGGATGAAGGCGGCGGCGAGGTATGCTTGCCGCGCAATCCGGGAGATGCGGAGGAGTCGCTGGTAGTCGAGCTGCCCGGGAACAAGGTTGGGTTGCCGCAGCTGCAGAGACATCGCAGAGCGTTTGTGGCGCTCAATCGTGGAGGTATCGGCTTGGAGGCCGTGGGCAAGCTTGCGGCTGGCCGGCTGAGAGAGAGCTTCGTGGGCTACCTGAATGATGCATTTGAGAACGACGGGTGAAAATCTGACAGGGGAGAGCAAAATGTAGGTGCATCTTCGTTGGCGTCTTCTTCATTGTCCCAACCTGTGAGGATTGGCTTGGCTTGTCCTCGATGGAGGGCGTGCAATGGGCGCCTCGGGACAGTGGCGTCATTAACCCGATCTGGGAAACACTCGGGTCACGATGAATCTCGTAGTCCCAGAGGCCATCGTTTTGGCTCCAAGACTCCCTGACTCGAGCACCCACTCACCATTCTGTTCACCCATCTTGCCTATGATAGGACTGTAATGGGCCCGTGTGAACCCGATGAGTGGATGCAACTGCAGTTCAAACATACCGATATGCCAAAGCATACCCGATGTCTTTTAGGCCGCGAGCCATGAGCCTTTCTGCGAGACTAGACCCACTGGCCAAAATGAAGCTCTGAGTGGCATTATAATTCAGGATTAACCTGTGTTCGGGCAATAAAGAATAAAGGGGCTCAAGCACTGCGATGCCCAACCAAATACCCAATTGATACCAAAATAAAGACGAAATATATTGACTATGCAAAGTTTGCCAGCGTATCCAGCGCCAATGCCTGAACTTCATGCACAAGTTCATCAAAATAGGGGTGTTGACAGGGAGACTGGCACCTGCTTCCTTGCTTCCTTCAAAATGGAGCTCAGGAACCCGAAACGGGAGAGAGCCCATTAACCAATCAAATCGCTCCAAGGTCGTGTAAGTGGGTAGCGGGACGCCAATGAAAACCCGTTCAAGGAAGGGAAGATTCGGAATGTGCAGGCCGCTAGCGCCAGCGCGCTGATAAGATAAGCACCCTGAGCAGCGAATGGAAATTTTATTTCCTGTCTCAGTTGTAAACTCATTTCCATTCAAGCCAATTTTATCCATCCACACCTCTCCTTCATACCAACGCCATAATCACCCACGGCATCACACACGGCGCCAACGACGGTCCTACAGCTTCGATCAGTTGATTACTTGCTTCAGCATAACGAGGCGGGATCAATTTATCGACCTCGTTGACGAGCGTGTAGCTGGCCGGTCAACCCGCCACCATGATGAAGACCAGCATTTTGCGCCAGGCGAGCCTCTGCCGAGTTGCTCTCGGCGGCGCGCGCCGCATCCAGCTCGCATCCAGATCTTTCCCCGCCGTCACAGCCCTCGCACAGTCGTCTCAAGTTGGTGTCGCGCAATTGCGTCCCCTCAATGCGATTCGATTCTACTCAGCCGAGGCGGCCATCCAGGAGCAGGTTGAACCTTCTTCGGGACTCGTCACCAAGTTTGCTGATCTCGCAACCCTCGGCGTCCATGAGAGGCTCGTCAACGCCATCACTGAGGGTATGGGATACGCAGATATGACAAAGGTTCAATCTGCCACCATCAATCCCGCCCTTCTCGGAAAGGATCTGTACGTACAATATCGCCCCCTGATCATCGTCTCGTTTTTCTAACGCCAAGCAGTGTTGCACAGGCCAAGACCGGTACTGGCAAGACGCTGGCCTTCCTTGTCCCCGTTGTCCAGAGAATTCTCGCCCACGAGCCCGATCTTGCCCACCGCTCTAGAACTCGCCCTAAGGCCGACGACATCCGCACCATTATTATCTCGCCCACCCGCGAGCTTGCTGAGCAGATTGGCGAGGAGGCGAGAAAGCTTGTACGAGGAACTGGGCTGGTTGTCCAGGTCGCTGTTGGAGGCACACAGAAGCGCATGATGCTCCAGAAGACGCGTCACGAGGGGTGTCATATCCTTATCGCCACTCCCGGCCGTTTGAACGACTTGCTCTCGGACCATACCAGCGGCATCGGTGCGCCGAATCTCGCGGCTTTGGTGCTCGACGAGGCCGACCGCATGCTCGAGCAGGGATTCGAGGATGAACTCGAGGAGATCCTCCGATCTCTTCCAAGCCGCCAGGATGTTCCCCGCCAGACTCTTCTGTACTCTGCCACCATCCCCAAGAACGTTGTTGGCCTGGCTAGAAAGTACATTAATGGTCAGAACTTCGAGTTCGTGCAGACCGTTGCATCGGATGAGACTCCGACTCACGACAAGATCCCGCAGTACATTGTGCCTTGCAAGGGCTTCGAGAACGTCTACCCCACTCTCCTGGAGCTTGTCCAGCGCGAGATCGCAAACTCCAAAGCCAATTCGGATGTCCTTCCCTTCAAGCCGATTGTATTCCTGCCGACTACGGCCTCAGTCAAGCTAGCTGCCTCCATGTTTCGTCGCCTCGCTTACCACGATAAGAGCATTCCTGCAATCATCGATATTCACTCTAAGCTCGAACAGAGCAGGCGCACCCGTGCCGCAGATGATTTCAAGAGGGCTAAGTCTGCTATCCTCTTCTCGTCAGATGTTACGGCGAGAGGCATGGACTTCCCCAACGTTTCCCACGTTATTCAGGTTCACACTCCTCCCGACAGAGAGCAGTACATTCACAGACTGGGCCGAACTGGAAGAGCGGGCAAGGAGGGTCAAGGCTGGCTGTTGGTAGGAGACCTCGAGCTTGCGACTGCCCGTGAGAGACTTCCGGGTCTGCCTATCAAGCGCAGCACGGATCTTTCGTGCGCTTCTCTGGACGCCACCAGCCCAGATGCCGCTCTCCCCGATCAGTTCGAGCAGATCAAGTCGTCGGTATCAAGACTCCCCAGCGATGTCTTGCAGGAGGCCTACCAGGGATATCTCGGATACTCCATGAGGGGTATCCACAAACAGGACCTTGTTGATGCGGTGAACGACCTGGCTAAGTTCGGATGGGGTTTGGACCAGCCTCCTTCGGTTGGGCCCAACTTTGCTCGCAACTTCGGCCGCTCATCCGGTCTCCGCGTTGAGGAGCAGCCCCACCGTCCCCGTGAATCATCTTTCGGAGGCCGTGGCTTTGGAGACCGTGACGGTGGTCGCGGCGGTGGCAGCTGGGGTGGACGTGAGCGTGGTGGAGACGCGTTTGATCAGATTGCTAGCCAAGACCGGAGAGGCGATAGCCGTTCGCGTGGCTTCGGCGGTGGTGGCGGCGGCTCGCGCGGCTTTGGCGGTGGCTCGCGCAGCTCCGGTGGTAGCTCGCGCGGCTCCCGTGGTGGCAGCGGTGCCATGTTCTAAAGCAGACGTTACTGAGAAGAAAGCAAGTTTCTATCTGATTCTCTGAGGAGTACTGCATTTCTTGGCATTTGTCAGGGTGTTTGCTACCTGCTCGACTGGGAAGGGGCGTTCTCGAGTAGTTCGTCGCCTTTATAATATGCGTACCATTGCGGTTATTCACGCAACGGAGAGATGGGAGTCATCACCTTCCGGGAGCCGCGCAGGATCCGCATCCGAGGCTGAAAAGGGGGGAGGGGTTTGTATAATGTTTTGTCAACGGAGTTCTCGTGTATAGAAAATGGGGGCTGGGGCTGGGCAGGCTTCACAGTTTTTCGGAGCGGGAAAGAGAGAAAGATCGACCTGGGGCCGGGGCCGGAAAGCAGAGCAATGGGCGCACACAAACATGACACGACTACTACTACTAAGGGGACATCTCAACTTCTTTTTCTTTCATACCTGTCGTTTTATTATTGTAATCATTTTTATAGCATAGTGTATAAATATCTGTTTGTTAGTTGAGATAAAATAATGATAGTTTGGTTAGCTACCTTGATATCCTCGTGTGTTTACTGTTTGTGTGATGTTGTAGATGGGAATTTTGGGGCGTATTCCGATCAATTCCTACTCGTGGCCATGCCCACATCTCTGTCCTTGCTGATGGCCCGAACTTGATGCACCATATTCCTTTTTTGAAACACATGTCTGAAATTCTTGCTCATTTAAAAACTAAATTATCGTGAATTGCAATTCTGCCGCATGCATACAAAATTAACTTTCACATGCTCTAAGCTCCAAAAAGGAGACGACAGAGTCAAAACTGATAAAAAGTCAAAAGGATATTCGGATACCGGGAGTCGAACCCGGGGATGTTGAGTGATCAGACACTTGTGTTAGAAGTGAGAGTCAACGATGTTACCGCTACACCATACCCGATTTGGAAGCGAGAATGGATTCCGATTGTTGAGAAGATGGTCAATTTGAGAGCCTATTATTGCACTGTGGGTCTCTCTCACTCGTTGAACTTTGTACTGTGCAAATCTCACTGTGTGCAGCCTATCCGGTCGTCGTCATCGGCGGCCTCGCTCTTCCCCCCAAACGCCAATTGGGCCGTTTTTCTTATTTGTCCATCCGATCAATGTCCCCGCGGCATACACCCAATTGCGGCAAGCAATGCTTGTCCCAAGTGCGCAACGGCACCTGGCGAGCCTGGCTACCTGGCTACCTGGCTACCTGGCTACCTGGCTACCTGAGGCTACAAAGCCAAAAGAGTCCTATTCTACACAGTCGGATGAGATGCACTTCAATGGATTTGGCTAGCTTTCTCAACACGCGTTTCCTTTTTCAGGAGTGTTCCTTTCAGGCAGGGGTGGCCCGCGGTGTGATAAGAGATGCCGCTGTATCCTGTAGGTTAGCGGTCGGTTTGGTTCTGACTGCGCCACGGCCGACAACGTGAACCAGCGACCGACTCGCATGCGTTCAAACTAACACAGCCTTCACATAATCACACCTTGTCAACTTGGCCTTTCTTTTTCTCCTAAGAACAAGCCCCGCCACGCCTTATGAAAGGCTTCGAGCAGCATCACGCGTTTCTCACAGGATATCGGGGTGATTACCTACAGATGCGGATTTGATCAAAAGAATACTGTGAAATTCTAAAGAGAGGCCAGACCACCACCATACCACTTTGTTGTTCTGTATCCAATTCACGGGCTGGGCTGGATCTGTGACGAGTCGGGAGAGTGACCAAACTCACCCAGACAGGGCAGACAGTCGGCCTATTCTAGAGGGAAATAAGCAATCCACATTCACGACGGGCAACATGGCCGCGAAGGGCCAAGAGGACGCATTGGCTGAAAAGGAGCGGTTGCGACTGCACTATGAAAGGACAGCAGCAGGATCAACAGAGCCAACATCACCACTCCACCTCCAGCCGCCATCATCTCCTAACGGCGGCGGCAGCAGCAATGGCGGCCAAAGCCCATCAAGAAGAAGCAACTCGGTGCCCATAACCGAGGAAGAGCTGGACGACCTGCAAGCCCATGAAGACCATCCTCACCCTCACCATCAACCCAACTCCAACCCCAACCCCAACCACCACCGCGCACCCACCCCCCTCCCTACTCAGGCCCCTCCACCACCAGCATCCAAGAATCCGCCTCCCCGCGCTCCCCCCAGCCCAAAGGCCCCCAAAAATACCCTGGCCTGCCCCCGCTCGACTACCGGCTCTACAACCCCCCTTATTCGACCGCTCCGCCGACCTCATCACCATCAAGACCTCGGCGCCCTACCTCTCCGCCAGCGCCGCCGCGCTCGCCGCGCTCATCCGCGCGCAGTGCAGCATCCCGCCCAAGCCGCAGCTGCACATCGTCGGCCGCCGCGCCAGCGGCTCGCGCGTCGACTTCGCCATCAAGCTCAACCTCATGAGCCTCATCCTGCCCGAGGAGCAGAAGCAGCAGCGCATGGACTACATGCGCTGCGTGGCGCCCGGCGAGCCGGCGCTGCGCGGCGGCAGCAAGCCGAGTACGGAGCCTAGCGTCGGGGGCGACGGCGGCGGCGGGCTGGACGAGTGGGCGCGGCGGTACGTGGACGACACGACGGGGGGCAGCAAGAGCTTTGCGCTGGAAAGGGTCGTGGTGAATATGGACGTGGACTGGCTCGAGGGGCAGGTGAGGAGTCTGGTGGCGTCGACGGGGTATAAGGGGGTTGTGGCGGTGAGCTTCCCCGTGACGCACGCAAGGGTGGTGGTGCAGAGCCCGGATCGGGTGAATAAGTTTTTTACGAGCGTTACGACGATGTTTACGGGGAAGAGGAGGTATGAGGTTGTGAAAGCGGTGTGGCCGTTTGCGACGGCGAGGAATGGGGAGGCGGGGAGGAGGTGTGCGGTGATGAGTGAGGAGGCGTGGTGGAGGGAGTGGAAGGAGAGTGTGAGATATGGTATGTGTTCGCTGTCTCCTATTCATTTTGATGTGACTGACTGACTGACTGACTGACTTTGGGGTATAGCGATCGTGACCAAGAGGCAAGGCTGGGTGACGATTGAGGACAAGCTCGAGGTGATTATGGAGGGAGTTGGGAGAGATACGCCGGTTGTGGATTGGGGGCCTGAGTACTGAGATTCTCTTGGAACCTCGAATGGTTACCTGGTCAATGGCTCTGCATGGGGAGTGATGTCTATAAATGTTGTAATGCCCGATTCGTTATGTTTGGAATATGTTGTGAGCAACAGCGTAATAGGTGATGAACACCGAGTTTAATGGTAATGGAATGGTAATGGAAGGCTTGTATTGAGTAGATAGGGCGCTTGGTGTAGCAACATAGAACACCTGGGGGCTTCAATCGCTTGTGTGTTGGGTACTTGGAAACGATAACCATAGCAGTTGTTAGACTACCTAGATATCTCTATATCTCTCTCTATATCACGCATGTTTTATGAGGATAAATAAGTTAAAGGTATTTTTATCTGTACGATTATCCGTAATACTCTTTCCTACCTTACCTAGTACATACATAGCCTCGATGATCTTGATTGAGATCCGACGGCCTCCATCGCTGCTTAACTTGGATAGGTCCCTACCTACGAACATCTTGGCTGGAGTTGGGGTAAGCTGCGGGGGAGACACAGTGCCATTCTCCATAATGCGCCTCTTGAACCTGTTTGTCTCGCACGGTTCCTACCTGATTCTAGCTTCGAAACAATATCAGTAACTTGCGCCAATATCAAATACAGTCATCGTAGATTTAAGGACCAGAATATCTTAGCAAAATAAACTCTCGCAATGTCAACCCCAAGAAACATTTTGGTGTGTGAGTGAGTCACCCCGGCGACCGGGCCCCTCCACTGCTGCAAAATACCCCTGATCGTTCCCCAAAGACTCAGCATTGGAGTCATCATGCACGGGGTAAGGTACGGATCTAGGCCCTTTCCCGTTAGATCTCCCGCCTGCAGCTCTCCGCAGCATGGCCTCAGCAAATATAGTAACTACAGGGCCAAGTTTGAGGCCATGAGAGGTTGTCCACAGTTTCAAATTGTCCTGGCGATGCACGGCGACAAGAATACGAGAATTATAGATTAAAAGAGCACTTTCCTCATCAATATTCATCTTCATCCAAACTGCACTGGAAATCTTAACCCACCGCTGCTTCATCCAAAGACCAACGACCAAGTTTACGCCCAATAACACATACCCCTGAACCCAACAACAAACAAACACTTAGCACAACACAGACAAGCCATCATATTCATGGCGACTTCAGGACTTTCTTCAGAGCCAGCTGCCAGTGGCAGTAACTCTGGTCCTAGTTCTGGATCTATATCAACCACCTCCTACGACACAGCCCTATGCATCATCCCCCCTAAGCGCCTCTGGCCATCGGTTGATCGACTGCGAACGCTCTACGACAAGGCCTACGGGAAGTGGCCGCCTCATGTCAATCTCATCTACCCCTTTGTCCGCCCAGAGGCGCTCCCTATGGCGGCAGAGATTATTCAGTCTACCCTGTCTCAACGACAGCAAGATGGCAATAACAACAATGAGATACGGTTATCTCTAGACACTGTTGATGTCTTCACCCACAAGAAACACGACAACACCATATTTTTGTGCGATGGTGACCATAAACATCGTTCGCAACTAACAAAGCTGCGCAAGGACATACTCCGGGCTTTGAGTCCGGGCCAACAAATCGGTAACTACCAGATGCATATGACGGTAGCGCAGAGCGAGGATGCCGCTTCCTCAGCGCACAAGTTTCTTGTCGACAAGGTGGGCCTGCTGCCGTCGATTGAGTGGGAGGTTGACCAGCTCTACATTCTTGTCCGGGAGCGAATCCAGCTGCCCGGTAGCAACAGCAATGCAACCAGCAGGATGAAACTCTGGGGCACCATCAGTTTTTCAGGAAGTAGCGATGGCAGTAGCGAGCTCTCGCAGTTAGAAAGACCACTGGAGCTGTATACCAGCGAGCAGCTACGGCTCTCGCCAGTACCAACTCTGTCTGATGCTGAGAACAACAACGACGACCAATATGCTTTTGCTGCCATCGGCCAAAAAAGACCAGCTCCAAACCAACACCCCCTACTACTTCGAAGAAGAAACCAACCTCTGGGTCCCCTTCAGCCCATCTGACCTGAACACCACCACCACCTCTGACAAAACCCTGACAATCGCAAGCTACAACGTCCTAGCCGAATTCACCCATCCCCCCTCCTCAGCCCGCCACTCCCTCCTCATCAACACCATCCTCTCTGCTGGTGCCCACGCCGACGTCCTCGTCCTGCAGGAAGTAACAGACACATTCCTTTCCTCCCTCCTCGCTGACAAGCGCGTGCGCGATACCTACCCTTTTACCTCTCACGGACCCCCAGCCCAGCCCGACGTCGACCCGCTGCCCAGCCTGCTCAACATTGTCGTGCTGAGCAGGGTCGCGTTTGGGTGGGAGTATGTCTCGTTTCGGCGGAAGCATAAAGGGGCGGTGGTTGTGACGTTTAAGGACGTTGGAAAGCATGTCGAGAAGGGGGAAGATAGGAGTTTCCTACCTGTCGTACTCGCAGCCGTGCATCTCTCGCACGGGCTGACGGACGGGGCTGTTGCAGCCAAGAAGATAGAGATACAAACGCTTCTGGGGTATCTGGAGGCGACGTATCCGGGCCATCCGCGTGTCGTGGCGGGGGATTTCAATATCACTTCGTCATCTCGCTCGGTTGAGGCGGCGGTGGAGAGGAAGAGCATCTCGGCGGTCGCGAAGGGACATTTGGAGTCGCTGGATGGTGTGTTTGCGGATGCTGGGCTGGTTGATGCGTGGGCGGTTACGCGGGTGGGAGGCAGGGGAGGTTATAGCTACGATGACGTGGAGGAGGAGGACGATGATGGTGAGCTGTTTGAGGGCGAGCAAGGGGCAACCTACAACCCCAGGGTGAACGAGCTGGCGGCCGCGGCTGTTGGCAGCGGTGGCAACATGCGGCCGCAGCGATACGACCGGATCCTTGTCCGCGGCGAGGACTTCCTCACCATTGCCAAGTTCAATCAGTTTGGCTTCCTCAAGGAACGTCTGGGGGTTGATTCGGAAGATGCAACAACGACATATGCCAGCGACCACTGGGGCGTGAGGTGTCTTTTGAGGCTGGGGATGACTACTACTCCTACCGTTACGAAACCCTCAGAAGAGATCACCAACCTCATCGTCCCCGTCAACCTAAAGCAAGCAACCGCGAGCCTCGCCACACCAGGAGCCGTGAACGAATGCCTATCCTCACTCAACGTCCTCCCAACCTCAGAAGAAATCGCCATGCGAAAGACAGCACTGACCCTCCTCAAACATACCATCCTCTCCCCCTCCCCCGGCGAAAGCACAGTCCCATCCGCCACCAGAGCCCAACCAACCATCATCGTCATCCCCGTCGGCTCCTACGCCCTCAGCGTCTGGACCGCCGCCTCCGACATGGACGTGCTCTGCATCGGCCCCTTCAGCGCCCGCACCTTTTTCGCCCTCGCTACGCGCCGGCTGCGAAAAGCCGCTACTCAAAACATCAAGATCCTGCGGCGCGTCAAGGCCAACTCGGGCACGATGCTGGAGCTGCAGGTGATGGGCATCAAGATGGACCTGCAGTACTGCCCGGCCGGCGGTGTCGCGCAGCGCTGGCCTGAGGTGTTGACTACTCCTGTTTCAGACCCGATTTGGATGTTAGCTACGGCAACCCTCGCCAAGCTCAAGGCCGCGCGCGACGTCGACTACCTTGTCCACTCGGTGCCTGACCTAGCCGTCTTCCGGCTCGCAAGCCGCTTTGTCAAGACGTGGGCGAGGGCGCGGGGCATCTACGCGGCGCGGTTTGGGTTCCTGGGCGGGATTCAGATTGTGTTGTTGGTGGCGAGGGTGTACAAGATGCTTGTCCGTGAGACTGGACAAGAAGTGTCGGTGGAGGACTTGTTGGTTACGTTTTTTGATCATTATGCCTCCTTCGACTGGGAGCACCAGCTGGTGTTCGACCCCTTGTTCCACACGCAGCGGCTGCCTTTCAGGCGGGCTACTGCGCGGGAGCCGCTCGCCATTTTGGGGTATTTCCCCCCCACGCTGAACACGAGCCAGGCGGCGTCGATGAACTCGGCGAGGACGATCAAGGAGGAGTTTGAGAGGGCTGCTGGTGCGGTTGATGATGCTGGGTCGTGGACTTCGTTTCTTTGTGGTGATGGTGGTGAACCTACTGCTGCGGCGGTGTACACGGCCGGCGCGATAGACTTCCTCGCCGCGTACAAGAGCTATGTCAAGATCGACGTGCAGTACTGGGGCTTGTCGCCGGCAAAGGGGGCCCAGTTTGTGGGCTGGCTCGAGAGCCGGTGCGTCGCGCTGCTGGTCAACCTGCACCGCCGGGCGCCGGGCGTGTATGCGCGCATGTGGTTTGCAAGGTTTGTTGAGGTGGTGGATGGAAAGGGAGAGGAAGAGGAGGAGCGCGACTACCAGGGGTGCTATCTGATTGGATTGGATAAATCTGACCAGAATATGGAGAGGGAGGAGCTCAAGGTGGCGCTTGGCGCGCTGCAGGGTGCCTTGGCAAGGTTTGAGGAGCAGATCAGGGGGGATGAGAAGTATTTTGATGCCAAGAGTTGTTGGATGGGGGCGAGCGTGGTGAACAGGGGTGAGTTGGTGTCGTCGTCTGGGAAGGAGGGGAGATTGGAGGTGGATGGGAGGGAGTGGGGTGATTATACGCCTGGGGAAAATTCGGAGGAAGATTCGGAAGAAGATTCGGAGGACGAAGATTCGGAGGATTATGGAGTTGAAGGTGCGCAAGCTGTGATGTGCATCAATAAGAGGAAGAAGGTTGGAAACACCAAGAAGAAGGGGAAGAAGCTGTCACAGGAGCAACAGCACCAGGAGCAATCAACGCCAAAGCTACGAATGGCGACTGATGTCTTGAACAGGATCCGCTGGGACCCTGAGATGGACAGCGGCGATTATGTGGTTGGGTATGAGGATCGCTTCCTTGGCGCTCAGGAGAGGGCGCTGGACGAGTGGAAGACGGAGAAGACGGACGAGGAGTTCATTCCGCAGCACAGGATACTGTACTTCAAGCGGTTGAGTACCGGCGAGACAGTTTGGGACAGGGGATTGAGGATGGATACTGTTTTTCAGAGTGGTTATAGTGTTGCTGGTTATTGGGATTAGATTAAGCTAAGAGTTGTAAGTCGATTGGATGTAACCACCAAATGCTTAGAAGTACGCACAGATCACTTTCAGGTCTGGGGTTCTACTACACTAACCAGGACTTACCAAGGGGCTGGTAGATCGGCCCCGCCTCTGATGTAACCCACCAACCCTGTGGCTGATGACATGGCCGGGCGCTCGAGCAGTGACGTCGATCGTTTTTCGTCTCATCCTGTTCTGGGCGGAATCCTACCACGATAGCTACACCTAAACATTATCTCCCCAACTATCCCCCAGAGTATTCATGTTTTTCTGCCATTGAAAGAAGTAGACGACCTCCTCCCCGTTATAGGGGCATACCTAGGTACAATCGCTCTATTACGGCTTTTTTAATAACCCTTTAACCCTTTTCAATCCCGACACGCTCGACGCTCGACGCTCGCCGCCCAACGCTATGGCCGACCTTAAGAGCTTATACACCGACGACACAAACGCTGCACCAGGACTCAAGTCCAACTACGAGTAAGACCATGATCCATATTCTCCCAAAGTAGCGCAAGCTTCGAAGAAAATCAACAGAAAGCTGACAATTCCTTCATCCTACAGGGTCGACTATGTGATCCATTACAATGTGCCCGCGACCGAAAAGGCCGAGGCCGAGGCGGCCTTCATCCAGCTCATCAAGGCCCTGGCCGATACGGGGTTCGCGACCGAGGTCCGCAGCGGCGGCAAGTCGTCTCTCCTGGTCTTTGTCAAGATCGCGTCCAACCGCCTCCTCAACGACCAAATCTACCGCTCCCGCGTCCAGGACTGGCTGTACGGCGTGCGCACCGCCGCCCCCAACCAGGACCTGTCAAAGTACTTTGAGGACGAGCCCGTCTCCGAGGCAGAGCGCCTGCGCCTCGCCTACCTTCTCATCACCAACCCCAAGAACGAGGGCGGCGCCGGGATCACCCCCAAGATGGGCCAGTGGAAGCACGTCGCCTCTATCTTCCCCCTGCACGACCACACCTTCAACCGCCGCTGGATCAAGGAGTGGAGCACAAAGTACTACCTCGACGACTCAGACCTCAACCAGATCCGCGACAAGTTCGGCGAGCGCGTCGCCTTTTACTTTGCCTTTTTGCAGTCCTACTTTGCCTTTCTGCTGTTCCCCGCCGCATTTGGCTTCGGCGCCTGGCTCCTGCTGGGCCAGTTCTCGTGGTTCTATGCCGTTGTCAACTCGCTTTGGTCCGTCGTCTTTTTTGAGCATTGGAAGATGAAGGAGATTGACCTTGCTGTTCGGTGGGGTGTGCGTGGTGTTTCGAAAATTCAGCATCCGCGCCCGCAGTTCCAGTTTGAGAGGGAGGCCCAGGACCCAGTGACGGGTGAGATCGTCAAGGTGTACCCGCCGCTCAAGCGCTTCTACCGGCAGCTGCTTCAAGTCCCGTTTGCTTTGGCTTGCCTGACAATTCTGGGCGGCCTGATCGTGAGCTGCTTTGCTATCGAGATCTTCATCACAGAGATCTATACTGGACCCTTTAAGCAATATCTGGTGAGCTCAGCTTGTCCTCCTCTGGTTGGTCAATGGAGCGTATTACTGACGAGCATGATGCTAGACATTCCTGCCGACTATCCTTCTGACAATCTTCATGCCCACACTCGTGACGCTGCTTACCCAATTGGCAGAGCAACTTACCACGCTGGAGAACTACGAAACACACGATGGTACGTGTGACTTGCCAGTCTTCGCCCGGATACTCTCGCTGACCAGCCACCTCTAGCCCATCAAGCTTCGTTCGTCCAAAAGATTTTTGTGCTTAATTTCATCACGTCCTACTCGCCCATCTTCCTGACAGCCTTCATCTACGTTCCATTCGGCAAGATCCTGGTCCCCTATCTGGACATCTTCCAGCTCACGGCCCAAAAGTTCACCACCGAGGGCAAGCCGCTGCCGACCAAGAGCTGGGTCATCAACCCAGACAGACTCACCAAGCAGGTCATCTACTTCACCGTCACAGCGCAAGTAGTCAACTTTGCTACCGAGGTCATCGTGCCTTATGTGAAGCGCAGAGTGTTCAAGGCCGTCAAGGAGGTGCAGACCGAGATCTCGGTGAAGAACGGAACCGCCACTGCCAGCCCTATCGATGTGGCCGAGGAGGCCGACTTCCTCACGCGCGTGAGGAACGAAGCGGAGTTGGATGAGTACGATGTGACTGTCGATTACCGTGAGATGGTGATCCAATTAGGTGAGTTTGCATTGCCATACCATAGCCGTCTTTCATTTCCCACACAAAATTCAAAACGTACCTATACTTACCAACACAAAAAGGCTACCTCTCCCTCTTCTCCGTCGTCTGGCCCCTCACCGCGTGCTCTTTCCTAGTCAACAACTGGGTCGAGGCGCGCTCCGACGCCATGAAGATCGCCATCAGCAGCCAGCGGCCCATACCCTGGCGCGCCGACTCCATCGGACCCTGGCTCAACGCGCTCGGCTTCCTCTCGTGGCTCGGCAGCGTCACTAGCGCTGCCCTCGTCTTTCTCTTCAACCAGAGCAAGCCCGACGGCTCCCCCTGGGACATCTCCGCCTGGGCCCTGCTGCTCTCCATCTTCCTTGCCGAGCACATCTACATGGCAGTGCAGATCGCCGTCCGCCACGTCATCGCCAAGCTCGACAGCCCCGGCCTGCAGAAGGAGCGCGCTGAGAGATTTGCTATGCGCAAGCAGGTGCTTGAGCAGACATTTGCGAATAGGGATTTGAGCGAGAATGAGACCTACGGGCCGGGGTTGAGCGGTGGAGAGAAGATTACGAGGGAGACGTTGGAGGAGGAGGCAAGGGGGTTGTCAGTTAAGGGGGGTGCGAGCCCGGAGCAGTTGTGAGTAGATTGCATACCTGTTTATTCGGTGATGTTTTTGAAGGTTTGAGGCTAACGGCATTTTGTAGGTTCTGGCAGCGTCAGCGTGGTGCCGACGAGACGATTCAGATTGGGCGGCTGCTGATCTCGGAGGTAAGTGTTTCTTTAACGAAGAACTAACGTCCCTTCCACTCACGATATTATCATCATAGAAATTAGTTAACACATGGAGCAGCAGGTAGCAGCGGCAAACCAAACCAAAAAGACCAGGTAGGGAGGTTTAGGGCTGGTGTGTTTGGTTGTACGGGTTGGAGCAGAAGACCAGGTTCAGCGCTTCTTTGCGGGAGAATGAGCTTGTGTCGAACGGTCCAGGTGGGCTTTGAAGGGGGGAGAAAAGAGGCGGGACGGTGGTTAAGTTAATGGTACTATTTTCGTTGTCATTGGCGATACGGCAAGGCGATGCGAGGCAATAGGGAGAATGGGCTTGAAAGGGAGATTGCATTTGGTTGCGAGCGGGAATGGTAAAATTCAGTTTTGATCTTCTCGGGAGGATGGAAAAGGAAGACATGTGAACGTCGATAATCTTGTTCGGTTAGGGAGGGGGGTATTAGCTTCAGCTTAATATCTACCAGGTACACTCGTACGTAATATACCTAGGTGTACTTCATATTATTACTCGCTTTTATATACGATTATCTTCCATGCTTTCCAACTTGTCATCACACATCATACACTCATCCATATACCTTCAGCAATCCCATTCTATGAAATCCCAAAGCCACCAAAAAAAAAAAAAACCAGCAATAGAAAAAGAATCATCCACCCAATTCAATCAGGTGCGCAAGCCATCAGCATCACGATGACGACCCCGCCAACCCATCAACCCCAAAGTCAAAGTCAAAGTCAAAATCCATATCCTGCAGAGCAAAGCCGTCGTCAGCTCCACCCCCACTCCCCGCCAAGGCCATCTCCAAATCCATATTCAGGCCGCCGCCTTGGTGGTGATTATTCCCATCAGCCCCCGTCAACAATCCCAACCCAGCACTCCCACTCCCACTCCCACTCCTACTGACCCCCTCCATCTCCACCTCCACCTCCAACCCCAACCCCAACCTCTCCCGCATCATCTCCTTAAATTTGCCCAACAACACCGGATCATCAGCCGGCGTACTCGGCATCTGCTGAATCTCCCTCGCACGCGCCCTCAAATCATTATCACTTGGGAACTTGGCAGCCCCACCACCACCACCACCACCACCACCGAGAAGCACAACCTCACCCACCACATACGCCGCGAGCCTAGCCTCAAGCTCGCGGGAGCAAAACACCACGGGCGGCGGCTGCATACGGGCGGGCTCAGTGCGGAACGACTGCAGGTACTTGTTGGTCGTGGCGCTCTCGACGGGGAAGGCGCGCGAGCTGGCGCCGTCGGCCATGTTGGTGACGGCCACCAGACTGGCTGCATTATCCGATGGCGACGAGGACGACGCCGACGGGAGCGTGATTTGCGTCTTTGGGTTGGGAAATACATAGGGCGGCGCGAAGCCCGAGCCGCCTTGGGATATGTTCCACTGGATGCCCTGGGGTAGGCCGGGGAATGACGCGCCGTCAGTGAGGATGCCGACGTCGCGTTTGAACCGTCTTAGCCATTCTACGTTATCGGCCGCTGTTTGGTTCCAGGGGTCGTCGCTGATGAGAGGGAGGGAACGTCAGATTTGTTTTGCAGGAGAAGAGGGAAAAAGGAGAGCTGGTTTTATGGGTGAAAAGAATAAAAACTCACTCATCATAGAGGATCCAGCGCGCCTGGTGCTGCAGCTCTTCGTCGCTGGGGACGTGGCACCTGGGGTTGTTGGGCGACATGGTCGATGCCACATAGCGACCTAGCTCGCGGGCCAGCCGACGATAGCAGTTGGCGTCGTTGAGGAAGACGGCGCCAACCTTGACGGCACTTTCGCTTCCGCTTGCGCTTGCGCTTCCAGCCCCATTTCCGCTGCCGCTGCCGCTGCCGCTGCCATTTCTACCGAAGCTGCCATTGCCACTGCCGCTTGTATAGCTCCCATTTATGCTGTTGAATGTATCCGAGCCCGGGCTATCTCTAGCAGTAGTAGCCTGACGTCTTTGGGCATCAGGACATCCCATAACAGATGCCATGTTGGGGTGCACATCGGGACACGACATGACTGAGTTGATTGTCAGGGGCGCATTGCTTGCCAGCGCCGCGGCGCTGGCCTCCAACGAGCTATGACGCTGCTTGAACGCGTTCAGCCAGGCGACATTATCTGCAGCCGTCTGGTTCCACCCGTCGTCGAATTCGTATATGATCAGACGAGCCTGTCTCTGCAAGTCGGCATCGGTGGGTTCGATACCCGCAGATCTCTGGAGGCGCACGTACTCGGCCAGCTCGGACTCAAGACGACTGTAGTTGTGGATGGTCGAGTCGATCGTGTTGGGATCCTTGGATCGCTTCGACTCGTCCTCCAGGTCCTCAGAGCGTGGCAGACCGGCCCGTTGCCGGAATCCCGCAAGCCACTTGCCCGAGCTGTAAATAACGCGGAGCAAAAAGTTGGCCACGTCATCCGACGGGACTCTGGACGACTCCTCCATGCGGCCAATGATACTGCACGCCTCCACCTGCAGTTCTCTGTCCATGGCGGTCAAGCCGAGCAACCGACGGGCTTTGACGTACTCACGGAGCTCCAGCTCCATCGAGTCGTCCTCAAAGATATTGTCCTTTCCATTAATGACAAGTTTGGCGAGGAAGCTGTCGGCATGCGATCTGATGGGGGCCATCTGAGCCTTCAGCGTCAACTGCTCGTTGGAAGAGAGGAGCAGGTCCCGCAGCCAAGACGGCGCCGACGATATGCCTTTCTTGGAGAGCACTTCTGACCCGAAAACTATCCTGCACGCTTCTATTTGCAGCTCTTCATCTGTTGGCATCTTGTCCCTTCGACGCTCGCGTTCGTTGGAGATGTAGAACGACAGCTCGGCCTTGATAAGCTCATATGCATTCCTGGGCGTCTCAGGCGACCCCTGCGTGGCTTCGAAGGGGTAGGGTGAGTTCCTTTCGTCGTGAATAAGATCTATAGCAGACGAGTCAGTAATCCACGACTAAGATCAGAATACTCGCAGAAAACGAAGACAGCTTACAGGGAGGAATCGAATTCTCAAGCATGTCAAGCACAGGGGCTTCGAAACCCCAATCACCCTTCCAGTCAGCCATGGTATTACCGGTCTTAAAGTGTTCGGCGAGGTGGTCGACACGAATAGTCCAGGTATCCATGACAATCCCGCAGAAACCACAGCGGGATCTGATCTCGGGCGTTGCCACCTTCCATTGCTCCATGGACCAGTCGACAAACTTTGCCTCGTGGACCAGCTTTAGGTGCTGACGGAGGTGATCTTTCCGATAGAAAGTTCGCTCTTCCAGCGTCCGCTCCTGGCAGGCCAAGTGATTATGGCTCTCAACGTGTGCCTCATCGGGGTTGGCCTCACCGCAAAAGACACAGGATATCGCCCCGTTCGTAGGGTTGAACACGCGCGGGCCCTCGGGCGCACACACCCACCGCTCAAGCGACAAGTGCAGCGACTTCTCGTGTCTCTGCCAGTCGTGCTTGGTTCTGAATGTTTCTGTACAAAATGTACACTGGAAAGTCTTGAGAGGTGCTGTCAGAGATGTCCTTTCTTCCGGTCCCTTTGTGGCGACCTTTCTCCTCCTCCTCCTTCGTCCGCGGTTTATTGACATTGATCCATGGGACCCGAACGAGCCTCGGGATTTGTGTGAGTATGCCGAAGCAAAGGAGCCACCACTAGAGTGTGATGTGTTGATACTGCTGATGGAAGAAACAGCACACAGAGATCTATTGGAGCCATCGTCGTTGATGCTCATGCTGTAAGGGCTGTTGAGACCCGAAGACATGGTGGATGCCGAGTCGGTAACGGCACGGGCGATATCCGTAACGGAAGCCGGTTCGTTTTCTGGCGGAGAGTGTTGCCAGCGCTGAAGAGGATTCATGTTTTCAAAGGACGCGGGGGTAGCGCGTCTCTGAGGTATGTCAATAGCGTTGGACCAGCTTCGCACGCCGGGCGATGTTGACCGAGGGGCTATTATCTTTCCCCTGCGGCGGGCATTGGCCAGCCAGTTGGTTATCTGGGTCTTGTTAAGACCTGTCTGCTTCTGGAGCATCTCCTTCTCATCCTCGTTGGGGTACGGATGCTTGTGGTGGGTTGACAACCAGTTCTTCAAGATCTTGACAGACTCTCTTGAGAAGCGAGCGCCGATCTTGGGTGCGGCAGTTGCATTAACTCGAACCCCAGTGGATTCGGCACCAGAGAGCGACCTCAGACCTGCCAGGTCGGGAGCCGAGACACTAGCATGAAGCTTCTCAAGGTGGCCATCTTCCTGGGTGATGGCATCTGGGTGGTCTCCCATCAGGGGCCATGGGTTGTGCGGGAAGGCCGAGTCAGTTGGGACTTGGGGCGCTGGTGCCAAACCAAAGCTGCATGCACAACGGAGGGCGACACAACTCGTGCAATAGCCCTTATACTTACCCTCCCGGATGGTCTTGCACTGATAGCCACCAGACTGGCAGTGGGTGCAAGGAGCATCTGGCGTTCCAAACGACTCTTCAAAGGCTCTGATGGAGGTGGTGCCCATGTCGGTAGTTATAGCATTGTTGATGTTGGTTGGATCCAAGGTGGGCAAGTTGCTGTTCTCATAGTGTTCTAGTGCCCAGAAGGAGAAATCGTCACCCTCGACGTTTTCCAGTACCAGGTCGAGGTCCTGTAGAGGGTCGCTGGGCTGTTGGGTATACATGAAATCGAGACTAGGAGTGCCTAGATTGGTGCCCAGAGCCGGGTCGGCGTGGTCCCAGTTGACGAATTGGTCCATGTCGGATTGCTTCTCCTCGGGTATTACTGGCATGCCACAGCAAAGGCCAGCAACAAGCGAAGGGCGTCAAAGAGGAGTAGGAAGCCGGATGCGAGTGCCCCTTTTGTGTGTCCCCCAAAGGCGCGGTGGACAAGAGTGGGATAGGGGGTGTCCGTATTACACCAAGCAAGACTGCCCGTGGTGGTCTAACAAAATTTTCAAAGACAAATGCCAGAAGAAGGGCTCGCCAGTGCAAATTGACCAGCTTGATTGATTGTTAGCCCCCGGTAACCTGTTGTCCAACAAGCTATACGGTGTTCATTGCCAAGCGTATATAAGTCCACGGCAGCGAACAATGAATCAGGTCTAACCTGGAAGATGGGATGAACAGGTAATAATTCGAATTGCAATTGAGTCTGTCAGCAGAAGAAGTAGGAGAATAAAACTGCGAAATAATCAAATAATAAAGACACTTGTTTTCTCCAATTTCTGCATCCCAATGGATGGCTCACTGGTCAACGTAGTCCCCAGGTAGGCTGGCATGGCTGGTATCGCGGTTCCACCGGCTTCATTGGACTTCGCTCCCCAAAGAGTCACAGGAGGAGGTAAATGTGGGGAATTCTCGAGAGAAATTGACGAACGCGCCTTTCGGTTGACATGTCGCTGATGGACCAACTGGCGAACCAGCGCTAGGCTGCTTTTGAACAAGAAAGGCAGACAAGACAGGGAAGGCCTCGCACCTCAACCTAGAGTGAGATGGGATGGTGGAAGGGTGGGCTCAGTGCATTGACGTGCATCGCTCCTGCAGCGCCGAGCCCCAGCGTCACCGCCGGAGTTCTTCAGTTCAGTGGTTTCAGTGGTTCAGCTCTCAGTGGCATTGCTGCACCTAAAGTCTGGACACGCGATCTGACCCCACTCAACCAAGAACCTACCTAATAACTACGGGATGCACCCCGCGATATCGCGCCTTCTATAAGTTGCTGCGGACTTCGAAATCTCGTTCAAAGGGCCTTTTGGAACTATAGGCACCGATGTTCTCCATGGACTATGAGGTCCTACATACATACATGATGTCCAGCCCGGTGAAGAGCAAAGAAGCTGACAGAAGAAATCTCTGCTGGCGATGGGAAGAACTCGAAATTTCCCCTTCTTTGTTGTTCGACACAGTAGCGGCGAGTGACTGTTGTGCATGAGGCTCCCGTGCTGCCGCTATCGCTATCGTTACCTACCGCTGCCGCCGCTCGGTGACCATTTTTGTGTCGGCAGCCCACCACCTATACCACGTTCACGGTCCGATACTCGCACTATCCCCGGTCGCGGACAGCCGATCATAACCTTCAACCACCAGCAAAACTACAACATGGCGTGGCTCGGCTCGTAGCAAGCGGATTCCGATTCGATTTTCTTCACAGATATTACGCCGGATAATATGGCATCATCGTCGATGGCCTCCATTCAGGATTTAATCCAGCTCACACACCAAAAGACGAAGTGAGATATGATGGTGCTTAGTTGATCAGTCAGCACCATCTGTCGGATGGCTGTCGGATGGCATCAAACGCGTCATATGGCGGCTTGACGACGAGAAAACCCCGAGAGATCAATGGCTGATGAAGATTAGTCCTCTTTCGGTCAATGCGGACCCTTTCCCAGCCATCTTCTCTGGATGCGAAGGACTACGAATAGGGGATTTCTTTTACAAAAACTAATCTGTCCAACGGGAGTTGTATGCATATCTAGGTACATGCACGCAGGCAGTCGTTCGCCATAGAACTTTTTGTTTGGTTTTGATGCACCAGGTGGTCCGTATCGTTACCGTGAAATGCCCGTCATTCCTGTCAGCTCTTCAGAGTGCGTAATTCTTTGAATGATTGGAAATTACACCGGATGTAATGAAGTATGCTCTCTAAACGCTGTAAACGTACGTTTCCAGGTGAAGGGTAATTTCAAACAAATACGGCACATGGACGCAGAATCGCAGCGACTTAGTTCCGCAACATCAAATCATAACCAAAGAAGTGAACCTGACACACAATGTGCTAGATAATATCAAAGGGATCAATACCACCTTTTATACCTGACCCAAGTTTCGAAAACATACAATTCAAATAGAACCAACCTGGCTCGGCGCCAGACTCCAAGCCACAGCCACAACGACAACCAAAAGACTAGCTACACAATCATAGTAATATGATACAAGTTTCGGAGAAGAGAGCAGAGTAACTGCTCCCCTCCCCAGATCCCCATTCAGGTCACGATTGCATCAACCCCTAAAAAGACAACACCCAACACCATCCACAACATTATTCCCCCATAACATCTCAAAACCCGGCACACACACACACAGACAACACCGTCCATAAGACCATCCAACCGTAACCCCTCCCAAATCTAACACACACATCCAGACCCCGCGCCATCTACCCATCAATCAACACAGCAGCATGCACCGCCGCCTGCATGTTTGCCTGAGTGGTGGCCGTCATGTTCTGCAGCGGGGCGGGCTTGAGGTAGCAGTTGCCCGGCGCCGTGCCTTTCAAGGCGTCAGCGTGGGTCGTCCAGGCGGGCACGAAGCTGACGGCGGCGCACGTCGTGCTGTTGTTGTTGCCAAACAAAACAGGCATCGAGTGCGTATAGGCGGCGCAGGCGTCCATGCAGCCAGCGAAGCTGGCCGTGAAGAGCGAGTAGAGGGGTCCCATGGGCGTGTCCTTGTTGCAGAATATGGTGAACCGGAGGGCGCCGAATACTGTTCATTGTCAATAACCTCTCCTTGTTCCAAAAATGACTTTTAGGGGAGAAGGAGCCATCTCTTACATTCAAACGACGTGTAGGTCGTGTTCGTAACAGCATTCGGATCCGCCGCGCAGCCCTGGTCGTTGGCGGCTGCTAGTGTTGAAGTCGGCGCAGGCGCGCTGGTCGTCGTGACGGTCGCGGTGGATACTGCTGACGTGCTCAGGACGGCGAGCCTAGCCACGGCCTCGTTGGCGCGGTTCGACTCGATGCCGGTGCCGGCGGCCAGACCGATGACGGCGGCCGACAGGAGCGCGATGATGCACGCCAGGATGAAGACTAGGAGACTGCAGCCGCATATTGTGACGGCGGCCTTGGATGACTTGCGCTGCGATGCGCCTTCGCCGCCGTGCGGGTTGTATGACGTGTCGGCTGCGGTTTGGCCTCCAATGGTTGAGGGCGCAACTGCTGCGTAGGTCGACGGCGGCGTTGGCTCTGGCTTTGGCAGGACTAGATGGTCCTGGTAGTGCTGCTGGTGCTGCTGATCGTAGGAGGACGGGTCGTAGGGCTGCTGTTGTGATGGTGGCTGTTGGTGTTGTTGGTACCCCCCGTAATAGTTGTTCACGGTGGGCTGCTGTGGTTGCTGATGAAGGTGTTGATGTTGATGTTGGGGAGACGCAATCTCGGGGAAGTCCTGAGGCGCCGGCTCAAGCCCAGTGTCATACTTTAAAGAGTTAGCGACGCTGCATTAAAGATTTTTGTCAAACAAGAAGCGATTACTTACCGTCGCGGCCATCGTGTAGCCGTATACTTGTTGGGTCGACATGCAGACATAGGCAAGACAGAACCAAGATGGAAAACAGCAAAACAACACGCGCAAGAACAAAAGAGGGGCGACGGTGAGATGAGCGAGCGTGTGGGTGTCCTGAGGCGCAGGCCACTGACAAGCAATAAAGGAAGATCGACGACGGTGAGAAAGCGAATTGCAATGGCTAGGATTTGACGCCTGTCAGGGGAGTCTGGCTCGTCGCTCACCTCCTCGCCATACGGTAGTGCCATGCAGCTAGGGTGCCACAGTGCAGCCTTTTGACCCCATTGCGGACAAGGGGGGTTGCATTCTCAGTGGATTGGGACCCAGGGGGGATTGATCGAGGGGGCCTTCAAGTGCCCGCATCGTATCTCACCAGATGAGCCATAACCTGGCTCGCTTGGTTCACAATTGTTCTCTCATGCATCGTGAACGAGACGACTAAAAATTGGTTAATTTATGTCTTGCTTAGCAACTCCCAAGACGCTGTTATGGAGGAGGATGGAAAACATACAGGCAGCTACTACCTGCACCGAGAAGTCGTCGAGAAAGCCCAGTCCATTGTGCAGCTGGGTTTTACACTATCGACTGCTGACAATAGGTAGTCCGAGGTTTTGAGGGCTGTGTGTTTCCAGGGGTTGAAACGTGACAGCAGTGTGGGGGAGGATGGTGCTGAACAGATCGGAAAGCAATGAAGCGATTGCGCAAAAGTTGAATAAAAGCTTGATCCAATAAGATGTTTGACATGAGATTGCGAACCGTGACCTGGAACACGTCGCGAGAACAGACTCCTGCGAGGACGCACCTTCCCCTGACCACCGCGGAAGGGTAACCGAGAACGCAGTGCGGATCCGCAAAGCTTAACTGCGCGGTGGGGGCACGGCCACCCTTCTGGTCTCCAGGCCTCCAGGGGCGCCTCCATGTCCATCCGCCTTCTGTCTCAGGGCTCCAGCGCCTGGGAAACCAGAGACAGTATCACTAATAGGGCTGAAAGTTGACAAACCGTAAGGGAGGGATATTACTTTTTATTTAAAAGTTATCGGACGAACACGTTCTTTTATCTATTGGTGTAAGTGATAACTTTCATCAAGTCTGGGTGTTCCAAGTTCCAATTTCCCGTATAAAGCAACTACTGCATACAGCACGATGATTGGGACCTATCTCAGAGGACAGCACCGTGATTAGGAAGGGACGGTTTGTCCCCAAATCTCAACCAAGGTTCGAATAAGGTAGGAACCTACCTGGGTAGGTATCACCTGGGTAGGTATCATAGCGCAATCCGTGTGTCCGTGTGTGCGTTGACAGCTAACGGACGAGGGATGAACCTTGGTACTAGAGAGGTAGGGCTGGCAAGATCGTCCAACTCCCGCTGTCTCCCCCTCGAGCCCCTCGAGCCCCCATCGTCGCTTCCAAGGCCCGTCGAGGGGGGCCGACGCGGGCCGTCAATGGAAACCCCGCTAATGCAGCCCGGGCCCCAGGCTGGCCAGATTGCCCTGACCTTTTGTCTCTCTCCAAGCTCCCGCTGGTGGACTGGACTTGCCATTCTGGTGCCTGTGCCCTGTCATCCTCACAAAAGAGACATCTCCATTCCCGTGTCCACGTTGTCCGGACCCGACCCCATTTTCGTCCAATGCCAGCGTCGTAGCATCGGGTGCGTGGCAGCTGCGTCGTGCACTCATAATGAAGTGTATGACATCTACCATAGCCCAGCCCCATCGTGACCCCCGCCCCTTGCACAACCGCGACCCGCGGTAGCTGCGACACATGGCGTTTTGGTGTCCGTGAGCTGCCGCAAACTCACATTGAACCTGCTTGCCTACATCATCAATCCTCTCTGTTCAACCGTCTATAGAACACACCACTTCCAAAGCCTATTGAACACAGACCAAGAACTCACTCCCTTCCACGCAACTCCAAAGAGAACACCCAAAGCCACCCACCATGCCCACATATCTCTGCCACGGCTTCCGCTGGCAACGGCGGAGCATACGCGTCTACGTGGTAGTCCAGAACCTCGACGACGCCTCGCCCGAATGGATCATCCCCGTCAAGAGTGCCCAATGCATCCTCGAGTCCTTTTACAACCTCTTCGACTTCCTGCCCTACCGCGTCCCGCCACCCAGCCGCGGCTCCACCTTTGCGCGCCGCCACCAGTTGTCTCTCAACGACAATAACAACAACAACAGCAGCAACGGCCGCCGCAGCCAAAGCCAGAACCGCAGCCGCAGCCGAAGCCAAAGCCGCGGCAGGCAGCATCGGGACCAAACACCACCACCACCCCTCCCCAACACCCGCAGCAGCCCAACGGGTGGCAGGAATGGCAGGAATGGCACCGCTGGCGCCGGCGGCCACTTCCCAGACGAGATCAGCGCCCAAGACTGGTCCATCGTCAAAGTCCTCGAGGAGTACGACCCGCTCAACCTGGACGAGGTCTCGCGCCCCTACGCCTACGTAGCCGACTACGTCGTGCGCGTCGACCTCTCGGCCGGCATCGCCGAGGAGATGAAGCGCTACGAGGACCGCCAGCAGCAACTACAACAGCAAACAAGTACCAACGATAATGAGGCGGCCCCTATGACGGGCGCGACCAGCGACGAGACGGGCCAGCGGCTCGCGGGCAAGAAGCCCAGCCGCAAGGCGGGCGGCGGCTGGCTCGAGAAGCTGCGCGACCAGCTGCAGCGCGGCGAGGACATTTGCTGGTATGTCGTGGTGAATGGCGACGAGGCGCGGGACTGGCCTAGTGATGTCTATGGGGCCGGGGGAGAGGGGGATGAGGAAGGGGAGTCGCCGCTGCGGCCGACGACGACGTGGGAGCAGCGCCAGCATCATCAACAGTACATGCATCAGCAGCTGATATTTGAGCGGAGCGAGAGGGAGAGGGCCAGGGAGGCGGGCGGTGCTGGGGACGGGAGCGGGCTGGGCGGGCCGAGGGCACGCGGCGGCGGGGAGAGGAGGCCGTCGTTGGTGCAGCTGCAGATGCAGCAGGAGAGGGACAGGGATGTGCCTGTTGGGTTGAGGGGTAAGATGGGGGTGATGGGAAGTGGTGATGGGAGTTTGAGTCCGAAGGGGGGTCGAGTAAAGGTGGCGGGAGTGGAGGGGGAGGTAGTGGGGGAGGGGGAGGGCTGAGGAGGTTTTTTAGCAGGAGTGGGAGTAGTAAGGCGGGTGATGGGCAGTTGTCGCCGACGACGTAGGGGGGTCGTGGACGAGATGCTGAGAGGGAAGTGGAAGAGGGGGCTGTTGTTCTGAACCAGGCAGATGACGAGCTCCCGTTTCTGTTTTTTGTTTTCTGCTTTTTTCCTCTTGTTTGGCTATTACTAATAAGGGAGGAGGATGGGAGATACGGTGGCTTTGGCCTCAAGCAATTTCTTTTGATCCATTTTTCGGAATACAAAAGCGTGGAGTTGTATTAGTAGCAGTGATAGTACACCATGAAAAAGTTACTGATTGGCTGTTGTGTATTTAGGTTTATGGGACGCTTGGAAAATCGTTTGATGGTGCTACTTGCTGGTATACACCTACCTTACTTAACTTTCAAGGTTGTGAGGCAACTTAGAAAAATAGCAAAGGAAGAAAATGATAAATATAATCTCTTCGGCAGAGTATTAGAGTTGTGTTTCATGAGCTTATTGTCCAGACTCCAGAACAGAAGATAGCATGACCGCCGTAGTGGATGTGTGGAAACTGAAATTCCCTTCTGACACTATGAGGTAATGGGGGCACTAAGATTATCATAAATTAAATCAGCCCGATTAGCTCAGCTGGTTAGAGCGTCGTACTAATAGAAGCGATTCTATCAAGTGATGCGAAGGTCAACAGTTCAATCCTGTTATTGGGCATTCAGATTTCATTTTTGCCAATTTTCAGCATCATCATTTTTCTCATTTCTCCTTCCTTGCTTGTCTTTACAAACGAGGCGGTTTTTAACACGGATCTTCTTGAGTCCCGCTCGGTTCCTTACCTTCAAGCTATTTGTTATTTCGTGATCGGTCGGTGACTATCCAGTTGTCGGTATCCTCTGAGGAATTGCTGGAGATGGCCATGGTATGATAGCGGTAGCCTAAGCACAATGATGCAACGATAGGTTGCTGGCGTCTCGGTTTGTTCACCGAGGGCAAATCAGATCCTATTGTTTACTAGCGGTATCCTTTTCTGCTACAAGCAAGCTCGTATGCTGTTATGCTGCATATGGGGTGGGTGGTATGGCGGGTGAGGAAGCATCCAGCCGGGGCTGTCAGTCGGTAAGAAGATAGCTCCTTTGTGAGGCAGAATACAGGCGCCAGGAGAGCGCCAAGACTATTCCCGCAGGAGCTCTTTGAATCCTCGATACCTGTTTCTGCGGTTTGGTGGCAGTGCTTGGTCTCGCACCTAGGACATCAGACATCAGACGTCGTAACTATATTGATTGTCACACAGACAGAACGTCTTTAGAATTCTTATTATCTGGTTTCAGATTAAGTAACATTGACATATTTGACAGGTGCATCAGTGCCGTGCTTGAACATGCCAGGAGGGATCATTCATTGCTGTCATTTCAACCTAAGCAGGCGAAGCTCTAAGCTCTGGACTAGAAGCTACTGTTATCTGCCTATTGCATAGCCTCACCGGATGTCCCAAGCAGGCAAGGTAAGGTAGACAGATGCAAACAAAAGCCGACTAAGTCGATACTTAGTACTATTTAGGCAACCAACGCTCGGTATGCAATACTTGATTTATTTCCTTGGCCCAAAAGAACACCCTTTCGTGACCCAATACCTTACTTAGGTAGTTACGGGTGTGGCTGTCTCTCCAAGGCACATTGACCATTTCCAGCCTCGATGCATGTGCTTCAGCTCTGCCCTGCTATTAGCTGTCCCATGTCTAGGCTTGGGGGCCATGCAAAACAAAAGAGGGCGGGGGAAATCATGTCCCTCCTCCGGCCCGTCCTGTTGTGTGCGGCCTGTCCGCCTACTTATCTGTTATTCATTGAAAGAACCGGAATCTACTTCGTATCCATAGGTTTGTTTATCTTCGGCAGTGCGAATAACCTCGTCCTGTCTCATTGACAGAACACTGCTGTCGCTGTGGATGCTTTATACATCATCAAACATTATTCGCTGCCTTGTCTCGTGCATCACTACCGTTCTGGGATACGTTATACACACGTGCGATCACGACAAGCTCAGACGAGCACACCCCATTCCGAAACAACTAAAGGCTGAGTGGCCCTGTGAGCAGGGAGATAGAGACAGCTGGCCGCCGCTGACTGGCATGGATAACGAGGTGCACGACCTCGTCCTCGGCCCCTTTCGAGATGTCGTGGAGAAGGGCAGAAAGGCGCTCGACAACGCCAGGGAAGCCAACGCCCAGCCGATGCAGAAGGCAGCACAGAGTCTGGTCAGCAATGGCGAGCGCGCCCTGAAAAAGATCGAGCCTGTCTGCAAGAGGCAGCTGGATGAGTTTGGAGCAAACTTTGTTAATGCGCTTAAGGAAAATGGTACTTGTTCCCGTCTTTCATAATTCTTCGGTTTGGTCCGCTAACAAGTGATATTGCAAAGACGAGATTTCAGCCTTTAGCGAGCAGCTCAAGGATATGCTGTGGGACTTGGACGACTGCGTCGAAGCCGATGACTTCGACGGCGAGGTGTATGCCGGGCTGCAGGCACTGTTGCGATCCTCTGCCATAAAGATTGAGAGTTTACTAGTGAGGATGAAGCTTGAGCAGCCCCGTGTCGAGGTGGACCCGTCACTTCTCGCATATGACATGTCGCGAGCATCCATCGCTTCTGGCACATCGAGAGCCTCGATTGCTTCGAGGATATCAAGAGCCCCGTCAGTCATGACCCAGGGCCGGGAATCAGAGGTGCCGGAAGTCGTATCTCTGCTGCCAGACAACGCGGTGATCGAAGCAGAAGAGATGCCGTCCGAGCCAGTTGACAATCCATGGGAGACCAAAGTCAGCGAGCGTCTTGCGAGAAATGACACCACCGAAGATGATCCAAACATAACCGAGATAGCGACGAATATAGAGCGCCGGCCACGAATTATTCCTACTTGGGAGAGCGAGGCGGAGCCAGTGTCGCCCATGCTACTAACAGACTACCAAGCTGTCAATCGATCATTGTTTAGTACTCTCAGCCGTGACCAGATTCAGGGAGTACCCGCCAGCCCCGACCGTGAAGGTTACCAAAGGGGCTTGGTATCCACGCCCCTTAGTCCAAAGTATCAGCTACAGCTGCCCCCTATTCCCCAGCATTCACTGGACCTAGGATTGCCAGAACAACCAGGGCTGGAAGTTGTCCAAACTGCACCAGACAACGCGGGCCTCATGCCAGTCGTCACAGAACGTGACCAACCCGGGCTCATCGCCGTCCAACAAGAAACAGCACGGCATCCACACAGGAGACGGCCGCCAGACAACGACTGCACCATCGACCTCGACAGCTCCTTCTACCAGTACAAGGGCTTCTGCGACGGCGCTAAAGAGGCCATACTGGGCGACCTCGGCGTCAAAAAAGTCAAGAAGCTCGGCATGGGCGCCAACACGACCATCGTGGCCAAGTGCAAAAAGTGCATGTACGAGCTCGACTGGAACCTGGTCGAGGCCGACCTCAACCGGCAGGGCGACGCCAACCACAACACGGCCGGCGTCGGCTTCCGCCTCCGGCTGCTGACCAAGAGCCACCTGGCGGCCAAGCGGATCGACGACCAGCTTTATGGCTGCCACTTTTGCGTCCACTCGGGCCGCACCTGCGACGAGACGGACGCGACCGTCTTCTTCACGCAGGCGCAGCTGTTTGCCCACCTCGCGCGCCACCCCCGCCCGCTGCCCCGCGTGCCGGGGCTCATCGTGATCGAGGAGGCCGCCGAGATCCCGAGAGAGTTTCGGAACAATTACGACCTGCACTTTGCGCGCCCGCAGGTGCCGTCGGCCATGCCTATTACAGCTGCGGGGCAGGGGTCGTCGACGTTGTGGGCGATGCCGCGGGCGGTGGCGACCGACTCGACGCGGCAGACGCACGGGGTGCTGCGGGCGCCGGCGGACCGCGCCATGGTGCTGCAGTTTGCTAAGGGCGCGCGCATCATCATTGATGAGTTCCCCGCGCGGTACAACGGTGAGTGGGCCGTCGGGTGGGCGGACAACGTGCGCGCCGTGTTCCCGCTCGACTGCGTTAGGATACTTCCGCCTGACAGGAGCGAGGTCACGATACCGCAGATTGCGACGGGGGCGGCAAGTAGCCTGACCGCCGTGGCGAGGTGGAAGCGGTCTCCGCCTAAGGAGAGGGAGGGTAAGGAGGAGTCGGCGGGAGGTGGTGGAGGTGGTGGAGGTGGGGGCGCTGCGACTCCTTGGTTGAAGTTTGATAAGGGGGAGGCTATTACCACTATTAGCTGTAAGTCCCAAAACCCAGACAACACACACAGAGAGTTGAGTGAGTGGCTAATACGTGATGCAGTCCCCTATCCCGAACACTGGTGCTGGTCGGGCTGCAACGCCAAGGGCAAATGGGGCATTTTCCCGAAGGCCTTTATGGTGCCTGGCAGGTTTGGCGAAGCGGGGAACCTTGGACAACAACAGCCGCAGCAGCAGCAAGAAGAGAGTAAGTCGAAGGCCGGAGGAGTGTTTTCACGCATCTCGAATCGGCGCCAATCTGCTGCTGTTGCTGCCGCTGCCGCGGGCGGAGGATCACGGCGTGAATCTTATCAGAGCGGCAGCAGCGGGAGCGGCACTATACTGGAGACGCCGTCGAAGCGGTCGTCGAGACCTTCGATTTATTGAATGCCTGAGGATAGAGGGATGAGGATGTTTAGTGGGCTGTTTGACTGTCTAGTGATACCATTGGAAGTTGGAAATGCGGTTGTATTTGAAGGTCGGAGTCGAGCGATTGGATCTTTTATAGACGAGTATATACGAATTGGTTCAAATTAGATGCAGAAGAGAGGAAATACACAACTTTTGTTGGACACTGTTCTGGGATACCCCAATTCGAAATGACGTCTGATCCACAACGCCCCCACAACGCCCCCACAACCCCGCACTAAGCTTTGCCGACCGACCGAGACCATTCGACAGGACGGGATGATTGATGATCAGTGGTCTGTTTGCAGGGGACGTCGACATCTTGAGAGAGACGAATTCATTGCGTTGATTGTTACTTACCTACTTCTCAAGTCGTGAGTCGTTCAAAATTTAGCGAAGCGCAGGCAATTCATCCCGAGTTTTCACTTCTGAATACACTATATCTTGACCCGCATCTACTCTACCGACAAGATGTCGTTGACGGGCGCTGAGGTCGCAAAACACAACAGCGCCAAGGATTGCTGGGTCATCGTTCATGTTCGTTTCCCATGTTGCAAGTCGCTATGAAATAACCAAACAATTGAATGCGCGTCTGATATCCATTTATAGGGCAGAGCCTACGATGTCACCGAATTCCTTCCAGAACATCCCGGAGGGATGAAGATCATTCTTAAATATGCAGTCAGCTGCCCTCCCATTTCTCGCCGAGAGGTGTCAGAATATTACAAGACTGATATTCACTCCAGGGGAAAGACGCAACCGAAGAGTTCGAGCCAATTCACTCACCTGACACGTTGGACAAGTACCTGGAAAAGTCGAAGCACCTGGGCGCCGTTGACATGACGACTGTGGTGAAGGAGCAGGTCGAGGAGTCACCGGAAGAGAAGGAACGACTGCAGCGCATCCAGAAGATGCCTCTGCTCGAGCAATGCTACAATCTGCTCGACTTCGAGGCCGTCGCGCGCAGGGTCATGAAGAAGGGCGCATGGGCATACTACTCCAGCGCAGCTGATGACGAGATTGTAAAATCACCTCAACACCCCCCTCTCCCTCCCTCCCTCCCTCCCCACAAGCTAACCCCCCCCTGCCAGACCCTCCGTGAGAACCACGCAGCCTTCCACCGCATCTGGTTCCGGCCCAAGGTCCTCGTCAACGTCGAGCACGTCGACTTCTCCACCACCATGCTCGGCACCAAAGTCTCCATCCCCTTCTATGTGACCGCGACCGCGCTCGGCAAACTCGGCAACCCCGAGGGCGAGGTCCTCCTCACCCGCGCCGCCGCCAAGCACAACGTGGTCCAGATGATCCCCACCTTAGCTTCCTGCTCCTTCGACGAGATCATGGACGCCGCCAGCGGCGACCAGGTGCAGTGGCTGCAGCTCTACGTCAACAAGGACCGCGCCATCACGCAGCGCATCGTGCAGCACGCCGAGAAGCGCGGGTGCAAGGGCCTCTTCATCACGGTGGACGCGCCGCAGCTAGGCCGGCGCGAGAAGGACATGCGCTCAAAGTTCACCGACCCCGGCACCGACGTGCAGCGGCAGAGCGGGCAGCAGACGGACAACAGCCAGGGCGCCGCGAGGGCCATCAGCAGCTTCATCGACCCCGCGCTGAGCTGGGCGGACATCCCCTGGTTTCAGAGCATCACCAAGATGCCGATTGTGCTGAAGGGCGTGCAGCGCGTCGAGGACGTGCTCAAGGCTGTCGAGGCGGGCGTCCAGGGCGTCGTGCTGTCTAACCACGGCGGGCGCCAGCTCGAGTTCTCGCGGTCGAGCATCGAGGTCCTCGCTGAGACGATGCCGGTGCTGCGCGAGCTCGGGCTCGAGGACAAGATTGAGATTTTTATCGACGGCGGGATCCGCCGCGCGACGGATATCGTCAAGGCGCTGTGCCTGGGCGCCAAGGGGGTGGGGATCGGGAGGCCGTTCCTGTACGCCATGTCGGCGTACGGGCTGGATGGCGTCGACCGCGCGATGCAGCTGCTCAAGGACGAGATGGAGATGAATATGCGGCTGATTGGGGCGACGAGGATCGATGAGCTGAATGCGAGCATGGTGGATGTGAGGAGTTTGTATAACCATGGCGCGGTGCCGAGTGATAACTTGGCGAGCGCGGTGTATGACCCGCTGATTAATCCGGCGCAGAGGGAAGTGAAGGCGGGGGTGAAGGCGAAGTTGTGAGTGAGTGGATAGGGGGTTTTGATGTGGTTGTTCTGTTCTTAGACAGTAGAGAGCGTGGCGATTTGTTGTATATGGCTTTGTAGGTTGGTGCTGTATAAAAGGGGGTATATAATAGGAGTATTTTGTGTCGTATTTTGGACCCTTGATATTCCCCTAGTGTTTGGGACATAAACCATGATATTGATATGAACTGTCTTAGTAAGGTTGAAAGAGTAATAGAGTGAGGTCATCACTGTACTGGAGATCTACTTGTTGATAATGTAACTGTTTATCATCTTGTCATTCACGCGGACAAGGGACATGGAAACATGATGTGGGTTTAGCTCATTGTAATTTTCTGTGGATTCTATTGTGCATTCCTACTTGTCTCTTATCCTGGACCTGCCTGATCTTTTCGGGTTTTTGCAGGCTTTACTGGTGATCGCCAAACCAATGATGCACTCAATCAACAACGGAAGGCATGGGTAGCTGGAGGGCAGGTGCTAATGGATACAAACCTGAACCCTGGTTGGACGAGGGAGCACCCAACCATGCAAGATCATGTCATGACTGCAGCGAAGACAATTCCCGAGATATTCCTGTGCATACCGACTGGCTGTTGGTCCGTCCTATTCGTTCTATCGTCGTGCGGTCGTCCCGACAGGACCCTTTTTGCAGCGGCAAGTTTGCGCCTCTAGTGGAGGTACAGTTCATTTACTAACCTCCATACCCGCTGTGTGAATGCGACAAGTCTGGCAACAACACTAAGGTACCTAGGTACCTAGTTTATCACCCGTTGGTTATTGTACTCGCGCCAGCAGATCTGGTATTAGACGATTCCCCCTTGGAAATTTAAGGTGAAGAAAATAAACTTCACTAACAGTGAGACTATTGAAGGTACTTTCTGCAGTAATTGCAGGAGGTAGCACGCGTGAGCCGCCGTCAGAACGCTTGATAATGTATAGAGCAGGTGATGTACCTGCGTTAGGTAGTTGGTGTTTTAGGGGGGTGGTTCTGGTGCTGAAGTATCCGCACCGCTAAAACAGCTTAGCTCTATGCTGCTGGCAGCAACTTAACAGGGAGGGAGCCTTCCCCACAGCAGACAAACAATGCACCACCACCACCTCATCCCCGCCTATAAACGACCACCTGCCTGTTAGCAAACCGCTCTATCCCATGGAACCAAACCTTCATCTGTAGCTTCAAACCTTACTCTATTGTTAATTGTCTAGCTGCCCACTTGACGATTCGTTATTTATTATTTTCTGCTATCTCACCGTTTCTTCGACTATCTTCTAGCCCTGCGCTACTTGGCTGTCTTATTTAGTTCCCCCCGAGCTATCTATTATTAGTGACACCGTTATCGCCGCTAGTCTGAGGAATGACGTAAAGGCATAAACGGCGGGGGGGGGGGGGGATTGCACCACAAACATCCCATCACCAGACACAACCACAAGCTGCTGCTTACCTTTACCAAGGCACTCGAGGTACACTACCTACCCAGTAGCCGGCTCGTGGAATAAAATAAGGTTGCAGAGGGAGTACAGACGGAAACAACTGGACAGGTCGCACTGACTGACTTACTGATCTCCCGACCTGAGTGTCTGAGTCTGACTGTCTGACTGATAGGCGCGGGCTTTTAATGACGGACCACATGAAAAAGGGCCCCATGTTATGATCAAAACAGCGCCCCTCCCCCCATCACCTTGACAGCCTTGTCCTTCCTAAACATTTCTGCCTGTCGACCGGTCGATTGCGCACTCCCTTTCTCCTCCGCCATCTCCTCTTCCATTACAGGCCCTTCATCGAGTCGCCCGCGCAGCTGTGCACGCAGCGAGCGTTGTGGAAATCGGCACACTAAAAAACATAAACCGTTTGTTTCCCCGCGGTCATTCATTCATTAGCTCCCGCCATCTTCACCACGTCGCCGCGAATAACAAAGACGGCTCGGAAATAAAGAAGAAGAAGAAGAAAAAGGGACAGAAACAATACACAACAGACACAAAATGTCGTCGCTAGAAGCAAAGATAGTAGTCCTAGGCTCCCAGGGCGTCGGCAAGACGTCCCTAGTGACGCGATACTGCAAGGGCGCCTTCAACCCCTCCCAAATCACATCGACCGTCGGCGCGAGCTTCATGACGAAGCGCGTCATCGACACCGACACCGACACGGTGGTGCGCCTGCAGATCTGGGACACCGGTATGCTTTCTTTCTCATCCTCTCCTGACCCCATCCTCCACTGACACTCCTCCTCCAGCCGGCCAAGAACGCTTCCGCTCCATCTCGCGCCTCTACTACCGCGGCGCCAACGCCTGCATCCTCTGCTACAGCATCACGGACGCGCAGTCCTTCGCCGAGATGGGCATGTGGCTGACCGAGCTGCGCCGCAACCTGCCCGCCGACATCATCCTGCACGTCGTCGGCACCAAGGCCGACATGGTCGCCCGCGACCCCTCGCGCCGCGAGGTCCCCTTTGAGCGCTGCATCGCCTACGTCGCCGAGAACCTCGCGCCCGGCCTGGGCTCCACCCCGCCGCCGACGGCGACCACGCCCATGATGGGGTACGGGGGGTATTTGAGCAGTGGCGGTGGTGAAGCCGGGGGGAGGGGTGGTGGTGGTGGTGGTGCTGGTGCTGGCGGGAATTATAATACTAATAATGGGAGTGGGGGCAGCGGGAGTGCAGGAGACCGCGGGCAGCAGCAGCAGCAGCAGCAGCAGAGCACGACGGAACCGCGCAGCCCTAGTAGCAAGCGCAGCTCGGGCTTCTGGGGCCAGGAGGTCGGCTGGGATGCTTGTCATGAGATTTCGGCAGAGAGCGGCGAGGGCGTCGAGGAGGTGTTTCGCGTCGTGACGAGGAAGCTGGTGGAGCAGAACAGGAAGATGCAGCAGGCTTTGTTGGCTGCCACGCTCACACCAGGAGGCCCCGGGGGGACACGCCTGGCGGCTACTATTTTGGAGGCGGCGGCGCGCTAGGAGTGGGAGGAGGCGGTGGTGGTGGTGTGGGTGGTGGTGACGGCGGGCCCGGTGGGTACTTTGATGGCGCGAACCCCCGTGGTAGCTTTCGTGTAGGGCGGGATCGTCGCAGCTGGCTGTTTTCGCCGGGCTTCTCGCCGGCGGTTACGACGACGGATGAGGGTGGTGAGGGGGTCAGGGGGTGGATGGAAGGAGGGGTATGAAGAAGAAGGGGTGTTGCTGATGGGTGGTTGACGTGCCTGTGAGCGTGCGTGGAGCAGGAACATCCTGCGGCACGTGTATACGGCTTCTATCCGACGACGACGCATCACGATACCCACGACCACCTCCTTATCTTTTCCTTCTCATTGCCAGGCATGATCTTTTTTTTGTTTTTGTTTTTTTTTTTTTTGTTTTTGCAGGCTGGGTCTGCATGCATAAGGTATGTGATATACGTAGGGGTGGCGGCATTGTGCTTGCTCTTGTCTTTTCTTTTTATATCTCTTTCTTCGACTCGCTATTTTCTCAACTTGGTCATTTTCGCCACTGGATTACGCACAAGGGGGTTTGATATTTGGGTACTAGGAGGAAGGCAGGCGTTTGGGGGGAATGAATCCATGTTGTTTGTCAGTATACTGAGTTAGTTTCTTGTTCTTCGGATCTTCTCCCATCGTAGCACTTGCGTTTGGTAGGGTATACCACGGGGCCTGAGGCCTCTCATGAGGCTCATCAATGACTGTTAAATCAATGGCAGCTAACCGTAATGATGCGGTGTGACGTTAATACTGCAATTTTCTCGTGATGGTTTAGTGATAATACGCAGAGTGCAAAGCAATTGCCTGATTTTTGTTCGAACATGATTGTGTAAATAGGGTACCTAGGTATTTGCTTGCTGCCTGACGGAATTAGATACCTACCTACCTTAGTCAGTACGTCTTACTTAAGTAATGAGACCAACCAGTCAAGTGGAAGGACCATAGTTCAAATAGACGATGGCCATGATTGGGACAAATCCAGGCTGCAAATTGCAGCCGAAGATGTGGTTGAACCAATAGTATCGCCAGTTACCGCAACTTCATCATTCGTCCGCTGTCCGCTATCCGCTGTCCGCAAGAAGCATATTAGAACTTTTATTTAAAGAGAGAGAAGCAAAGATTAGTAGCAGCAAAAACAAATAGAAATATAAGAAGCAAAAACATACAACACCAGGGATTCGCTGGTCGTCACCGACCCAACTACTAGTCTGGCCCTCACATGCTTATCTAAGGCAGAGCGGACGGGATGCCGAGTTCTCAAGTGGGTATGGTCGTATGTGCCAGACCTAGGACGTAGTTTGGGTTATATCTCTATTGGGTGAATCTTTCGTAGGCAGTGATGGGAGGAAGAAGGAGAAAAGGGGGGAAGTTAAAGTGTGATTTTTGACATTTCTTTTCTCTTTCAGGGGTGTTGTGAAATATCCAAGTCTTGATGATGGAATCAACATCCCAAGCAACAGCCACAACAACCTGGCTCTCCCTACTCCTCATCTATCTGCGTGTCCATCTGCATGTCTACCTCCCCTTCTTCCGGCCCATCTGCCATCCCATCTCCCCTCTCATTACGAATCCCTATGATGGTGTTGGAGACAAACAAACAGATATACCGCACAGAGCTCGGTAAACTCAAACACTCAACTCGTAAATGTGAGCTCTTATACGTCGGACATAATCCAAACTGCGAAAGGGCGTTCTGAACGCGTGTAGGGACTCGCTTGCTGTACAAATACATGCCTATCGCCTGCAGCAGATGGTTTTTTGCGGTGATATAGCCTCCCATGGCTAGGGCAACGATTAGAGAAATGCGGGCTTGCTGGTCCGGTGCCTCCCTGGCCCTGTCATGTCCGTACGAATGCATGTAACTTGGCTGCGCGCTCCGGCGGTGTGCGGTCAGCTCGGTGAAGAGCTGGACGAGCGGGGGGGCGTGCTTTTGCACGTCTGGCCAGGAGGCTTTGACGTAGTCATCGAGTGATCGGTGACTGTCTTTAGGTGGAGTGTTGGTGTTGTTAATCTCCTGGGCTACTGGGGGAGCGGCGGTTGGAACGGGGTTGCCTCCTTGCGACGGTTCTGAAGTGCCACCTGGGGGTTTTTCTTCTTGTTGTGCAACCTGTTGATCCTGTAGTACCGTTGTTATGTCTGTTGTCGTTGTTGCTGAAAAGTCTTCAGAGTGTCCAGCCAGCTCAGACAACTCCATGCGTAAGCTCTTCGAGTCGCGCTGCAACTTCTCCTCTTCCTCCTCCTTGAACTCGATGTTGACGCCTGACTTTAGTAGCCACGCTCGGAGTTCTGGATGCTTGAGCGCCTTTCTTAATTCGCGAACACGGCTGCTAATCAATCGCCCATTCGACCGTCGTTTCATCGTCCACGCGACGACAAACCGGCGGAAACTGCCTCGCGGGTGCTGTCGCGCCCAGAGCTCTGCGGTCTTGTCCAGTAAACGGGTATCGCTAGATCTGCGTTTCTCTTCCGAGTCAGAACCGACCGAGTCTGAGTCGGAACCAGAATCGGAGCCGGACCCGGGAGCAGGAGAGAGATCGGAAGATGGGACAGAGGAGAGGGACGAATAAGAGTCTCAGTATGATAGAAGATTCCATGGCGAAATTCCGATTATTTTATAGAAAGCGGGCGGTTCAAGTGCAATATATCACAAAGTGTGAAGCACTTGTTATAACAAGTAGTAGGTGTGGTTCGGTCGTTGGAAGCTGGTCTTAGACAAGCTGAACGCGGTTTTGAGCGTGTTCTGTGATTGGTACTATACCCAAGGTGGGTTGTGAGGGGGTTAAGATTCAGGGTATCGAAAAAGAAAAGAAACAAGAAGGAAGAGAGGGAAGTATTTGTAGAACAGAAAACACGGTATAATCAAGAAACAACTGCACATAATAAATAATATATGCATATGTACGGTGTTAAATAAACTAGCTACCTTATGTCTACAATGAACACATCCGATCGCACCAGCTTATGATACGAATTCAGACATGTCGAATATGTAAAAGCAAAAAGAAACCAAGCTAAAGATCGCCATGTGTATGTGTTAAGCAAATCCCCTAACACCTAGTGAGCAACAATGACCTGCGGGTGCTATGCATGGCTCCGACAGATTTGATATGTCCTTAATAAATGCAAAACAAAACTGGATCAAATCCTAAAGGCTCCATTCCACCCCAGGGTATTCTGTCTTAAACTTGTTTGTTTGTTTGTCTGTTTGTTCTCCATTTTCCTCATCTATCCATCCTGCCACATCTATGCGTAGGCATTCTCTGCCTGTATGTATATGCGACCCTATTTCTTTCAGGCCAGTGAAAAAAAAGACGCAAAGAGAGAAGAAAAGTTCAGTTTGTTTCTTGTGTTCATCCTATTATCCATCATTCTCTAGCCACAAATTCTGGCCAGTCGCTCACAACGCACCCCCCCACCCCCCCCCAAAAAAAAAGCCACGACCACAACTAATCCCTAGGCACCCCGTCTCTAGCCATCATCCATCATCTAAAGATTAATGATGTCGATTTCCGAAAAGTCTGGCGGATTACGTCCATACACAACACGGACCTTGCTATCCAGCGCAGTGCCCTCATTGCTGATCCAGATGTGCTCGCTGAACTCCCTCGTCCGGTTGATCTCGTCATCGCTGACCCCGATGTCATCACGGGGGATCCAGACGGTCGGCCGGCGCGCACGCATAGCATAATGCTGGAACGCCTTACGCACCAGGACGTCGCGCTCCTCGGGCGTCAGGTCCTCGATTTCGTCGTGGTAGCCGCCGTAGAGTGCGTCGCCGATGGCCCGCTGCGCCTCGAGATCCTTTTGCCGCCGCTTGTTACGATAGTCGGCCGCAGTCCGTAGGTTGTCCTCAGCCCTACCGAGCGTCTTGGCGTGGATGTGCTTGCCGCCGCGAGCAGCCCACGTGCCCGCACGCACGATACCCTTGACGGGATTCAGCTTGCCCAGGCGGGACACGCTGCCGCCATCCGACCCCGTCCCTCGATGGTGGCCGCGGCGCATCTTTTGCAGCTCAATATTATCCCCGGCACCGGCTTCGCCTCGAGCAGTACTATCCCCTGTTGTCATGAGCGACGCGGCCTCGTCGTCGTCATCGTCATGCAGGATGCCTAGTCGACGGTCCTGCGCGCGTTGGAAAGCCTCGTCGCGAAGAACAGCCTCGTCTTCGAATGTGATTGGGAGATAACGAAGGAGCGGACCGAAGGAGGAATTGAGAAGCAGTTGGTACAGAGCTGTTAGGATGATAGCAACGATCATTATGATTGCTTGTGCGAAGCAGGCACTGTTCCCCTGTTCGTCTCGGGCGAGGAAGAAGAGGCCAATAAGACACAACTCCATGACATAGAGACCCGTGAATGTCTGGTTGATGGCACGTGGGTACAGCACACCGCCGGTATCCGTCTTGAATCGTGTGACGTATATCATGTTGTAGCGGTGCGCAACATACAGAAGACTAAACGTGACGATAGCGAAAATGGAGATGAGAGGCGCCACGACGGAGTAGATGAGGGCAATACAGGCGAAGTTGGTGTAGACGGGGAAGAAGGACCCCCATTTGACACTGGGAAGCTGAGTGTTGCGGGTCCACTTTTGTCGCGCTGTATTGTCCATAATCCTCGACAGAACATACCAGACAACCAAGGTTCCAATTTGAAGTAATGTTCCTGAGCTCGTTGACAGAGCTTGGAGTATCATGTAGGCGAAGAAGTAGTTGGCAGCTTTGGGAAGATCCTGCGCTAGAATGTTCGGGGTGCTTGTGATATCGCTCCCGATACTGGAAATCGTCTGAAAAGCACTTGAGGTGATGGAAACGACCAGGAAGACCTGAACGAACAAGAAGCCGAAATAATAAATCTGCACCATCTCCGATTTTTGTGAGCCAGTTTTTGACCCCTGGAATTGGGCCAGCATATCCAGAATGATGGGAACAAGCGAGAGAAGGATGGCCAGGACAATGGCCGGCAAGACACCCGCTATGGCCTTGACGATTGAGTGCACAGTTTCGTTCGTCTTCAGAAACCCAAGCCACGAGTACTGCTTGATAAGGGCGTCAATCTGAGAAAGGGACGCAGTCCAGGCCACGGGAAAGGCCCAAAGAATGATCATGCCGAACACTATGGCAAAGACCATGAAGGTCCTCCCCCATGCATCCCACCATTTCATGGCCATGTTGTCCCAGATAACATCGTTGGGGGATATCTCGACCATGCGGGGCGCCATCTGCTTCGGGATATGATGGGTAACAGACTGGCACGCCATGTGTGCGGCGACTTGGTTATTGAACTGGATGAAGGCCGAGTTCATCAGAGGGAATCGTTCCGGATGTTCCTGGTCTTGTTCGATTTCCAAATTCAATCTTGCCAGCTCGGCACGGCACCAGTAGATTGTATCCACCTTTTTATTCAAGTACGGGAGTCCAGGCAAAAAGGAGGGTGTCCAGTCAAAGATGGCGAGCCGATGATGAGGCCGGTCCTCAGGCTTCAACCACTTTTCCCACTCGGCATTTGTCTCCTTTTCAGTCTTGTAATCGAGTGTGAACGCTGATGGGTACTCGGGCTCTGGCTCGTCCTTGCCCATGAAGGGGATGACAGACTTCAGCTTTTGCCAGAACGTCCTCTCGTCCTTCTTCTCCCATGAATAATTATCTCCCTCAACGCCTTGAGGAATCGGGGATGCGTAGCTCCCGGTCGGAGGCTTCCAGAACTGATACCATCTCGTCCTCTCGGTGATATACATGTCGTCCAAGTTTGTGGCCTTTCGGGTTGTGTTACCTTTGAATGGTTTGAGTGCCGATTCCACCGAAGCCTGGGAGACAGCAGATGTGGTGTGGTCATGGCGACTCTGATGACTCTGACGGCTATGTGGAGATTGTAATGGGGTCGCGGATTCGAAAGATGGCTTCGCTTGGCCGTCGTCTTCGACGATTTGGACTTTTCTAGGTCGGTTCGCGCTTCTTGCTGACTGGCCGTTATCGTCCCTGACAAAATCAAAGCCTCCTGTCCTTTCGACTTCCCCCTCAACACCTTGTTGAAAAGCTTTAGCACCTCCGCTCATAGCAAGAACTCCCTTCTTGAGACCCATGCCTATGTCGTGCCCCACTTTTGTGAAGCCTCCTCCTACCTTGGTGGTAAACCCTTCATTAGGGGTTTCGACCTCCTGCACGTCGCTCAAGTCACTGGTGCTCTCCTCGTCATCGGCTTCATGGGCCGCTGCTTTTATGTCATGCGGTACCTGTTCGTGAGCGCCACCGCTAATGCCTCCATTTTCTTCAGCACGTCGCAAAGCGTCATCATCTTCCTCCTTCTCGCGCTGAACTCTCTCACCCTTGCTTTCCCCTCTGCCTTTGAGTGCCTTGCGGTTCGCCTTTTCCTCGGCCTTCTTCTTCTTCAGCTGTCTTCTCTTTGCTTCGCGAACCAGGTCGCTTTCGGCGGCCTCGAGCTGCTTATGCACGTCGTCTCGCTTGTGAATCTTGTCGAGAAGCTTGGTGAAATCGCGCGTGACCCAGACATTCCTAATACCTCCAGGGAAAACGTCGAACAAGCCTCTCAGAGCCTCTTCAGTGAGCCACTTGTCGGGGATCGAGCTCACGAGCACCGTGTTGGCAGATGCCCGCAGTCGGTGCTCGGCACTGGTCAAATAGTCCTGTCGAATCTTGACATAGACGCGCATTTCGGCAAAGAATACTCCGCAGACCCAGATGATGACCATGAGAGCGAGAATGAGATGAGCCCACCGCCGGCTCTGGCGGTTGGGCGTGATATTGCCCCATGCTAGTGTATCTAGCCCCTTGGGGCCTGGACTATCGTCATCTGTGGTGTCGTTATCAACGACAGATCTGCCGAGTCCTCCAATGTAATTGAGAGGAATCAATATAGGGATCACCACGAAGGCGATGGGAATAAATATAACCAATAATGTCTGGAGGTACCGTAGGAAGAAGTAGGCATCCAGCCCGCACTTTTTTATGATCTCCCGATCTTCGAACTTCATAAGAGCGAAGATCAGATTCCATGGGCTTGACGGCGGCGGATCTGTCCGTTCCCGTTCGGGTACAAGATATGTTTTGGGCTTGCTGTCGGTAAGAGTAATATTAGTATATTTGTCAAGATGACAAGAGAGGGAGGGTTAGGGCTAGGACCTACAATATTCTTGCCAGCTTGTTCCGTAGAAGCAAAAACAAACCCGTCTGGATGCCAAAGACGACCAACGAAGTCGCCAAGGCAGCAAGGAAAGCGTAGAGGGTGATGCCCGTGTCGACCTGGGCAGAACCAGTGCCATTTGCAGCTGTCGTGGTCGGGGGTGATGTGGCGCTGGACGTGGGTGTCCCCGACGACGTCGCCGATATCTGCGTCGTCGAACTCATTGTGTATCGTGAACTTCCTAGGGAGAAAAGTAGAGGCTAGGGAGAGAATCCAGAGTCTCTATCTAGCTATATTTGCGCGCTGCTAGGCCTTGGCGCCTTTGCGCACAACGGCGGCCGCGACAACCAAGTCTGGCACTGGAGGTAGAGCTCCGCTACACTGTGGCGATGCAATCACGGCCTGGCATGGCCCTTGCACAAAGTAGATAGCTATGTTTCAGGATCGCGTAGCATATGCTTTCTTTGTTCGACGTCGAAACGTCAAAAATTGTACTGTGGTAGGGTTTGCAGTCGCGACGCTGTCGTTTGTGGGTATTATTAGGATTGTTATAAAGAAAATGGGTGTACTAAAAAAGGACCGTAGAAATAAAACGTGTGTTTACCCGTCCAGGGGAGCAGCAAGCGATGGATAATAGAGCAGGAACAAGAACGGGTTGACAAAGAGAATATCTTGTTTGTACGCCAGGAGATAAACGTCAGGTCCCATGGCTTAACGCCCTGAAACCTTGGTGGTAGACCTAGCCAAGAGGGCATTGTCGTCTAATCTCGACGAACTAGCGAATGAGGACAGGGGTATGGAGTTCCTTGATTGGCTTTCTGGCGCTTTCTTTTGGTGACGTCTGCGGCTCCCCTTCCTCCTTCCTTACTGGGGGTGCCCAAGCTTGCTCAGGCACGCCGGCCAATCAGCTGGCCCACCCCTCCCAGCGGCTAGGGACCTCGGCCCTCACCGCGCTCTGAGAGTTGGCCCTTGGGCGCTCTCCGCCAAAGGATTGAGCAGTGCAGCGTTCTTCCCCGACAACAGGGTCTTGGCTACACGCGCGCTTCTTTTATTTCTTTTGTACTAACCTCACGGCCCGAAATTACCATCTCGACTCCTGTCTTTTGACTTTCTTTTATTGAGTCAAGTCTCTTCGTACTTGTGCCATGTTGTTTCTTGCCCAGCAGTTCTACAGTTTTGAGACAGTTTCTGGCCTGGTGGTCTGGGTGGTGGCGGCGCACGTGGAGGGTCGTGTGTGGCGTGTGTGGGATGGAGAACTGGAAGTGTGTGTGACGACATCGCTCGTGCAACGCAAAGTGAAAAGGAAGCTTCGGTGTCATTCATCGCCATGCGACATTCTGGAATTGACATGAAGATGCGCAATACAACAATAAACAAACAAACATTATTCACGTGTAAACATGCTACTGCGCGAAAGCCGTCGCGTGGTATGGAAACGAAACCGGGATTGCTAAAGCAATACGTAGATCTCGTCAGATCATAGCATTCATCATTCCATGCCTCACATCTCGGAGCAGTTACGTCAACCCGGTTTTTAAGCTCAATGGATGTTTCAAGGTGGGCAGCTTCAGTGGCAGTGGCTCAGAGTGGGAGGGTGGCACAGGTGGTGTAGAGTGGCGGAGTGGAAGCAACTTTTCCCGTAGGGCGGGACATGGCAGCCCCCATTCCCCACCATTGAGTCTCCATTCCCCATCCCATGGATGACCCGCATCCACACCTGACTGGGTTGCGCTCACCTGGCCGCTAACCGGGCGTTTTTCAAGCTCCGGGTATGAGGGGTCGGGCTACACAAGGGAGAGAAGAGAATAAGAGGAGAAATGACTTGCGCGTGTTTTCACCACCTTTTGTTGAAGATGCTTTGCTCAGCGCTCACTGCCTTGACTTGACTTTTGCATCTCAACTTACGTAGGTGGTGGAAGTTATGTAGTTAACCAATAACGAGCCAGTCCCTGGCCGATTGCGGGAGGGATGCACGATGCAGCGGCGTGGTCAAGCTGTGCAAAACCCATTCCGTCTTTGACCGGCAAATTAATATTCCCAGTTCTGACCGAGTCTCTCTTTGGTTTCTCCCGGCAGTTTCCCCCTCCCCCCTCCTCCCCGCACCGCCCTCAGTCACCAACCCCCACAATCCGACTGACCATGCACAATGGAATACTCCGCCCGGAGTCCACCGCGCTCTGTGCCGAGCTAGAGATCAGGGAGAAGTAGAGGGGAAGGGGCTGAAGAAGGATGGAAAGGGGAGAAAGAAGAAAAAAGAGAACAAGATCTGCCATTGAATTATCCCTCCATCCCGACACATCCCTCGATGTTCCCCGCGGGCCCCACGGGTCTAGCCCAACGACTGCTGCGGACTGCTTGCACGCATTGGCGGGCGTTATATTAATCGCGAGGGACCGCACACGAAAACGGATGCCGAGGGATAGGTAGATGATTCTTCCGCCGTGGGAATAAGGTACCTTACCTATATATAATAGATACAGGTGGTCGCCCATCTGCCAAAAAGGGCCAACTATATTCAAACGTCAAAAGCCTTTGTTAGAGCTTTATCAGGTGCTACCTACCTTGCTCCATCTCATATTCGAAAACGACAGCTCTGACCATGGCCGACTTCCGGGACCTGCGTATTGTCGTAATCGGCGCTGGTGAGTTAACTGTCCCGGTGGGCCCCTTTCTCCTCCTGCATGTAACCTCGTGGGCAAGCATGGAAGGACCTTGAAGGCCAACGACACGCGTCATTATTATAGGAATGGGAGGGCTGGGCACCGCCCTCGCTTTTGCGAAAAAGGGGTTTAGAGACATCAAGGTCTTTGAGAATGCATCAAATCTGGGCTTCGTCGGCGCTGGCATCCAGATGCCCCCAAATGTCATTCGCGTGCTCGACCGTCTGGGCTGCTGGGAAGAGATTGCAAAGGAGGCGACAGACATCAAAGACACAAGCATCAGACAGGGAAGCACAGATGTCGAGCTCGCCCACGTCGAGATGCCCGACGTGCGGGAAAAGTACGGGTTCCCGCACTGCACCGGCCACCGCGCCTCCCTCGCCGGCGGCCTCTTCAACGGCTGCAAACAGGAATCCGCCATAACCTTCTACTTCTCCACCGCCCTCGTCTCGGTCGACGCCTACACACCCCACCCGACCCTAACCGTCAAGCCCCGCGACGGCGCCCCTTACCAAGTCCACGCCGACATCGTCCTCGCCGCCGACGGCATCAAGTCGGTCACGCGCACGCAGATGCTCGCCACGCTCGGCACCGCCTCGGAGGAGGAAGACACGGGCCAAGCCGCGTACCGCATCATGCTCAAGCGCGAGGACATGGCGCACGACCCCGAGATGCTCGCCCTGCTCGACAGCGACACCGTCGTCCGCTGGATCGGCGAGCGCCGCCACATCATCGCCTACTCCGTCTCTGACAAACAGATCTACAACATCTCCACCGCTCAGCCAGACACCCACTTCGCCTCGGCCACAAACGCCACCTACACCACCCGCGGCTCCAAAAAGACCATGCTCGACGTCTACTCCTCCTTCTGCCCCCTCATCCACCGCATACTCGACCTCGTGCCCGAGGGCGAGGTCTGCGAGTGGAAGCTGCGCGTGCACAAGGAGCTGCCCACCTGGGTGCATGGGTCCGTCGCCCTCGTCGGCGACGCCTGCCACCCGACCCTGCCCCACCTCAGCCAGGGCGCCGCCATGGCCATCGAGGACGGCGCCGTGCTGGCCGAGTGCGTCAGCCGGATCCCCCGCAACAAGCTGCAGGACCCCGAGGCCGTGACAAAGGCGCTGAAGGTGTACGAGCTGCTGCGCAAGCCGCACACGACCAAGCTGGTCGACATGGCCAGCTTCTCGGGCCGGACGCTGCACCTTGGCGAGGGCAAGGCCAAGGAGGAGCGCGACCGCCAGTTCCGCGACAACGGCAAGTCGGGCTCCGTGCCCGACAAGTGGGCGAGCCCCGACGTGCAAAAGATGATTTACTCGAACGACTGCATGAAGGAGGCTGAGCAGAGGTTTGACGAGCTGTTTGCTAGTCTTGCGTAGGTGACAGGACTTTAGTTAAACCCCCATTCATATCTCGCTTTGCTTGGTTCTTTTTCCTTTTGAGTAGATCATCTACAATTCTTTATATCGTCAGCGTCCGTGGCGTAGCATTCGGCGCATCAGGGAGAATGAAAGAAATGGGAAATAAATGGATGGGCTAGTAGAGGATATATTTTAAATACTTGAACGATTAATGGAACAAAACGATAAAGGAAAATTTCTTGTGTGATATATTCTCTTTAGTTGAGACCAACAACCCCAGTCCAAGGGCGGATGATCTGTGAGCTAACTAGTGCTTTCCCCCCATCAGAAAGGGAATGGATGAAATAAGGGGGGGGCCGCGAAAAAGAAGCAATTACATGTTGTGGACAGTGTGTGTGTGTATACAGACAAACATCCATGTATGCCAAACCCCATAAAAAGCAGGTAAAAGAGAAAGGAAGGAAAAACACGAAAGAAAAAGGAAAAACTGCCACAGACAAGGTGGCACCTGTTGAACCATTCATATGCAGCTCCAGTCCCCATGCGCCCCCCAATTTTCTCGCCCAGATCAATGCTTCAGCGACTGCAAGGCGAATTTCCCGATCAAATCTCTGCAGTCCCTTTCCTTGCTGATAACAGGCGCACAACACACACATCTGCCGTACCACCCAGATGTCTCGGCAACAAAAAACCAAAAAGCGCTAACGCAGTCGCAAATCGCCATTTCTCCTCCAACTCGTCGCGGCACACACATAGTTCGGTTTGGAAAGATAGTTCGGTTTTGGTAGATGGTCGGTCGAGCGAGCGGGTCTGTTTAACCAGCCAGCCAGCTGGGTAGTGGCCATGCCCGTTGATTTTCCCGTCTTTGCAACCATCGCCGTAGTAGCGCGTCCGCAACACCAATCGCGTCTCAGCTTATTCGTCCCATCTTTTTTTGTGATGAGGAGAATGAACGTGTCAAGGTGTTTTTGCTTTGTTTTGCTTTGAGTTTGTCCGCTTAGAACAAAATGTCCAAGCAACAGCAGCACGCCATACCGGCGAGACATGCCTCGAAAAAGCCCTGAGACACAAGTCAGTATTCCGCAACAGATTCTAAGACATCAAGAGTGCAACTCACAGGTCCGCTCTTACGCCCCTGCTGAGGAGGGTAGCCCTGCTGCTGCTGCGGGTTGTAGTATGCGCCGGGGGGGCCTTGCTGCGGGGGGTAGCCGCCGCCCTGTTGCGGGTAGCCCTGAGGAGGATAGCCCTGCTGCGGCGGGTAGCCTCCCTGCGGTTGCTGCTGGTATCCCATCTGCGGGCCGGACTGGTAGTAGCCGCCGTCCTGCGGCGGTGGGCTCGCTCCGTTGTAGTACTGTTGCTGCTGACCGCCGTAGGCCGCCTGCGGTGCCTGCGGGTTGCCGCCGTAGGCGGGGGGTTCGTCGTACTTTTGATGCGACATTGTTTGTTTTGTTGGTGGTTGTGAAAAGTTTGAGGTTGGGGGAGACGGAGGTAGGTAGGTCGTCGTCGTCGTCGGTTAGGTTGTGCGGTTGCTCGGAAGGTCCGGTCGGATGCGCAGGGTGGAAAGAAGACGATTAGGTAGATCGGCTTCTGAAATTAGATACGTAGGTAGGTAGGTAGGTGTGTGTAGGGAAAGCAGACGCGGGGGAAAGAAGAAGTGTGTGTTTGTTGAAGGAGAACAAAGAATTAATAGCGGCCACGTCAGTCAGCCAAGGAAAAAAAAAATTGTAATGAGTTAGCAGAATTTCGAATGAAATGGGAGTCCCGACCACGATAAATGCTCTCGGGGCTCTCTCTCACTAGGTTGTCTGCTGCGCTGTGATCAGGCCCCCGAGCCCCCGTTTCGGGGGGTTTTAGTGACAGCTCTTGGGGGGGGCGGTCGTTTGTGGCGCAGTCCAGGGGTCCACGTAAGTTTACGGTCTGCGACGGATTTCCCTATCCGTTCTTTTTTCCACGGCTACCCGGCACCCACACCATGACCAGCCTGCACGCAGCAAGCAGCGTTTATCAGCGCCACAGTGGAGCATCATATAATACGCGCTAGTATTCGACGCATCGACGCATTTGGCATTGGCAGCGAGCGTGTTCATCTGACGAGACGCAGACGGTTTTGAATTGGAATCCACTCTTCTGCTTCCCGGGACCCCGTGAACCGCCGACGCAGCTTGGATGCTGGGTCCTTCCATGGGCTGCCTCCCGTCAGTTCTGACACATCATGCTGTGTATGTGTAATTCTTGCACGCTTTTTTGTGCTTGATTTTCTGAACAAGGACTTTGTTATTCAGCCTGTCTGCGCTAGACAATCGTGATGCATGGGGGTCTTTCTTAACCGCCGTCCAACGGCAAACACTCGCTAATCGTCGATTCTCAGAGCTAACTTGTAGCGGTCATATCCGCAGGTATGGTATTGGATGCTGCGATCGTCAAAATTACCATGTGAATAACAGCCCCTTGTCAGTAATTTTGAGATTGAGATTCCTTGGCAACCCCATCACGGATTACACAGTATCTAATTCAGTTCTGCATGTACGTGTTTTCATTATTATTCTATTGTGGTATTCAATAAGATATGTTCCGTCGGGTATCATTAATTTATATGTTTTAGGTCATCCTCCTCTTGCTCTCCCAGCCCGTCTCTTTTATCGCTTCGTTAATCCTGAATGCATATGTAGCTAGGTAATTAGGCATGCAGTTAAGCTCTGCCCAGAAAAAAAAGTTCCCAAGGATGAGTATATGTCGGCCAAGAGTCACATCACCTGCGTAGCAGAGAATGTGCGTCCCACAGAAGCACCCTCTCGTCCCAGCCGACCGAGGCAACCCATCCGCCCAATCCAAACAGACACCAGTCGACTCCGGTGGCGAACTCGGTGTGGCGGTTCATGAGGCCGAGCTGGGCGCCGGTGCGTATCATCGTATTGTTATTATTGACGATGGGGGAGGGCGGGGGCGCCATAGTAGAGCCATCAGTCCAGACGCGGACCGTCATGTCGTAGCTGGCGCTGATGAGTATGTCGCTGGCGTGAGGACTCCAGGCGACGCGACGGACGGCGTAGTCGTGACCGACCAGCAGGGCTAGGGGGCCGCCCTGGGGGTTGCGGATGTCAAAGGTGCGGATGACGCGGTCGACGCCGCCCGTGGCGATGACGGTGTCGTTGTACTTGTTCCAGTCGTGGGTGAGAATCTCGGCGGGCATGGCACCGGCAAAGGTCTGGCCGTCGGCGAGGCGGGGCAGCGTGGGGCCGGCGGGCGGTGCGTGGACGGGGATGACGGTGGCGAGGTGGTACTTGGCCGAGACGGGGGTGCGCAGGTCGAAGATGCGGAGGTGCGAGTCGCTCGAGACGGCCGAGATGATGTGGGGGTTGGTCGGGCTGAAGGCGGTGCTGTAAGTGCAGCAGCCGATAGGAAGCGTCTTGAGCGAGGCGGTGCGCGCGGGCGACCACTGAACGGGGGCTGTCAGTGATGGTGATGGTGATGGAATGCTTAGATATCGAAATGCGGTCTTACAATCTTGACGGTGCCGTCCCACGAACTCGAGATAAAGGCATCCTTAGTGATGGGGTTCCAGGCGACCGAAAAGGTCTCGCGCTTGTGTTCATGGAAGTTCATGACGGGGAACTGGTCGACGGCCAGGTCGAACAGCTTGAGGGAGCCATCGCCGCATGCCACGACGAGCTGGTTCTCGTTGATCTCGGACCAGGCGAGGTCATAGAGGGCATCGTTGGTGTCGAACGTCTTCTCGATCTGGATGCCAGCGGCGCTGAGGCCCAGGCAAAAGAGGCGGCCATTGCCAACGATGCCGTAGTTGGCCGAGGCGGCGACGGCGAGGCGCGAGTCGTAATAGGGCGAGTACTTGACGGCGTAGGGGTTGAAGCCAGGCGTGCGGAATTCCAGCATGGACGCCATGGCCGCAAGAGTCCGTTACCTTGGCCTTTCTGTGCTGCTGCTGCTCCCGGGGCGCATTGGCTGCTAGGAAAGGTAGAGTTAGACGTTTCCTAGGTACGGGAACCGGGATCGGGATGATGCAAGAATTAACGAGCCTCGGCTGTTTTTGGAGGGACCATTGGGGCCAAAGGAGTCCGCCCGCCCCATTGCCCCATTGCCCCATTGCCCCATTGCCCCGCCATTTCACACCCGCATGGAAGCCACTGGGGGTCTCCCTACACTGCCATTTGATGGAGCCCCTTGTCTCGTGACAGCGCGCCTACATTTCACGTCATTCGCGCTCTTTTAGGGTCATAGACCGTGAATACAACACGCGCGTCACGTAGCTGATAAATCACCATAATAGCAAACAACCGATTTCCTCAGCGGTTTGTGCTCTATCTGACCTCTCAACACCATGTCCATATCCCCAGACCGCCATGGATGCGTTTGTGACGCGGAAGAAACGAAAGTTCGACGAGGGTCTTGATTGTCGAAATAGTGGAAATGGCGCTGGCGATGGCGATGAATCAACCGACGTGAAATTAGCCCTATTATCCTCCCTCCACCCCGATCTCGACCAAGAGTCGTTGCTCGACATTTTATTAGCCCACGACGGATCCGTCCAGGCGACGCTGGAATCTCTGAGGGCGGCATCAAGCAAGCCCCGCAGGCTTGTGGTTCCTGGCTCACACGCCCAGACGTCATTGCGCTCCTTCGCAGCAGCAGCAGCAGCAACTAATGCAACTGCTGCCCCGCCAACCACTAACGGCACAGCGCCACTAGTCAAGAAGGCCAGGTTATTGTCCAGAAAAGGGGCAACAATTCACTTGTTTGACCCCAAGGACATCAGCGACCACACCCCCTGCACCGTCATCCACAACTTCCTGCCCCACCAAGACGCAAACGACCTCCTGGCCGAGCTGCTGCACGAGTCCGAGACCTTTGAGCAGATTACCTTTAAGCTGTTTGACAATGTCGTCTCGAGCCCTCACACGTCGGGATTCTTTGTCGGTTCCGATTATGAGATGAACCAGCAAAAGTTTGAGTACGTCTACAACGGCGCAAAACTGACGGTGAGGTACTGCGGTGCGTCATTGTCAATATCAAAGCTGACATGACTTGCAGGATGTTCGCAAGCTCACGCCCCAGCTGGAAAAGGTAAAGGCCCGAGTCCAGAATGCCGTCAACCAAGAGATTCGGGAGCGCATCCGCACTCACCACGGCGGCAAGAAGCTGAAGCACCAATCTCCGAGGCCGTGGGTCCCCAACGTAGCATGCGTGAACTGTTATAATGGCCCCGAGCAAAATGTTGGATGGGTATGTCCCAGTCATTATAAATAAATACTATTGTTTGATATATACACAAAACCAAAACTGACTTCACAAACCACCAACAACAGCACAGCGACCAGCTGACCTACCTCGGCCCCCGCCCCATCATCGGGTCGCTATCCCTGGGCGTCACACGCGAGTTCCGCGTCAGACGCATCGTGCCCAAGCCATCAGACACAGATCCTGATGGCAACACCAACTCCAACAAAAACCCCCCAGACACCACCGACGCTCCCGAAACCAACGAAGGCCAAATCGCAATCCACCTCCCCCACAACTCCCTCCTCGTCATGCACGCCGAGATGCAAGAGGAATGGAAGCACAGCGTCGCCCCCGCCCCAACCATCGACCCCCACCCCCTCGCCGGCCGCCGTCGCATCAACATCACCTACCGCGACTACCGGCCCGCCTTCCACCCGCGCCTGACCCCAAAGTGCGCCTGCGGCGTCCCGGGCGTGCTGCGCGTCGTCCAGCGCAAGAAGGAGAATTGGGGCCGCTACTTTTGGATGTGCCAGACCGGCAAGGTGCCCGGCAGGGAGGGCTGCACTTTTTTCCAGTGGGCCGAGTTTGACGAGGATGGGGAGCCTGTTGTTGCTGTTGGCGTCAGGGCTGGGGCTGGGACGACCATCGCGGCGGTAGGGCAGCAGCAACAGCAGCAAAAGAAGATAGCGGATACGTAAATAATTGACCAACATAAAAAAAAAGAGGAGAGTATGACTTGATTCAGACGTTAGCCAGTGGTGATGTAAATATTTCCACTTCGATGAAAAGGGGTAACGAAGGAAACTAAAACAAAGCTGAGTAACTCAGCTAACAAAGTTCAACTGTAAATGAATACAAAGAAAGCGCAATTGGGTATATTTTTTTAGCTACGCACGCATCATCTATCAGTAAGTAACTAGCTAGGTAGGTATCTGGGTAGTTGTAGGTAAGGTAGATAGGTGATCTAAATAGACGTCGAGATGTCGTCGCCCAAGCGACAAGCAAGCAAGCAGATTACAACAAGATGCAAAAGATCCCCCTCGCTATCCACCACCATCTCATCTCAATCCGCCCACACCCTGCTAGCAACCAAATCATTTAACCTTTCGAGCAACTACCGCGCCAGCCATACCAGCCAGCCAGCCAGCCATGTCAAATCATAACAACTAGATCAGTAGCAAAGGAATATGGGCTATCTTACATCCAGCCAAATCCGGGCATGAGCGATCGTGCAGGACCTCACTACGTAGCTAGCTTCCATTCTCTTCCACCTTTCCCCCTTCCTTCTTTTTTCTTCTCGCTTCTGCTCATCTTCGAGCTCGCTTCGTCCCAGCCTTCCGTACCATCCTCATCAAATTCGTAAAACCACGCCATAAAAGCGTTTGTGTGTGGGCGTACATGGGCGTGGCGCGAGTGTACGTAAAAGAAAAGAAAAAGACTATGTGGCCAGCCAGATCGTATCATGATCATAAGCCATTTGATCCCGAGTTACCCATCCCACCGCCGCCAGCACCGCCGCCTTGACCCTGTTGTCCGCCAAAGAAAAATCCATCAAACAGGTCGACCTGCTGGCCGTCGCTAAAGTCGTGGTGCAAACCTTCCCAGCCGAAACCAAAGCCCAGGTCCATCATTGTATTATCGCCAGAATTCAGGTCACCTTCCATACCCAGTGCGCCGTTACCATCAAGATTTTGCAAGAAGTCCATGCCCTGCATGTCGCTGAAGTTGATCGTTCCGCCAGGGCTGTATATCTGCCCGGCCTGCTGCTGCTGCTGCTGCTGTTGTGGCTGAGAGAGAAAGCTGCCCGGCCCCTGTCCACCCAGGCTGGTCATCGGAGAGCCCATCTGGACAGCTGGCGGTGTCTGACGCGGCGTATGGTGCTGCTGCCCCATGGTGGGTGATGGCATTAGCGATGGATCAATGGCGCCTGTATCGGGGCTCATTGCGACTTGGGCATCTGAGGAGCTCGCATTGCTCCGTGGCTGAGGCGGGAGGTTCCGCATCAGTGAAAACCCATCCGACTCGCTTTTTACAGTCGGCGCCATGCGGTACTGCGGTCTCTGGAAGGCCGAGAGCTGTGAGGTGGATGAGGGGCTGTTCGAGTAGACATCGTTGATATCGAACTGCAAGGCGCCACGCCCCGAGCCATGATCGTGGGATTGCCGGTGATGGCGCTTGTTATGGCTGTGGTGTTGCTGATGCTGCATCTTGCCAGAGAGTGATCCAGTATCGCTTCTTGAACTCCAGTCAAGGCGGTGATCCATGCTATCCCTCGAGTCCGATCTCTTATTACTCGAAGGACCAGATAGCTCCTGGCCAAATCCTCCGGTTGAGTTAGCCATCCTGACAGTTGCTTTGGCGGTTCGGTCGAAGGCGTCGCGACACGCCTCAGCGGGCGGACACTTTTCAATCAGATCGGTAAAGACGGATTTTGCGGCGAGAATTGTGAAGTCTACTTCATCCACAGTCTTGAAGCACGTATTAGCATAGCACATAGAAACGCTGGTCAGAAAGGTTTTCCTTACAAGTCGACTCCTCACAATGGGAGAATGCCATATCGCATAGAGATATGATATTCCCGCCATGAATAGATGGTGGGTAGCCAGGTAGGTATAATTCACCAGGCCTACCCGGTGCAGCTGGCGATAGAGCCGCAGGATCTTCTGACCTGCCTCGGCAACCTTAACATAGACACGGTCTTCGTCCTCGCGAAGCTCCATGTTGTATATCGTCGGACTATTTACCTCTTTCGAGGTATTATATTCACCCTCAAACATAGCCGGGACACTCAAACTCTGTCGATACAACATGATGATAGCCTGCCAGTAGTTCAGGTCGAAAAACTCGGTCGAAAAGGCAACCCCCGTGTCACGGTTAGTAGGTGCTGAATTCTTCCACTCATAAAGCCTCTTGTCAATGTCGATGCGCCATGACCGAAACGAGTCAAACCGGGATAGAAATGGCGAGGGCAGAGACGTGTGCATGTGTGGGTTTCTCTGATTAAGCCCGGCCGCTCGCGCGATCTGGGTTTGTTGGAACTGTAAAACTTGGAGAATCTCGGACTGAAGAAGCCTCAGACGGAAGTAGTGATGCGCGACCAGCTTATAAGTTGGCCCCGACATTTCGGGAGACAGCTCTGCGAGGCCATTCTGTGTGATATGCTGGTCTTCTAGGAGCGAAGGAAACTCGGTCGTGATGACCTGATCCGATATTCCAAAGGGCCGGCCCACACACACGCTGACAAGACGGTCAAACGAATAGGTACACCACCAGAGACGCCGTCTAAGATCTCTCACGTACTCGCGCCGGCCTCTTTCTCGAACATGTGATTCACTTTGCTGACTTGCTGCCTCGCCCAAGCCAACCTCAACATCTTTCCCATCTTCGTAGTGTAATCCCAGATCAACGGCCAACCTCACTGCTACACCAATAATGTACCAAAGCCCGGGGGTACCGGTCTTAATAAAGCGAAGTTTGCCAAAAGCAGGACAGCCTGCAGTTCCTCCAGGCCCCCACCACTGCCAAGACAGGCTTCGAGATGAACAATGGCGCTGGCGTGATATTCCTCCGCCTGGTACTCCCTTGACCCGGCGGTAGATGCGTCCGATAGAGGATCGGCCTTGGCAGAATCGCCAAGGATGATACCCCCGCCTATGGCGAACACCATGTTTAGCACGTAGAGCTCCCGGGGTCCACGCACTTGACCCTCTTCAGCATATGCTTGTTCGAACATGTCCATAAAACCGCCCTTGTGAAGCACCGGGATCTGGGGGTTGGCGTGTTCAAAGTAGAGGGTCACCAGCCTGGTACCAAGCGCCTTGTCAGGGAAGGGTGCTGGGCGAATCGTAGGCTTTGTGTGCAAGCCAAAGAAGGAATCACGCATCGAGGTTCCCGGGCCGGCGGGGCCATTGTCGGCAGAAGGCCTGTAGGGCCGTATACCCCCCTTGTCAGATGTAGACTTCTGGTCAGAGACCGAGGATTGGACGGCAGCGAAGACAACGCGGGCAAACGATACACCAGAAGTCGCCCCGAGATAACGATGGTTGGCGGCTCCAGGAACTCCTGAAATACTGGATTTGGACACGAGCCTTTGCAGCCTTGCAGTCTCGTCCTCGCCAGTCTGTAACCTGGTGCTGCCAGTAGCGTCTGTCACCTCGGAATGGGACGAGTAACTGGCGTCGACAGGAGAGCGTACGGCGGCAGAGCCATTGCTAGGCTTGGAGCAATACTCCAAGTTCTCTGACGGTGGAAAGGGTATGTTTTTGGAAGATAGCAAAGCCTCGAGCTGCTCAACCCTTGATTCAAGATAAAAGATATAACTCCTGGGGATCTCCCTCTTGGTAATGGGGTCGTATCCAACACATGCAACGCCGGCCTTCTCGCAGCTCGCGCAGCTCGGGAGCTTCTGGTCGCATCGGTTCTTGCGCAGACGACAGCGATTGCAGGCGCTCACGTTGCGGAAGCTGCTGCTCTGGCCCACCTTCCCGCCCGGGTGGCCAGCCAGGCCATCGTGCAAGAGGTCGCTCGTAGGGGAGATTGGACCGGCGGACGGTACCGAGGCTGGGGAGTCTTTTTCGGGCGATGATTGGCGCGGGCGCTTGGAGGGATGGGCGTTCGGAGAGGGAGGGGAATGCGGAGGCATTGTGCCGGCTTGAGACATAGACAGAGACGGGCGGGCAGGCAGGCACGAATGCGATGTAGTCTGATGCGGTCTGATGCGGTCCGCCGGCGCGGCGCAAGAGGTGCCCCTGAGTCAATTCAGTGCAATACGGTCTGCTATCTGCAGCAGGGCAGAAACGACAGGACAGAAGAGCGCGCGGTAGTGGCAGTTCAGCTGGCAGGAAGGCTTGGCAGACCAGGCCACAGAAGGACGAATCAATGGCAAGACTCGGTGAGTCTTGTCGGTCTGATCTGTCTTGTCGGTCAGCCTGTCGGTCGGTCGGTATGCGTCTTGCGGGGGGATTCGTCGCGGGTCGCGGATGGCGGATCGGTCGGCTTCGGGTTACGCTGCTACTACCTCTCTTCTCGACGGCAGCTCATCGACCCCATACTCGGTCTCGAATTTGGATGGTCTCAGGTTGCATGCAGGTCAGACAAAAGACTGGTACGCCCGAAAGCGGGCTGCCGATTGTGGACTTTGGACTTGTGGACTGCCGAGTGCTGCTGTCGCTGCTGCTGCTGCTGCTCCGCTGCTGACGACGGGGAGCTGTTGCCGTTGCCGGTCAGGGAACACACAAATATGTCCGCGGCGGGAACTGGAGCTGAGCTGAGATTGGAGCTGGAGCGGGAGCGGGAGCTGAAGCTGGAAGAGCGGGCTGTTTGGAGCGGGAGCAGGTTCATCCCATTTCAAATGCATTGCATGGCATGGATGGATTGGTTTGCTTCAAAAGGTTATTAGGGGTCTACCTGCAGCAGAGAGATCAAAAGCTCCGCATTTTGCGTGGAATAATTGCTATCAGAGGCTCAGTAGTCAGGAGCAGGACAAGGCAGTCACCACCCGTAACCACCACCACCACCACCACCACCACGCAGTCACCACTGCCAAAAGCGAAAAAGTCCACGACCCAGAGGGGTGGCAGGCACGACCATGGCTGTCGATTGCTCAGCTTGGCTCGAGCTTGGCTCGAGCTTGGCCAGTCCCAACCAGGAAAGGGCAAATCTCAACAAGGCCTGATAAGAAGCCGAGGCAGCGAATCAATGTCCCGCGTCCAAGACGTTTGAATCGAGTAAGTGCCACCAACCCCCACCCTCCGAATCGAATTAAATTTCAAAGAACCTGCCAAGAAGTTCTTTCCCAGCACAGCGAAGCGCTGCCCGACCTACGGGGATCCCATCCGTTTTCAGTGCCCTCCAGACTCCAGCCCTCCAGCCCTGTCCATATTGCGCTTGCATCAACATAAGCCCCATCTCGCCCAGCGATTCAATTTCAAGGCCAAAAGATGCAGTCCACGCCAGGCGATAAGATAGCCAAAAATTGACGTCTTGGAGCAACCATCTCCACGTTTCAACGTTTGCCGTTCGCCCGCCTAAGTCTACCTAAGTCTACCTCAGTCTGGACTTGGACCAACGGTGTTTTCTAATTGGGTTTCCTTCATCCACGGTTCGAGGCCGTCCCATCTCCTCCCATTCACATCACAGCTGGTTCCTGTTTGCAGTCTAAGACATGGAAAAAGTGGGCCGTCCTAAAATCGATAAGGAACCGAGGTACATACCGTCAGGTATCTTTAGGTACCTTATCCAGAGAACCCAACTTGTATCTCAACAACACATGGGAAAAAAAGAAGGGGAAAAAACGAGGCAGCCATGTGCTTGAATAAAGTCGGTCTAAAATGGACCGTCAAACATCCATGATCAACCGCCCATGTTACCGTATTCGCACCACCTTGCCTACCCCCCCTGTCTCGTGGATTATGTATGTACGTATACGTACTACAACACTACAATGCAGGTTTGCCCCAGGTCGGATTTGACGTCGTCCCAGAGTCCGGGAATACCTAGGTGTCTGTCTGGCAACATGTAGACTAGACTTGCGGGAGGTGGTTACTACACACACTGCCTCAATGGGGTCAAAAGGCGGCACTTTTGCCAATATCGACCTACGAACATCTATCCCGACCTCCTTACCGACCTCATTGTCCATACCGATAGCTGCAGGCACCCGAAGATAGAAATGACGGCAGGAAACGGCACATGGCCTATTTGTCGGCGGCTCTTAGCCTCTCTCCCTCACGCATCACACACACTTCTCTCTCAGCTTACCTCCAACACACAAAAGCAATGGGCTACCTACCATTCATCACCTTCCAAGCTGCAACTGCAACTGCAACTGCATGCCACTTGCTGCACTGTCCTTACCCTCCCGCCCTACCCCATGACCGGTCAGCACACCCAGAAACAACTTCCATATTCCTTGCTGCACACTATTGAAATATACATGGCATCTTGTGTCAGCGCCAACGTTCCATCATCTGTCAGTAAATGATTGTCTTGCGACGACATGGGAAAACAAATCCAAAAAAAAGTAAAAGAAAAAGAAAATTTGATCAAGTCACTAAGTTATGTAGGTGGCTACATGTATCAAAAGGAAAAAGTCTTTCCTTTCCCCCTTCCTCCCAAAAGATCCCAACACATGCAGCAGACCATCAGCCCCAGAAGAGCCAGAAAGAAGAAAAGAGAGGCAAGGCAATAAAAGAAAAAGCAGGAAATAAAAGAGGGCCCGTATGTGAAATGTTTTCTTTTTCGTTCTGAGCCCACCCCTAAGGTAGGTATATGTACCTTGGTATGTAAAACTCTGCTGTGGGTATGATCACAAATCCTAGTTGATCTGGGGATCGCTATAGTACATTCACGTAATGAGCAAACTGATCTGCAAAGACAAGTGATGTGGCATAAAACATCGGATTTCCGAATCCGAACCCGACGTGTAACCAAAAGAAACAACCCTGAAAGCAGAACAAACTTCTGGTACACTTACAAATCACACAGAAAGTTTTGACAATCCAGTAGACAAGGTAGTAGTGACACTGAGCAGTAACCCAGAACCACAAGAATACCTGCCTCACGTACAAATAACAATAAGAATAGTTTGAAGAAAGCAAAACAAAGGCCTACCAAAACACAACCCGTACGTGACCCATAACCGTGACCAAACCATGAACCGAATCATCTTAGATAGTTAGTAACTTAATGAAAACTAAAAGAGGAAAAGAAAAGAAGGAGACATGAAAGAACCGATACACCAAAAGTGCGCCATCAATTCATCCGTGCCTCCCTTAAGACCCATACCTATCATACCATCATCATACCATATCCAAACCTCATGACCGTGTTCATCCCATCCTCATCATAACCTTCCGAGTGCGTTGGGGGGGGTGGGGGGTTTATCAAGGTACCCATCCCGTGCTTGACCGACCTGAGCTAAGCTAAGTGTTCCATCATCTTGATGGAAGCAAGCAATTATGTGTAAAAGATAGTATGTAGCAAAAGATTGCAAACTTCAGACAAAAAACCAACACACACTCGAGGAATACTAAACAAAAAAAGGACAAATCTCGGCAAACTCTTTCTCTCTATGTACTCGCTCGCCTGTTCCTATTCTCGTTTCCGTTCCTGCTATGCATGTCTGTCCTATCCTAAGATACCCTGGGAGGTATGTATTCGTAATCCGCCCGCCTTCCATGGCAGCAGCAAGCAGCCGGTCATCTGTGAAGACAGACTTTCCTTTACAACGAAAGAATAACAAATAAAAAAGTATTAACAAAAAGATAATAGCAAGAAGAGCAAGACGATGTCTATCCCAAATCAGCGTATCAATAACAAAAACACAGTTTGTCTATTCCCTCAAAGATCCCAGTTTCCCCCCTCCCAATATGAACGCCTTCCCATCCGGATTTCCGGCAATGCGCTGCATACCGTCTTCGATCGAACGAGCCCACCAGACCAGACCAGACCAGACCCAGTCCGAGCCATGCCATGCCGTCCGAGAAGTCCAATATTCATTCGTAACCTCGAGCCTTTCTCGGAAAAAAAAAAAAAAAAAAAAAAAAAAAAAGAAACCATCGCATCCCAGTCGTAAATTCCACCCTTCTTGATTAATAGACACCATCCAGCTTTCCGCTACGCGCGACGACCCGCTTCGTCCCGTATTATCTCAGACGAATCCCGACCACCCTCGATTATGGTATTGTTGTCGTCGTTGTCGTCTTCTGCGTCATCATCGTCGTCGTTATTCCCGTCCATCCTCCCCTTCGGCTCCGTTATCCTGAAGCTGATATATGCGCCACCAATCGTAACCAGCCCCGTGACCCACCACGCGAGACCCGAGTAGCCGCTTTCCAGCCCCATGGCGTAGAGAGCTCCCGACACAGCCGGCCCGAAAGCGCGGCTCAAGCTGGCCGTCGAGGCGGCCACACCATTGATCGTACCTAGCGACAAAAGGGTTGGCGCCGAGTTGGTCAGAAGGATGGCGTTGCTCGGATATGCCATCGTAGAGTATGTACATTTCCAAACCACGATCGCGTAGATGCCCACCATGCGAAGGTTTTCTGGCAGGAGGACTAGGTACGGCGTGATGAAGTAGAGTAGCGGGTAAGAGACGGACAGGAACCGGAACAGCCGAAGAGCGCCCAATTTTTCGGTGACCAGCGGGAACAAGAAGGAGGTCGATACCATCGAATACAGTCCTTGGATCGATAATATGACACCGATAGTCTTCGTATCGAATCCGAATCCATCGGCAAACTTGAACGGCAGAGACGAAGGCTGATGGTGGTCTGGAGGGCTGGTACTCAAAAACACAGGGAGAAGCGAGTCAAACGTCATAGTATGACTAGGATGCTGTCAGTATTACATGTCCATTGAAAGCCTGGAGGGAAACTCACAATGCAAGGATACCATATGAAATGATAACGAGTATGACAGGCCTGCTGAATGCCTTGACCGTCGGCTTTCTATCGGGCCTAATGGACATCTTATTCCCACTTGCCTCCAAATCGAGCGAGTCGTGTTCATCGTCATGGTCGCCTGCAGATTCCTCTTGGTCAGAACCATCAGCAGTTCGGTACCCCGGCAAGAGCTCCTCGTTCTCATAAAGCAGCGGCCGCTCTTCTGGGTTCTTAGTCCGTGGAACTGCAACTGGCTTCTTGGGGAAGATACGTGAGAGTAAGTAGTTTCCGAACTCCAACCCGTGATCGCGTTGTTGTTTCCTCTCCGAATGAGTCTCCTCCAGGAAGAGGATGCCGATGATGACCCCCATAAACACACAGATGGCGCTGAAGAGGTTGGGGAGCAGGTAGGGGAAATGATCCCAGATGCTGCCAGGAGAGAACACGGATGGTAGAGACTCGACCGGCTTTGCGAGTGCGCCTCCGATCATGGGCCCGATGATAGATCTATGAACCAGTCAGTCTAACCATATCCATCAGATCTGATCGGGCGAGCTATCATCTTACCCTAGGCACCAGACCAAGGGCATGATGGAGTATGCTCGAGCTGCTCATTGTTAGCAAGATGGTTTGTTAGACGGGAAATTGCTTGGCAACGCACGCTGATGTTCTTTAACAGTAACCAGTTCTGCGACAGTCGTCTGCAAGACCCCGATATTTCTTTAACCGTCAGTTCAGTACCTTTAACGGTTCGGAAACTTAGAATCGGAGACCAACCCGTTCAAGAAACCTCCCAGAGCCCGGGCAAAGAGTGCAACTGGGAGACTTTGGGCAAAGCCGAATATCAAAACACTGAGACCGGTACCAGCCAGACCCATCAGCAAAACCGGTTTGCGGCCGATTTTATCGCTGAGTCTTCCCCACAAAACACTGGTGGAAAATTCGGCGAAGGTGAATGAAGAAGTCACCATGCCGGCATAGAATGAGATTTTGGTCTCGTCATCAGTAATATTGAAGTCTTTCACCATATGGTAGATGTATGGAAAGATGGACATAAAAGCGATGGGCTCGCATATCCTGCAAAGAGCTGCACATCGTTAGAAGATGCCTTACACATGGTAAAGCCTCCTAGGCCAGCCTCGGGTGAAGGTCAAGTCATCAACTTTGATAAAAGGGATGCCTCTAGCAATAGTAAAGGACATACCAAGGATCAGTAGCTGCCTCGCCGGGTACGGCGGAATCTCCTTTCTCCTCGACATCTTGCCGTAAAGTTTCGCTCCCATGACCGGGGTTTTAGCCCCTCGTGAAACCAGGTCCAAGAGACAGCACTTTGAGATGAAGGAAGCAAGGCTGTATCAGCTGAAAAGAGCCGATAACAAGGACGGAGAGACGAGATTGTGTGTGCAGCTAGTAGGGAAGGTCGCGGATATATAGGTTTGCTCTAAGAGTTTGTTGTTATTGTTGGTCACCTGGTATGAAAGACCAAGAAATGTGTATACCGATGACTTCAACTCGGGACACAGCCAAGCAGTCGTGGGACACAGAACTCGGGGATGAAGAGGCTCTGAATAACCCACAACGTATGATGCAGTGTTGTGAGAGACAAGACGAAGATGAGAAGTTGGCAGTGAGTTGGTAGGGACGAAATAGAGTGAGCGAGTGAGAGCGAGAGAGAGAGCAGGAGAGGATATTAAGAAGACGATGGGGATGAAGCAAGGGAGTGTATGTAGTTATACATCCAAGTAGGTACCGCCAACCAAGAAAGTATACGGATACCAAAGAAGGCAGCCAGGGCTGAAAAGGGTCACCAGATCATCCATCTGGTTGTGGGGACGTGGAAACCCTGGCATAAAATATTATGTTGTTGAAACAATGAAACAGCGGTGACAAGCAGCAACTTCGACCCAAGAGAAAGACGGCAGATGATCCTGCCCGGAGAGCACTAGGTAAGTTCAGGTAGTAAAGCAAGATTGGACGTGAATGCCGCGATAGTCTCGAGGGGGATCCTAGGACGGACAGGGCAAGGACAGCCCATGGAACTTGGCAAGCATGGCTGGCTCCCGACTGTCGTCTATCCATGTCAATACACCCATGCTCTCCCCTGCAGGGATGCGCCATCCATACGGCCTTGACGGTCCATCATTGTTTCTTTTTGGTACCTGATGTGGTGTCGATTTAAGTGGCGTCAGGTCCACACTGACACACCAGGGAATGGAAACGGCTGGGTTCCTATGCTAAAAAAGACATTGATGCTAGAAACCAGGCTGGCTAGCTGTGCTGGTCTGATCCGGGAGGGGGACGAGGGGAGGCATGGTGAATGGCATCAATTCAAGATCTGAGCCGTTGCACAAGCGCAGCGCAGCGAATTTGCAGTTTTAGTTCAGTCCGGTCCAATTTGATTCAATCAAGTCAGTCCAGTAGAGTCTTGACTTGTCCTGTCTCTTGTGTCTCTGTCCAGTCCAGCTCAGGTATTCGTAGTTCAGTCCAGTCAAATCCAGCGCTCGTCTGGGCAAGAAGGCGTCCCGTAGGGGTTGCCTTGCGCGTGCCTTATAGGCGGCTGTCTGCATCACGAGGATTTTGTGCTTATCCAAGCCTATTGTTGCATGGCATGGCTGACAGGAGCGTTGAGCGCATCGCACAGCAGCAACAGTGGGGAATACAAGCAAGAGAAGCAAGAGAAGCAGCAGGAGAAGCAGCGGGCAGCAGTAGTAGCGGGGCTGTAGACCGCCTTACCGGGACTTCTGACGACCGCCGACCACCAACTTGTGTGGATTTGCGGACTTGTGGCTGCGGCTGCGTCACCTTCGGGTGAGATTCGACGAGCATGGAACCTATGGCGGACGGCGGCTGCCTCGGCCAGCAAAGCACACAATACGACTCGCTCGCTCGCGGGAGCCAGGCGATGGGTAGTGGTAGGGTATTGGAAGTTAGGCGGATAGATGGTGGTGCTGTTGGCAGGAAAGAAAAAGTAGGAGGAGCAGACCGACGGGACCACCATAAGCAACAGGAGGGCAGGGCAAAGCGGGCAGGGCAGGGCAAGCACGAAGCCATTTCAAGCAACGGAAGGTACACCTCACTGGGCTGGCTGCGTCCACTACGTAGGGGGCATGTAGGGTATGTAGGGTTGGGAAGGTACGTCCGACACCACGCGATGTAATATCATACCAGGTACGGAGAACGTACCTGCCATTCTTACGAATACTGGTGAACCAACCAACTTCAATGGTCGTCGTTAAGATAGGTGCCAACCTAACCCGAGTAAGGTAGTCCAGATGTTCGCAAATCTGTGCGTAAAAGTTCGCAGTCCTTCTTGTTTTATTAGTTGCCGTAACAAATCCAGGTACCTACTGTTGAGTTGGATTGCCCGCGAATCCGGCACTTGGTTGCATGCCTTTTTGTGGGCTTAAGTCTAAACAGACAAGGGGGTGGGGGAATATTTCTTGACAGCAAGGCGTTTGTGATAAATTTTAGTGTTTGAAGGAAGGCGCCATGAGCATTTTCTAGTGCCGCGGGCAAGTTCGCCGCGCCAAAGGAAAAAAAAAAGAAAAAGAAAAGGGGCAAAGGGAGAAAAAAAAGAAAAGAAGCATGCCCAGTTAGGCAAAGTTCAGGCCGTGCGTAGTGGACGGTGCTGCTGAATGCTGACCGACGGAGGCCGCTAGTCATGAGGCGGTGAATAGAGAGGAGGTTGATGAGAGGGCCGGAGGCCGACGGGACAACTCCGGGAGCGCCATCCGGTGAGAACTGTGGAGAGACGACTAGAGATTTGTCCTGTGCAAGGGACTGTGTGCGCGCAATAATTCGTGAAAGCCATTCTCTTGCCTCTCACTCACGCGCCTTGGTGGTGCGGGACGAGGAAAAAGGAGTCTACAGTGTAGGACGTAAAATGAAGGTAGCTCCCGAAGTATTATTCGTACGATGCTGACGGCTCGGTTCCCGGGTACCGTGCGTAGCAGTCTCCAAGATGGGGCGGTATCAGTCGGTCGCTTCGCCGCCTTGCGACCGGCATGAATGCGAGGCAGCATGGAAGCGGAAGTAGAAGCAGCAAACAAGGCTGACAAAGGCAAGGGATTTCCATCTCTCGTATACGCGCCGCTTTCCATACTGGTTAGGTACCTACAGTGGAGGCCCAGGCAATTTTTCGTTATAATAATTATCTCTACAGTGAGTTTGCGCAGCTAAGATAGTGAAAAGCGTGGTGAGCCCTTGCAAGTCCCCAACACCCCCCCACTACCGAGGATCTGGCCTATGACGGGGTAAGTCCAGTGGGCCCAGTTGCACGATTGGGAACAATGGTGAGAAACGAGCGCCAACGGCAACCAGTAGATGGTGTGGTGACTGCAGTGATCCGTTATCCATGATCCATGACCTAAAGCCCCCATTGTCCGCCAAACTCGTGTGTTGATTGCCCGCGTTGATTTCCCAGTCTGCGGGTGTGCGAGGGGGTGGTGATTGATGAGCGACTGGAGGGGGTAAAGATAGGCAGAAAAGTGAGGGGCAGTATCTATTTAGTACGTACACACACCGGCCGCAGCTTCCGAATAGGATTATCACGGCAAAAAGGGCAGGCACAGGCGCAGGGCAGGCTGGGCAAAAGAGATTTAGTAACAGAGGCATTATTGATGACCGCCCGAGAAGGCAGCGACTGCCGACCGCTTCTCTCCGTGTGCCGGGCGTTAGGCTGAGGTGGATGCCTCATTCCATCGAAACCAACACTACATACGCCCGGGCGGCGAGGGTGGGGAGGCTCGTGGGTGTAGTGTAGGCTGGCGGGCAGGGCATGGCGGGGGTGGTCGTAGGGCAAAGGCTAAGATATTCTCTGCAGCACCGGATTGGACACGACTGATGATCCTTGATGCAACTATCTGAGATCAGAAGCAGCGCGGAATCCTTCCAGCGAGCGCCTTGCGCCCAGCAGCTGCAGCCCGCGCATATGGGTGGTGGGCTGGTGGGCTGGTGGGCTGGTGGGCGACCTCACTCACAGTACATTACCAGTGGTACGGACTACCTGATGTCCCGAGTTTCTATGTGCATGGCGGGGGACGAGGGCGGCGATGCTCCTGCCTGCTGTGTCGAGATGTACCAAGTGCAGAGTGAGTGGGTGCACCACCGTCCCGTGCTTGGTTGGACGTGGAGGCTGACGACGAGCCGAACCTCTTTTTTCTGGTTAATGAGGCATATTGATGCTTAGTAGCGCGACGTGACCAGCCATGCAGCACCCTCTCCGTCGTCGCCCAACTTGAGTGATGCCTTTGCTGGTTAGTAGCCCCACCTCCCTTTGTGATTGTGCTGAGCGGCACGGGCAGGGGGTTTTGTCATTCGATGGAGGCTAGGCTGAGCCATTCATGTGGTGCTACAGTGCAATGCAATTTGGGGAGCCGGCTGCTGCATGCCAGAGCAGCGGGATCTGCCAACTACCGACCGCGACGGACTCATTGGACGGGCGCGTTGGCGTCAAGAGACGGATGATAGGTGTAAGACCGGATGTATCATCTCACTCATGGCGTGCTGTTCCCGGGTCGTTGGTGTCGTTCGTTCGCTAGGGTTCTATGAGGATGGAAATCTAACCGAGCCCGCGGAAGCTCGGAAGACGCGCCTTACTCCTCACATCTCACTGTCGATGCGTCGCTTTGTCTGGGTGGCGCTGACAGAGAGTCGATATCTGCCCGTTGTCCGTACATACACACACAGGCGCAGCGCGCCTGCGACTGGAGCTAGGTGTGGGCAAAAAAAGCAACCGAGTATTAGTCTAGTCTTGCGGAAGTCGACCTTGAATCCGCGGTTACACACGTTTGCGCCTCGCCGAGCTACTGCCAGCTCAAAGGTCTCAAAAACTGTGTGGTGCTATCTCGACCGCGGAGGCTCGACTGCAAACTGTGGAGTGCAACGGGCCAAACCTAAGAAACGCTAGATGCCAATGGAAGGAAAATCACGTAACATGAACGCCAGTAGCGTCGCGTAAGTCGAAGGAAAGAAGCCGATGGTGAACAGTCTCCACTGTTTTAGGTATCTATGCACAGTACAATGTACATGTACATACACTAATGGAATAGGAAAGCGCATCCACTGGTTCAGCGACTGTGGTCAGCCATTAGTTGAATGCCCATTGTTAAAAGTTAAATTGCAGGTATGATGCATCACGTACGTGCGATTCCAGTTGGCACGCCATTATCCGCGTATCTAATCCATAGGTACATGTACAGTACTGGTAAGCATGGCAACCCCCATAACTTCGTGCTCCATGCCCAGTAAGGCGGGTGCCCCGGCTCCTATGGTGCGGTGTAGGTGGCACAGGAGGTTAGGGGAGCTGGAATAATCCGGGGTGATCTCACCGCACGGCCTGAGACCATGTTTGTCTTGTTCCAAATCGTTTGCACAGAACCACATGCACGAGGGTACCCAGCCTCCTACACGATAGTGTGACTTTAACGAGGCTCGGACAAAACCAGAAACCAATCGGCGGAGCCGTCATAATAAGGGAGAGAAAGTGCGACCTGAGAGAGATACCTCACCACCTTGGCCAATGAAATTAGAGAACCTTTGGTTCGGCATGGTGAGCCGGAGAGCCCCAATTAGTTGTATTCCGTAATGCTAGTGGAGGTGTTTGCCGCTCTTTGAGCCAATTGACCCAGCTTGCCCAAATCGGACATGATGGTGAGCTAGCTGGATGCTGATTGGTGATCGCCCAAATTGATGTTGGGCTGCTTGGAACAAGGGCCCCTGTCCGCCGCCCCTGTCCGCCTGTTCGAAATGGCTTTCCCCATTAACGAACTTCCACACTGTCGGGACTGGGGTTGAGGCTCTTGGCTCATAATTTCCGGCATCCTTCTAGCCTCTCTGGGCAACATCTGAACGGCTTCCTTTGTACCCGATTGCCCGTATTCTAAACATGCGCGTGCTGGCACTAGTCTACAATCCAGCCCTGGTTTGTTTGTTAGCGAAGTCCAAAGGACAGGGGTACTGGTCGAAACTTCTCAAATGAACGAAAGAACAACCAATTTTAACAAAATAAAAACAGCTTTATTAAATAGAGGGTATGCCATTTTACCTACATACAAATTTTCAAGCGTTGAAAAAGGGTTTTTGGTCGTAAAACTGCTGCAAATTGAAATTTTGAACGGGACCCTTGCCCAAAGTCCCGCGCTAACAAACGAACTAGAACTGGATTATAGTGGCTGCATTAAACCGTCATCTTTGGGTTGCACTCAGGATGACTCGCGGAGGTAGCTAGATGAATTTATGTTTCATCTCGACTCACGCTGATGATCATTTCAACTTCCAAGTTTATTATTGCCGGATCACATTGTGCAAGCGGCTTCGGTTTCGGCTTAGTGTTGTTGAGGTGGTTGGACCTCCTCCATCCTTGAGAGGTTTCTTTGAATCGTTGATAAGGGAAACCTGGAACCCCGTCATTCCGCTTGGAACCCAGGTTCTTCTGAGACATGCTGAGTAAAGGACTCATGATGGTGCGTGCGTAGGTGCTGACGGCGGCGGCGGCTGCTCGAATGAACTAAGCTTGACTGCCAAGAGCAAACGGCCTTGTAGACTGCCCGGGTGTTTATAGAGTGTATAGGCATGTGTTATGTGTATGCATGTCGTGCATCATTGCCATGTACCCAAGGTACCTATTTTAGTCGATAGATGGGGTTGGAGATATGATTTGTTCCTCGGTGTTTCGTCAGCCCGTGTTTTTTACACTACCGACTTTTCTTACACTACTTCGTACCTACCTACGTCTACAGCAACAAGATCACATCGTATCACTTGATTAGATCATCAGAGCGGGGCAAGATTCAGAGATCTGACAAACCCGACCTGCCCCTGGCGTAAATTGACTTGGATTGTGATAGCCACCTACCTAGGTACCCGACCTGCCTAGACTCAGAACCTAAGAGAGTAACAAGAGCCTTGCAAGTTATCTTGTATCCGCAATATGGCTTGACAACTTTGCCAAGATGTGCCTCGTCAAGTGTGGCCAGGGAAACACTCACGAACGTACGATGATTAAATTGGGATTTGAAACGACGGGCTTGTTCAAGCTAACGTTGCCTACCTGACGTACTAGCGGCATGGTACGCGGTTGTACTGTGGTATTGTTGGCGTTCGGAATTTCCATGCTAGACAATGGAGACGACCAGAGGTACATGATAGGTAAGGTATACATGAGAATTCTGTGATGTGGTAAGACTTCCGTTTCCATCTGCCGTCAACTCCCAACGACCCCCAAGACCTTTTGCTTGTGGCGATTCTCCTGAAATCTTAGCATCTAGTTCTGGCAAGGGGAGAAGCCGAGTGGACGTTCGAAGCAAGTTCCTGAGCCACGCCAAGGAGTACCTTTGCTTCTAGCGCGGGAGGCTCATGAGTGGTGCGTGTGGGGTTTCTTCCAATGGGATGGGAGGGGGCTGACGGCTTGGATCATGTAGCTGCGCTTGCTATCGAATGAGAGAGGCTGGAAACCCAAGAAAAAAGACCGAGGAGGAAAAAAAGAGCTCATGGGAAGTGCTTGGACGAAAAAAAAAGCTTTCTTCCAGCTTCTCCACGGTCGACCAAACCAACCCACTCACCAAGCCAGCACGCGTGGCTTCAATTGCCGCCGCTCACAATCACTACACATACGCTTCGTACAAGTACTATCTGTACTTCTACCAATACTGGCTTTGCTCCTTGTTACGGAGTGCAGTGAGTGCGCTGCACTCGAGCTTTCGGTTCCGTCTGCGCGGATCCGAAGGCCCCGAAAAGCTGCATGGATTGGGATACAGCACCCATGGATTCATGGATGAGCCATGGGTTAGCACCAACCTGGAAATAGGTGCATGCTACCCAGATGCCCAGCTCGAGCCCCCGGCGCCCTGCAACAGGCTTCTTCAGGTGCGGATTGCTGCCGCTTCCGAAAGCAAAAACGCGACGCAACCGCAACGCATGGGAAGGCAGCGCAGCGCAAACGCAACGCAATCATGACCTGAGTGTCCAAGTACCAGGGATCTACTTCAGCCAATAAAGAACGACAGGCCCCCACGCCATTCGTTCTGTCCCTGTCAAAAGCCTCCTTGCCTGCAAGACAGCGAAAGGAGCTCATAACTAAAGTTATTGGTTGGGGCCCTCACCCAGATAAGGAATGGATTACTGAAGCTCGTGGAAACTGACTAGAAGAACAGAAATGCTGGCTCTTCATCAGCTAGAAACAGAAGGAATTTGCGTTGACCAACGGAACGGTAGGAGGGCGGGCAAAACCTATTCAGGGCAGGTGCGAAAAAAAAAATCGCATCGTGACTTCCTCTGGAAACCCATGCTCCAAATTGTGCGCCAGCCCCCCCCCAAGGAGCACCTTCCTGGAACACCTGCATACATGGAAACTCGGAGTCTCAGTGTGCAATTGCCAGCGAGAAAAGCGTCCTCAGTTCCTTGACTCCACGATTCCACGGTGGCTTGCCCCATCGTTTTCAAGTTTGCGTCTGGGGATCACTGCAGCCGCTGGTCTGCCAAATTTAGCGATAAGTTTCGAGCGGGCCTGGCTCGTAGCTCTCGTCGCGGGTAGTTGGTTATCTTCACATGGATCTTGTCTCTGAGAGAGAATCGATCGCCCGCCAGGGACCCTCTTGCTTGAGGGTTTTCAACCCTGTCGGTCGTTTTCCCATGATCCGTGCGGGACGATAGGCCTCACTTACAGCACGTCAGCACCACCAGTGCCACCAGCATACCAGACGTGCAGTACCAAAGAACCTGACCACATGGATTGGATAGTAGGCATCCTGCCTTGATGTGTAAGTAAGGTCAGCATCTGCCCTAGAATCCGACCCCGTCACCACCCCCATCCACAACCCCGATCTCCAGACCCCCGGACCCTCAGACCCCCAGAACCCCCCAGACTCCAGGACCACAAGATCCTAGTGTACACTTGAACTAGGATCCCAGAAGTCCTGATCCGGAAGTGCGTCGTCACCACGAATATACGGTGTGCGGTGTGGGTATATCCGTGTTCCCTCCCCTACCATGATTTGCACATCAGTTGATTTGACCCCGTACTGATACGGCCCATAGCCTGTTGATTATCGACACCAACTACGACCGCACGCACACTATACCACATCGCGATTGCCTACCTTATTCTGGTACCTATCTTGCCGGGACATCTCGGTGGGGAGCCAGCCAGGGTCTAACGCACGGTTCGACTATCCAGCCTCTGTCATGCCATCGATGTGTCCGTCTTTCCCCCACAAGCTCCAGTTCCGAATCCTTACTGCGGAGAATCCTCGGTACAGAGTTCAACCGAACATGGACCCATGTTAGCCATGCTCTGGCCTGGAGTCCGGGGCTCGTCCTCGCAGCTTCATCCACGGCGACAAGTCTAAATCTGTCCCAATGCGACTCTCTAATGTTACGGGAGCATACATTATGACTCGCAAGACAGGGAGGCTGCCCGGTCTGCTCTGTGTTATAGTCAGACCCAAACGTTGACCATGGAAATTGGCGGGGAGTGGCATAGTTGCGCCTTAGTTTGGCGGGTCACCGCATCATCTCCACACACGATGCAGCGTACCCGTCTGCTTCTCGTCTCCAAGCACACGGCTCTGGCGCTTACACCCCCTTACATCGACTGTGCAGCCGTTTCCAGTATAGCCATGACATGATACCCCGGACCTGGCCGCGCTGCCTCGCAGTCCACATCATCGCGACTCCCGGTCGCGCCCAGACTCAAGCGTACGTGCGGTATCACGCCAGCGGCAAGGACAGCATGTTTATCACCCCGGAACTTGACCTGATCTGACCCAGGATCGCGGTTGGGGGCTGGGCTGAGATATGGCCGTTGACTGCATCTCATCATCTACGTCTTCCGAGCCATCCAGTCAATCCTACTCTCGCCCGTCCATCTTGGCCGACACGTCTTCATAAACACATCAGAATTAATATACTATCCCGATAGAGCGTCTCCTGGACACTCTCTAATAAAGGCCGGCGAGGTAGTCCACGTGAGACGCTTTGGACGAGCCCTATTTTGAGATTTCTGACCATTAATCCGGTACTCAGTACTATCTACTCCTCTACCATAGCTTAACAGTTCTAGACGTTGTTATATACTAAGAACTCTCGCGATAGGAATTTTACGGCGACAAGGGGAACCTCAATGGCGCATTATCCTTCTGGCCAAAAACCCCGACCATCGGACTCGGCATCATGCTCGCTCCCTCTGCAAGCCGAAAACCTTCGGGAGCGTGGGGTCTCACCATCGTCTCGTCGATACCCCTCAGGGAGCCAACCAGCCCTAGCGAGCCTTGCGGTCGTCTGACTACATACATATGCAGCCAGAAGCGGTCTTGGTCAATTCTCTTCAGACCGTCTCACTGAATCTGTCGACGTGCAGACTCATCATTCATGGCTGGTGTCTTCGCAATCATGTTGATCACCCTGGTGCCAGTGCTGGACTTGCCCATGAACGCACCTGGGAGGCACATACGATGCGACCCTTTGATACCGTAGTCGGCAATAAAGACACAATGACGAAGACTGGTCTTTTGATTTGTGGTGAGTCGCGATGGGACCGACGGGGGACCGACGTACAGGAGGGCCGAGCACAAATGTCTTGACAAGCTACTCGCCATTGGCCTGACCCTTGTCGAGCTATGTGCGTTTAGGTCAGCATCCTGACCGGTCTGCCGCCTTGACAGAAATGGGCTGGACTTTTGCAAAAACGTGCAGCTTGCTCGTCACGATAGGCCTCGTCTAACCACCTTGGTGGCGTCCTGGTAGAGTTACAACTGCTTATCGCGGTTCTGGGCCTTCTTTCTAACTCTTGTGGGTTGTTTCTTCCGCACCACCCTTGTCCAAGCATGATATGACAGGTCATTTTCTATCTTGAGTGAAAATGCAAAAATGCAACCGTCGTGGTTGCACGAAGCTGTCGGACATACATGTTTTGTCCTCGGGCCGTCGCGAGTGATTACTACTAGGGAAACAAGCTGTCCAACTTGGGGCAGGCTGGCACCATTGTCTCGGGAAACCAGCCAAGACACTTGAACAAGATGGACAAGGCGCCATCGTTCTCTCCCATTCCCCACCAGGTCCGCACAAACTTTCTGCCGTCTTGAGCTAAACGGTACAGCAAGAGGCAAAGCATGCGAGAACAAGACCTTGAACTACACAGGGCATAATAACAGGCTATCTTCGAGCCTCATCTGAAACTTTGTTCACCATGTCCTTAGGGGTCATCCAGTACCATGCCATATGCACATATGCACATATGCTTCTCGAGGTTCGTAATGTGTCACGATAGAGCTCTGACAGCTTCATCTGCCTGACTTATCGACCTGAGGCTCAAAGTTCAAGTCAACGAATGGAGGGCAGAGCCGAATCGGATATCTCTCAGTTGCAGCAATATCTGTCTGACCCTCTCCCCCTTCAAAGCCATGTATTAGGGGCCAACAGGGGATACTGGATTAGGAAAACGCAGTTCGAGTACATTTGTTAGAGCCTCGACTTACTAATATTTTTACCGTTAACGCACTTCTCGACTTTTGCGCCATGGCACTGGAGTCATACACAAGGACAAACAGCACTATATCATAAGTTCGGCAGTAGACGAGAATGTACTGTGACGTACAATATTTAACGCCATCACTTGGCTGATAAAAACCAGGCACCAATTGGCGGCTGACACGAGGCTCCTTCTTGGACGTTTGTTCGACCCGTCCGCCCGCCCACGCGCCCTCGCAATCTGTCTGTGAATGTATTCATGCGAACGAAGTTCACATAATTGACCGTATGTGACAGGCGGGAGATTTGGGCCACTGTCAGCACTGCCCGGCTCGACATAATGGGAGCCTGCGTTCGCAAGCGGAACCGAAACGGGAAATACTTGCTTTGCAGTAGCATTATTCGCAAATGATTATGGGGAGAGACATCATCAAACGGCGGTGCAAAGCTCAGTCAACGCGGGGCTCAAGGCTGGGCTAGGACAGGGTCATGAAGTTTGGTATGTATATATGAATACATATATATGTGCCGAGGACATATCCTAGAAGGGTAATAATCCACTGACAGACAGCTACTGTATGCTGGCTCGAGTCTGGGCATCCACACAACAGTTTTGAGCCTGCTGCATGGTGGCTTATGGATGTGCATTTACGCCTACGACTAAACAGTTGCGATCTTCCGTATACAAGGCATGGTTACCTACTATTGTATATGGTTATTAATGAGGCGGTATGTGATCAGGAGATTCGAGCTTGTCGTGACGTATCAGGCGGCCAGCAAACACAGCAGCCACGCGACTAGGCTCTTACTCATTGCAGGGGATTCGAGAGCAAATAATCCGTACTGGTATAGAGAAAGTGAGCTTGTTCATGGTTGCGAGGTACGAACTAGTTCTAATGTTTTGCTGTCGGGTCTGACTTGGCTGACTCTTTCGAAGGACGATCAATGTCTCAAATTCTTTATGGTCGCATTCTAACTGTTGCGTGTAAACGGTTAAGCTGCTATGTGCAAGTAACCAAAGTATAGGAAAGAGCAATGCGTTCCAAATTCCATCCAGGTAGGGTGCTGCCCTGGCTGCCCTGCCCTGCCTTGCCTTGTTCTGCCTTGCCCTAGGTGTTTTAAAGGCAGGAAGCTCTTGGGCGAGGGAAGATGCATTAACTTGAGCAAGTAGAAAAAGCATCCTTGCACGCGCATCGAAACTCCATGCTTTGGTTGACGCTGCCTTGGTAACTAGTGAATCGAGCAGAAAACAAGAAGCAAGAGGGAGGGACACTTGGGTTCATGGGCTATTTCTCCCTAATCTTGGAGCCTCTTTATTGGCAGGCTTCCATCTCATGGTGGTAGCGTGGTGGAATACGGATAGAAACGGACCCCACTTGACTTTGGCCGCCCTTTTTCTAACCTCACACCACATCTCCGCTCCCGGCAAACGTCAAGCGCAGCCCGACGTGACCCCGCCATCAGTGACGAAACCCAACGCAGTGACACCACACGGGTTTTCTGCGATTTCTAAATTCTACATTTTACCACGGTCCACGGTCCACGGTCCACGAAAAAGCAAACTTCCGTCTCCTTGCACCCGCGCCCGCACCGCATCATATCCATTTCCGGTGTGTCAGATCTTTCCTCGCTTGAGCTTGACGAATCCCTGGCCACGTGAGAGCGACTCCATAGCCCAGGCAACTGACCTCATTGCAACCTTGCTGACCTCGCTGAGGCGCAAGATTACCCGAAATCCTTGCTCAGACCAAAAGTCCATCAGTACCCAACAACAGACGTATCAGTTCTACTCTGCAGAAAGCAAGATGGCAGGAGGAGGCAAGAAAGAGAAAGGCGGGGGGATGGCGGCAAGAAGCTGTCGGGTGGCCAGGCCAAGAAGGCTGAGGCTGCAGCCCAAAAGGCCGCCGCAGAGGAAGCAAAGAGACAGGCCGCCGAGGCCGCCGAATGGGATAAGGGAGCAAAAAGCAATTCCAAGAAGTAAGTCCAAAAACACATCCATCTTTATTTGCTTCACCGTGGAGAGACGCTGAAGGAAGTATCTCCAACTTCCTATGCCATCTTTCTCTCCCCCCTTTACCGTCAACCCCTCTTTACTAGTCCTTTTCTCCCATTCCATACCCCCCTACCCCTCTTTCTTTCTTTCTTTCTTTCTTTTCTCTTCGTCTATGCCTCCCCGGTCAAGGTGTCCTCAGTTGCGATCTTCACTTGCCCCCTTGCCGAGACTGGATGCTATCGCTGGCGGGAAGCCGCCAGCGGGCCTGGTTTTTTGTGTAACCTTCGGGATAGGTGGCATTGCATAGGCGCCATAACATTGACCGAGGTTGTCGGCTGGTCCCTTTGTACCTGGTGATGTGATTGTCCCCCCCCCCCCCCCCCTTCCCTCTCCCCTTCCCTCTCCCCTTCAGCTTAGGTTGGTTCGCACAGCTCTCATGCAAGACCCGTACCAGCACACACTTTCCTTTTGTTTCAAAGCTGGCAGCAGGCAGGCATGCTGCTCGAGGCAGGGAACATGGTTCCCCTCGCATACATACCCACACATATATGATATATATCTCATAAATGCAGTCAGTTCGTCACAAAGACGTCAAGGGGGTGACAGTACTGATATCGTGTGCGTGCATTAGGGCTGCCGAGGAGGAGAAGAAGAAAGAACTGGCGCGGAGGAAGGCAGAGCGGGAGGCCATGCTAGCCGAGGAGGAGAAGGCTGTGGCGGCGGGAAAGACGGGCGGCAAGAACACCAAGACGGCGGTCAAGAAGACCAGGGGTCTTGACCTCTCACAGCTGGATGGAGACGGCAGCAAGAGCGACGGGCCCCTAGCGGCTCTCAACGCGTCGGGTATTGACAACGCCTTGGATGCCCTTTCACTGACTGCGTCATCCGATGCCAAGATCGACAGGCATCCGGAGAGACGGTTCAAGGCGGCCTACGCGCAGTTTGAGGAGCGCCGGCTTGCCGAGATGGAGACTGACGGCAGCGGCGCTGGCCTCCGCCAGAACCAGAAGAAGGAGAGGATCAAGAAGGAGTTTGAGAAGAGCCCCGAGAACCCGTTCAACCAGATGACGGTTGCCTACGATGCCACTAAGGAAGAGATAGCCAAGAGCAAGGTGGAGGAGAAGGCCAGGGTTGAGGCGCGTCTCGCGTTGAAGCAATAGTCTGTCTAGTTGAGCTAGCCTGGGTATGTACACACGAGACAAACTTCTTGGTCAAGTGTCCCAAGGCCACCTAGCTCAAGGTAGGTGTGTGCAAGCGAGCCTTTGGGTGATGGCAGGCTTCCCATTGATTGAGGAGGCGCGGCGGGAAGGGAGTACATGGAGGGGTGAAAAGGAGCTGCCATATCATTATACCGTGGGAGGTGGGCGTGGGTCTAGCCAGCTACCTAGCCAGCCAAGTAGCTACCCTGGGCAACATGGCCCCCCTTCCTCTCAATAACAAGCAATAATGTTACCTTATCTTTGTTGAACAGGCTGATAGATCCTTTCATCCGAAAAATGACAATCGAGACTAACATGGATGGTGACATGACAACACCCATCAAGGTTGTGAAAACCGCCACTTGAATGTAGATCCGTGCAAACTTTTTCTTTTCACGAAACCGGGTTGGACGTCTATTCGAAGGTTGGTACCTATGTGTGTGTGGTACGAAATACTGGGGGGGTCTTCGGGTCCTTGGCATGGGATGGGGGACGACAAAGGTGCCTATCCAGGGGTGATTCAGACCGACCTCGGTGGACATGTGAAGCTGCAAAGATCATATTTAAGGAACTTGTGCACTCGCCCCCAGCCTGAGAAAGATAATCGAACAAAAATAAAATCGCCGTGGTCGGACACGAGAATTAAAGGAAAAAAGATTCACATGCTGTACACCCTCTGATAAGCGGCGGACGGTGCCGTTGCCGCTGCCGCTGCCGCTGGTTTGGCGGGCGCCGGGCGCTGACCGACAGGGCATGGCAGGGCAGAGCGGAGCGAGCATGGATGATAATGGAGAGCGGCCCACCTTTGACACGTGGACAAGACGCCTGCCTTGCTTGGGCGTGGTGGCCTGGCCTGACCTTTTGCCTACCTGCCGCTTGGTGTCTCTAAAAGGCACAGATCGTGCGTTCAAGCGTCACTAGCCGCGATCCTTTTGTCTTGGCTAAGCTAAGGTGCTAAAACTAAGCAAGGTAGTAAGAGGAACCAAAAAGTCCAAAACCCTAACCCCCCTTTGAGAATTCCGTTCGTACTTATTACAGTACCCAGCATTCTAGGTGTTTCCCACACTTTCTTTTTTTTGTCTCACCGCGCGCGCGGGTATGATTCCGGGTGAGAAAAGGAAAACCATGATTATCATGATTAACCGGTTATTATTAAGGTAGTTGTTACATTCTTTTGTACAGCGCCCATGCTTTGCAAACAGCACGGAACAAGTAGCCGATACGTATCAAATACAGAGGTTCCTAGCTCAAAACAGCTGTAACCTTATAATAGAGGCCCCTGTAAACTCACTGTATTTTGTACAATCAGGACTTGGCTTGAAATGCGCAAAGCTTTGAAACAACTTTCACCAAGTGAGACACTTTTTGCTTGATGGAGCCCACATCCCGGCCGCTCTCCGTCCACATCCACATCCACATCCACATCCACATCCACATCCACATCCACATCCACATCCACATCCACATCAGCATCATCATCAATTCACATTTTACCGCCTTACCTACTCTGGATCACTACGCAGCAAAATATCGCTAACCATGCAGGACGCCTTTGAACCCTGAACCTAGAAAACTACCACCTAACAGCCACATCCAATTGTACGAATAACCGTCAATCAATCCAACGAAGAAGCCAATCTGCAATCCGCATTCACTCCTCTTTCCTCTTTGCCTGCACACTGCAGCCGCCTCCACAGCAGGCTACAGCCGCCGCCCTGCGCCCTCCGCCCTCCGCCGTCCCCTCCCTCCCGCCGTCGACAACCACCACCACGACGGTTGCTGCTGCTGCTGCTGCTGCTGTCGCCAAGGATGGCGTCGACCATGTCGTCCTGGTCTCCTTCCAAAATGGGCAACCTACCCTCTGTCAAGCGGCAGCACCTCCTTGCTGAATTGTGTGTATTTTGTTTGTATATCTCAAAATGAACACAAGATCCCTGGCTTACCCACACCCATCCCTACTTCTCCCTTGACCGGTTGGCTGACCGGCTGGATGGCGGCTGGCTGATACCGGCTCCAGCTCCAGCTCCAGCTCCGGCGAGCCAACCAACCGGGCAATGAAAGAATGGGGAGGGGGGCCGCCTTGCCTGGGGCCTCGGCCCGGCCGAAGGACACACACACACACACACACACACACACACACACACACTTAACTGTGCATATCTAAACCTGGAGAAAAGAAAGTGGGGCTAACTCGGTGTGTGTCCGTCATCAACAACAGTGCCGGCCTCAAACAGGCATGTCCGAGCGGTGTCTTTCTCAGCTTGACGCCCGGCGACCCGACGTTATGGTCGGGGGTCATGTTTGTGCGCAAAGGTGAATACGTCTCATAGCTTGAAGTCGTGATGTCTCCATTGTGTACAGATTCATCATCTATGTTCTATCGTGTATCATGATGTAAGACTCACAGAATCAACAGGCCCCTACGCCCCCGCCGTCCTCCGCTTTCAAATCTCCTTCCCGGACCTCTACCCCAGCCTCCCGCCCCTCGTCACCTTCTCAACAGACCTGTTCCACCCCCTCATCACCCCCCTCACAACCTACATGTACACGACCGACATCCACGACAACGGCACCGTCAGCGCCTCCGACGACGAACGACTACCCCCCGGCGGGTTCAGCCTGCGCCACGGCTTCCCCGGCTGGTTCGGCCGCAGCAGCGCGTCCATTTCCTCTCCTGCTAGTCGTCGGCAACGACAAGGCACTGGTACCAGCACGCCGCAGACTACGCCGCCGAGACAGCGTGGCTCTGGCTCGACGGCAGCATTGTCGTCTCCTTCTTCGTCGTCTACTGCTGGCACTACAGTAGTAGGAGGAGGAAGAAGAACATCAATGGACACGTCGACGTACGAGGTCCTCCGCTACATGCGCAGCACCTTTGACGACGCCGAGGTGCTTGATGCGGTGCCGCTTGAGGCGGCGGGGAATCCGGGGGCGTGGCATGCCTGGCGGACGCACCGTCGCCAGACGGCGGGGACGGGAAAGCCGTTGCCTGCTGAGCCTGGTGCTGGGGCTGGGGAGAGCAGCAGTCAGGCCCCTAATGGTGGTGGTGGTGGCGGCGTGGCTTCTCCTGCTGGTAGTAGTGGTCCACCAGCTACCATCGCCGCGGCAACGCCGAGACGGCCTGGGGAGTGGAACTGGGAGGGCGTGTGGGAGGATAGGTCCAAGAAGGGGATTACGAATAGTCTGTCTGAGGCGGTGCTGTATGGGAATGCGGGGACGGCGGATGAGGTGGTGAGTTTCTTGACAGACAAAAAGGGGGTCATGATATTATTTGCTGACTGAGATATGATTGTACTAGATTCACTTTCTCAGTATGGAAGACGCCGATATCGAGAGGGCTAAGCGGAATTTGCTTCGAACGCTCGGGGAGGTGGCAATGGTGTTGGTAGCACTATGACGGCGTAGGTGAGGTAGCGCTGGGTAGGTTGGATTGTTTGATGTCATTGGGCTGGCTGGGCGAGCTGGACCCAAGGCGACGGCGCGGTCGAGTGGATCTTGCTATCTACCAAGTCTAGATCTAGATAATCTGGCTGTTGCTGTTGCTTAATGTTGACGGGCCAGCGGGTGAGAAGGAAGTCTTGGCGTTGTTGGTTGCTCTTTCCCTTTACCGTCTGTTTGTTCAAGCTAGCGAAAATTAGGTCTTATCTTGATTTGCCTTGTTGAAAACTTAAACTTTTCATCATTCCTGCTCTGATTGCCGGTCTAACGGCTTCCTCATTAGAGAAGCGCCTGCCATCCACTAGAGGGACACTTGACGTCTAGAGGGGGAAACGGCGCGCTAGAGGTCGAGGCAGGTACCCTCAGCGGGAGATGATGACCGACATCCAGAGAGAGATGCATTCGCATTGTTTTGCTTTGTTTTGTTTCTTTACCTTCTGAAACGTCGCAATCATTAACACTGGCAACACCACCTACCTTACATACTACATCGCATGGTTAGAAGCAATACGATAATAGATGTTGCTTTGGAACAAATAACAACAATAACAAGACCCGAGTTCGAAAAAAGATTACCCCGTTTCTGGCCACGATCATCGTCATTGCGCTGGAAAGAAAAATAATGGCAATGGCTGTTGCAATGCTCCCATTGGATCCAGAACTTGTTGATTATCACATTGCTACTCGCAAAGGCAGCCCCAAACGCGAGGTCAAAGTTCAAGTCGAAGTCATCCCTAGACCGTTGCAGATTGTCAAGAAGCGAGGAGACAAAAGAGGAGGAGACCGAGATCAGCCCTACAGCTCATCATACACGTCGTCGTCGTCCTCGGCCACCTCCTTCACGCAGCGAAGCTGCAGTGTCGATAGTGGTGCTGCTACAGACGCTACCAGTGTGGGTAGCAGCACACCAGAGCGACCCGGCGCTGACAGGCCCCTGAATGTGCCAAAGAAGAGGAGAGCAAAAGGAGGAGGACAGCCGTCTGGTGAACATGTGGTGAGTATTGATATTCACGACCAAAGCATTCCAGATAAGGCCAGCGCCGTCTTCAGCCATCATCTCTCGCTCTCCAACACACCTCCTCCGCGGCCCATGTCGTGTATGACTATGGGGCGACTGGAGCAACGAGACAACGCAGCCGCCGCTGCTACTCCCTCATCCAGCAAGGCGAGCCTTTTGTTGATGCGGCGCAGACAGCTGGGCGACCAAGCGCCGCAGCTCAGTTCCAATACAAAGGGCTCAACTCACAACTTGCGGAATTCCAAGAGCATGCTTCAGATTGCGGGACCGCGATCGCTTGACTTTAATGGCCGAGCATCATGTACACCCCCACTGCCGATACCAGAGACACATATTAACCCTCCCAGCCCTATCCGCTCGCCTCCCTCGAACACGCGCTCTCCTGACCCTTTTATTCTGGTGCCCCGAGTAATCGTGACGCCAGAGAGCAAGGCTCTCGAAGACGGTGTGGCTTCCATGTGGGCGGTTGTGCAGCTTTCGACGCAGGTATGCCGACCCAATGCTCCCGAGCATTACAATGCGCCCCACGATCTCGAGTATGGGTGGGTCAACAACCACGGTCAGAATCGGTATTCTCAGTCAGGTGAGTTTTGCTACTTAGAATAAGAGGACATATATCTGACATGATGGAACAAAGATGTATTCCAGTATGGCTGTCTGTATGACGTGTCAGTCGAGATACTGCCAATCAATAACAGCGCGGTTATTGAGGTGTTGGATGACAAGGCATGTACAAAGTATGACTTCCTTCACCCTCTGTCTGCTTGCCATCGATTCGCTTTGTTCACGATACTAACAAGAGAAACCAACCCGAAAAAGAAGCACCCTATATCCAGGTTCCAGGCTGCTAGTAATAGCCCACATACGCATTCTCTCCGCCGCCGCTTCTCTCTCTCAAACAGCAACGGCCATGAGAGGCCACCCGCGACAGAGCTCGGACGACCTGATGCAGGACCTCGAGTACCACCTGGGCAGCACCATGACCGAGTACCTGCAAGTGCGCATTACATATCGCCATTCCGCATTCCCTCACCGAGACCGGTCGAAACAGCCGGTGGATGGCATCGCCAACATGAATACCACCATGGTGACGACAGCAACCGCAGCCATCAAACGCCACAACCCTCTCTCACCTTGGTCGCCACCCCCTCCCCCAAAGCCCAACCCCTTATTTGAGATCATCGCGTCGCATTGGGGTCCCGAGAGCGCCAGCGGCGTGATGCACCGCATCATGAGCTCGAGGTCTCTGCCGCTGAGGCCTCCAACTCTCGTTGTCGGAGGGAGCAATAGCAACAACAGTATCGTCGCAAGCCAGAAGAACTATAGCCCCGTCGTCCGGACCGAGGAAAGCGAAGAGACACTCAGGCCGTCCGCGTCTTTCACTTTGCCACCTCCAACACGCGCCGCGCCCCCTATTCCCAAGAGGCAGGCAAGTCTTCACCGCCCAGTATCGTCATCATCAGTATCAGCATCTGGAACCGGACCTCAAAATGAACAGCAGCAACAGCAGCAACAGCCCCAATCTCCCCGACAGTTTCCACCTCCGCACTCATCTTCAACCTTTCCTCTTGAAACCAAAGTCAAACAGAAAGAAGAAGAAGAATACGACGAGAAACTGGACCCAGCGCGGAGAATTTGGTCTCAGATGCGTCGCCGCACGTCACTCAGCAGAGGCGGCGGCAGTAACAACAATAATGATCAGCACCAACAGCGACCAAGCACAAGCAGCTACTACATGAGCCGCGTCAAGCGCGTGCCATCATCTGCCATCGCAGTCAACACCACCACCACTGCTCCATCATATTTCTTAGCAGCAGCAACACCAGCACCACCAACAGTAGCAACATCACCCTCAAAAACCCGCTCCTCTACAATCTCGTCATCGCCAGGCGGCTCTCGCTCCCACTCCCCGCGCAAGCAGCAGCAATCAAAACTGCAGCCGCCACTTCCAGTAACTCCAAGGAACAACAACAATAACAACGCTACCATCACGAGTAGCAGCAGGGGAGGAGCGTTAAAAGGAGGCAGGCCATCAACAGCAACAGCATCAACAGCCGACATGGAACGCCAACAGCAAGAGGCGCTTCAGCTACGCGAGCGCGTCCTCCGCAGCAGACGCTCCGTCGGCGCCGACACCCTGCGGAGTCTGGTGTCCCCAACCAGCACAAATAGCAACAGCACCATCACGACGGCAATGGGAGGTGATTTTGGCTATCACCATAATGGTTTCGGCATGGGTATGAGCATGGGGGGCCGAAACGACAAGAGGGGCAGTGCTGCTAGTGGTACCAGTGGTGGTGGTGGTAGCGGTGGCGATGAGGGGCACCAGCCGCAGACGTATTTCCATCATGCCCAGACGCAGAGGAGGAGATTTGACAGGAATAGGAGGAGTAGTAGTAGCGGTGGTGGTAGTGGTAGTAATGGTGGTGGAACGAGAATTCCGGGAACGGTTAAGGGGGGAAGCTCGGCGTCGTCGACGTCGTATACTTCTATGGCTTCTTATCATTACCCTGGAGGGGGAGGGGGAGGAGCAGGGAATGGTGGTGGTACAAGGAGCGATATTAAGAGACTCGTGGCTGCTGCCGGGGTTGGAGGTGGAAAAGGGGCGAAGAAGGAGAAGGAAAAGGGAGAGGGAGGGAATGGTAATGGGAATGGAAATGGAAATGGAAATGGGGGAGGAGGAGGGGGACGTTGGGGATGGGCTGGTTGGTGGCCGTGATTGAATAGGTGAGGTAGGTGTTCTTGGAGGCACTTACCTGCTTGGTTTGTCTACTGGGATAAGAAGGTGGAGAGGAAATGTGTATATATATTAGTAGTTTTGACGCGGGAACATGAAATACCTTCTGTTGCTCCCTTTTATCAGCTTCATCGCATATTGCCCCAGGTAGTATTAGACGAATTGACTTTCAAGGTTTGGGAACCTCGATTAGGGAAAGCCGGACGAGGGATATGCACAAAGAAAGGAGAGAGAGACAAGCGTATGAAATACATAACTTCTCACGACTAAACTCTTCATCTACGTAATTCAAGGAGTGCGTAGAATTAAGCTATGTCATACAATGATATATATACAATCCCCTCCTCTCCTTTCAAACACCAAAACAAACCGTAAAATAGGCCCCCTTTGTCCACAAAAAGTCAACATTACAACACCTTTTGCCTACCAACCGCACTCCCATTGCTCCCCCCACCACCACCAACCCTCCTCGCTCTAGCGGAGGCAGTAGCAGCAGCAGCACGATCCCCCACCTTGCCAACGATCCGCGCGACCGGGCCCAGCAGCACGGCGCCTACGACGCAGAAGAAGGTGCTCCACAGCTGCCAGGCGGACCAGAGGAGGGCACCCGGGGCCATGAAGAGGAACTTGAGAAACTCGTTGACTTGGTAAAAGTCTTCTTGTCTCTTGATCATGTATTTGTTGTGGCTGTGACTATGGTTACCGCCAGAGATGGAGCCAGACAAAGAAGATGTGCCATTGCCATTGCCACTGCCATTGCCATTGATGCGCTCCGCCACGGCCGCGAGGGAGGAGCTGCCGCTCTCACCTGAGGCGGGGACGTGGGCGGAGCCCGAAGCTACTTCGGCGTAGCTTGGTTCGCTGTCACCGTCGGCGAAGCCCTCGTCGGATGAGGTGGCAGATTGGCTGCTGCTGTTGTTGTTATTGTTGTTGTTTGGTGTGACGGTGCCATTGGTGATGGGCTTGGCGTTGTTGTGTTCAGACGCCTGCTGCTGGCTGCTGGGAGCTGTGAGGTGCAAGACGGTGACGAGGCGGACGGGGGCCTTGTGGAAGGGGATGAACCAGATGGAAAAGGTTTGGAGGATGGTTAGGTAGAGGAGGCCTGCGCGTTGGTCGAAGACTGTGATTCAGGTGAGATTAGATATATGGCATATGGCTAATTGGGGGGGGGGGGGGGGGGGTCTTCTGGACGTACCGGTTGATTCTATCTCGAGCTCAAATTTTGGACTGAGAATCTTGTCTGGGTTTGGTGCTTGTCAGTGATGGGTTCGCATTGTTTCCCTTATTCTCAAGTCAACTTACACCTAAGGGACTGTGTTAGCGGCATGGTATATCTCAAAAGACTAAATACTTTCAAAGGGGTTTGTTTGTATTTGGCTCAAATTGGATTAGTTTGACTCACCATCTGTAAACAGCCAACAGCAGCATCCGGGAGTCGAGCTCGCCGACGAGGGGCACCTTGACCCCCTCGAAGGATGGCACGCGGCAGAAGGGGTGGACAAACGAAGCCGAGGGAAGATAGTAGCGGTTGACGGCATCGCGCTGTTCTTCGGGCGTGCCTTGGCAAAGTGCCCGGATGACACCGCGGACGTCTTTGACGGGGTGTTCCATACTGATAGTCTTGGTGTCTTGCGTGTATTATCTGGCAAGTCTCGTAGATGTTGCTGTCGCCTCTCCAACCTGTAAATCAATTGAATAAAAACTTTCCTTGTCAATTGAAATTCAGTTTTCTTGATTGAGGGCAAGGTAATTTTAACAAGGGGTAATAATGAAAAACAGAGGGCCGAGGAGCTCGAGGGAAATGTTCGAATCAATGTTTGAGGTGCTTGCCTGCATGCGGCGGACCTGTCCGGTCGGTCAATGACCATGGTGATGTCATTGGGAACAGGGAACAAACACATGCTAAAAGCAGGGGTTGACCGTCTGGCTGCACTGAGCAACCAAACCCACACTTGGCGAACCTTAATCCTTGTGGTGACTAGGTATGATTCCGTCTCCATGTATTCTTGACGAGCAATGACAAGAATATTTATACGAATCACGATTTTTTGCATTGTCTGTCTGTACAAGCCACCTCAACCTCTGTTTGTGGCGAGAAAGGTAAACAGTCTGAATAACCACCTTTGTCTTGTGTGTGGCGCCAAGTCTCAACGCCAACAAAACCAACCTCCCAATGTCATCCAGGCCACATATCGTCCCACTAACACCATTCCAATCGCCATCCTACCCTTCCATACACACACATACCCCCCCTCCCAACTGAATAATGGACAGTGAAAAAACCAATCCCACTTTCAGCCTCTATATCCCTCATCCTCTCAACCTTTCAACTCTCATCAGAACAGTAAAAACTCGCCAAATGCACCCTACTGACCCAGATTCCAACACTGCTTCTTACCCAGCCTGGCATTTGCCAGCAAAATAGAGAACAAGAATAAATGAAAGAAAGAAAACACAAAGCCCAAACACACATATCCTCAATCACACAACATGAACAAAACAAAATCACCCCCTTCACCCCCTCCGACTACTCGACCTCCTCACCTCAATCATCGGCTCATCCCCGCCCGCAAACCTCCCCGGATCCACCTCCCTATACCCACCACCCGGACCCGACCGCCTCTCCACACTCCTCACCCTCTCGACGCTCCTAACCCTGCTCTGCCTCCTGCTCCTCGGCGGCGGCGGGCTATGCTCCTCAATCACCACCACCTCATCATCCCCATAGTCATCATCATGCACCAGCCTCGGCGGCGGCCGGCTGATCTCCCTCCTCCTCTCCTCCACCACGATCCTGTCCATATGCACCGGTAGCGGCGACGGCGCCCGGCGCATCTCCTCCACAATAATCCTGTCTCCACCACCGCCGCCACCGCCAGCAGTAGTCGTGGTGCGCACCTCGACCGTCGCGCGGGCGGACGCGCGCTTGTGCGAGTGCCGGTGCGAGCCGCGGCGGTGGTGGCGGTTCTTGGAGTGGACGATCGACGCGGAGACGACGGAGGAAGAGCCCTCGGTGGGCGGGTTGCCCATGTTGATGCACGTGTAGAGGAGCCAGAGGACGAGGATGAAGCCGGCGACGGAGCCGAGGACGATGCCTGCGACGGTGCCGGGTGCGGGGCCGTCGTTGAGCGCGCCGTAGAAGGAGGGGATGGTGGTTGTGGGGGTTTGGCCGGCGGCTTGGCGGGGGAGGAGGTGGAGGTGGAGGGGGTTCGGATTGTGTGAACGGTCGGTCACCTTGATGGGCGGCTTGGGGTCGTCAAGGGGTTCGGATGAGATCTTGATGGGTGGCTTTGGTGATCTCTCGTCCACTCTGACTGGTCGTTTGGGGTCGTTGAGAACTTCGGACGAGACCTTGATGGGTGGTTTCGGTGATCGCTCAGTCGCCTTGATGGGCGGCTTAGGGTCATCATCGAGATATTCAGACACTTTGATCGGTGGTTTTGGTGATCTCTCATCCACCTTGATTGGTGGCTTGGGGTCGTCGAGAACTTCGGATGAGACCTTGATGGGTGGTTTAGGCGATCGCGGTCTCACCGGTGGTAGTTGGCGGGATTCAGACGTGATCTTGATCGGTGGCTTAGGGTCGTCGAGAGATTCGGTGGTGGCTTTGATGGGTGGCTTAGGCGATCGCGGTCGCAGCGGCGCATCGACGACAATATTGGGAAGGTGAGAGAACAATGCATCGTTTGTTGCTAGGACAATGGCACGCCGCCTTGCTGGCGATGATATTGGAGGCATCCTCTACTCTGCTTCTCCTCTTTCTTGTGCAGCTAAGTGGCTGTTACTAGGCCGACAAGACACACAACCACGCAATTGACCTGATCTCTTCGTTTGTGCGACTTTGCGCCGAGAATGCGTGTCGTTCTTCTCCTATCTTTCCTTTTTCTATTTCCAAAGTTGTGTAGGAATAAGTTATTCCTAGACGCAGCGCCAAGATTTGCGCGGCAAATGGCGACAAACCGCACTCCTTTCTGTTTATGCGACCGAGAGAAAGCAGCTGAGCTGAAGCTGAGGATTTAAGCGCTCGGTCGGGTGAATACGATCTAAGTAAGTGACGCGTCTTACTCGGGTGGGCCGTAAGCAGCCAGCAGACAGTCAGGCAAGCAAAGCAACAAGACCGAAGCTCGTTTTGAAAAGGTCGAAAAAGGCGACGGCGAGATTGGAAGAAGGCGCGTTATTTGTGGGTGTTGTTGGGTGAAACGAGAACGAGCTCTGTCGGAGGCGAGGCTGGTGGGATGCCTAGGGGGGTCATTCGCGATATGCGGGATGCGATGCGAGGGAATTGCTGGGGCCTTGGCAGATAACCAGTGGGGGGGGACAACAGCAGGTGCAATTGCAGCCAGCTCGCAGCTATGGTGCAATCCCAAGAATGTTGATGATTTTAGAAGACAAGATGCGAAATACAAAGTGTAAAGTGGAAAATGTTTACTCTCTGCATCCTTCACCAGGAATCAAAGAACTGGGAAAACACACAATCAACACGGCGCGGGCGCGGGGCGGAGGGTCCGTTGGCAATTAAGAAGAAGGCTGGGGTGAGGGAGGCAGAGGTGGATGGAAAACACACGCACAAGCGCCGTCCAGGTCCAGGTTGCCCAGGTTGAGCTCCAAGACTCCAACAGGGCAGACTTGCAGGGGTCTCGATTGGCCCCACTTCAGCTTCAGACCCCGAACCCGGGCAGCTGGCCAGGCCAGGCCCCGGCCCCGCAGCGGTCTCGTCCAGGTGCCTACCTTATTGTTTATATCAGTACGATATCACTACGTACATGAAGCATATCAAGATACTTTTTCTTCACGGAAATACGAAGACCAAAAAAACTCCAAGCAGTTGATTATAAACCGACAATCCCTGTCACTCGCCCCTTTATTTTTTTGTCTATCCCATTTCCCCTCCCATAAACAACTAGATAGGCTAAATAAAGCATCCATCGTATCAAACCCTCAGGCGTCTATGCAGCTACAGAATAGTGCTTGGTGACAGCAGACCAGACTCCTTTCCCTTCGTACTGAAAGTCTCCTTCTTGATCATACAAAACCCCGAATCCCCCTCAGACCGCCCCCGCCAGACGACTTCTTATCCTTCTTTTCGGCCTTGTCTTCCTTCTTCTCCTTGCGCTCCCTTCTAATAGCGTTTTGCACGCCCCCTATAATAATCCATAGTTAACAAAAATCTGCCACATATTACAGTAAAATCTCAGCAGAAAGAACCAGCACACTCACCTCGCCCATGAACCCTCTCGCTGTGAGGGCTGGTCTTGCCCGACGAATCAATCCCAAGCCCCAGTCCCAGCGGAGTCGATGGTCGATGAGCCGTTCCAGACCCCGGCAGGTCCAGTGGAGGTGTCGTATTATGCGAGATGCCGACCCCGCCGCTGCCGTCTAACGGCGTGTCGGGATCCGAGAAGCCGCGGTGCGTTCGCGTTCGGATTGCCAGCGGGCTTCTTGGCATCGGCGGCGTTGGCGATCCGGCTTCTCCGTCATGCAAACGCTCTGTTGAGGCAACAGCAATATCGATCGGCGCCGCCCGTGGGCCCTTCCTCTCAGCCAAGTCGCTCTGGAGATCCAAGAGCGTTGCTTGCACGGCCGTGTACTTCTTCATCAGGTTATCGTACTGTTTCCGGAGCTCGTCGTGCTTTGTCCGGCTCGTCGCAAGAGCACCCTCGTACACTGCTACTGCCTCGGCGACCCGCTTGCTCTGCTCCCCCTCCTTGCGTGCCCTGTCAAGTTTGTCGTTCAGATCGGCTAGCTGTGCTTCATGTCGCCTCCTCGCCTGCAGCAGCTCGCCGTCCCGCGCGGCGAGCTGCGTCGACAGCTGCTGCACTCTGCCCTCGACCGCCTCGGCCTGCTCCACCACGTTGTTCATCTTGAGCTCCTTGCCCTGGAACCCGCGCTCCGCCGCAGACAGCCGCGTAATCTCCGCCTTGAGCTTGTCGATCTCGTTTGTGGTGATGTCGATCGCCTCGAGGTTCTGCTCCGACTGCAGCTTCTTCTCCTCAGCCACCTCCACCACCCTGCGCAGCCTCGCACACTCCTTCTCGCTCGTCTCTAGCTGCTGCTTGAGCGCATCGCCCTCGGCAACCCACTTCTTTTGATCCTCGCGCTTGACCCGCAGCTTGGCCGACAGGTCGCTCTCCCACTTCTTGGTCATGTTCCTGCGATGGTCAAATTCCTTCTTGATCTGCGCCTCGCCCCGCTTGGCCTCGTCTAACCGCTGCTTCAGACTGCGGTTCGCCATTACTAGGTTCTGCGTCTCGGCCTCGGTAGCAGCTTCCATGACCTGCTTCCGCCTCAGCTCTCCCATGTGGGTCATGTGTTGCTGCTTCAGGTATCTTTCATACTGCAGATCGTTGCGCAGGAGGAGGCTTTGATGGTAGAGAAGAGAAGCCCTATCGGCTGACACAGGGGCAGCGACAGAAGGGGCGGTCCCTCCCACACCCCTTGATTGCGCTGTTTTTAGTAGTAAGTCAGGTGATAGATGAATATGGGAGGATGACTGCATCGAGCTCTTCTCGGCCGACTCCTGCGGACTGAGGAGCAGGGACTGTACACTGTCATTAGTAAGGGACTGTCGAAGGCCCGACTTAATGGCCTTGTTGGACTCAACCATGTCCTGGAGCTGGGTGTGGGATGATGGAATCAGGTGGTGTGGTGGCAGAGTTGGACTGTCATCGTTGAGCTCACGCGTCTTGACGTCAAGGGACTCGCGACCTGATAGATGGCTGCCCGACTGTGAGTCTCCGATCATCGATGATGCGTCTCCGCTGACAGAGCCGCCGAGGAGGGTAAGATCCAGACCACCTTCCCGGTCAGGGCCCTCGCTGACAAAGGAACCAGCGCCAAATGCACCAGGAAGCGGCGTGGCGCTGCGAATAGCGACTGGTGCGGGATCCGGCTGCACGGACAAGGCCATACAGTCGGCAAGCACCTCGTCGGCTTCACTCTTAATCCAGCGACTTAGGTCTGTCTTTTCGGACTCGATTGTGAGGTTATAAAAGTTGGGGTGCAGAAGGTGATGCTTTTGGAATCGCTCCGACCTGTCCCGAATCTCCATAGCTTGGACATCGATGTCTTCCTCATTGTTGGCATGACGCAGATACCGCTGCGGCTTGCGGATGTAGTCGACGAAATTGATGGGATATAGCCCATATAGAATGGTAAAATAGTTAGACAGGTAGGAGATCGAACTGCCGTCGTAGTCCGGATCCAACAAAGACTTTTCCCAGGCAGCTCCTGGCTTAGAACCATGTGACTCCACGCCAATCTCGGTATGCGCTTGAGCGAAATATGTATCTCTATCCCAGAAAAGCAGTCTGGCATAGATATTGAACAAGGTGGGCAGAAAGGGAATGAGCGAGCTGGGCATAAAGGGCAACAGCATGATCACAGACACCAAAGCCACCGTGACTGTTGCGGTTGATTCATCCTTTTGCAGCGAATGCAAAATGTTGCAGAAGAGGGGTGTTTGCAGAACAAGGTGGAGATGGGGAGGCTGGCTCTGGACAAAGTTACATAGGAGACTCAAGGCTGAGTTTCTGTAGGCCCTTTTGACCACGTAACTATCCAAGCAATTCATGAAGCCCTAAACCAGGTGACGATGGTGTCAGTTGTCAGCAGAAACGGTGTTTTGGTAGGGGTTGTGCGTACCTTTGGGTCTTTCTTGCCAAAAACCATCAGAACTTCCTTGAGCATCGTCTCCTTGAAGTCGACAAACGACAGGTCATCGGGTTGGTTCTCCTTCGCCTCCATATACCTGCGCAGGACTCGATCGGTAAAGGGGTTCAAGCCGGTATCACTCGGATTCGCAGAGGCGTTGTACTCATCGAGAGCAAGCATGTCGAGAGTGTTGCCCAAGGCCTCCTTTGCCAAGCCCTTCATCTGGCCCACATGGTCCAGGACGGGGTCGAACAGTCTGTCCCACCACTCGAACACCCTGGCGGGCGTTCGGATAGCGGGACGAAGCTGGCGCAGGATGACGAGAAAGGGTGCATATTTCTCTGGGTAGTCCCTGACGAGCTTATTGTACATGGAAAGGATCTCGTCATTGAGGCGGTCGGCGGCGCCATCATCAGACTTTTGTTGGTCTTGGAACTTTTGATACTTGTCCAGATAGCTGCGTATCAAATCATCGAGCTCGTCAGGGATGGGAAGCTGGGGTGCTTGGAAGAAGCTATTGAGGCTCTTGGCGAGGTCTTTGACCGACCTGGATGAGGCCATGATTGATGTGAATGTGGATGCGGAAGCGGAAGCGGAAGCGGATGCCGATGCGGGATGCCGACTACCTAGTAAACGGGAGTCACCAAGCAGGAGGAGTCACCAAATGGGAGCTGTAGATCCCCTCCAGGTCCACACACGCCAGATCCGGAAGAAGTTGCCGGGTCACCCCTTGACAAGGAAGCAGTCGGAGTACCGCGCTTCCTGCTCCACCCAAAAACTGAGATGTCCAAAAATTTCAGTCACTGAGCTTGGCGGGAATAGTGCGGTCAGTAAGCGGCAGTCACGCCAGAGATAGGTCGTCGCGGTACACATTCATCCCGAATCGTGTCATGCTAATAAGGTGGTTTCCGAGCTTTTCATTCTTTAACTTTCCGGCGGAGCTTTTTTCGCAGCTGCTGTGAGTTGTGTATGTAGGTAAAAGTAGGTTTTGTTAGAGGCCAAAAAGCTCAAAGCTTTTGTCAGAGCAGCTTTGGAAGCTGGAACACGCTAAAATCCCACCAGACCGTCCATGTGACTACTGGCCAGTAACAAGTCGCAGATGACGCTAGTGGATACTCTATTACGCAAAGGGAGAAAAGCAAGCAGACAAGGAGACAAGGCAGAGACCTAGCAGGGCCAAGGGACTACCCCGCAATTTCAACGCACATCGGGCCCCACAGCTGCCTTGGCGAGCTGCAAAAGAGCGGGTCAAGAGCTGCCCGCGGACAGGAGAGCAGCACTATCGCTGTGATCCCTGCCTAGAGCGTCCAAGGTAGAGTGCCAGTGAGTCCTCGACTGCCCCTCTGCCCCTCCTCCCCTCCTCACGTGGGGTGATCTTCTTATTGGCAGTACCCGTGACTAACCAGACCAGAATGACCTGACCTGACCTGACCTGACCTTTACTATGCCCTCCCTCCATTGAGCAATTGTGTTCCAAGCTTAGCTGTTCAATCAAAACCATTGAAATTCCCCCCTCACACATCTCCAATTGCCTTGCCATTTATACCTTCTTCCTGCCATCTCTTTGTGTAGAATCATCCTTCCAGTTCTTCAAATCGCCAATTCATCGTGACTCGACTTTCAGAGCTACACATTGTTCAACACTGTCCAAACACCAATTGATCAGACCACAAATTCCCCTCAAGAACTTGTTCAAGATGGCACACAAGAATTCTGCAGTGAGCGATGAGCCCATTGATGTTCTCTTCGCCTTGCAGACCGGTTTCAACCTCATGGACTTTGCCGGTCCTCTCGAGGTCCTGACCTCTGCTCTTCACGACGCCAATGATCCCAGTAAGTTGCAGTCTACAGTCTTGTCGTCACTCAGTCAAGGGTGGCGTGGGTGGCGTGTGTGGCGTGTGTGGCGTGCACAAGGGCTTCCCACAGGCCACGCGGCGGGGGAGAAGAAGCAGGACATATAGATATCCATCAAAATGCAGCCTGCTAACAAAAGTCCGTCTGCTCGCAGCCTCCAAGGCCTTCGAGGCCACAATCGCCGGCGGTGAGCCCAAGGTCCTCTCTGAGCAGGGCGTCCTCGTTGGCTCCCAGGTCTCATGGAAGGAGGCGCACGAGCGCCTGGCCGACTTTGATGTCCTCGTCGTCATCGGCGGCCACTCGGACGAGGTGCTCAAAGGTAAGGCCGAGCCTCTCGACCTCATCACTGCCTTCTCCGAGATTCAAAAGTCCGACCCCAGCCGTGAGCGCACACTGCTGTCCATCTGCACCGGGTCCCTCTTCCTGGCGCAGCAGGGCATCCTTGCCGGCCTGTCGGCAACTACCCACCCCGACTACCTTACCAAGTTCGAGATCCTGTGCAGCCAGGCCGCCACGCGGGACCTGACTGAGCGTACCGATGTCATCGACGATGCCCGCTATGTCGTCAACAACCTGCGCTTCGATATTGGAGACGAAGACGAGAACCCATATATTCGGCGCAAGTCGGATGCTGGACGACGTCCCTCGAATGCCCGGTAAGCCTGATGAGTTCATAGCCTCTCTCTCCTTTTCTGGTATTATCAGTTTACTGACTGGCGTCTGCTATATAGAAAGGGTTCCATGTCGTGGAAGGGCTCCAACACGCGCCGCGAGTCAATTGCTCGCCGGGCCTCGATGCGCCTAGGTGGTCTCCGTGTAATCACGAGTGGGGGAGTGTGCGCTGGCCTAGATGCGGCTTTGTATCTGGTCAGCGTCATGGTTTCTGAGGAGACCGCCAACGAAGTTGCCCGGGTCATGCAGCTGACCTGGACTAAGGGGATTGTCGTTGACGGTCTCGATGTATAAAAAAATGTAAAATATCAGAAAAAGGATGTCACTGGGTCATGTAAAAGTCCAGGGGACAATAAGCACCTGAGTTGGAATGTTTCAGGGCATATATGTGGGAGTGCGAATTTGGGGGCTCCCACGCGCTGGCAGCGGTTTACGCCGGCGCAATGAATTCAAACGACGAGATTTTTGTTATAATGTTTGGTTGTGTGATGAGCCATTTCGATTTTCGACTGTGTTGGGGAACTCGTAAATATGGAAGCTTGCCAGAGCTCTCTCCCCTCTCTGGGGTCCACCGTTCGAGAATTGGAGAGGGGAGGGGGAAAACTGGGGCGTTTGTACTGTTACGTTTGCCAAGGCTTGCTTGCCAGGGTCCAGCAACAAGACGTCTGATGATTGCGGATGGGGGTACTTCAAGGCACCGCGCCTCCGCGCTTATTGAAGTAGGCTAAAATAGTGGAGCCACCTGTCGCCGGGCCGGCAAGCGACGTGTCAAGGCGCGCGGAAAAATCCAATCGGCCGTCAAGTCGCAGAGACGCGGCTTGCATTCAGTCAAGTAAATCAAAAAGATTTACGTCCAATTCGAGGGACCACGCCGCGACCATCCCAACCCATTACTCTCCACCACCCAGCCTCCAATTATGGCGACGTCAGTATCCGAGGCGGCCGCCAGGCTCGCGCCCAACTTTCGCGTGGGAGCGAAGAAGCTCTACCTGTAAGGACTCTTTTCCTTTTCAATCACCCACACGAATCAATATCGCTTCTAACACCCCTATCCAGCCCCAACCACGTCATAACCTTCATCCGCCCCAAGCCCCAGCAGCCCGCCAACCTAGCCACATTCGTCGTGCCCCTCAAGTTTAACAAGCTCGATCTCCGCGACTACCTCTTCCACGCCTACGGCGTCCGGGTCAACGCCGTGCGCTCCTTCATCAACGAGCGCGCCCCGAGCGCAAGAACGAGCGCGGCAAGTGGTACCGCCCCCAGTCGCAAAAGATGATGATCGCCGAGCTCGTCGAGCCCTTTGCCTGGCCTGAGGCCCCGGGCCCCAACGACCCCGCCCTCAAGGCGTTCGACAACGAGACGTTCCAGAAGGTGAAGCAGACGCGCGACGACAACGCCGTGCTGCGCGCCCACTGGGCGCGCGGCGACATCCCGCTGCGCAACACGGCCAAGCAGACGGCGGTGCGCAAGGATCTCAAGAGGCAGGCGGCCGCGCTGGCGGCGGGCGAGGAGACGTGGGGGAACAGGACGATGACCAAGGAGGAGCAGGCGGAGGCGGAGGAGGAGGAGAGGATGCTGGCTGAGGAGGAGGAGGAGGCGGAGACTGAGGCGCGGCAGGCGAGGGCGGTGGAGGGCGAGACGGAGGGGGAGTGGAAGGAGGTGGAGAAGTTTGTGGAGGTGCCGAGGGCGGGGGGGAGCAAGACACAGTCTAAGAAGCCGACAGGGCAAGACTCAGTCTGAGAAGACGGATGTGGATGATGTATAGAGCTTGGTTCGGAACCTGTCGCCGTTGGAATGATACTGTTGCATGTATGAGCGGTGCGAGAGACAGGTAGATAACAGGCACACGGACACCCATGGTTGATGGGGCGTAATATTACAATGTACAATAGTATACGATACGATATACAATAGACAAGGAGGCTGGTTGACTGGAAGCGGTTTGTCTACTGGACCTGGTACATGTGGGTAAGTGTGTACTTGGTTCTTCTGTTCATGTCTCACCTTGTTACTACGCCTACTACTGTCAGCTTGCGGGTGTTTTTAGGCTACTTTCACCTTCAGCAGTCGCATCAGCATCAACACCGACATCGACATTCACATCCGCAGCATCCACATCTACCCAGTGATCCTTATGCTGATACAGCAGCGCCTGATTGCCCCAGCCCCACCACCCAGCCGTCAGACTCCGCGCAAACACCTCGAGGGCCTGATACCCCCCGGCGGCATGTACTCCTCAAACAGCCCGCGCAGACACGGCTTCCTCGAGTGCACATCCGGCACAGCCACAATCACCTTGCCCTTCACCGGCATCTTCTCTCCCCCATCTCCTCGCCGCCGCGCAATAAGCAACCTCTCCCAGGGCTTCCGCCACGCCGAGTGCGGACTGACGACCGGCTCGCCCTCCGCCGTCACCTTGAGCCAGGTCCACTCGCCCACCAGCTCCACCAGCCACTCGCTGAAGATGCCGCTGCCGGGCGCGAGCAGCAGGTCCGAGAAGCGCGCCGCGTTGGTCACCCACACCGCGACGAGGCCGCCGGGGGCGAGATGCGACGCGACGGGGATCAGGGAGAGTAAGGAGCGCATAGAGGAGAGGTCAGAGACGGGCTGGTAGTGGTTGTTGTTGCTGTTGCTGTGGCGGCGCTTGCGCTTGGCGGAGCGGTTCGGCCAGGGGGGGTCGAGGACGATGAGGTTGAACTGGGAGGGGGTGGTTGAGGAGAGGAAGATGGGGCGGTGGGTAGCGATGGTGCCGAGGAGGTGGTGGGAGGAGGGGGGATGTGGTATTGGGTGAGGTCTGGAGGTGGAGGTGGGGGTGGGGGTGGGGGTGGTGATGGAGGGGTAGAGTCTGAGGACTCAGGTTGGTGAGATATGGGCTGGGTGTGTGACTGAGATTTCGTGGCGGGCTGGTTTTCTGCTAGTGGTGGTGGTGGTATTTGCTGCTGCTGTTGTTTCTGCGCTGACGATGAGGATGGTGATGATAGTGGAGGGCGACAGTGACGTGGTAAACACCAAGGGCCGTCATATGACTGGGCAATCTCGTCGACGGCGGATTCGACGGCGGCAAGCGTCATGAGCTCGGCCACCTGGGCTGCATGACTCCCGGCCGAGGACTGTGGCTGACGGTAGCCGCCGCCTGACTTGGGCTCCGGGGTCGGGAAGGGAGCGGCCGGCGGCGGTGCCGAGACCAGGGTCCTGAGCTTGACCTGGTTCTGGTTCTTGGCGATGGCTGTCTCCACATTTGTTGTCTGCTCTTGCTCGAGTTGGCTGGATAGCACCTGGCCTTCCTCAATTGATCGTGGCAGATCCAGGAGCATCACGCTTTTGCTGGCGTTCTCAAAGAGAACAGACGACAAGCTCATCCCTCCCCCTCTCTTCTCCGAGATTCGGAAGCTCAATTGATTGAGGATACCTCGTACGTAGCTAAATTCATGCCAATCAATGGTATCTTCAACTTTTTGCCGTCGGGGTTTGTAATCTGTGCTGTTTATTGGTTGCAGTTTCGAGGTTGGCTCGTGACCGTGTCACGCGAGCGACGGACTTAAGGGGCATAGGGGGTTTTATCTCTTGTAGGGGGCCTATCTCGGCAATCCTCGGCTTGGGGAAAGGCGGCGGCCACGCCCCAGGTCTCTGGGCAGCGGGGAGATGGAGCCCAAAAAAGCTGCTTATCCACTGACTGGACTGCCATTCTCTTTTCCCGCACGCCCGCAGCCACAAATGACGTTGGCCTGTCGCATTCCATCGTCCTTCTCGTCCCTGTTGCATTCCTGCCAGCATCCCGCTAAACAATATCCCGATATCGATTTTGCGCACAACCACCGGCCCCCTTGCGCTGCGCAGTAACAATACACCTAAATACCTGTATAGAAGACGCCACCTACGCTCCCCCGCAATGCCGGTGCCCACGACCTTGTAGATCTCCCGCATCCTCCTTCTCCCGAAACCCTCTCATCGCGACACCACCACCGACGACACCGACACCGACAACGACGACGACTACGACGGAGAAATTCCGTTGAAAGTCGAGAGTTGGAATGCCCTCGGCTCTCATAAGTAGTCATGCCTCCTCCATGACGGGAAGCGAGACAGTCAATGCGCCAAAGCCCCTGAGGAGACAACAGCAGGCCGCCCACACAGATCAGACAGACCCTGCCATCTGCCCGACCGACAGCGAGGCCGCAGTGCACGAGGCGAAGTCGCGACAGAACAAGCGGAGCCTCGACTATGTCTGGAAGTCAGGCGTCGCCGGGGGGTTGGCCGGCTGTGCGGTATGTCGATCTATGAATTGTTCCCCCTTCCATGCCAGCGTCAGCATCACTAACAGTTCCCCCGCAGGCCAAAACCCTAGTAGCGCCGCTCGATCGCGTCAAGATCCTCTTCCAGTCTCACAACCCACATTTCATCAAGTACTCGGGGTCCTGGGTTGGCGTCGCCGGGGCCATCAAGGAAATAACCCGCCAAGACGGCGCCCTGGGACTATTCAGGGGTCACTCGGCCACCGTGCTGAGGATCTTTCCCTACGCCGCCATCAAGTTCCTCGCCTACGAGCAGATCCGGGCCGTCGTGATCCCCAACAAGGAGCACGAGACCCCTCTTCGTCGCCTCATGAGCGGCGCCCTAGCCGGCGTCACCTCGGTCTTCTTCACCTACCCCCTCGAGGTCATCAGAGTCCGGCTCGCGTTCGAGACAAAAAAGGATAGCCGGTCATCGCTCCGGTCCATCTGTAGGAAAATATACAACGAGCACGTATATAACAAACCGTCTCAAATAGAAGCAGCTGCAAAGGAGGCGCCCACCGCCATAGGGCGTGGCGCCGCCAGCGCCGTGACCGCCGTCGCCCCACGCTCCGGCCTCGTCAACTTCTACCGCGGCTTCTCGCCCACCCTGCTCGGCATGCTCCCCTACGCCGGCATGTCCTTCCTCACGCACGACACGGCCGGAGACGTTCTGCGCCATCCCAAGATCGCCAAGTGGACGACGCTACCGCCACCCGAGAACGCGCCGGCGGGTAAAGCCGCCCCACTGCGGTCCTGGGCTGAGCTACTGGCCGGCGGCACCGCCGGCGTCGTCTCGCAGACGGCGTCGTATCCCCTCGAGGTGATCAGGCGGCGCATGCAGGTCGGCGGCGCCGTTGGCGACGGCCACCGGCTGCGCATCGGCGAGACGGCCAGGCTGATCATCAAGGAGCGCGGCTTCCGTGGCTTTTTTGTAGGCCTGACGATTGGCTACGCCAAGGTGATGCCCATGGCGGCTGTGGCGTTTTACACATACGAGCGGGTAAAGAGGGCGTTTGGGATTTAGACCTTTTTTTCTTTTGTGAAAGAAGGAGGGGTTTCTTGTTTTCTGTTATCGTCTGGCTGTTTCTGTTTTTTGAGTCTGTTAAAGAAGTTCGCATCATAAGATCGGCGGCGTTGGTTGGCTTTTTTTTTTTTTTGTATACACACGCAACAGCCTATACACATACAAGGTACTGGGGGGTTTGTTTGTTCATTGGCCCGCCCAGCACGCAGCTCCAAAGCTCTGTAGATAAAACGGGGTAGACACCTTAAGAGTACATTTTTTGTTTGTAGTACAGATAAGGATAGGGGGAGGCAAACTTGAAGCATTGATGAAAGCATTTTTAGGTTCATTTGCAGCACGCGTCAGATACTTGGCTAAGGTAGGCGCATATAGATGATTATATTGACATTCAGGACGCATCCGGTATGTATCACACCTGTCGAATTCATCGCAATCCTGAGACTTCGCTTGACGTTACGAAAAGGGGGGTTGTCGGATGCTAGACAAAACAGAAGCAAGGTAGATGTCGGTACATGACCAAACACTCTCTGCACCCTTCGTTGCTCTGATTTATATGGTGTTACTGACAGTATCCTCTGATTCATTACATCAGTATTGACCTCACTTCAGCCCTCGTCGTCATCCGGCTCACAAGCCCATGTGAAGTCACGCCGTCCCAACTTTACAGCCGCCACAGGAGGCCATGCTTAAGCCACCCGGTGCCTCTTGTGCGCTACGCTAGCCACGGGTTAGGAGACAAGCACCCCTTAGGAAGACCCAAAGATGTCTTGAAGACGACTTGTGGGTTTGCGAAGGAAAGGAGAAGATGAGGAGACAACCTGTTAGTCGTCTCTAGAAAGACTCGCCTATAAAGGGATGAGGTAGCCGCTCATCAGTTATTGCCTAGTAGCCCTTTTGCCTGCTCTACCCCCCTAGTTGATAGAGCACTCTGCCAATATTCACCAGGATCTCTCTGTCTCTTCTCCTCTCATCGTCTCTGCTTCCTTCCTTTCTATTTCCCGTCCTGACTTTGTTTACATACCTACATGCGTACCTACCTTGGTACTCCATCATTAGACCAACATGGCAACAAGTCACTCCAACACCACCACCTCTGACAATGCAAACAACCATAACCGCACCACCAATCCACCCTCACCCTCACCCTCACCCTCACCCTCCGGCCCCGCCAGCCACAACCAATTCATCAAAGACCCCGTCGCCCACTTCCGCTCGATCCCCTGGTGCGCAGCCCTCCTCAACGACCCAGCCGCCCAGGACCTCGTCGTCCCCGACCGCCGCCCGCTCTCCACAGGCGAGGGCAACTTCTCCCGCCGCATCATCAGCTCCGCCATGACAATCCGCGCCTCCATCAGGTTCTCGCGAAGACTAAAACCCATCGTCGAGTCGTCTGCGAACAAGGGAAAAATGCACAGGAATGACAAACCCCCCCTCACAGCAAGCAAGCCCCTCCTCTCCGGCGGCGGCCCCGCCAACGGCGAGCACCCCGAAAAGCCCTTTTACCTCTTCAACGCGCTGCTCGACCTAGGCGAGAACCTGAGCAGCTACGCGGGGACATTGCACGGGGGCGTGTGCGCGCTGCTGCTGGACGAAGTCATGGGCACAGCGGCGAATGCGCAGACCGAGGGGTATGGCGCGTACACGGTGCAGTTCAATGTGGATTATAAGAAGCCGGTCAAGGTGCCGCAGGTGGTGCTGGTGCGGACGAGGGTGGTGAGGAGGGTGGGGCGGAAGGTGTTTGTGAGGGGAGCGGTGGAGGATAGGGATGGTGAGTTTTTTGGCCCCCTTACTTTGTGAGGAGTGGCCGATGATACTAATTTGTTCTTTTTGTAATAGGAAATATCATGGCTGAAGGGAATGCCTTGTGGATTGTTATGGAGAGGTATATTGGGAGGGCGAAGATATAGAGAGAAATAGGGACACGACGCTACACTATTCACCATCAACTAAATTAGAATTTTGGGGGCATTAACAAAGGTAAAACATGATGGAAATGAAAGCAACGATTGGATGATAGATTTTAGAAATTTTATACCTGAGAAAAGTATAAGAGCACACTGACTGGTTAGCTGACTTGCCGACGAACTGTCATATACACAAACGGTCACAATATATGATCCCTCCCATCTGCCAACAAGTATAGATACCTAGGGATGTGGTATATTCAAGCAGATTTGACATTATTAAAAGTTCTAAGCTTGCTATCAGTATCAAAATATCACACAGTAACAAAGCTATGGCAGATTTCCACATGTTCAAGATTGAACCGACTCATCTTTTTAATCTTTAACGATAATCTGAGGATCAACGGCCCCATACGGATACACTGCACATCTATAGACCGCAGTGTTTGTCTACGGCAGCACCAAGGCAGATTCCATGGAGTCACACTGTCTGGTGGTAATCAACTCATCATCTTCTTCCCCTAATAACATTAAGAACAGCAAATCAAAAACAAAGCGGGGAATGGTGGTTGTAAACAAATGATAACAATAATATTATGGGTATATGTGTAGGTATGTAATAGGTATGCAGGTATATCGCGTTCCTCCTCTTCTTGAGCAATCCAACCGACAAACAAACACCTTCTACCCTTCAACACATTCCCAGATCCAACCCATACCTCCTTTTAAATAACAACAAAACCCCCGAGTATATTTCATAACATTCATATTAACTCGCCGTCTTTCCTTACCCCGCACGCCCCCAATTAGTTAGACCCCGAGTCCTTCCCATGCTTCTCCTCCTCTACGAGCACGCCTCCCTGGGCCGCAGGCTGCTGCACACCCAGCGCCGCAACAGCAGCCGCATGCGCTGCTGCATAGTCATCATCGCCCGATAACTCCTCGAGCGTCTTGCGCTTCGTCTCTACAATCATAGCCGTCGATCCAATGCCCAGCAACATGAAGAGAGCATAGATCTCGAGCACGTGGTCCATCCAGGGGTTGGCGTTCTGGGACGTCGCGCCCCTGGTGCGCAGCGGCGCGATGGCGCCCTGGCCGATGATGGAGCCGATCTTGCCGGCGGCGGCAGAGATGCCGTGCGAGGTGGACCTGTAGCGCGTGGGGAAGCACTCGCCGGGAACGATAAACGTGGTGGCGTTGGGCCCAAAGTTGAAGAAGAATTGGGCGAGCACGAAGATGGCAAGCAGGCCCGAGGACGAGAGCTTGTTGTAGCCGAAGCCGAGGGCGATGAACAGCACGGTGAGGATGCCGAAGCCCATGAACTGGATCGGCTTGCGGCCGAGCGTGTCGACGGTGAAGACGGTGACCCAGTAGCCCGGGACGGCGCCCGCGAGCACGATGATGAGGTTTCCGATGGCCGTGTTGTAAAGGATTTCGTATGTGTTGTGCGCGCCCTTGGTTGAGTAGCCAATGGTCTCGAGGATGATGGCGTTATTGAGCGAGACGCCATAATAGGCAATGTCAAGGAAGCACCATGAGAGGGCGGTACTATCGTAGGTATAGGTTAGTTTTCGGGTTTCTAAGCGCTGATCTTCGTGAGGGAATGTTTTTGCAAGCTTACCCAGCGAGGAGCATGGCATTCTTGCGAATGGCATAGTGGCGGAAGAAGTCGGACCAGCTGGCCTTCGGGACGGCCAACTCCTTGATAGCCTGGACCTGAGCAGTGGCGCGGGCGACCTCATCCGTGGTGCCCCCAGACTTGCCGTTCATGTAGGCCTTGACATCGTCGTTGGCCTTCTCGACATCCCGCTCGACATCAAAGGTGTAGCGAGGTGTCTCGGGGATGGTGAGGCGGTAGTACAGGGCAATGCAGCCGGGGACGGCACCGAAGCCGATCAGGATTCTCCACATCTTGTCAATGGCAGTAGCGCACCCGCCCGTGCATGTGGCCAGCGTGGGGGATGTCACAAGGGACTCCTTAAACCCGAGTGTGATGAAAAGCATGACGAAGGCAGCAGCAAGCTGACCGAAACCTTGCATGGCAAACACGGAGCCCATCATGGCGCCTCTCCACTTAGTTGTCGCGAACTCCGAGGTAATAACACTGGAAAGAGGATAATCTCCTCCAATGCCAACGCCCTGTGAACAAGAAAGTCAATGTTAGCTATCCGCATCCGTATTACCGTCATTGTTGGGTATCGCCAAGGTGTAAACATACCATGAGCACGCGCCAGAAGATGATGAGACCAACAATGTCCATGGACGGGGAGGATGACGAAAGAGCCTGGGCCACAGTAGCGAAGATAATGACGATCAACTCCAGGCCGTACATGCTCTTGCGGCCGACGATATCTGCAAGTGCGCCAAAGCCTAGCTGTCCAACGACGGTGCCGGCTGAGGTTGCCAGCTTGATGGCCGTGTCCGAGGTGGTGGGCATGTGGCCAACACCAGGATAGTAGACGACGCCGAGCATCAGAGTCAGGAGGGAAACGCAGAAGATGTCGTAAGAGTCGGTAAAGAAGCCGACGCCAGCCACGACGATGGCTCGGACGTGATACCAGCCGAAGGGGGCCTTGTCAATCTCGGCAAGGGCGAGCCGTCTCCGCTCATTGGGGTCTTTGACGTGGACAAAGTCATTGTGGAAGTTGTGATAGGCAGCGTTTCCGCCCGCCGTCTTTTGCACTGGTGCTTCAGCCATGGCGATGACCTCGAGCAGCGACTGGCTGCTGATGTTGTTGCTGTTGCTGGGGTTCAGAGCAACGAGGCTGACTGAGCTAGATCCGGAGTTGGATGTCTGGGAGTGGTGGGTAGACAAGGACGAAGAGAAACCTGGTGAGGAAAGAAGGGAGGAGGACGGAGGTGGGATATATACTGAAGTAATACAGAAGAGAGACAGGAGGAGAGCGGAAGTGCGGAAATAGCGTGGCAATTTATTTACTTGAGAGCAACAGCAGCTGAGGACGGGCTAAACCAAAATCCCACATCATCAGCAGCAAGCAGCAAGCAGAAGCGATCTCTCGCAAATCCCTGACCGTTCCCGCAGAGGGCCTTGCTCCGCGCATGGCAGGCTATCTTGTGCTGGGACGGGGGGGGGACCATGGCAAGGATTCCAATTTCAAAGACCCCAAGAGAAGAGGCAGTGTGGGCAACATGCACTGCTAGCGGGTATGCCCGCCGGTATCCCCCCCACAGAGGGTGGTGCGCATGCACCTGTTTTCGTCTTTCTCTGGTCGTTCAAGGGACTGGAGATGCTGGGCCAAGCACGCGAACCCACAAAGCTTCCAGGTCGAATGGGTTTGGGGAGCGCCTCTCGTAAAGGTTGGGGGCCCAGACTCGGCCCCTAGTGGCTCCCCTCCCCTCCCCCTCGAGCACATATTTTCTTTGTCGTTCTGGAAGTCTACTGGGACGGGCAAAAGATCAGGATTATCTTTCCATGGACCAATCAGAAGCCGCATTTGAGGGGTATGGCCGCAGGCAATCCCGTCACTGCCCAGGTCTCTCGGTGATGCTTTTTGGCTCGGGAGGCGTGAGAGGGTGTCGATGAAGATTCTGACTGGTCCATTCTGCCTCTCTACTTACTCAATGTGAAATGCACATCGATATGCTGATTGTTTCGCCTAACACGCATCTCCATGGCGTTGGTAGTTGGCAATGGCGGAGCGTCGGTTCACCTAGATCATTATTTCTCGTTCTCTTGTGCTCGTGTGACCACAGTTCTCCCCACGTGTGGTCATGATCGAGCGGGCACGCCAAGCTGAGCAGTGCAGGCCAAGAGTTGATGCTCCAGTGTCTCGCGAGTCTAGCTTGTCAAAAAAATCGGTTCCAATTGTCTGGGCGGAACATTGAAGAAAAAAAGTCCAAAAACAGGCGTTCGTCAGATGGATCTTCCATGCATCGGATGGCCTGTTTCGTACCTCCAGATCGAAAAACCATACACAAGCCCTACCTCTGCCCACACGTGTGTTCCTGCCTAGGCCTGCTAGGTCCTGAAAGGGAAGGCGCCAGTGGGTGAGGTGTGGGTCGCAGACTCGCAGGGATCTTATGCAGCCTCGAATCGAAGCTCGCCAGGGGTCTTTCCCCACGAATCGCTCCTTCGACAGGCGCAACGTGTTGAAATTCTGAGCTGTGGTTGGCTGATCCGCTTTGCTTTTCCCACCTACCCTGGCAGCGACAGCGGAAACGTCTGAGCTAGCCAAGCTAGCGCCAAGCTTGCGCCGGGACTAAAGGCCAGACCCTCGGGTTCTACCGACGACAACTCCGTCCCATGAACGATGTACCGTTGTGTAGCAGACTCACTTACACGACTCGATTCATTTTTGTCTCTTGAGCATCATGGTCTGGAATGTGATGCAATAAGATGATATTTTGAAGGGGGACATGATATTGCCTGCCGGCGCTTTTCTTTTGCATAAGCCTAGTTCAAAAATTCCCATGTGGCTTTCGTCAGGGCTGCTGTTTGCGGCAATCCATGCAAAACCGTCGTCACAAAGCAGCAACATCGAAGTTCCAGCCAATCAGGAGCTCGTATCAGACCACGGGCTCCTGAGGCTCTAAATCCAAACATAGGTGGTGATCTGTAGATCCTATAGAAACCCATGCCTTATTGACAACCAAACATATTCATCACATTTCCACAGGACTTCTGAACATTAAACTAAAGAGAGCCAACCGTTGATTCAGCTCAAATACAAAACTGGACTTGAAACACCCCGGTCTTGCCGTGTGTATCTAGTAGTGTGCAATAGCTACCCAGTGCCGTGCCGACGAAAGCTTGTCTACGGAGCTTGGTGATGCCAAGTTGCCCTTGGCCGTGCTTGTTTGAACTTGGCTACATGTGCTTCATGTACAATGGCGCTTTCATTTATCTTATATTCGTCTTGGCCCCTATATAAGGGTGTGGACGGGACATGGGGGGCTTGGTGGTAAAAGCGGCCGGGGTCGTAATGCATCGTGGCTGCAAAGGAAATCAGCTGGGCCGTAGGGAGGAGGCCTAGCGCCTGGCAGTGCTCGGTCGCGGATCCAGGACCGTTCATTGATTGCTCTCAGCCTGCGTTATTTCATGTCGGTGTCTGAAAGGGGTCAGGTTGGTAGGCGGCCTTTTCTTCGTGGGTGATATCGAATGGTAGCCGCAGAACCATCCCCATATTTTAAAACGGAAGGGGTTGAGACGTACCATTGTGCGTGTGACTTTCTGGTACACAGAGGTTTAGTGTGCCTAGACCTCGACGACCTTGCCATCATCATCATCGTCATCGCTATCCTTGGCGGCGTTAGGCTTTTTATCCTCTCCAACCCACGTCTCCTCCGACTCCTCAGGGGCCTCGTCGGCCATCAGTACCTGAACGATACGGTCGCAAGCTTCCTGAACACCCTCGTCGTCCACTCGGAGATGGGTCTCTCGGATGATGGGGTAGACGCTTATTTTCCTCATCAAGTCCCGCCCTTCTCTCGAGCTTGTCAAGAGAGTCAGAGTCTCCACATGTGTCTGAATGATGTTGACGTCCGGATCTCTAGTCTTTTCAGGGGGCAACAGCTGCAAATCGGGAAGCATATCGTTCATCTCGTCCTCGTCGTACTGCTCGCCGCCAATGATGGGCAGTAAGATGTAGGGCAGAATGTTGACCTGGTTCTCGTCCAGGAATACCGGGTGGGAGGGGACGTCAAAGGCAACGTTTTTAATCGCACTCGCCACTCCTTTTCTCCTAACGTCGGATTTATGGTCGGTGAAAACCTTTATCTTGTTTAGTGGAAGTACGTCATCGTAATCCTGGCTCTTGAGAAAGTACTGCCGTATTTCAGGGTGCTTGGCGAGATCGGCAAAGACGTATGAAAGGTAGTCAAAGTCGGCATGCTTATTGTAAGTACCATCAGCTCCTTTGACGAAAAGATCGACGAGCTGGTTGAGCACAAGATCATCTGAACCCAAGGCCCTGGGCTGGCTACTTTGTCTCCGCGTCAAGATGCTCTTCAATCCATCCCATTTTGATAAGTTGGCAAGCAGCATGGCTATCAGGTTGGCATTTGGCTCGTCCGGGTTCTGTTGAATTCACAATGCATTAGTTAAGGTGGCTACCGTTTAGGCGCTCATTCCTATAGCCACGTATGGTGATTGTGACTGCGGCTATGATCGAAGTCTTGAGTCAGTCAACATACCGTCACCATTTCGAAGATTATTCCCAGAAATTTGTCGTCTGTAGCAACCGCTTCTAGGACATCTCGGTCGGCCGTCAGGTTGATCAGGATAGTTAAGGCATGTTCGGCAATTTTCTAGGCAACGTTCAGTTCCAAATCTTTCCGATTATTGATCCAAACTCGGCGGAGTACTTACAGGATCATCTCGGACTAGAAACTTGAGATGTTTGACAGGCAGCAACTCGTCCGTCTTGAAAATTGCTGGCTGCTCGGTTGAGTAGGAAACCAGATTCTCGATAGCAACCAGACGAATCTGCGGGGTTGGGTGGGCAATGAATCCCACAAGCTTCGTGTGCGTCTTCATCAGCGGTATCCTAAAAGTGAGGGCATCTATCATATGAACTTACTTCCTCGAGTTCTGTCGGCATATTGAAAGAGATTGCTTGTAGGTTGGTTGTGATATACGAATATATCGAGATGTGGGTATGTGGCCGTTCACAGAAAGCATCAACGCACTCTCAAAAATGACAGCTGCAAAGCTTGTGAAGACCAGCTCTTGTGAGACCAATCAATCATGGAGGGGCAATGCGGGGCAGCTCGATAACCATCCACCGATAAGAGTGATAAAAGCGCTTCGAGAGCACCTTGCCGGCAAGGCAACCCACGGAAACCCAGTCTCGAGCCAGTACAATAAGGTTTCGGCAGAATATAGGCCCGCATAGTGCAGTATGCCAGCCAATCAGCCAATCAAATTTGTAGCGCACCCGCAGTCTACCCCACGAGGGGGTAACTTTTTTTTGGCAAACACCAAAAAAATGGCCAGAGCCCTGTAGAGATTGTACCGTCTGCACCGTAGACGCCAGACCACGATACTAGACCGAAAATGCCGAAGGCCACCAACGCAGCCTCGTCCCGGGGGAGACGCCACAACCCCCTCGAAGATGATCTCACAGCGACTGGTCTTCTCAAAGACAGCTCAGGAAAGCGGCCGAAGCGAAAGGCGGAACCGCATGGCGACGAACAGGGCTATGTCGACGCCAGAGCCTCCCGCCAGATCCTGGCCATGAGTCGCAGCCTCATCGACGAGGATGTTCAAGCAGGCATCGATGCAGCCGCAGCCGCAGCCAAGGCTGCCGGAACCGTCCCTTCGGCCTTCGACTTCGATCCCTCCAGATTCGACCCCGAGAGCGACCAGGAAGAGGATGATTTTGCCAACGAGGAGGCTTGGGGCGATGAGGATGGGGATGTCGTCGAGGAGATTGAGGTTGATGCCGAGGATCTCGAGTTATTCAACCAGTTTGTCAAACCCACGATGGATGAGGATCCTCTGCTGGCCCATGGCTGGGATCAAAAGCCCGAGGGCACGTTGGAGGAGGGGCCCGGCACGGATCTGGCATCTCTGATTCTTGCTAAGATCGCTGAGAAGCAAGCGGGTGATCAGGGTGGGCGGCAAGAGCCCGTGCACCAGGTCGACGAGGACTATGAGTTGCCACCAAAGGTTGTTGAGGTCTACACCAAGTATGTTCAATGTTCTGCGATCACAGAGGTACACGCGGAGATGCTTACAAGCTTAGGATTGGGCTTATTCTTGCCCGTTACAAGTCTGGCCCGCTGCCTAAGCCTTTCAAGATTCTACCCACAATACCGCACTGGGAGGATATATTAGGACTTACACGGCCGGATAAGTGGTCTGTTCAGTCCTCCCCTTTTGCTGGATCCTTTATTTTTTGAACTATCACTGACTTATTACATCAGGACTCCGAATGCTTGGTAAGACAAGACAGCTTTTACCACGTACAAGTTATGTACGACATGATTGCTAATTTTCGTTAAACAGCTACGCCGCCACCAGAATCTTCGTAGCAACAAAGTCTCACGTTGTCCAGAGGTTCATGGAGCTAGTAATATTAGACCGCGTCCGCGAGGACATCCACGAGACCAAGAAGCTCAACATTCATCTTTTTAACTGCCTTAAGCGTGGTCTTTACAAGCCCGCTGGCTTCTTCAAGGGTAAATGCCCTATAGCACGATCTTGGCTGAATCTTTTGCTAACTATCGAGTATAGGATTTCTATTTCCCCTGGCAGCATCCGGTACGTCAAAGTCGACAATTTATACGAATTACTCGGCTATAACTTTTGAGAGTCATTACTGATGATGTCTGATTAGGCACATGTTCTCTACGCGAAGCACAGATCATCGCTGCTTGTTTGACTCGTGTTTCGATCCCAGTCCTCCATTCGGCTGCGGCTATTAAGACGTTGTGTGATATTGCAGCAGAACAGGTCTCGCAACAAGCAGAATGTGTCAGCGCAACAAACTATCTTCTGAAGGTTCTCCTGGAGAAGCGCTACGCCTTGCGTAAGTCTATTTCACAACATCGCACACCACTTGATAACTTGAAGGAAAAAGCTGACCTTCGACCTGGTAATACAGCGTGGCAATGTATCGATTCCCTGGTTTTCCACTTCCTTCGGTATGCGGCAACCTCGAGAGACGTTACGTCGTCTTCGAATTCGTTGCCAGTTATCTTCCATCAATGCCTACTCGCATTTGCACAGCGTTACAGGAATGATAGTAGGTTATATTCCCATGAGAGCATTTGTTCCGTGACCCAAGTACTAACCTAGTAACCCATGTAGTCACGGAAGATCAACGAGAAGCATTGCTGGATCTTCTCTTGAACAGCGGTCACGACAAAATCGCACCCGAGATCAGGAGAGAGCTCCTTGCCGGACGAGGAAGAGGTGTTCCACTGGAACAGGCAGGCCCGGCTTTTGATGGTGACGACACGATGCTTATTGACTGAGGCATTCGCATTATTCCAGAATACGGAAAGACGAGGAACCTCTATCCAGTCTTCTCTGTCGATATCCGATTATGGAGCTGGCAAAGCCAAAAGCCAGTCAGACGGACAAGAATTGTTTGGTAATTTTGCAGATCCTCTAGGATGGATCATTGCGCCCACTAGATAACGGCATGAATCCACGTTGCCTCGTGGAGAGACCATGGATAGGGCATGAGCAAGGCGGCAGTAGATACCCAGATTGGGCGTGATCGATGTATCGGCCCAGATTACCGCTATCGACGAAGGAAGACGGATGGGAGAGAGTTTATTGAATACATAGCCCTGCATTAAATTTAAAAGAGCCATAAAAACTCATTTACTCGCTTCTCGAGGGCTCAGATAAATGGTGCTGCAGAGTGATATGGCACACACAGCTCGATACGATCCATGATGGGTAGCGCCTTCCTCAACTGGTGTCGCATGTTTTTCATACCTCTTGCAGGAGCACTGGCAGGAACGAACAGGAACAAGCAGGACGAAATCCAGTCCGTCGGAGGGTGGAATGGGGCTGCTGCTTGACTGTCACCCTCTTTACCAGCCAGATGGTTCATTACCTTCCTCTAGATTCCCTTGTCGCAGACCTAGAGTCGACATCTGACCGTCCCTCCATTTCCTCACTTTCTCTTGATATTTCCTTTGCAGCATTATTTAATCTGAAAACTTTCGACGAACAGATACTCTCAAGTACTCCCTCTCTTTGCCTCCCAGACCGCGGCGGGACCATCTTACTTTGCGCCTGAAGCTGGAAGCAACGGAGGCACAGTCTATCCTCGACCGCTCGAACCATATTTGTTGTGAGATCGAGAAATGGGAGGTATATGTGAGACTCTTCTGCTTCTTCCTCGGTTATGCTTTCTTTCGTAAAATATGACGAAGACCATTTACTCCCGTTAACCCAGCAGACTGCTTCAGTGTGCGCCAAAAGGTCTGATGCTAGTAATATTCACAATGTCAAATGCTTTTTGCTTTTCCGCCTGTCAAGCATTGACATGGCCACGATATACACGCTGATCCCTGACTAGAGCCTAGCAAGCGTAATATGGAACGAAAACATGGCACTCCGATAGACGAAACAGACTCGGCAAAATGGGGAGTTGGTGGCAGTTCGACAAGGAGCTCGCCAATGGTCAATAATACCTGGCGCAAGAATTTGAACGTATTGGATGGCTTCTCTAGCACGATACCTTTCATCCGGAGCACGAGCAATTCGCTTGGTGTTGACCCCCCACGGCCGGCCAAAGAAGGATACGAATGGGTTTGGTACCCTGAGGGATACTGGGCCGAGCGCGAATTCCGACATCCTCACTCTGTCCCAGGCAGGAAATTCTCCGATGCCAGAGGGTGGAAATGGAGGAGGAGATCGCAAAAGAGCAGGAGCAGCGGCGGAGGCCACGACGGCGAGTCGACAACACTTTCCCCCAAGTCGGTACTGCAGATAGTAGAAACTGCGCCAGAAAGCCCCTTTCTTTCCGAGCAAGCGCATGTCGAATCACTGCAGAACCCACGACCCAGTGCCGCCATCCAGAGACACAGGGGAGGGGATGACGAATGGCTATCTCCGAAACATACCTTGAACCTGAACTCCTTGCATTCCTTTCCACCGATATCACTAGTTCCGCCGGCAGAACCACCGTCAACGGAAACCAGTCCCGTTGCACTGGCTAGACATCATTACCACTTTCCACAATTACCTTGGAAGGGTCACTCTGATCACAAGACAAAAGATGTGGGTGTATCCTAGCAACATTAGTTGCATTGATATCTTAACTTCCAGTCTAATTGTTTGTTCAGCAGGGGAAGCACGCTGACGTTGCCAAACCTGAGGATGACGACCGTATCGGCGAAGTAATGGTTTCTGGGCGCAATGGATCATCTGATAAACTACCGACAGACAAGAGACACTCGATTGGATCAAAATCAGATGGCCAAGCCAGCACGAAAAGCAAACGCCAACGGTTCCACATGACGATACCATGGCATCGAAAGAGGTTCCTGAAACTACCGCGCAGCGATACCGAAACGGTGCCAAAACAAGTTTCCAAACTTAGGTCTTTTGGTACGGCCATCTTGTCAATGACAATATCGTTTACAGCATGACTCAATGTACTGACTTGTGTTCCAATTCTTAGTCCATCCGAGAATATGGTCGTCTCAATTTCCCGGAGGCGTGAGTGTGCCCAGGACTGATCTTGAAGAGGCCACGTTTACTAACTATCAAGACAGGAGGCTACACGGGTCCACACACCCCCTTTGAAAGAAGATACGGCGGACGGAAGGCCGCGCGGCATGTTCTTTGATGTCAACGGCGCCGGCGAAGCAAATGGATCGGGGTCTACAACGTCAACATGGGGAACAAAAAATACGGTTGACAGTCCAAGCTCAAGAAAGCAGAAGCAATCATCAGACCAGCAACGGCAACGGTCACCGCTTCCGCAGTCGCCACTTCAAGCCAAACAGAAGGGGGAGGGCGACCAAGAACACAGACCAAGACGGGAGCGTAAGTCGGGTGGAAGAAAAGACCGGGAGTGGTAGGACACCCCCCGATCAAGCAGGAGGATGATCTACCAGCGGTGGACCGAAACAAACGAGAACGAAATCGAGGAGAACGGGACTACTTCCCTAAGGCGGCCCTGTTTTCGTTTGACCTTCCCGAGCACTTGCCAACCAGCCCCATGTGCCCAGCAAACCCAAAGAACAAGTCCAGGGGGAAAGGAGTGTGTGTGGTGAGTGCTGATCTTTGCGCTGATGGGAACTTTGGAGTCTTGTTTGCTAACCTTGTCTTGTCTTTAAAAAGTATCATGGTAGAGGACAAGGCGGTAGTTTTGGGGAATCATTGGAGACAAAAGATTCGAAGAATGTGGCAGGGGTGGTTCAAGTTTCTACTGCGGCTGCTGCTGCTGCTGCTGCTGCTGCTGCTGCTGTTACTGACACCCCCGCTTCCACTTCAGCTATGACTGATGGATTTCCGTTTGGAGCTGATGCACGGGAGGAGAAAGGAGTCAGAAGGACGGCCTGATTTGAAGATTGTTTGAAAATATTGAAACAAACGCGGCGAAAGATAGGTTTAGTGTTTTGTTCAGAGGTTTGTGGGCTGTCATTCACCTGAGGTGGTTCAATTGGTCTCCGCCGCTTTTTTTTGTCGACTTGACCCCTTTTTACCTTCACCATGTCGGACAACCCTAACCCTTCATAATCAACTCGGCCAGGAATGAGAAATTAAGTTTGTTTGGTGCACAATACCCCGAGGTAGGGTAAAATTAGATTTATATCGTATAAAGGCGTAAAAAGACACTTGAGAGAATCATTAGATTATTCTTGTTTGCCATCTTAATAGCGACTAAGATTGAAGGTGAAGGGAGGAGAGACGATGGACGATGGACAAGTGACGAGTGGGGCAGCGCTTGGTTCAATTGGGTGACCTTGGATGCAGCTAACTTTACGTTACACCATTGCCTTTGGCCCCCAATTCATCCAACTCCAAGTCCAGCCTGCATCTCCAGCCTCGCGCGACCCGACTTTGCGAATCCCAAACTTCCAAAAACACGGATAGTTGATGCCATTTACAAGAGGCTATCGCATCGCAACAACATCCACGAATCACGCGTCGCCGTCGTCAAGATGACATCGGTCGTCGACTACGACCCGCTGCTGCTGCTGCGGCAGTCGATCGCGTCGGGCAGCGCCATCATCCCGACCACCTCCCCCGACACGTCCTCGTCCTCAACCTCGTCCCCAGAGACGTCGCTCTCGCAAGCCACACACCTGCACTTCACCCACCCAGCCCGCGTTGTCATACCCATTGATGCGCCGACGCGCTTCGTGTCCAACGACCGGCCCGTCGACCTGCGCAGCATCTACTTCGCCTGGCTGAACCGCGAGGTCGCCATCCCCGAATACAATGCCTCGGCCACCAAGCTCAACGAGGAGCTGGCTGGCACCACCACCGTCCACAAGTTCGCCTTTGTTGAGCGCCTGGATCTCATAACCTGGCTCGAAGGCGCCAGCGAGGAATCCGAGTACATCAAGCCCTTGGCCGGCGACAAGGACGGCGCTGTTCACCTCGGTGGTGCTGGCGGCGCCGCCGCCCACGCCCAGGTCGCAAAGGCGTCGGCCACTGCTGTCTCAGCAGCGGCGAGAGCCGGCCGCGGGACCTTGGATCCGCGCCTGGCGCAGATTTACAATGGGGAGCGCCGCATGGGCGATCGCAACACGGTTCTGCGCGGCATCAAGCCGACGGTATGTTTGCACCCGCCCGCTCACCACTCAGCTATCACTCTACGTGTAAAAGAAGCAAGAAACCAAATAACTGACCAACGACAACCAAACAAAACAGGACTTCTCCCACGTGCGCAAGCTTGCACAGCCCTTGATGGCACGGAAACCCAGCCCAGCAGGGGGCGTCCCGACAACATCCTCCGTCCCCGGCAGCATCAGCAGCAGCAGTCACCACCACCACCACCACCCCTCCGCCACCTCAGCCTCCCTCGCGCTCAACCAGAAACCGCAGCGCCGGCCCGACCCCATCATCCTCCTCTCCCCGTCCGCCTCGTCCCTGCTGCGCATGTCCAACGTCAAGTCCTTCCTCGAGGGCGCGCACTACGTCCCGCCCGACCACAACTCGGCCATCTCGATGCTGCACATCTCGCGCGTCATGAAGGACATCGACCCGGGGCGGCCGATGCGCTTCATCCTAGTGGAGGGCTCGGAGCAGTTCAAGCCCGAGTACTGGAACCGCGTGGTGGCCGTGTTCACCACCGGCCAGGCGTGGCAGTTCAAGAACTACAAGTGGCGCGACGCGGCGGAGCTGTTCCGGCACGTGCTGGGCATCTATCTGGGCTGGCGGGGGGAGCAGCCGCCGGACGCGGTGCGGGGGTTCGGGCACCGGGTCATGGCGTGCTCGGTCGAGAAGTGGCGGGACCCGACGGCGCCCGGGGCGGACTCGAGCCGGTGGAGGGACAGGGAGGTGGTGGAGGGGATTTGGAAGGCGATTGAGGGGAATATGAGGGCCAAGGGATGGCGGAAGGACGCGGCGCCTACGAAGTTGGATTAGGTGGGAAGATAGTGGGGAGTGGGTGGGTTATTTAGCTGTTGCTCTTTGGCAACGGGTCTCGTCCCCTTATGGTTTGTCCAGAGATGGATAAAGGGAGGCAAAAGAGTGATTTTGGGTCGGATCTAATGGTGAACCGGCCTTTAAACTGTAGGTTACGTCACAGCTTATAATTTCTCTACCGAGAAGAATTGGGGGTGGAGAAAGACGACATTTTCTGGCGTTGGTGATATTTTCTTTTTTATCCTTAGGCCGGCGTTTTTGCAATGGGTGGTGGTGGCGGCGGGTAGATGGATGGACAGGCAGACAGGCAGATCGCAGACAAATCCAAAAGAGGGAGAGAATGGAGATCTCGGGAGGCAGGCAAACACTTATTTTTACTGAACTTTTGGGCATTTTTCACAAATACAAATAAAGGGGAGCACCAAGTGATGTGTGCACGCGTCCATGGTGTTCTTAAATTTTTGATATTTAATGCTAATAGTAAAACTCGAGTCTCTCTATAATTCATTAATTGATCACTACAAGGATATTGACTCTCTTCAATAGAGAATGTACAGTATTAACTTGAGCGTGTCAAAGACGATTGACAATTCTGTCAGGAGTGTCCGCAGTCCCCCCACCCCCACCTTCCGTCAGTGCTGTGGATGCACCTTCCATCAATGGGGATTCCAGTTAAATGCCATCGGGCGGAGAGCTAATGAGTATCAATTTCGAAACTTAAACGGGGCGGGTTCGAAGTTTGAACCATTCACTTACAAGGCCAAACTGAATGTGGGGAAATCGACATTCAACCGTACATTTATAATCGCACACCACACTCACTCACGCATAAACGACATCATTGTGAACAGAACACACTATATTCACGCATCAAGGGGCGAACATAAAAGAGAGAAGAAACGACATCATGGACTCAGATATCCCACCACCACCACCACCACCACCACCACCAGGCCCCGAACCTCTCAACTTCCCCCTCCACGACGCCCTCAAGCTCGAGCCCCATCTCCCACCACCCCTACCTTCTCTCCCTCACCATCACAATGACAGCCGCCAAGCACCACCACCACCACCACCCCGCCCCTTCGTAACCCTAACCTTCGCCACTTCCCTAGACTCATCCCTCGCCCTCGCGCCCGGCGTCCGCACCATCCTCTCGGGCCCCCAGTCCAAGGCCATGACGCACTTCCTCCGCAGCCGACACGCGGCCATCTGCGTCGGCGTCGGCACCGCCCTCGCCGACGACCCGGGCCTCAACTGTCGTCTCTCCTCTACCAGCGGTGGTACACAGCACCAGCCCCGCCCCATCGTCATCGACCCGCACGCCCGCTGGGCTATCACGGAAGACGCCAAGGTGCTGCAGCTGGCGCGCGCGGGCCAGGGGCTCGCGCCGATTATTGTCGTTGCCGAGGGGACGGAGCCGCCTGCGGAGCGGAGGGCGCTGCTTGAGAGGCATGGGGGACGGTTTCTGTTTGTTGAGGCGAGGGCGGATGGCGGCGGTGGCGGGAGGAGGTTCGGATGGGAGGATGTGCTGGCGGCGGTGGCGGCGGAGGGGCTGGAGAGCATCATGATTGAGGGCGGGGGGCAGATTATCAACTCGCTGCTGACGCCGCCGGACAGTGGGCTGATCGACTCGGTTATTGTTACGATTGCGCCGACGTGGCTGGGGCAGGGCGGGGTGGTTGTGTCACCGGCGAGGGCGACGGCGAACGCGGCGTCGTTGAGGCTTACGGGGGTTGAGTGGCATCCGCTGGGGGAGGATGTGGTTTTGTGTGGGAGGATATCGCGGTGATAAGGGTGTGGTGTGTATGTGAGATAGGTTTATGACGAGTACCGGAACTGATGGCATGACGAGGACATAATTGAGAGAGAGCTTGGTGGTGATATTCAGTCACAATTGCTCACAACACATTCAGTTTTGATCGTAGTGTATTCCAAACACTTGAGATACATAACACACACTCTGCTGGTATCGAGTAAATCCTTAGAGGTGTCCCCGCAGCTTGATCTCGAGCCAGCGAAACGGCAGGTACAACAAGCCGGTAACCACAAACGCCATCTCAAACCCAATATCCCCCGTCCTCTCCGCAATCGGACCCGTGTACCAAGTCTCGGCCATGCCCGGGACGACAAGCGCCAGACTCCCCAGGGACGCGCCCAGCGCCGCGATCCCCGGCGGCAGCTTACCGCCGACATTCCAGATGGCGTGGTCGTACGTGGCATAATCCATCCTGCGAAAGACAACCAGCTCTATAATAAGCACGGCGTCGAAACAGCCGGCCCAGTATCCGATGACGGCGAGGAAGTTGATCATGCTCGACTCCCACTCCTGGGCGGCGCGGATGGCAAACGGGATCATGAAGGCCATGGTGACGAGGATGAAGATGAATCGGTGCACCTTAGCGAAGAAGGGGACGAGCATCTGCAGGTTGAGTGACACGCTGTACATGGAGATGGCTATGTTGCCGATGACGCTGAGCGCTAGCAGGACCAGCACGAACTTGCCGAACCCGCCTGCCGGTGCGAGCATCTCAAACATGACGCCGCCGATGCCCGTAACGCTGTATGCTGCGTTCCATGAGGGCACATTAGTTACGGCACCGCCGATGGCAGCGCCCAAGACGAGTAAGGGGACTGAGGGGAGGAGTAGGCCGAGGTATATGTAGAGGAATATTTTGAGCCTATTACTTTGAGGTCAGCCGGGGTTGTAGTCAGTCGTAAGGGAGATAGTGGGGTAATCATAGCAGTACGTACTTTGACACACCCCGCGGGTTGTGATATATCGAGTAATCCGAGACGGTCCCGCCAAATGTGATAAAGTAGCCGGCAATCAGGCCGCCGTAGGAGAGAACCTGCTGGGGCGTCGAGGGCGGTACTTCGCTTTGTAGGTGGAGATATTTACCCCCGAACCCGACAGCGATGACGAGAGCTATCAGGTTGGGGATCCACGTCCAGCGTTCCCAGAAGTGGACGGCCTTGAATCCCAGCAGCGAGACGGCGAAGGAGACGAGGCAGGTGATGATGATGCCGATATTGACGCTGACGTTGTCGGGGTTCAGGGACGCGATGGTCTGGCCGCCGACAACAGCCGAGACGAGCGAGAAGCCTGTCACGGTTGCGGCATTCAGGAGAAGGGGGACGGTGATTAGATAGCGTCTTTTTTGGGGTGTTAATTAAAATGATTGGACTTCTTGTAGTCTGATGTCGTGTTGACAACTCACCCAAAAGAATACCTGGCTTGTACGAGCTGCCTCAAGCCGGTTTCCATCCCGCCAATACCCATGAAGGCGGGAGGGATACAAGTAAGGAGGGCAAAGAACAGGATGACGAGAGACGAGTCTCGCAGACTCATTCCGAACTCGAGGGTGGCTAGCATGCCAGTTGGGACCCTAAAGAATACGTAGACAAACTATTTTAGCATACTAAACCCTCTGAGAAGAGAAAAATGGACAAGATACTTACGGTAATAGGCACAAGAGACAGGTGAAGAAGACGGTGAACAAGTTGCTGTACTGGGTCGAGGTCCGCTGCCCGACGGGGACGGGCTTGATCCCATTCTCTTCTATGCCAGCGTCCAGAAGCCTCTGGTACCACTTTGAGTTGGTCTCGGGATGGAGTTCGTAAACTTCGCCATCCTTGACAGCTAGTTTTGATATGAAGTCGATGGTTCCTGGATAATGACGACTTTTTTCATGGTTGTGCGTGTGTGGCTCGCCCCCCAGTTGTTGCTTTTCGACGTCGGGCACGCCAGAATGGCCTGTCCCCTGGGTAGGAGTCATGATCACCTCAGGTAGTCCTAGCTATGAGGTATTCTTAAGAGGGTCAAATGGAAGATGGGCTGCTCAGGCATGTATGCTGCTGGGAAGAGACATAATAAAGGGTATAAAGGGTAGACGTGTGGGCAGCTAGCAGGAAGGACAAAGTTGAGAACTGGGTAAGAGTTACTTATCTTGAGTTACCTATCATCTGAACTTTGTCGTGCCTTACCTTCTTCCTCCACTGTTTTCAGATCCCGCATTCCTTGCCTCTCTGAGGAGAAGGAGAGCGGGACCGGGATGAAAGGGGACGATCTAAGCAGCATGACGGAGAGTGACCTGGTCGAACCCGGAATACTGCATCTACCTAGGTCTACCTAGGTCTACCTAGGGCAAGAGGACAGCTGGGGGTGGCCAAACTACCTGACCGATCTACGAAAAGACCTTTGGCTGGGTATCTCATCTTGTTGTGGGGACACTCTCAAGACGGAAGGGCTGAACGGCCCAACGGCCCTGTTATTTTTCTGATAAGAGCAGCGCACCGATAGTTGGCGCAGGAAGAATAATATGTGTACAGTGCAGATACTTTCGTGATCGAGCCCCCCCCCCCCCCGTGTCGATTGGGCCGAGAATCCGGGGCCAAGGCAGGCTGCAGTCGTGACTGGCCACACCTGCGCTGATATGCAGACATCACAATGGTGTTGTGCAGCATGTCGGCGATGCTCCCCAATGGCAGGGTGCCAATCTTCCAGGGGGGTTTCCTCTGAGGATGACCGATTTGCCCACCAACGGCCAGATGCTCCATAGCTTCGTCGACAAACGCGGCTTAGTAGCGAATATGCTACATATACCCACTGGAACTAAGAGCTGTGTGTATGCCATGCACGCCCGAGAAGGAAAGGTCGCCACGGCCCTCCCGCCCAGGTACGAACATGGCCGTTAACTGATTTAAGAAGTCGGCTCCCGCGCGTGTAAGGTAATTCCTTTTCTGCTTGATTTCAAATCCACCCTGGAACATGCATGAGTGTGAAAGAACTGGCGGTGTACTGTAGATTAGGGAGTCTGTAGTGTGCCAGTACGCACGTAGTGAATGCGGTGCCACGTTGCCTCTGTCCCGAGAGACCGGATATAGAGGAGCAACAAAAAGGAGTAAAACAGACTGTTGGGTAAGAATCTCGGCCGTGATTGCTTTTTGCGGCAAATCAATGCGGGCTGCAGCTTCGGATCCAAACTGTCGGGCACAAGGACGAGGCAGGCTTGGACGGGAAGAATGTTGCTTGGGTTTGGTAGGAACCCAATTGGCAAGCCGGCGGCAGCTGACGGCAACCACTAGACTGCGCCAGACTGCACCAGACTGCACCAAACTGCACCAGAGGTGCGGGGCTGGAAACCTAAAAACAGCCCAGGAAGGAACCAACAACGTCTTTTGCCAATCCTGAGCCCTCGCTTGTCATCTTCGGCAGTTCGATTCCATGTCTTCCTTTTTTTAGGTTGTTGTGACCGAGTTATCAGTCCGGGTTTGTAGACACCCTCTTTTCTGGCTTCGCCGTGATCATGTCTGGAAGTGAAGCCGATCGGACATGGCCACAGTGACAGCTCACAGCAACGGTACGGGCCGACAGACTGGGTTGCTTCTACTCCGAATCGGCGGGATTAGACGGGCATAATTCTCTTAATCAAGGAGAATGTTTGCTTGTAGCAACCGAAAAAATAATCAAGACTTTTTAAATTGTGGTGATAGTCTCATGAACTTGGACCAGCTGTACGCTACGCACACGCACACGCACACGCCCACCTGACCACCCGCCCCCTGTAATCCAATGCCAGTTGCTGCTGTAGGTTAGGGTGGGGTGTGTCGTTGGTAGGAGCGGGGGTGTGGCAGCTGATCTGACATGGATTCATCATTCATGGCTGCGGGGCACACGGACACACGCAGACCACCACCTCTGAGCACAACAGTTGGCCCCGACTTCACATGATATTGAAGTTGATTTAAGAATTTACAGCACTCGTTTCCCTCCACCTGCTCTGGATTGAAGAACCTGCCAGATTTACAAGACCTTTGTCCTATCACTTTATTTATGAAAAGCCCCCGCCATGGCAGACAACGGAGACGAGACCACCGATACGGAAAAAAGAGACGGCCCTGGCCGTGATGCTAGTGCTACCACAGTCGATGGCCAGCCATCAGCTTCGATGGATCATTCTGCAACCCGTCATTATCCCCTTGACATCCCCAGCACCCCCTTCAGGCGCTATCATCATCGCCTTCTCACAGCACGCGACATCATGGTTCACCGCATAATGGCAGATTTCATGAACCCCTCCAGAGTCATGGCCAAGACTTACGACAGCTACAGCATGTCCCCTACCGATCGAGATAAACAGCATCAGGCTGACATTTCAGTCATCAGCCGGATGCTTTTCACCAATTATGCTAATACCCCGCGAGGCGGAACATATACATCGGGCGAACGTGTGCTGGATCTGGTTATGCGTCACTACATGGAGACGGATGATGCAGCCTTAAGGATGTGGATATCACATGCAGCCATCCCCCGCCTTCCGGACGACCAGCGGCCTGTAGATCCGAATGCTTGGCGCAACATTGGGTCAAGTACCACACGCCAAGGTGCTGTCGCTGCCCTCCACTCACAGATTGAGCGACAGAGAAAGCAAGCAGGCAAGGTCCTTACCGACGAAGGTGTCGAGCACCTGCGTAGCCTTCAACGCAAGTTGGCCGTGCAAGATCAGCTCCGGCTCTATGATGGAGGTGCATCCGTGACAACCCTGCGGCAACATATAGACAAAGGAAATGTTGGCAGACATGACACTAAGCGCGGTTTAGGCCTGAAAGAGAGTCGCTGGACAATGACGCGGCAGAACAAGGATGTGCTGTTACTTGACTGGCCCGAGAAGAGCTCTTCTACGCGCCTCACAATGAATCCGAGGTGGGAGGACAGGAACAGGAACGGTCTGTCCTATATATCCGGTCTGGTTCAGATCATGCCAAACGCAGACCTGACCCCGAAACCGGATCGGGGACGCAACAGTGATGGCATCTGGTCAACAGGACGAAACGGGCCACCAGTGAAAGGAGGCGAAGATGGGGCAGGGAAGCCGCTGGACGCCCGATATGGACGCCCACGCAGACGATGTACCAGTGAACCGCCACCTGGGAGCTTTGCGGTTGCGGACCTTCCTCAGCCGGATGCGAAGCTGCTTGATTCTACTAAGTGGCGAATCAAATTCCCCCGGATGACGCTCGCCCAGCTTGATAGAAGATCGAGAAGACGCAGTCTAAGCCGCACCAGGATCCAAGAGATGTTTGACTGGGACATAGATCTCGAAGAATTGAACCAGGACTCCCCATGGTCTGGCTATACCGAGGACACAAGGCCCACGAAGTTGAAACCGGCCAAAAGGCGTCGGGCCGGCCTCGGAGCATCATCGTCGGCGGAAGGCAAACGGGTCGAGGACCTGCCGCTCCGCTGCCAAAATTGTTTCAGCATCGCCCATCATACCTCGAAATGCCGTTCGCCTTGTGGACATTGCGGCGCCCCGAGCCGCAGGGACCAACAAAAGCGCAAATCCAAGCCTGACGACAGACGACCGGGCTATCACGGCGAGCCACACATCGCACCTCAGTGCACCGTGGCCCCGAGAAACCGGTGCAAGTGCGTGCCGTTCCCGACTTACCACACCGCCGACCGATGTCATATTCCCTGCCGCCGCAACTGCGGCAACAGCGAAAGGCCTGGCAGCCCCCGCCACCACAATGCCATGCTCTGCAGCTCGCGCTGTTGCATGTGCGGACTGCGAGGCCACAGCGGCAAGAACTGCCGTAACCGCAAGTGCAGGTGTGGCAGCGCCCACCTCGGGCAAGACTGTACCTGGAACCCAACATGTCGCGTCCCGGGATGCGATAGGTTCTTGTGTGGTCTGCATTGCCGCGATTGCGGGACTTCCGAGAGGCCGTTCAACCTGTGGCGGTGCGGTCGCTGTCTCGGCCATGATGGCCCATTACCAGACAGCATGCAGTACCCCCAGTCTGTTGACAGGAAGAAACATCGACAGGGACAGCATGGTAGAGAACAGGATGTCAAGTGGATGAAGCTCGGCTCGCCATCCGAAACGCAAACACCGCCCACGCTAGTAGTGTCATCGCAAGAAGGCGGAAGCTCAGAAAGCATATTTGGTGACCCGCGAACTCAGCACTGAGGTAAATGAGGACCTGTACAGTCTTGTAGGCGAGGCTTGACGATAGAAACTGACTTACGATATAATATGACACCGCAAACGACGAAAGAGGCATATGGAGCAGCTGTCTAGTGGGATTGGATAGAACAATCGCGCGACTGCCTACGCCTGAAAGGATAGGAGGTCGAACTTTCATTGATACCTATTTCGAGGTATATGTTTACTAGGATATCTCAGCGATAGAGTCTGGTTATTAAGATAACGACACAAGACACATGAATGAATGACTGGATGAGCTTGGGCACACATGATTGGAGACATAAAGCACAGCACAATACATCATTAGTGATAATTTGCATACATTTAATTAGCGCCATAATCACAACCAACATTGTTTTGTCAAACATCTTGTTCATTTCCAACATAGGAGTCGTGAGCATCTTTACAACAAACGCGAACATCACCAAACCCTAAAAAAGACAAATGAATAAACTGTCAAGGACCACAATGGTCCGGTTATTCGCCCACAAATCATCGAGAAAGTAAAGAAAGTAAGGGATGTGTACAAACACATGTATCTACCATTCCTACACCATTTACACAACTGCCGCCGCTAATGAGTGCGGTGCGATTGGACCCCAGCGTCATCGCCGTTGAGTATCCCAGTTTCCCTTTTCCCGCCCTTCGCTCGATCCAAGCCGGCAATTTGGTACGTAGCTCAAAGCAGATAACCCATCGCGTCGCAGCGTCACAGCTGTACGAATCTATGTCCCTTGACCATAGACATGTTTACTTACATACAGCTCAGCTCAGCACAGTGATACTGTTGCCGCCGAGAAGCAGTAAACAAAATGACAGAAAGGAGATGTTGGTAGTAACCAAACACCACAGTATCTTCAAAGGTAAGAGATAGGAGGTAGACAGACCATCGTCAAAAAGAAACTGAAGGGAAGAATCCAATCCAACCCAGCTAGCTCAGCCAGCCAACCAACTAGCCGGTTATACAGAATAGAAAGAAAAGAACCCAGCCCACCAAACCAAGTAAAACTCCAACTCCATACATCCAGTTTGCTCATATGCTCGCTCACTCCAGTAACTAGCCGATTCGCGAGTCAGACGAGAAAACAAGGTATGTGCATGTCAGTATACCAAAGGAAAATAATGTACTCAAAACATAGTCCTCTATCTCTTCTGTGCTTTTCACTCACCCGCCCACCTACCCTGTGGTAAATGATTCGTCTCAATCTGTTGAACCCAACATCAAAGAATCTCATCATCGCTCTCCCACATCCCCGCTATCCCTCCTCCTCCTCCTCCTCCTCCCGCTCCAACCCCACCACCCCCACCACCATCATCCAGCACCTCAACAGTCGTACCCAACGCCTCCTTGCCCTGCCGAATCATATTAAGCAGCCGGGCATTAAACGCGTCGATATTTTTATCCGTATCCCGCTCCGCGGCGAGCTTCCTCTGCGCGAGATGTTTCGCCTCTGCATCCAACCGCGGACTGGCCACAATCTCATTAGGATCGATCAGGCTGCGGCGCATCGTCGAGGCCACCGACGCATTACTCTCCCTGCGGCGGTGATGGTAGCTCTTGATCGGCGACGGCGACGGCATGACGGGGGAGTGCATCCGCATGCTCTGGCGCGAGGTGGGGCGCGAGGATGGCAAGGGGATGCCAGAGGTGAAGGAAAGTGGGCTCGGGCGGCTGTGTTGTTGATGTTGTGGTTGCGGTAGTTGTGGCAGTTGTTGCTGTGGGGCTGGGACGGGGATCCGACTGGGTGTTGTCAGTTGTGGTGTAAAGTGAGTGACAGGTGTCCGTGGCTGCGCAAAGCTTGCAGGTTCGCGACGTATGAGGGTCGGACTGGGTGATCCGGAGCGCGACATCCGGAGTGAGGTGCGCGCGCTCCGGTGAAAGGTTGGCGTGCTGGCGCCGAGTCTGGACACGGGAACGCTCATGCGCCTGCCTGGGCTAGAAGCGACATGGTGTTGTGAGGAGTATCCGCCAGATTGGCGGCTGCGTATTGTCTCTGCTGGCCTGTGAGGGGGGACTCTGGGTAGGGACGAGGCAAAACTTCGGGGCTTGGGGTCTTGAGGTTCGTCTACAAGCACCCAGTTCCGCACTAGCTCGTCCTTGCACTCGCTGGTCTGTCTGCGCTTCGCAGCGGGCCGCGAGGTCGGGTCGGGTGTGCTGATCTCGCGGTATTGGGGCGAGTACGACCTGTAATCTGGCTGCGGTTGTGGTGTGAATTCCAGGGGAGATTGCGCAAAGTAATCTGTTCGCGGTTGGTTGGAATACTCCCGGTTTCCTGGGTCGAAGGGGGTATGGTAGGTCTGGAGGGGAGTCGGCAGGTCGTTGTCATTATCACCCCATGCCTTGCCGGTTTGCGAAACAGTAGATCCGTTGACGTCGTATGCTTCTCCCCCTCCGGCCTGAAACCCTCGGAATGCTCCGTTTTTGCAAAACTCCCAGACCTTGCCCATAACACCCCCCAATGTACTGAATGCGAAGGTGCTCCATCCCGCCGAGTTGGGCTGGCTTGGTTTGTGTAGGCCGAGGCCGCTATCGGCGAGCTGGACGGATGGCGACTCGCATTCGTCAGGTGCATTCTTCGGGCCTAAGGCTCTCCTGTAGTCAACATCAGAGTAAACGCTGTCCTCCAGTCTGCCATTCATGTTATCGCCACCACTTTGAAAACCTCCGGGGGTGACGTTAATCTGGCCGGCCAGAGTGTATCTGATCTGGCGGCCGGAACCGGCTGTCCTGTCATCGTCTCTCGCCTCGTTTGCGCCATCCATATCCATGTTCCAGCCGGTCGGGGTCGATTCTCTCGTTGCGGCGCGCTTCCGTTTTATCGTGCCGCCAGCCGGTGTGGTGGCCATAGAGATGTCGGAGTAGAGGCTGCCGGTGGATTTGCCAAGATTATAACTCGATGCCGAGGGCGAAACGGGCGGGCGAAATATGCCGGCGCTCAGAGCTTGGCCGGTTCCCGACACTGGCTCGAAGTGGTATGCGCCAGGCATGTGAAAGTCTGCTGGGAGCGCCATGGCGGGCAGCAGAGCAAACTGCGACAAGGAGGAGAATAACGTTATGCGTCGAGCTTTGGTCAATTCTGCAAGGTCCAGCTATCGAAACAATCTGATAGATTAAGCCGTACAATAAACCGATTCGATCTGATCTTCTGGGTCGTCGTTCGTCCTATTGCTATGCGCGCGGGGCGCGGAGCACGAGGCTCTGGTCTGGTGTTGTCGATTTCTCGGCCGCCGGTAACAAGATACCGTATGTGCAGTCGTCTGTATCAAATTCCTCGTTATTGGCTGAGCATCTCATGCGCTTCGTCCTTGCTCGCAGTCAAAATCCAACGGTATTTCTGCTCTTTGCCTGTCGGTGTGGCCGTCGATGACGGTCGGGATTGACCGAGGCTGTGCGATGGCGGGATGGCGGGGAGGCGCGGGGCCTCAGGTGTCGACTTGTCGAGCGCGTAGTTGCGGCAACCAGCTTGATATCGGGATGTTCGCGAGGGAGCTCAAAGTGGCGTCGAATTTGTAGCTTGGCCGTTGTCCGTCTTGCCAGCCCGTTCAACGGCTGCAATCCAAATGAATGCGCGACGATGCGTGCGTTGCTCGCCAATACCCCAGACCGATGGAGTCTACCCGTGTTGCTATCGCTGCTGCTTCGTCCCAGGCGACCGTTCTCCGGACTAAGGCAAGCCTCAGGTGCTCGTGGTAGGTACTTCGTAAAGTAAGCTGTAACTTTACCCTCTGCCCAGCCGAATCAGCCAGCCCGTAATCCGTGATCGACCAATTTACTTGGTGCGGGAGCTTTTCGTGACGTAGCGCAAGTTATGCAAGCTACCGCCGTGCCGTTGTTTTTGTTTTTATCGTTCTGGCGTCATCAACTCAATCGATTGGTCTTTCGAGGGTGGTACAACACAACTGCCGGGTCGGCAAAGTAGGTAAGCTGGCGCAAAGAGGCGGATAGGTAGGCGACGGATAAGAATATGGATAGGTATGTACACAGGGAACAAGATGTGCGCGCGTTGCACGAGAAGATCAAGAACAAGATAACCAACGCTATCCTAGTAGGTATAATGGATTGTTGAGGTCGCGAAGAGACGCTGCATGTCGGCACGCAGGAGCCAACGGTTCACCAAAATTGATTTAGAGCGTGGTTGCGTTGCTGTGGCAGGAACACGGGGACGGGGACCTGGTGGGTGGGGTCATAAAAAAAACAAAAAATCCGTTGATTTTCACGCCAAAACTCAAGACGCTGGTGATGCGGGGCAACGCATCCCTGCTACCGTCCTGTTTACAGTACCATTTCACGAGGTACCGCGCCGCCATCGCCGAATTCGGGGCTACCGCGTCCAGTGCCTCCACAGCGGCCATCAAATTTCACACCGCCTTTACTGTCGGGATACCTAATCCCGACCTTTGCCTGTAGGTATTCAGAGCTGCCTGCCAGATCATTTATGTACACTTGTATGTCTGTGCCTTTATCTCCCATAAAATCTGTCTAAAGTGTATGTCTGTGTATGATACCTTGCGGTGTGGGTAGTAATAAACAACGCCTGTTGTCCCTAGGCCACCCGCTCATATTCATCGCGTCATGAAATAGGACACACAACACCCGTCATCCACTTCTACTGCTTGGGCCCGTTGTTGTAGTATTCGTCCTGCATCTCCTTCTTCTCAGCAGGGACGCCACCCTCCACTCCAGCGCTCCCATCGATGTGGGAGTGCCCATCCCAAAACGCCTCCCGCTCCGCAATGAGATCCTTGGCCCAGGCCTGGACCTCTGGCAGCACGATCCTGGTCTTAACATAGGCGAACTCGCCGAGGTCCAGCTTGCCCTCGCCGCGCTTCTCGTACTCGACCATCTGCAGGAGGAGCTCCATCTTGTCAATGTCGTGCACGTAGTGGCTGTCGAGCGTGACTGAGTCCTCGTACTCCTGCCAGATGGCCCGGATCTCGGCTCCCAGGCTGCCGCCGTCGACACCGCCCAGCAGCTCCTTAGTGATGTAATCCATCGTCTCGGCCTCGCGCCGGCTCTTCTCGGGCTTGTCGATGCCGTCGACAGGTGTAATGTCGCCGACGAGGGACTCGGCCATGTCGTGGATCAGGCACATCTTGATACACTTTGGCAGGTCGAGTTTGGCAGCGAGCGCCGGCGGCGCGAGCATGCTGATCATCGACATGCGGTACATGTGGTCCGAGATTGACTCGCCCCTGCGCAGCTGACGTTAGTTCTGCAATGAGGCCTTAAGGAAGATGCGGGCGGGTGGGCTCCTTACCCCTGAATGCCGAAACGGCGCCACCCCTCGCGCTTCATCGTCTTCAATCGCTCAAGAAGGTGGAAATAAGCTAGCGGGGAGTTCGAGTTCTCTACTGGCCTCCCCGGGATCGTGTCAAGCACCTTCTGGACTGTCCATCGACCGGAAATCTCGGGGTTTGGTACGGTAGCGACATCTGGTAAAGGCAGGCAAGACGACGGTCAGTGGCAGTCGGCAACAGAGGAGGGGGGGAGAGAGGTCCAACCCACCAGGGACAGACTGCCCGTTCGTAGTGGCACTGGTGCCATTTCCCACGCTTTCGGAAGCACTCGGCGGCGACATGATCACTCTTCTTCGCAGTCGTGTGTAGCAGCGCTGGTGTGTAGTAAAGTGTCTTGGGTATTCTCGCTCGTGGGGTTGTTGCTTTGCGAGAAGCGGGAGGCGGGGTGGGTGCTCTAAGTCGAAGCAGCGCGAAGAAGGAGCAGATGTCAAGCCAGAGGTTCCTGGGAAGCGGCAATCGGCGGGTTTTTATGGGAAAACAAGAAAACACACAAGACAATCTTGAGAAGAAATCAAGCAAGCAAAACAAGACGATGAATCAAGAAGAGCAAAGAACCCGAGACAAGGCAAGGCTGACTGACTAACTCACTCGAACAATTGGCCTGTCGAGTTTCCATCCACCCCTTCAACCCCCACTTAGGCGCCGGGGGGGCCCACTAAGATCGCTAGAATCTGACCTCTTGCAGCACTCGCTTAAGGCGGTCTGGGCCGCCAGAAGATTCGGCACCGCCTTCCCTCCCCATTTTCAATGCATGCATTGGTGCTGGGGGTCCCTACCTAGTGCTGTCACCGCCCTGACCCAGACATGGATTGGATTGGCGACAGCACCTAAAGCCAACCAACGTTGGCGATCCTCAAACATTGAATGACAATACGGTCATAGGTGAGTGCCCCGAAATAGTTTGCTTTGCTTGGTGTGGCATGCCAGACAATGCAAGCCGTATCACAACGAAAAGGTCAGATTGTTGATGGACATCTGCCTAAAGATAAGCTACGGGATACCCCTCCCTTCCTCACGGGTACTTGCATCTTTTTATGGAACTTTCTGGTGAGTAGCCGACCTTGAAGTCTGGCTGTCTACATCTCGCAATCCACAGGGCTAGGTGCTAGGACGATCAAGCTTTGTGCGAGTGGAACGCGACACTCGCTTGGGCTGCATAAAGAAAAATTAAGTCTGGCGATGCGAAAGACAAATAACAGCGGGGATGATTGTATACCCCAAACAACTCGGTTGTACTGTACATGTACATCACAATCACCCGGCCAGGAGCAGGTACCTTATCTCCCTTTTCAGATCAAACAGGGCACCGCGCGTCACTTCCCGCCTTGTCTGTCCAGCACTTCATGAGCCATGTTATCGCCTCCATCTGGTCTCCTGGTGAGGCATGGCCAGCCTCGTCGACAGTGAAGAACGAGAGCTTATTAGCAACAGTGGAGTCGTTGGCAGTCTTGAACTGCCCGCCGACTGTCAACTTGCCCTCCTCATCAGGCCATGTCCAATCTTTGAACTGATGCAAGCGGAAAGCCGCTTGTCTGCGCCAGGGGAGATGGTCATAGGCGCGTTTCTGGCCCTCAGTGTTGCTAAGCCCGTTCATCAGTACCTTGGCTATTGCTGAACACGACATAACAGGGGTATCACTCAGGTATACTCACACGATCGGGTCATTGTTCCCGTTGATCACCAACAGCCGGGTCGGCGTCTTGTCCAGAATAAACGAGACCTCGCGGGTCGAGGGCACATGCATATCTTTACTCTTCTCCCACCGAGTGTTGATATCCTCGTTTATACCAGTGAACTCAAAGTCCTTCCTGAAACCAAGAGCCTCCTTGACGTCTGTGCGATTCAAGTAGCTCGAGTACGACCCCTCACCGGTGAAGGCTTCGCAAAGTGGTGGTTTGACGCACTTCTTCCTGTCGTCATACGGATCGCGCCCGCCTTTGTAGACGTCCCAGTAGTGCCAGTTGCCCAGGCGCTCGTTGCAAAACGCAGAAGCCGCCTCGCAGATGTTTGGATCATACGTGTCCCGACACGAGGCCACGAGCCGCTCGCACTCGGGCGTGGCTTCTTCGAGGGCGCTGCAGGCCGTCTCGTTGAACCCGTTCTCCTTCAGCGGCTTCCCGTCGTCGCCCACGGCGCAAAAGTGGTCATAGTAGCCTAGTACTCCGGATGTGAGCATGTCGATGACTGCGTCGACAAGGATGATGGATCGGATGGGCACCGGCATGACATCGGCTCCCATCTGCTGCCGCTGGCTGATGTAGTGGGTGATGCCGGGCACGTACTTTCCGCCAAAAGACTCGCCTGCGATGTGGAGGTCGTGGGTGGAATATTCTGGGAATACGTCTTGGAAGAAGATGGCGAGGAAGCGATCAAAGTCTGCAGAGGTTTCGAGGATATTGTCTGGGCCTCCGGTGCTGCCGTTCCTGATGGTTGAGAAGCCCACGCCGGCGGGTTGACTGAGGCTTATGTTAGGAAAAAAGTCTATACAAGTATGCACGAGGGCCACACTCACTCAATAAAGAGCACGTTTGAAAACTCGGTCCAGCTGTGCTTGTTGAAAACTGTGCCATTGTTGTACTCATTCGTCTGGCACGGCCCGACCTCGCGAAACAAGCCAAACATGGACGAGCCACCAGGCCCGCCATTCAGCCAGATGACTACGGGATCGGCGGATGGATTTCTACGGCTTTCAAAGAACCCTTGATACTGTTAGCAATCGTCCTAGCTCAAGACACTTTGATACAATCCGAGACTTACAGAAGAAGAGCTTTTTCTCCTCGGACACGGATATCGTGCCCGTGTACTGCTTGCTGCCGGCCACGCAGATATCGGCGTCTTCAGCATGTTTTCGAAGAGAGAAGAGGTGGGCGCCCTGGTCCCCAGACTGCTCGATGGGACTAGCCAGTGGTTGTTGAGCCGAGTCAGAGAGGACATGGTGAGGCACGGCGGCACCAATTCGACTCAGGCCGATAGCCGTAAGAACAGAAATAGGAAATCGCATCACGTTTAGCATTCGATGACAAACTCAATGAAGGGGACTTCTCGTCGATGCTTGTTCCCACATGCGTCAAAGGCAGAAATATATATTTCGTTCAAGGACGCGTCTTTCGGATAGACGTTGCCTGATAGGAAAAGGAGGGGCTTGGCAATGCGACGCGGCCGCCGCGCAGACGCTGATGCCGTCATGCTTCCTCCTTCCTATCCTGGTAAGCTTGGCAAGGATTCAAGCGTCAACACGTACTTAAGTAGGTAAGTAAGTAACGTGGTGCTTAATTACTTACCTATGTCTTACATAGAGTAAAGAAAGACAACGATTGGTTTTTACTGTTGTCAAACATAAAGAACCGTACCATGTTCAAAGTCCTTGTCGAAGTGATTATCTTTGTTCCTGGCTAAAATTAACAACGTGAGTTTAACAAAGATGGTGATCAGTGCTTCGTACGTGTCAAAGGTTCACAAGAACTATAAGACTGCCATAGTTCTCGCACCTGTTGGCAGTCTGGTCCACATGCATGCAAGCAACTCAACAAACAACCAACAACCATGATTGTCAGAGTTATCGATACTCCGACCCCTATTATCTTTGCGGTTATTCCAATCGCAATAGAGCTCATCGCCATGATACTTGCCGGCATAGTTTTGCTGGGTCTTGTTCACTGGTTCAATGCTGGCATAGACTGGACAAAAGTCAAAAGGAATGGAAAAAGACGCTTGCGAAGACGTACTGTCCAAAAAGTCCTTTAGTGCTACCCCAAGAAAGAGCTGCATGGTAATGTGGCTATAATTTACTGTCTTAAGCTTAGGACGGTATGTGCAAGTTTGGAGACACTACAGGACAGTATCTGGGGACCCTGTCTTAACGAAATCATAAATAATTTTACTTTCACGTCTTATCACCTTCGTCTGCGCATTTTCCGTAAACAGAACTGTCTTTTCGCTGTGATATTTCTTCGCTTTTCATCTTCTTTCGACCTGGGCCGTTGCCCCTTTGTTTTCCCGAAAAGTTACAGTTGATCGAATGGCAATTGAAACAACAACCAAGTGGAAGAAATTCAATTGCAAAGACAACTCAAGGTGCACTCTTCCTAAAGACCTAAACAGAAAATACTAGACTACCCCGTCTCAATGTCATTTTCAACTCGGTAAACGATACAAGCCCACACAGTAACTGCATTCCCGTTCTCGTCATACATATGGCCTAAACAACCGTCACGTTCCCAGGATAGTACCCGACAAAGTTGCCGCGCGGGAAAAAGTCACAGTAGAACCACCACGGCTCGTTGGTGCTCGGGGCCTTTGGCGGGCACCGGGTCGTGCTAAAGGCACATCCAATCTGCTTGGACGCCTTCCACACCGTCTGCGTGAAGTGGCCGCCGCCGAGCAGGTCGCCCTTCTTGTAGGCTGCGATCTCAGTGTCGCTGATCCAGAGGTTGAAGCCCGTCTGCACCTTTGTCGTGAAGTTTGGCACCGCATCGACCGGCTTGCTCCACCACGAGTAGGCATTCTCTCCGTATGGGCCCTGGCAGGACATATTAGTTAGTCATTGCAGGTTGAGGAACCCAGGAGTCAGGTGCATCAGGTCAGAGCACAAGGAGCTCATACCGAGTGGTCCAGCTTGCATCCGTTCGCCTTATTCAAGGTGACGGAAGCGAGGGTGGTGTTCCATATCAGAGGGTTGGCCTTGTATTTCTTGCGGATGTTGTTGACAGTTGTCAGGACGTTTTGTTGGAATGCCTTGTCCGTGGGCGGAGGGGACTTGGTGACATTGTCGACGTGGATCTCTGGAAGGGCATGTGCAACTGCCCCGTGCGAGAATAGTAAGGCTGTCCCCAGAGCAGAGGTCAGGAGGCTTTTGAGAGATACCATTTTGATGTCTAATGTAGTACTTTGATTCTTGTTCTCGAGGCTGGTAGTGATGAAGGATGCAGGAAAGGGAGCTGAATATCACAAAACACTGGAGGCGATGACAGTTATTTTATAGATAGTAGATGTATGTGGCAAGCTCTTTTGTTTGCTTACTTGTGTGGTGGGTATTGCACATTCCAGAGATGCGGAGGCGAGCATGGTGTTGAGACATCGTGACCTCAGGGATGGAATGTAGCATGGACTCTTCAGCCAGTAGGACAGTCCAACAGTGTTGCCCTTTGAGGCTTGATACCTCCTGAATTAAGACTAAAGGGGTCTGGAACATAAAAACGTCACGAACCTCAGGTCTTGTCTCAAACTATCATGCCGATACCCCGTAACTGGAAACTATCGTGATGAAATAGGCAGCTCGAGACTCTGAGTTGATTATCCATCACGTAATACCATAATGGCCCAGATGCTTCTTTGGGAAGCTATTGCCTTCGGGGCTCCGTTATAGCCGTTCAATGACGAATATATCTATTTCAAGTTAGTGCTTCATCAATTTTCAACTCTCCAGCATCCCTTAGCATCCTGACATCTGGATCAGCTGTGGCATAAGTCCTTGGATATGACGAGTATCTTGCGCGAGTTGCGTCTGATAGGAAAGAAGTTTGTTATTGCCACGTCTACCTAACTACCCAACCTTTCCGATCTTCGTAAGGCCTGCATCTATGGTCCTTTCTACATAGTCTGCTCATCTGGAGCATTGATGCGGACCCAGGCCCATGTAGCTGTCGTTTAGGAGCTGCAAAATCTCCTGTTGCTTGCATATTCCCCTGCCCCACTATTTGAGCCCAAATCCGAGTTCCATCCCGAATCCGAGCCTGTGGTTGTATAGAACGCCGCGTGACTCACGCCGCTCCATCAACACAGTTAGCCTATAGCTCCTATTTGGGCGCAAACTAATTGGTCAATGGGATGAACGGCGAACAGCTATAACAATCCCGTCGTGTAGTATGAATGATACTAAAAATCATGTCAGCCAGTATGAACAGAGATTCAGATACCACAATCAAATATCATTTTCGGATTTTCTCGCCCTTGTGAGATTCATCGTGCTGTACATCCGCTTCCGCAAAAATGAATCCCGTGAACACCGAACCCTATAAGCTTCCGTCCGACGCGGCCTGGCTGAGTGAGTCCCTTTCTGTCCCATCCAAGCTCATGAACCGTCAGCTCAAACTCTCGCCTCATATGAGCAGTTACCGGCTGCTCATCGGGTATCGGCCGCGCCATTGCGGAACTCATCGCGAGCAAGCCCGGCCAGCGCCTGATCGCGACAGCCCGCACCCCAGCCGACCTCTCTTACCTCCCCGAAGCGAACCCCAACATTCTTAAGCTCGCTCTCGACGTCACCTCGCCTAGCTCCGTCAATGCGGCCTTCAGCGCTGCGGCAGAGCACTTTGGCAAGGACTTCCATCTCGATGTCGTAATCAACAACGCCGGGTACTCGCTCTCGGGCGACACCGAGTCGGCAACTGAGGAAGAGACGCACCAGGAGATGGAGACGCTCTTTTTCGGCACGGCGCGCGTCACCACGCGCGCTATCGAGGTCATGCGCCAGGCCGAGAACCACCGCGGCGGCGTCATCTTCAACATGTCGTCGCTCGCCGGTCTGTGTGCCTTTCCGGGACATGCTTATTACCACGCGGGCAAGTTTGCCGTCGAGGGCTGGTCGGAGGCTGTGGCGAGGGAGATGCATCCTGATTGGAACAGTAAGCCGCCGTCCACAGTGTGACATAAAACTGAGCAAGGTAGGCTGGATGGGTGGCTAATTCGAGCAACAGTCAACTTCTGTATCGTCGAGCCGAGCGGTGTCAAGACAAACTTTGAGGGACACAGCAAGGCGCGTACCAAGCCCCATCCTGCCAGATCTTGCGCTGACTGCGCCGTCAGGGCACCCGCAATCAGGATCGGCCCGTCCCACAGGTTGACGGCGAAGTCGAGACTGTCGTGCTTGCTGACCTCCTCAGCGTCCTCGCTGCCCGAGATGCGAGGCTTGACCAAATGCAAGAAAGCAAGTCCCAGATAGTTGATCTTGCCGATGAGGTCCGAAGAATGCGCGATCGGGTCCTCCATGCGCATGCCCTGGAACAAAATCCACGGGCTCAAGCGAATGGCTGTTCTTTCGGGTCCGACAGCCTCGCTGACGGCTTTGACGACCTCGACAGCCAACCGTGATCGATTCTCGATGCTGCCGCCATACTGGTCGGTACGCTTGTTGCACGTGTCCTAGGTGAATTGGTCGACAAAGTAGCCATTGGCTCCGTGGATCTCAACGCGGTCGAAGCCGGCCTTGATGGCGATTCCAGTTGCTTGGGCATATTCCTGCACACGCTCTTGGGTCTCTTCTACCGTCATGGCGACGGGGGTGGGCGATTTGTCGTTGATGGAATTGCGCTGGAGCTCTTGATGGTGAAGCCCTCCTGCTCCGCAACCCTTGGGTCGGCGGCGCGGCCCAGCGACCACAGCTGGACATAGATGAAGCTGCCCTTGGCATGGACGGCATCTGTGATCTCCTTCCAGGCGGCGATCTGTGCGTCGTTGTAGATGCCGGGCATGCCGGGGAAGCCGCTTGCACTAGGCGATATGAAGGTGCCCTCGCTAACGAGCAGTGTCCCGGGTACAGCAGCCCGCTGGCTGTAGTACTCCTTCATGAGCGGCAAGGTTGGCACATAGTTCTCGTCGGCGCGGCAACGTGTCAAGGGCGCCATTGCGATACGATGCTGAAGTTTCGAGGTCCCGACCGTGAGAGGCTGAAACAGCTTCGACTCCTCGACAGTCATCTTGGCGGTTGGCGGTTGGTGGTGTTGGTTGGTTAGGAAGAGAGGATGAAAGACTCTTGAGTCTCTAGGATTCTTTGTTGGTTTCTGGCTTTGTTCCTGACTTGCGATTGTGGCGTGAGCGGGGAAGCTTCAAATACTAATTCGTTTTGGTTGACGGCTGCAACACTTTAGACATACGACTCTCTCGGGCCGCTCAGGATCTCGACAAAATAAGTGACAAAAGGCAAGGATTGCAAATTGTTACGGGCGTATAGCTGATCCCGGTTAGACCCTTAGATACTATTCCCGAGTTCAAGGGATAGAGCTAATTGAAGGGACAAAGGTGACAACCATGTGATTGCGACTTATATATGCTGACAAACTCCAGTACTACTATACCTCCAATTACTAATACTATCAACTCGAAGTTGAACTAAATCTCTCAGAATGAAAGCAGCAACTATCCATACAGAAGAAATTCCTGGTTTTGATAACTAGTAACACACACAATTTATCTCTCATTATTTATTCAGCCGGATCACGACCATTCTGTAATCTCATCGACTCTTCATAGTGTTCCGACGTCTCTAGATCTATCTCTAGCGGTTTCGTGAGGGGTGTCAACGGTATGCCCTTCTCCTCCAGCTCCTTCAATCTCGAAGCCGTAGCAGGCTTGCTACGGTTAACGCTGTATACCTTTACGCGATGGCAGGATGAGGTGACGTGCAGATCCCAGTTCCTACAAAGACGAATTAGCAACTGGTAAGCCAACACCCTCTGCGTGATGTCACGTTGCTTCTCACTCACCATGCTGATCGGACAAAGGTAGGCTGGGTATTGAGGGCGTTGTCCCATGTTCGGACGCAAAACTCAAGCCAGCCTTCTGCATCAACCGGCAGCTCGATCTCCCAGAGGCGCCATGCGTAATAGTACTTGGTCGTCATATTCTCCCACGGCACTTCGTACCATATGGACCCTCCGTCCCCGCTGACCTCGACGCGTTCCGGCCAGTGGCCACCGCCCGAGTAAGCCCAGCCGCGCAGGGTGATCTTGCCGTCGTGAACGATGAGATCCATGTCCTTGGGCGACATGATGGCAGATGACACAGGCATGTCCTGAATGGAGAAGCCGTTGCTGTACAGGGCGTTCTGCTTACCGACCTGGGGAGTGTAGTACAGGTACTCCTTCCTCTGGACGGGGGCTGCAGACGGCTCCTGGATGGCGCGGATCTCGTATAGCCACTTGACGCTGCGAGCGCCAATGTAGCCGAAGACGACGGCGCGCAGAGGAAAGCCGTGAATCTTTGGCAGCGGCTCTCCGTTCATCTCCCAGGCCAGCAGAACCTCGTAGACCTTAACCTTGCGCCACGGCACGCTAACAACATAGTTGTACACCTTACCCTTTTTGAAGTAGGTGTCGGCACCAAACAGCTCAATGTGCTTTGCGTCGCCCTTGAGCCCGCCGCAGTACTTGATCACCTTCTTAAGGGGCACGCCCGTCCAGCGTGCGGTACCGATGGCGCCTTCTGCCCAAGGCGCATTGATCAACTCGTCGCCGTCGCCAGGGTACTCCCTGATCTGCTCAATACGGCGCGTGCCCGAGCACTGGAGGCTCACCACGTTGGACTGACGGGGGAAGAGCGATTCATTCTGGAGGTCAGCCAGCGTCAAGCGCTTGGGCTTGTTGACCAAACCGCCAATGTCGAGAAAAAACTTGTCGGCTTCGATCTCAGGAACGCCTCCGTGGTTGCGCACAAAGAAGTCGGGGTTCGGTGTGATTTCTTTCTCGACCAGGCGTTTCTGTTTCGCTGTTAATGCTGTTCACTTGTAACTATTACTAATCATCGTCATACAATAATTACTTACCCTGGGTGGCTCTCCATTGTAGGGAAATTGAAGGACATGGATCATATCCGGCGACTTCTCCTTCAACACATACTGCCAGCTGATGTCTGGGATCTCACCCAGGCCGAGCGCTTGGTGGTACTGCTTGAATCGCTCTCCTGTGAGAATTGGGTTCGTTTCTGGCAGGGGGGCCAGCTGGAACTCTGGCGGCTGTTTGTTCCCGCGATGTTGTCAATTACGCGGTTCCTCTTGCTCAAGAGGAGGCAAGGGGATCACCAACATCAGGGAAGTCATAATTCTTCAAGATTTTCTCCGCTTGCTTCTTCTTCTCCGGATACCTTTCCCATTCGATGTAGCCCTTCCATCCCTCTACTTCCTCTGCGAACGCTGGGACCTCACCCTTTTGGCGAAAGGGAATCGCGTGTGGCTCAGAGGGGGCCATAATGGGGTCGTTTGAGAAGGAGAAGACAACCGTGAAGATCAATTGGTCAGCGCGCTTATTGTGTTGTTGCAGACTGGAACCGAACCTGGGGATTTGGAGTGAAGGGGTAGATCCTGGCAACAAGGAGGATCTCGCACGATTATATGGATTGGAATGCGGTGTTGATTCGGGAATGGACGGCGAAGTCGCGGCCGTTTCTTAATCAGCTACGTGCATCGTTATACATAAGGTATCGCCAGCCAGCAGACATCTCGGACATGGCCCGGTAATGGCCTTTGTTGCATCCCCATTGCATCATGGCGCCCTACTAGCTGCCCACTCCCAGGTTGCCAGTGCTTGTTTGTTGCTGAGTAACCTCCCGCGCCCGTTCTGCATATGCATGCATACCAGATGGGTAGTTTTGCAGGATTTGGATTTTAATGTCCAACAACGCTAGAAAATGAGCGGGGGTGGTGATGTCGTATTCGTGGTCGCAACAAGCTTCCTAGAGTGTTGCGGAATAGCCGTGTCACGATTGGCGAGTGTGCGGGTCATCGACCAGGTTCCATGCCTTGGTTAATGGTTATTGGGACATGATGCGTTCCACCGACCACTTAACCCCACGATCGAGTTGATAACACTCGACTAATGAGAGGTGGAAGCAACATCCTATGAGGGGATAACCACTTTTTAGGTATCCACAGCCCAAACCCCGATGTTGCCTTTTTTTTCTCGTCGGCTAGTGGAGCCCTTTCCGCGACATCTGCTAGAATGTAAGAGGAAGAAGGGACTGGATATATATCCTTTTTATCGAGATTGATGAGCTGCCAGTTCTTAGTTCCACTGCTCACTCACATCAGGTCGTCGTGGGTAATAATTGATCTTATGAGTACTGTCGTTTGGTATTGGATTTGAACCATCCGGCCATGGCGGTAAACAACAAAGACTGGAGTCCTAGTATACCATATACTTGTTCGACTTCCCCAATACTACTGGTTACCGTCGCTGGATTTGACCTGCTCATGCGTTACTTTGTCATCCTCGGTAGTATTATTGACAACCTAGTTTTGATGTTGGCTGTAATGGTTGTCGACCAAGCGAATGTACCTCGCCCGCGCCGTCGGTCGATGGCTCTCTTTCGCTCCTCGCAAACGGCCCACCGCGTCCTCACATCCCCTCCGCCTTCATTCTATATAACCGTCCAGCTGCCACTCATTATTGGTTTCGACACGCCATTTCTGTTCTGCCTGGTATTTTACCTCCTCAGCAAGAGCAAGAACAACAACGACGACAACAACAACAACACACAATGACAACAATGGCGACGACGAAGACATCCTTAGCCACATGTCCCATATCTGCGACTTTATCAAACAACACAACATAGGGACCAGAGTTCCCCTGAGCCCATGGCGCAATAGACCCAAAGACCCCAAAGGTAGTGTTTTAGTCTATCGTTACGCCGAATCGTGCAGATCACCCGCCGCGGCCGCGGTGAAGAAGCGAGGCCGGACTAGTGTATCCCGTCACGAGCTTTTCTATCCTGTAGAGTAGCTGAAAATCTAGAAGGCGGTGGCGGCTGACCAGGCCGGGTTGGGCCGCAGATTGTCGGGAACCATCTATATTAAATCGTCTGAAGTTCAAAAGTAAATTCATCCCATGATCACAACAAACAAGTTCAACTCTTCCATTTTCCGAAAATTGGTCGACCCCATCTCGGCTATTCACTTAGCAAGTATCTCAGGCTATCGACGGAATCTTTGGGGTTCTTTCGCTAATGCCTGTGGTCTCAAACTCCGAGCAACCACTGCATACAATGATCCGTTCGAGGGTCCATCGATCAACGTGATCGTGCCGCCGTCTCGAGCATGGCGAAGAGTGAGCAAATATCAGCCATTCTTCAAGCCTTGCCTCTGGGACCATTTTCGAAGAGCTGTGCCGGACGACCGAAGAACCCCCAGAACGACGACGCTGCGGAAGACGACTAGGAGCTCAGCCCAGCACCAAGGTTCATGGGCTTGGTTCCTTCGCCCCGACGGCATCTCGCTTGCGCTGCCTCCCAAGAACCCTGATGAGGCACAGGACAGCAGATTTGATGATATTTAATGGGGAAAGGGCGTTAGGCAATACTTATGGATGTTAGCCCACGCGGATGCCGCAGTTGTTAATACTCACAGACGGAGAGGACGGGGAAGTACAAGTGGTATCCCTTACTCGGTCATGATGGTGAACGAACTTTCGTTATTGCGTGCAAATAATGCCAGTATAAAAGTCGGAGTCTATTGAGCGCGTATTGTGCTCATAGTTCCCAGGTGACATATTTGAACAGTTTCAACACAGCCCCGTCTGAGGCATCGTACATCTATAAGAGTAATACAATCCCAGGCCCCGTAACATCAATCCAAAATCTCGTCTAGTAATCCTACATCACAAATCTCACATGCAATGTAATCCAAAGTCTAAAGATGAGCCCACCCGTTCGCCACTAACACCTGCATCTCATTAATCAGGCAAAACCGGCCCGGCTCCTCGCGGCCCTTTTGCTCTTGCTCCCAACGGCCAACCCGCCGACTCACCCGCGCCTCCTTGAGGCCGGGGGTCGTAAACCACCTGGCCAGCCTGTTTTTCAAAAGTCCAGTCCATATCTGATACGCAGACAGCCAGCTTCCGTGCGAGTGTACCGCCTGATACGCCGCGAGATTATACCCAACGCGCACAATGGGGTTAAGGTAGACACCCCTCGTCCGTGATGCGGGGTTGTCAGCGTGAATGAGACAGCACTCGGAGCCTTCCAGGTGAGATTCGGCGAGCGAGTCGTCGACGCCGCGGAACTGGAGGCCCCGCGCTCCGGTGAAGGCCGAGGCGGGCATGGAGACTGGGTGAAGTGTTTAGTATGGTGATAGCCGAAGTACGCAAAGGGAGGTGAGCCGAACCTATGCCGTTCCAACAGCTGGCAACCGGAACTGCTTCCCCGTTTAGCATTGCCTTTCTGGACTTGGACGAGCGGAAGTACGGCCACATCTGGGACGCGTGCTCGTGGCCATTCGAGTCGCGCAAGGCGAATGTATCATAGTAGCTGGGCGGCTTGCTGAAGTCCAGAGAGCACGCTGCAGCATAACGCCCATTATTCGTGTTCAGTAGAGCAATCACATCGGCAACCTATGCATGTAGGGACGGTCAGCGACAGAGAGAGTAAGTGTACTCGACTTGGTCTTCCGCAAGACTTTGTGTGTGGACGCACAGTAAACACGACATCACCCAGAAAGAGCACATGATCAAACGTCGTTCCGTTCTCCGCCATGTCCAGCAGCGGCTGCAGCGAGAGGTTCCGCAGTCCCGCGAGATACGGAATCCTCCGCAATCTCCTCTCTCCTTCTCTAGTCTGCACCCATCCCTGCGTCTGCCCGCCACCGTCCGTCGGGGGTGGCGCCCCCATCAAGTCGGCGTGTGTAGTCTCGTCGAGCGTGATCTGCCTCGCGACGCCGGCCTTGTTCAGCCTCCGGTCGAGATCGCGCAGGGCGCCCTTTGTGTCATCCCAGCTGCCGCTCTCGTAGATGCTGACAAAGACATTGTCTGGGCCCAGCTCCTCGACCAGCGCCACCAGCGCCGAGTTCCAGCTCGCCCGCAGTATCCCCTCGTTGTTCCAGTGCAGACCTGCGATGTACACGCGCGGCGTCGGCGTCTGGAGCGAGATCTGGGAGGCGAAGGCGCGCTCGGCGCGGGCGATCTGGTAGTAGACGAACTGGGCCTCGATTATGGAGCCAATTATGATGAGGGCAAAGAGCTTGCGGAGGGTCGAGGGCGCGAGCAGCAGGCGGAGGAAGCGCGGCCGGTGAGAGGTCGTACCCATTCCGTCGTTGTGGTTGTCGTGGTTGTCGTGGTGTTCATGGGGCGGCAGCGGCGGCGAGGAGGAGGCACAATGGGATGAGTGTGGTGGGGCGGATGCGAGAGCTATCGGCAGTGGGATCAGTGGCCAATGGCCATGGAGATGGCAGAAGCATTGATTGCTGGCTTGTCGTCGGACGAGGGCGGCAGAAGGGAGGAAAGGTAAAGACTGTCAGACCTGACGGCGTGGAGCAATCCGAGGTGGAGGTTTCAGTCGATATACTGTTAGGTAGCTCCCGCCACCCCCGGTGCCCCCTCACAAGGTTCACGCTAGCTAATTTCCAGGGCGCAACTAAAGTGGGGGTGACGTGTGCGCAACGTCCAACAGGAGCCCGTCAGTCGTCTCTATTGGTCTTCTGATAATGTGAGCTTGTCACCTAGGTTCTAATAGGACTCCAATGTGCGACATGAAGGCAGGAGGATCTGATCTTGTGGGATAAGTCATGCCATCACGTACTCACACTGTCACACAACTGAAGACCAAGTACCAATCTGGGCATAACCAGCAAAGCGAGGTGAGACTGTGAGTCGACTTTATCCACTTTGGTATTTTATTTAGTGACACAAGTGAACTGCGTATTTTGTCCATTCATGTCGAATCTTTTCTGTTATAGCAGCTGATCATGAGCTTGAGATGGGGGTTAGGAAAGATCATCATGCCACTCAGCTAGGACACTGCACGCTATAGTCAGACGAGCTCTCATAATTTCAAGTGAAGTAGAAATCATACTTTTCAGCTTCAATCTTTCAATTATGTGAGGAAAATATTTCGTGAATAAATTACTCGATTGGAAGCTGTTATATGCGGTTCATGTCATGTGAAAATGCTGATGATATTTGCACAGACCAGTTCACAAGTCATAAGTGTGACCTTTCAAAGAAATGGAGTTTGTCGACATAATAAAACAATTTATAGCTTCTGTCGTTTATCAATGACTTGTATCGTTTGTTTCATGGTCAAGATACTCCCCTTCTCCTAGAAGAACCGCCAACCGCCCCTCCTGAAAATATCCTCTGTTCGTACAGGATTACACACAGAGAATGGCCGAAACTCGTAACTGGTCTATAGTCAAGCCTCTAAGCCTGCTCAGTGAAGTTGCTGAAGCCCTGGGTAGCGGAGAGATCAGCGACGCTGATGCCGTTTGCGACAAAGGGCGCCTGCAGAGACTGAGCCGAGTTGGCGTTCTGGACATCAGCCCCGACAACGGCAGGGTCGACAAGAGGAACGATGCCGCGGAGCTCCTCGGTGGCGGGCAGAGATGCGTCGCTGCAGATAGTGGGGATTGCCTGCGCCGATGGGTTGAAGTTCTTCTCGGCAGCAACGAGCTCGGCAGCGGCGGCGAGGACCTGGGGGTCATTGCCCAGCTGAGCAACGATATCATCCGCAAGGGAAAGCTGGTAGATTGTAATGTTTAGCATCAACTTGTTGTGAAGCATACACCTGTTGAGAAGCATTTAGATGATGTTATTACCTTTGCACAGGCGCTGGCACCGGCCAGGAGAACGCCCGGGGTCTGGCCGGCGAGGGTGCCGGCCGCACCGGGCGCTCCAAAGGCAGATAGAGCCTGGATGGACGCCTGAACGAGGCCCTCTTGCCCGAATCGAGCCTGGCCCATGGTAGCCAGGGCAACGAGAATGAATGTCTTGGACTGCATCTTGAAAGATTGTTGAAATGTAAGAAGTGAATATGCCGGCTGAAGCGGTTGTAGTTGATTAAAATGTAAGTAAATATCAAGTTCAAAAAATAAGAAGAAAGGAATAGATTAGATCGAGCCGGTCGGTCTGAGCGAGAGTAGTAAAAGAGAGAATGTCGGACAGTGATCGATGGCCATTGCAATCCGCACCCGGGTTGTCGCCGGGTTTTATATTGATGCCACTGAGAGACTGGGAAACATGAATTAGAAACCGGCAGTAAGGCAGTCAACTTCATCCATGGCGATCATACCGGCGCACGGAGCAGGAATTGGTATGGCATAGCAGGACATGCGGCATGATGCGCGGCAGCGCGGACCTAAGGTTTGCAGAGCTGCTGCAGTTGGCGGCTAAGGTACGTTTGACGTTGCAGATCGACTTCTTGGGAGCCCCCTCGCAGAAACGTTTATCGCTGCCACGACCCGCAGGCTGTTTTGGCGCATTGCGTTGGGCATCGAGGAGCGGAATTGAGCCTGTATGACGCGTACTCACTTCTCGATGTGCTGGATTAGTAGGAATTGACGGACGTGCGACCCGACGAGAATATCCAGGGCCTCATGATGACGTCCCGGTGAAGACCGTCTGTTTAACCCACCATCCATGAAACTGAGCCTTTTGAACCATCAATTTCAACAGACGGCTGGGATGTACATTGGCAAGGGATGAGAAATCTGTATCTGGTTATGCTTGTCAGGATTTGGTGGAAGCAGATGGCTGTCGAATCCGCCAATGTGCTTTTTAAGTCGGTGCAACTGAAGCACAGAATAGGGTACTGAGTATTTCAAGACATTTCCCGTTGGGGTAGACATGTATACAAGTACTGAATACGTAATCTATGGCGTGCATTGTGCCTGCTTCTAAATACCTTAATCAGATGATCTTTCCCTCTGCAGACTCCCGCCCAGACATGCATATGCATACACCATTGGCGGCTGCTGCCTACACAGTATGGGAGCAAGTAGCCGCGATCAACGGTCGTGACTTCCTCAACTTGTCAAGATCTCACTGCAAGTTGGAAGGAGCTCCCTAGCATATTTTCCCGTGTGAAAACGTACCCGTTTTGTGTAGCTTGGTAGCACGGCCATGTGGCTGAACTAAACACCGCACCAGTTGCTTCTTTCTGACCAGTGCTTCTTTTCTCCTTTCTCACAAAAGCTCAGTCTCCTTGGCGCATTCGGCAACCACGAGCGGCGATTGACGATGGGTTCAGGATAAATCTTCCTTGCAATCTTTCGCTTGTGTTACGTCTTCTCCAGCTTTGGGGTTAATAGGTACCATCTGACTGGCTCGCCTCGTGTTGAAATACTCCGGTGACCAACGTCGTTGTGAGACACTGAGCTTATATCAACAACGCAGCGTACCCAGAAGACATCGATACAGCAACCCTACGGATGGGTTCTTCAGCATCCAGAGCCTACCTCTCTTCCCATTCTACTCTAACGTCCACAGCAAGGGTCGGTACACAGGTCAATACTGACCACCCAATCTCACATAGCCACGCGGTTCATGTGCTCTTTCCAAAAATTAAGTAAGTATTCGTTAATCCAACGCTCGTAAAACCAACCGCGAGACTTTCTAGGAGGAACATGTATATATATGTACAAAGATTTGTCGGATCAACTATACACGAAACCGCGGTGCATCCATGTTATTTTCGCCCACAGTTTTCCGGTATCCTACCACCCACTCCACCACAGCTCCCCGGCCCGAGAACACTTTGCTCATGCCCTTCAAGATCAGTCAACAACACATAGCCGCATATAGCTATCAATCGACTTCTGCCTCCTTCATCAAGCACGTATGTCCGCACTTTCTCCAATCCCAACAACGCCACTGGCCACTTGGCCAAAACAAAAGAGAGAGACAGAGGAAAAAGAAGAAACACAGACTGTCCTCCCAGGCTCCAGGCTCCGAGCTCCTGACGATGCCATGTTGTAGAAGGAAAACCAATGAACGAAAGAAAAAAAAAGGGAAAGAAACAAATGGCAGTCATCATTTTGTCTTTTCCTTCTTCTTCTCCTCAACCTTCTCCCCCTCCTTCAACTCTTTGGGCTTCTCAGCCCCCTCCTCAGTCTTGTCGTCCTCATTGACCGGGCCCTTACCCTTATTCGCCTCCTTTTCCCTGTTCGCCGCCTCCTTCTCCTTCATCTCCTTCGCCAGCCTCTCCTCCTCCTCCTTCTTCTTCCTCGCGTCCTCCTCGTTCTGCTTCTTCTTGGCCGCCGCCTCCTTCTCCTGCTTCTTCTTCTCCTCGAGCTCCTCGCGCTCCTTCTTCTTCTCAGCAATGATCCGCTGCTGCTCCTCGGGCGACAGCTTCTCGAACTCGGCCACGTCCTTGTCCCACTTATTGACGCACTCATCCTTCCAGTTGCACGACTCGACCTCGCCGTAGGCCGGATGCTTGAACCGCGGGTGCTTGGTCGGCCAGCCCGAGGCGTGGTAGTGGTGCTTGACCAGCGCCGCGCGCGCGTCGTGGTTGCCCGAGTTGGAGTGGCCCTGGCCGGCGGCGAAGGCCTCAACCGTCAGCACGAGCACGCGGCTGACGATCTTGGACTCGTCCATATCGTGGAACGTGTCCCACTCGATCTTTTTCTTGACGTCGGCAGCGTTGTCCATCTCCGCGATAATGGCATTAGTAAAAGCCGACGGGCCGGTGCCGCTAATGATCTGGTCAAAGTCGAGGTCGACCTTGGCGAGCTCGACGCCTTGCTGGTGCGCGACCTCGGTCAGCCAGGCCATGATCTGCTCGATCAGGCGCATCATGACGGGCAGCTGTGGCTTGCACATAAAGGTCCACTGGCAAAAGGAGCGCGACTTGGGCCCCAGGATCGGGTGGTCCTTCCAGTCGGGCTCGTCGATCTCGACGCCCACCACCATGTCGATATCGCGCTGGTTGTAGCGCTCGGGGATGAACTTGGCCATGGGCTTGAGGGATTCGACGTCAATATCGGCGTAGAGACCGCCCTCGGCGTACATAATCAGGTAACGCAGCAGATCGGCCTTGACGATGGCCGCTTTGACGCTCCGGTAAAAGTCGACAATGTCGGTGCGGTTGAAGCCGTCGGCGCCGTAGTGGAACTCGACATAGTGTATGTCGTTGCCGTCGGTCAAGACCTCGTAGCGCCAGTCGGGGTTCTTGGTCGTCCAGGACTTGGCAACGTCAAGGTTCTTCTTCTCGAAGGCGAAGGGGTCGACCTTCCACGTCTGCCATATCTTCTTGGGGAATTGGTCCCGCACCACCTTCGGGACTGCCTGCTCGTGCTTGGTTGGTGTGTATGTTGGGATTACTATCGTTGTTGGTTGTGCTTTTGTCGCCGGGACTGCTGGTGCTGGTTCAGCAGCTTCCTTCGCCTTGGGCAAGGACGCGGCGGGCTGGACGACCGCGTTCTCTCGGGTGGCTGTGCGAAAGAGGTTGAGATTGAAGAAGAAGAGGACAAATACGACGACGACTACGTAGAGAGGGAGTAGCCGCCTGAACTGAGCCGGCATGCGGTTTCTGTACTGAGCCGACGTCGCCCCCAGGTGGGGGGACCCCATGGGAGAGGTCAACTTGTTGAGCATGGTCGTCGGGGCCTGGCTGGCTGGGCGATGGGCACAAAGTCGACACCGACAAGGTATACGAGTCCTTAGTGTGCGGCCCTCGAAGCGAACGGCATCAATTGATCAACAGCCGGGTGCGAAAGAGACTGGGAAACGAGTGGGAGGAAAAGAAAGAAAGTCGCAATAGGGCAATTGCGAGAGGAGGGGAAGGAGTGAAGAAAGGGCGCCATCGCGAAATTCGTTTTCTTCAGACGACAACCGAGAGCGGCCCCCTTCATCCCCCCTCCTCCCTCAGTTTTCTGAGTACTTCGTACCTAGACAGCTAGACTGAGTGCCTTACATTGCTACGTACCCGAGACACTACACTACCTGCACTTACGTATCTGCCTAGGTTGGTTGGCATGGCCATGTACTTTGTAGTAGTGTACGTAACCAGTCCAAATACAGAAGCGCAGCAGCTTATCGGGCAGACCAAGTCGCGTGTCTGTTCATCAATCTGCTTCTTCTTGCACGCCGCAGCATGCCTGCCGGGGGGTACATTACATTTCATCAGCATGTCGCGAGGGATGCTCCCTAGTGGGCGCTGTCTTGACAGGGGTTCCTGGAGGAACCAGCCAATCATGCGGCACATACCGCCTCCAGGCCAGGTTGAAAAAAGGGGAGCATTGACCGTAGGGGGAAAAACAGGTTCTCTAGACTTATGCTGAGTTGTGGCCCATGGCACTTAGTCGTTTTCTTCCTCTTCGTGGCAAGAATGTCTCCGCCGCGCGAAGGCACAAATTTCGCGGGTGGCTCGACGCGACAATGGCTCAGCACCAACCAATCACAGGTCCCAATTATCTGGATCAAGCTTCGTCGGTGGGCATCGGTGGGGGGTGCACTGCAGGGTGGCTCCGAGGGGTGGATATTAACCGAAAAAGAATAGGGGGCGCCTCCCTGCCTGCCTGGGCCGCCCTTGGATTGATTGGGTAAGGCAGGACGCGCGCCAATCCTGTCTTGGGTTGCAGCTCCGGGACGGGCAGCCTCGACTGCTGGGTCCCATCGACAATTGACCCCAGCATCGACCAGTCGGGTGTGGAGAATTCCCCCACACATTTTCCCATTCGCTCCTCAACCCTAGCCAAAGCTCCTTCCACGCTGCGGCATACTTCGTTCAATTTAAAGCTAGCCACGGGCTCAGCAGCTTAGCGTCTCTTTATCGCTTTTTCGGTATCCGTGTTCTGTCTTCGTACATGTACCTCGGATTTTGTACAGGCGCTGCACAGTGCACAGTTGCATGGCAGGGCATGCAGCTGCTAATGCTTGTCAAAGGGGCTGCAGCAGATTGGCTTGCAGTTGGGCTGGATCCTCGTGAGTCCTGGACTCCTGGCTGCGAACGGCGAGCGTTGCCTGCCTTGGGTCTGCATGCCTAGAGCCCACTGGAACTGGCCACCGACCTTGGCCATGAAGAAAGGGGAAATTGTAACACCCTCTTTTGGGTTGGCCAGCGAGAAGTGACCCCCTAGATCCCTCCCGCCCCCATCATCGCAATCGCGGGGGGGCGCGTCAACTGTCAGTGTGGCAGTTGCAAGGTGCGATGATCTTCGCCTTCTACGCTTCCGTCCTTACCTCTTCCATTGACACTGGATTTGAGACGGGCACTGTAAAGACGGCGCGCTTTGCTCTTTCTCTCCCTTCCAGATCCCTGGTCGACGGTTGAACCTTGCTTCTTTCTCGCTTTAGTTGCAACGTGGGCTAGCCGTGGCGTTCGGCCGGTAACAAGAGGCTCTTTAGCTAAACACGACGACAGCGCGACTCGTTAGCAGCTGTCTGTGTGCCTGCGAGACAGGGAGAAGACAAGACCGACGACTAAAGGGAGCGAAATACAGTCAACCTTCATCCACTGTCAATTCTTCAGGGAACATTGAGTCGCGTCTCTCTTCGAACAACCCTACCGTGCTGTTGGTTGCTGCCTAGCCGCCGCCTCCGCCATGATCAGTCAATCGGGGCGCCCTGGCATCCTGGACGGGACAGGAGGTGACGACGACAATGCCAGCTGGAAGCTCAACAACACCAAGCTGGGGCCGAACCTGCCGACACTGAGGCACACGCTGCGCTGGCTGAAGCTGCAGCTCTGGCCCAAGAGCAGCCCCGACTCGGGCAAGCCGCTCAGGTCGACGGCCTACCTCGATGGGCTCCGAGGCTTCGCCGCCCTGCTGGTCTACGTCCACCACAACGAACTGTGGGCGCACGGGGCCACATACAATGGCGAGTTCCAGATCTTTGAGAACGCCTTTGGCTGGCACGGCGAGTTCCGCTTCGTCACCTTCCCCATCATCCGCAACTTCTTCACGGGCGGCCACTTCGCCGTCGGCACCTTTTATGTCATCTCGGGCTACGTGCTCGCGGCCAAGCCGCTGGCCCTCATCCAGGCCGGCGAGCACCTCAAGCTCAGCGAGAACCTGGGGTCCGCCTTCTTCCGGCGCTGGTTCCGGCTCTACATCCCGCTGCTCGTCACCACGCTCGTCTGGATCACGTCCTGGCACCTTTTTGGCTTCTGGAACGGCGCCTGCGAGGCCAAGGCCACCTTCCGCGAGGAACTGTGGAACTGGTACGCCGAGTTCAAGAACTTTAGCTTTTTGTTCCATTCGGGCGGCGGCCCCAACTGGCTCACCTTCAACACCCACCTGTGGTCCATCCCGCTGGAAATGCGGGGGTCCATGGTCACCTACATTGCCTGCCTGGCGCTGTCGCGGGCGACGACCAAGGCCCGCCTGCTGTGCCAGGTACTCCTAGTGGTCTACTTCCTCTACATCGTCGACGGCTTCTACTGCGCCCTCTTCATCGCCGGTATGCTTCAGTGCGACCTGGATCTGCTCTCGAGAAAGGACGGCTACTTCCCCAAGTTCCTCCGCCGCATGGAGCCATACAAGACGTTCATCTACTACCACCTCTTCTTCATCGGCATGTTCCTGGGCGGCGTCCCGTCGCAGTCGCAGAAGCTCGAGGACCTCCGCGCAAGTCCCGGGTGGTACTGGCTGTCGTACCTCAAGCCCCAGGCCGTCTTCGACTTCAAGTGGTTCTACATCTTCTTCGCCGCCAACATGCTCATGGCCTCGATCCCGCGCATCTGGTGGCTCAAGGGCTTCTTTGAGCTGCGCTTCTGCCAGTTCCTCGGCCGCATCTCGTATGCCCTGTACATGGTTCACGGGCCGATCCTCAACCTGGTCGGCGACCGGCTGTACCATGCCGTCGGCCTCGTCAGGCTGCTCGGCGACAGTAGGACGCACTTGGCCTGGTGGTGCAACCTGTGGCCTCTTCCGCTGATTGGGCCCATGGGCTTTGAGCTGCCCGTTCTTCTTCCGCATATTATTCTGCTACCGCTCACGCTGTGGGTGGCGCATGTGGTAACGCGCATGGTGGATGAGCCGGCTGTTAGGTTTGCTGCGTGGCTGTATAAGCGGACGCTGGGAGGGGGGGTTGAGCCCAAGGAGGAGGATAGTGTGCCGCTGATGAGATTGGAATGAGGGTTCTTTGAGGTTGATTAGTTATATATATGTATGTAGTTGATAAGTTCTGATATTAGCGGGTTCACTTTCTTTTGGAGACAATGATGCGTCTATTTCATTCACATTTTGCGGTGGTTTTACAATGTACACATAACATTCTGGTATTTATTCAGTTACAGTTTCTGCGTACTGGGTGCGGTGGACGACCCCAAGATCGGGAACCTGCAGTTGCACAAAATCTGCTCGGCGTCGCAGAGAGATGTCATGCTTCAATGTCTTGCCTGGCAGGTATTTCCCCGGAAGACGGATCGCCAAAACCCACAATACCTTAATTAGGTATGCATCACTATCTGAAGGTGTCGTGCCGTCATATTTAAGCATAACCATCACCCATAACTCATGTCGACATCGCTGACTTCCCCTTCGTGGAACTTTCTCTCTCGGTCTCCCGCCCGCCCAGCAACAGGCCCAGCACAGACGGATAGGGGAAGATGGGGGAAACGAGAAAAGCATTGCCGTTGGCGTTGGGTCCCTCCAAGTCCCCCACTAGAGCGAACTTGGTAGATTGCCCCGAAGTTGCACCCTGCCAATTTCACGCCACACGCTAAACTCCTTCCCCCCTGTTCGCTGCGTGCACGCTGCGGCACGGTTTCGATTTTTTAATAATTAAATGCACATCACCACGCACCACACACCTAATTTGTCGTTTCACTTCTTCCTTTCAATGTCGCATGTGAAAACGCCGAGTACAGAGTAACAATTGTTTGATTCGATTGCACGGTTGGTATACGGCGTACGAAGGTTGGGGCCAAAAGTAATTGTCCTGCTCAAAGTCTATCGGCTTACGTAAGACAGTGAGATTTCGATCAATCTTTTTATCCAAACTATGTTATTGTATCCCTGAGAATATTCAGTTACAGCAAGTAAGCACTAGATTATGGGGGTCTCCGCGCTGGCATTTAGCAACCTTCCTCTATAGCTCATAGCGATTTCACCAATTCTACGCACGGTCTTATCTAATCTGATAAGGTACGTTGGACAGGACAATTACTTTTGGCCCCAACTTTCGTGGACGTACGCACTAGAATACAACTCAGCCCCGAATTCCCAAGGCAGTAAATCCCGGGGCCCTGACTGGATCTATTTGTCGTGGACTGAAAAAGAAAATGGAGTTAAGTCAGTCAACAAATCCACGATCAAGCTTCCCCATGCAATGCACATCAGTGATCCTCCCAGCCGCCCCGCTGGCCCATCAAATCTCGATGCCTAGGCACGCTACATGCACCTAAGCTCTGCGGAAAAAGTCTCCTTTGAAGGATTGCCATAATCACAGCCAACAAGAGTAATTAATCTTGCAACGGCCTTACCTGCATTGTACATATGATGAGTAGGGAGGAGATCGTCGCGTTTTATATTGGCCCTCGCGCTGCGCTAATACACAGTAAAGCGTGGAGAAACGCGTAAGAAAAGTTGGTGTGGGGAGCGGAGCTTGCAAAATGGATAGGTGCGCGGGTGGAGTCGTGATCGGAAGCTTGTTGGGCTTTGTGTCTTTTGAAGGAACGATGAGGCTCCATTCACCAGCTGGGTACGTACCAGTTGCTGGTATCCTCTTTCTTTCGTGCAGGACAACATATTCCTTAAGTATTGTTTACTTGATACTATCCCAACATTTGCTGTCTGGTTGCTTCATTCAGTTCAGTCATTGTGTTGATTGAACTGCCAACATCACCAACTCTCTTTTAAGGACATTTTAGGTCTGGACTATGTAGTACTTACTTTCTCGGATAATTTAAGATCATGTAAATCAATAATATTTCTATCTACCCCTATGCAAATCTTGATTGGCCATGGTAAGTATGCGAGTGTGTTGTTGTCTGACATATGAACTTCAAGTTGTCCTATAGGTACTTGTGAATGTAATGTATTTAATTCTTTAGAACTATACATTGGCCCTGGTTGTTATGTGCTACAAAAGATGGAGATTGTAGGAGTATAGATGGGCCAGCGACTGGTTGGGGTAAATTTGCTCTGTGGTTGCTTGATCATTTGATGAGTTATGCGAGATCTTAACACTACGAGATCAGAAGAAACAATGCCGGCTTGATCACACCCTTGTACCTGGTCGATAATATGATATTCAACATCTAGTTACTGCCACAAGCACTTGTATGCACTAGTTCTACAACATGAAGAAACACTTCATAATTCACATGTTAACCAACTGTAAGGCAGGCGAGTCGCTGATTCTAGCACAACAAGCAGTCATCACGCTAAAGTAATGCTCCAAAACATCTGAATGAATCTGTCAACTACCTAAGGTAACTACCTGGGTAGAGCTCAAATGGTCTTCCGCAATAAAGACCGGAAACGAAAGATGATGATAACCTCCACCAGAGGCGGAGCGTTTAATGAAAGACCAAATCATCAACCACCTGAATGAATGCTGTAAGCCATCACCACAACTCGTTTGGCCACATAATGGGCGAGCGAATAGGTCGGCAATGCTCATGCGCTACGAAATGATGGCTTGCTTGCTTGCCTCTTAAACTTCTACCTAAAGTCTTTTTTCCTCCTGGAATACCTTTAGTTATCCGGCTTCCTTTTCTGATTGGGCTTCCTTTAATGCCCGGGCTTTCTTTTCTGCCCGGGCTTTCTTTTCTGCCCGGGCTTTCTTTTCTGCCCGGGATCTCCTTCCGTTCTCATTGGCCTTATGACGTGCAACTTGGTAGTCACTGCGCGCAGACTTCATCTTTTGAACAAATGCAGCCTTCGGGTCACGATCCAGAGGATCATCGAGAAGCTTCTCCCAGACCTTCAGCTCAGCCTTTAATTCTTTCGTGACGGGCATGTTCCCTCTTGCCCGTGCTACTTCGTCAAAGACGACATCCAGGCCCTTGCGTTTAGTGTCTCCCTCCCGGGCACGCTTTCGCATCAGGTAGGCGATGGCGGCAGCGGGCGCTCTATTATGGCCGCCGCCACCGTGGATCAAGACGCGACGACTTGCGGCTGGATGCTCGTCGAGGAAATTGCAAATATCGTCCCAGTAGACAGCTTGTAGTTCTGTGCACTCGTCGGGCGTGTAAATGAAGATCTCGCGCGACGCGGGCACCAGCTGTCTCACTCTGGGTAGAGCCTCCTTCAGGACCGGCTTCCATCTCGCCTCCCACATGTCGGCAGCTTCTTCGAGTCGGTGTTTGTCAACCGTGACCATGGCGGTGATTTTGTTCTTCTGCAGCGCGTCTAGATCAAAGGCGGCTCCTGCGGCCCCAACGAAGGTGGCCGGCGTGATCTGAACGATGTCCGATATCGAGTACCAAGTGGCCCAATCTTCACCATGGTGACGGCCTGGAGATGGGGGTCTGGGAAAATTGTTGGTGGGGTTTGCCGCGTAGCAGTACGTTGTGGTATCACAACAGAGTAGAGATAGTGGTAGTATGGAGGTGATGTTCGATGATGCCGGTGAGAAGCTGGATGTGCGGTGGTTGATGCTGTCTGTATGCTGTTGCGGAGGACTGGAAAGGTCTAAAGAGAAAAGAAAGTGGATGGGGTGGACGGGTGTCCTTGGAAGCCTTTTAAGGTATGTTAGGTCCAAGTCTTTGACCGCTGGTCGCCGAGTCACAACCATACAAACAGAGTCGAATGCGTCGGTGAATGCAGGCAATGGGACTACTTGAAACTCCGCATTGGCGTTTAGTATCTGACAAATGAATCTGTCTGCTACCTACTGTGAAGCGGGAGAGATCATGGGTTTAGATTTAATCCGTTATAAAATTATCCAGGCAGGCCAGTGGTTTGTTGGGTTGCATGTGTCAGGCGTCTGATGTTAGGATCAACATCATGACGGGCCGGTCTTTGAGTACTACTGATTGGCGCCGTGATCAATGGCTACATAATGCACAGTGTGGCGATAAGCGCCCATGAGGTGTTTCAAAACAATGGTCTAGTGTGTTTGCTTTCGTGATGCATTCAACTCTATTTTTGTATTGGTTACTCGACAAGCGAACGACCCTTTCAAACTATAACTCCAACCAAGGACAGCCATCTGCGCTGTCCACTTCTCTGCTTTTCCCCCAACTTCCTTTCACCACAACGTACAGACATCAATCTCTCCTGGCATCGTCAAAACATTTCCGCCTTACTACTACACTGCACTTTGCTACGAAGGCAACAATCTACCGACGCAAATCTCGACACATCTCTCTCTTCGCAAACAAACACCATGTCTGGCGGAGACTTTAAGTCTAACCCCTATTGGTGTGGCTCGCCATCGATCGACGAGATCGCGCCGCAGCTTTTCGTCGGGGACGTTGTCGCAGCCTTGGACCCGCTGACTCTGCAAAAGCATAACATCACTGCTGTTGTGACGCTTCTAGCGAAGAGCCTCGATGATAATGTCGACAAACAGGCGTCAGAAGGCTATCCACAAATGCAGAACAAGCTGCTCGAGATCAGGCGGACGATGGTACCTCGGTCGCGCAACCTGCACATCCCTCTCTTTGATTCTAACGACCAAGACATGCTTGGCCGCATGCCCGAAATCTGCGACTTCATCGATCAACACCTCCACAATTTCTACGACGGAAACGCCTTGGTCCATTGCTACGCAGGGTCGTCCAGATCACCCGCCGCCGCCATGGCCTATCTGATGCGAAAGGATCATGCCGACTTTGGGAGTACCTTCGCCCTGATGAGACAGAAGCGAGGCCGTACTGATATATCACAAGCCTTTTTGAAGCAGCTGAAAACCTGGAAGGAGGTTGGCTATGATCCTTGGGAGTATGATTCGAGGGGCAAGGTTCAGAAGAGGGAATATGCAGAACTTCTCGAGCACCTTGAGCACGTAGTGCTGGAGGAGAAATGGATGAACATGAGCATTTACGATTGATATAGGCGGTCTGGTTTTCTTGGTGTCTCTTTAAGCACCCTGATATCTGTGGGGGCGGTTATTATCTCTTATAACGACTCACTTAGGTAGAGAAGTTGAGCTCTGATCTGTTTATCAATCTTGTCGTCTTTTTTTTTTTTTTTGGGAGGCTTCTTTTTCGTCTTGACAGGTACATATGTCTGTAGGTTAGGATGTCTCTTTCCTGACAGTTGACAAAAGTCTTTTAATGGGTGGAGTACACAGGGGCACTAATCTCTACAATTGTGACCACCTGATTCAGTGAACCCCTTATTAGTTCTAAAGATCATGAAATCCATTGCCTCTGACCAGCGTGATGTGTTTCCATTATTAGTGTTACAAGCCAAGTAGAAGTCCAAGATTTCGTCTAGGTCCAGGGTGTACCTGCCTTTGCACGTATGAGCATGAGAAGCGTGGTTAGGAGCTGATGATACAGGTACCCTCTTCTGACACAAGTACTTTGGTCAGCCATATTAGCAAGTGATGCTCAAAGACTGGCTTGACACATCTACTTAATAAGCTACTTGTCTGTCTATTTTCGTGACGGGTTAAAACTGACCCCGTGATATCTCGCGTTTCATAGTAGTAAGCAGATAGCAGACAAATTTATTTATCAGAGTATTAGCGCTAATATGGGGTTACAAACAGGCTCATTGCTTGTATTCACTGACGCAGTCGAGTCTGTTAAATGCTTATTACTTGGCAAGCGAACGAACTATAACTGCGTCAAAGATTCCCGGGCATCTACAGTCTACTTCTGTGCTTCTTCCCAAGCTTCCTTCCACAGTAACATACAAACATCAGCCAACATACATCAGAATCTTTGCCGGCATCGTCAAGACCCCAGTTCTAGTACTTCCCTCCACTCCTACTGCAAAAGCCACATCCACCCTAACAAACCAAACTTCGACACCTCTCTGCAGGATGGAGTCTTCACGAACCAGGCCGTGGGAAGCCGAAGATGGCACTGAGTACGATCCAGATGACCATCCGTTCGGGTACCCGTCGATAACCGAAGTCGAGAAGAACCTCTTCATTGGGAATGCTGGTGCCGCTTTTGATGCGCCGACCTTGCGAAATCATGGGATTACGGCTGTCGTGACGATTCTGGGAAAGAGCCTCGAGGAGAATGCCTGGTGCCGGGATGCGATAGGCAAAGACAGTCGTTGGGAAAAGCAGCTACACAAAGTCAGGATGATCGTACCTCAGTCACACAGCCTACACATTCGACTTCTCGACAGCGCCGACGAGGATATCCTTGGCCACATGTCCGAGATCTGCGACTTCATCGAGCAACACAAGGGAGTTCCCCTGGAGCCATGGCTCACAGGACCTGAAGACCCCAAAGGTACTGTCTTGGTCCATTGCTACGGTGGCTATTGCAGGTCTGGCGCTGCCGTGGCGGCCTACCTGATGCGGGAGAGTAGGGGTCTCGTCGGCGTGGATCAGGCCATCAAGAAGATAGCGGACACACGAGGCGAGGATGTGTCACGGGCTTTCAAGGACCAATTGAGGCTTTGGGGAGTGCTCCAGTATTCCTTACGGGAGCGTGATCAGAGCGGCAAATGGGTCATGAAGATTGAGTATCAGAATCATCTCCAAGAGCTCAAGAGGCTGAAGTGGCGCGGGATTCCGGTCAAGCAGAGTATTAGTAACGCCGATTAAAACCCACCACTGGGTACGAAAGCAGGATGGGACTAGTATCGACTTCTTTGTGGCTCTTGGGGACTATCTATCTACTCTGACGTCCGTGGGGGTGGCCATGATCTTTCATGTGGAGCTATGTACATGTACCTACGCAGTAGATTAGGTGTTTGAGCCCTGACTGGTTCATCGAGCTAGTCAGATCTTTTGGAGAGCCCTTTCTCATCAGAATTACTTGTATGCCGTCTTGTACACAAACGTGCAATAAGAAAATTGCATTCCCGTTATAAAAAGTATCAAACGTACCTATTGATTTGTGATGGCGATTACATTACCTTATTAGGGCCGCATATCTGGTGGGAAACGCGTTGATGGCTTCAACGACTGCCTCTTTTTGTTGCCAACGAGCTCGCCAGCAACAGAAAAGAGGGACGTGTTACAACCATCAACGCCTTCACGATGGAATCTGCGGTCCTATTAATAGAATTTATCTTCTTTCACAAATCAATAGGCACGTTTAATACTTTTTCTCCGGAGTCTGGATCATTTTTCTCATTATATGCTCATGTAAAAGGCTGCATTCATATTCTAAAATCGATTTCTGCCTGACACTATCTCGACTCAGATAGCAGCACATCAAGGTATACTGTGCTCGGAATTGTGAGATTCCGATCCGGGCATAATTAATGACGCCCGACGCTAGGTCAACACCTGCCTGTGACTCAATGAACGTGATGCATTATTCAAAGAGGGGCAACGTCGCCTAGAGTTCTCGACTGCTGCCCTTGCATGGAAATCACAAGGTCGGTCAAGCGGTCAATCTTTGCTGATAGATCTGCTATCCGCACCTCGACATCAGTGGAAGGATCTCCGAATGCTTGCTCTTCAGCAGCTTCAGTGGCAGCCATGGACCGGCGTGTTTCTACGCGGGCCGCGGCATCAGATGTCGAAAAGTTACGGCCCGAGACGCCAGCCAGCGACGAGGCTGACTGGCGCAGGTGCAGTACCTGGGGCCGTGTCAACCTTTTTGTAGCCGCGGGACTGGGCATGGCGGCGCGGCGCGGCCCCCTGAACCCATTGTACTGGGTGGCCTTCAGCGTCGTGCCTCCGATCCACTCGTACAGCTGGATGGCACCGACGACGGGCAGATGGGTTGCTTTGAGCAGCAGAATGCGTGCGCCACGGAACTTGTGATCCGATGGCAGGAAGAGGCGAAGCGGCCGAAAGATGACGAGCGCTAGCAGGTTGAAGGGCGGATAGAAGTGAGTAAGCCGGTTACTAGTCGACGCCTCTAGAACATAAATGCTGTAGACGTAAAGATACTCTTCCCGGGCGTGCGTGATGACACGGGAGAAGCTGTTGGACAGCATACCCGTCAGTGAGCCCATCAGGAGGATGGAGCTCAGCATGACAAAGAGAATCATGAGCGGTGGTCCGAAGACGGGATCAATTTCATGCATGATGTCAAAACCAACGTAGCTCGAGCCGAAAAAGATCTTAGTCAGGAACCAAGTCATATCCCCCAAGGGATATGATTCGCGGCCGATGAGGGAGAACGTGGTGAGAAAGCCGAGATAGATGATGATCACTAAGACCATGAATTTGATAAAGTCTTTCCCCATCTCTTTCAAGCAGGGAATCAACGTCTATGCAGACTGTTAGCGCTGAACGGAGAGGAAATAATAGGGAATAAATCAGGTACTCACACCCCAATAAGGACTCAAACTAAGAATTGAGCAGACACGAGGAACCATGAATAAGGCTTCCAGTGCCAAGACATCAAAAGCGAGGTCGACAAGACGATCATTATTCGTTTGCAACCCGACAATTCCTAACTTTTTGTCAGCTCTTAGACTCTATTGCTCATGGAAAGAATTGGGTGGTTTGACAGCTGCTTACTCATAATGAAGAAAACGAGGCCGATCAACATCATGGCCATATCAAATATGTTCTGCATCGATGATTAGCAAACACCCAAAGTTACTACAAATACATGTTGATTCTTAAATCACACATACCCACACATCCGCCGCATAAAAGACCGAGCCTGCATCGATCCATTCACTCAGCTCGTCGTAGGTAAATGCGGCAAACCAAAGGTAAAGGAAGATCTCGAGGCACGAAATGCGGCCTGGGTCTCTTTCCACGAGGACGGCGTAATACAAGAACAGGAAGCTGGCAAAGAACAAGACCTCAAAAGACTTGAGGTACTTGGGCACCCTGAGGCGAGAGAAAGGGTCGGCCGTATGGGGGTTGTAAAATCGCGGCTTCTTGACCGAATGTACCGACAGGTTATCCCAGAAGATAATATCGCCATTCCAAATGCCGGTAATGATCTTCTGGACAACGCTCTGGCTCAGGAAACGCTTCGCATCGGCGATGGCCGCAATCTCGAGAGCATTAAGATTCAAAAACGGGGCAGTCGGGTCGTCCTCGTCCTCGTCATCGTTGCTGCCGTCATCGTCGGCCGCCATACTCATAGTAAGGCGGGAGATGGATTGGAGCAACAGATTCCTCTTGCTGCTTCCCGTTTGGTTGAGTGCCTTTTGAGCAGTGCCAGCCGTCCCGGACCATGCCTGGGCGAGGAGAGCGCTGTGCTCGTCGACCTCTCCCTCTCCTTCCTCTTCACCACGCGACTGGCAACCGTCAGACGGAGCTGCATCGGCAATCTCGAAGAGACAGTAATCGACAGCTTCCCGCTCAGACAGGTGGGTGAGGAAGCGCCATGCAACAATCTCGCAGGCGTTCGCCCTAGCATCGAACAAGCCCTTGTCCTCGGTCATGCAGCCATAGTGCCACTTGAGAGCGCTACAGATTCGAAGTTAACTCGCCTGTCACACTGAAATTGGATTCATTTTGTGTTAAGGAGGGGACGTACAGCAGAGCATTGACAATGGCGGGATGGGTGCAGGTGTGCCCCAGGTGCTCAACCAAGTGGCGCAGACCATCGCCGGCTGACGTTGTCCTGAGCTGTTCAAAGGTGCTGGGTAGCTGGACCGTGTCGGCAATGTAGATGGAGAGCTTCTTGATGAGATCTCTGAAGCTGTCCGCGGCTGATATATCTGGAAGTTCGGGGCCAAACCGGGTCTGCTTGGCGTGGGGAGAGGGTGTTCGCATCCCAGCATCGATCGGCAGGGGGCGCGACTTGACTCGGAGCGGCATCTCGGCGCCCAGATGTTTTTAAGTTTGAATGATAATATGTAAGCTGAGAAGCGTGGAGAAGTTAGAGAAAGCAAGATGAAGTGGAGGCATGGAAGAGCGGGATGAGGTCGTCGCGTAACCATCCTGCCCCAAAGGCTAGTGCCACGGGAGTTCTAGTAGTGCATTTACAGTGGAGATCTCGCCCCTAATCCCCCTAATCCGTCTTTGGGCTGGATCCGTGAATGGAAGGAAGCTGCCTAGGGTCGCTAAACGCGCCAACACGGGCCATCGAATGGAGGGGCATCATTGGCCATGTTTCAGTTCGCTGCAGCCAGTCTGTGACGTTATTCCCAAATACAGCTGCAACCTGCCAGGTACCCATTGCTGCACCACCTCCAAGTGACCACCAGCTCGAATGCTAAGTGGAGGACCGCGCGACAACAAAACACTCGTTGGGAATTGTTGGTAGCCTGTTTTGGCTGTGCCTCCCAGGAACCTCGGAGCCGCATCGCAAACCGAGACACTCGCCAATCTGAAATGAGATGCACGCGTGGCCAATCAATCAATCCGTTGGTACTTACCTACCTAAGTTATGGCTATCGATGCGAAGTACATGTACCGCCTGACAAGATGTACCGCTGTTCGAGAACCTTAAATTTAGTGTGGCAGAATTGATCGCTCTACATGCCCTGTGGTCAGGCTTTTGGTCCCCAACTTTACCTAAGCTTTTCCCCCTTTGAAAATAATTCAGCCCCCTTTTCACTCCTACACAATGTTGACTGATTGCCTGGATGGGAGGCGGACAGCCCGCCTCCGTCCTCGACGACCCGGCTAATCTGGCATCTCTTGGACATGCTCGCATCAGACGTCACGGCAGCGGTTCATGCCAGTGCCCTATTTGGCATCACGGCGCAATACTATCGACAATCGATTTGATGGGGGAAGAACTAGTCTATTTATTGCGAAATCTCCATGTTTTGACTTGGACATAGAGTATCATTTTACCTGACTGACCTGACATCGCTGGCATCTGTTCCAGTTCAAAAAACACACATTCCAGTCCCGTCGCCTTTGGGAAAACCAGCAGCCATCCACAGAAGCACTTGCAACGATGAAGTCATTCTTCGCCCTCACCCTGGGCCTCCTCTCCCTGGGCCTGACGCAGGCCCTGCCCCTCGCCGCCGCAGCAGCGACCAGCAACCCATCCGCCAACGGGACGCGCTTCGTCATCGACGGCGAGACGGGCTACTTTGCCGGCACTAACTCGTACTGGATCGGCTTCCTGACCAACAACAAGGACGTCGACACCGTGTTGGACCACATCCAGACCTCGGGGCTCAAGATCCTGCGCGTCTGGGGCTTCAACGACGTGACGCGCAAGCCTGCCGCTGGCACCGTCTGGTTCCAGCTGCTCTCGGCCTCGGGGTCGCAGATCAACACGGGCACCGACGGTCTGCAGCGGCTCGACTACCTGGTGCAGGCGTCCGAGAAGCGTGGCATCAAGCTGCTCATCAACTTTGTCAACAACTGGAGCGACTATGGCGGCATGCCCGCCTACGTGACTGCCTTCGGAGGGAAAGCCGAGGGCTGGTATACGAATGCCAAGGCACAGGCGCAGTACAAAAAGTACATCGCGGCTGTGGTTGGGCGATATGTCAACTCGCCGGCTGTGTTTGCCTGGGAGCTTGCCAACGAGCCGCGCTGCAAGGGCTGCAGCACTGATGTTATCTACAAGTGGGCGACTGAGACGTCGGCTTACATCCGCAGCTTGGATCCAGGACATATGATCACCCTCGGTGATGAGGGCTTTGGCTTACCTGGCGGATCAAGCTATCCGTACCAGACCAGCGAGGGCGTCGACTTTGTCAAGAACTTGGGCATCAAGGATCTTGATTTCGGAACTTTCCACCTCTACCCAAAGCCATGTAAGTCAAGCCATCTTCCCACAGAAACCAGTACAAACAAGTTCACTAATAGTCACGGTTTCCAGGGGGAATTTCAAATGCAGACGGTGCCGGCTGGGTCAAGAACCACGCCGCAGCCTGTAAGAAGGCCGGCAAGCCTTGTCTTTTCGAAGAGTGTAAGTTTCCATCCTCCAATGTCTGCCAACGCCGAATCATGATGCTGACGGATCTCATCAGATGGCGTCGAGACAGACCACTGCACAGTTGAGAAACCGTGGCAGCAAACCTCTCTGGGCCTCGCGGCGGAAGGCATGTCGGCCGACCTGTTTTGGCAGTGGGGTGACCGGCTAAGCAGCGGCCAGACGCACAACGATGGCAATACCATCTACTACGGCTCGGCTGACGCCACCTGCTTGATTACCGACCATGTCAAGGGTATCAAGGCTGCCAAAGTAGTTCTGTAGGTGATATTCGATACTATTGGTATGAGGTGAGCTTGAAATCAAGTCGGTGCGAGGTCAGTCACCAATCAGTAAAAGTCAGTGTCCTGGTACTTGGGGAGTCGTTTGTGTAGGCAGTTTAAATAGCCGCACAACCAATTCATCCGCGACCGCGGAGCCTCCCCGCCCGCCCATATCTGATGAAGCCAATCACAGAAGACAGCCTATTGTATGAGCGGTGCGCCGCAGATGCAGCCGGGTATGTGGAGGGCCCGGGAAATGTGAAGGGCGGCGTAGGGCGATCCGGGGTGCTGCCGCTCTTCCCAGCCTGCATCGGGAGTTATCATCCCTGATATACCGTTCATTGCTTGGCTGTTGTGGACTTATATCAGCTCACGATACTTACTGCGTGGACATAAAAGTTTCATTTCAGTAGCCCCTCTTCCAGCGATCTTCGTCGCACCCCCAGGACACCGTCCCCGTGCAACTATCCATAGTTATTTATTTAACTTGTTGAAGCCAAACAGGATGGTGTCAAATCGCTTCGTTCTTGGCCTGGTGGGCCTCCTCGCCGCGGTATCTTTGGGGACAGCACAAACTACGCCAGTACGGATCATGCCTCTGGGTGATTCCATTACGGGTAGTCCTGTAAGTCACCCACCCACTCACTCACCTACCCACCCCTATTACACCATACTAGCATTACCGATATAATCTCCATATTGACCGAAAAAAAACAGGGCTGCTGGCGCGCCCTCCTCTGGCGCAAGCTCCAAACCGCCGGCATAACCAGCACCAAATTCGTCGGCACCCTCCCCGCCCAGGGCTGCGGCTTCACCTACGACGGCGCCAACGAGGGCCACGGCGGCTTCCTCGCCACCGGCATCGTGTCCAACAGGCAGCTCCCCGGCTGGCTCTCCCAGACCCACCCCGATGTCGTCATGATGCACCTCGGCACTAACGACGTCTGGAACAACAAATCCCCCACTGAGATCCTGACTGCGTTCGATACGCTCGTCGACCAGATGCGCGCGAGCAAGAAGACGATCCAGATCCTGGTAGCGCAGATCATCCCCATGAACCCGCCCAACTGCGCGCAGTGCGGGCAGCGCGTGGTGGCGCTGAACAAGGCGATTCCCGAGTGGGCGGCGGGGCGGAACTCGACCGAGAGTCAGGTGGTGGTTGTCGATTGCTGGACGGGGTTTGATACGGCCAAGGACACGCGGGATGGCGTGCATCCGATTGACTCGGGGAATCAGAAGCTGGCTGAGTGTTGGTATGGGCCGCTTGTGAAGGCTATAAAGGGGTAAGCAGGGGTGAGAAAGAAGGGGGCTGTGAATTTGTGTGCAGTATATGTAGCAGTATATGTAGCAAAACATTCAGTTGTAATTGTCAACAACAGTTATGATCCTCGGGAGTTTTCTTGCATTTGGTATGCATGCGCTTCGCCACAGTGCCGCCTTCGTCGGGATCATCGCTCATTCGTGGCCAGCACCAACGGTCTCGTTCTAAAACGGGGCTGGTTGGCTATAAAGGGGCATGGGGACACACACACCAACACACCCACACACACACTCTCTCTCAACGATCTGGACCATATGCACGGCATGGAGTAGGTAATTAAGTCTGGCAACAATGCAGCCCCCATCGCGAGCCTGTCTCTATTCAAACGTGTAAGCGGGCTTTGACTTGGCTTTGGTAAAGATTTGCCACTTACCCAGTCATGACCTAGTTATATCCACGAAGAGAAGATGCACTTTGGGCAGAAGGAAATACGAATGAGAATGGTCTACAGAGGCAATCAAGGTTATTAATCTCCTAGATGTGAAATTTATAGGAACTTAAGCACAATCAGCCACGGTGACTGGCTTCGATTCCTTGTTTGTTTCGAAACATTTATACGCCGTACCGATCTCAAATGGGACAAGCTCTAATGCTGCATCTCACCCTCATTAGTAAGTGCTCTGTTCTCTGTGACAATCATTACCCTATTTGACGCCCCCAATGTGAGATTAGGCTTTGATTCGGTGAAAACAGCGTATTGTGCACTTCGGGGTGTACATACTAGTCGACGGCACAGATGTGATAGGCTGGGTACGAGAAAAGCTGAGCTGACAGGACGGCATCTCAGGAACATCCGTCTTATTTCTTCATTGTGGGGGTTTAATTACATTGACCCTTTACAAAGTCTGAATCTGAGTCGAGATGAGTGAGGTAGATAAGTATGAATGCATAGACATGGCGGTTGGTGAGCCCCAAATAACGGACGATGCATTCATGTCTGCTCATCTTGGGGAGTTATTTTTGCCATAGCCAAGATTATCAGAACATCAACTTTTAGTGGCCGGATACCTCTATGAGTCTGACGCTATCGGATAACTTAAAACTCTTTGGAGATGATAGGGTCCGCGCTGACGCGAATGGTAGAATTGGCCGAAATTGGGTTTGTCGTAATGACCAGTAATGCCCCGCTTCCCCAGTTTTGACCGTTGTCGTCGGCAGGATCTTTTGACACCATGTCATCTTGGTGGGTGCTAGGGCTCGTTGCTTTAACAATTCTTGAAACCTAACCCAACCTGGGCAAATGGGGACAACAACTCAGCGCTGTCAACGGATTGCGTATTATTATTGACGGACATCAATAAGATGAACAGTGGCAAAGAGCTCTTCCTTGGTCAAAAGTTGGATGAAAAAGAGGCAAACTGATCGTTTCCACTTATTTTGGGGATCAAGGGACCAGGGCTCTCTTTTAAACGCGGAAGGGCATCTCGACCGATGTCATGATTGACAAGATTTGCAAATGACGTGGCGCATCAACGGCCGACACTTGGGGTGGCTTTGCGGGTGCCTCGGCCGCGTAACTCATATAGGCATTACCGCTGGCTCTTTGCCTGCGCACCGCCACAGCTAAGGGGCAAACGGCTAGCGTTAGCCCCAGTCGAATGCATGTATCAAGACCGGGGAACTATGGAACTCCTCGGTCTAAAATTCTACTGGGAGAGAAAGTGTCCCGGGCTTAAAAAAGAAAGTACGGAATACCGAGTACGAATATGATTTGCTGTGTCACCACACCCACACAAGGCCACACACCACCTCTGTTTGCTTCCAGCCGCTCATGTTTGCAGAAGCCCGATAATGTACAGCCGCAAATCTGACGGGCATGAAGGTGCAGCTCTCGAATTGGCTTCTGTCGCCTTAGCAGGCTCGCCAACGGCCCATGCTGATTTCCCTCCTGTGAACTGAACTCTCAAGATAGAGAGGTACTTGAAGGATGCGGGCTTCTCGGTGGGTGTGGCAATGTGGCACCCTCCTCGAATGTCCAGTGAGATCTTGATTGGTTCGATCAATCAGTTGCCAATTCCATAGGCACACCAGGAGTTGCAGTCGTCTTATCGTTCATCAAGGCCAAAGAGGGTTTGGGGTGCGCTGTGTAACCGCCTCCGCCCATGAGGGGTTCGAGATGGTTTGAGCGTGGAGTTTCTACTGAGAGAAAATGGCAGTTCGTGATACATTCACTTCAGCCCATGTCCCCTTAATGAACCCTCTGGTGGCTGGATCTGGGGATTTGTTTTCTTGCGCTCGGCGTGTCAACGCGACTGCCCTCAGTCTTGGAGGTGTCCGTTTGGTTCACGAGCCAACCCATCTTCAGGAGCCAAGGAGCACGCTAGGCAGCGAAAAAGTTACAGTGAGCGGCCTCTGCAAGTCAATTGATTTTTTTTTCCCGCCCCCCATCCACTGGGATCAACGGCCGGGCCCGCTAACGAGAGACCCTCTTGACCCTCCAGGCTGTCGGCAGTTTCTCCACAGCCCAGACGACTGATGTGCTGCTTGTTCACGGTTCACAACAATCGTGTCCAATAGTATCCAGAAGGTCTTTTGGCCATGGCATATACGAAATGCACCCAATGTAAGACACGCAATAGACACATTTGCCCTCGAGCTTAGTGATGGACAAACCGCCTCTTTCCGCCTTTCATGCGGACCTGGACTTAAATCTCAAGGTTGACTGGCCCACGCCGTTTCCACGACACGCCCAGACGCCATCACGTCGAGAACCCAGGCAACTGGAAAAAGCGGGCTGAGGGGTGCATCGCCTTAGCCTGCGAGTAGTGCCGTGCCCCGCTGAGCACACTCTCACCAACCTGCGACCCACCACAGTAAGTTCAGACGTGCCTTAAGACATCCCTGCAGGTACTTCCCTGAGCTGGACTCCCTTGCGCCGGCTACCTAGTGGACAAGACGATGCACACGACGCGCGATGCACACCCACCACCACCACCATCATACCGCTTCCTCGATGTTCCCATGTTACAGTGTCCACCCCGGGCAGCCGGGCAGCCTTGCTGCACAGTCTTTTCTTTATTTGTCGCCCCCTCTTTGCGCCGCTCCCTTGACTTTGCGCTGCTGCTGAGCTGCTGATCTGCTTCTTCCTGCTCTCTTCTTGGCCTCCTTCTCGATCTCGTCCTGTCTTCTGTTCTGAAACTGTCACTTGCACCCATCTGGTCGACTGTCGTTGGTGTCTTGTTGCGACTTGATATTGGCTCTTACGATCGTAAAGAACCACAGAGCGACAAGGGCATTGTGTGATTCCACGGGCCGGCGCATGTCTCAACCATCCCACCACCCAAACCAGCTGCAATGAGAGACGACTTCTTCTATCGCCTCCCTCCACCGACGGCTCTCCTTCTTTTGACCACCATCTTCGAACTGACAGCAGCCCATGTCCTACAACCGCTGCCAAGGGGAACGCCCCCGCCGACCTCTACAGTTCCGCATCAAGACCTTCATGTCCTCTCGTGGCCGCTCCTCCCCACAGCGGCGCCGCTAGACCCCTTCGATCTCCAGCGTCGCCAATCGTTTAACACAATATGTGGCTACATCAACGGCCTCTCAGCCCTGCCAGCTACATGTAGCGCAGGATCTCACTGTGTTCTCGACTCGTCCCATGGCGTTGTGGGCTGCTGTCCTGATGGACAGGATACATGCACCTCGGGCGTCTTCACCAGTTGCGTCGATGCGAATAGCGGGCCGCAGACGGTGGTGAACCCCTATGTGTTCACATGCACAGGCAGTAGCGTTTGCTACAAGAACCTTTTCGACGGCGGCTTTTCTCAGTATGGGTGCGGGACGGCAAGCGATGTTGCTGCGACGGTGCTCGCCAGCGCCAGTGGGGTCACCACGACCTTGGATCACCCCAGCACCAAGATCTCCTTCACCGACAAACCCAGTACTCTGAGCGAGCCGACAACACTGGGCACCGTGGTCAACACCAAGCCAACCTCCGCTGGTTCAAGCCCCAGTTCAATCGCCTCCAGTGCAGAGCCTAACTCGGAGGCGTCATCATCAACACCACCATCCCCATCCCCAACAATCATAACATTAACACCGCCCCCCGACTCAACTAGCGAAACATCAACATCCAACTCTCCCAGCAACAGCTCAGACTCAGTCGCCCCTGTCGTCTCCACCCACCCGGCCGCCCGCGTCGGCGCCATCGTCGGCGGCACCATCAGCGGTGTCGCTGCGATCGTCGCCATCGTTGCCCTCGCCCTCTTCTTCCTCCGCCGCCGCCGCGGCAACACCCGCAGCGGCCCCGGCCCCGCCAACATCACCAACGGCAAATACATCAGCGCGCCAAAACCCGGCCCCGGCACGGGCTTCACAGCAGTAAACCAAGACAGCGACGCCTTCGAGACAACCATGCTCCCGCCCGTCGTCCCCGCATCGCCCTTCTCCGCCGACCTCAGCGCCGGCGGCCCCTCGCCCTTCGCCTACATGGGCGCCGCCGGCGCGCACAACTCGTACCCACCGTCCGAAGGCTACCACTACCCTGGGCAGTACGTGGCCGCGTATGCGGGCGCTACGCACGGTGGACATAGCAGGCTTGAGCAGGACCAGATACCGCTGACGAGGGAGATTGACGACTTTTCGCATGGGTTCCATCAGGCGCTCGGGAGGATCGGGGAGGAGTATGAGGAGAACGCGCGCAGTGGTAGAGGAAACGGTGGGGATTTGTCGGTGAATGAGGGGAATGGAGTTCATGGGGCGGGCGGGCCCGGGCCCGAGGGGGGCTATCCCGGGAGTGTGAGGCCACTGTGGCAGCAGAATCGGAGACAGAGTCGGAATTTGATGTGGATGTGATGGTAATGGTATGATATGAGTATATGTATTTTTCTTGTGTCTAAAAGATTTCTTGTATCATGACTTTTCTGTTTTAAATAGGGGGGAACCTTTTTTTCTTCCCAAAATTTTTTTTTTTTTTTTGCGGTAGGCATCCTAGCGTTGCACTACTTACTACTTTTACTACTAGAGATACTACTAGCATGATAGGGGCACGAGGACGGCGTTTGCTTGTGGTGGTGTATGTTCTTTTTACTCATCTTTCGATGGGGATAATAACAGGACAGGAGCATGTATGGGTGGCCGTTTTGCCTCAGGTTAACGGCGATATTTCGGATGTTTTCCGCCGGGATATCAGGATGAGATACCACGATGTATCCAGTATTCTTTTGAGTTGGGCATATGTTGAAATGAATATACAACATAAGCGCTTGTTTGGCCGTGTTTCTAATAGCTGCATGTGATTGTTTATTACTCTCCGAGGAAAAATCCTTTCAGCTGTAGTCATCCTTCGCGTCAGGGGTAAATTGGAGGGAACGGGTCGACCAGCTGTCATTACCATGGGAACAGAAGTTTGCGCCCGCTCGCCCGTTGTCTGTGCTTGCCATGCGCAGTAATTAGGCCTCTGACACCGCCTAGGCCGATAGAGGGACCCTGCGTTGTAGAGGAGTAGGACAGAAATTGGTCGTGCTTTCTTGTTTTATTTGTTTGCATTGAGTGAATTCTCTTCACAGATCCTGAATAAAATTTAATAGGAGCTGTAAGAAAAAAATAAAGGAAAAAAAAAAAAAAACTCGGCCCTCTCCCGGAGCGAACCAGCGACTTCCTGAGAAAATGGTCGTGGCAGCCATGCTCATAGCTGGTCCAATATTGAACTTCCCAGCATTCCTACCGCTACGGCATGTCGCTCGAGCAGACGGGCCAAGTTGATTTGGAGGGTCTATAGCTTTGGTATGTATACATCCCTCCCTAGGTAGGTAGCACCCCCCTTAAAAATAAAATGGACCTAATGTGCAGGCAACTTAGAACTAAGGAGTCAAGCTGCCTAGGTATTTACCTGTATTTTATAGTACATACGTTCTCCTGTGCCTCGCACTCACCCACCTCAAAACTGTAAGCGTACATTTCCATGTAAAGTGTACATCAATTATGACATATGGGCGCAAAATCCCTTCCCATTTCTGAACACCGGACTCTGCTTTCAAGATTTTCTACACGGTCTTGGTAGCAGAACTTTATTCCCCAATCACCCTTGTTCATCTGCTGCTGCCCTTGGACCCGCCCCATCATTCACCATTTCCTTCAATACCCCCCTCAAAATCGCGACAAAACAACCACCTCGTCTTGTCCCTAACCGCAGTCTTTTTCCACCCATTAATATCCTTGGGATAAAAGTCAATCTGCCCCCTCAGCGACAAATCATGCGCAATCACGACCAAGATGTCCTCCGACGCATCAATCTCCTCCATCTTGCGCACTGTCTCCAGCGCCGTCTCATGATCAGGAAATAACTGCGGCGAAACACTAAAGAACGGCCTGACAGCGGACCCATGCGGGTGCAGCTGCTGCAGCAATGCCCCTGGACAACTACCCACCGTCCCAGGAAGCGGCAGATATTCTGTCGGCCGCAACACGCCCGCATGATGACACCCATCCGCCCCCATAAACACAAACGATGAGCCGCCTGCCGCCGACGACGGGGTAACCCTCGCCAGCCCGCACATATGCCCCACTGCATGTCCCGGCGCATCCAACAGGTAAAACGACCCGTCACCAAAATAGTCCATCGCCCGGAACCGCCCAATCATCAGTCCACCTTGACCGTCCTCATCACCAAACCGAACCTCCCTCACCACCCTCCCCTCCGCATCCGCATCCAACACCTTTCCCTCGGGGTTACTCGGCCACCCAGGCCACGACGCCGCCTTCACTCCCGGCCCGACCACTAGATCCGTCGTCGTCGGGAACGTAGACGGATCCCCGACGTGGTCAAAGTGGCTATGTGACCATATAACAGCCTCGACGTCCTTCGGCTTGATGCCCAGCCCGCCCTCGTCCTCCGTCAACATCTGCGCAATGTCCCTATTATCCGGGTTGACCACGGCTGTGATGCTCTTGATCATAGATACAACATCGGGTGCGAGGTTCTCCCAGTCGGTGCGCACGCCGAGGTCAAAGACGATGTGCCGGGTACCGTGGGAGATGAGGAAGCAGTAGATGGGCGCGTAGACGCCGTCGAAGCCTTTAAGGGATGGCCCCCAGAAGTTGGGGGGTCGAGAAGGATTGTCGTTCCTCTGTGGGTGGACAGTGGGAGAGTTAGCTTCAGGTATCTTCTGTGAAGGGCACAAGCTAGCTACTGAAGGAGGCTTGACTTACGTGTCCATGACCCGAACAGTCACCGTGGAGTCTGAGGGGGGAATATTCAGCTCGGGGGCGGGCTTGGGAGTGACAAGAGGTCTTTTGTCCATTTTGGTATGTTTCTATTCCTTCCTTCCGTAGCTGGTCGCTTGCACCAAAAGTGGATTTTAAGAGATTGCATGAATAGAAAAAAAAAACCGGTTTCCTTGTAATTCTAACTGAGCGGCTAAGATTTGTTGCAAACTTGGCGTTGAAGGAAAAGGCAGGCAATGCTGGGTACTGCAAGTTGGGTGGAAAACAATGGTAGCTTTTGATGAAAAGAGGGGAATCATGGAGATGACGAACCTAGACTTAGAGCAGCCGGTAATCGTGATTAAGTTTGTAGTCTAGTTGCTTTAGTAGATGGGAGAAATAGTGAAAACTAGGGTGGTATTATGGACAAAGACCTGGTGACGTTCGTCTAGAATTCTTTCTTTGTTCCCTGTTAGCTCTGTGTTACCTTGCTACTCACGGCAATCTACCATGGCGTGCTATTATTCTACCAGTCTTGTGATTATATCTAACAGGGACAGAATCAAGATACAGAGCCAGCAAGTTTGCTTATCATTTTTCAATCTCAGGCAAAATCAGACTCGCTTCATGAGACGCTAGATACCGATTTAGGGCCTTTAGCCGAAAATAATGAGCCCTTCTTCAATGCCATCAAGAGATCCAATCCACCTCAGTAACAACAGACCTTCTGAACTAAGACCCACACGCTTACAAAGAAACTCATACGCCTCTTCGACCACCTCCCTTTGCCCATCATTCCTCTGATACTCGCGTCTTGTCCACGGCTCAAAACCGCAAAATTCCAATTCTGGCCAGATGCGGTTTTGGTGAGCTTTAAAAACAGGCTTCCTGGAGTCCCAATTCCCAGTGGGGAGGACGTTTCCAGATCCTCGACTTCGGGCAATGCCGCAGATGCGTTCGTGCCTTGTATCTGAACGATGCCTCTTGCTGCGAGCTCAACGTACATGGACGCTAGGCAAAGGCTCTGGCCAACAACAGAATGTCCCCGGGTACACAAGTCGTACATAGCGGCCCGGCAGTTAACCGCAACAGGATTTCGTCCATATTACCGGCGTCGAGTGATTTTGGTTCCAGAAGTTGTAGCAGTTCAGGTTTCTTTTGGAGCTTAGAAGCCGAAGGTTCTGGCTCAAGAGCAACCGGCTGCTTGTACTCTATCCAGTGACGTGTTTTCTCGAACTGATATGGCGGTAGATTTAGCCACAGATATTTTGACTGCTGAGATCGATGAAGTTGCCATGAAAGGGCATTTGACCCATTCTGCCAAAGATTGCATGCAACTGAGGAAATACTGCTTTCAGCCTCAAAAACCCTGAGGTCAAGCGCATGGAAGATATGATTGCCCGAACAACTTTGTAGAGCCTTTCGAGCCATGGAGATGACTGGTGAAGCAGATCTAGCCTCAACCCAAATAGTAGAGGGCAGCCTCTTGGAAATTCTTTCCATTGCGTTAGAGAAGTAAACCGGGTGGCGCGTGTGCTGAACGATCCTCTCGGAATCCATGCTCGTCTAGTTCTGGCTAGAAGAGCATGTTTCCACGGGAATACGGATAGGTCGGTATTCCAAAGTCCGTGCCACCTGTTCGAGACCTGCGAGTATGCTATCTGTGAGGTGGGAATGATGCATGTATAGAGGCCTCGTCGCCTCCAAGTACAAAGCTCTGCGGGCCATTGTAGCAGACAATCTCGATGTGGTTTGCGTGTAAGTCTGACTCGTTTACTCGATGAACCAATGCTTCGACGTCTTCACGACTTCCTTCTACGGCGAGCATCACGCCTCGCTCTGGGCCCCAGCTACCACGGATGAGGCGGGCACGAGCCGAGATGAGACGCAATGCGTCTCTGAGTGAAAGACAACCGCCCACACAGAGGGCAGTCAGCTGGCCAAAGCTGTGTCCAATCATCGTATCCACTTCGAGGCCAGAATCCAGCCATGATTTGGCACTCGAATATTGGAGAGAAAAGAGTGCACAGTGCAGTGTGACAACATCTTGGATGGTGTCGGTTTGAAAGATGTCAAGAAAGATGGTAGGAAGTCCCAAGCTTTGACAAGCAGAATCGCATTGATTCTGAGCAGGAAAGTTAGTTAGAAATTTCAAAAGAAACAGATTCAGCATAATTTTGGTGCAGGTATATCTTACCACATAGGCTTGCAAGAGACTGCAGTTGTTAAATAATTCCTTCGAGAGACCAACACAAGTCCCATTTTGCCCACCGAAGCAGAGGATCACAGGCAGCTTGTTCGAATTCTTCTTGATATGAAGTGATACAGCTTCCAAGTCTCCAAGTTCCTCTCAAGTCCTGGAAGGTCATTTGCTGTGAAAGATGCGCGGTGTTCGAATTCCGGGTTCTGTCTTTTTGCCAATTGCGACGCGATACTTTCAAGCTCAACATCACCACTCAGACTAATAACAAAGGTCCTTAGAGCGCCGGCATAAGACTGAAGACTCTGGACTGATTTTGCGGATAAGACAAATGATAGTCGTGCTTAGTTGGTTTGCCTCGCTGCACCGCTCAAAGACCTTCGCTGGCTTTACGGTTTGGAGTGTTCCCGGACAACAATGGCAGCGTTGCTGCCCCTAGCGCCATAGTTGTTCACCATTGCGATACGTGTCTTGGGGGTCCATGGTTGGGTCTCCTGTGGAACAATCAAAAGGTCTTGTTTTGGCGAGGAAATCTTTGGGCTGAGGGAGACGAAGTTTGCCTGTTTTGGTATAATGCGCTTCTGAATCATCAAAACGGTTTTAAGAAGGCCAGCAACACCCGACGAGCCTTCTGTGTGTCCTATATTATCTTTGACAGAACCAAGAACAGGCTGTTCTTCCTCTCCAGACCAATGAATGTTCTCTGGACACTGTCATACTCAATAGGGTCGCCAACCGGAGTGCCTGTCAGCCTTTTTATTAGCGTTACTAGTATTTCCCAAAGACCATGACTTTTACTTGCCGGTACCATGAGCTTCGACGAATGACACATCCATGGGGTATATTCCACCAGCCGAGAGGGCTTGCCGAAAGAGTTTGACTTGTGACCCTGCATCAGGCACTGTGATCGGACTGCAGTTTGATCCTTGGTTGACCGCTGATCCAGCAATAACGCCCAAAACAGAATCACCATCTGCCAGAGCCCGTGCAAGGGGCTTTAGTACGACAAGACCTGTGCCTTCTCCACGACAATAACCGTTTGCTTTAGCGTCAAATGCTCGCGAGGCTCCGTTGGGATTCAGGAAAGATGCTGCTGCGAGGTTTTGGTACAACGGGGGGCTGGTCATGACATGGACGCCGCCAGCTACAGCCATAGAGCACTCCTTTGCCTGTAAAGCCTGCAGCGGGTGTAAGTACTGTCTCTAAATCTTAAACAGATACAATGTAGGGACTTACCTTGCATGCTGAATGAATTGCGACAGCTGAAGAGGAACATGCCGTGTCGAATGTGATTGATGGTCCTGTCCACCCGAAAAAGTGACTGACTCGGCCACAAATGAAAGCCCGCAGTGTTCCAGTGGCAGAAAAAGCATTCGCATTCTCAGAAGCCACATTGTCTTGATAATCAACCGAGCCGACGCCAACGTAGCAGCCCGCATCCTTTAGCTTCTCGTTCTCTGGTAAACTGCAATAACCCGATGATTCCAGCGCCTCATACGAAACTTGCAGGAGGAGCCGTTGCTGAGGATCCATGGACTTTGCATCGCGGCCAGAAATATTGAAGAATCTGTGATCGAATGCATCTGGATTTCTGAGAAAGTTTCCCCTTTGGAGATGAAGAAGCTGGTGTCTGCGCTCATGATCAACTACGAGGTAAGACTCTTTCTTGGATTTAATCATATCTACGGGCAGCTGACCAAAGGCCCCGAACCCATCCAGATTGAAGCCGAAGACCCAAAGGCATATACCGCTGAGAATTGGTTGTTATTCAAGCAGAAAGGGCTGTATGTAAGGATTAAACAGCGTCAAGCTCCAACGGACATGGATTGAGCAAGATCTATCTAATTGGTCAGAGCCAGTACCTTGGGTAAAAGATGCTACAATATAGACTCATCATACCTTAGCTTCTGCATACTTGTGTTCAACCAACCAGAGCAAGATCAATGCATATGGTTGATTTCAGTCAAACGTTTGCGCCTGACCCAAAGCCCTCTTAGTGAACTCCCACTGCGGTCCCACGCGTCTACCCTTCTCGGCCTCAAACTCGTCAAAAACGCCCTGGGCCATGCCAACCGCGACCGTCTCGTCCTTGGCCGCAAATCCCGCCATGGCGGCGTCGACAAACACGGAGACGGGCATTCCGGGATTGAAGTCAGGGCCCCACCCTAGCTGTCCGTTGTGTAACTCGGCTGCACAACACATGTATCAGTCATGCAATGCGAAGAGATTTTCGCTCATGATATCTAGATATGTCACTTACTCTGGACTAACGGAGTGACTAGTCCTACTAGCTTTAATCTCTTGTGTTCTGGATTCTGCTTCAGCTGCTCGCGGACGCTGATGATGAACGAATGGAGGGCAGCCTTTGAGGCGGAGTAGTTGAGCACCATTGGGTATGGGACAGACATCAGGGCGGTGGTTGTGCTGTTGTTGTGGGGTTGGTATCTTTCTAGTCTCTGGAGACGAACTGCAACATAGAGAAAACGCACTAAATGATAGCCACCTCTTGCTTGACCGCCTTAGCCTAGTAGAAGGGCATAAAGGCATGCGTGATAGCGACCATGGCGATGTAGTTGACTATCACCTCGTGCTAGATCTTGGAGATGTCGACTGTGTGGAGCTTTATGAAGTCCATGACATATTGGATGCCGGCGTTCAGGATGACGCAGTCGAGATTTGGGTGGGATTTAGTTATTCTGTATTATTTAGCAGTTCGCCAACATCACGTAAGGAATTGTGTATGCGATGCGCACCCTTATACAAAAGCAGGAATGTAGTCGATGTTGGCAATGTCAAACGCAACACCAGACGCCTTATCGGCGCCGACCTTTGAGACGAAGTCACCGAGGCAGTTCTGTCGGTGGTCAACGGCTATAACAGCTACGCCATCTTGAACAAGGCGGTCAGCGAGCTCCAGACCGATGCCGCTGGTGGCTCCAATGACAAGGGCTTTCTTATGCGGAAAAGGCATTTTTGGTTTGTCTTTCGTGAATCAAAGGCGATAGTAAAGCAGAGCTACTAACTTACACAAACCTCTTCTGTTCGGAGGCGACTGGTTGTAATACCCAACCGCAAGACTCCTAACGGTTGAAAATTTGACAGGCGGTTGAGAATTGCGAATGTCTGGGAGTTTGAGCCATTAAGGTGATGGCTTACAAGGATGGAAGGAGCTATCAATCTACCGCATGTGATGCGGTTTGGGAAGGAAAGAGCGATCACCAAACCGTATGCGGTACGGTAGAGATACTGTTAGGCACCTAAGGTAATTGAATGACGGCTTATCTAAGGCAGTGGCTTGGTGATATACAGCGGGTTTATGAATTGTATTCGGGTCGCGAAAGAATAAGCCAGAAGTTCAAATAAACCAAAAACATACCACGTTTTGCCCACAACCAGAGCTCTTCGCTTGAGTTGTATCTACTCCCTTGCGCAGCTAAGAGCCGTGCTCGGTGGGGTGTTACTTCCATTGAGGTTAAAGAAGTGCAAAATAAACAGCAATGACGTAATCAGAATAGGCGAAGAAGCTGCAGAGCGATTGCTGCCCAATTCTTGTTCTATTTTTTTTCGCAACGGGAAAGAACGACGGGAGTTCGCAACGCGGCTTTCGGCCGCCGGGGCCAATTGTGAATCGACAATGCAGCGGCAGCCAATACACCAATGAAGATCATGATAATCGCCTTTATCTAAGTGTCGTAATAATTGATTATCGAGGAAAATATAACGGACAAGCGAGCCTCATGCACTCTCGCGTCATCACCAAGGTTGGGGAGCCTTAGCGTAGAATTTTGAGACAGTTGAGCCTCCTGTCAGTGTTTCTGCAGAAGTAATCTCGGCGAGAACTTTCCACGCAGCTGCATGTAGCCTGAGTGACTTTCAGGCAATGTAGAAAAGTCTGATTTGTGTTATATGTAGGCAACAATCGTAGTGAAAGCGAAGCATCGAGGTTCGTTTATAAAGGGGTGTAGACTGAACTTCTGAAGATGGTGTGTTGTGCGAGGCGGATGCACTGCACCACCCGTTGGGGTAGTATTTCATCTTTTATTTGCTGGTTCGCTCCGTGTGCTCGCTTCTTCGGTTTGGTACACTAGGCTGAAGGGGAGGTAGTCAAGATGCCGGCGAGGGGCGAAGCCATCGAGGTGATAAGCTTAAATAAAAGCTATTGGCCGCTGTCGTCGCTTGCAAGCCTTCAACCAGGTCAGCCATGTCGATCCCAGGCTTTTGGTACACTAGGAAGCGAGACTAACTTAGAGCAGTTTGGCAGGTGGATATCGATCTCCGAATCCTCACGCCACGGATAGCATCCAAGGCATCCTGATCGGGGCAGGATGACCGACAATTGGTTTTCTTTTTGGGATCAGAAGGAAACCGATATGGCATCAAACGTTACACCAGTCCCGTGATGAGCGCGCTAGAAAACTCTGACATACCTTCTTCGAACTGACAGCGCAACCAGAAAGCCACCGACACAATTGGACATGTTGTCCTGCCGATTGCGGTTTCAAGCACTGCTTGCAGCCGAAGCGAGCAGAAGGATTTAGCGTCGACGGAAAACCTCGGACCAGGACCATCTGGCTACCCCGCTCTCCGCTCTCCGCTCTGTGCTTGGTGGATCGCCAAGCCGGGCAAGCCACCCGCTGTGATGTTGCTTGCGTTTAACTGCAAGCACCTCGCCTTCCTAGATTCTCGTTCGTCGTCATGCTACCACTACTGCCAACCCATGACCCCTGAAAATACGGGGAATCGGACACTATCCGCTAGATTGACGGGAAAGCATACCGTATGTATGTACGAGCGCCGGGCTATTGGGAGGGAACCCGGTGTATTCTAGGGTAGGTTCTGTAGAGATCGAGGGATCACATACCTTGCCGTCGGGACGGGAAGACGCTCGACAAGCTCGACAAGCTTTCACTTAGCGCCTTCCTAGGTCTAGATCTACGCGCACTACTAGAAACCAGGTGCTTACCAACTTACCAGTCAGGTAGGTAGTTCGCAGGCGTCTGAACGTGTCTGAAACGCTCGTGTTATGCATAAGCATTATGAATTGGTTATCAGCACCTATCTTAGTAAGGGCTCGGTGTTTAATTCCCTTGATGGGGATGGTGTACTGGGGGACAATGTTGGGAGGGTGCCCTGGGCGCGTACTCTGCCTGCAATCTGTAATACGGGGTGGTGTGAAATTCTGGTAATTATAACACAATGTTACCTAGTTTTGTTAATACATGGACCTGGAAATTTTAAGAGCGACCGGATCGCAGAGCACGAGTAATGGTCGAGCCATATTTGGTCAACGAGTAAGATGGAAAGCCATAAACTGGCAGAACGAAGTAAAACAAAGTACTGAAGGACATGCGTAAATAGATCTCATTGTGCAGATACGCAAAGGTGGGAGGAAGGCCCTCGAAAAGATGAGCGTGATCATTCAAGAGATCCTTCTATGTGCGTCCAGGGATTCCACATGTAATGAGCAGCCATTCGCTAGTGGCAGGCGGCAGGGACCGCAGATAGATGCACTGGAACCTAGCTCCAACAAAGACTTCTCGGCCCTTACCCCCTGAACTTACTATGTTACATCACTTGCTCGATGCGGAAAGCACCAAACGGAGAAACACCGGAGCTCTGACCCCCAAAAGGAGGCTGGATTAACGTGCAGTCAGTCAGAAAACGGGCGACTGAACCTGAAGACAGTAACCGATGCCTTGTTCTCCTGGGGCTAGGGCTTATTCCATTCATGTCGACGTCACGGTTCTCTATCGGAAAAATAAACAGGCACGCACGCGCAGCAGGAAGTGCCAAGGGCTCGTGTGGGTTGCCACACCCGTGGGTTATTAGACAGGCCTCCGAACGCCTTCCATCAAGGTGCTCAGTTCATGGAGAGTTTCATGCTGCTCCACGTGGGACGAAAAATGGAGAACAACCTTTGAATGCAGGACGTGCCTTCTCGAATTGATTTCGGCCTACACTGCTTTATGGCGACATTGGCAGAATCCTGCACCACCACCACCACCGCTACGCTTCTTATCTTTTCGGTTCATTTGATTGCCCTATTGCATGGGAGATTGGATGCGAATGGCTGGGGTGTCCCGTCGTCTGGCCTTTCGAATTATCGACTCTCTCCCCGAGCTTCCCGGATCTTTCTTAATCCAGCAGTAACGCAAGACAGCGACACCGAGACACCGAGTTCAGCAAGTCCTTGGATTTAACCTTTTCGATTATCATTAGCAACATACCTACGCGACACAGTTGAGGGCGTACTTAGTCGAGTTCCACCAGCCCATCAACCCGCCACCTAGACTCAGTACATTCCATACTACCTACCTACCCAGGTTGTCTGCACCGCTCCTCGTGCAGATCCTCTCAGGGGATTGGACCCGGGCCGTCTTCAAGGCCCCCGTGTGTCGGTCCTGACACCGACTCCAACGCCAGTTCATCACCGCCTTGCATCACAACCCCGAGTAAATGATTCATTATGAGACGAACAAGACGAAAGTGGACGGCCGAGGAGGACAATCTTCTCCGAGATGCTGTTAACAAGGGTGAGTTGGGCCTTTGGACAAAATTCTTAATGTTCACTGCTGACCTCGACCAACAAACGACACAGCCCTCGAGGAGTCGCGTCCGCTTCTATGGCGCGAGCTGGCTAAAATGGTCCCTGGGCGCACTAATAAGGACTGCCGCCGTCGCTGGTGGAATTCGATTGCAGGAGGCACCGCTAAAGGCCCCTGGACCGAGTCAGAAGACGAGAGACTGATAAGTGCTGTCCGTGAGTGCGGCACTCGATGGAGCCAGGTTGCAAAGGCCGTTGGCAGTCGCAACTCGGACCAGTGCTCCAGTCACTGGAGCCAGGCTCTAAATCCCGACATCAACTACAGCGACTGGACCGAGAGCGAGGTGTGTACCAAACCCTTTGAATACCAGAGCACATTTGCTTACCAGCCTATGCAATGCTAGGATGACCGACTATGGCAAGAAGTTCAAGGATTTGGCACCAATTGGATCACCATTGCATCCTTACATGCCCCCAAACGGACGACGCTTGCTTTGAAGAATCGTTATGTGGCACTACGCTCTAAGCGTGAAGCCGCCCAGTCCCTTCCATCACCAGCCGATTACACTGCTGCGCCTCTCTCTAGACGCGCCTCACAGGCCTCCTCCAATAGCTGGTCAAACACGCAGTCAAGTAGCCAAAGGTCACCACAGTCCGCGTATTGTGCGGATCGCAGCGGCCGCTATGAGAACCAATGCGATGACGAAGAGGAAGAAGATGAGTATGACCAAGATAACGAATATGGTGACGACGAGGACGACGGCTGCGAAGATACGATACGTTCAACAGATCAAAGTGGCAGAGGCCAGCATGACCAATCACGCCACGAAATAACACATAAAAGAGGAGGAATAGTAATGAGTCAGGGAGCGCAGGCTGCGAAACAATCACCCTTCACCTTGACACGAATGTTTAGCGATGGCCCTTCCCCATACCCGATCACACAGAGTTTGACTCCTACCGAGTTCATCTCTGTCGAGCAGCCCATGGTGGCTTACCCCGGCAATATCCCGCTTGACCTAAACTACCATCTCGACGGCACCCAACACGCATACATGGCTGGACCTGGAAACCCCAACATGCTCGGCGGCGGCATGGCCGGATCTGGGGGCATGCCTTCAGCCATGCATGCATGGGCTTCTATGCCTCCTGGACACAGCCCCATGCAAGATTACGACATACTCGACCCATGCATGGTTCACACTACTGAAACGACGAACTCGCCATCAGCCAACCTTGTGGGATATGAAGTTGCCACCTCCAGCAATAGTATTAGCAGCAAAAGCGCCAGCAGCAGCAACAGCAACATGATACAGTATCAAACTGGATCAGACCAAGGCCCGTCAACTCGAGCGTCGGTCTCGTTATCCTCTGACGGGCAAGACGAAATACTACGCTTCCCACAAAGCTCCATACACTATGGCAGTGACTTGGGAGAGGAGCTCCACAGAGTATCCATCGAGGCCCTCTGTACCGCAGACGAGCTCAGCGATGTGATTTCACGGGTCGTGGGCGTGGCAAGATCTGTCACAGTGAAGGTGCATAAGTAATGGATACCTCAGCATGGAGTAAAATCCGGAACTAGTTCGCCGTTTATACGCGGCGCAACCCCCATCTGAGGGATAGGGGAGGGATGCTGACTGCATAGAAGTGCATGAATTCCGTGCAGAATTGGATATACCTACGACGAAGAGATTCAATATAAGGGGGCCATATAGATGCCAGGTACGACACAATGCATAGTAGATTCATAAATATACCCTGTTTGTTAACTTTGTTTGTCAGTGATTTGATGAGTGGATGGGTTGTGATGTTATGAATAACCCGTCTCCGCTTGACAACATATGCTCACCTTATCAGTAGAAATGGCGGCTTCCACAGTCGTTGATCATTACAGAATAGAATAGGTGGCGAACTGAGTGATAAATAAACCACCAGGATCTTTACCCATTCGGACAGGTCCCGAGCTTCCACACATGTACATGCCCCACAGAGACGCGCAGCCCACCATCTGAATCATCCAACCGACAGCCAGCCTACGACAGCGGAACTTACCATATATCCTTAGGGATCCAAAGACATTTATTAGCGGGTTAAACTCCGGTATCAAGAACCCGGCGGGGATAAGGGGTAGTATCAGATGGGGGGCATATAAGCCTTAGACGACGTAGCCAAGGACAGTGTGGTGTTAGTAATGAATACAGGCTTATGTAAACCAGATCATTAGGAGGAGGGATCAAGGATGTATGTCGATGTGACCTCCCATGCAGAAGATCTGCGGGATGCCCAACCAACATACATGCGATGGAGGCTGGAGTTCAAGTAGTAAGCTGCATTTCGCTTTCGCCTGGTTCGTCTCTCACCGCTTGTTCATACATGTTCTTTGAGGTGGGGCTAATGTCCTTCCCCTGATTTTTAATTGATCATAAAGCAGGAATCCTCAACGTACTTGTGACCAAGAGATGATGTCGGTCGTGTCTTGATCTGCATCCCCTGAACAAGTCCAGCCGCCACTCCCGCGCGCTTAGGTAACCCTCAAGGATTACCGGACATAGTACTGCCCGGTTACCTGATTTTTTTTTCGGGCTTAGCGTTACCTTAGCTTGATATATGAACGTGCATAGCTGGCGCGATCAAAATGCTTACTGTGTAACATTCCGGCGGTACATGCCCAGGTACCCCGTAGTAAAGGTGGCCCTAGCATCCATCTGTCCCTATCAGCTAGCTGCGATGAAACTGTATCAATAAGGAACTTGAAGAGATATACTCTACACTATATCCTCCCTGGATTTATAATGCCACTAAGACTAAGTCTGGGGTTAGAACAACCAACGACTGCCTCCAAACGGTCACTCTTGATATCGGAAAAGATACGATTTATGGTTAAGTCCGAGATGAAACCGGTAAAAGCAGCACAACTATACCTATGGCCTGGACCTTCCCACCCCTCAAAGAGCGCATCACACCATCTTATCTTGTGGGGTCTGGATCTATAATGGTGGTGTCATCTCTACACCACCAACCTCGCCATATGTCGGCAATTGACATCCGCTTCAACCAATGACATTGGTTTCATTACCTCTCTGAATGAAAGACTTATACCTAACTTAGTGAAAGGGGGTCCCACCACCTGCTTACATGTCTTATACCATCAAAGATACCGGAGAATAGATTCATACATAAGATTACCAATGATCAGCTTGATCTTGAAGTACAGTATATGTCATCTGGATTCGTGTGTAGAACTAATCATTCAAAGGTCGAAGATAGGTATCTACGACGATGAAATCTACATATGCTCGGCAGTTGTTAGACCTAGTGTAACCACCATGCGAGTGGCTGACTGAGAAGCCATTGACAATCCGCCATGCTGCTCGGTATCGGATATTTTTGCCATGCACATGTGCTTGCGGGCCGTGGAAAAACATCCCTACCCGCAGTCTTGGCAAGAGGCAGACAGACAGACCCTTGCGCCGCCACCCCTTCGACTGTCAACAGCCGCTGCCGCTTACCGACGGGATGAATAATAAATATGAGGAAGTGGTAATATCGTGAGACTCAGCATGGGCCAGATGAGTTACGTATTTGGCAATTTCTTAGTAACCAGCAGCTCCTCTCTTCAGTCTGTTTCTCCTCAAGCATGTGTTCGGATAGGTTTTCAATGTATTCAAAAGCATAAAGGGGTGTTTGTTTTGCACACCAGCCCCTGAAAGCTTGGCATGCATCCACTAGAACAAGCTGCATGGCATCAATGGCCCAACATGTACAACAATAAACAAACAACACCACCAAAAGCGACCACACACCAGCGCATGTTTGCTGTATGTCGTGTACAGCAAAATCCATGACTAGTCGGATGACCCAGCGCTTGAAAATTCTCCTTGAAGAGTGAGAACGGCCATGAAGACCGACTACAGCAAGTTCACCCGAAGACGTCGGCATACTACTTCACCATTATACCTAATCAGGAGACGGACGAGTTCATGTGGGATGCGCTATTCAAGTCGGCGTGACAAATTGTGATTGAGATTTACGGAATAAGGAGTCGTCGTTGCTTGTGACAAAGACTGGTATAACGTTTGTTTGTTTTCGTAGTGAAATGCCGTTCTTGTATGGTCGCTCGAAGATGAGATTATGCCAAAAATAGACTTCTAAAGCGTGCATGCCGACTGGAGGAGTCCTTCAAATTGATGTTCTCTCTTGGCCATTTGGTTAATCTACTGAAAGTAAAATACCAAGCCGCTAACATCGCATTTCGTCGGCTTTTCTGACGTCGCGATTCGGCGTCCTTCTTCGTAGGGACAAATATGGGTCATTCTGTCTTGGGGGAAGCTCGGGAAGCAATCACGGGTCTTTGTTGCGGGAGTTATCGCCGAGGCAGCTTGTGATCAATAAAGATGGAACCTTATAAGATCCAGTCTAGAGATCTTGTCGGGCGCTAGTTCCAGTGTAATGAAAAAAAAAGCGAAAGAAGCGTGGTCAACCGGTGCTGCGCCCGGCCGGGCCAAGACTCCGGGGAAAGAAGCAACCCGGAATTCTCATGTGCAGAAGGAAGCCAGTTCTTGAAGCCGATGGCACTCGGAAACCGAGGCGGAAACCGATCTCGACCCTCGTATTTAATAAAAAGACCGCCATTTCCTCCCACACTTCCCCTTACCCGGCAGCCTCCGCGACTCCGGCTGCAGCAAGAATGCAGCAAATGCAGCCGCATGTTACAGGCGCGTGTGGAGGAAGGAGGGGGACGAGTTTGGGGAACCTTGAGGGTGCTTGTGCGGGATAGGCCGGTTCGGCTGTTGGAATCCCTCGGTTGTGCTGCTAGCGCGCCAGTTAGCTGCTTACCCCACACAATTCCCACTCCTCCAGGCTGCGCGCTACAGGCAAACAGGCTACAGCGCCTTCCCCAGCTGCTCCTCTTTTAAATCGCGCGACCGATAGGGGCTTGGGACGTTGAACAGGCCACTAACCCCCCATCACCCCACAATCCGCGCCACTTGGTTGCAGAATGGGCAGCTCTGTGGTTTCCCATCCCCAAACGCCACCAATGCAAGTGATCTCACTCTTGCATCTCATTACACAGCTTTGTTGTGCTGGCCTGACTCACAGCAGGGTCAGCTTTGATGCGTTTGGCTGTCTATCAGATCATCAGAGGATCAGAACATCTGAGCGATTATTTACTCGTCCAAAGGAGTGATGATATCGTGCAAAGTTGCTCCAGTTAGCTCGCCCAACATTCCCAAGCCGACCTACCTAATGGAATCTACCTAATGATCTAACCTACCCGTCCTGTCAACCTTGCATTCTCACCTCCCGCCCGCATATACCGATCCGGATATCTGCTGCCCCTCCCAAGCTCCAAACTCCCTCCCCATCTCGATAATATATCTCAACGCACCCGCCTCCAACCCACCCCGGAGCCAAACCTTTTTCTGTTTCTTTTCCTTGTGATCAAGCAAAGCCAAGAAAAGCCAAGACCCCAAAAAGAAGCATCTTGTCAGGAACGAGAACGCCACACCCAAAATACAACAACCATCCCGTAGTAGTGTATATTCACTCCTCCAACAATGAACTCGCAACAACCACCATCGAGGCTCCTCACCACCTCTGCTCGCGTCCACCCGAGCTACCTCCCCTACCTGCACAATGCCTCCCGCGGCGCCAAGGGCGCAAAATGGTTAGTCCGCCCTCCTCCAGGATTACTCCACCACCCAACCAGCCCCACGGCAGTAACCAACCCCCCTCTGCCCTTCCCTCTTTCTTCCCTTTCCTCCCACTAACGACCAACCCCAGGGTGCCGCCCCTCGTCGCCCTCGTCGGCGTCGGCTACGGCGTAGCCTCCTACCGCGAGACACAAATCACAAGGCACCTCTCCTCCACATCCACATCCGTCCCAGCCGCCACCACTTCCGCCATGATGGACGCGACCGACGTCGAGAAGCGACGCTTGAAGAAGGCCAACGCCCTGGCCGATGCCTACGGCGACCGGTCGAGCCTCGAGGAGCTGGAGCATGCCATGAGGGTTTACGAGGCGCAGCAGGGGAATGAATAAGTGAACAATAACTGTTTACTTGGATGAACATTGGGTTAAAACCTTTTAAAGATTGGGTGTCTGAAAAGGGAGAGAGAGGGGGTACATCTACCCACCTTGACTGGTGGCATTCGGCGCAATATGGGGTTGTTACTGTTTTGATTTTATCTGGTTGGGTGGTTGGTTGGTTGGTGGAGTTTGTTAGGCTGGGCTGGGCTGGACCGGAACCGGAATGCTCGACTGGAGGCTGTCAATACCCCGCTTCGATGGATGGAAGGAAGTGATGAAAGTGGTTTTTCGTTGCTCTGGCGGTTACTGGGGCGGTATATGGATTATGAAGCTGTGCCTTGGTTAGCTTGGAACGGAGTTGAAGCTGTTTGCTTCATTGCCTCCAAGATTCATCGTTGGGTGGATGGATAAAAAGGATCGTTGCATCACATATATGATATGTTTCTAGCAGTTTTCGCTATGTTTTACGGCAATGTGTGTTGTTTAAAAAACTTAGCTCATCATAAAATGCATATTTGATTGTCTTTACAGCCTGTAGTTGTGCTGTTCACTGTCTCTAACCATCAAGCATATGGTTCAAACCCACCATTGTACTTCAAACCCTTTGAGAGTTAACACACTGAGCATATGACGCGCATATTAGATGATCTATTGTACACAACGCTGCTTTTATCAACATTTTGTTCTGGATCTTACTTTACTGGAATATCGATCGAACAATAACCCCTTTCAATCCTTGTTTACATAGAAGACCATGGTAGCTTTCACTTTCAACACAGTACTCATTATACAGTGCATTTTGATATTTCAACACCTTGAATACCGTCATAATTCCGGCATGACTAAATACTTTCTCGATCTCGTTCATCCCCAGACCCCACTAAAGGGGTTTGTTTACTTATTTATGACAGTTTGATGCAAACAAAAACATGCAGAGAAAAGCCGAATAATGCAGAAATTAACACCGCGACAACACCTAAGATGGATGTTAAACTCAAATGCAAATTATAACCAAATACAACAGCAGCCCGCAGGAATCTGATATTAATTAAGATCTAAAACCAGCCTTCTTTCCGCGTTTCGCCTTCCCAGCGTCCGCAATCTCTTCTTCCTCATCTTCCCACTCGCCAGTCCCCTCCATCTTGGAGTTGACCTGCTCCTCCGCATCGCCGGCGAGGCCCTCGCTATCAAAACCATCCTCATCGTCATACATGTCGCTATCGTAGTCGTCCATGTCCTCATCCTCATCATCGTCTTCCTCTGCTTCTTTCCCTTGGGTCTCGGCAGACTTCTTGTTGCTAGCCTTCTCCTTCTTCTTCCTTTCCACATTCTCCTTCTGGATCTTCTTGCGCGCCTCCTTCTCTTTCCTGCGCTGCTCCCACTTCCTCTCGAGCTCCTTCATCTCCGTCTTGGACTTGTGCACATACTCGTGCCACATGATCTTGCCGGCGCACATGCCCTCCTCGACCTTGGTCATGCGCAGGCGCATGCGGGGGCCCAGCTCCACCATCTTGACGGCGCGGCGCTCGACATTGTCGTTCTTGGTCGCGCCCTCGCCAGATTCCTCCTGCGCGGCAGCGGCGGCTCTGGCCTTTTGGGACAGGACTTTCCTGGGCGCGTTGTCGAGGACGTCGACTTCGGCATCTGAACCGGCCTCGCTGCCACTTGTGCCATCTGTCATGTAGCCCTCGCCGTTCTCGCCACCAATCATGAACTCCGAAATGTCCTGCAGCTTTCCGAGGTTGGGCAGGCCACCTTTCCTGCTCTTGGAGCCCATCAGCTTCTCGGCAGCATTCAAGCGCTTCAATGGCTTCGACAGGCCGACGGATTTGGTTGTGATGGCATAATGCCGGAAGTTGATGACAAACGACCCATCTTCCTCGTCTTCCGACTTCTCGCGGTTGAGAAGCAGTACTCTTTGAATCGACTTGAGGGGTGTCGTCTGGGGGTTGATTGGGGGGAATAGGGACTGGAAGGCGGTGGTTGTGAGGGACTCGAGATGTCTTGGGACCTTGGAGCTGGCGTCGGAGTTGGGTGTGGTGAAATTGTTCATGACAAGCTAGAATAACAGTTAGTTCAACCGCCTTGGGGGTGCAAAAACAATTGACAGGGCATGACATGGGGGTCCGTACCAATGGGGGAGTGATGTATTCCTTGCCGCCGCCTCTGGGGTGCCTTTGGGCCCTCCGGATATCTTTGCTGAGCGAGTACTTCTCGACTCTGAAGTGGAATGTCGGGCCTCGGGGTGTGATGGCAAGGCGCAAGTTTGTATTTCCCGTCTCGGATCGGGAGAAGAGCATGAGATGGCTGACTCCAAGCGGCCCGCACATGGTGACATAGTCGCGCAGCCTGTTCGCCTTGCGCTCCTTGAGGCGCGATGCTGTGCCGGGCTCCATCACACGTCTGACATCGGTGGCCAATTGACTGATGCTCGTTCCGACCTCGCCAGCGCCGATTCGGATCACCATGCTCTTGGGGTTCTTCGTGTCGATATGGCCATTGAGCGCCGCCGCGGCGACGGGGGCGTTTGCGCCCGCATGCGTTCTTCTCTTTGTTCTTCTTCTCGCCATTATTGTGGTTGTTGGGGGTTGAAAAGTTGGTGTTGTGGTTGTAAAATCGGGGCGCTTCTCGGTCGGTTGCTGCGCAAAGGTGAAAGTCAGTTGCATTGACGGGCCCGTTCCCAGACGCAAGACAAGCAAGAAAATTTCAGCGGGGGTGTCTCTTATCGTGCAGGCCCCACCCGCGATAAGCCTTGGAATTTTGGAGACCGACGATTTTATGTCGGTCCGACAGGGTTCAGAACAACGAAAGAAGGCTCAATCCCCCAAAGCTACACAACCATGGACGGAAGCACGCCCAAAATGTCGTCCAAGCGAAGGAAAACATCGCACGAGTCTGGCGCGTCCAAGGACGTCTCAGCTCCGGCTGTCTCCAAGACCAAGATCAAGTCGACCAAGCCCAAATCCAAGTCCAAGTCCGATGACAGTGAGGTTGCGCCCAAGACGCTACCTCCGCCTCCACCCCCAGCACCAGCTTCCGAATCCGAATCTGTCACTGTCGACGTCGACGACAATGCCCAACAAGGGGACGAGGAAGCCGCTGCCCCAGCGACCTTCAAAGAGCTGGTGTGTTGCTCCCATACCCTCTTGTTTCTTCCAGCTATACTGACTGATGTTCTCAGGGAGTTGTCGATTCCCTCTGCGAAGCATGTGACCGCCTGGGGTACAAGAAGCCCACGCCAATCCAGGCCCAATCCATCCCCTCGCCCTGCAGGAGCGCGATATCATCGGTATCGCCGAGACTGGTAGTGGAAAGACGGTCGCATTCGCCCTTCCTATTCTGCAGGCCCTTCTCGAGAAGCCGCAACCCAATTTCGCCCTCGTGCTCGCCCCGACAAGAGAACTTGCCGCCCAGATCTCCCAGTCCTTTGAGGCTCTTGGCTCCATGATCAACCTCAAATGCGCCCTGATTCTGGGAGGCATGGACATGGTACAACAGGCTATTGCGCTGGGAAAGAAGCCCCATGTGCTGGTAGCAACCCCTGGCAGACTTCTGGATCACTTGGAGAAGACGAAAGGATTCAGTCTGTAAGTCAATTCCTGAAGGGGATCCTTTGTCACATGTTTTGATTTATCAAGGCTAACTACCGTCATTACAGACGGAATATGCGCTACTTGGTTATGGACGAGGCCGATCGGTAAGTCGAGCTTCTGGCTAGCCCCTTTGATCGTGCTCTATTGTTGACAACAGTGATAGCCTCCTCGACATGGATTTCGGTCCCATCCTCGAAAAGATTCTCAAGTTCCTGCCCAGGGAGCGTAGAACATTCCTGTTCTCAGCCACCATGTCGAGCAAAGTAGAGAGCCTGCAGAGAGCCAGTTTGAGGGACCCCCTCAAGGTCAGCATCTCGTCGTCCAAATACGCCACCGTTTCCACGCTGGTCCAGAACTACATCTTCATCCCCCACATGCACAAGGACACCTACCTGGTCTACCTGTGCAACGAGTTCGCCGGCCAGACCATCATCATCTTCACGAGAACGGTCCTGGAAACACAGCGGATTGCCATCCTGCTCCGCACGCTTGGCATGGGCGCCATCCCGCTGCACGGCGGCCTATCCCAGTCCTCGCGTCTCGGCGCCCTAAACAAGTTCCGCGCGGGCTCGCGCGAGATCCTGGTAGCCACAGATGTTGCTGCGCGTGGTCTCGATATCCCCAATGTTGACTGCGTCATCAACCTCGATCTGCCTGGAGACTCCAAGACCTACGTGCATCGTGTCGGCCGAACAGCCCGTGCGGGCAAGTCGGGCCATGCGGTGAGCATCGTCACACAATAGTAAGTAAAAAACCGACTCGTTATCCATAAGTGACTTTGCTAACTTGTATAAACAGCGATCTGGAGATTTGGTTGCGTATCGAGACAGCTCTCGGCACAAAACTGAAGGAGTACCCGCTTGAGAAGGACGAGGTGATGGTGTTCAAGCCGCGTGTTGAGGAGGCTCAGCGCCACGCCAGAAACGAGATGAAGACGCTGATTGATGACCGTGGTAACAGAGGCTCCGTACTCAAGGGCAAGAGAAAGGGCCCTCTCGGACAGGGAAGCCGGGACCACATGGATGCTGAGGAGGGTTAATCAAGAGTATGCTTTGCAGATGCTCAATATTATAATACAAATCCTGAATTTACCAGTTAACTTTGGTTGTCAAAACCCCCCATCTCATCCATTCCCCTACCGGCCCGAGACTCTCAGATAAATATCTTGTCCAGCTCCATCAAAATCTGTTCTATGGCTATTCTTCAGGGTTAGGAATCATTAGCTGAAGGATGAACTCGACGCAGTCCTCTGGTATATTTAGCCGTGTCAAATGATTGTAAGGAAACAAATCCTTGTTCCCAACGTAGGCGATAACTTTGGCCAGATCAGAAAAGGGGAGTTGGTTGCAGAGAAGCTCGTAGCAGATGACGCCAGTAGACTAAATGTCGATAGTTTTAGAGTAGGTTGTTGTCTCGTTAGTTTGTCTGAAGAAGCCAAGGACTTCGGGTGCCATGTAGGCAATGGTCCCAATTCCAACAGTTCTCAGCTCGGTACCACCGCTCTGTGACCGCTTGCTGCATCCGAAATATGCAATTTTCAAGCAGTGTTCATGTATTGATGCATCAGTCCTATTGGGGGGGGGAAGAGGAGATTGGCAAAGGTCTAACTTTGGTAGAGTCTGCCCTGACAGATATTGTCATAAGAGATGCGAGAGTTTCAGAAACGCATAAGAACCGTAGGAAATCGTACGGGAAGGCCGCATCATATAGATATACGAGTTCCTGACTAAGCTTCTCATATTAGTACACCCTAGGTAGCTCTCAACGAGCTCCTAGACCATACTTGACTTATGACAGATGCATAAGACCAACCGAATGTAACGTTAAAAAAACTGTATTAGTCTCAGTTGTTCGGATAGAACATATTACCACCTTTAACATCCATCTACTTTATACTCTAAGCCCACCCACCCCCATCAAGGTACCACCTCCCATCCCGCCCCTCAAGCATAAGCCCCAACCTGAAAGCTTGCGCCCTCCCAAGGGTTCGCCTAGGCGGAATACGCAGTGTGGCAGTTGGAGCCAGCATTAGACAGGGCGACAGACTCGATCTGGGTGATGCTCGAATGTTGGCAGTTGTTTGTCGACCAGACCTGCAGGCAGAGGCCTCTGTTGAGGAAGGACTGGGCCACGTTGCTGGTGGTGTAGGAGAGGAAGGGGCTGGCGGCGTGGCATTGGTTGAGGTTACCGATGGTGAAGCTCTGGAGGCGGCTGCCGCAGCCGGCGTCGGAGAAAGTGGTTACTGTTAGGCTGTGAGCAGGGCGAGGAGGGTGGTGGGAAGATTCATTTTGGGGTTTGGGTTGGGTAGGTAGTGGGTGTTTTTATTTGGGGTGTGGTTTTTGAGATTTGATAAAGTGAAGGACGGGTGGGAGGTTGTCTTTTTTTGTTGGTTGGTTATTATTGATGAAGGGGCTTTATATATCAGTGCAGTGACCCCATTCCATGGTTGGTCTGTCCCCTTCCTGTTACTGGACTTCTTCAAGTAACATTTAATGGCTTTACACCTGCCTACTTAAGGAAGATATGTTACACATACAGGATGACACCAGGTTCCGGTCCATTTACTATTATGCATTGGAACTAAAGCAGTATGGCAGCTGGAGCTGGTCCTGAGACTGGTCTCCTCATTGGGCTGAGATACGTATATAGGATGATACATAGTTGCATCCATGGATGTGCTGGACTCAGTTATTAGTGACGTTGCCGTATAGGGTTGAGAATGATGTGATTTTTATTGATAACGGAGCACGATTTGATGAGGATCAGAGATTACAAAGTACATATTCCTGGCTTTGTCACCACTTGTTATGCTTTGATCCATGTTCACCAACTAGTACGATCTTACGCCAAGCCATTGCGTGCCTAAGTCTATATTCTCACGTCAAAAATAATTTCAACACTTGCGTGTTGCGGTGATGTTCAGTTTTGCCTTAATTCTCGTGTCTATCAGTTGTAGTTGAGAGCGCATGACTAATATACTCGAGCTTTATGGGAGATTGCAAGTATCTCGACACTTCGACTCAAGTAGAATGGTGGTGTTGAGTTGGCTACTGAGGAAATGGTGACCGCTCATGTCTCGGTAGGGTCATGATACGGCACAGCCCGTCCTTTTACGAACCAGGGGGGCCCTGTCAATACAATGTAATACGGAATTACAAGACTTGGCAGTCTAACTGGGTCTGTTTACTGGTCAATTAACAATCCTGTGTACCTATGTTGGTTCCTCAACTGTCTTCCAACATCACCTCAGTCATGTTTCCTTGACCCGCTTCTCGCATTCAGGCGTCCCGCGCCAATACCGAAGTCAGACCAGTATACTGCTATCAACAATCTACAATGAAATCACAAAAGGCGACACGCGCAGCCGTGGTAGTCGCAATTATCGCGTGCGCCGCGATCGGCGGCTATGGGACCATGGCGACGGGCTTCAAAAACGGCCTTTTTGAGAGCCTCGAAAAGACGACCGGGGACCCACTGTCGCGCCACGACCTCTATGTCCCCGGGGGTCCGCAGCCGTTCAAGTCCAGTTACACGGGCATCGCGGCTGTGGATGGGCTGCTCGCTATCCTAGTTGCATTCTGGGGCGCCATCATCGACGGGGACCGGACCTGGAACATGGACGCGTCATACTGGTACCTCATGGCCCAGTTCTGTGCAAGCTGGTGCCTGTTATCGCTTGAAGGACTGAGGAAGGGCAGCAAAGGCAAGGCTGTGAGCTGGTTAGTAGCAGGCATGTCTTCACGAGAAAAGTGCTTGTACTTATTTACCGCCCAGGACCGGCACAATGGGCCTCATCTTCCAGACCATCACATATATCCTGACAGTCCCGACGTATCTCATCATACACCTGTTCACTTCGCCGGTCGCTAAACGAGGAGGCGAGCCCGTTGCTCTGGCAGCTGCAGCGGCTGTCGACCCAGCAGACACGGTGCTTCTGCCCGTATGCACCACGCTCGCGTTCATCGTCCCGGCCGTCATGATGTCGCTCCCCTCGCCCGAGTTCCTCCCAGCATCGAGCCACTACATCATGATCGCCTTCTGGAACGCGTTTCCGTTGTGGCAGAGCCTGCTCATGTGGGCCTTCAAGCTCATATCCCCCAGCGAGAAGGGAGCCAAGTCGCTTACCACGGTTCCAAGCTCGGTATATAAGTTCGTCTTGACCATCTGCATCGTCAGTCATCTCGGGGTCCTGGCCATTGCTGTAGTCCCACACACCATCGTGTCCGACAACTCGCCGTACGCATTGGCGCTGTCAGCGATACTCAAGCAGGTCGATTTTAGTTCAGCATTCATCCCCGCCTCGCTCTGGAATCCCCCGACGGTTGACCCCAACAGTGTTGATCGGATCCCTGCCGACTGGCTGGCACCGCTCGCGATTCACTTTTTCCAGTGGGATATCTACAGCACCCACGTTGCAGTTGTTATTTGGGCGGGCTATTTGTATAGCGTGGCCACCTCTGTATCGTCCGGTGGATTGGGGAAGATGACTGGTAGGGTTGTGTTTTGGTTTCTGGTTGGCGGGCCAGTTGCGGTTGCTGCTTGTCTGTTGTGGGAGAGGGACGCGGTCGTTGCTGTGACGGCAAGGAAGGTCAAGAAAGCCGAGTAGAGAGCGGCAAACCCATCACATGTTTGATCGGTATTTGACAAGTTAATTTGCTCTATGCTTTTCGCTGGTAGGTATTAAGCAGAGGTTTTGTCCATGTAAAAGTACGGGCGATGTCTTATGGTGGACAGGTGTCGGAGAGTGCTATTGCCGGCAATAACAGTGACCGCGACATCTGCAGCGATGGCTCCTCGCGTCTCGGGGCTTCAGCTGGGAAATCTGGTGGCGCTGACCCCGCCGGGGCGCACTCATCCCGCCCTGCAACCTGCAGCCAGCCCTGCTTCGGGCGCTAGCTGACGTGACGCAACGGGGGAATCCTCGGTTAATGGGCTGTCGCTTTTCTCGCCTTTTCAATGCTGTAGAACGAGCCGGCAAGGAATGGCCTGAAAGACGGAATGAGCAAGAGTCCGCCCGCTTCGTAATCCAACAAGAACCCAGGGGTGCACCGGGCCAATCCTTCCCCTTTCTGTGGCGTTTGACAGGGGTTGCGGCAAGATTCCCGATGGATCTGATGGGTCAGGCAAGCCTTGGCGCTGTCCTGTTCCTTTCCTTCCCTCGCATGCAGAACTCCCCCACCCCTCACCCAGGTGTTCAGTGGTTTTCGTCATGTTTAGGAAACCTATCTCTTTCTTTCTGCTTGTTGCGCCTGAGCTGAATTGCCTCGGGCTGCCCTTCGTTTACCACCATCCTGTCGGATGAGGCTGCTGTGTGACTTTGCTATCCGTCCTTCTTGGCTTTTCTTCTTGGCTTTTCTTCTTGGCGGATTCCATCCATGAAATTGCAAAGGCATTTCGGATCGCTCGGAGCTCCACCTCGAGACAAGATTCTTGGCCCACCTCGAAATCTCGCGACCCATCGGTTGGCTGCTCGGACTGACTGCCTGCATTTTCCAGTCCATCCCATCCATCCCATTCAACTCTTGAACACGTCGCGGTCCCTGTTCCATAATACTCGAGTGACGTACATAGATACCACGACTACATGGCCATTTGTCCCCTCTTTGAAGCACCTCGAAGCGTGTTAAGTGGTGGCTGGCAGACAGCGGGCGCCATGAGTATCCTCCGACTTCTGAAAACCGCGCCATAAACGAGCTCAAAGGAGCCAGTGGTAGCATCGGCACAGGCAGCGGCAGCAGCAGCAAGTGGCGGTAGCCCAGGACAGCCAGGACGATCAAGACCACCACAAGCGGAACTAGGTGTCGATAGCGCCTACATGGAAAAGGGATCTGGCTCTAGCGGTACATCCCTCTTTGGGACGTCTGCAGTCTCAACGACCAGAGGCTCAACGACCAAAGGCACGACAAAAGACTTGAAATTGAAGGCCAAAACTCGACAATGGTTCCAAAAGTACTTCACCGAGCTGATATTGCGCCAAAAGTCTCTTGCACCTTCAAAGGACGGGAGGCGCATCCCCCTGGGACCTCATCATGACCATCCGCTCATCGACGAACGGCGGGGGCGCCCCTACATATCCAACACCATCAAGACCGCCCGCTACAACATCTACGACTTCTTACCGAGACAGATCATTTTCCAATTCACGCGCGTGGCCCACTTCTACTTCCTCTGCATTGGTATTCCCCAGATGATCCCCGGTATCAGTACCACCGGAAGCTACACCACCATCCTGCCCCTCATGTTCTTCGTTCTGCTCATAATATGCAAGGAAGGCTACGATGACTGGAGGAGGCATCGCCTGGACACAGTAGAGAACGCAAGGAGCGCCACAGTTCTGCGACGACCCGAGGAGGCCCAAATTCACACTTTCTGGCAGCGATGGTTCCGCCTGCCTCCAGCGACTGGAGCCGAGGCGATCGAGGGGAGTGAAGAGACAACCGTCAGCGATTTGCGGTGGTGCAGGACCAAGTGGAGGTATCTTAAGGTCGGCGACGTTATACGACTTGCGAGAGACGAAGATATACCGGCTGATATCGTGCTCTTGCACGCCGATGGCGAAAACGGCATGGCCTACATCGAAACCATGGCCTTGGACGGAGAAACGAATCTCAAGAGCAAGCAGATCTTGACCGCGCTAGAGGGATGCGACACGATCGATGGCATTTCCAACTGTGAAGCAGAGTTTGTCGTTGAGGACCCGAATCCCGAGCTCTTTCGATTTGACGGGCGAGTCACAACAAACGGCAAAACACTACCCCTGACCCTCAACGAAATCATATACCGAGGCTGCACGCTACGAAACACGGCAAATGCCATAGGCATGGTGATAAACACAGGAGAAGAGTGCAAAATCAGGAGAAACGCCGATCGCCAACCGAATCCCAAGAAGCCTGCTCTCGAAGGAGTTTCCAACAAGATCGTCCTCAGTCTTGCCTTCCTCGTCATCGTCCTTTCTGTCGGATGTTCGATAGGCTACCTGCTCTGGCAGAATGCGTACGAACGACACGCATGGTATCTTACTGGCCTCGAAGTCCCCTTTTCCCATATTATTATTGGTTTTGCTATCCAGTACAACAACATTATCCCCTTGGCGTTGTACGTGAGCTTGGAAATTGTCAAAATTGGACAGATGATCATGCTGAACTCGGACATCGACATGTACGACGCGAAATCCGACACTCCTGCCAGGTGCAACACCAATACTGTCCTTGAGAACCTTGGCCAGATTGGATACATATTCTCCGACAAGACTGGTACTTTGACGGAAAACGTTATGAACTTCCGCAAACTCAGCATTGCGGGGACCACATGGTTGCATGATATGGACCTTGTTCGAGAGAATGAGGAACGGGAGGAGAATGGCTTAAAGCCAAAGCAGACAGGGTCAGCTGTTATCAGCTCCAACTCGGAGTACGATAATCCTGCGCCCAAGATTGCGCGGGTGGCGACTAATTATTCCCTGACGGCAGTCCCTACTGCTACCGACTCTCCACGTCGATCCTTCTCCTCTTGGCGGTCAACCGGACGCCCTGACCGCCCCCAGCCTGAGCTCAACACACGAGATCTCTTGGAATACATACGCCTACGTCCCAACTCGGCATTCTCCAGACGGGCCACTCAGTACATTCTCGTCATGGCTCTCTGCCATACCTGTTTGCCAGAGGTCAGGGACGGAAAGATAGAATTCCAATCGTCCTCGCCAGATGAGCTTGCCCTCGTTAGGGCTGCCCAAGATCTTGGTTTCTTGGTAACACACAGGTCATCACAAACAGTCACGCTTCGAATTGCCAACGACAACGGGGAGGAGGTAGAACGAACCTACGTAATATTGGACGTGATCGAGTTTAGCAGCAAACGAAAACGCATGTCTATTGTCGTCCGCTGTCCTGATGGGAGAATATGGCTCCTGACCAAGGGTGCTGACTCCGTTATTCTTCCACGCTTAAGAATGGCGCACCTAGCAATGCAAAAGGCCAATGAGCTACGCAAGAGTCTCGATCTGGACCATCAAATGCTGCGCAAGAGTGAATCACGCGAGCCACGCAACAGCTTCGGTGGCAGGCCGAGCTTGACAATCCGCCGCAGCATCAATGTTGCGGGGCTCGGTACGGCAGCAGGAAATAGCCAACGCCCACCTGCAAGCAGGAGCAAGTCCTTCGAGACCAGCAGACTGCCTTGCTATCAGCTAGATGAGCGCCTTAGGCCGCAGTCGATAGCCCGCACGGTTTCCTTTGACATCCCCTCGCAAAGGGGGACCAAGCCCCCCACCTCTGCTGCCTTCAAGGTTCCAGACGAGGTCCCAGAAAAGTACCTCTTCCTCGAAGATCCGTCCATATGCGACGATGCGGCCATATTCACTCGCTGCTTCAAGCATATTGATGATTTCGCCACTGAAGGTCTGCGCACGCTTCTTTTTGCTCACAGGTTTCTCACCAAACAGGAGTACGAGACGTGGAAGAAGGTATACCACGAAGCAGAGACGAGTCTTGTCGACCGCCAGGAGCGTATGGAGGAAGCTGGAGAGATGATCGAACAGTCTCTGGACCTTATTGGAGCGTCGGCTATTGAAGACAAGCTGCAGGCAGGCGTGCCCGAAACGATCGACAGGCTTCGACGTGCCAATATCAAGATATGGATGCTCACCGGCGACAAGCGCGAGACAGCTATCAATATCGCACACTCTGCGAGAATTTCCCGTCCCGGCTCTGATATCTTCATCCTGGACGGTACAAAAGGCGATCTCGAAGGACAAATAACCGCCATCCTCGAAGAGATGCAGGCGCAAGCCGAAACAGCCTCCTCACACGTCCCATACCATACGGTGGTCGTCATCGATGGGCAAACTCTCGCCGCCGTCGAGGAACCCGATGCGCATAAGTTGAGGACGCTCTTCTACGGCCTGATCCCCACCGTAGACTCAGTCATCTGCTGCCGCGCCTCGCCCGCTCAAAAGGCTCTCCTTGTGCGCGCAATCCGCAAAGCCTCATCCAAACTATCCTCGAAAAGAGGATTCCTCGGACTATGGGGTCCGGCGCCAACCACGGGCCCACTGACGCTCGCCATTGGCGATGGCGCCAACGACCTGGCCATGATCTCGGCCGCACACGTCGGCGTGGGGATATCGGGACGCGAGGGCCTGCAGGCAGCGCGCGTGGCCGATTACAGCATCGCGCAGTTCCGGTTCCTGTCGCGTCTGCTGCTTGTGCATGGCCGGTGGAACTACGTGCGCACGTCGAGCTTCATCCTGGCCACGTTCTGGAAGGAGATGTTCTTTTATATGCCCACGGAGCTGTACCAGCGGTATAATGGCTACACGGGAACGAGCTTGTACGAGAGCTGGAGTTTGACGGTGGTGAACAGCGTGTTTACGAGCTTGTGCGTCATCTTTCCGGCGATCGTGGAGCAGGACCTCGCTGCCGAGACGCTGCTCGCGGTGCCGGAGCTGTATGTGTATGGTCAGCGGAATAAGGGGTTGAATGCGTTTAATTATCTGGGGTGCATGGTGGCGGCTGCGTCGGAGGGCGTGCTTGTTTGGTTTGTCTGCTGGGCGCTGTACGGCGGGATTAACCCCGTAAGGGATAATGGGCTTTTTGCGCTGGGGACTTGGTGTTTGCGGTGGCGGTTATGTGGATTAATTCTAGGTTGTTGTGAGTATCCCCCCTCCTCTTCTTGCTTACGCCAATGACAATCCTTGAGGCTGACATGGAAATTTCGCCAGTATTCTCAACACCCATTACAAGAACGGCATCGTTCTCTTCGGCTTCGGGCTCACCGTCACCGTCTGGTGGTGTTGGCAGTGTTTCCTCGCCGGCTCATACGCGCAGGGGGTGTGGCCGTACGCAGTCCGCGGGGGCTTTTTTGAGAGTTTCGGCCCGGATCCAAACTGGTGGGTGGCGCTCATCGCTGTCTTGGGACTGCTTGTGTCGCTAGAGATGGCGTACAATTCGATCAAGCGCAACCTTATCGTATCTGGGCTGTGGAAATGGGGGTGGAAGTGGCTGGAGTGGTCGACGTGGAAGCGGGCGTTTGGGCGCCCAACGCCGGGGCCGATGTGGTCAGGCGAGGGCGCGCAGGCCAGTCTGGAGGAGTGGGACGTTGAGCTCTGGCAGGCGATGGAGCGGGATCCGGCGATTAAGGAGAGGCTGCGCCAGATGAGCAAGCTGGGGGATGAGGCGGACGAGGAGGTGGAGGATGAGGTGGAGGAGGGAGTGGTGGTGAAGGAACGGGGGGATGAGGAGGAGATGGTGGGGCTGGAGTGGACTGTTACTTGCCCTGATGGGAATACTACAAGGACTGGGTGATCCAGGGGTGGTGATTTAAGGATAGGTGGTGTTGTTCACTTCAAATTTCTGGGATTTCTTTCTGTTTAGAACATGGATGCATCTGAGATACCCCTCCCTTTATATCTGCTAGTCATTAGACTGCACTGCATCTAGACGGATTTAGCATGCATAGAGAGATAGCGTGGATAGATAATTGTCGCGATGGGTTCCAAGTCAGGGGTGGCTGGTGGGCGGACGAAGGTGAGCTGAGCTGAAAGGTGAAGAGATGAACGATCCAGACGGTTGGGATCGGAGATGACTCAATCAATGTTCCACATAGCCCGATAGTAGGTGTGTTTGTTTGTACGGATCGAAAATCCCATCATCAATGCACTGTTCATCAACCACATTTCAAGAGATTATTGACTAGGGGAGGTTCTCCTTTTTTGAAAGGGTTGATCCCTTCTTCTGTTCTTAATTTTGTGTGGTTTTCAGCTTGCGAAGCAACATGTCTCTCAGGCTCGCTACCACAACTGGACTAGTGCAGTCACAGAGAGGCTATGTGCTGCCGTACGTGTCTCATGAAACAATGTTGTGCATTCGACAACTGTTCTATTTTTGTAGGTGCGTGATAGCAAGGAACTCTGACAGCATGTTGTTCGACAACCACACGAATATCTTTTCTGCCAAGACCTCGATGGAGGGGCCAGATAACGTAGGGCAGGCAGGTGCGATAGGCTTATGCGCCAAGAAGGGGAGCTTTGAGATTCTCGGCGCAGATCTGAGCAATACTCGCCAGCTGATTGGATAAAGGAGAAATTCGGAGTTGAGCCCAGGCTCGGCTTTTCCCGAACTGGCGGACCATGCGACGCTGGCCCACAGTGCGGGACTGGACTTGGCTGACTGGCACTAAGTAAGGGGGGACAGTGCAGTGCAGTGCCGACCCGTCTTTGGGTGGGTGAGCACTGCCCAAGCTCTCATGTTCACTTGCCCGAAGCAGTTCAATCTTTTTTTCTTCCGCAGCAGCAGCTCACAGGTTCGGAAACTGTGAAACAAACGACTGATGCAACGACTTTCTGCCTGCAGACAGTCATGCGCAAGATCCGTGAGGTATGGAAAGAGGGATGAGAGAGAGACATTAAAAGGCGCACGAGACCATTTCGGTGAACATGAATGAATGGAAAGTCACCAAGCGAACGGGCAGAAGGACCACCACTCTGGCCCGACGTTACAATGGATAGTCAGGCACGCACAGGGTCACAGGCTTTGTGTGTCAGTGGTCAGAGAGCCATGTGGCTGCCAGTTCCGGTCATAGGCAGCCAAGACCACCCCGACTGGACCACTGGACCCCTGTAATCGACCCCTCTTGTGCTCTGGGAGAAAGAAAGCTTGGGCAACCTCGGGACGGAGCGAGCTCTTTGAGCAGCAGCAGCAGCAGCAGACAACCGACGATCCATAAATGGATGGAAAGTGGATGGAGCCTTATGACCCTTGCACCTGGCAAACTGCACCAGACAAGCAGAAGAAACGAGAAACAGATATTTTGCAGTTGCAGGATGGTTGGGGGCTTGGTTGCGTGCAGCGGTCAGTCGGTTCCTTGGCCCATTCTAGACCTATCTACCGACGAGCCTAGGCAAGCTCGTATAGCGGCTAACCAACAACCGACCGACCATCGTCTTTACCATCTCCACGAAGCAAGGAAGCTTTTTTTTAGACATGGAAGCTTTAAATATTCGCTCGCCCCTCTCTGCCCCATTCTCAGCCACCGACCGCCGCCCGCGCAAGAAAGCAACAAAAAAACCGATCAACGGGAATTTTGTACAACGGGGCCGCCAACAACACAAAGTATCCGTAATAAAACGTCACAAGGAACAAGGGCTCTAGGAAGGTAGCATCGTGAACCGCCTCCAACCCCACCTCCAGATTCTTATTTTGCTCTTCTCTGCATAGAGAGACAGAGAGACAGAGAGACAACTCACTCATTTAATTTTAGCCTGTTCAGCCCCAAATCCACACCTGCCTACCTTATATTCCCCCAGATCTATATACCGGACAGAAGCACGTTCTAGACCGTACCATACTCTACCCCTCGTCGAAATTAGCTGGAGACAATAAGGTACGGCAAGCGGTACCCAGGTGTATTGACCCGGCAGGCCGGGGCGCCGAGGCCTACTTGTCATTAGAGTATTGTTTGCATAGACATTGCACATCGCACCTTGTTCAGACAGGCGCAACAAATCCCTATCCGCCATCCATCGTGTCGCGTCCGTTGGGCAGGCAGACAGACGGACGGACGCGCTGAGGACTGAGTGGTCGGGACCTGGCCTTTTTTTTGTTTCTCCTGAGGTTAGATCCATCATCATTCATCCATCCATCACAAACGAATACGCTCATCTTACCTCCCATATATATACTTAGCTGCCGATACCTACCTTACCCATGCCATCCAGTTACAGCCGTACCAGTATATCCGTCAAGTTCTCTTCTGTCGTTATAAGGAGCGAGCTGCTGCCGCCAAGCTTGAGCTTCGCATCATCCGTTCCTCACGCCCATAACCACCACCACCCTTGCCAGTTATAACCATGATCTTCTCCATAGGCTCACTGTTCCTAGGTCAGTTCACTCGCCCCACATCCCCCCCTTTTCCCCCCTTTCTTTCTTTCTGTCTCCCCTCCCCTCAAAAACTAACACCCTACCCAGCCCTCTCCTCCCCCATGGCCCACCAAGGCGTCGCCGTCAGCCACGCCGGCCTCGGCCTGCGCGCCACCGCCCCCCTCGGCAACGGCGTCCCCCTGCGCATCATGCCGCTCGGCGCCTCCATCACCTACGGCCAGGCCTCGACCGACGGCAACGGCTACCGCGCCGACCTGCGCGCGCAGCTCGCCCCTCCCACGGGCGGCGGCGGAGGCGGCGGCGGCGGCAACCCCGTCAACATGGTCGGCTCCGTGCAGCACGGCACCATGAAGGACAACGACGTCGAGGGCTGGCCGGGCTACCGCATCGAGCAGGTCCACGCCAAAGCCAACCTCTCCGTCCCGCGCTTCAAGCCCAACGTCGTCTTGGTGAATGCAGGCACCAACGACGCGCTGCAGGCGAGCAACATCACCACGGCCGGCCAGCGGCTCGAGCGCATGCTGGCGGATGTGTGGGCCATGAGTCCTCGTGCAGCGGTGGTGCTGAGCACGCTGCTGATTAATAAGAATGTAGCCGTGGAGGGAAGGGTGGTGACGATTAACGGGCAGATCAGGGCGCTGGTGACGAAGCTGCAGCGGGCGGGGCGGAAGGTGGTGCTGGCGGAGATGCACGCGGGCGATGGGCCGCAGGCGGGGGATATGTTTGACGACACGCATCCGAATGATGTGGGGTATAGGAAGATGGCGAATATTTGGTTTGCGGCGCTGGTGACGGCCAGTGATAGCGGGTGGTTGGTCGCGCCCGAGTTTGTGGCTGGGTTACCGGATGATGGGGGCGCATAGGGTGCGTTTTCTTCGAGAACAGTGACGAGGGCGACGACGAGGGCGACGGCGACGGTGGTGGAGACGGTGGTGGTGACGAGGACGGTGGTGGAGGCGAGGACGACGACGGTGGGGGGTGGAGGGCGGTATATAAGATGAGGAGGGAGGGGGGTGGTTGTGTTTGTGTGCTTAGCGGGCGGTTGCTGGTGGTTAGTTGGATTTTATTCTTCTTGGGTACCCAGTTGGTGATATTATATCGGCAGCTGGCTGAGTCTTTGGCTGTTAGGATGAAGATGTTGAGCGCTTGTATATGCTTTGTTAGTGTCATTGGATTTTCGTATGGATGGAGTATGCATGGATCAGGGAGTATGGAGTTAACTATGATGAGCCATATTTGTCGGTCGACTATAGGTCAAATTTTGAGGCGGTACTGCTGGCTGTTTGCTTTGCGTCTTGGGCGTAGACTAGGTGGCTCATATATGAGACCAGGTTAGCCAAATGGCTGGTCAGGTCCTTCAGGTTGTCAGGTTAGCCTGTTATTGATTCTGATCGGCGAGTAGCTTGGATAGGCACTTACATGAAGACTTCCTCTGTGTATTGAAATCGCGGCCTTCTCTGCCATGGAGTGAAAGGTTGATGTATAAAGTAACCCGGTGTTTTGGGAGTTGGTGAGCAAATGGTCGTCCCCTATGCCACGTCCTAGCCGAAGCGCCATCTCCCACTCCATTCCCGTGCATGAACGACCCGTCGTTGGTATTGGCATTTGTCTCGGGTAGCCAACAAGTTGTTAAGTAGCGAATGCAATCATTGATAGCGGGCGGGATATTGTGCTCCAGGAATGGGCTGGAATGTGATGAGTCGGGTATTCGCGGTAATAGGGGTGGATGACATGAAGCCAGAGACGCTCGGTTTGTTGACATATGTGAATATTCCCCTTTTGGGCAACCCCTTTCCCTTTCCTGCTTTATCAGTTGCCCAGGGCACGGAATATGACGTTTTCAGCACACCTCATATCTCCCGTGTAACAAACGGGCTCCGGGCCGAGGGAGATGTAGAAAGGTCCGTGGTACCTGAAGACATCGTAAATAAGGTAGCACACAAACTCGGCCTCGGTAATTTTGAGAACATATCCGCGGTTCTTTACCACTTAAGCTTCTTTCTTTTCTTTAATTTCCTTTATTCCGCTCTTCATCATGATTGAAAACCGACGTCACAGCTCTTCTAGTTGCAGCTTGATGCCGAGTGCGGCCCGAACCCACGGCTCGGCTCGGTTCGTTTTCGTTCGGATCGAGATGAAGATGATGGTGATATTGTGACGTTTCCCATCTCGAGCCACAATTTCAAGATGACCAGACGAAACAAAAAGATATCCCTTGTTTGTATATGCTGCAACTGTTCTCTAATGAAGAAAGAAAAACAAAAGAACTTGAATCTTGGAAGCTAGTGAAAAAGAAATCCCCCCTAATGAATACAACCAGTGATGCCGTCATGCATTTGATTAAACTGGCCGAAGACCACGTGAAATCTTCATAATATACCGACATGGCTTTGATGAAGCGGGGAAGTTTGAACGTTAAATCTGTGTGTGTGTGTGTGTGTTTGTGTATCATTTAACTACATGAAAATATAATGGCTGCGCCGCCAATGCGACCTACCCAATACATGTGCACACACACATAAACACACACTTCCATCCGTATCGGTCGATAAGACAAGCCGCCACCAAAAGCCGAGTTCGCCACATCTCCCCGTTTAGGTTGATAAAATAGCCGAGAGGAGAAGACAGAGAAGTGATAACGCACAGAATTCCAAGCTTTTATATTTTTTGCAACATTGGATTCATTGGATTCATTCACTTCCATGTGAAATACTCATGAAACAATTAGTAGCCATAATAGAAAAGATTGAATGATGAGGCTTTTTTTTGTCAGATGTAATGTAAATTGCAGTGTTAATGCACCTGCATCCCGGCAGCATGTTGATGATGATCGGAACCAATGCGGTCGGCGGTCCATTGACTCAATCCAGGCGGGGGTGACGATTGTTGCTTGCATTACCACATGATAAACATCAATTGAGGTTCAAGTGCATATGAAAGCATTTGACAACTGGGAATCGAGTGAGCCTGAAAGATCAGTGGGGAATGACATAATCAGATAGTATTCTATCGTTGCATGAATTGAGAATGTCGGACGGTATGGGTATTTTCATTTACTTTCATTTAACGATGTACTTATTGGTGATATCAACTAGAATAAACAGATGGGGCTCAATCACGTCGTTAAAATTCTTGAAAATGAAGCGAATAGTAGGCGACATTATCTCGTAATATGAGCTCTACTGCCCGTGCTTCGATACCGTTTGTCACCCACTGGCGGAAACTCAACATCGAATGATATCACCGTGGAAACATCTATATTATGATAGTAATCTTTGATTTCGTATTCAGTATTTTCATACACGCCAAGTTATACATAATCGATAGATCGATAGAGAATCGTTTAGTCCATACTAAAACGAGGGTATCAAAATGCAAGGTAATCCCCGGCCCCCATATCCAGCCAACGCCCTCCCAAAAAATCCACATCAGTGCGCAGAAAAACAAATCGCTGGTCCATACTCCAGCTTGCTCAGTCATCCCAGGATCACAGACCGGACAGAATTGCGATCCGGCCCGCCCACGCCGCGTAGCACCCTATGCCATTGCGACGTCGAGCGAATCCTCACTAGAAAGGCTTGACTGGCTATACATAAACGTCAGTCAACAAATCAAAAGACAGCCAATAGAGACGAAATAACATACGATAACCGATTCCACTTCATCGTCCGCGCCTTCGCCACAGCCGCCTCCACCTCCAGCACCTGGGGCAACCAGGGCTCAGAGCCAGCCTCCCAGACCCTCCAGGCCGCCTCCTGGACTTTAGCCGCGTCCGTCAGGTCGTAGACGGAGGGGTCGTCGCGCCAGAACAGGAAAATGCGGCCGAACTGGTCGTAAATGGCCTGCAGGGTCGGCTTCTCGCAGCCGCAGGCAACCGTCTTGGTCAGGATCTCGAGGACCGAGTGGGTGGTGTCACAGGTGCTGCAGATCCAGTTGACGGGGAACGACTGCTGGATCACGTCCTGGCCGCGGGCGTCGAGGGACGGGCAGGCTCGGCAGATCTCGTGGCCGCAGCTATCTCGTTTGCATGCTGCTGCTGCTGTTGATATCGATGCCCCTGTTTGGTTGGAGACGGGCTGGCGCTGGTTGCACTCACAGCACCGGCGGTGTCTTGGGCTGAAGGGGGAGCTTGTTGTTTTGATGTACGAGGGCGGTGCGGATGGAGGCTCGGTGCGTCCGGTTGTGATGATTATTGGAGAGGGGCCCATGTTGAATGTTTGTGAAAGGCGAAAACCGACAAGAGGAAGACGTGAATGGGACAGAGTAAGTGAGTAGATGTGGCCGAGGTCGAGCTTTAAGCTGGAGCTGGTCGACCAGATAAATTTCCAGAGGATTGCCGCTCGTAGGGATGTGTGAGTGGACGTGGGGTACCCCCTGGTCCAAATCGGGGAGGTAAGGTATGCAGGGTAAGAAGGTCTCTGTAGGGTAAGCAGGCTAGGCAGAATAGGGCACCAAAAGGAGTAATCGAGCCAATTTGGAATGCCGTGGAATGCAGGGTCGGAGTCGGTTGTTGGAGGGCTCTGTTTAGACAGCACACCCAAGGTTGATATCCGGAGACGACAGGTAATGGATAGAGAGAAGTTGTGACTCTTGTCAGCAAATCGGACCGAGAAACCCGAGCTGGCGCTGGATAATTATATAAGAGAAAAAAGCGGGACGGAGTGAATTGGAGGGAACGAGGGACTGAGGGAATCGAGATGGACAGTGTGATGCACGATCTTTGACCACGATGAGCAGTTAAGGTACATTAGACATGTACAGGATACCTCTTACTTTGGTTGATTACCTCGAGATTAGCTGCCTTGACCGGAATGGCCACCCCTCTTGCAACTTTGACAAGATGTACACTTGTACCTGGATGGATACTGTTGAGCAGGTAGGGTAGGGTAGCTGAGGGTAGGTAGTGGCCAAGCCAGTCGGACCGGGCTCTGCTTTCGGCCTTCTCACCGGCTACTTTCTAGCGCAGCGTGGTAGGTCTAAAATAAACTCGAGCTCTGCATTCACAAACCACAAACTGGCCGGTCCACAGACCACAGCTGAAGATGTATGGTAGCAGCTGTGAGCAGTGGCTGTAGTCTAGTAGTAGGTACGGTAGTAGTATTAGTAGTGTGTGTAGTGTTGCGGACTTCCCCTACTGCGGTCCCGGAGTATGATCTCTCTCCCTCAAGGCACTCTAGGTACACAGTATTGATGCCATGACAATGCATGGACCTGGACTCGGAGGGCTGTCATGATGCACGATGACGGCTGTGCCGCTGCCACGGCCGCCGCTTGTGGCTCTGTTGCTCGCAGCAGGCAGTCGCAAATCGGAATGGACCGGGATCAGACAAAGACTCCATCACCGTATCGGCCCTCCGTATCAGTTGCATGCGGACATGTAGAGGTCGTCGGTATCTCATTAGTGAGATCATTGCTCTCCCGTTCCTTGTTGTGATCAGCCTCAAAAAGTTCGGGTGTCGGGTGCCGTGCGATAAAGCCTCTCGAGGCGGGGGTCTGTCTGCTGCTGCTGGTAGGGAAGAGGGAAGAATTGTTGGGCTGGGCTGGCTGGCTTGGCTGGCCTAGAACCAGAACTCACCGAGCCTCACCCAACGAGTCCACTGTGCACCCACTACGCCCCGGGGCTTGTTAGCAGCATCCACCATCCGATCCTTGGACTCTGGAGTGAGTGGACGTCGGCTTTTCCCCACGCTGGAGAACCACAATGCCCGGCATGCCCGAAGTCCACCCCTCATTCACCCATGGACTTTCGGCTCCCGAAACCCCGCTGCCATCTTACATGAACATTATAAACACCAACGACCCTCTTCTTACATCATGACGTGAATATTGTTGATTCTTCATTTCGCCAACGGTCGGCCACTCTTGAACAATACCCAACAGCCGCGGTTTGCATTCTTGCCAACTGAACTGTGGCGGTATTTTGCGCCAAGACGAGAGGTCAGAGAGGTCAAAGAGAAAAGGGCAAGAAGAGGAGGAGGTGCGAGCGCACTGTTTTGTTGAGTTTGTTGGTGCAATTGCTTGTTTGGTGGGAGCCAAGGGCACACACACACACACAGGCGCGCACACACACACCGTGTCTTGTTAGCGCCCACCATGAATTCACCATGAATTAGATTGGCCAGCTTTGCATGCCTTGGGCCATTTGCTGTCAAGCTGTGTAGGCAGCTTAGGTTGGGACGAAAGGAAAACGGTGCTCTTGTCAGCACTTCAGGCAGGATCCGAGGAAGGATGATTTAACAGTTAGGCAAGTCTGGTTAGGTAAACTTGTTCGGCTATTTACTGTCGGAGTCGGAGTTTCTCAGACCCCACACTATCTAATTCGAGTCGGATGCTAAAGGTCGAAGATGGGAAAGAGCAAATGGAAAATGCCCCAAGACATACCTCTCAACAACATCTGCAGGTGCGGCCCTGGTCTTCCCTTCCCCGGCCCGCGGCACCCCGCCATCCCATTCACCCATTCACCAAAACGTCCACGTGCTGTGAAGAGTGATCAGCTCCTCGCCTACCCCCAGGATCTGCTGTTACTAGAGCTTAATCTCCTGGTGTAATTTCCACATGTTTAGCCATATCTCTTAACAAGCTGCCTCAACCGTTCTCATCAACGCTCCAACAACATTGGGCAAAGTGCAAAGTGCAGAGAGTCCAGGCATCGCAAGGTTGCTTGGGGGCCGTCTTCGGTTAGCCAGGAACCGAGCCTGTCAAGCTGTTAGTGCACCTCTATAATCCACCATACTAAAATCGTGCCCCTGACTAGCAGATTTTAGCAGGTCACAGGCTCAGGTACTTCTCCCACACAGCATTGGTCCAGGCCCCCTACCCCCTAGGTTGGAGACGGGATCCCATGGCGGACTTTTGAGTGGATCGCAAAGTTTCACATCCCCATCTCGAATTCCCAGTGCGCGGCCAGCAGCAAAATTATCTCTAAAAGAACAAAATCCAACTCTTCCCGAACAGGTCTGCTGCCGTCAGTCCCGAGCCTTAGGTTATCATCTCTAAAAATATGTTTTGCACCTCCTCTCTGATCTCAACGATCTCTATTTCCCGCCCAGCGCACTTACCCAGTAGTTTTAATAGACAATACTATTTCTTCTGCGCTCGTTCCGCCCCCACATTCCAACCTCAAACCCGTTCAACGGGGTTGATGAATCGCTTCCAGACTTTAGAGACTCTTGACTGGCTTGGCAACTGTATGACCCGCCCCCAGGACGATCCTCGCTAAGCGCCGCACAGGCAACACATCTGCCCTTCCAAAAGGATGTTACATACCAGGAAGGGGCTGCATCAACTGCCTCTGCTCTTGGCTTGCTTCAGTCAGGTCTCAATGCTGGGATACATCTTGTTCGCTGCGACTATTCTTGCTCTCTCTCAGAAGGGACGCGCAAGTCGCTGTTTCAATCCTTCGGGTATTTATCCTCTTCTTGCCCATTTCACAAGCCCGTGCATCTCGTCACCTCTTGGCTGTTTCCAGCGAGTGGTCAAGATCTAGGGATCTTGTTTCTGTTATTGCAACTCATTGGCCTGAGCGAGTTGCCTGGCCTCTCGGTATTGATGTGAGCCGGAGCTAGAATCCTGATGGTGGAACACACCTTACTTGCCTCCTGGAACTCGTCCCCAACTACGCGGTACAAGTTTATCTGATATATACTGTCGTCGTTCTGCCTATTTTGTTCATTCGCTTTCTACCGGTCTATTCATCTCTTCGTCTATTCTTCCGAAGTCATCACCAGCATCCCGAGCTGTGCTCATCGCTTCCCTTCATAAAGGTCTGGCTACCTCCTTTTAGCTCTCATTATAATTCTTTTTAATTACCATTCCCCCTCGAAAACACCGATATAAGAAAGCCCACCTAACCGACCAACAAACATGCATCCCCACTCAATCCTCTCTACAACCGCCGCGCTCGTTGCCCTGGCCAGCGCCCTTCCCCTAAACATCAACCTCGGAGCCTACTCCCCCGCCCTTGTAGTCGGTGATGGCGCTATCTCGTTCGAAGAGGGCGGCGAGGCCGTCACCAACCTCGTCGAGACCCTTCAGGGGGCCGCGGCTAGCAGCGGCGCCGCCGTTGCATCTGCCGCTTCCGCACCCGCAGCCGAAGACGTGACAGCAGGAATTGCTCAGGCGGCGGTAGTGCCCTCGTCTTCATCTCCCATTCTCATAGAGGTAAGTGACCGGTGGTCACTCAGATGACTTTTTATTGTCTAGCCAGTCCACTGACTGACCAAGTAAACCTACACTTTCCCCACACACAGGAGGCCGGATTCCCCATACCCGGCTCAAAGAGCAAGGAGCTCGACCCCCGAGTGCGGGACAACACCATCGCAGCTCGTGACGTTGAGGAAGAAGAGAAGCCTATAAAAGAAGCAGCCGCTGCCGTCCAAAAACGTCAGCCAGACCTGTCGGGCTTCGACCGCGCACTGACATTTGCCGAGGCCGCGCTCACAAAGGGCCCTGATATCCAGCTCGGCACTGGCGCCGAGGGCTCTGGTGTCGGTATCATTGTCGATAACCACCAGGCTGGTGACTTACCGCGATGATCAAAGCGTCTTAAATCACAACCATGACATATAAGATGACATCCGAGGAGGAAGAAGAGAAACAGAGGACATAGCTTGCCCCGTACAACACCAGATCTCAAAAAAAATAAAGCCAGCTCCAGTTGAAAACCTCCAGGACCAAGTCACAGATTCTTGAACACAATGTTATTCTCAAAATCCAATACTCTTCTCACAACCAACCCTAGATAACCATGTACCTAAGCCATAGGAAAAACACCACTACTAAGAGCAGCGGACCTGCTAAAAAAGAATGCCCAAACGCACTCTAATCAACACCTTTGATACTACCGTCTTGATTCTTATGCCAAGTATCCATGTACCGTAACAGCTAAGTAATCTCCGCTGGTCCCCAAGGAAAGAAAGGGGGGAATAACGCCGTCCATCCATGCAATCAATTATTATACAAAAACTTCTGGATCAACCGAAGGTCGGCTCGCGCCTGTGACGTTAAAGCTCGTCGGGTATCTATGCCACACCTTCCACGTGTGTTACGCAAACTGCTCCTTCTCTTCCTCATTCTCTCTCTCTCCCTGTCATATACTTGTTCTTTAACTCTCACTCCTCATCGTAGTCATCCTCGCCAAAGTCGTCGCTACCGTCGTTGTCGGCAAAAGGATTAATGTCATCTTCGACAAAGGTCTCGTCTTCGTAGCCGTTCTCGCCACCATAGACGTGCGAAGCCTCGTAATCGTCTTCGTCTACAGCTTCATCGTCCTCCTCCCCAGTCGCCTCGGGTATAGGAGAACTGGCCTTATCTGCTTCGGTGGCTTCGATGGCTGCCGTGGGGGCGGTGGGCGGGGCGGTAGAGGGCGCCGTGGTCGCGGCCTCAGATACTGCTGGGCTCGGGCTGCCAAGGCCGTTGGCACGTGGGGGAGTGGGGTTCTCATCATCACTTCCATACTCGCTGCCGACAACGCTACCCAGTGCGCTATGGCTGCCTACAGAGCTCGCACCCCCATAGGTGCTGCCGGGCCCACGGTTCGACAAGTCAAAGACCTGGCCAAGCCTGGAGTAGTCCAGCTTCCTGCTGATGCCGCGATTTTGCATCATATTAATTGCGGCCTCTTCGGCAGACTGAGCCGGGCTTGCACCCTCTCCAATGCGAGCCTTTTTGGCGCGGTTGCGCCGCTGCTTAGCTGGCTGATGCTCCGCCATCTTGGTCTCAAAGATCTTCTGCTGCACCTGGCGCATGTAATCCTTGTTGTGGTTGGCCCAAATCCGCTCCTTAATCTTGACCTCTTCTTCTCCCAATCGGCAGTACATAACCTCAGGATCATCCTTGAACTCATCTTCGTGGATGATGGGGTCGTCGGAAACCTTTGATCCATACGTATAACCAGGAGCCGGAAGCGTGTTGTTGCTGGCATCATTAGACACGGCCGGGGTTTCCTCGATTTCTTGTGCGCGACGCTCCTCGATGTCTTTCGTGACGACAGCAGAAGCTCCGATCAAAGCTGGATCATTCAGATGGCTTTCCATCTCCTTTTCGAGATTGGCCTCGTCCATCTCCCATTCTTGGTTGACAGGCATTTGGGGCTTGTTCTTTTTGCTTCGTCTGGTCGTTCTTGCTGATCCGCCGGCGTTTCCTTGGGAAGCCTTGCCGCCTTCTCGGCGCTTGGTCTTCATGCCGCCTGGGAGTTCAATGCCTTGAGCGGCAGCCATTGCCATCTCGCTGCTGGGGTCCATTTCAGAATCATCGGAATCGTCATCTCCATACTCGGATGCCAGGGCCTCCAGCTGGTCGTCCGGCTCGACAGCGGCAGTCACGATAATGGAGACATCGTGGGCATCTACTGTCTGCTCAGCCACCGGTTCGGGAGCTCTCTGTGGGAGGGGCGGGACAACAAAGCCGTCCTTGTCAAGGACAGGAGCGGGCGAAGCTGAAGCGGCAGGCGTCATCGTAGCTACGTCCTGGGCTAGCAGCGCTGGGTCGATGTTGGAGTCTTCTAATGACAATGCGTTCGACTCGGTTCTAGGACGTTTGTCGCGATTTTGTTCGGCATCGTCCTGACCGGATTCTTGATCATCACCAGCTCCGACAGCCTCCCGTATCTTCCTCTTGCGGGTGGGGTGCTTCTCTTGCCACTCCTTTGACTGCTTGTAAACGAACGGAGGATCAAACGAGGGTGCATCCTTGTCAATCTGCTGCTGATTAAATTCGGAAATGGTCAATTGTGCAGAGGGCACATTGGCAAACTCCTCCATACGCTCCTGGAGGGTGTTCATGGTGACTTTGGCGATGAAGACAACCTCTCTGACGGTGCGGCGATAGTTATGGGCTCGAGCAGCCATGATAATGGCTGCCCCACAGATTCCGGCGGGCCTACGACCATGAGTGATGTTGTCGTGGCGCATGCGTGCAGCGATACGCACGGCTGCATCGGCGACCTTGTTGGTGTCATGGTAGAACTCGAGCTTGGTCGCAAAGCGGAAGATGAGATCCTCCAGGATGATGGGCTTGGTGCCCTCCCTCATATCCGGGAACTGACTAAGGAACTCTTTATAACCGCGACCGAGGAGAAAGACATCGGTCTTGATGAGATCAGCCAGGTCGATCAACATAACTCTATTGCTGGTATCCTTGCGACAGGCGGCGTAAAGGCAAATGGCGGCCACGTTATTCTTGCGGCGGCCCTGGACGAAGTTGTTGTTGGAAGCAACGCGATAGTAGCGGTACGCTGTATCAGCGAGCGTCTGGTTGATCCTGAGCTGCTGGGCGAATTGGCTCAAGAGTTGTTTACACTCCCGGAAACTGCGCTCTCTGGCCTCGCTCGCGCCTCCACCGGCGACTCGACGGAAGGCAAGGCCGCCCTGAGAGCGGACGCCTCCTTGGTCGGCAGCCATATAACTACCCTGGACGATGGCAGCGCCGTTAGAGGACTCGCCGAACATGACCTCGGAGACAATGTTGCTGTCATCGGCGACTTGACCACAGTCTTGGCAGGTTCCGTCAACGATGTTAGTGCTCTTGCATGCATTGTTGCCGCATTGGCGACGTGGTGCGTTTCTTGGTCTAGAGGCGGCGGCAGAAGCTACGGCGGCCACCGAGCTCTCTCTCACACGGCGTTCACGACTCTCCTCGCGGTTCATGATGCGGCGGACGGCATTTGGTTTCTTGGGCTTGGGCTTGCCCGCCGAGCCGCCGCCAAGCTTAAGCGGTATCCTGGCTGCGGCAGACATGGTTGCTGGAGGGCGGGTTGTCGTCCAGCTAGTAGTAGAATAATGGTGGTTCGTGGATAGCTCGCGACAGTGGCAGATTGCCGGGATGGAGGCTCGAGCAAAAGTGAGGCAAGTGAAGGGGCAAGTGATAATTGACGACAGGGTGGAGCACCAGGTGGGCAGCTCGTCCCCCACCAATTTGCAGTGGGCGGCTGGTTGCCTCTCGGCTGTCGAAAGTCGTGCGTGCGTGCAGTTGAACAAGATATTCTGCTTCGTTGTCTCTTTTAATAGTTGACTCCTTTAATAGCTTCTCGCATGTAAATAAGCCAGGCGAGTTATATTATTGGTGAGATTGGCAAAGCGACGGGTGATACTGGTGATGGCGAAAGCGCGGTGCAGAAATCCGTGAGGGGCCCTTTTGGGTAGGAAAAAAAACAGAGGATGGTCAAGCGGGGTGAACGAGCACTGCACAAAAATTAAAACCCAGGAAGCTCGGGCCAACTTTGTTTGCCGGCGATTCTGAGACACGAGGAAGGGCGTAGGTTCGAATTGAAAGATGGGCGACAAATTGATTTTTTTTCAAAGTCATCAATAAAACTGCTATAATACAACAAAGAAGACGATTATTGATAAATGGTCTTATCTACTGCTGCCTTTTTATACTTTCAGACAACAAAGTCATTAGTTTCTGTCCATTTTCTGCGAGAAAATAAACCTCTGGTATTGTTTGATTGAACGAACCTTAATGGGAAGTCAACTTGTCCAGTCGGCTAATCCTCGGCTGAGCACCAGGACCAACCCCGCGTCCTCCCCAAAAGGTCCAAAAGGTGCAGCGGCCAAAACTGCCAAACCTGCCTAAACTTCGGGCGCTGTTGGTTGACAAAATACAAGGATTCAGCGCGGTCAACCTCAAGTGCCCGCCATGGCTTGCCATCCAACACAGCCCAGCCCGCCTAAACCTCGGCCACTGCTGGCTGAAGAAACGAGGGTTTAGGCGGTCAACTACACTGTAAACCCGCCTAAACCTCGGCGCTGATGAGTTTGTGGGTGAAAAGACGGGGGTCTGGCGCGGGCCGGCGGGCCGGCAACGTCACAGCGGGAGGTGCGGGGTGCATCTCTTGAGCTTCCAGGCCCCATGAGCAGGACTACACTAACATCCATAAAAGACCGGTCAAACAGTCACGGCGACGACCGCCATGGCGAAGCCTTTCCCTCTTGGGTAGGCAAGTGTGTAAGTGCGTACGCGTGTGATGCGATGGCGTCAAGAAGAACCAACGAGAGCATCAATTTTTGTTATTTAAGCAGCAGCATGTCTCGTCTTTGTCTTGTTGTTCTGCTGCTTCTTGGTTCAGCACCTGCAACAGAAGCTTTGTCAAGGTACCCTAGCCTCAGCAACAGCATCAGCAACAGTCCCCACCAAGAAACCGCAACCGCCCCCACCATGAGCAGCACCACTTTCACCATCAGCGCGGCGCCCGACACCGACATCTGGCGCAAGCCCCCGACGCACGACGTCTTCAATGGTGCGTCGACTTTTCGTCTTAGCTTACTTGCCCTATCCCTTGATAAGTCTAGCGAGCGAGAGAGCCTCATCCGCCCTACCCAACAACTCCCTAACCCACTCCCTAGTCTAACCCATAGAAATGCCCAGGGTTATATTACACCCTAAAATAAAACCAACTAATCCTCTTCAACTTTAGCACCAACGGGCTCCCCACCGGGTACCAACTCCACTTACGGACCTCTTCCATCCTTTATCTCCGCGCACGCCTCCTTCTCCTTCGCCTGGAAGGAGCAGTACGACCAAGGCGGCCTGCTGCTCTCCTTCCGCCAGCGCAGCTCCTCTGCCCCGTGGTCAATCCCCGCCAAGTGGATCAAGACAGGCATCGAGTTCTACAACGGCCAGCCCATGCTCTCCACCGTCGCCTGCGACAGGTGGGCCGATTGGAGCGTCACCCCCTTGACTACCGCTCCATCCAAGCAGCATGACACTAGAACCGACGAGACAGAGACAGAGACCGAGACAGACGCCAAAAAGACCTGGACTACGCTCTTGATCCAAAAGGAAGGCGACGAGAACGGGGTCAGCCTCTGGGTTTACCACGTCCTCGCCAACGGCGACAAGGTACCCTTGCGTGAGATAACCTGGGTCTATGGCGATGCCGATCCCGGCCAGTGGGATCTCGAGGTTCTAGCTATGGCCGCGAGGCCGGCCAAGACCACCACGAGCAGCCTCAAGGTTGAGGTCAAGGACATGGAGGTCAAATGGGCGACATGATCTCCTTTACATCTGTATTTCCCATCTTATTTTACCCCAAAGTCAATGTAATTCATCTCATTTCACTATTCACGTAGCAAGCATGATGGAACAGGGAACAGCAAAGTGAGGTGGCCGACGTCTCCCATTAACCTAGCCCCTCAAGCGGGCGTAGAGCCAAACGGAATCGCGGGAAAGGAAATGGATGGCTGGCTGTTCCGCGCTCCTCTGGGGAGTCGCGTCAGACAGACAAAACAAATCCCCATCCCCTCCCCCGCGACCCGATCAAGTTATATGGTGTTTTTCTTTTTTTATCTTTTCGTCAGGTTCGTCAATCATCATCAGTCATTACAAGGAATGAATGACCACCGCCAGTGGCTCTCCGCGCTGCAGCGTCAAATAACAAAAATGGGAAAGCAACCATGCAGGCCGTGCGTGACTTGTCCACAACCAATCACCCACTCAAAGTTTGTTTGTCCTTGACAAAGGAAAAGAAGTGCGTAAGTGTGTGTGTGTGAGAGAGAAAAGGGGTAGAGATGCGATTTGTTAAAGGGCAGCGCCAAGGAATGAGAAGAAAACAGGAGGTTCGTGCCAAGCCTGTGGTTTCTCCTGCCTTTCTCTGTCCGAGCTGCTCGCCTTGTGTGTCCAGTCTGAAATGAGGTGCGTTGTGCAGTGAGGGTATATCCAAGCTTCCCCGTTGTACAGTGAATTTCTTCCAACGCCGCTGGCCCAGGAAAAAAATATTCAAGACAAAAATAAAAGCTGAGAGTTCATACACCTGTTCCGTCCCAATCCCATAAAATCCAGCTGAAAGCAAATAGAGCACAAAAATGGAAACAAACTTTGTGTTGGTTGTGTTTTGAGATGGTTTGTCGATGAAGTGCGGCAGATCGACGTGTTTGTGTATTATCAGTGGTTTGGACGGCGAGATGTCAGTAAGGAGACATGAATCTTCCCGATTTCACACGGCTCCTCCTTGGCTATTGTTCTTGTGCTGCTCTCTGCCATCATTCGACCAGCGAATAGTGCCAACCAATCTGATGCAAATTCAGAAAAGCAACGAACGCCAGTTCCAGTGAAGCCAAAAAAAACCGGCCCAGTATCCCGAGGTATTGCAAAAACAGAGAATCAAGCAAAGAGATAGGAAACGAGGAGAGCAGAGGGGGGCGCGAGCTGCATAATGTCCTTCCATGGACAGCTCTCATCGTATACCGGTAATTAAAGCCCCTCTCTCCACCCCACAAATCTTGTATCAAAAATTGGTCGGCCAACCTCGTGAGAAGTGAAGATTTTCAGACGAATGAAAGATCTCCCAAATGGGTATTCCAATTTGATGCATGATTGGGGAGTTTAGAAAAGACCAAAACGCCCGACGTTGAAAACAGCAACAGAAAACCGCAGTCCCGTTATCCCCTCAGTAAATTGCAGTCCAAGTAAGCCAAAAATCATCGCCCGTGTAATATTCTCGTTTTACGCCTCAGAAACGCCAGGGCCTGCTCCATGTGCCAATGTGCAGATCCATGTCGATGCCGCGAGGACACCGACAATAAACTCTCTTCAGATGGTCTTTGGGGTCCGCGCATTGCTCGCCTCAATGACGTCGTCGAGGTGGTTGCACATGGCAACGAACAGGTCGAAGAAAAGCTTCCCACTTCCTTCGCCGTACACGTCGCTGCCGCTCTTCTCCATCTCGGCCTGCATGGTGCCGCTGCGCTTGAAGGTCTTGCGGCACCGGATGATGAGTGCCAGGTAATGAGCGCGCAGGCGGCTGTCCGAGTCGGGTGTGTGCGCGTAGCAGTATTGCGCGCTGCGGAGGATGGTGCCGACGTCGATGCCGGACTGCAACCCTTGCTTCCGCAGCGCCAGCCTCTTCAGCTCCTCCAGCTCATAGCGGTCCGCGGCACAGTAGATGACGGTGTCGCGGAGCAGATGCTGGCCGATGCTGGAGAGGTACACAGTCGCCTCGACAGCCGAAGGGGTCTGGGGCGTCTGCCCTGCGCGACCACCTCCGATCTTTGGGGAATCGTGAATCGTCGGGGAGTTTTGCGGTGTAGCCCGACGGGGAAGCGAGTCCTCGAGCTCCCAAGAGTTGCGGTGCTTGTTGTGCAGCAAGCGGGGGTAGTAGTCGCCCTTGTAGAGGTACTCGAGAACAGCGCTGAAGACCTCCGGCTCCTCGTCCGGGAGCGCGATCCGCCTATTCTTCGCATCGAGGTAGTTGCCGCGCAGGATCTTCTCGAAAAAAGGCGCCTGACACAGCACATCCTCGTGCGCCGCAAACAGCCGCCCTTCCCCACCCACCGTCAGGGTGACGATGGGCGAGGGGGCGATGGACTTTTCACTGAGCCTCGCCTGCTGCTGGGATTGCATGCGCGAGGTGTCCTCGCCCGTGAGCGACCGCTGCAGTTTCGACAGCTTCTGGGGATCCCGTACGGAGCCCTTCTTCATCAGCCTCGCAGACTTGTCCACGCGGTGTTGCGAGTCCATTGCCGGGGTGGCCTCTCGTTGAGAGGCACCGGCATCGCGGGATCGGAACGAGCGCTTGAACATGGTTGCCTGCGGGTACGTGGACGTCGGAGGGGGTTGGACCGATCGTAGCGTGATGAAGAGGTTTCGGATATTCGGAATCGAAATCAGGCTCGAGACGCGCGGGATGGCAGAAAAGGCAGCACAAGACTGAAATTCAGACAGGGTCTAAACTGGTGCTTTGCGGCCTTTTCTACGACTTGAAAAGGAGCGACGAAACGAATGGAGGATCCGGAGGGAAAAGGGAGAGAGGAAAGATGACGCACAAAAACGATTGACAGGGTCCGGGTGGGGCTATCTCAAGGAGCGACGCTCGAGATAACTCCAGCTAGCAGTTTGCGACCCTTTGGTTGTGTGTTGGGGGGGGGGAGGGGAGAAAAGAGAAGAAGATGGAACGGAGAGAGGGCGGACGGTATATTTATATTTCGTGTGGGGGGGGGCTGGGTTTGCAGCTGCTTGGGGTGGCAGGCGGCGGCGCCAGGCTGCGTGTCGTCGTCATGGCAAATTAGGGTCCTGGACGACCACTCACGACCTACCTCCAGATTAATAAATAGGTACTTGCTAAATATTTTGGTTGGCTGAGAGCCTTGCTCATGTCGCAAGCCTTCTACGACATGGCGCCCTGCGTGGACAATTGCGTGGAGCTTTGCGCATTTGTGCAAATTTGATTGATGGCGTGAATGTGGCGTGAATGTGCAATTCCAGAAAATGGACAGACAGCAACAGCCCAGCCCAGCACTGGCAGTCCCCAGCCCAGCACTGGCAGTCAGCAATGGTTGTGCGGGGCAGCCTTTTTGGGGGCGCCAGGGCGCTAAGCACTATCGCTAATCGCACCCCCAACTTCCATCCGATGATGTGACTGATGGATAATGGAGAATGATGGGAAAATCCATGTTGTCCTTCACGCTTGTGCGACGCAACCAAATCACAATGGAACCACGGGAAACTATGATTACCAATTAGCAGCTTCAACCATAGAAACATTGCAGATTCACAGCACAGCCTCGTTGTAAGCGCCTGTTGCTGCAGCTCCGGACCTGATCAGCGTGTAACAGAAGGCTGCGAATAGGTATGGGAGTCAGTTGCCAAGTTTTGATCCAGTTATGGAAAGAAGATCGATGAGAGGTAGTGGTTCTCATGGAGTTGAAAAAGTGTCGGCAGACGAGATTGGCTCATTATTCAGTCTCTACCAAAAGGCAACAATAGTATGCTGAATGTTTATTACCATAGAAACCACATGCAGCCGACGAGCGACAACCCAACCACGTCGATGTTGTTGGGGTAACGATCTGACTCAAAATATTTCCATCCCCAACCTACACCCTTCTTTCCGTCATCTACCCCACAAGACCCATAGCAGCGGGTTGGTTGGGGTGAGGGGGAGGGGCCAGACGTGAGACATGGGAGTGACTGTGAACAGGGATCTTAAGTCTAGCAAAAAGCATTTGACAGGGGCTTGCCATGCTTGCAACTAACTCACTTCGCTTCATCTCAGTGACCTATGCCGTCACAGCAAAGCAGCCTTCCCGCAAGTACCACGACTCATCGACCAGTGAGTGAACGTGAGTGACAACCACCAGCTCCTGTTGACCGAATGAAACGCAATAAATAATTGATGCTGGGGATGGTTAAAGCTCACGTATGCTCATGACGACGACAATTAAATATGAAATTGCCTTCCAGGTTCTATTCTATCTCTCTGACTACTCTCGGTCCACGACCCATTTTGTGACAACAATGACAACGACGGTATCCATACTTCTTTGGATAAGAATCCAACTACGACGGCGGGGATAAAAATGCAAATGTGTGTCCCCAAGCCCACCACTTGCATCACAAGCTTGCTAAACTAGGAATGTTGGGACAGCAAACTTGTAAGCCTACTAGCAAAACAAAAGAAATAAGAGAAAACCTCGTTAGGTTTCCCGGTGCCAACCCGACAAGACATTAACATCCCAGCACCGCCTGGGACAATCAGGCTTGTCAGCACGTATGATTTGTGTGGAATCAGAAGCTCGCCTCGGTAGTGACCATGGGAGTGTAACCCAACCTGAGAGACAACCCTTTGGCGTGCTGTTTACTGTGCTCCCTGCGACGGCTGTCCCATTGCTCGCTGGAATTCCTCCTGCATGGCATTGAAGTTTGGTTTTTGGCCGTTGTCCTTCGCAGTGAGAGTCTCTCGCATGCCGATGAGGCCATACAAGAAGGCGAAGACTGCGAAATTTATCTTAGTACAGGAATGTCCCATGGTCTGAGGGCAATGAATATCACTCACCAACTGAGCCGAAGGCGACGAAGCCAGCGCAGCATCCAGTGATAACCTCTGTGTACTCCACCTCCTTTGGGTCCATCCAGAAAAACGCTGCTTGTTCGGTAAGAAGCTGGCCAAATGCTGCCCAGCCGAGGTAGGACGACAATAGAAACGTGATGATGGAGATGTGACTCGGAACGGGCTAGAAGCGGTGAGTGTTGTCAGCATCATCATACACTCCTCGCATCTTGTGATGCACTCACAACTTGACGCTTGATGCTGTTCAAGATCAGGACCTCGATAAAAGCGATGAGCGCCGTCACTCCCCAGAGGTTGATGAGGCAGAATGGCTCAAACCACCCGTTACTCCAGAAGTCTTCGGCCGCCGAGAAGACGGATTCACCTTCACCCTCACCCTTGGGGAAATGGCCGTGGCCGTTTGGCACCGAAACCGCCCAGTAGATAATAACATTCATGAATGCGAACACATGAACGGCAGTGTAGAAGACACTGAAGTAGAAACGCTTGCGAGAATGCATGGTCTGGACTGGTGGCGACATCTTCCAGAGAATTTTGGACTCCCAACGGCCATCATTCTCATCGATATCGGGATAGTAGAGATGGGTGAAGCTCCAAGCCTAGGGAGAGAAAGAAGGAATCAGACGCGAGAAGAAAGAAAGGAGACAATGGGCAGATTCTAGCAGACTTACGAAGGCAACTAAATGGTAGATCCACAAGAGGAAAAAGGTCAAGGTTGAGAACTTGAACAGTATGCACCAAGGGTTTTCAAGGTCCTCTCGCTTGGTGAGCTTGTAGTCGACGAGCATGGGGGCGAGAGCAGTCAGGTATAGCAGAATGAAAGCCCGAGTGTAGACCAAACCACCCTGGCTCATCCAGGTCCAGGGTGAGTGACAGACTCGGAGGAAGATTGGCTGTCAAGTGTCAGACTAATTCTCAAGGGCGGTTCAGGCCAGAGAAACAGTGTGCAAACATACATGGTCCTGCACCTGTCCTGAAGCAAAGGACGTAGGCAGCCCTTGACTGTCACTCAAGAGCGGAGTTCTTGCATCCGCCTGGGCCGGCATGATGGCAGTCGATAGAGATTGGTTGACAAGAGTACGTCGTCAGGTGCACGCCAACAGAGCGAGATAGAGAAAGAAGAGGAAAACGATGTCGGAGAATGTGCTACAGAGCGAAGAGTGTTGTTCTAAGAAGCACTCTGACCTGAGCCAGAACGCAGAGCGAAGACGAGAGAGCGAAGACACGGCGCAAAAACAGTGGTTATGTAGACTAAAAGAAGATGAATGGGTTGGGAGGAGGAAGATTTGTCGGACTTGGGAAGAGAAGAGAGAATTTCCCTTTGCCAGGCGGGCATAGAGAGCACCAGGCCAAACTCTCCTTTCTTGGAAAGAGCCATGCGCTGCTTTTCCGGCCACGATGGAAGGAGCATAGTAGCTGATGTAAGGTGTCTTAGATACTCCTCACCTCTTCCCGCGCCAGTCACTTGACTGGCAGGTGCAGAGAAAACGATACCCGACATGCACTCAGGCAGGTGGTATGAAAGGAAGCAGGAAGCACCCAGAATGCTCACTGAGCGATCCTTCCCCGTTCGATAATTCGAGAGCAATTCACGATGGAAACAAGGAACTGCCGTCGAGAACATGAAGATCTAAAATGGATATATACACATGTATTGTTTTGCATACCTTGACCTTTTCTTTGGCTAATCCAGAACGCCAAGGCATGGACGTTGATGTTTTCTGTCCAGATGCGTTGAAGCTATCAGAAACTTGGCAAGGAAGTTGCAATTGCTGTCTTATTGAGTGACAGCGGATCTTCTCCGACTTGCCTGCCGGGCAGTGAACACTCTGGGCAGTGGGCAGCCACAGCGATCGAGGCCCCACTTTTCACGTCCCATTGCGCTCCAATTATTAGCTGCCATTTCGCCGCCATCTTGTTACCGTGTCCCCCCTCAGCCAGCCTTACGAAGGGCCCTTGCGAACACGACATCCATCATCTGCGTGCGAGACACCAGCAGCTCGCGCCTCCATCTGCAAATCTCGAAATCCTCCTGCGTTAACTCACCTAACGGTCTCGAGCTTGCTGCTACCATGTTTTCCAGTCTACAAAATCCACGGCAGGCTGCTGCGCAGCTGATGAACTTCGGCCTGATTCTCTCGACTGCTTTCATGGTATGCTCGAGCCCGCGCGCCATCGCCGTCGTCAATTGCTGACTTTTTGGGGTGCAGATGTGGAAGGGTCTCTCTGTTATTACCGACTCGCCGTCGCCGATCGTCGTTGTGCTCTCGGGCAGCATGGAGCCGGCTTTCCAGCGCGGCGACCTCCTCGTCCTATGGAACCGCAATCTCTACTCCGAAACGAATGTTGGCGAAATCGTCGTATACAATGTGAAGGACAAGGACATCCCTATTGTACACAGAGTGGTTAGGAAGTTTGGCATCGGGTGCGTTTGCCTTCTCCACAACAACACAGAGCGTCGGAGCACTCGCGAGATCGCGAGGTTATCTGGATGGCTGGACTCCCGCTAACAGCTTCCCATAGGCCGGACGCGAAGCTCCTGACAAAGGGAGACAACAACTTATCCGACGACACAGAGCTCTATGCCCGGGGACAGGACTATCTCGTCAGGAAAGACATTATCGGGTACGAAGGCCTGGCACTGATATTGCGCTATCCACGCGCCCCTTTGCCGCTTGATCTGGACACTGACATTGAACAGGAGCGTTGTTGGGTTTATTCCTTTCGTCGGTTACGTCACCATCATGCTCTCTGAACACCCGTGGTTAAAGACGGCCATGTTGGGGATAATGGGTTTGGTGGTGGTGCTGCAACGCGAATAGAGATGCAGTAGGGGCTTTCTGGCAAAGCAGACAGCGCAGCATTTAATAAAAAAGAAGATGATATCAATACATACATCTTGATGGATTCACGGCAATCTCTGGCGAAAGAATAGCACAGCGGCTTTACTTACTTTAGGTATCGAAGACGGAACTTCAGACGGCATCTTGCATCTATTGATACCCATCTCGAAAAGGTCGACGGCGGGATTGCCAAGGAAGGTTGTTCTATTGCAGATTGACGGATTTTAGGCATCCAAGCTGCTAGCCCATCCGGTCCCCGGGTGCCCCATAGCGGAAAGGGCCTTACCTGGGTACGGACGATTTATTTCGTGTCCCGTTTAAGCTGCATCGCGTGTCCTGCGTGAGTCACCAGCAGCAAGGTGGATGAGTCTCCTCATTGCATCAATCAGTGTGATTTTTTCTCGTATTCTGGTCAGAGAAAAGCAGACTGTTTGCCTGTGAGCCTGCTTCTGGCCATTGAGCCTGAGACGTCCACCGAGGCTGTGAACTGCAGGGGTCTTCACTTTCTGTTGGTTCACGGTCGCATTTGATGGCCCCGCCCAGCAAAATGCTCCCAACGTCGCCATCCTGATTCGCGCCCACTCCTTTGCCAAGATGCTACCTACCAAACCAGTATGCACTTGGGGGCCTTTGGGGGGGGCAACATCGTGATGGCAGGCTCCTGGAGCCTGGATGCAATCTTAACAAGTACCTGGCCCTTTAATCGACCTTGCCGCCGTCGTCCCACCCCTTCGTTCACCCACGCTCTCTTGATGCGCCTTCCCTCCATTCTTTAATTATTCACGTCATTCGTTTGTGTGTTTCATATTTTCCTCGTTGCGATCGCGCGAAACTGCTTCAGCTCTTTTAATTCGACATCCCGGCCGTCGTAAAACTCATTTGCGCGCGCGCGACAACTCACGATGGCGATTGAAGACAGCGCGACGACGGAGGAGAGGCAAGTGGGTGGAGGAGCCGAGGAGGTTCGAACGGAGCAGGCAAACCCAACACTTCCGCCACGACCACAGGCGCCACTTCAACCTCTACCGCCAGCTCATGCTGCGCTCAAACATGGTCAACATCAGCAACAAGCATTCGTAACCCCCCAAGGGATGCCGGGCACCTTTTATGATCCGCAGTCGCAGCAGCCTCTCCCAGCCCCCGCAGCTCCGTTCAGCAAAAGTTGGCACTTGGCAAAGCTTGTTCTGGAAATAGTTTCAATCGTCTTTTCCATCATCATCTTTGGAGTTGCCATAGCGCTGTTTGCCCGAACTTCGAGATACTACGGCGGCTCCTGGTTGGCGGAAACAGACCTGGGCACAGCGGGCACAGTTGTAAGTTTTGATATCCATCCTTCAACGTACCCATATATTACATTTACTACTCGGTATCAGACACTAATAACCACCAGGCCGGCCTCGCTCTCATCTGGAACACCGCCGAACTTCTGACCGTATGTTTCTCCAAAGACCGACGAGGAATCCACCCCGGCGCTCACGTCGCCTTCCATCTGATCATCTGGCTTGCCGCCGCCGTCACGGTCGCCTGGCTCGCCGTCTCCACTGCCTACCTGCTCGAGGACGACTCGTACTACTACAGCTACTACTCCTCTAGAACCGTCTTCGCCTACCAGAACAGCACATCCTTGCACAACTGCATCCTCGCCTTCATCATCTTCCTGCTCATCATCCACTTCGTCCTCTTCGTGCGCGCTTGCATCGAGACGCACCAGCTCAACCGCGCGAACCGCAGGATCTATGTCCGCGTGCCCGTCCCCGTCGGCGGGCCTTATGGCTACTATGGAGGCGGCGCCCCGCCGCAGCAGTTCCCAGGCCTCGCGCCGGGCACCGTGATGCCCCCTTATCCCATCATGGCCCAGGCACCGGGCATGCAGCCGCAGATGATGCCATACGGAACGGCCCCAGTTCCCCCTCAGCAGGCTCTACTTTACGGAGGGTTCTATGCGCCTTCCGCTGGACAGCCGATGGCTGCGCCCCAGCCGCAGCAGCCTTCGCTTGAGGTCTCAGGATACTATTCGCCGACTCCGGGCTCCAGCAGCGCTGTTCCGCATAATGGGCGACCGCTTTCGGTTCCGGTTCATCCGAGTGCTGTTTAGAGCACAGCAGTCATGAGCCCATCTCGATACTGGTGGTGAGGTGATATTGTGTGACCAAGGACCCAAGGGGGTGGGCGTAATCTCAGCTGTTGTTGTTCCGGAGCTCATCCAGCAACTGTTTTGGCATTATCACAGGGGAGGATGTTCTGCAGAAGAGCAATATTTGCTGTGATGCGATTTAATTTGAACGAAGACAAACCGATCGATACCCAAGCATGAACTGAAGAATATCAGACGCGCGAGATATTTTGCGATGACCTTTAGAACCCTAATATATAATTTCTTGTTTTGGTTTCATAAATCATTATGCCGTTCAAGTCAGATCATGATCATGATGCTCGGTTTGCGCTGGTTGCTCTTCACAATTGCTTGAATCCAAGCCGAGTTCATTCGCAACCGGGGTCACTCACGAAGCAACTACAGGATAGGCTAAGTGACCGCATGGGTATGGACTACCTCAGAGGCCAAGCGACGGCCTGGGTCGTTTGAACACCTTGTTGGGATTAAATTCTCAGAAATGAGATCGTTACGTTCTATTTCTCTCCAAAGAGTTCTTTTTTTTTTTCCTCTTCAATATTCCAAGATTCTACTAACAAGGCATCCAAGCCCATTTCGGCATTTCCTCACCGCATTATCCTGTATGTATGTTGAATTCACATGCTCCTCTCCGCGAAAAAAACGCCGAGGAATAAACATCAAAAGCCACACACCACCACCTCCCCTGCACCCCAGATTTGGCAACGGAAATGCGCCTCTTCCGCGCCCCCCCGCATGTCCGCACTCCCATTCGGACTCCTGCCCCTGACTAGTGATCACCACTGCCCCAGGTTTTCTTTTCTCATTCCAGTTTACTGTGAACACAGCACGTAACAACCAAATAGTCATAGCCCTGTGCATGCACGCTACATCCACCGACCTGTTTCTGGTCACAACCGCCGGTGCAGCCCTTTGTCGTTCTGGTAACATGTCGTGTCGATCCTCATTCTCATTAGCGTCCATTCAGACCAACCCAACCCAAGAACCAGCAGGGGTGATGAGACCCGCCCCGTTCTCATCCATGGGAAGCGTGTTTAAGCTTCCCAACCGGGTCTTGACAGGTGAAGATCGGACGCGGGGTACCTTGGATTCCGTGGCTTGTATGGGTATGTTCGTCGAGTAAACCCATGCCTCGGCCGGTGCTTAATTTCATCTTCTGAAAGATGTCATGGCCGATGGAACACTCGTGAAAGATGCCTGCTGTAGCACATATATAAGTATATAAGGAGGGTAGGTTGGAGCTATAGACGATCAGCTCTCTTCCTTCTCAACCCCCGCCAGTATCAAAGGACATATCTGTCTACACCCCAAGCCAAACCACCCCTTTTCCATCTCCAGCCATCACCACCAAATCCTCATCAACAATGAAGCTCACCACCCTCCTCACCCCCTTGTCCCTCCTGGCCCTCCAAGCCAGTACCGTCCTCGCCGACGGTGCCTCCATCGTCAATGCCCTTGACACAGTCAACAACTCGACCCTCAAGCTCAACTCCCTCGTCTCCTCCTGGAACGGCAAGCTCCTCGGCACCCTCCCCATCGTGGCCGAGAGCACCGCCCTTCTAGCACACATCATGAAAGGCACCAAGACGGCCAAGGACAGCGCGGCCCTCGCGGCCCTCGACGCCCTCGGGGTCGCCGGAAGCACAATCACTCTCTCTGCCAGCGTCAACACCACCTTAACCACCATCATCGCCGCCAAGCGCAAGTTCGACAAGCGATCCCTGAGCCCTGTCATCCTGCTGAACTTGGAGCTCGAGAAGAGCGCGACTGAGGACTTTAGCGCGGCGATTATCGCGAAGCTGCCTGCGGACCTGCAGGGGCTAGCGCAGAACTTAGTAGCGCCGATTGATGCGTCGTTTGAGCAGGGGATTGATAAGTATAAGCTATTATGAGGAGGGGGAGGGGCGGCATGAAGATGGTATGAAAGGGGAGAGGTAAAGGAGTTTGTTGGTGTAGAGTAACTTGGGATGGTGAGACAGGCTCGATTATATTGTCTCGGAGTATGAATATGGTAGTACCGTGGCTTGGGAATGATGTTTGTTGGCCTTGATTTCGTTGCATATATTAACAGATCTTCACACGAATGAAAAACTACCTTGACCATCATCAGGCGCACGTTAGATGGTTCAGTAGGTAGCTAAGTACTCTTCTCTCTGTGACAAAGGTAGCGGTTAAAAAGCAGCATCGTATGAAAAATAAGAAGTTATACATCCATAGTACACGAACCGCACAAATAGTATCATCCCCTGAAGAACTTGATGAACCAACCATACGTGTCAGTTCACGTGTTTGTTTACAAATGTAGTGGACAAGGTCAGCTATACGTACAAACCCACAACAACAGATGTAGTTCTTACTGGCTGTACTCGTCCACATGACAGCGCCGCATCCACCACAACGTTACGAGCCACACAGCCCCCCTTTAACACCACTTATCAATGTATCTCTCCTGAGATATACCCCTACTTATTCCATCCTCCCTAACCATTTGACATCGTTTCCATGACCTGCATAAATCTAGCACCGTTTGTCAGGCTAAAATGTCTAAGTAACAACGAACTGACGATGGCTCCAACAGAGTCATGTCGTCATAGACCCGGCTCGCCGCCGCCGCTGAGCGCATTGTCATGCTAGTCATAAACAGCTGACGCCAGGCCAAGCCAGCAATGCCCCAGTTTAATTACCAGTAATGAGTAGCAGTAGTTAGAATAACTAGTGGGTTTTGAAAAGGACAAAGTCCAACTATGCTGGACCTTAGAAGTAGTTGATATAAAGACAATTGCTTGCCCCTTTTTCACTCGATCCTTCTTGCTTTAATCTTTCTCCTTTCACAGACAAGTCCAGTACACGGCACTGCCAGTATATCCATCTCATTTCATCTTGCCATCCAACCGAGTCCCAACCGACTATATCCACACATCTATCCATCATGTCCAGCAAACGCCAGCAGCAGCAACAGCAGTCCGGCGAGGCCCCCACAGGCGAGGTCCACGACAACTCGTATGTCTCGCGCCCAGGCCATAAACATGAGCCTATGCAAGTCGTGTCCGACAACGAGCGTCTCAACAGTGGTGCCAACCCCGCTGCAGCGAATTCTGATGCCCAGTTGCGTGAGTGCCTCTGTTTCATTTCCCGCATAGTGTCGTGTCGTGTCATACTTCACCAGGGTCAATCAACTAATGAATTTCATGTGTATAACTACCAGAGCGAGACGAGAACGATGCCATTGACAAGTCCAACATAATCGACGAGCGGCTCAGAGGTGCCGAGCCGAGCCACGGTTACAAGGAACCAGGTGACGAGGAGGGTCTGCCCGCCAACGACGGGACGAGCCGGATCAGCACGAGATGATGCAGATACATCCTAGGTCTACTAGCACTTGATTTCTAAGGTCGGGAATGTTCGATTCAAAGCACCCAGACGACCCCATGTTGAAAAGAGAGAAGATCCAATGGTATTATACTGCCCACAAGAACGTCCAAAAAGAAACGCCTATAAATCTCACCACAGCCCAGCGTGTACCAAGATCTAAAACATGCGTGATTATATAACCCACCCATCCTTTAGTAGTAGTAACAATCAAATATCTGCCCCAGAAACATCAATCAAATGGTATCATTCAATGACAAACAAACCAAAACGCAGTATTGGAACACGAAAGCATATCTGACTGGTCGGTATAGACCACCACAAGGTCTTTTGCCTCCCGGTCTTTCGATTCCATCCGGTATCACCCCTTGTCCTTAGCCCGGCTCACACATCATCCGAGAGTCATACAAACAGACAAGTCAAATAGAAGCGCCCCAACTCCGTTACCCCCCCCCGCCCTACCTCCCACCATCTAACTATATTCCTCCCCGTCTCCCTCCTCAGACGACCTACCCTGTCCCCATCCCTGCCCGAGCTTGCTGTAGCTTTCCCACTTTGCCCTGAGCTCCCTCTGATGCGCCAGCAGGCGCTCTCGCTCTCTCTCCAGCGCCTCAATGTGCAGGCGCGCTCGGTCCAGTACCTCCGATTTGCTGACCTTTCGTTGGCGCTGCCCAGCGCCAGGAGGCGGCGGTGTCCACAATGCGGAATGATTGTTGTCGCTGTTGCCGTTGCTGTCGTTACCGTTCATGTTGATGTTGCCTCCGCTGCCGCCTTCGCCACCACCCGTGCTGGGAGGCAGCACCTCGAGCAGCTCCTCGAAGTGGGCATTCAGCCGATTTCGGTACTTTTGCTCAACGCGGTTGTGCTTGATGCGGGCGTAGTCTTGGTCGCCATCCTCCTCGTCTTCTCCCTCCTCGACTGCCGAGGGGAGGTCCGGGTCCTCCCAGTCGTCGTAGTCATTGACTTGCTGCTGCTGCTGCTGCTGCTGCTGCATGTTCTTGGTGATGCGCCCCTGACCCGGCTTTTGACTGGTTGGCGATTTGGCTTTGTTAGAGTACATTTCTGCTTCGGTTGACAATTAAGTGTCAGCAACCAATCAAATTTGAAGAACTGCTGTAGTTGATGTGTTTTCGACTTACTTGCCTCTTGATCTACCCGCAATCGTTCGAGGATGGCGGCGTTTTCTTAGGGTATCTTTCAACCCCCTGGGAGGGCCCTTGGTTTTTTGCTGGGCCTGTCGTTGTTGGGTGTGCTGCTGCTGGGTCTGCTTTTGAATGTGAGTGCGCTCCTGGGCCCCCTGCTGGATATTAGAGGTATGCTGGGGGTAGAATCTTATATTCCCCTTCATGTAAGATGAAATCGAATCATTTGGCTGCAAAGAGTGAGTTTGATTATCTCTTGTAGGCAATCCACTGGAAAAATGCAAATCTGGCCGAAAATCGAACGTGGCTGTGACCTGTTCCTGCCGTTCGTAGAATGACGACGATTCATCTGATGATGTGGGGGTGAAGTTTCTCCAGGCCAGTGGGGAAAACAGGCCATCAGCCACCGTTCCGGCGGCAGGCAACGAAGGAGCCGCTGCCGGTCTGAGTGGCCATAGGTTACTGCCCTGGAGGTAGAAGGAAGGTGCGACCCCCTCAGGCGCATGTTCAAGGCAAGAGCCAAGGGCAGTGAAGTAGCCGTCCAAGGAAGGTGTGGTGTTGGCGAAGCTATAGCCCTCGGTGGAGACGTACGAGGTTGGCGAGGTTGTTGAGCAGACCAAAGAATTCTCGTTTTGCAACAATGAACATGGTGCTTCATTTTGTTCAGCGTGGTGGTGGTAAGATGCAGGGCATAATATCATTGAGGAGGGTCTTGATGGTTGAGCAAATGGCTGAAGTACAATCATGTTAGCTAATACAAGACTTAGCCCTAGTCTAGGCAACTCCGGCTGCCTGCCAGCACCTGTAGGTGTTTCTCGCGCTGGCCAAGATTAATTACCATAAATTCACGTTGTTGAATTGCCGAACGGTGTGTGCAATCATTGGTGTTGACGACACTGGGTCTCATTGGCGCAACGTCATGGTGGTGCCATTTCCATCCGCCGGCACAGAATCCGCCAGTGAAATTCGGTCTGATATATGAGATGAACACTGTACCTGCAATACCCGGCCATTCGTGTCAATCCGGTCAACCTCGCTGCGAGTCCCGGCAATGTTTGTACTTGGGTAAGGTATCATGGTGGCGGGACTCGAGCTTCAGATCGTTTTTTGCAAAGTTGAGCTCAAACATCCTGGTGTATCCAGCTGCTTGCCTACCTTAATAGCTACTTACCCGAGTATATATATTCTGAACAACATCGTCGCTCTAACGATAGTATGCGACCGAATCAGCGCTAGCTACCACGGAAGTCTGGCCCAAGACAATAGTTGTCGATCTACGATATTGAAGACGCCATCGGCAAAACCGAGATTTCCTTCACGAGCTAGGAGCATTCACCTACCTCCCAAAACGGTTGGCTCAGCACCTTGAGCGGGAAGATATTGAGACGGCTGAGGATAAAATCCCCGCGACTACGGTGCCGACCGCCGAAGGGGGGGTGCGTTAGGAGCGGGCATACTACGGGGGCATACTACGGAGGGGTCTAAGCATAGCGTTGCACGCGATGTTGAGGAAGACGAAAAGAAAAAGAAAAAAAGAAGAAGAAGAAAATCTGGAACGCCAGTTCGGAATGAAGGATTATCTTGACACAATTGTCCCGAGCTTCCATCCACAACCTATTCCCCCAATTTTCCCCAAAGTAGATCTAGATGCTTGGCTTGCAAACAAGTAAGAGGACCCTTTAGTCAAGCATATTCCGCCCATCCATCCCATTTAAGCTTGACATCTTGCTGTGTGCACCCCATGTCTCAAATATCATTGGCAGTCCAATCCAGAGAGGCGACAGCTCTATCATATGATTTTCTGCCAGAGTCAGGCCATGCGGCAGCTCCCGCCTGCAGAGACCTTTTGACGTGTGGCGTAATAAATTGGTCTAGATGTTTGGCTCAAACGCAGCGACGATCTTCAGCCCTGTCTTAAGGGAGATCCCCGTTACTTAGTCTTGCATCATGTAATAAACGCAAACGAAATATTGACAGCTTCTGTCACGGTGGCGCAGAGGTCACTGTATCGAAGGTAGTTCTCTCAAATATATTGCCTCGCTTGCCCATTTTGTCAAGCCTAAACAGACAACCGTCTTTTCTTTTTTTTCTTTCCAATTCTTATGGATGAGGTATGGTGCAGACTGAGGATGTTATCGCGTTGCATCCGTGCCCAGACAGTCCAGGTGCCCATCTCAGCTACCTTACCCAATAGATGTACTGTACTAGGTACCTATGTGTCTCGCTACCTTGGGCGGCATGAAAGACACCCATCACCCATAACATACATGGATAAACTAGCCGAACCACCTCTCAAAACCTATCTCAGAATCCCTTGCCTTCGGTCCTGGGCGGGCATGCATCGGATCTCGCCAGGGGGGGTTCGGACCGGACCGAAACCGCCCAGCAGCTCTTTTTTTTTTGTTTCCTTATTGGATAGAAAGAGGCGAATGGACCTTGTACGTAAAGCAGGCAGTGTAACCTTTCACAGCAGCTAGGCACACTGTCATTCATAGCTGCCTGGATAGATAGAAAAAGTGAAACAAACAGCACTGCGCGTTTATCTCGGCCTGCATGGACGGCACAGAGGCACAAGCAAAAACCAGGATTCGACGACCACCTTGCGCGAGTGCATCTCATGCATCCGCGTTGTGACACGAGCTGCTACCCGACAGACAGACAGCCCGCCCGCGCCCCCGCCCACTTGTGGCTGCTTTACGAGCACGAGCCCTGAAAAGATCCCGGCAGCTAGGTAGGTATCCTTGGTGGTGGCTTGCTGCTGCTTCTGCTGCAAACAAGATTCTTGGTTTCTTGTCAAATCGGGTATGTTGCCAAAATCCAGTACATACACAGTACGTGCTTGTTGTCCACACCTCCTGCAGTGGCCCGCAGATGCTTCAGGGGCAGACTACCTAGGTGAGGCATATCCCCATTACACACCTTGCTAGATATACCTAGGTGATGTATCAGCTTGGTCAGGCGGACACAGAGACTCACCATCCGTGTCAGCGGGCGGCCGACAGACCACATACATAATGATAGAATTGTACCGGTGATAGATGCCCATCCCAACGGCTATTTGCAGAATACAGATATTATTAGGTCTCATGTGATGGCGTTTCCTGTTTTTCACTTTTTCGCCTCACGCCTCGTCATCTCAAATCTTGAGTTTCAAAATATGACACTAGTAATCTGTCAAGAAGACGAGTGGCGAAAAGTGTTGTTTTTCTCCATTTGGTTTCGGTATCCTCGTGATGCCAAAAAGTTGTCACGGTTGTTGAGTCCAGATTGTCGTATTGCGCTTTGCTTATTCATCTTGCAATAATCTTGGGTCGTCCAAAGATGGTGGTGTGGTGAGGTCTTTTCTGAGGTTGACTGGGTAACGTTGAATAATGCAAACCCCTCTCTCTGCTTCGGAGGCAGTAAATAGCAGCATATTCTGTAAAGAGAATTATAGTCAGCAAAATTATTTGCCCAAGTATTGTATTTCCGTGGACTCTTAGGGAGCTCAAACGTTCTTCACGAGTATACTAGTTGTACTCTTCGTAAATCGTAGTCGTCATTCATCGTCATCATAATCATTATACTCCTTTTATCTTGCCAAAACAGACAGGCTGCCTACCTAGCCACCCAATGATACCGTAGTAGTGACCCCCAGTAGACTACCGCATTACGAGCCCTGGGCTCAAGTTCCAAGATCAAAGCTTGCTATATCACCCAAGTTTATGAAACGAGCAAATAAAACATCAGTCATCAAGCCACCACCTTCTAGAATGATATCGCTTTTTGTACTCCCCCTAGCTTAGCTCCGCCCCATCCCCCTACCAGCGGCAACATTGCTCATGAGGTCCACGCTTTGAAGGAGCTCGGTGCGCTCCTGCTGAAGCTCCTGCCTCTCCTTCTCGAGCATCTTGATCCGTCGAGTGGCCATGTCTAAGACCTCGGCCTTGCTGATCCGTTTTTCTCCATTGACAAAATCTGAGCCAATCATTGTGTGGCCGCCCTCACCCCTGATGTGATGTTGCACCGTATAACCAGCTCGCTGTTCGGTGGGGAGGGCGGCCAGGAGCCGCTCAAACTGGGCATTGAGCCTGTTCCGATACTGCTTCTCGACAAAGTTGTGGTTCTGCCGTAGACGCTGCTCTTCCGAGGTGAGGCCGTCGTTTCCATCCACGGCGTCCTCAACCGGTCCGGGGGTGACTGCCAGAGAGAATGAGGATCTGCGAGGTGACTTTAACTTGTGAGATGTCGTGCGGAGCTGCTGCTGGTTGGGGTTTCCGCTACGACCGCTTGTCTTTTTCGCACTGGGTGTCTGCTTGGTATTGACGACTGGCTTTGATTTTGAATCCACATCTCTCAGCTGGCCAATCTTTGTCAAGGAAGCCTCACTGAGCTTGGACTTTGCTCTTGAGGAGGGCAAGGATAAGGCTTTTGGTGCTGGTGATGATACTCGGCCCCGGGTGACAAGTGGTGGGAAGGAACCGTGGCGAGGTGTGATGGGAGCATCGCTGCGGTTGAGTCTGCTCTTACTCAGATCAGGAGAGCTCTTGTCGGTAACTGGAGAGAAGGTTGCATAATCGCAAGAATCGGAATCTGTCTCACCAGCCCCCGAGATGAAGTTCGCAGATGCGAACTGTGTTGACATGGGTGTTTCAGAAACTACGCCGGCATGGAATCTTGACCACTCTGACGCGCCAGTTTCATATGTTCGTGGACCAACACTGCCGTTCTCGAATGACTCTCTGGGCATAGAGAGGTGCTCATATGCTGTCTTCTCGGTATAGGCGACTGGGGAGTATGTAGGATTAGAGTAGAGGCTGCCCACGTTGGGCCAAGGTATAAATGCGACCCCGTTGTTGGGGTGGTCCAAGTATTCAGATGTGGGAATTGGATTGGACATGACTATCTGGAAGAAGTGATGTTAGTTGCAAAGTCTTGGTGCAGCCGGCTTGTGTCTGAGGTGGAATGATGCAAGTCTAAGACAAAGGGGAGTGAACCATATGCTGCCATGCTCTCCAATCGCTCGGGATGCTGTGCCGCTTGTATGAATTAGATCTCCTGCTTTCCCGCTCCTCCTCGTCGATACCATTGCCGTGACCTCGGTAGTGCTATCCTGGCACGCCATACCCATTGCAGACATGCAGTCAGTCTCCTGAGATGGTATATCATGTTGGGACGACACAAACCGCCGTCCAATGGTCTCGAGCGGGTGGAAAGACGGTGAGAAGAACGACAGGTGATTTCCTTTCAAAATGGCACGACCAGCGTGCATGGAATAACACACTGACTCATGCCCGCACCAAATCAAATAGCGCACTCTGAAATGCTTGGGTCATGGCAAGATCTCACCTCGTTAATGCCGAGATCCAGTTCGTCGGTGAAATGGGATGTTGCCCAGCCCGTGTTCATCGTGACCTCGAGCAGGCAGGGGGATGGAGTAACAATGGCAGGTTATTTTGGGGACCAGACGACACTGCTCAAAGTTTTGCCGTAGTTGTGACAGCAGATGTGGGCTGTTGGCTATGGGGAGGAATACGACAACGATAAGAAGGACTAGTAGTGATGATGAGGGGGCTTGAGAGCAAGTGCGTGTGAGACTTGCCAGTTCAAGAGCGTCTGCTGACTTTGCAATGCTCTTATACGCTTCGAGGTCGATGCCCATTTGCCAAAAGGAAATAAGAGGAAATGCCAGCTGCAGCATACGGCACTGCACATCAGTGGTTGGTACCAAAGCTTGGGACGCGCAGTTAGCATTTCCAATCTCTTCCAGTCTAGACCAGTACCAGCAGCAGGCTAGGTTCTCAATGAACGGGGCGCGTCCATCGGATCGACGAGCTGGCTGGGACGCCTCGAACATGCCCCGGCGGGGAGAGTATGCCGAACCGGCGTCTTGAAATTAGCGGCGCAACGAATAGTAACCCACGATTCCAGATCATGATGGGCGGGCATTGGATCTTGGGCCTTGGGCAGGCACCCTACATGGAAATGGCGCCACCAGAATCTTGCTGTCGCTAGGTGTGGGTGGTAGTGGTGAAACGGTCAAGAACGATTTCCATTTTCCTCCTCGCGTCGGGCACACGACCCGGGACGAATGGCGTCCAAATCTCTAGAACTAAAGCGGGAGTTTCGATGGATCCAACGGGCCTCAAGTGGGATGTGGGGTGCCGCCCGCTGTTTCCAAATTTCCATATCGGAATTCCAGGTTGTTGGGCCAGACCAAAGAGGCCGTCAAAGTGCCCGTTTGTTAAGGGCACAAGTTGGGGGCATAGCGTTTTACTTAGAGAATTAAGCTCTTCCTAACAGTAGGTACTTGACCTATGGCGGGACGGTAATGGACCGCCAGCCGCGCCTTCCGCCGACCCGACAACGACAAATGGAATTTGCCGTTGTGCGAGACTGAACTTCCAATCGCACCTTCCAGGCCACCTACCTCCATACTTACCTTACCTAGGTTATAGGTAAGATCGTAGCACTTCCACAAGGGGGTACATTTCCACTGGCAGTGGAGTCACGGGCGTACGGAACAAGACTTTACGTTTTAAGGTTAGGGGTGACTGGCTGAGCGGGAGGGCAATCCAACGCCAGACATTGGCCTCCCCGACAACTTGCCATAACACAAGATGCAGGACTTTTTCGATCAACAACGCTCCCAGGGGCAAGCTAGAGATGGGAGATGGACTAGGTTCTGCACTAGGCCAGGAACGTGCCAAGAGGTGCCACGAGGATGTAATAACGGTCCCGCGCCCGCTTCATGCAATTATATTACATCCGCATCCACACGAGCCACGCGCCGGCAAACGTCAATCTTGACAGCTCTGAAGCTAATAAGCCAGGAGTCCATTCGTGGCTACTAGCCATCCCCCATCTTGCCCGTTGTGCGACACACACGAAAACATCAACATTGCATCGAACGCCACATTTCTCAACAGAGGACCTACATGCAGATTAAGCAAGAAAATAGTTACAGTCAGTAATGAAGCAGCAGGATCGCATCGCGCTCTTGTTTCGTCAGTCCAGCGTCACAGAACCAGAGACGCAATGCCTATCAAGATTTGTAGATGATCGGGCTCGATGCCAAGCATCCCCGTCGGGGACCAGCGACAATGAGCCCACTTTGCTGCACGTCAGCAATCTGCCATGCAGATTGCAGATGTCTCTCGTTCTAGTCTCCTGGCGTATACCACATAGATCGGTACAAAGATGGCAAAAGATCCTCGAGACCCCGCCACCCCCATGGCACCAAGACAACTAGAACTAATCCACATCTGGATTCAGATTCTAGCTGTAGATGTCCGTTCCGAGTCTACCTGCATGCCGAATGCACCCTTGTCCATCAGAGTGCAGGTCCTGGTTGGTCTACTAGGATACTACGCTGGCGAGTTCTCTCAGCTACAGCTGTGGCTTCCCGAAAACAGGATAGTATCCTGGATAGTATCCTGGCTTTCAACCTCAAGGTATGTTCAGTGTCCGGTTCACGATATCTCCCTTCATGTCCGAGCGGATAGCTTACTAGAGATAGAGAAAAAGAGACTGGAAAGAACAAGCGGCAATCAAGGACTTAGTTAGCTGCTTGCTGTTAACGCTGTCTATTCTGGTAACCTATGGCGACACATACTACATCTCAATATGGATCCCAGACATCATAAGTACCACTGTGTGTTATATGGACTAAGAATCAACGTCAACTCAGCTCTCTGGCTACCTCTCGACCGATAACTACCAGCGGCAATACCACCGAACTGGTGTGATACGGCCGGGGAACGAATCTCTCCCCACCCACCACCGATCACTACGTTTTCTTTTTCTGGTGATTTTGTGCCCCACCGGAACTATTTCCTCGGCCGACTACTACGGTCTCAGCAGAGCCTCTATACTCTCCGATGACCTGCCCTGTCATCATGATAGGTGACTACCACTACGGTTTATTTGAAACCAACCTAGGGCGAATGGGAGAAAACAGTTGGCCCTACATGCTTCTTTCCAAAGCAACGGTGCCAGTCAACGGCTTGACTCATATGCAATGCTTCCCCCCTCTGCTCACCTAACTCGTATTTGGTGTTGGGAATGCGACACCGTTTAAACGAGGTGTCTATATTGACAACATTGTTCTCTTGTTAACACACCCCCGCTGAAAAGACCCCTATTCTATACAGTCAGCTGAATCAAACAGACAGGACTTTGAATGATTGGTGTCTGAACGAACGTTGGAGTTTCGTTTTCTCCAGGTTATCGGACCAACAACTTGGAGAGTACTGGAGAAGTAGCTGTTACTGAGTTGGGCCTGTGGTATATACAAGCAAACTTGAAATGCACACACACCTTTCCTTCGATGAGTTTCTTTTTTTTATAAGGCTTTTATATTTGATTGTACTTTTTATTCATGCTATCTGAGAATATATCTGGGGGCTCTAGGGATGAAGAGCAATCAAATGGAGAGTGCAGGTCAGATAAAAAACATAGAGTCAGAATACAGCAATAAAAGGAAAAGAAAAAGGAAAAAATGAGACGCATAAGTCAAAAACAAGAAAGAGTTACAAAAGGAGTTAAGATGAGCAGCGCAGCGCACGTGCCAACTTCATACAAGACCACAGAATTCAGAAAATTAACAGGAAATTATAACCGAGTCGTATTTATTACTTACTGTTTACACTTGATCATACTCCCTTTTTAGCATTCATCTCTACCTATTCAGTACCCAGCTTCCACCCCATTCCGATCGTCCACATCGGCAACAAGCCTCATCGGATCAGGGCACCAAGCCAGCCAGCAGTCTGTGCTCGCCTCTTGAAGCAAGGCGGACATCCACATAAGAAGAAGCTACCTACCTAATTTGACACCCGACACCCGACTCTGGCCAATTCGCAGCGACCCATCCAGTCCCATCCTGTCCTATCCTGTCCCATCCTGTCCCATCCTGTCCCATCCACAACCACCCCCTGCCCAGATTGGTCAAAAAACGGCACTGGCAGCGGCAGCGGCAGCGGTGGGTAGGTAGGGTAGCGGATACAAGTGCAACCCTTTTTTTCTTTTCTTTTTGGTGAAAAGGCAGGCCCCCTCTCCCACCCCCGGCCGCGGACCCGGCCGGCCTCTACGACACACACACTAATTAGTGTCTACCTAGCATCAAGAACACCCCCCATTATTCTCAGAGAAACAAGCTCCAAGGTAGGAAAAGGCACGTAGCGCCGTCAATCCCCACCCCCAGCAAAAGCTGTCGAACCAACCCCCCTATCTCTAATGCACAACGATGCGTTTTTGTATGTGCGCTGCCCGACGAGGTCGGTTCCGTTCGATTGGGCAGGGAGGAGCTCGAAAGGGATTGCACCCCAAAGAGAATAAATACAAAGGAGGGGTAACACACATACACCTACGTGCAACACAAACACACACATCCGCCCAGCCATCTCATTACTTTGCTTCTGCAAAAAGAACAAGACCAAAAAAAGCAACTTCGTGATCGATTCCAAACACCCCCAAACACCCCAAGCAAACCACCCCAACAGACACAAGAAATGCTACATCACAACCCCAAGCTGCCCGCCCTGCATTAGCACACCTTCGCAATCACCTTCCTTACCTTGCCTGACCGTAGGCATGTCTCAGAGGTTGCGTCGCGGGCGACGAGTTTCAGACTGACTCGCTCACTGCCGCTCGCACAACTGCTCGCTGCCCGAGTGATGATGTGCGAGGTAACCGTTTCACACACATTTATTTCACTCATGGAACTCGGGAGACGCGCGGGCGCGCGCGCTCTGTCGTGCAACGGTAACATTTATTATTCTCAACTCGCACACACAGACTTCAATTATCTGAACACACACACAAAACCACGTTCACCCGATTTTCTTAAAATTTCACAGAAAAAAGCAAACCCAACAAAAAAGATTGACAGCCAGATGTGCGTGTGTGGGTGGGAATATGGCAGTCAGAACGCTGGCAGGAAGGGAGGGGGCCAGAAACCCGCCACACAAGACAGGTAGCCGAGAGGGGGGCTGAGGTGAGGAAGGTGGTGGGAGGGGTCAGGGGCATGACACCTTGGGGGAGGGACTTGGAGAACCATGACGGCAAACACGCGGACAGGGCGCTCATCAGTCCTCTTCATCATCACCGCCAGCAGCAGCAGCAACGGCCTTGTCGTCGCCTGCATCGCCGACGGTGGCAGCCGCAGCAGTGACCTTGTTGACACTCTTTGCAGGGAGGTCATCATCGGCGGCATCCTCGGCGGCATCCTCGTCTTCCTCGTCATAAGCCTCTTCTTCCTCATCGGGCACTTCTTCCTCTTCTTCGTCGTACTCTTCCTCCTCCTCGCCCTCTGCCTCGTCATCTTCTTCTCCGCCGTTCTGCACGGCCTTTCCGTTCTGAGCAACAGGCTTGCCATTCTGCACCACCTTGCCGTTCTTCTGAGGCGCGGCATCGGGAGGTGCGGCTGCCATCTTTAACTTCTTCTTGGGAGGGGCTTTGTCTGGAGACAGCTGTTAGCCAACGTCCATAGAAGCTAGGGTACAAGCTGAACCCTCGAGGAACGGGCCAGTATCCAAGGCGGTAGTGGATTGGTTGAGCTTACCTGCAACGCCATTCTCCTCTTCCTCTTCAACACCACCCTCTGCTCCCTCCTCGTCGAAGTCCTCATCCTCATCATCGTCCACTTCGTCATCCTCGTCGTCTTCATCGCTTATATACCTATCAGGAAGAAGATTAGTGTCTTTTCCATCAACTCCAACGATGGTGCGCGTCAAAGTGTGCCGCAGCGATGTAGATGGAGATGGATGCTTGGGGCGAGAGCGATAATGGAGAGCGGCGATGAGCGGCATCTATTGATTTTGCGCTGCGATGCGCCAGCAACCAAACTCCATCTGATGTGTGTCGCTGCAGTCGCATCGCCCCGGAGCTATAGGCAATGCATTTTGGTGTTATTGCCATCACAGGAGAGCGAGCAAAACAGGAGCCAACCTACTCTTCTTCTTCCTCATCACCACTAGGCAGAGAGAGGAGCTCCTCCTCCTCCTCCTCTTCTTCCTGCTTTCTCTTACGGCTCGACATTGTGGGAAGGCGACGACGCTAGAGACGTTATCAATTGGAAGGAACCAGACAGCTGCTGATGGCCGGAAAAGAACGGTCCCGTTGAGAAGAGAGATGGGCAAGGAGGACTGGGCAGGAAAGAGAGAGAAGGAGAGAAAAGGCCGAGAGGAAGGGGGCAGTTTCGGGGGTGGTGGATGAGCAAAGGCTGGGAGCTCCAGCAAAAAGGTACGTACCTTGGCCTGGCTTGGCTGGTCTGCGGTCAGGTAGGTGAGGTGGGCAGAGAGAAAGGGCGAGGGTCAAGGGGGTGCGGAGACGGGGGGAGCGAGGAGGGCAACAGTGGAGGTGGGTGGTAGGTGGTGACCGAGAGGGAGGACAGAGGGCGCGGGCACCTAACTCAGGCAGGAGGGGGGAAGCTTCAGCTCCTCGAGGGACTGTTCGCCGCTCGCTGCTGGCTGGTGCTGCTGCGGGAGCCTGGCCGTGTGTGCAAACTATCCATATCCATTGGAGCAAGCGCACAACGCTGAGCTCAGTTAAGGTAAGATAGAGATACCTAAGATAGGTGACCTTAGGTAATCCATGTTTTCTGCAGCTGTCCGATGGCCACTGCCACTGATACATCCCACTTCTTTGCCGCATGGCTACAGAAAATTTTGCCTCTGGTTGTACGGGAAGCAACGAAGGTGGGAGGAGACGGAGTGGCAGGTGCGATGCTGGGGAGTGCTGGGGAGGCGTGCTGAGACGGCCAAGCAGATCGGGGAAGACGGGCAGACGGGCTGCTAGTGTAGCTCGCCAGGTAAAACTGGCTGGGGGAGAGCTAGGGCTTGGACCGCATGCTGGCTCCCGCGTTGCTGATGTGCCTCCACCGAAAGGTAGGTAGGTAGGTACTTTAGGGACATTGACGAGGTACATGCACCAAACACTTTTGGGGTAAAATAGGAGAGCGATTTGGAGAGAGAACCCTAAACTCAGAGGAGAGAGTTCTGTCTTTCGAGTGGCTGGCGAGTGAGGGAGCTCGGGCCCCCTCAGAGTGCTTGATCCCTGGCAGGTACGGGACAATACCCGAAGGTGACCTGGGACGGAACAGCCCTCTAGGCCAAACGGACAGCGTCTTGGAGCTCGTCAAAAGTCCCTATCTGCGCCGTCGCGAGTCTCTAGCAGGGAGTTTCTCAAAAAGCAACCTTGTCGAGCATGCTACTAACTAGTAGACTGAAAAGCGCCCGATCTGGTAAAAAAAACGTCATCGATTCTCCGTGTCCATTGCCATGGTACACCCAGCTGTCACGTGAATTTGTATGTACCATGGTTCGGTCCAATTCTTCGCCGTTTGCAAGGGGGCCTCATTCATGAAGGGACCGTTCGCGACGGACGGTGACCTTCGTTGGGACGGTGCCGACGCACGGCGCTTTTACGGCACGAAATCAGGAACATCGCCTGGGGTTTGGGACGGCATTTTCGCGTTTTGTCTGGGCCGTCCAATCGCTCATTGCTTATTGCTCACCGCGTTATGAGGAGGCGTTGTGGGTGACTGTCTGATTGATGGTACGAAGCATTGCCCGCAAGTATCCAACTTAAATTGCATATACCTAGGTATTCCAAAGTCCATGGTCAAGTAGGTGCTTGAGTATGTCCGCGGATTGTGGGATTTCTGGATGCCTGGCGTCTCAACCAAGACGAGAGGGTGGGAATGATAATCGATGCGTGCGAGGAATGAGGACGTTTTGGTTGAGTCCTGCTTAGATGGAGGGTGTCTGTTATTAGTTCTAGGGGGCTCGAGGAGATTTACGTGTACCTCTCGTTGACGACATTCCGGCGGGAACCGAATCTGGGCAGAGAGAACCGACGAAAGGAGCATCGACATCGACCAACAGCATGACTTGCGCACGCACAGATCCTCTACCACAGTACTGAACAATCAGTACCACATTCCCCGCAATAGCAGCACGTACTGCAGATAGGAATCGTGCCTGACGCGTCGGATATTAGGCTACATCCATCTTGTTTGGTGCTGATTACGAAGGAGGAAGTGAAGATGGGGGATATGCAGGCCCCCCGCGAATTGAACTTCAGTGGGTCTGCAATCACGCAGCCAGTCGTCTTGACTCATGGAGCATTTGTTGGTGGCTGTGCAACCAGCACACAATTGAAGTCGTTCCAGAATGAAGCAAATTATCGACAGTATTGTGTGCAGCCACATCCAGGAGGTAAGTGTGGCTCCAAACTCCAGAGTGATGTTCCCACATTCGTAATGTATCCGTGTCACGAAGTTCCATTGTCATCATCTCATTTTACAGGATAGTGTGTTGCTGGACACTATGAAGCGTTTTGGCTCGGGGCTGGAGGAAAGCGACCGACTTCGGTCGGTAAATCAGCTCGCGAAGCTTTGATCACAATACCGATAAGCTTCCTTCTTGGACGCAGAAAACGGACGTAATATTCTGAACTCGTGCTATTTTCAATTGAAGTTGGAATAACCAGTAGCAGTCCGTCGACGAGGCACCCCCCGGCCCGGCCCAAACGGGCATAATCCAGGCACCAAAAACACTTCGGAGGATTTGCGATCTTGTTTTGCCTGTGATGGGAGCCCACCGTCGTGGTTCAGGACTGGCTTCCGGAGCGGCGGGTTCGGTTAACCAGGGGCCAGGGCGACCAAGGCGACCTGCCCCCGCGCACGAGAGAGAGGTCGTTCCTGCCAATCCGGGATACAAATGGTCACCTAGTACCGGTATCCAAGGAAGGCACTGACTGGTGTAAGTGATATGCGCCGACCGCCATCCGTCTGCTTTTATCCTACCTGAGGTTCCTGCCTTTGCACTCCAGTCATGATGCAGCATCGTTCGTCTAAGAGATAAACTGACTGACTGAGGTCGTGAGGGGCTGGAGATCTGGCTGTTGGATTGCTAATCACGGGTGTTGTCTCTGTCTTCTCCCTTACATCGGTGTGTCTTCAGCGCCTTGGGGCCAGTCTCTCGTCTGAGTTTGTGGGACTTTTCTTTTTCTAGATGGGTTACTGACTTGAGGGCTAATGAAGCGCCATCGCCGTGTCATTTTTGATGGGCGACGACACCGGTGGCGGCGGCGAGGAGAAGGGGTAGACACTTCTTCTTTTCAAAAGTCGCAAGTCGCTGTAGGTGAACTGATGCAGCAATAAACCTCGACATGCGCAGCTTGCTTCACTTTTCTTGCAATTGTTGATTTCCATGCTTTCTCTCTCTTCAGCCTCCTGTTTGTTCACCATAAGGTCTTGATCACGTCCTTCATTCATCCAGACGCCAGGGAGGCCACACCGGCCGATCTCGATTAGGTACGAGGCGCAACAGGAGCGCTCTTTGACCTTCCCTAACTTTGCCCTGTCGTTACACTTCAACCTAGTTACACGACCCGAGCGTGCACACAACACAACACAACACAGCACAGCACAGCACAGCACAGCACAGCACAAAGCAGCGCAACGCACCGGCATGGGCGCCAGCATCATCTGAGAACATCAACATCGTCCAGCATCAGGAAATGGACATTACATTGCTGCCAGGTTGTGATCAGATCAGCAATTAATCTTGTTGGACCCCGGGTACGCACGAACGGTTCTTGTCCTCGGATTACACGGCGGATTGCGAATTACAGATCACAAATTGTACTGTACTCGGGCTGTGAGACCGTCATCATAGGGAGGGGGATTCGTGCCTTACATATCACCTCACCAGCCTCACAACTCTTTGTCCTCGCCTTCGGTCTCGACGGCTGGTGGAATCGCTGTGCTCCACAGCTCTACCGGTTGCTGACACTTCTCTGCTTTTGGATGCATCGACAATCCTTATTTAAGAATAAGCCAGAGGCCCTGGCAGGCTGGCTTTGCAGTTTGGCAGCCGGTAAGATCGAGGCTTGATCCAAGGGACAAGGGTGCCATCCGGTTTCTGGAACAAATTTCCACGCACCCCGCTAGAGCTTGGTTCCATTCTGCGCCCCAGCGTGCCCCTCAGCGAGCCCCCCAGCGTGACCTCCAGCGTGGTGCCCAGCTCGCCCAGGTACCCAACATCGGCCAACACCTTTTGCACCCGGGGAATCCCACCGCGATCCCGGCCTGAATCCACCGTTGAGGAAGCCAACCCATGTCGCGTTAGGGCCTCCAGGAGCTTGTTCAACTCATTTGCCCGATATTAACCTGGAAGAACGGGCGGGAGGAAAAAATCAGACGCAAAAGGTAGTTCCCCATGATATTTTCGTCCTGCGTCTGCTCCCTTCCCTTGATGCGTGATTTGGAGAAGACAGAACGGTAGTCATGGCGGCCAATCGAGCCGACGACGCTCGTTCTGGCACTAGCTACCCGCTTGCGAGGCCGAGCCGCCAACGCAGCCTGCAGTATCGCAGATTCCAGCTGTACACCAGTGCGTCAGGCGACGACAGCTCGAGACAGCAACACCCAAACGCCGGACCCTGGTCGAAACACGACGATGACCTCGCCACCGAACAAGCTTCCCGCCGTCACCGAAACAACTACCCAGACCGCCCAGACCGCGGAGCCCACAACCAGCGTCATGCCGACTTTGAGAACCGCGACTTCGATCCGATGCGTCCACCCTCGAGCCCGAGCCCGTCCAAGCAGGGACATGGCCACGAACCGATTCGCGAAGTCCAAATCCCCCTACTTCACAGCATTCCTTCCTCGCCTCGATGGGACTCGTTCCCAACCCCAAGCAGCCCCGCGTCTGTGACCTTCAATCCAATCTCGAATCCCACCCCAATCTCGACTCCGACCAGCGCCAGCTTCCACCACGCCGCCTCCTCGCAACGGACACGGGCAGAATCCACACCGACACCGAAAGGCGCGCGCTCCGCATTTCCTGGCCTTTCTTCGAATCCGTTCATTCCTGAGGTGATTGAGACCACCGAGACTGCGCCCTTAAGGTTAGAGGTTCGCCAATTCTCCCTGATGGGTCGCCATGACGATACGCGACGACAGCTCGTGACTCCCACGTCGCCGGCCCCGAGCATTACTCAATCGGCCGAGAGCCGGCAGAGCACGCCCACCGAAGCCACCATGACAACAATCGGGAACTTCTCGCGCCCGCGAAAGACGAGTATCAGGAACCAGAAGCCCGAACCTCCACAACCACGCCATTTGCTCCTAAACCGGGCAGAGCTCGAGTCAATTCCCGACCAGTCAACACCCACGCAAGCGCAATTCAATCTTGAAAACTCGACAAATCGCTGGCCCAGGGATCGAAGCCACTCACCCCACTCACCTTCTTCTTCAAGATCATCTAGCACGTCTCCCTCTGTCCACAAGCAGCCCTCGAATGGCCACCTCAACGTCCACTCCAGGACGGGCTCGCTGAAGCATCCCACCCCCACGCCTACGCCAACAACCGCCACTTTCGTAAGGCCCTTGCCGACGAACCAAGGGAATAATGGCATCTTCCCACCACCGAGTCGAGAACTTCCGCCTTGGCTCCTAAGTGGTGATGAGTTCCGGTCGAGCTTCCGGTCCCAGACAACAGCATCGACTTTGCAAGGGACATTATTCACCGCCACAGGGACGGAGAGGGGAAGCATCATGACCAAGACAAGTAGCATTACGGAACAATCAATCATCAACGGCTATGCCCGGACAAGTTGGCGGACGAATTCGATGGCGGACGATGGACCGAGCCTGGAAGATGTGATGGGCATGTACGAGAGGGGCTTCACCGATTCGGATATCGAGAGCATTCGCCGCAGCATGAGGTTTCCAAACGAAGACGACGACGATACCCACGAGATCGATGTTGGGACAGGTGTGTTTGGATTTGGAAACTCTCGACCGCCAAGCAGCCATTCCGAGGTGGGGAGAATGAGCGCCAAGATGCTCGAGGCCATGAATGACGAGCTTCCCATACCTCGAGCCCGGGCGATACCCATGCCAAACCGTTCTCCGACGACCGACTCCGCTCCAACATACAGGATGTCTTTAATAGCAAGCTCGCTACCCAAGGATATCGGTATGGGTCCGCTGGTAGCGGGAGATCCTCTGCCCAGAAGGAACGGATTTGATTCTGGGAGCTTTGAAAAGCACGACTCGGCCAAGATGCTGGATGGTGACGATGACTTCCCTATGCGACCTGCGGGCAACAATTCTGTCTCGCCAACAATGCTGGTGAGATCACCGCCGGTCCCTACGTTCAGCACTACACCATCGCCTCGATCGGGAACCCCGTTGCAAACAGCTCAGTATCCACAGCAGCCTCTGGAGGCCGCTAGTAGCCGCGATAGATATGGCTTTCGGAAAGAGAGCGTCAATGTTAACCGCCAGCAATACGACGCGTGGGATGTGTCATACACCGAATATCTGTCCCGGCGGCGCAAGAAGTGGGTGACGTTTCTCAAGGACAACTCCCTCTTGACGGACAATCCAAATAGGTTTCCGCCCCGGAGCGCCAAAACTAAGCGTTTCATCCGCAAGGGCATACCGCCAGAATGGAGGGGCGCTGCTTGGTTCTACTATGCTGGCGGCCCAGCTATCTTGAGCAAGCACCGCGACGTTTATCGGGGTCTGGTGCAGCGGGCTGCCCTGGATCCAGTCGGGCCCGGCAGCATACCCGGCCAGACTAGCGAGGTCAAGCCCTTGATTATTGAGGATATCGAGAAGGATTTACATCGGACGTTTCCCGACAATGTGCGGTTCAAGCCACCACAATCAGCAAATGAAGCGAACCTTGGCCAGGCGGCCGCCGGCCACTCAACGTTTGACACAGCTTCGGAAACGGAAATTATTAGCTCCCTCCGTCGTGTCCTCAACGCCTTTGCGCTATACAATCCGCGTATTGGCTACTGCCAATCTCTCAACTTTCTTGCTGGGCTACTGCTTTTGTTTGTCGAAACAGAAGAGCAGGCGTTTTGGTTGTTAAATGTCATTACTAGGGTCTACCTCCCAGGCACCCATGAGATGAGTCTAGAGGGCTCAAAGGTGGACTTGGGCGTGTTGATGTTTGTCATGAAGGAGTCAATGCCTGGCGTCTGGAAGCAGATTGGAGGAGACGAAGCTGACAGTGGGTCTGGCAAGAGGAATAGGAGGCGGGGAAAGGACAGTGGGAGTAAAGGCTACGCCAACGACCCCAACCGTCTCCCGGCCATCACGCTGTGTATGACAGCTTGGTTCATGTCGTGTTTTATCGGAACCCTACCGATGGAGACTGTACTACGCGTCTGGGACGTGTTCTTTTACGAGGGTTCGCGCACGCTCTTCCGCATCGCGCTGACCATCTTCAAGCTGGCCGAACCCGAGATCAAGGCCGTCACCGACCCGATGGAGATGTTTGGCGTTGTCCAGGCCTTCCCGCGACGACTGATTGACTGTAATGCACTCATGGAGGCTTGCTACCGACGGCGCAACGGCATCGGCCATCTGAGCCAAGAGGCCATCGAGGAGAAGCGGCAAGAGCGGCGTGATGGAATTCGCAAGTGGAGGAACGAGCAAGAGGCCTCGAGTGTTAGCCCCATGATAGGGACGAGGGAGTCGGAAGCATCTGTGGGGCTGGACCTGGCCACGGACCTGGAGGCGGCAGAGTACCGCCGCAAGGGAACACTGTTTGGGAAGCGGAGAGATCGCGAGCAACTACGCGCTGCCGAGGTGATATAGGGTACCCCTCGGCCGCCCTCGATGCTTATTGGTCTGGGAACATCTGAACCGTCAAAGCCGCAAATCCCGCCTTCTTCGAGTCCACCCACACTACCACCACCGCCACTACTACCATCCAATCTGCTGCATATTGGGAAGAGGGATGCTTTTTGCTTTGCCCTGGCAGGTGCCGATCTCGACTTCACTCGATATCCCCCTCGTCCTTCTTCATCTGGCAAGTAGGGATGTTGTTCCTTGTCCCGGTTTATTTCCGCGCAGGAATGTGTCATAGCTATTGTTGTCGGCTGTCCTGATGACGCTTTGTTATGGCTTTAATCCTGTGGCTACAGAAATATGGGTGACTATAAAGGTGTGTGCGAGAGTGCTTTTTGCATGTAAAACATCTATGTACATACATTTTTCTTTTGTTCTCTTTTTTTGTGTTTTCTCTTTTCTCCCCCATGCTTGGGACCCTTTTTTTTTTGTTCTCTCCTTTCTCGTTATATTCCCATTTCCTTTTATTTTAGCATCAAGAAAAGCAAACATCATGGCGACCGGTTGGTTGGTGGGGGGTTTTTATATCATTGGGACCAGGCAGGAAAGTCTGGGAGGAAAACACATACTTGCAGGGCTATCTACTGCTCGCGTTGTGCATGCATGTGTGTTTGTCTATTGCAGTGAGCGGGATACAGCAAAAAAGAACTGACGGTAGAAGGGGCCGGGGTGGTTGCATTAGGGAAAGAGGGTGGGCGGAAATGACAAAGTGTATTTTTTTTTATTTTTTTTATTCTCTTTACACACTTGTTTATCTGAATAGAGAAAGGGGGTGGGGGTGGGGAAAGGAGAAATATGCATCGCATGCCAAAATATATTAGATGGTCAATGCTGGATGGTTACATCAAAATCAGTCATAACGCAAATATATACCCCTCTGTTTACTGTATGGAGTCTTGCTTTGGTCTAATAGTCTCTTATGATGTATTTGTTGATGAGTCTGGGGTGGGTTTTGTCAGACTGAATTTCGCTGTATCATAACTTCCGTTACTACCTAAGTGCATGTTGTAGAGGAGGTCTCGCCGTACCGTAGTTGCCCATCCACATCACAAATCATTTTAGCAACCGGAAACCCCAAAACGCTGTCAAAAGTGTATTATTCCGTTTGCAAAGCCACCGAAAAGAAAGAGAAGAAACCCCGAGAAATGCCAGCTTCCTAATGACCACCAGAGCCCTTCTTACCCCCCTCATTGGCAGCAGCATCAAAACTGACCGACCTCATGGCATACCGCTGGACATACTGATTCGCGTTTTTGTTGTACTCGTTCCTGTCGGAGCGGTACTCGTCCGCGATGCGGCTCTCGAGCGGGTCGTCGGGCATGGGCTCGACGAGCAGGGAGCGGACGGCCTCGAGGACCGCCAGGAGGCGCGTAGCGGGCTTCCAGTTCTCGGGCTTGAGAAGGCTGAGGCAAATGTTGCCCGAGGAATCGTTGGTCACGTTTGGGTGGTAGATGCGCGTGGCGAAAGTGACGGTGGGCGGCTTGAAGGGGTACTCGGCCGGGAGCACCACCACGATGCCGAACTTGCCTCCCGCGTAGGCGCTGTTGGCAGGCCCTTCGAGGACGACGTGCCACCTGCGCATGTCCGCCTCGCTGGCGACATCGATGCTCATGCCTGTTGGGGGGCTAGCCTTGCAGTCTGCCAGCTCCTGTTTTGGATGCGGGTCAGTGGGCATGTCTTTAGTGGGAGGAAAAGAGGAGGAGGAGAAGGGCATATGATTACCTTAGCGATGCGTTTCAAAGATTGTTGCGCCATGTTATTGTTGGTCTGTTGAGTGTGTGACAATTAAAAGACGGTGTCAAGAGCTGCAAGATCTGTTGTTGTGAAGAGGAGAGAAAAGCTTCCAAGCTGATGATGGCGGGGTCGGGCAAGGCGATGGGATCTGACGTAGAGCCACCTTGGGAGAGCCAGAGTCACGCAACAAACTGGGCAGGTACCAAGCACCTTTTCATAAGATAAGAAAAGGGCCGGCTTGAAGTCTTGAAATATACAGCAACTGCCACCTATGAATCTGAGGTTGTTTGTTGATGGCCCGAATTACGCACGCAAACATTTTGTTTGGGAGGATGGAAGTTGAGGCTCCCCCCACCTTACCTGAGCCTGCCTGGAGCTTCGGTACCTTAGGTATCGGTATGTACCCAAGGAAATCAATAAGGTAAAGGTGGGGTTAAACCATAGGTTAAACCATAATTAGTGGATGGATGTGCGGGGCAGTGATGCAGGCTAGCAGGACAAGCTCGACAAGCTCCTGCCTGGTTACAATCAGGAAGTGGACCCACACGCGGGCTGAAGAGACAAGGGTAAGGTAGATATGTACATGTACATTACATGTACGTCTCTGTGGGGCGGGCAGGTGGTGGCGCCAGTGCTCCCCTGTCGATAACCTCATTGAAGCGAAGCTTCAATTGTTCTTGGCGCGGAAGTTGTTTACAAGGTAGTGACAAGGCAAGAAGCTTGCTTATTTACAGTGAGAAAAAGTGTATGAAGAAACCTTCGGCCATTAGCCAGTTCGTCCAATAGCGTCCAAAACCCTCAGCTATTGGTCAGTGATGTGGATATTTCGTTAATCGCAACTGTTATTTCTATTTCTTGCCCGCTGTGGGCGAAAACGCTCTCCGTAGGAGCCCCCGGCAGGGGCCGCCGGAGGCGGAAGAGCGCCTACTATTGTATGGCCTGTGTAAAAGCTTTGCTTCCCCCTACAGTGTCCCCTACAGTGTCCCCTACAGTGATACCAATGGTGCACCGCTGTCAAGGGTATTTTAACTTATGCCTGACGTTTCCATACCCGATGGTACTGGACAGACAAACAAAAAACGTAGACAATGTTTGAGGTCATATTTGCCTCCCCAGTATTAAACCGCCAGCAAAAATACCTCTTGACTCCCTGACTGCCTGAAATACTTCAAGCTTGCCTTTGCATGAATACCATAATACCTACCTACCAAGCTTCCTTCCGAGATGACCCTCTTGTGTTTGTATCTAGATCAGTGTTGCAATGTTCTAAAAACGCCATCCATTATTACCCTATAATCCGTATCTCCCTTGTTCACCTTCACCTACTCCTCTTCGTCACTTTCTTCCGCCTCCTCCGCCTCGTCCTCATCTTCTCCAGTCTCTTCAGCTTCCTCGCCCTCCTCTGCCTCCTCTTCGCCTTCCTCTGCTTCATCGCCTTCCTCCACCTCCTCTTCACCTTCTTCTGCTTCTTCAGCTTCTTCGCTATCTTCACCCTCCTCGGTCTCCTCGCCTTCTTCTCCATCACCTTCCTCTCCCTCTTCCTCTTCCTCATCAACCTCAATAGCTTCGACCTCACCTTCACCCTCAACCTCAGTCTCGACTTCAGTCTCAAGCTCAGCCTCAGCCTCATCTTCCACTTCAGCCCCAACCTCAGCTCCCCCATCATCTTCGTCCACATGCGAGTGTACCTCCTCTCCTTCTTCTTCTTCATCCTCCTCCTCACCTTCAACCTCACCCTCACCTACACTCATACTCACATCCCCACCCTCGCCTTGGTCCATCTCCTCACCCTCCTCCTCTTCATCTTCCTCGCCCTCTTCCTCATCCTCAGTGCTCTCATCAGAGCTATCCCCAGCAGCAGTACCCGCAGCCGTCCCGGCGTCAACACTCCTCCGGAGATTGGGGAACAACAACGATGCTGGCACATGATCCTCATAATCAGGGGGCACATCACTGAGGTCGCTCTCGTCGTCTGCTGAGTCATGCACGCTGCCCGGTGGGCTCGAGATCTCACTGCCGTTCTCATCGTGCATATGCTCGTCGTGTGCCCCTTCCTTCTCCAGACCGCCATCCCGCTCCCCATCGCCATTCGCATCCTTCATCTCCACATCCTCGTCCTCATGGTGGCGATGATGGCTATCATCATCACAGTTGTTATGGTCGTCTTCGTCGTCTTCGCCTTCTTCTCTCGGCGCGATCCCGTTCTTAGTGCTTGACGCTGACTGTCTGCGAGACTTAGACGACGTTTCTCCGTTGGCACCAGCCGCCTTGGGTGGTCCTTCCGCGGCCCGGAGAACTGCCTGCTCTGCCTTCCGAAGAATATCAGGGCGTCTGACGGCGGCCCGCCGTCCGACACGCGGCGCCGCCTCCCCCGTGACCGAAAGCTGCTTCTCCGACTTCTCGAGCTGCTCTGAACTCGCACGGAGAGAGCCCAGCGTAGTCATAGTCAGCTCCTTGTCCCGCAGGGGGTTAAGAAGCAGACCGTCACCAAGCAAAGTCTTCTTGGCAACGACAGCTTCTGTCCCACTGTCCTCGGCGGCTCGTTCCTCCATTTTAATATCCGTGGCCGTTTCCTGACTAGGAAATGTCGACTTGATATCAAGATAGATGGCCGAGTAGCAGTCGCTGATGAGGTCGTCAATCGGCCCAGCCTTCATCAGGTTTGCGTTCAGCTTCTTCAGCTCCGTGACCTCCTTCAAGGCCGCCAGGGCGCTGTGGCTCTCAGCCTCGGATGTCGCGGCCCATTCAGTAATTCTCTCGCCCACAGTATCAAATTCCTCCGGACTGAGGCTCTTAAACGCATCTTCTTCCGTCAAGGGAATGCTGAATGTCTGGCGTACCAGCTTCAGATACGTCTGGACACCATGCTGCCACAACTCGTTGAAGTGGTAGAAGTCGGTGCCCCTTTTGCGGATCCGACGGAGCACCGCCTCCATGTTGACCCGGTCGTTCATGACGCCCAGCAGGCGAATCATGAAGCGAATGTACTGCTCCATGTACACATAGTGGCGACCCGGTCGTTCCGCTTCGCATTTCCAGACGTTTAATATCATGGTCTTGGTAAACATGCTCTCCCGCAGCACTATGTAAGCCGCCTTAGCAGCTACATGCTGTACTGAACTACCTTCGCTCTCGGCGTCACCCTCATTCTCAGCCAAAAGGATTCGAGCATGGCGGATGAGGAAACGATGCTGCCAGTTTGACTTGTCCTTGTCACGTAGGAAGCGCAGTGACTTTATCACATAGGCCTCCCAGTCATCGCCGTCCTTAATGGTCACTGGCAGTCCGCGATCAGGCGCATATGGCTGGCGGCACAAGATATCTGCACCCTCCTGGGCTGGAAGATCGTCCCGAGTGACAAGCTTGTGAATAACTGACAATATCTTGTAGTGCGGTTCAAGGATGGTATCCTTTTCGTTTCGAGGTTTCGGCAAAGATGACGTGACCTCGATTGTCTTCTCAAGGGCCCTGATAACAGTTTGTACCGTAGGACGGCTCAGTCGGTTCTTTGCGTCGAGAGCCTCAACAGGCTTCTGATACATCTTCCACAGGCACTTCGCCACCATGTATGGATTCTTCCAATCCTTCGGCTTGCCCTCCATGGCCTTGGTGAACAATTTGGCCGCGAACTTCCACACATGGTAGTCAGACATCTCGTGATGCAAGATCTTCTTATACGTGCCAGCACCCATCTCCTCAATGAAGAAGCGCTGCTGATCTGCGTGCTGAAAAGGCTCCATGGCAAACGGTTCGCGACTTGAGGCGTACATCCGCATGCCGAATCTGTGATACAGGTCGTAAAGCGCATCTGCATCTTCCTCCGAAGCCGTGAAGGCAGAAGGGTCCGATCGCCAAGCATAAGAGTGGGATAGTGCTAGTGTGTAACAATGGATCGCGTTGCGCTGGAACTTGACCAGTTCAGCGCGATCCTTGTTCATCTTGTCTGCAGTCCACAGAACCGCCTCATCCAGTTCGTAGTCAAAACACTCAGCGAGGCGAAACCATGCATTCCATCGATCTGGCGTGAACTGGAGCTGGAGTCGTAGGTGCGCCGCTGCGAGACGAAGGTCGTCAGTAGCCCCTGGCGTCTGTCGTCGATTGAGGTCGACGCCCTTAAATCTGGTAAGTGCTATCATGCCCAGCAAGAACCACCAGCCTTGTTTCGCGGGTGCGCTGTCAGGGGTGTTGATAGTCACGGCATCCAGGTCAGTGTTGCCCGTGAGGGCTTGGTATAGGTGCAATGGGTGTATTGGTGTCTTGAGATATTCGGTGAAGTTGCGGAGGTTGTGGAACATCTGGGGGGTGGACTTGAATGATCCAATAGCGTTTTGCATGTGCTCGATTGTCGTTTTGAGGTCGGATTTGAGCAAGTCTTTCATGGTCATTCTATTAGCCAAGATGCTGACCTTATCAACAAGTGCCATGGCCTGTCGTTTTTCCAGTTTATCAGCTGGACAGCCGTGATCCTGCACCTCCCATATTCCAACCCCAAGCTTCAGGCCATGCAAATCATAAAGCACCTGCCCAAGATAGTCTTCCCAGTTTTCGATTTCCTTTTGTTTCAAGAGCTCGACACGCATCATCTTGGGGAAGATCTTGTTTGACGACTTGCAGATTTTCCGCAGGCCTATAACCTGATGGACAGCAGCGAGATAGTCCATAAGATCGTTTTCTGCTTTTGGGAACAAGGCGGCATGTAGGTTGATACCGACCTTGATCACCGTGTACTGAAGCGACCAAGTTCGCACTTGCATCTCGCGCAGCTTCACCAGAAATGAAGTGAAGATTGACGAGGTTGCAGGCGGTAGAGTCATCCCAATGCGAACCTCGTCCTCATACATTGATGCAGTGTGCAAGAGACAGTTGACCTTTGCAAGAGCGGACAGAGTCGATCTCAGATGGTCTTCGTCAATAATGTCGAAGGCACTGTTATCATTCAGTGCCAGATGTAGCGACTGAATGATGTGATCGTCCAGAGCTTTGAGCATGGTAATGAAAAGTACCCTCCTCGACTCCTGCGGCAAGCTGATGTATTCCTCTCGCTCAAAATCGCTAACAATCGTTTCGATGCTGCGCAAAAAGCACGAGAATTGCTTGGTGATATAGCCAATCTTCCCATACGCTGCTCCAAGTCTCGTCCAAAGCAACAGCCTCAGCTCTGTGCTACTGCCCTGCAGAAACTTCCACAGATCACGCAGTCCCTGACTTGCACATTCTTTGATGGGCTGCCCAGCTTGTTTGTGTCTAATATTGTTGGTGCCGTCTCCGTTGTGTTCAGAGGTAGTGTTGTTGACATATACAGAGTCTGGATTGAGCACGGGCTCCAGGTTGTCAATGACCGAGATCGGGTCGCCCATATCCTCTTGAAAGAGACCCAAAAAGAAGTCCATGGTCGTCAGCTTGGATATTTCACGCTCAGCAGCGGATGTGGAAATATCGGGCATGACGCTGTTATTGGGCAAGTTGATATCAACGACGGGAGAGCCAGCAAGATGATCGCGCAGAGCATGCCAGCAAGTCAGGATGTGGTCCCGCGAAATATCATCGGTGAGTGTGGTGTAGACAACGGCACCCCAGAGGAAGCGAATCGAAAGGCTGTCGTCGGTATCTCGGGAGCGCCGTCGACTGACTGCGGTCGCAAGATTTAACCATCGTTCCAACCTTGCCTTGGTTTCAAGCCTGATGCTCTGGTCAACCACACTGTTAGGGTTTGTGATACGTTCGTACACATCAAGATGGAGCTCGAAGAGCATGTATATGATGTTGACCATGTCCAGAAATGTATTATCCTCCTGATCACTTGCTGGATATGTCTGGAGCTCGGTTGCCAGCCTATGATGGATAGCTTCGTCTAATCGACTGATGACTTGAACGACAACAGTCTTCAACTGATCTGACCACTTGAACTGTGTGTAGGTCTTTGTGAGTGCCCTCACATACTCATATACGATGTCGTGTACTGTATGCCATCCCTGGTTAAGTTTGTCAACAAACCTCCTCAGGTTTCGCGTGTCATCGAAAGCGGGCGCTTCAGGAAGCCGCTGTGATCCAGATTTGGAGTGCTCAAGGAAGGTAGTGAGGCTCAGTTGCGGGCTTTCCTTCTTGCTCAAAAGCATCGTTGCTGTATCTTCCTCGAATCTCATAATTGCTTCACGCAAATCAGTAGTGGCCGGATTCTGGATCTTGGCTGTCCGGTCATCTGAGGCACAAGAATCAAGTATTTCTGCGATCCTATCCAAGGTTATACCATCTGTTACCCCCAAATTCTCGAGGAGATTCTTGGTTGTTTGGAAAAGATTTTGATCGGCAGCTTGAAAGGGCTGCAACTGAGTTGCGAGAAGGGTGACCGGGTCCATAACTTCCTCTACCGCCGTGTCTCGCCGCCTGGTTCGTTTGCTTCTCTTAGTTTCAGCGTTGTCATCGTCTGCTTGTTCAGGCAGCCCCGCGGCGGACTGCGACCGTTTCCTAGTTGGGAGCGAGGTTCTTCGCTCTTTCACAGGTTCATCTTGAACTGCGCTATCGATAATTGTAGGCGTTGCTTCATTTGCCGCTGGGTCCGCATGCTGCCCCTTGACGATGGCTGATTCGTCCACTGGCGTTACTTCAGACTGCTTGTCTGAAGTGACAGGTTCTTCCGGAGGCTGCAGTTGCTTATCGATCTCCATTTGCACATCATCGTCGGCAGCTTCGTCGAGTGGTTCAGGAAGTTGGATAAACACGCCCTGGCCAGAAAATCCTTGCTCCGCAACTAATTGTATCAAATCGAGACCCAACTCTGTCCAAGAGTAGTTTGACAAGCTGATGGTGAGACGCAGCTGAATATTCTCGAGTAGATGGGAAGATGGGGTGGCTACAGACTTGGTTGGGTCTGGGAGAAATGGTATCGGATCTAAATGTCGCTTCAAGAGTGGCGGTAATCCCCTCTCACGAAATGGCTTCATTATGGGATGAGTCAGGGCCATCTCATCTCCAAGAACCTCAAGCCGTTCTTTCAGCTGCTCGCCGGCGAAGCTTTCAGCCAAGGAAGGAGGCTCAACGTCCACAACCGCGGGGTCATCATCCAGCTCAATGGCGGCTTCCAGGCTGTAGCGACTGATCCGCGCACTCTTTAAAAATGCTGCAATTCGAGATGTTTTGCGCCACAGCTCTGCGTCGGACGGGTCGCGATCTAGGGCGGCATTAAAGTCGTCGAGAGCTTTCCGAGCGTCGTTTATCACGGCCGGGTCGTCAAACGTGACACCGCCAGCCGCTGGGGCCGCACGTGCTTTATGCCTGATGCGATCGACGATGAATTGGCCATGGTTCTTGTAGGATAGATAAAAGGCTTGCGGGAGACTGCTGTCGACTTCGTCGCCGTCTGCGCCAGCATCCTCCAACCCGGGAGTGAAAACGGGTTCAATAACCAGGGAGCCATCTGGGCGCCTCTCGTTCCGCTCGTACTCAGTCTTACCCTCAGGATATCTGAAAATGTCGGACTCAAAAAGGGCATCGTAGGCATCGGATGCCTCATCGAAGAAGCGGGGGCCTTGGGCGTGGAGCTTCAGCGCCGTCTGGAAACGCTTGAGGGCATCGTCGACCTGAAAGTGGAGGAATGGGGACAGTCATCAGCAACTAAACAAGGCCAGAAGTATTATGGAGACAGCTTTACATGTATTTCCCTGGTGGTGTCGATCTCTTCATCGACATTCTCCTCGGGCTCGACGTTGATGGCCGAGAAAGTGGGCTGGGGAGGCATCGAGCTAGCAAGGCGAGAGACCTTCAGTCTGTTTGCGCAAGATGGTCGGCGTGGTGTGGCCTATTACCATGTCGAAATGGGTAGATGAGGAGGCAGGTTAAGTTTTGTTCATTGGGTCGACTGAAGATAAAATGTATCGAAGAGGGCGGCGACGCTTGGATCGCCGAAAATGTCGTGAATGTTTGCGTTACGGCGCAATTCAAGCCGCATGGACTGCCTCATTGACTTTCAGATTCTTGTCACTGCATCCCGGAACGTTTAGTGCAGCTTCCCCAAATTCGCGAACCTGAGCATGGGGCTAACACGGGCGACGCGACTTCCTAAGCTAATTTAGCCCCGGTGCCACACAGCTGCAGCTCGTAACCCTGGATGGAAATTGGACCAATTGGTGGGTACCCTCGTACCTTGGGTAGCTGTGGGTACGCGTGGGTCAAGCTGTCGTCAACGTTTGAGCGTGAGTGGTTCGAGGCCCGTGCGCTGTTCTCTCCGGGCTAGTGTGTAACCTGTTGGAGGCCAGGAGCTGCCTGAGAGCTGCTGCGGGCTGAGCTGTTGGGTACGAGAAGCACTGCTGGCTTCGAAGAAACGCTGGGCTGGAAAGTGCGACCACGTTTAACCACGTCCCCAGTCCACAGACCTGTAATTGAACGTGCTTCAATTCACGGGCCCTCCGAAGACCACGCCCGCTCGATACCGACGACTTCATCACATTTACTGTGCAAAGGCGCTCAATCGCCTGCGCGCTGCCACTCTCTTGGGCCTTCAAAGCCACAAGACACAATCCCGCTCAAGTTCGGGCGAAAGCATCCCACCATAGGGGTGCCCGTGGCTGTTCGTCGCCATGGTTGCGCCAGCTGTCCCCGAGTCCGTCATCACTGCTGCCATGTCTAAATCCACGGTTGGACTAATGCATCTCTGCCCAGGCTCACCGAAGAGATAATACACGAATCAATTGACGCCCGCACCGAGTCTTTGATCTCGCTGCGCGAACTTGGCCCTCCAGACCTTGTCCACCTCCTGAAACAAAACCTCAGGAGTACTGGAAAACACGTTTGTGCTCACCACGCTTCTACCGCCACTCGCCTGTCTCTAACCCGTCTGCGTGTAGATTGGCGTTTATCACCATGTCACCGGCGTTGATGCATCGTCATCTGCGAGTCTGGCGGCCTACATCAATACCCTGACGTACAAGGAGTTTGGCCAGTCGGCAATTGCTAAGACCCTCGAGGGCACCTACTGGTACCCCTAATCCTCCCCAATCAGTTATACGATCGCGTTCTAAATACCTGAGCAGCTGCTACAATGCCTTCTCCCGTGTTGACATGCGTGTCCACGCTCCCTTCCCTGGATCAGTCGAGAGCTATTGTGTCGACGAACGAGGCGAGAAGCGAAAAGCAACTGACGAGCTTTGGCTCGAAGCATATCTATGCAGCGTATTGCGCGCCTATTCGTATGCCGACGATGGAAGTGGCGACACTATCAGGAAGATCATGGGTGTCAGGCGCTTCAACCCTGTGACCAGCACTGAGACTGAACATCGCTTCCTCAGCGCAGCCGAACAACTGTTCTTCAGGGGTAAGAACTGCATCCAACAGACGGTTTTGACTCCAACTTGCTGACACCATTGGCATAGGCTGGCAACTCGGCTCCGACTCGGTCGTGCAGGTTCCCAACATTGTCTCGAATCATTTGACCACCGGCCTGTTGAAATACTTCCACACCACCGGTCGCTATGCTTCTGGTATCAATCTCTTTGAGAAGCTGCGATCGCAGAACGTCGAGGTGGCATCGCTGCTTGCAAAGGTATTGTTTATGGGCAACGAGGAGGTAGAGGGAGCTCGCGTTCTTTACGAGGCCCTGAAAGAGTCGCCCATGGATTACGTGATGCTCGACACCCAGGCCGAGTTCCTACTGAAGAAGGCCCACACTGCCGCTGCGCCGGAGCAGAAGGAAGAGAGACTTCGAATGGCACAAGGTTGCGCGGACAGGAGCACAATCGCGGCTCCCAGCGAGTTTGGAACATGGGCACGACTAGCTCAGGTCTACGTCGCCATGGAAGACTGGGAAAATGCACTCACCATCCTCAATTCGTGTCCCATGTTCACCTATCAGGACAAGGACGCGCCGCTGATGCCTGAGCCCAAAGAAGTCAACCTTCCGACCCTTCCAGAGACAAGGCTAGACGAAATCGACAGCGAGCCCGAGTCGAGATACTCGGAGCAAGTTGACCCTAGCCTGGTCAACCTTCGGGCGGCCGCCTACCGTGGAACGTTCAAGCAGGCGTATAGCATCCTGACGGAGATGACAGCAAAGATAGGCTGGGATCAGTTGCTAAAAATCAGAAGCAACGTTTTTGTCATGGAGGACGAGTACCGAAGCGAGAAGCAGGAAACTGGCCAGCAAGCGTACCCCGCGAAGCGCAACGCTAGCACCGATGCTCTCCGCGGAACCCCAGACCCCACTGCGAATGGCGAAGCCGAAGCTGAGGCGAGCGGGGACGAAGGCGACGAGACAAATTCAGCCGACAAAAAGGTGCAGAAAGAGGCTGACAGCGACTCTTCTGTGCCCACGCTTGTTGTCAACGGTAAACCGGAAGATATAGAGCGACCTTCGAGTGCCGTTGATCCTGAAGAGGCCAAGAAAGCTGAGACCGAGGTAAGGATTGCTACCGATTTCATTCAAATTAGGCAGGTGACTGCAAAGTTGGTAGTGGAGGACCCCCCTCCCCCACTTTGTCCCACAGCCCTGTTTTTGGTATGAAGCTAACATCGGCATCAGGGTGCCAACGAGGACCAGCTCTCCCGCCTGAATAACAAGCGGCTGTGTGAACGCTGGCTTGACAGCTTGTTTATGGTTCTTTATGAGGATCTCCGGGTTTACACCATCTGGCGCACGCAGATGGCCCAGTATCGGGCACAAAGCATGCAGTACAAGAAGTCGGCTGAGGAATGGGAGATTCTGGGCTGTCTCGCTGAGCGCCTTCAGCACACTGACGAGGCCGTCGAGGCTTATAGGGCTTGCCTATCTCAGCGGTTCAGCCCAAAGGCTCTCTCGGGCATCTTGAAGGTGTTTGAGAAGAACAAGAGCACGCGGGAGACAATCGCCGCCACGATCCGGTTAGTTACATGGCAGTATCGGTGGTACAGCGAGTTCTCACCTGAGCTGCTCCATACTATCCGGACCTTGATCGAGGACGAGGGTGCTGTGAAGGTTAGAAGCATCATACAGGCCACAAATCTGCCGCAGAATGTTCTCGACTTGACACATCATTATGCGGCATTGTGCGCCACTTTCAGGAGCAGTGGTACGGACGGTTAGTTAGCAGAGACGGAAGCCAGACTGCGGTGTAATGCTTGTATGCAGGTGATATTTACCGCGCTTGGGGGGAGTTAAGAGTCTCTAATATTGCTACGGTCTGCATCAGCATTGGGATCAAATTGGCCGTCTGACACCGATGGATTCTTATAATCGAGGTCTTTTCCCTTGTTTCTATGGATAGCCGGCCATGAACCTTCTTTGGCCCCTTCTCATCGGCGGTTACGTACCATCTCATTGGAATGATATTAGTTAAGAGACGGTCTGATAAAATTGAATTGTTCGACGCAGTGTCTGGATAGAGTCATTAGTTGAACGAGTCTGGGTGAGCTGTCTTTCTATTTAATAATTAGTATCTTGTTGATCTATAAGCATATCGGTACTTTACCAAGCTCTTATCAAGCCAACTAAGTTAGATCTCAAGCAAAAAGATCCGACATGGCGATTAATTACATTGGCCCATCAACAAGAAAGTCGCTCACCTCCACGTAACCCCGTCACCAGCTCATCATGGTCAAACAACACACAAATAGTCGGCAAAAATACAAAAGATTATTAAACTTCGACGTGGGCCGGATTTGAACCGACGCCTCCGAGGAGACAAGATTTCTAGTCTTGCGCATTAGACCACTCTGCCACCACGCCTATTGAGCTGTTTGATGAATTTTGAGCGAATTATCTCGTTACTTGGTCAGGGGCTGTCCGCTGTGCTGCTAGCTTCTCCTTGATCCACATTGAAGGGTGGATTGGCAAAGAAGTGGAGTTGAGAGTTGGAGTCTCATAAGTGCGTTGTTCAGTCACCATTAACTCGCTCTTGTCAAAGCCACACAACTGAATTCAGCTATCTTGATATTTTGTGACATACACAGAGAATTAAAGTAAATACAATAAATGGCCAATAAAGAGATATGCTGCTACGTTAGTTCTCTGAAATTCATGGCTACAATCATGTTGCTTACTCCACAGTTATTTTCAATGAAGCCTACTGACTTGCCAAAAAGCTGCAGGATAACGACAATTATGTATACTCACTGGAAAAGCCGTCAGTGATTGTATTGAGACATTTTCTCCTACACCTGATAAAGAAAATCCTGTAACTTTATGAGTGATGGAGGTGGCAAGCAGCCACGACTCTGTCGTTATTTGTGTTATAGAATAAGTGACAGATCGATAGCACAAAGAGATATATACCTAATTACATAGAAATTATGTAGCGCAAATTTATCAAAACATCAAGAGAAAATAAATACATAACAGTTTGTTGGCCAAGAAAAACGTAAGCTTCGAGGAATACATTGAACCATCGTGCTTCTGTGTCACATCACAAAATATTAATTCTTGTTTGGTTCATACTCTACAAACCTTGTGTTTCTTAATCAGATTAAAGCTTCTATAATACAGCTTAGTGCGTGTTTGGAGATGTAGTAGCACGTATTGTTACACAGTCAGCAACATAGACAAAGGAGTGTGTAAGGACTTACCAGTCTTTTCACCAAGGCGTGCCTATTCGTGAGGAGTAATAACATACCCCTCTGCGTTCTAATATTTGGCATTGTTCTTTCTCTATGCGCTCCTATCATCTACCTGCTACATCACGGTAAAGAAGTTTCTTTGAAACTGATAAGCTGCCATGTTACATTCCCGCCAACCGGTTCCTGCATAAATCAAAAACCTTTGTTTTGAATAAAACACCAAGACATTGTTCCAGTGTCGCCTGATGGTTAATTCATGAGTTGGTCACTAGATTATAGAAAAGGGGCTGTGTATAAACGAGCTGGGTCCATCGGATCATTTAATAATTTGATGATAAAGCATTGAAAGCATTTCACTCGGCGCCAAGGTATCCCGTAGGTATCGGATCCAATCGATCTGGGCATTTTATGTTTGATGATTGGTGCGCATGGTGGCCAGGCACCAGACAAAGCAGCCAGAAGCTCCACCAGACTTACCATACATGTTACCCCGCAGAGACGCTTACCCCAACCCCCCTGCCCCTCTCAATAACGTCATTAGTTGGAACATGGAATTGTTCTTTGTGAATGGCGACTGAAGGCGTCAGAACGTGGAGGATGCATAGATCGCCCGTAACTATTACCAGTCTGGGAAAAGCGTAGCGATCATAAACAGTAGTTCCAGGCCGAGGTGCAGACCCGTCCCGTTTTGAGATCGACCGAACTTTTTGATATAAAACTGAGCCAAGAGCCCACCTACGCAAACACGTCACTTTCAACCCTCAACATCACCAAACAAATCCCTCCTTCCCACGCCTTTCACACCTCGCGCAACCTAAACAAAAAAGCCACAAAGTAGAGGAAGTACATCAACCACATAGTTGTAAACCATGGCTGAAACCAAGCACACCACGTAAGTTACCTCCCCTCACATTACATCACCAGCCCAAGCAGCTGACCCCCGCTCCAGCAAGAGCTTCAAGCTCAACACGGGCGCCTCCATCCCGGCCGTCGGCCTCGGCACCTGGCAGTCTAAACCAAACGAAGTCTCCAAGGCAGTCGAGGCGGCGCTCCGCGCAGGCTACCGCCACATCGACACGGCGGCGGCCTACGGAAACGAGAAGGAGGTCGGCGAGGGCATCAAGGCGTCGGGCGTGCCGCGCGAGGACATTTGGCTAACCACCAAGCTCAACAACCCCGACCACAAGTGCGTGCCCGAGGCCATTGACGACTCGCTCAAAAACCTCGGTACGAGCTACGTTGACCTGTACCTGATGCACTGGCCCTGCAGCCTGAACCCCGACACCAAGCAGGCGTACGACGACTGGGACTTTGTCGACACGTGGCGCGAGCTGCAGAAGCTGGTCGACACGGGCAAGGTCAAGAACATTGGAGTCAGCAACTTTGGCATCAAGAACCTGGAGAAGCTGCTCAACGCCCCCAGCACAAAGGTACGTAAACCCCCGTTCTTTTCTTTCTCTCATTTGGTGGTCGACAGATTTCATCTGATCTGCCGCGTCCTTTTTTGTTTTTGAGTACTGACGGGGGTTATACAGATCGTCCCAGCCGCCAACCAAATCGAGCTGCACCCAGCCAACCCCTCGCCCAAGCTCGTCGCTTACAACAGCTCCAAGGGCATCCACTCGTCGGGCTACTCGCCCCTTGGCAGCAGCGACTCGCCCCTCTACAAGAACGAGACCATCCTCGCCCTCGCCGAGGCCAAGAAGCGCACCCCGCAGCAGGTGCTGCTCGTCTGGGGCGTCCAGAAGGGCTGGAGCGTGCTGCCCAAGAGCGTCACCGAGTCGCGCATCAAGGCCAACTGGGACCTGGACGGCTGGGGCCTCACCGAGGAGGAGGTGGCCAAGATCGACGCCATCCCGGACCGCTTCAAGGTCTGCACCGACGATTGGCTGCCCATCAATGTCTTCTTCGGGGATGACGAGTAGATGGGGGGTTTTTGAGCGAAGTGGTGTGTGGGTCGGTAAGCGGTAAGCGGGATTTAAAGATTCTCTCTGTCGAGGAATCAACATCGTACACACCTACCTAGATAGAGATACATTAGAGCTACATAGATTCTCTCACTAGCGAGAGTGTATAACCGTACGCACCACCACATGGGGCCTAAATAATTTCCCGCAGTCATGACAAGGCTATAATCACTACTGCGTCAACTTCTCAAACACTTCGCTCGTGCGCGCAGTTGTGGACGCAGCGAAGAGAGTCTCGTAGCAGCGTAGAAAAAAAACAAGACTGGCTCCCCAACACCATGTTTTGCCTTTTTTCGCGCTATTATAACTTGGCCTTATCCTCAGCCTCCGCCTCAGCTTCCTCATGCATGACCTCGGCAACTACCTCCCGGATGCGCTCCGCCAGCGGGGCCGCCTCCTCCTCGTCCAGGTCCTCGCGCATGCCGCGCCCAAACATGGTAGACGTGAACCGCTCAGGGCCTTTGCTCCGCAGCTCCGGACGCGGGATGACGTGGAAGTGCATGTGGGGCACGACCTGGGCGGCGGCGGCGCCGTTGTTCTGCACCACGTTCCAGTCGTGCACGCCCGTGGCCCGTGCCACGGCGGCCGACAGCACGCGCAGGTACCGGCCCAGCTCGAGCGACTCGGCCGCCGATGCGTCCGTCAGCTTGGGCCGGTGCCGCCGCGTGCAGAGCAGCACGTGGCCCGTCGAGAGCGGCATGATGTCGAGGAAGCCGACGAGCAGAGGGGTCGAGAGCACGACGAAGGTTGCCGGGCTGGGCGCGCCGGCCTCGGGGTTGAGCAGGTCCGCGTCGCTCGAGGGCGGGTCGGCTGGGTTGTAGGGAGTGTAGACCGAGGCGATCTGGCAGAAGGGGCAGGCGGACGTGTCGTCGCGGTCGTGGCGGACGCCGGGGTCGAAGGCGTTATGGGGGAAGTTGCTGCTACTGCTGCTGGCGGCGACGGACGCATGCTGCGTGTTATGGTTGTTGGGCATCGCCATCTTTGCGTTTTTCCCCCCGCGCGGCGCCGTCGTCGCGAAAGCTTGCTTCGAGCTGGAGAGGAAAAAAAAAAAAGAGAACAAAAATTGGCCTGGCGCGCAACGTTGAATCTCTCTCTCAAGGAATGACAAAAGACATGGCAAACAAAGCACAATGGAACGAGGTCATTTGCAAAGGAAGGAATAACGATGGGGGTCGGGGTTAACTGGCGGCCTGCCTCGGGAACTTGTCTACCTTAGTTAGGAAATTGCCAAGGCGCTTCTCCAATCGCTCGGGCGCCCGCCATTGCTGGAGCAGTTGCATGTACCGACGACTCTGCTCTGTTAAGAGGTCTAGTAGAGAGATGAATTCTCACATATTAGAAATTACCTAGGTAGGTAGGCTCACTAACAGTAGGTACAAGGTCATTCGGCCTGCCTGCCGGGAGCACGGGAGCGGAGGGACAAGTGAACGAACCTCGGTCGTCGCGACTCGCAAATCACCAACTTTGATTCGTTAGACGGTGTAAATTGAAAAGCTTGGACCATAACATTAAAACTTCCTCCACCAAGCCAACCATGTCGATATTTGCAGCCGCCTGCAGGAGGATGCGGCGACAGCTGAGTCAAAATCTCTGCCAATACTTACCGCCCTTTTTTCTCGATTTACAAACCCCCCACTTTGCTTCCATCAGCAGCAGTTTGGTCCAGGCCGCCTCCATTTGCGACCGTGACAAATATTTGCGACACGTCCCCTCCACCGCCCATCTTCGAGAGCAAAACCAAGAACTCGAAAATCCAACCACAACAAACCACCGAAAACACACAATATACATCATGTCTCGCGAGCAGTACCAGATCCCCACCGGCGGCTCCCAGCAGGCCTTTGGCGGCGCTTCCGGCAGCCGCGACTTCGCGTCTGAGAGCCTCGGCGTCATGTTCTACACCTGCGGCGACTGCGCTGTACGCGTGCCGCTCGAGAAGGGCGCCCCCATCAGATGCCAGAAGTGCGGTGCTCGTGTGCTGTACAAGGAGCGGACCAAGAGGTTGGTTTACCAAGTAAACTGGTTCGTACATGTCCCGGACACAAGGGCTGACGAACTATATACTACAGAATGGTCCAGTTCGAGGCGCGGTAGATGCGACCAAAAAGCATTCTTTAAAGTAGCGCATCTACTTCATTCCCAGCACCAGTCTACTTGCCGTGGCAACTGTTACGGACGGAGAACGAGAGCATGGAAGTTGATAAAAACTAAGCGTCACGTCAGTCAGTGGACGGGTCTTCTAGAGGAAGGGTAGTTGTAGTGCTTTTACACACAGCAAAATGTTATGAACGGCGTTCTTGGATCGGGGCAAAGGAGCAAAAGAACGCTCTGTTTAGTTTATTTTTTTTTAAAAAAACTTTCTTTTCCTTATTTTCCAAATCCTGCAGCCTAAAAATGGTATCATGCAATGTCTCCAAGCCAAACGCCGAGAATGCTTCTCTTTCTCCCCTTCGCTGTGTCTGGTTATTCATACTCGAACAGCCCTAGCCCCTTTTATCTATGTTATGCTTCCGTCCTCCTATCTCCGCTGTGTATGGAGATACTTTGCAAAGCTCGCATCCGCGGCAATGGAGTCATCGCCGCCGCCTTGAATAGCAGCCTCGTACCTTGCCTGCAACCCCTCGCGGTCATATTCATCATCCGGGCCACCCATATCATCGTCATCGTCGCTCTCTTCATCAGTGCTCAAAACATCTTGCTCATCCCCCTCACTATCCTCGACATCACCCACCTTTGCATCCTCCGTCGACGTGCCGCCCACGCCCATCGCCAGGCCCTTCATCATCTTGCTCAGCTCGCGGTCCTGCTGCTTCTTCTTATTCTCCTCCCTCTCCTCGCGCCTCCTCTCGAGCTCGGGCTGGTAATCCCTCTTGAACTCCTCCGCCTTGCCCTTGACCGCGTCAAAGAACTCGTCGATACCCGTACCGTACAGCGAGCTGACGGCGACCACGCTCAGGTGCTCGTAAAACTCCTCCAGCACCAAGCTCATGCTGTTGAGCAGGCTGCCCATGTATCCGCTGCCCGAGCCCATGCCGTCGCCGCCCTCCTGGCCGCCAAACGCGTTGTTGTTCTCGTCCTCGGCCAGCGCCGCCTGGAAGCTGTCGTAGTCGGTCATCCACTCCTTTGCGAACGAGGCGTCCTTGACATCCGTCTTGTTAAAGACGAGAATCATGGGCAGTTTCGTCTTGTACAGGATGCTGCAGGCGTACAGCATGTTGCTCATAAAGGTCGACGTCGAGCTGGTGCGCGGCGTGTCTATGATGTAGGCGATCACGGTCGGGAACGACGAGGCGAGCGACTCGAGCAGGATCGTGCCCGAGGCGGACCAGACGAAGACCTCGATCTGGCCCGGCGTGTCGACCAGGATGTTGGTGATGGGTTTGCGGGCAGGGTGCTCTGGGTCAGGTGCGGCGCGCTTCTCGAGCAGGTTGACGACCTGGTCGACCTTTGTGGCGAAGAGGTTCAGGGACGTCAGGATGCCGCCGTTGGGGCCGAGGTTGTACTGCTTCATCACCTCCTTGTAGTTGACCGAGTCGCGGATGTCGATGTTGGCCTCGAAGGGCGAGTGGGTGACGGCCGGATCGAGGTTGATCACGTAGGGCGGGTCCTTCTTGCCGTGGAGGTGGGCGTTGATCTGCTGCATGAAGGTCGTCTTGCCAGAGCCTGCCATGCCCACGCAGACGATGGCGACGGGTTGAGACGGTGCAGCGGCCCCGCTAGCGGGGGTCTCGCTGGCCGACGGCGTCGAGGTTGAAGCCATTGGATGTTATCGACCGTTGTGATTTCTTTGGTGTCTCTTGTCCGGCAGAAAATTTGACAAAGTTTACTGATAGGTACAGACCGTTACGAAAGTGATTGACAGGATGGCATGGCGGGGTTACCTAAGGACGTGTGATCCGCTTTTAGAGCCTAGTGTGGAGGGGCAAAAATAGAATTTGCCCGACTTGGAGCTTGCTTGGTAACTACCTAAGCTTGGGAAGACCAGCCCGAAATAGGTCCATCCGCTACGCTACGCGTTCACTACTAGGTAGAACTTAGTGCGCAAAGCTACAGCGGGGTGTGTCTACTGAAACCAGGTTCATGGCTTTGATGTCGCATGAGCCGCTCGGTAGGGCTGGCGGCTGCTATCGGCGACCTGCACCACCCCGCAAGTAAAACATACAGGACGGGTGCATATCCCGTGGACATAAGGAATAAGTACATCGATGTTGGCTCATTACGCATTGGAGATATCATGGTAACGACGACCATAAAACAGAAAATACGGCATGTTTTTGGTATTCTTCGACGGTTGGGACGTTGTGTGATGCTCAAATGCTTTTGGTGACAGCTTGGCCATGCATGTCCTGCCCTCGGTCGGAGCTTCCCAAGGTCGCAACGGTCTGGAACTACGCGGTCGCACCTTCTTCTTCGCTTCTTCTCCAACGAATATTGCGATATAGTACCATACCTATTGGGAGACTGGCCAACCATCCCAAGTGTTTAAAACATACGGCTGCTGATCCTCATATCCAGGTATCAATCATCCCAGCCACCAGCTAACTGCCGAAGGAGGCACTTAACTGACTCGTCTTGAGTGTGCGCAATTTCGTTGGGTGTGTTGGGCATCTGGGGGCTGCAGTGCTTTCCATGCTGGCATGCCGACATCACAAGTCCTTATCTTCCCTGTAGGGTACCTGCCGTGCACGCAGTCAAAACAAAAAGACAAGAAAGTATAACATATTGAATACGAAGAGGGCTATGTCGAGCAGTTCTGGTGGAAGCCGCCGGATGATGAGCTCTTTGTTCTTCAAACTTATAGCAGTGGTAGTTGAGGTGTGGTGAGGGGCACCAGTCCCTGTCTCACGTCATCAGCTGAACGGCTCGTGGGCAAGCCGAGTTTCCACCGGGCATTGGCGAGCTTGGCGGAAACTCAAATGCTGGTCGGGCCCAATCTGCTCCCAAACGACCACAGGCGGGCTCGCGCGGCCTCTCACAGAGCGACCTGCGCCAAGTCATAGTCTGGGTGGGTGCCCTCACTGTGCAGGAGCACCAGGACAGACTGCAGGTGAGGTGTGGGTGTGATGGGCATTCAGCCACAATCATGTCAACGGGTTTTTTCGACAGAAGTTAGAAGGTACCTATCCTTCCTGTAACCAGCCAGTATTGGCGGCGGACAGACGGGACAAAGGCGGTGCCTTTCTCATTTACCCCCAGCATCCCCCCCACCTCCTCCTCCCAATCCCCCAGCCCAATGTGCCCTCCTGACATCTTCTGGCACATCCCATTTCTTTCTTGCATCGCAACCAAGTTGTGAGCTGAATACCCTCTGTTCTCCTTTGTCGATGTCCCTCATGTCGATTGATTAAAAGAGGTCGACCCGTGTTCCTCCCTCTCTTCTTGCACCCCCCGAGCCGAGCCCGTCAGTTCTGTTATCTCGCTCAATCATCTAGACACGCCTACCTCACCTACTACATCTTCCAATTTCTCCAACAAAGAAAAAAGACGGTCGCCAAGGGTCACCATGTTGCGCAAGAAGGACGCCTTCACCGTCATCACGCCCATCCCGGGATTCATCCCGCGACAGCTGGCCATCGACATCCTACACTCGCACTCCGAGGTCATCACGCTCAATCCTCTCGTGCTAGGGCACAAGCCCATCGCAGCCCCCCAGAACGCCGAGACAGATGAGTATTATTCGACCTGGTATGAGATCACGGAGCGCATCACCTTCATGCCCGGCATTGGCCGCATGGGCGCCTCCATCATCAAGTTCAACGGCTGCTTCCACGACATGCCCTGGGGCCTACAGACGCACATCTACGCCCCCATGAACGTGGATCTGCGAAATAAGTATCGCATCGCCGGGAACCAACCTGGAATTGAGGCGCCGGAGGTTCCCGAGATTGGCTTAAAGGCGCTCGGCGTCCCTGCCGACGGGCTGTATTTGAGGGAAGACATTGAAATTAAGTGTAATGTCACCGTGCTCAGCTTTGTCAAGGCGCAGCTCAAGAAGGCTGGAGGGGAGATGGTGCAGCGCATCATCAAGAAGGCCGAGCTGCTGGACGCCGGAGTTCTTCAGGCAATGCTCGAGGACGGCAAGCTGAAGACGGTCAACCCAGCAGATCGGAGAAACACGGTTAGGAAGTCGCCTCTGCCCTCTCCGACGAGCATCTACTTTTCGGGATCGGGGGCCCCTGGCACACCTCCGCCGCCCTCGCACTCTCCCTCGATCCCGTATCAGATCCAGCGCCCACAGTCGGTCTCTGCTCCACCATACAACAGACCCAGCACCGCAGGATCGCAGTACCCGCCATCATCACAGCCGCCCAGCAGCTCCAACAGCCAGCCCGCCGCATTCGGCTACGGGACGCCAGGAGGGCCGACAGAGCTGTCCGCCGCTGGGCAAAACACGCCTGGTAACCAGCAGTTCGCCGTCGAGATGCCTGGCGACTTCTACTACTCGACGTCTGCTGCCCAACCCGCCCCTCAGCCGTCGCCCAAACAGGTCCCAGCACATCTAGCCAACCGCGACTCGGCCTTTTCGAACGGCTCGCAGGGCAGCCCGGACCCGGGCCAGTCCGGACAGTGGACAAGTGTCTCGCGCCCGAGCTCGTTGGGTTCCAACAACAATGGCGGCTATCAGTCGCCCAGTCTAAACAAGACATTTTCCTCTGAGCTTGCACCCCACCAAGAGACGACGGAGGAGCACCGCGAGGAAGCGCTTAAGAAGCTCGACCCGCGCATTCCGCACCCGTCTCACTATCTCCCCTATAACCCGGCGGATTATGCTAAGATCGGACAGCAGCATCAGCATCAGCATCAGCTACAACAGCAACAACAACAACAGCAGCAGCAATACGGACAGCAACAGCCTCCTCAGTATGGTCAGGGACAGCTCGCGCAAAGATATAACAACTAGTCGCCAGTTAATTATGCATGCACACTCTGGCTTGCCTAGCTACGATGGTTGGGAATGTCCATAGACAGGGAAGCGCGGGTCTTCAGCACAAAAATGATATGGATGATGACGGGCGTGCTGCGGAATACACTAGTACGATGATTTGGTCTTTATACCCCGGGATTTTGCTTTTCACTTTAGCTGCCATCAAGATGCTTGCTTTAATTATTTCTATTCCCTTTTTACTTTGCTCTTCCAGAGTGGCAGATAACAGGTTGGTCGGTCGGGTGTTTAACGGAGGAAGACAGGCATCAGTGGTGTTTGGGAGTTTTGTGGTGGGCTACAACTATGGGTGGGTGGTCAATCTCTACATAGAGGCGAATTCTATACACACCTTTCCAGTTATCACCTTGAATATCATTGGTGATAGTTTGCATTCGCTTATTATTACTACTGTGTGTCTGCTCATTCATCTGTCGACTGACTTTCCCAGCTCATCCGGGCGGAGGGGTTTGGTTTGCATTGATGGCTGGGAGGTCTTGGTGCGGCGCAGGCCTGTAAGATGATAGTTCCGGGTTCCATGGAGCGCCTATCGTGCCATTGGCGGGTGGTAGTCTTGTCGGTGTGGTCGTAGCTGGGCCGCCTCCCTGAGGCTCTAACAGTTGACCAGACAGACAGCCCGCTGCAGAGACAGTGCAGAGTGCAGACGGCCCACGGGTGTGCTGCAAAGGACACACGTTCTTGGTGCAGCCGGGAGGCAACGAAACGGGCCAACAGATGGCAGCCAGCGGCGCGCGGCAATGGATGCATCCCCGCTCCGCTCGTTGATCAACCATGTCGTCAATCACTCGAAGTTACTTGCACTCTCCCGTCTGGATGATTGTTGAGTTTCCCGTCGCTGACAGCTCACCCGACTTGTACGCAGATACACGGTACAGCTCACAAAGATGGGGCTCAACTACATGCGATAAGTGGCTTCAGCGATATGCTGTCGCAGTGATGCAGAACACATTGCTGAAGTAGCTCAAGACGCAGTACGCAAACCATTCCCAAGCTCGACTGACGACGAGATTTCCCGGATCAACTGGCGGTGGAGGCCTAGAATAGGTACTGTATCGGAGTCCGTGCCTTCACCATGAACAAGAAGGATCCATGAACAAGAAGGATCATTGGGGTGGACGGACGGGTAAGGCGGGGTGCAGATGATGCATGCACGGCGCACATGAACTGTGTAGCTCTGTTCCGTGCGGCTCCTTTGGAGAGGACGTCAATGGCAGCTTCTGTACTTAATTGCGTAGAAAATCTTCTTATCAATACATCCAATTGTCCTACGCAGTGTGAGGGCTTCCATGTTTGTTAGTATGTTACCCCATGAAAGTCGGTTTAACGCTAATATCCCCGCGATGGAAAGGCGCCCGCCATTCGCAGGCCACGGGCCGCCGTGGTAGGTACCGGGCCAGCTGTAACAATCGCATTGATATCTATTTTAAATACCTTCCCTTCGGCAGCTAAAACACCCAGCCTGTGTTCCGAGACCCGTTCGATTGCCCCGACCCCATCTGGCCGATCGACTGGCCGGGAAAGTCTCGTTCCCCGTGGCGGAGCCATGCTGTGCCACTAAAGTCGATATAGGTAGGTATTGGTAGTGCTGCTATTGACGGGAAGGTGCGGCGCAAGTACTGTTACTGTCGCTGCCGTGAGTAGATTGTGCCGGTATTTTTGAGTCCAAGACAGTAAGGAATCTGAATAAGAATCGATTTATCTCCGGACTTGTCGATGGTACTCATTCATCATTTGGCTCCTGCTTTTGGGATGAGCACATGCCGATGTAAGCCTAGGATAACGGAGGGAGGAGTACCCCTACTCAGCCACACTCAAATACGTAGATATGTTTATGAGAATCCAATAGACACCCTGGGTGGACGTCATTGATAGCTTAAGCGAAACTCTAGACTTACATCGTAGTGTTTGACTCATGATCCTTTTTGCTGTGACAGCTGGGCTGAAATGACATCTTACGAGGTCACCGAAACCGACAACGAGTTGACTTATAAAAATTTCAAAATGAAAACGAAACCTAGACTATTTGGTCGTTCTGGACTGAGAACTGGTCCCACAACTATTACTACTCGATCGTAATTATGGGATATTACCCCGGATTACGTAATTGACAGCTATGCGCTGAGGAAGCTTTTACGTCACCCCACTCAGCAGCGTCCTTACGTTTTGACGGCTGATACTTCGTAAGAACGTAAGAACGAAGGTGCATGCAGATTAATTGAGAACGCTATCGCCCTCATTACATACACTGCAGCGACAATGGATAGCCTGGACGATTTCGAAAAGACGCTCGCAGCTGAAAAAGCCGAGCGAGAGCGTGCTGCCCAAGAAAAAGAGGAGCGACGCGACCAAAAGCACAAGCATCGTCATCGGCGAGATAGATCCTCAGATCGCGACAGGCACCACCGCACCCGCCATCACGGCTCCGACGACGATGACCACCGCCACAAACGATCGCGCCATTCGCGAGACGATGATGCTGCCCAAGACGAGTCCAGGCATCGACACAGGCACAGCCATCGCTCAAAGGACAAAGACCCGAAGCACTCAGATCCCAAAGAGGACCTCCCTCTGCCCGATGAAGAGAAGACCCCTGTCGACGACTCGCGCGCAGCCGCGCCACTTGTGCGGGACTCGTGGATGACAACGCCATCAGCTTTAGAGATCGACTACGTCCAGCGTGGCTCGAAGGGGGAAAAGAGCCCTCGGCCGAAAAAGGAAGAGCCGAAGCGCGTCCTACACCACAGGGAGCTCAATAATGGACTGGGAGAGGTAGAAACTGAGGCTGACGAGGCTGAAGACATCGAACCATCACGCACACGAGAGATCAAATACACATTTGGCGACGCGGGGTCGCAGTGGAGGATGACGAAACTCAAGGCAGTCTACACAACTGCAGAGCAAAGCAATCGCCCGGTTGACGAGATCGCCGTCGAGCGATTCGGCAGCCTGGAGGAATTTGACGATGCGAGGGAAGAGAAAACAGAGATGGACAGGAGGAAAGTCTACGGGCAAGGCTATATTGGCAAGGAGAAGCCTACAGGCGACCTTTACGAGGAGCGCAAATCCAGGATGCGCTTTGAGCAGAAAGAATGCGATGACGCCGCAACTCTAGAAGAGCCCGAGCAAGGGATCGTGGTAGAGGAACCATACGTCCCCATCGACCAATCAGCCCTCAACCGCATGCGTGCGCAGCTGATGAAGGCCAAGCTGCGCAACGCCCCCGAGGCTGCCAACCTCGAGCAAGAGTACAACGCTGCCATGGCCTCCTTCAGCGCCGGGACCGCGTCAAACAGCGCCGTCGTCCTCAACGCCTCCCACAGCCGGATGCTGGCCGGCGGCTCCCGCGGCGAGGTCAAGGCCATCACCAACAAGCGCGGCGTCGAGCGCGGCCTGGTCGAGGCCAACGACGACATGACGGTCGAGGACATGGTGCGCGAAGAGCGCCGCACCCGCGGCCAAGCCGGCGGCGAGAGCATGCGCCTGGCCGAGCGCATCGCCAAGGATGCCAAGTTCGACGACGACCTCGAGTACCTCGACGAGAACGCCGAGAAGCTGGCCAAGCGCGTGCACAAGGGCGAGGCCAGCCTCAAGAACGTGGCCGTGGCCGAGTACAAGAAGCTCAACCGCATCCTCGACACCTGCCCCCTCTGCCACCACGAGGACCGCGCGCCGCCGCAGAACCTGCCGCTCGCGCCCGTCATCTCCCTCGCCACGAGGGTCTACCTCACGCTGCCGCCGGCGCCCGAGCTCACCGGCGCCGAGGGCGGCGCCGTCATCGCGCCCATCAGCCACCGCACCAACTTGCTGGAATGCGACGACGACGAGTGGGAGGAGATGCGCAACTTCATGAAGAGTCTCACGCGGCTGTACCATGAGCAGGGGCGCGAGGTGCTCTTTTACGAGAACGCGGCCGCGCCGCAGCGCCGTCTGCACGCCGCGCTCGTGGCCGTGCCCATCCCTTATGACCTCGGCGACACGGCGCCTGCCTTTTTCCGGGAGGCGATGCTCTCGACCGACGAGGAGTGGACGCAGCACAAGAAGATTATCGACACGGGGAAGCGCGCGCGGGAGGAAGGGCTGGGCAAGATGGCGTTCCGCAGGAGTTTGGCCAAGGAGATGCCGTATTTCCATGTGTGGTTCGGGTTGGATGGTGGGTTGGGACATGTGGTGGAGGACGCGGAGAGGTGGCCGAGAGGGGATTTGTTTGCAAGGGAGATTATTGGGGGCATGTTGGACTGCGAGCCGGATGTGGTCAAGAGGCAGGGGAGGTGGACGCGGAGCGACGAGCGGGTGGATGGGTTTGGGAGGAGGTGGAGGAAGTTTGATTGGACGAGGGTGCTTACGGAGGGATGAGTGAGTAGAGTGTTAGGTGTGTATATATTGTGTATAGTGGTATAGTTGTGAAATAAAGGCACCGTATGGAAGCAAAGAAAATGAAACAAGTCTTTCGCATCATGATTGATTCTTCTATGTGTCATCATGTCCTCCTTGTCTCCACACGGGTAAACGCTCCTAATTTTAGTCCAACATTCACTTTGTATCATAAGGTAACCAACTTCCTGCTCTCACGTTACTCTTGATGTATTATTCACTCAGTTTTCAGTTCTATGACTTTTTGTTTCAGGATACTGAGAGTTGTCTACCATCTTTCATTATCTGCCTCAGTTGACTGAGGCACCTATCTACAATGCGTAGATGTAGGTAGATGAGAAGACAGCATGCTGATAGAACATGACCTTGCCTCACATGGCAGAAGATGAAAAAGGAAAGCAAAAGAAAATAAATGATAATGAAAACAGCGCGTTTTATTCAGTAATATAAGTATCAAACAATCCGCCAACATCGTAACAGTCGCATCATCCTCCCAAATCCGCTTTGCATAATCATGTCTTGACAATGACATGATATCCTCCCATCCATCTATTAGAAAAAAAAAATCATTCTCAAGCTTAAGCTTCACGAAGAAGTCCGCCAGCCACCCTCCAGACAGGCCAGTCAGCCAGTCACCGTTAACGACTAAATGTCCCCTTCTGAGCCCGCTTGCCACGCAACTGGACCGCATTATCCGGTGTGTTAATCTCCCCGCTGCCAGAGGCGGGGTCAACATTTGCGCAGATGGCTTGAAACAGCTCGCCGACTGAAGGGTCCGGCTGACCGTGCTTGCTGAACCGGCACCTCTCGTCAAAATCTTTCGAAACGTACTTGCTCTCAAGCATCTTGACGAGCTTCAAGGCCGTCTCGGTATGGTTGTTGCAGAGCGCGTGGTGAAGTGGAGACCGCTCGGGGAGGTCCATGGGCAAAGTGAGTGCTTCACGCTGTTTCATGAAGTGTCGCCCGGAATCGATACAGCTGCAATAGCCTCTAGAAGAAGAATCCAGACGGGCTCCCATGTCGACAAGACATTGCATAATGTCATCGGCATAGCGCACTGCCTTGAGGGGATGTTGCCTGTAGTACGCCCTTACAACTTCCCCTTGTAGGTTGGCGTATGTGAAGCAAGTTGTGGCGGGGAAGGAAGCATAGTCGGTGCATTCCGAAAGATAGCTCCCGATTATGGGTAGAAGCTCGGTGGGCAGGTGGCGGAATGTAGCCATTCGTGCTCGGAGAAGAGTTGTGTTGGTTGAGTGTTTTGGACGACGGATCAGAACTGTGTCTGAGTTGTTCGGTCAGGTTTTGGGAATTAGTACGAGCAAGAACCAGCTGCCATTTTATTGAAGCGAAGCTTCAATTGTTCTTGGCGCGGAAGTTGTTTACAAGGTAGTGACAAGGCAAAAAGCTTGCTGGGAGCCCCCAGAGGGGATCAGTCAAAAAAAAAAAATTAACAAACGAGAACGCCCATTCGCAAAATAAAGAAAAATAAATAGATGAAAACGCCCAATGCTGTCTGGTAGGTTTCGCTGTTAGGTATGGTGCATGTGGTTAGGTTCAGTAAAAAGTTCCATTCTATATATAGTACGGAGGAGAACCCAGGAAAGGTAGCTTGAAAACCTGTCAACATCATCCCCGCCTTTCATTGATTGCAGTTAACAGACACTTTAGAATGATTGGTCATGTGCCTGACTAGGTACAGCATCGATCAGAAAGTCTGCTTACACCTGCGAGTGGCGGGTGTAAATAGACTTTTTGATTCTTACTGCAGGTACTATACCATCCCTTGTAACAACCTGGTAAACCGATGTCCACAACAACTTTCCACTGGCCGTCGGCTAAATCAGTGTATGTCCCAGTTGGTGGTCTAGAACTAGTCTGTAACTACATATATTGAGCCCCGCTTCGATATTATTTCCGGCTACTACCTAGGTAGGTATTCGTAGTTCCACCTTATTGGCGAGCGATGCAGAGGCTGTGCCCGTGTCGAGTCTGTCGACCACAAGAACCGGCAATGCACAGCCACTGCCTGGGGGGCTCCTATCACGATTAAAATGGGTGCTTCCCACAACATGGCGAATTAATCATTCAAACGCTTAACCTTAGCTCAACAAAACGAAGACTGAGCTATCAAATTGTTTTCGAGCCCAGGCCACGATCACTCGTCTACACCGAATGTCCACACGAAATAAATCCCGCATGCCTTCAAGGCTTCAATAAGCTGCGATCAAGATGTGCATGCAACTCGTTGAGATTTACAGCGGTTGCAGATGTTTATACTATCAGCATGCTGTTGACAGATGCTCCCGATACGGGCGGCCGGCTCACGAGATTAAGAGACGCACCGTACTTGTAGGGTACAGCTGCACGAACCATTCGGCCTCTCATGAGACCTCGGAGTCCGGCGGTAGTCCTACGAAAGCAACCAGTACCACCAATGCTGCCGCCTCCAACCAAACTCTCCAGGCCCAGGAACGCCGAACTACTCAGCCTCTAAAAGCAGACTACCAGACACGCAATACCATGCTAAGGCCGGCTTGGACGAGAACCGTAGAGAGTGCTCTTGCTCTAGACCTTGATCTCGAGGAATTGGTTGACGATGATAACGACTCCGGCACGTCACCCTGCGACGAGACAGTGCCAAAACAGTCGCTTGAAGTCCATACCCTCGAGAAGGCATTGTCTTACTATGAGACGGGAATATCTGATCAGAAAGATGAGGACTCTGACGATAGTCTGAGCGACACCGAGAGTGTCATTTCGACCACGTCCTCTACAACCACGGTTGATATTGATGCAGTCGAGGCTGTATTTAACCGTCTTTTAGTATTCCGTGATCTCCGCTTCCTATGGCCACAGCTTATACAAAAATGTCGCTCACGAAAACGCTCCATTATGAATATTGAACGGTTTATTCGTCGGTACGCCGGAGACCTCGCAGTATTGGCCAACAAACCGGAGTCAGAGGGGGGTTCTGAGCAACCTTCAAGACAGGTGCAGATTGAAGCCGGCCGGTTTATTCGAAGAGCTCGCCTGAACTTTGCGCAGCGAATCGTGGAGGCTCACCACCAAGACCGTCAGCCCGGCAATGAAGAGGACGCTACAGAGAAGGGCCATAGTCGCCAGCAGTTTGGTGTTACTCAAGATGAAGAGGACGAAAGCGACGATGATAGTTCCTTTGCCTCAGTCTATCTCGTGGCTGAGTGTTTTCTCTTTGACACGGATCCGATTTTGTCTATGCAGGCAAATGTCAAAGCCTTTGTCAGCCTGCCGAATCCAAGAAGCAGCTTAGAAACACTTGGAGGTTCGATATGGCGTTCTATCAGTAACGTAGTAGACAAAGTTTGCCTGCCGCCCATACCAGAAGGCAAGAAAAGGGCTTCATGGACATGTGTGAGTACATCTTCTCTCAGTCTTTACAATCCTTAGTTTTGCCAAAGTTGAAGACCCAGTTACTAACTTAAATATGTCTCAGAAATGCGGCAGGCAGCTACATGACGACTTTCAAGAGCTTCGGCCAGGTGCCGTTGAAGAGCTTGCGATACAGCTGAGGAACAGCAACAAGCTAAACGACAATGAAGACGAGCTTATCTATTCTGACCCAGTCGATGATTCAAAGGCCGCACCGCAGCCTTCTACTACCATACGGGATATCTTGATGCAAATACGTCAATACATTCAAAGCATCGCCAATGCTATCAAACCTTTTACTTCAGCTCACCAGTCGCGGAATATTCAACGAGATATTGAGCTTGGTCTCTGCCCCAGTGCCTCAGCAAGTACACATGCAAGGAGTGATCACAATTTTATCCTCTTGTGCATCCCTTTTCTGCGCTGGGCAACAAAACTCCACCAACCAGAAGTCTGCCGAATCAACTCCGACCAAGAGCTTTTCCGAGTCCTGAGGAGCTACTACGCCAGTCAACGCGGCGGTAGCGCGTGGACCAGGCTCCGGAAGATTAAAGGGGTCCAATTTGTCATGGTAAAGCTACCTATTCTCCAAGCTTCCACACACTGACCATCTGCCCTCCATCTAACACTGCCAACCAACCCACCAAATAGTTTGAAATGTACAAGAGCCAGCTCGCCGACGTGCAAGCCTGCCCGTCCGTCCCCATACCCGAGCGACGCACCGAGTACGCCTACGAGCCCATGCCGGCAGACGTGATCCCGCCCATCGGGTCCAACCATCTGATGCACCTGCTCGAGCACCCCGAGGACGCAGAGGTCGTCCCCGTGCTGCTCAAGAAGATACCAAAGAAGCTGCACGCCAAACTCGACGCGTGTCCAATCAAAGGCAGCTCGGTGGGCTGGGGGCTGCAGTTTGTGGAAGGCATGAACTGGCTCGTGGTGTTTGTCTACGGCTGCACGGGGTTTGCGCTTTCGTTGGTCTGCGCCGTGGTCTGGGCGACGGTCAGGGGTGATGTGCAAGGGGGCTTTGCGATTGCCGCTTTTATGATTGCGTTTTTGCTGTTTTGCGGGGGGGTGTTGAGGTCTGAGATTACCTAGTGTGTAGGTAGGTGGGTTTATATGCGGTGTTGTGAGGTGTGCAGAGAATAAGCTGCGTTACTTGATGTTGAATTACATGTTGTGTAAAGGGTTTCCGAGTTTGCAACTGGTGTAACCAGTACTCCTGCGCCTCTGTTGTTCCAGACCGTGTGCGCCAAAGCACCTAGTACGTGCATGCCAGGCATGATCTTGTATTTTGCCAAAATATGTGACTGGTAGCTTCCGACAAACTCGAGTTATGCCTTTCATATTTCAATAAGAGACCCATCAGTACGGGTAAGATGTCACCATTCGCTAATCCACGGCTTAAGAGACTCAAACGTGGAGGGAAAGGTGATTTAAAGGTATCAAGGTTCGGATGGCGAGCGATTATAGACCATATTCTTTCGTGGGTCTGACAATCCCGATGTGCGATTCCCTAATTACGATCATTGGGGTTGGGTTTATGGAAGCGGATGGACAGCCTTCGGATGGACGCAACATAGGGAGTACCGCAGACGCCAAAACTAGGATTGTGAGGATCCTCCCTGCACACATCTTCAGTAGGAAATTTGAACCAAGCCTTCCGACATGACGAGCAAACGGGCAGGTCGATACGCATTGTGAAGGTGCTCTCATCGTCCACGGAGGCATCGGTGAAGAACTTGTGGTAGATCCCCAGTCGTATCTCGCCGGGCACTAGGGATAGTAGCCGACTGTTCTGGCCGGTAGAGCTCGTGTTTGTGGAAATGCTTGTGTCCATGATCGGCGACCGACAGATGGTTTGTTGAGACAGATAGTGGTAACAAGGCTCTTACGGAACTTCAGTTGTGGGATTGGAATCTCTTCGCTGATGGCCAAGAGATGAGGAGGATCTTGGATTGAAAGAGAAAGTGCAGGGGAAGAAAGAATTCGAAAGATTTCAAGTTCTGCAATCTTTTATAGCTATTCACCCTGAACTCAATGTCAGATTATATACTCAAAGTTCAGCCAGTTGGGATCTGGAATGCTTCGAACCTACGTAGCAGTCCTGAACAAACCATAATCCTAATTCTGGTCCTCAAGAGCCACGCCCTTGATAAGATCCGCGGCCTTCTCAGCAACCGCATACAGCGTGGCTTGTAGGTGGCCCACCGGGGCCAACGGAATGATGCTTGCATCTACCACCCTCAGCCCACTGACCCCGTACACCTTGAGCTCCGCATCGACCACGCCACCCAGCCCCTGAGGCATCATGGCCGCCGTGCCGGAAGGATTCGCATCCGACGGCGTCAAGAGATCGTTGCGGAGCGCCTCCTCGATCTGCGCATCTGCCACGACACCGGCACCAGGCGTCAACTCCACGGGCACCAGCGAAGAGAGCGAGGGGGCGGCCATCAGCCGGCGGGTCATCTTGAAACCCAACACGGCGAGCTGCATGTCAAACGGATGCATCATGGAACCGAGGTCGACGAGCGGCGGGGCGTCTTCGGGATGTGGGTTGGAGCTGTTGATGTGAACGGTGCCGCGCGACAAAGTTTTGAGGCTCAGAATGCCGACATGTGCATCGCCACCGCCCCACGTAAACTCAAAGATGCCGCCTCCGTTGGAAATCATACGGTTCATCAGGAAGGTTTGGGTCTTGTAGCCCTCTACAAGCTCGGGGTGGTCGAGGTAAAAGGCCGGGACGTAATCCTCGGGAATGAGGTTGTAGAGCTCTTGCGCAATGGCTTCGTAGTCTGATGTTAGGTTTTGGAGGGAGAGGACTAGAATGTTGCTGCCGTGTGCGATGGTCAAAGGGCCTGTTCGGTTGGCCATGTACTCTTGCCACGATGCATTGAAGGCAGCGGAAAGCGTGTCGTTGATTAGACTGAAGCTGACGGGATTTGGCTTTTCGACTGATTATCGGGGAGTGTTAGGTAAGCCAGAACAACATGAGGTATCAAAATGTAAAGCAGTTCTTATGCGTACAGACAAAGCTCATGGAGCTTCTTGGTTGATCTTGCAGGTTTGCTCCGACCCCTGGGAGATCCTGAATCACGGGTATACCCAGAGACTCCAGCAAGGAAGCGGGCCCAACACCACTCAGTTGCAATATCTGAGGTGAGCGGATCGCGCCAGCTGCAAGGATGACTTCCTTGCTGGCCGAAATGCTGGCCTTGTCCGAGTTATTTCGCGTAATGACCTGGACACCGGTGGCACTTGTCTCGACGAAATTGACCTTGGACACAAATGTGCCCATGAGGAGGTCGAGGTTGGCTCGCCCACTTGCCGGGTTGTAATAAGCGGTACGGGCTGTGCACCGCGTAAGGTTCTTTGCATCGGCACCGATGGGTGTCCATGCAAGGCCCAGGTTATCGCCGTTGGTGGCGCCATCACTGCGAAAGTCGAATCCGAGGTCGTTGGTCCAGGCTGAGTTGACGAGATCTATGCTGGTGTAAGCACAAGTATATAATTCAAATTATTGGACATAATATCGTACACGTATCTGGCCATTGCCATGACGGAAAAGATGCCTGAAACGGCCCGTGTCCATAACCATCTCGACTGAATGTGTAGTTGTAGGTTAGTGCGGCGCTGGTGTTGGCAGCATCGAGTGTACTTGACTGTTTTGAGAGTTAGCTCATCTGGCCTATCTCGAAAGACGAAAGTTAGGATATTGAGAGATAACCTTTTGAAAATACGGTAGAAGGCCTTCCCAGCCCCAGCCGTAGTTGCCCATTTCCTCCCAAACATTGTAGTCAGAGATTGCACCTCTGCTGACAGTCATACCGTTGACGACGGAGCCGCCGCCAACAGTGGCGCCTTGGTGGAGAGTGAAGGTCCTGTTGCTGAGCTGGGGCTGTGGAACTGATGTCGGGTGGAACATTAGGGCTTCCTTCTGAGATTCTCTTGCATAGTACGGCATGGCCGTATTCCACGTGTCGTCGAAGTCTCCATACTCGACGACGAGGACGGTCACTGAACCAGAGTTAATGCTGTGTGCTCAGTTGCTCGAAAGTGGGCCGGCGTGCTCAGTCATACATACCATTAGCATCTTCGGTGAGTCTGTTCGCGACCACCAGACCTGTAAGCCCCCCACCAGCAATGATGTAGTCGTATGAAGACTGGAGCGCCGTGAAATCTCGGTGAATTCCCAGCGCGTGTACACCACTGAGCGGTGTAGGAGAAATGCAGAGAAGCAGGGGGACCACCACTAAAAGTCTTGCCATTTTGAAAGTCGATCACATGTATGGCGGACATGGAGTAGCATGGGAAGCAGTAACGACATATCCACCTCGCTATTTAACGCCATCTTCTCCGCAATCCAGTTGCACGCAAAAAGGACAAATCCCTCCATTGGCCCAGCCAATTCCGAGCAGATATTGCCATGAGGACCGAGAGAGCCAATAATGAACCATTGAGCCGGAGCAATACTTAGGGGTTTGATTAGCCTTACGGATAATCAGTGCAGCCCTTTCATTTTTCCCAAGTTCATTAACATTTCATGTAGTTGGTAAAAGTGGAGCAGGCGTCTGTCACTCATCTATCATCAAAGAGCTTCTCGGGATCACGTGGCTTATCCCGAATCATTACGTAATCGGACCCCGAAAAGGAGCAAGCTTGGAGCTCCAAAAGAACGCTACAGTGCAGGCAGTGCCTGCTGTGGTACCTATTGGGTGGTCGGGTGTGTTCCACACGATTGAGCTGCTGGAGTCGTCATCCTGCAAGTGCAACATAATAAGCAGCAGCAGCCACCACCAGTCCACCACCAGCACCAGCTACACGAGCGCCATCTCCACGCATGATCCCCGAGCTCCACCATCCTTGCACGACACTCAAACACACACCCCCGACTACGAAGCTGAAGACGATCGAAGATGATGTCTAGTCCTATGGCGCCCGAGGAGCAGGCACGCCTCCTCGAAGATGCCCTGATTGCCGTGCGCCAGCAGACGGCCCTGATGCGCAAGTGCCTCGATACCCCAGGGAAGCTGATGGATGCTCTCAAGTGCTGGTGCGTTCAATCCGAATCAAGCCCCCAATGCGATCCCCCAATGCGATCCCCAATTGCGACAATTCTAACTCGTTGACCCGTCGCACCTAGCTCGACCCTCGTCTCGGAGCTTCGAACAAGCAGTCTGGGCCCCAAGCAGTACTACGAGCTGTACATGGCTGTCTTCGATGCCCTGCGATACCTCTCGGTCCATCTGCGCGAGAACCACCCCGTCAATCACCTGGCCGACCTCTACGAGCTTGTCCAGTATGCCGGCAACATTATACCTCGCCTCTACCTCATGATCACGGTTGGGACAGCCTACATGTCCATTGAGGGCGCCCCCGTCAAAGAGCTCATGAAAGACATGATGGACATGAGCCGTGGTGTCCAGCACCCCGTCCGCGGATTGTTTCTTCGATACTACCTGTCGGGTCAGGCGCGCGACTACCTCCCAGCTGGCGACTCCGACGGGCCCGAAGGCAATCTGCAGGACTCCATAAACTTCATCCTCACTAACTTCGTCGAGATGAACAAGCTCTGGGTCCGGTTACAACACCAGGGCCATTCAAAGGAGCGCGACCAGAGGACACAGGAGAGAAAGGAGCTCCAATTGCTGGTCGGCAGCAACCTTGTCCGTCTGAGCCAATTGGTGGATCTTCAAGCATACAAGAACGGAATCCTGGCTCCCTTATTGGAACAGGTCGTGCAGTGTCGAGATGTCCTAGCTCAAGAGTACCTGCTCGAGGTTATCACCCAGGTCTTCCCCGACGAATTCCACCTTCATACACTCGACCAGTTCCTCGCCGCCGTGTCCAGACTGAACCCTCATGTGAATGTCAAGGCCATCGTCATCGGGTTGATGGATCGCCTCTCTGACTACGCCGAGCGCGAATCACAAAATGAGCCAGACGACGACAGAGGGAAAATGGAAGAAGAGGCCCTGGCTACCCTTCTCGACAAGGTCAAGCTGGGCAAAGCCGACGCTGAGGCCCAGGACGCAAGCCCCTCTGCATCAAGGAACCCCACCGATGCACCGGATGACCGGGACCATTACGACAGTGATGCTGGCTCGACGGCCGAGACGCTGCATAAAGACAAAGAGGCGGCACCGTCGGTTGCAGAGACCGAAGCAACGGCTGTCAATAGAGAAGAATCAGAGTCGACAAATAAGCGCCGGGGCATTCCTGAAAATGTGCGCTTATACGAGATTTTCTTTGCCCAAGTCAAGAACCTTGTGCAGGCCCAGCATCTTCCGATCCAGGATACAATCGCCCTTTGCGTCTCACTCACCAACCTAGCACTTAATATCTATCCCGAGAGGCTGGACTACGTAAACCAAATCCTTGATTATGCCAACGTCAAGGTTAAGGATCACGCCAACAGTGCGGATCTGCACTCGCAACCAGCTCAGCAGAGCCTACTCGCCCTCCTCCAAGCACCCCTGAAAAGATATGTATTCATATTTACAGCACTATCATTGCCCACATATGTTACACTATTTCACTCCCAAACATACCCTACCAGGAGGGCGGTCGCAGGGGATATTGCCAGAGATTTGCTGAAGAATCAGACATCTATCGCGACCACAACACAACTCGAGAACGTCCTTGAAATCCTAAAAGTGCTCATCAAGGAGGGTTCACAAGCGCCAGCAGGCTATCCTGGAGTTGTCCAGCCACGTGCCCGTGCCCTGGAGACAGACGAGACCATGGAGGAACAAGGCTGGCTGGCCCGCCTCGTTCATCTCCTCCACGCCGAGGACAACGATACACAGTTCCGCCTGCTGCAAATGACGAGAAAAGCCTACGCCGAGGGCAACGAGCGCATCCGGACCACCACACCTCCACTGATTACCGCCGGGCTTAAGCTTGCTCGTCGCTACAAGGCACGGGAGCACTACGAAGACAACTGGTCGTCGCAGTCTTCAGCGCTGTTCAAGTTCTTGCACTCGGCCGTGTCGACCTTGTACGCGCGGGTTAATGGCGCGGGTGCGGCCGAGCTATGTCTTCGTCTGTTCTGTCAATGCGGACAGACCGCCGACCAGGCTGGCTTCGAGGAGGTTGCCTACGAGTTCTTTGCGCAGGCATTTACAGTGTACGAGGAGGCGGTGAGCGACTCCAAGGCGCAGTTCCAGGCCGTGTGCGTCATTTCCAGCGCCTTGCACCGGACGCGGAACTTTGGCAAGGAGAACTACGATACCCTGATCACCAAGTGCGCGCAGCATGCCAGCAAGCTGCTGCGCAAGCCCGATCAGTGCCGGGCTGTGTACCTGGCGAGTCATCTGTGGTGGGCAACGCCGATGCCGGGCAGCGGAGAGGCTGACGATACTGAGGTGAGTGGCTGCGTGGGATTGCTATCTCCATTTTCTTGACTGTATTTGTGCTAATTTCTTACCAAATAGCTCTATCGCGACGGCAAGCGCGTGTTGGAATGCCTACAGCGTGCTCTTCGCGTTGCTGACTCCTGTATGGAGACGGCGACGTCCATTGAGCTCTTTGTCGAGATTCTGGACAGATATATCTACTACTTTGATCAGAAGAACGAATCGGTGAGTAACCATCATGTCTCTGATTGTACATGTCATCACCGGCAAGATTGCTGACTGTATCCTCCCTTGCAACAGGTGACAACTAAGTACCTCAACGGCCTCATTGAGCTCATACACTCCAACTTGGCGGGCAACCAGCAGGACTCGGCGTCGGTGGAGGCTAGCAGAAAGCACTTTTTGCAAACGCTCGAGATGATCAAGAGCAAGGAGTACGAGGGAATTGTGCTCGGCCCGAAGTGAGCGAGGGTGGGGTGGGGCTATGGTCATGAAAGTGTAATGGAAAGCAAAGAGAGGCGCATTTATCATTTTTTAGTTTATCCCAACAATGACAGTGGGTGGTGTGGTGTGCAGTGTTCAGTGTTCAGTTTCGATGAAATGGGTATAATGGAAGGAGGGATGTTTTATATCGCGTTGAGTAACCAGCAGCAGGAGTATTCAAACAACATTTGGATATGAAAAGTGTGAAGAGGCGCACAACGTCAAGCTGGCTGGGTCGATTGGTTTCAGAAACATTTTTTTGTGAACCATGCCCACCCACCAGACCCAGTTACTTATCAACCAAAACCAAGCAACGCGACTTGTTTGCGGATTCAATGGAAGGAAGCATCGCATCGTCGTTGGAGCTCATGCAGGTTCTTTCCCCCCTTTTCTTCAATCGTGTATTATAATGTGAGTTTAAATAGGTAGGTAGGCAGGAAATAGGTAAGCTCAAAAGGTACCGCTGTTGTTTGCTAATGAAATTGTCATTGGGCACTAAGTGCAATGTGATTACGTACCTACTCGAGAATGGATGGAGCACGATGAGATGTGATGGAGATTGGGGTCATGAGCTCGCGCAAGACCAGCATCCACAACACAAACTAAAATACCGTCGGCCTTGTGGCGCAACGGTAGCGCGTTCGACTCCAGATCGAAAGGTTATCCGTAAGTGTTCTCCACAACGACAGATGGATCCATTCCGAAGGAAAGAAATACTAACATGTTCAAAAGGTTCAAATCGGGTCAGGGTCATAAAATAACAACTTGTTGTTCAATTCTTTTTTTGGAATCTTTGTGTTCGTCTTGTCTCTGACTGGACAGTTACCACGAAGCGCCATTTCTCTCTTTTTATTTCACGCACTTCCTGTGCGTGACAGTCGGCGATTAAACAACGCAGCGTCTGGTGGCTAGACTACTAAGAACAGATATCTCTACAAAGTCACAACTTCAACGCGAGGTTCAAGTAGACAGACAGGCAGACAGGACTGCCTCTGGCTGCAAGCTGCTGTCTGTCCAGACTAAATCACGCTGACCGACATCCGGTATTGCGATTTGCGACATAGAAAATTGTATTGTGGAATTTACAAAGTCATAGGTAGGTAAAGGACAAAGCTGATCCTCCCCCCCCCCCCCCCTCCCCCAAAAAAAGATATAAAAATATAACGTATAAACCACAAGCAAAAATAACAGCAAGAAAAAAAAAAGACCGTCATGCGCCGTGCGATGCAAGAATGAAGAACGAAGAAACGCTGGTTTCCCTCCCAGCCGCCAAGCCGCCCTCCTCCCACCCATTTCTTTCCCTCTCCCCTCTAGAATATCCTACCAGCCGTGCTAGTTGGACCAACTGCGTGTGTGGGTGGCCAGAAAGACAACAGAGCCACGTACGGGCGTGGATTTGCCTGATTATTTCCAGAACTGTCCACCCAGTAGTTGCGACTCCTCTATGCGTCATCCAAAGCAAATATCCGGCCCGTTTCAGGTTTCGAGGAGGCAGTTACCGGGTAGTAAAAGGCGTATGTCTATACATATATGAAAGAGACGGAGACAATAGCAAAAAAAAAAAAAAACCACAATAGTTTAAGTTTCTTCTGACAGAGACTGGCTTCTATCTCCCGTACTCCACCAAGTTAGTAGCAGCCCGCTTGATAATGCTCGCGACCTTCTCGACGGTCCGGTTAGCAAGCGCCCAGTCCCCCGTGAGGACCGTGTCCCGGATGGCCGGGAAGAACGCCTCGTCGTACCCTGACCACAGCTGCGGTCCGAAAATGACATGCTTGAACTGTGTGCGATTCGGCACCTGTTTTGAACACACGAGTCAGCCACTTGTACTTTGTACTGTGTCATCAGGAGGGAAGAACTTACACCACCACCTGTCTCCAAATCCAAAAGATCCGTCTCAAACATGCCCATGCGGCTGTTGTACTCGCACCTCGTCTTGCCCAGCCCTGCCGGCTCCCACCCGCTCGCCGCCACAACGCTGTTCTCCCACCGCATCTCCCACTGGATGAACCGGCGCATCGACATGGCCACTTCGTCCGACGCCTGCTTGAGCGAGTCAAAAGAGAAGGGCGCGCCGTTGTTCTTGCCCCAGGCCGTGACCTCGTCCACCCAGCGGGACAAGCTGTCGGCGTAAGCGGGCATGTCAAACGGCATGACGGGGCGGTCGGCCAGCTCCAGGATGAGGAGGCCCACAATCTGGGCCAGAAGCGTGTGGTAGACGAATCCCGGGTCGCCAATCTGGTCCATCCACTCAAAGTTCTCGTAGTTGGAGTGATATGGGTATGAGCCGCCGTCGAAGTGCAGGTCCAGCGACGACGTGCCGACAATGTCCTGGAAGGCGACGTAGTCGGAGCCGGCGCCGAGACCCTCGAGCTCAGCCTTTCGGCGGTCCCAGAGATCGCGAAGGGTGGTGTTGAAGTTGGGGTCCGAGACCCGGTTCAGGACCTGCAGCAGCACTTTGCGGAACACTGGCGAGCCGGCGGCATGGAAGGCGTCGCCCGTCACAGCCGTGTCGAGGTTGATATAGGCGAGAGCATTTCTGCGGAGGAGGTCGTCGTTCTGCTCGACATATTCGGTCGAGCCAATCAGGTTGTACTCCTCGGCGTCCCAAGACATGAACTCGATGGTGCGCAGTGGTCTCCAGCCCCTGGCAACAAGCAGGCCCAAGACACGTATCACCTCCAGCATCACGGCCGTCCCTGAGCCGGGATCAGCGGCTCCAAACGCCCACGAATCGCGGTGATTGCCGATGATAATCTTCTTCTCCTGTTGCTCCACTCCAATAATCTTGCCGTAAACATTCCAGATCGGTTGCTTCTCGTTCTCGTCCTGTTCGTTCTTCAGGCGCACAATCGGCGACGTGTGATTGCCGGTCCACCACTCGCCGACGTCGGGAACCCCGCCTTGCCATCCGTCCGGAACAGGCTGGCCAAACCCCTTGAGATGCTGGAGCAGAACCTGGGCGTCGCGCCACGCCAGAGGAAGACTGGGAATCTTGACCAGCCCGGGTGTTTGGCTGACCTTCTCACGCGGCATGTTCTCCTTGCTCCCCCAGCCCGGCGTCAACACGTCACCGACAACCCAGCTCATCAGGCTGACGGCTCCTCTCTGCACGCCGTCGGCAGGCATATAACGCCCCTTGGGCGCCACCTCGCCCTTCACAAAGCCGTCGTCTCCCGGATCGCTGTAGATAAGACAGCCGGCGAACCCAGCAAGCTCGGCGGCCTTGACCTTCAGCGCCCGGTCGCCCTGCGAGCCGTAGTATTTCACCAGGGCAATCGCGCCCTTCGTGTCAATACCACTGTCCTGGAGCTTCTTAAAGTCCTCTCTCGACCCATAGTTGGCAAAGATCAGCGGTCCCTTGACATCCCCAGACTTGGAATGGCCATGGAAGGCATACGTCTGCCGACCGGCCGTCTCGCCGCCGACCTCATCTTCTTCCAACTTCGCTGACCATATTGGCTTGTCGTCCTTGCCCATGATCTCGACCGCCCTGCCGCCTTCCTTGGGGTAGTTCAAGTAAACATGGTAGACGTCCATCGTCACGTCCTCCAAGCCGTATTTTTTAAACAGCATCTGCGTATCCTCCGCCAGAGCGAAATCGCCCTCGGTGCCCGCAATGTGTGCGTAGCCCGTAAAATGCTGCAGATTATCCCGTATCCTGCGCGGATCCATGTTGCCCTGCACGTAGACGCGCACGCTCTCGGGGTCGAACATCTGGCTGCCCATGCGCCGCGCCATGTTGGTGAAGAGATCGCTCATAAAGAGAAGGTAGAGAAAGCCCAGCACCAGGGTGACGGCGAGGACGCGGCCGATTAGGAGGATTAGTGCCGCGCTGCCAAAGGTGGGGAAGGCGAAGCGCTGTCCGGGCGTGACCTCGTCGCCGTCGTTGGTATTATTTGTGCCCGCGCTGGCCGTGGCGTCCTGGCTCTGTTGTTCGCCGAGCCTGATGCGCAGCCGCGGCAGCTTCCACCTCCAGCCGTTCCATCGCCATTGGGGCAGCGAGAATCCGATCCGCTTGCCCCATGAGAGATTTCGCGATCGATCGTTAGGGTCCTCGATCTCCAGTTCCTGCATCTCCCGCCGTACGTGGTCTGCCTCGGAATCCGAATCGGAGTCGGAGTCTAGGCCGCTCTCGTTGTCTGTCTCGACTGTCGGCGGCCGATAGCCCCCCCGTGGCCGTCGCAAGCCTCTAGCATTGCGGTTGCTGGTGGTGTATTCGGAGGGGGTCTGTGGGTTTAGGAGCGATTGGCCTTCTGTCTCGCCGGGCCGGGCGTCGTCGTCGAGGGGCGAAGGCGAGGGTGAGAGCTCGTGGCGTTGCCAATCGGTGCTGCTCCCCCCGGCGACTGCCTCATCGTAGGAGGGTATCGGGGGGACGGGCACGTATCTCTGCTTTTCGGGAGCCATCGTGGGCGGCTAGCCGCTACCTTGTGTGGGTTTGGGTGTCGTTCTCGACCGCGGTGGACATTCGAGATGCAGCCGATGGATGGGATTAGGTAGGTTCGTGGTTGGTAATAGACAAGGGAAAAATGGTCGGCGTTGTTTCTTGGTCGTGGTGGTTGGAATGCGAAGGATTGATTGTAAATGAGCGTGGTGAAAAAGAGAGAAGAGAAATAATGGAGATTAGGAAAGCAGGGAGATGCTCATCAGTCCAGCTGCTCTGCGAGCCGACATGGATCGAGATAGGTGCAAGTAAGGCGGTGGTGGTGAAACTGAAGATGGGGATGTTGAGGTAAGTAGGTAGTGTTCTTTCAGTGGTATTCAGCGCAATGCATCCATCTCACCTGCCTAACTTGCACTCGACACGACACTTTGCGGCGCGGCCAGGGGCGACAGCAGGGGTTCTTGGCGACACTGTGTTTCCGACCGACTCCTCGGGCACTCCGCAACGTTCCGGTTGAACATGGACGACTCAGCAGGGTCTGCTTAGTCACTTTTCTGGGTACCCGGCACAGCCCCCGCCATGGTTTGACCACAATCGCCCCAAATTGGATTTTGCACTCAATCGGGAATTGGCATTTCCACCAAAGTCGAGATGGAATCTCGGATGTTGGCGCATGTGTCTAAATCAACGATGTTATCATTCCCGTCGATAAGTTATCTGGCTCCATTCTCGGCTCAGCTTCGCATAATACATGACACAATGCACCCTGCGCACCCTGAAAAGCAACCGCGGTAGCATCCCCGTGGGTCCGCAGAACTCGTCATCAGCTTCCCGAAAACTAGAAACTGCCGGGTCAGGGGCAGACCATTTGACCTTTTTGGTGGAGCTCTGCATTCGATCTAGGACAATGCAAGTAGTGCAGTTGCAAATATGTGTAGTTGCAAATATGTGTAATATTTGCTGCACCCCTGGCGGATACTCTAACAGAATATGTGCTTTCTCTACTTTGTAGATGGTACAAGGATAGACGACAGAATCCACTCCTAACAAGGGGTAGAAAGAACTTGAACTAACTGCACAAAGGTAGGTATATAAGACTAAAGTACTACGGCAGTTTTATGCAACGGGGTCATGCAGCTCTGCGAATCATGGATTTCATGATATCTTTATTAACTCTTGCCAGCCTATCTAAATGCATGTTGAATAGAATGATTACAAGCGTCACCGAAGTACAAGGGTCATCGAAAAGAAATACACAACGACAACCAACTGCATTTAGTTGCGCCTTGCCTTGCTATAATTGTAACTCATCCCATTTCATACTTAACAGGAAAGCAATATCATGCTGATTAATTTGTGTGTAGTCCTAGCAAATAAGGGTGTATCTGATGTTTAACATTCTGCCCTTTGATAACGCTACTAGTGGTGAGTCCTTCTCTACTTGCTACCCGTCCTAGGTACTGAACATCATGCACTGGGTGGTTCTACCGGATGCTGCCAAGCTTGGTAACCAATCCAAGTCTGAAATTCGCTTAGAGCCAGAGCTGCTATGCCCAGCAACACAGCAAACACGATGCCAATCAGGGTCGCCATCATCATGTATCGTGCACTGCTTTTCCGTTCCATTTGCCTCTCTATCCAGCCCCGTGGTGTGGGATTGCGGACCTCGTTATAAAGATCTGATAATCTGTCGGCGAGATACACATATCGTATGTTGTCCTCTCCAAGCCTCTGGATTGAGCTGTACTCAAAGTTGACAATGTCCGGGTCAAATGAGCAGGACCGCACAAGAGACTGCAGCAGTCGTTTTGACTTTGGCTCGGAGAGTGGGAAAAGCATCCCTTGAATGGAGTCCAAGGCTTCGAGTACCAGCTGACGAGGTAGAGCTCCACTGTCACACGGTAAGTCTTTCAATTTTGAAAACATCACTAGTTGGAGATTTAGCTACACCCTAATACTCGCAGACGGGCGAGAAAAAGTCTCCATTGTCTTTGGTTGCACGAAGTTGTTCTTTGAGAAAGGCCGTGTGATGGAATATCTCCAGCACGTTCGCCTTGCGGTCGAAATAGAGATGATTGCGGATGTCATGTGCAGCCCGGAAAGATAGCCAAAGGCGCTTCTTGAGCTTTGCTGCGCGCAGCTCAGACTTCATGTCTAAGAAGAGCTCGTTGTCTCCATAACTAAGGATCGGATGGTTTTCGATGGGAAAGAGGTCTTGCAAATACCTGCTAAATGCGACTTCATCGTTCCAGTGAAGCCGAAATCCTCCCCTTTCGAGTCTATATGACAGTTGATGCAACGCCGAAGATTCGATTGTTATCAGTACCCTCACAGCAAGTGTTGTTGCGTTGTGCAAATCTATGGCATTAGGCGGAGGTTGGTTGTCCCTTTGGGGGAAGGCTAGCCTAAAGAACTCAGCCTTGGTTGCATCTGAGGTTGGACTTCAAAGCTTGAATCGTTCGAAAAAGGTCGTTGTGAGTTTTCAGCACCCTCGATGACACAAGTGTTCCATCAGTATAGTCAGAAACAATTGTCGTATAGAATTGGAGAAAGCGTCCAAGACGGTGGCTTTTCTGGCAAGCAGACACCGTCACCGGGGAGATGCGTCTCTGTTCAGAGCGATCGTAGCAGCTTGCACAGCACTCCCATGACCATAGTACTTGACCAAGTCTATGGACTATGTCATCGTCGATGTCTTCTAAAGTCGTTGGTTGGGCCATTGCTGATTTCATCAAGCTATGGTTGGAAAGATCTGGAGATACATGGGTTGAGTCCAGAGAGGGGGTAGACTTTGGTCACCATAGATGAGGCCTCCACGATTTCGCAAGTGTCTATCATGAGTTCTCCCGTCCCTGGTTGGCATCGGCAGTGTGCATTGATACCATTGCTCAGCCCCAGGCCAAGCCCCCACCCTGCGCTATGGCGAGATGTGATGCTACTGAGGTACATACAGTACCTAGGTAGGTAGGTATCTTACAGTTTAATCTTGGTTTAACTGTTAGTTTAGTTGATTTGATAGTGCAGTGCTCCGGGTCAAATGTTCAATCTTCATCACTGTAACACATAGAACACCACTCTAAAAGCTGGAAAATTGGATCTGTATATAAATCCATGAGTTCCATTTCGTAGAGGTCTTTTATTTTGTGACAATTGGTCGTCGTTTCGATAAGTTGGAGAGTTTTTGCTCAGGGCCCTGTCGAAGGTACTAAGCAAGCTAACAATTAAACCAGGGTTGGAGCGTACTATACTCTTCCCCCCCTCCCAATAGGTACTGTACGTAGGCAGGCTACGCAAGCAGTATGCCTCGTTGGGCTGACTGTTCGAATAGATGCCACAAGTATATGATGTAGGCAGTCTGGGCGGTGTCGCTCAAAGATTCTCGGGCTTGTCGGGTTAAGCGGGCATCCAATTCTTTTTTTGAAAACCTTTCGTCAAAAACCCGCCAAAATACCTATGTACCCACCTACCTTTGTTCTCAAATCCAGGCCAAGGTCCGCAGTTTTTACACAATCTCATTGAAATGTCAGATACTCAGGTCGTGGAGACCCTAGAGCCATTAGGAGTGAAGATTTTACTCAAGAGACCCTTTTTGGCCAGTATCGCCAGCACCCTGTCCAGGCGAATGAAGAGGAGTCTCTCCTCGAACTTTCCATGAAGCTCAGGTTTATGGGACATAGTGAAGACGAAAAGGCGGTTAGGAAGAAAGTGCAGAAGTTCTTCGACCAAGATCATGTCCACGAATATCTGCGAGAGCACTTCTTGGAGGTGAAATTTCAAGTTAGCATAGGCCTCAAGCTACTTGGCTCTGAATTGACGGATATCGGGATCTCAGTGTTTGGAAATGCTGTTTCCAGAAGCACACTATGCGGCATGCTTATAGAAATGTTTAACGGCAACCGTTCGACTCCCGCTACACTGGGTGGGCTTCTTAGAGTGGGTTCTGGCACAACCATGCGCACGCATTCTTGGGATCACAGCAGGCCACCCCCCAGCCAAAATCAAGGAGCGAGGCAAGCCCGACAATCTATTACCTTTACCTCTGGAGGGAGATTCATCCGACGACTCTGATAGCGACTGTCCTGAGCAGAACCAACTCTCATAAGAGGTCAGAGCTACCTACGATGATGAAGATCGAAAGACCATGGGCAGTGAGTTGGCCCTGATTGGAAGAGTTGATAAACTATCATTGCAAAACTATGATTGGGCTCTCATTGCGCTTAACAAGGAGATATTACTGCGAAATGGTATCGCGGTTCCAACCTCTGGGCATATTATGGGTAACCCAGCTGTGGAGGCTGGCATGATATCAGAAGAAGAGACCGATTTCTTGGATTTCAGACTGCCAGACCGCCGGCTGGCAGGTTACCGTGGTTGGAATTTGTCGGGTGTTGCTGTCATAACATGTCGAGGGATCCAACATGGAACACTTAAAGACCAGGGTTCTACCATCGTGGTGGCACCAGGAAATACTTTTGTGGAAGCTCTAGACTTCGTGCCAGATAGAGAGTCGAGTAGGTCAAAGATGTCGTCGGTCTATGAAAGCTGAAGCTGACTGTTCCATAGGTTTGAGATCAGGAGACTCCGGGTCATGGGTCACTCACCAGGATACAGGCGAGGTGTATGGTCACATTATCGCGGTTGATACCCTTGGCGAAGCTTATGTGATGACAATCAAGGACACACTGCGCGACATTGAGTACCATCTTCAGACAGCTCATGTTGATCTTGCCTCACCACAAGATATCATGCAATACCAATCAAGAGATACGTCTATCAGGGCGGAAAGTCTGGTTGATAGCGAGCGTATAGAACTAGGTGATATGCTAGGAAGGTTAGGATTATGGTCAGGAAGGCCAAGAGTATTAGGAGGCCTAATCGGGCTAGGAGGACCAGGACTGTCAGAAGGGTCACGATGGCCAGGACGGTCAATACGATCAACACGGATAGCACGGTCGGGACGGCCAGTAACTGTGGTACAGTATTTAGAAGGGTCAGAAGGGTCAGTAATTTCAGGAGAGTCAGGAGAGTCAGGACAGTCACGTGGTACGATGGACGAGGAAGGCCCCCCGACACCACCGCCTCTTACGGAAACTGATTCCCTTCTTGGGGCCCCGTGGCTCCTGTGGCTCCTCTTCTTGCGACTCCAGATATGACATTCGGGGCACAAAATCCGAGATCATCCGATGACTTTGATAACATACATGTTGTTGGAAAGCTTATGGGAAGTTGGTGCTGAAGTTGGCTCTGGTTCTGGTGGGGTCCCTGTTTATGGCCTTGAAGCAGCTTTAGGAAGACGTATTGATGAATGCCATGATAAGGCGCACGCACTGCTTTTTGGCATACTTCAAGTGTTCAAGTCGGATTGTCAATATATTACGGCAAATGTATCATGGAGGAGGCTTGGTAGAAGTTTCGTTTTCTAGCATCTCATACTTGGTGGAGCGTTGTCCAGGAAGTGAGTGCTTTTGCCGATTGCAACTGCCTACACAAAACCGCACCTTCCTACCTCGCATTTTGTCCGTCAAAAGAACTCCGCACGACGCCTGGACCAGGACCTCAGGTGTCTACTTGGCCGCCTTATTACCGTGTAGCCAAGCAGAGCTAGCTGTAGGATATAGAATAACCGACCAAAGGTCCTTATCGCAGCACTCCAAACCAACCACGCTCAAACCACACCAATCCAATGCCATCCAAACGCCCCATCATCGCCATCGCAGGCCTCGCCTGTGAGACCTCAACCTTCACCCCCTCGCGCACCCTCGCGCCCGCATTCCACCCACAGCGCGGCGACGAAATCATCTCACGCTACAAAACATTCCTTGGCGCCGGCACCCCGCTCAGCGCCGCCGCCGAATGGCACGGCATTCTCACAGGCCACGCCCTCCCCGGCGGCGTCGTGACCCGACCCGCCTTTGAGGCCCTCGCAGGCGAAATCACATCCCGCCTCTCCCATCTCATTTCCACCACCACGCAACTCGATGGCCTCTGGCTGGACATCCACGGCGCCATGGTAGTCGACACGCTCGACGACGCCGAGGCCGAGCTGCTGCGCCGCATCCGCGCGGTGATCGGGCCCGACGTGATCGTATCGGCGTCGATGGATCTGCACGGAAATGTCTCGCGCGAGCTGGTGCACGGCTGCGATCTGATGACGTGCTACCGCACGGCGCCGCACGAGGACACGCTCGAGACCAAGGAGCGCGCCTGTCGGAATCTGGTATCTGTCTTGACGACGGAGCGGCTGCCTGACGGCTCTGTGCGGCGGCCGCTCAAGGCCTGGGTTCCTGTGCCTATTCTCCTGCCTGGGGAGCAGACTTCGACGCGCGATGAGCCGGCGAAGCACATCTACGCCGCTGTGCCCGAGGTGGAGGCTGTTGAGGGCGTCTTGGATGCGGCGGTCTGGGTGGGGTATGCCTGGGCTGATGAGCCGCGCAATCGTGCTGCTGTGGTTGTCACTGGTTGGGAGGAGCACCCCGTCGTGGAGGGAGCTGAGAGGCTTGCGCGCCTGTTTTGGGATGCGCGCGCTGACTTTAGGTTCGTCGCTCCTACCGGGTCTTTGGGCGAATGTCTGGACACGGCGCTCGCATCCAAGGCTCGCCCGTATTTTATATCTGACTCTGGGGACAACCCGACTGCGGGAGGATCGGGTGACGTGACATGGGGATTGACACAGCTGCTTGCGCGACCCGAATTCAAAGATACAGCGACCGGCCCGGTTGTTATCTACGCTAGCGTCCCTGGACCGGAAGCTGTTCGTATCGCTGTAGAGGCAGGGGTTAGCGCTACTGTGACTGTTACTGCGGGCGCGGACATCGACAATGTTCACGCTGGTCCAATCACAATGACTGGCCGCGTACACTCTATCAAGCACGGCGACAAATGGGCAGAGACTGAGGTGGTATTGCAGGTTGGAAGCGTGTTTGCCATCCTCACCAAGTTACGCAAGCCATACCACCTAGAGCGTGACTTTGTAGAGCTGAATTTGCGGCCGCGAGAGGCAGATATCGTCATTGTCAAGATTGGGTACCTGGAGCCTGAGCTATACGACATGGCGGCGGATTGGATGTTGGGGCTCACGCCCGGTGGAGTTGATCAGGATCTCGAGCGGCTGGGCCATCATCGCATTCGCAGACCCATGTGGCCGTTCGACAAGACCTTTGGTGCAGGGCCTGGTCTCAAGGCGAGGATGATCCAAATGTCCAATGAGCCGCTTGTTGGGCCTAACGAGTAGCGTTACTCGTCAGTTGAATCCCGCTTGCGGCACTGGGGCAGTAACACCGACTCTCTTTGAGAGTCGGGATTTTCATACTGTATCCGGCCCCCTAAAGAGTGATCAAACCTCTATGCTACTTGCAACGATATTCTTAGCCTGACTGTCAACAGTCGTCTGTTAGCATGTTATAGTTCTCTCGCCATAAAGGGCTTCGCCAGTTCACGCAAACCGAACTAACTTCGACATAACCAAATTTGCCATGACCTACAGATATGTACGCTCCTCCCCCCCTCAGTTAGAAAAATGATTCCTAGCCTCCTTCAACTTCCGCAGCACCTTCCCTCCACGACTCTCCGTCCGACTCAGTTTCAACCCCCCCCCCCACCACCCATCTCCTCGCTCCCCGTTATACTCGCCGCTACATCACTCCCACTCCCAACCCGATTCCTATCGCTCTTCGTGCTTTTCAGTCTTCGCAGAGAGCTGCCGTTCACTATCAAAGCTCTCAGCCCTGACATGACGACTCGCCACCGTCGAGTCACCACCCCCCTTCCCAAAGCTCTCCTCCCCCAACTTCTCATCCGCCCATACCGGCCGTGTATCCACACTGAACTTGAGCACCTCGGGCCTCTGATAATGCCCATTGGCATCAATCCACACCTTCACCAAGCCCAGCTGCTCCATGTCCACCTCGGCAGCCACCAGCCTCTCCTCCCCGCCCGTATGCGGCCCGGCCAGAAACTGGCAAAACGGATGCAGCACCGAGCTCCACCCGCCACCAGCCTTGACCAGCCCTTGCTCCCCCAGACTTTCCCGCATCCAGCTCAGACACGTCTCATCAACATAATTGCTCGCCGTGATCACAAAAACCTGCCCCGTCAGCGCGTGCGCCTTCATCAGCGCCTCGATCTGCGCGTCCGCGACACCCTCGAACCCAGCCATGGTCGACAGCGCAGGCCATGCCCCAGCGTGGATGTGCTGGCCTCCCGCGATCAGCGCCTGGCGCGCCCCGTTCATCGTGTTCTCCCAGCAGGCAAGCCCGCCGAGGTTGTACCCAAGCGAGAGCGGGAAGTTGCAGAGGGTGGACCCGTTGCCCTGGGCCCACACCATGCGCTCGACGTAGGTCGGCTGCAGCTTGCGGTGGACGCCGAGGATGAGGCCGGTCGAGTCGATGGTGACTTGGCTGTTGAAGAGGGTGTGCGAGTTTGTCATGCGCTCCGAGACGCCGAGGGAGATGGCCACGTTGCCGGCGCGGCAGGCGGATTGGATGGCGGCCATGTCGGGGGAGTTGTGGGAGACGGTGACGGACTGGGTTGCGTAGGTGGCGAGGGCCGAGACTTGGGTTAGGGGTGGGTAGCATTCTATGAAGTACTATGCAGAGTAAATTAGGGGTGGAGTACGAGTGAGGGGGATGGATGAGCGGGTTTTACTGCTGCTGTAGGGTAGAAGGGCGGGGGGAGAAACACTTACGGGATAACCGGGGATAAATGTCTCGGGAAAGACAAGGAGTTTGATATCCTCAGCGGCAGCCTGCTCGATCAAGCGCACAACCTTTGCTATGGTAGCCGCCTTATCCATGAAGATGGGCGCCGCATGGGCGGCGGCAACCTTGAACTTGGTCTGCTTGAAGGCCATGACTCTGAGAGGCCTCGATCGTCGCAGCCGGTGAAGGGTGAGATGATTGGCAAAGGGAGAAAAGGATAGAGGCAGACTTTGAAGGACAGTTTCAAGTTGTCATATTTGGTGCACGGCTTGAAAACAAAATAGGGGGTGGCTGTTGATTAGTGAATGAATTCACTCATGTCGATCTTTGGCGTTGCGCTCCTTACGTGCAATCTTTCCGCCAAGCTCTACTAAAACTACGGGGTACCGTACCCCGCGACTGTGGGGTAGGTGTGGTCATGTGATTGATCGGAGAGGCCTGGAGAGTGGAGACTGGAGAGAGAGGAGTGGGTGTCGCCATCAAAGGTAGTAGTAGCCTTGGGGACCTCCTTCTACCCTCTGATGCAACTGAAAGACGTACCTAGGTCTAGGCTAAGAAAGAAAAGAGTTTAGAGAGCTAAGGATGGCGGGAAAGGTCATGACAAAAGTCGTCATGTTTGGGGTTGTTCAAAGATTATGATGTGCTCATATGCAGCTAACCAGAGGTCTGATTACGTACGTGGACGAAGAGAAGAGAAAGGGAGAGGATTCGGAACGATAGGCCGTTTAGTTTAGTTGACTGAAACAGCAGGAACTCTCATTTCCATAAGGGGACGATCATCAAAGCAAATTGCAAATCTGCTATTCAGGAAGGAGCGTTATGTTGCGCCGCAAGAATTGAGCGCGCACCCAGGAAACGAACCCTGGAATCCTTCGTGAGCACCATGCAGAGACGTCGGTTTAAGCTCCGATGATTTACGAGCATTGGAAGGAAATGTGGGACTATAGGTAGTTATAGACAGAGTGACAGAAGGGCTGGCGGTACAATCTTAATTGAAACTGGCGAACTATACACCACGGTGGAGAACACGTTCGCCTACCGACTCATATGCCAGTCGTTCAGCTTGGACCCAGGCTGCGGATTGCTCCTTCCAAATAATACCCGGCTACCCTGTTGTAGAGCTACCCACTCCCAGAACCAAGGCGATTGCTTATCGTACATTTCGAGACATTGGCAATTAGCCCAGTTGTGGGCTAGCATCATGGTCCAACCAGTGGCAGATGGTGTGGAAGACTATTTCCCACACGTCTAGCTCTCTCTGTCCACGCGGATAACGGGTCCCAATTCACGAAATGAGTTTGGCATAGGTAAAAGGTGACCACAAACAATAGACAATGTTGAAAAGAAATCTCCCGTAGAAGAAAAAGGGCAAATGCCGTTCAAATTGTACGCGTACATGCATCTGCGCGTAGGTGTTAACTACCTATCTCTCGGCGACAGCGATGGAAGAGAAGCCGACATGTCCTAACGGAAACTCATGACTCCATTTATCCGCACAGCTGTCGTCGCAGAGGGACGGAGCAGAGTGAGTCACCCGGCAAGAACACCGACCATGTCGCAAGCAGAGACTTCCCAAAGAAACCGGTGGCAACATCTTCACCGAGTCAACTACGAGAACAGCAATCTGCTGCTTCCTTTTCCGTGCCCCCCAGCTCCGATACGGGTGGTCTACATAGTCTACGTCCATCATTCGAGTTGCTCCTTCCTATCTAGTCCTTGTAGGTTCTTCTGTTGTCGACCGGTATACCCACCCCCGGGCCCACAACAGTTGACCAGTCGTACCATCCGGGATAATGGTAGTCACAGCGAGAGCATACCATGAGAAGTACGGGAGAGATCTTTTCTTTGGGGGAAGGTACATGCCTCATGACACATCCGGTAGCCACCTCATCGAACTCAGAGCCACGGGCTTCTAAGTTGGAAGACGGCAGGAGCGACAAGCAGGGGACAAACGACAACTGAAAGCAGACCAATACATTATTCTGCTGCAAGATTCCTTCGGGCTTATGAGAGGGAACAGATCACACAGTTGGTCAATAGATAAAGTAAATACCAAGGTATCTAGGTACTGTCACGATCCTGTCACAATGTCGAGAAGACACTTTGGTGGAGGTGTGGGTTGTGAGCAGGCGGCGAGCATCGCAGTTGAAAAAAAGAAATCCAAAGGCCGAACGGAAGGTGCAATCAAGGGTACGGAATGTTGAGGTTTCAGTGAGCCCGAGTCCTAGATAAGGCAGCTGCGACTGAACTACATTTTATTCGCTCGCCCCCCGGCAGCCCAACCACTCGGTCCCGAAAGCAATGGAACTTTCTCGTTTCATCTAGCCCAGACATGCTGAGTGATGACATAGAGAAAGCGCTCTCTAGTGCTGCTGTCAAGAGAGGCAGTAGGCGGACTCTCTATTGACTAAGGTACTTCAAGCTGTGCTGGTATACAGATGGCTAAGACGCGAGCTCATCAATTTGTCGCAAAGAACAACTTCACTACCTTACGTGAGGTGGGCAATAAACAGTCTCTATTTGGTATACTTGGATTCTTGGTTTATCCTTCGCTAACCGCTGATGATGTGTAAAGCCGTTGCTTCTTACCGAGCTGCTGGTGTGGTCAAATCATAATGTAATTCCTGTCCGTATTTAAAGTTTGATGGCGATGGCGTTTCCTTCCCAACTGCAACCAAACCGTGCCACGATAGCTTGGTGGCTCCTTTATCAACCACCACTGTAACTTTGATGTCTCAAACCTTCAATGGCTACAATTACCAATTAATCAACGCACGTGCTACTAGGCAAGCCACCACATACAGATGGGGATATTAGTTTACCTAATTAGATCATGTCAGGTCGGTCCACTCCTATTTCTCCGGCGGGGTACCTTGGTCCGGAGACTGTCAACCATCTCTAAAGCTCTGCGCTATCTTTGTACTACGCATTTTTCAGGTCCGAAGCGCTACATATCTCACTAAGCGATCTGTCGAGTCTGATCTACCGCAATACTACAGGCGGCATCATTTCGTCGACGCGTCTCGTCTCGTCCCCGCGATGACAAGATCTATCCACCTCCTAGTACTGTTGACATGTGCTGTGCTATCTGGAAAATGCCAGCAATATTATCACGCACACGCACACCAGCTCAATAAAGAGCCCATTGCCGGCCCCACGCTGTCGATCAACGGGGTCTCTTCCGCAGTTAGAACATATTGGATGCGGCAGGCCACGGCCGCACTCGGTGCACCATGTCCCTTTGCAGCCTTTGGCACCGTCATTGTCAACCACACGGCCAATTCAGGCCTCGGTCAAATCGTTTGCTCAGGCGCAAACGCCAATAGCAAGACCGGAAACCCAACCATGCACGGTAGGTACAGGTGGTCTTCAGTTTCATCGCCCGTTTCGTTGCTACCTCTCAGGATCAAAAAGACCAGTGATACTGACAGCCCCCGAAACAGGCGAGATGGCTGCAATCACCAACTGCTCTGCCATTCTCACTGACCCGACCGGGCCATACAAACTGACCGCCGCTCAAGCTATCAGTGCGTTCAAAGACCTGTCGCTCTACACCAATGCCGAGAGCTGCCCCATGTGCGCATCTGCCATCCGCTGGGCGGGCTTCAGAGAGTATATATACGGCACTACCATCCGGACTCTGATCGAGAAGGGGTGGGGCCAGATCCGCATCTCGTCTCTTGAACTTATTGCGCAGAGCTTTGACCTACCAAACCCGACGAGGGTCTTGGGGGAAATCTTGACAAATGAGACGGATCCGTACTTTGCGTGGCAGTTTGATCCCAAGCATGAGTGTCCGAAGGGGTGTAAGAGAGCTGCCAGTGGAAGCTGTGGGGCGGGTGGATAACCTGAGTTCGCATGAGCTATTGGTCAGATTACTTGCGAGAATGCTATTGTTTCTATCCCTTTGAACAAAAATAGAATGTCTTGTTTTCTTTAACAAAGCATGCCTAAGAAGGGCATTGTTGTGGTCTCTTTATATCATTCTCAATCGCATTATCAATTATCACATCATTGTTGTCTCCTTTCAACTTAGCCGCAGTCATTGTCTGATGACAGCCATCTCTGAGCTCCTTTGTCCTGGCTGCAATCAAATAGCGACCTCTTTCCTACCGTTTCTATTACCTGAATTCCTCATTCACAATATCAACTCTCGGTCTCGATACACACGATTACGAATAGCAGAGGTCAGGTAACCTCTTCACCCCTTCTTTTACAGGTCAAGTAACTCTATAACCCACGGGCTAAATAGGCAGTCAGCTTCGTGCTTTCACTTATCAACCCAGGTAAAAGACACCAGAATGGCGCGCACCAATAACAACATGACAAAGGCAGACCGCAGAGCGCACAAGCGCCAATCTCGCGCACAGAAGAAGGCAGTAGAAACCGCCCCTTCCCCCTCCCTTTCCCCCTCCTCTTCTGTAACCTTTTACCTCTACTCAGAGCATTCACAGCCCTCACCCTCACCACTATCAACACCAGCTCCTATCCTTCACGGCCACACCGCCATCCCCACCGGCAGGCCGGTCCCCAACCTCACCAACATCATCGCGACCGTCAACCTCGACTGCCGCATCGACCTCAAGCTCCTCTCCAAGCACGCGCGCAACATCGAGTACAACCCAAAACGCTTCGGCGCCGCCGTCGTCCGCGTCCGCGACCCCCGCACCACCGCGCTCATCTGGGCCAACGGCAAGATGACCCTCACGGGCGCCAAGACAGTCGAGCTGGCCCACTACGCCGCCCGCAAGCACGCCCGCATCATCCAGAAGATGGGCTTCAACACAAAGTTCAAGGACTTCAAGGTCGTCAACGTGGTCGGGACTGCGACGCTGCCGTTTGGCATTCGGCTCGAGGGGCTGGTGGCGAACTATCACAACTTTGCGTTTTACGAGCCCGAGCTCTTTCCGGGGTTGGTGTTTCGGTCGATTACGCCAAAGTGCACTTTTCTGGTGTTTTATAACGGTAAGATTGTGCTGACGGGGGCGGCGACGGTGGATGACTTGTATGATGCGTGGCAGAGGTTTTACCCGATTTTGCTCGATTATGAGGTGGCTGAGGGTAGTGCCCAGTTTGTCAGGGAGGCTGAGAAGGCGAAGAGACATAGGTGAGTGGGAAAGGTAGGTGATACTCCTAGTGAGTTATAGGGTTTCTCTCTACTACCTACATAGGAGAGATTCCTTTCTTTTTCTTTTCTTGTACATGATTACATCATTCTGTACCACAGGCGGGTATGGAATATGAGACTTACGATTGGCAGTGCCATGGTAAGCTACGATTGACGACTATAATGACTTAAACATTTGGGTTTAGAAAGGAGGATAGATAAGTAAAGTTACAATAATTTAATACGTAATTAGATCATAGTATTGCGCCTTTTCTTTTGTGCAGACTCACCTTAACTCGTCGTGAAATGAATCTAATGCTGGTTTCATCGAACTTTAACGGGCTGATAAAAGGCCATGCTTGACTCGCTGCCTCTCAGCTGGATGAACATGTTTAAAGTGGAGTACCCACCTCATCTCGTGAAGTATTACATTTAACAGAAGTATAATAAGTAACTGCAAAGGAGGTCAACGGGAGGTTAACAGCCAAGCGCTCAACATCACATCCACACTGTGTCAGATCCACAAGACCTATGGGTCAATGGGTAAAGGGATCATCCCGGGCTTCATAGCACGAGCTCTCCACCTAACCCACGTTAGCTGCTTTCTTGTTTCAACGACGGTCAAGTTTTAGTTCATCTACTACCGTTTTAGCGTGGGTTATTCTATTATATAAATGTTTTTGTTATCTATACTCCCATGTCTCCCTGAAGCCAAGACACGCTGCTCTTGAACTGGCTGGGATACCGAGATAAAGGGGCTTGTAAGTATGTGGAGACTTTACCCTCCTAGAATTGCCCATCTCCCTCTCAAACAGAGGGTATCATGATCTCTTCTACATAGGTAGATATTCGAGTGTTCGAAATATCTCTCCTCTCGTTCGAAGCTTTCGAGACCCAACTGCTACGCCCACGACCTTCATCAAACAAGTCCCTCTACACCTATCAAGAGTTCCCCGCTGGTTGAGCCTGCATGTGCTGGGCACATTTTTCACCATACTGACAATCCTTATAACCCCCAATCCCCTCTCCTCACACTCCCTCCTCCCATCCCAGTCCATCTACTAGTAATGCTCACTCGCCTTGGCAAATTCCGCTACAAGGTCCTTATAATCCTCGGGACCATACGGCTCCGTCGCCTCCGCCAACCATCCATTCTTCCGATGCACCTGCAACCCGAGATCATCCACCAACAAATCGCAGTACGGCTGGGCGTCAAACACGAAATCCGGGAACTGCGTGCCGTGGCCGGCAGGGTAGCGCCACTTGCCGAAGCGCGCCTGCAGCACCGTCTCGTATTGTATCTCCTCCAGGCTCTTGACGCCCTCACCACTGCTCTTCCTGTCAGCAGCAACAGGCGGCAGCGTCTTGGCCGGTAGCGTATCGCTAAAGTATGCGTTGATCCAGACAGACTGAATATGCGCAATCGTAGCAGTAGTGAAGCTCATCAGCGCACCGGCAAAGGCAATGTCGCGGGTCTGGAGGAAGCGGGCCGACGGGGGCACCATGAAGTGATACAAGGTGTAGGGCGTGAGCGGGGTGTTTGGGTTGATCTTGTCCTTTATCGAGATGCCGTCCGAATCGAGCAGGGGCTTGAGCCGCTTGTTCTGGATTGGCTGGTCCTTGAGCCGGGGGAAGCGGGCGAGGATCTCGTCGTCGGCTCGCTGGACGGCCACGTCCGTGTATAGCGGCTCCGAGGAGGGGGTGGTGGGGGTGTGCGGGATGCCGAGCTCGCGCTCGATGCCCTCGGGCAGGAACTTGACTGGCGCGACGTGCTTCCAGCCGGTGACGCAGCAGAAGGCGTCGGATTTGAGCTGGGCGCCGCTGGTGAGGTGGACGGTGTTGGGGGAGAGGTGGGTGATGTCGTCGATGTGGACGGTGATGGTCCCGTCTTTTACTAGGTCGAAGATGTTGGTGGGGTAGTTGAGGATGGAGAAGGAGGAGGCAGTGAACATGGCTTGGCTCCAGGGCTTGAGCTTGGCCGTCTCGGGATGTGCGTCATACTTGTTGAGGGTGATGACATCGCCGCCTAGGATGGACCAGAATGCGTTGGTGATGAAACGGCCAATGGCAGTTCCGTGGTAAAAGTTGCGCATCTTGATGTAGCCATCGGCCTGGCCCCAGATACAGGGGCTGAACCATGTGAGCATCCGAGTGTCTGGATAGTGTGAGTAAGTAAGTGTCCGCATCAGTAGCTCTCGTCATTGGTAGAATAGCACTTACGAACAAGCTTTTCCAACCACTTCTTTAGTGGTGTCACGTACGGAGGCGCCATCCACACAGGGCCATGTCCAGTTGCTGCAAGTTCATAATGAGTCAGTACATGCTAGAACGGTAACAGGGAAGAACTTGTCTCACCTCGGATGACCCAGTTGACTTTGACACCCTTGGAGGCGTATGCGTACACGACATCCCAGGCCGACTTTGTGCCACCAAACACAGTGACCGACGTGGCAGATTCCAGAGTGCTAGAATACTGCAGGAACTCCGAACCATGGAACAGAGGGGCGCCGAACTCGTCCTGACCGCGGAAATCGGGCAGGAAGGGTTGAGCGGTCAAGCCAGTGGCAATGATCAACTTGCGCGCAGCGATCCTGGCCTCACCAGAGGGAGTCTGGATGACCAAGACCCAGCCGCCATCTGGCCCGTCTTGATGCTCCGCCGTAAGGACCTTGGTCTGGTAGCGTATCGTGTCAAGGATGCCGAATTTTTCGGCGTACTTGGAGAGGTAGTGATGCATGGCGGGGCCGGACATGAATTCTCCGGGTTTCACACCAAAAGTCTCGGTGTCCATTGGGAAATCCGCGTACTCATAGGTGCCAAGCATGTTGTTCGTCTTGAGCCCCGGATACAGACGCTCCTTTCTCCAGACACCGCCCAGGCTTGAGGCGCCATCCAAAATGGCCAAGCTCTTTTCTGGGTTTAGCTGACGAAAAGCTTTTGCGGCGGCAAGGCCGTACATGCCTGGTGTCGTGAGCCATGTCAGTGTGATGTTCAATGAGGGTTTCCAGTGTGAATGTGGATGAAGCAGGGGCATGCATACCTGCGCCGACGACGACAAGATCCAGAGCTTCTGCCATGATAGGCTGGAGCAGGCAGGACTGCAACTGGAAATAAGTGAAGCAGGTCAAGAGGCGGTGATTTGTGATTGGCGGTCGCAATCCAACATGACCTCGTAAGAGAGCCTATTTGGTGAGGATTGAATTGAGTGTTCGTGACATGTAACCTAGGTAGGCATTTGTTTGGACGGGAGGGCTCTGCGGGAGCTGCGACGCACCGGCAGGCAGGGAGCGGGAGGGAAATCAAGGCCCCCAACAACAGCCGAAAAAATGGAACCACCACTATGACCCCCTGTCATTTCTTAACACGACCAGACGACCGGGGAGAGACCAACAGACCCGACTTGGGCCAAAAGTACCCTGCTTGTGTACCCATTTGTCTGCATGAGCGAGATTGGCTGCAAGTCTCAGGAAAACAAGACGGGGATTGGGTGCACGCTCGACGCCGCAAACATGCATATCGTGTGGTTGCAGCGGCAACTTTAGCGATGTGTCAGGGGTGCGGGTGGCGCAACCGACGGTAGGGATCGCCGCCATTGTTGCCGCTGCTGCCCTTTTCAAGACGTGATTGATGGTCGAGTTTTCACTTCATACGTTGCTGTTGAGTTCTCGTTTCAGATTTTGGAGTCGCGCATGGAATTGAATACAATCCAGCCCTGGTTTCATTGTTAGTTTGGTTTCTGGTGGCAGGGGTCCTGGTCAAAACTTGACTTTGCGGCCTCAAAACATTAGGGAAGCGGATTTCAATTCTGAAAATTTGCTATGATACATAGCAGCAGCCGCTTTCTTCAGTCGATAGCTTTTTTATTCCCAAAAACACGATCGTTTAGTCGTTGAGTTGGGAAGTTTGGACCGGGGCCCCTGTCACCAGGAACCAAACTAACAATCAAACCAGGGCTGGATTGTATCTTCATTTCCTGATGGTGTGATGAGGTGTTTGCTGGGAGCTAACAATGTGGTTGAACTTAGGGACGGCACTCCGGCGTCGTCGACGCGGGTGAGGCAGGCTCGAGGCAGGCTTGGGCTGCACGTAATGAGAGAAGACGTGCATTGCCGAGGACTGATTGAAGTACGAATATTTGTACTGTTTCAACTGAGAAATTGCTACTGTGTATAAAGCGGGCTGGTACTGGTGAGGGCATTCAGGGGGAGGGGGGCAGCAAAAAGCAAAGACTGGAGTGGAATACCGCCCTTTCGCCCTCGACTTGACGTAGAAGTAACCATTTCTAACCTAGTGCCTTGGCGTGGGAAAAAATCTATTTTCCAGCAATCTAAGCCTGTTCAGGGCAGCTAAGGCTGCTCGCATCCACTTTTACGTCCTAATATAGGTGAAATTACCGAATCTTTCATTTCCACCGCCCACATCATCGGTTTTGGCCCTGTCAATAACAGACAAAACTTCAGAACCCTAGCATCGATCGGAAAACTGACACGCCCAACCCTTGACTAGCCGAATCTCCCCGCAGACCAAACTGCCAGCTAGATTGAAAGTGGTTACATCCACGTCGAGTCCAGGGCGAGACCCCGGTAAGCTGCAGTACTGTGTACACCTGATCCTTGAATGCTTGTTAGTTTGATACTTAAAGTCCACTTTAGGTAGAGCCCGACACTTGTACATACAAAAGGCCTCCTGTTGGTTGAACTGACTTCCCTGAAAATGGCGTTTTTAGATCCAAATGCCCTGTAAAATGGCTGAGCTCCCCTGGTGCAAAATAATATTTTGTATGGCGATAACCCTTGTAAAAGGTGGGCCCAAGAATCTAACTAACAAACGAACCAGGGCTAGTAAGAACTCTGGGCAGACTGCCAAGATGCGAGCAGTTAGGTGTGCTGCTACGCAGCTAATATTGACCTCAGATTGGGCCTCGGATTGGAAGCTGAAAACAAACTATTGAGTTGATCTCCCGTTCTGGTACGCACCTAGCATTTCTTCTCGTTAGGCCGTCGAGGCTATCATCGACGCTCGTGAGCTTGGTTGGTTGATACGAGCCGTTAAAGAGGCGTTGTCTGTGCGAAAAGGGGCGGCATCTCATGGGGGTCAACGTTTCTTTTCTCTGGGAGCCTAGGGTTTTAGTATTGGGATAAGCGGTCATGAAGCGATGTTCTGCAGCCCCCACGCTGCATTGTGGTGGGCATTCGGAGTTTTCGTTCCCTCTCTGAATCTTCCTGGGTTCCTTCCCCCTGAAGTTTTGCAAGGGTTCGGGCTCCCCCGCTGTCCCAGAGCTTTGGCTCATCCAATCGTTTCTTCAGAATGGTTAACGCACGTTTGCCCGTTGAAAGACCTGCCATAGAGTGGCACGGCGACGTTTCCTCTTCGGCAGCGCTTTATTAGCCGCATTGAAATGAATGAACTCGCAATCGAGCAACGACTACTTCGTAGCACAGTTTTACTACTTATTTTTGTTTTCAAACTCGGACTCTGTCAGCAGTCGATGCGATGCATCCATACCAAATGCAACACGGCAAACTGCAGAACCAAGGCAGCATGAAGACAACCATGCAAGGTCGCATCGGGCGTGTGTCAAACTGCAGTTTATTCGCTTTTCATTGCCCCCTCGAGTACGTAAATGCTGCATCACGGCCAATAAAATGCTGCAATGTACGAAGGGACCACATTGCAGAATCCACAGTCGGAGGTATCCCGTCGGCTGCACCTTCCTTCCTGTGCCAGCGGATATGTGCCTCTGTGCTCACCCAGCAAAGCTGGGGAGGGACACTGTTGGATCTGTCCATCGTAGTTGCCTCGGACAGAAATTATGGTCAGTGCGAGTTACCAATTCAGTAACGCATTCCTGCCTGCTCAGTCCACGGTCCCGCCAAACCACAACAGGTGGCGATTGAACCTGGACCTCAACCTGGACCTGGTCCATTCCCGGAGCTGACCCCTATCGGGTCTAGATTCTGCAATTCTGCACGTGTCGTTTCTCACAGAAATCGTTCCTCAGCTCCCGTTCCCACCCTCCAAATACTTGTCGATCCTTCGTGCTTGTCTTATTACAGCCTCGATTCTTTTCTTCTTTTTTGATCTTTCTTGTCCCAGCTCTCTTTTGGGATCCCTTTCGTTAGCTTATCACACTCGTTACTCGCTCGATGGATGAGAGAGCTTTTCAACCATCAAGTTCTTGAGTCGAGACGCCTTCTTTCGTCTGGGTTGCGACTTCCCCCCTTTCCATTCGAGTGCCTCGCCGTACATCGTCATCGCTACGCGCAAAAGCAAAGGGATATTGACCAGCACGATGGACGCGTTTACAACCGAGGCCTTCACCCTGCTCGGGCTTGGCTTGTCCATCATTGGACTCCGGTTATATGCTAGAATCAGCACCGTTGGATACAAACGACTACAGGCCGATGACTACCTTATGATATTAGCCGCGGTAAGCTCCAGCAGCATTTTCGCAGACTCTGACATAGAAATACTGACAAGAAACACAGATCGTGTATTCGATCGAGACCGCCCTTGCATATTCTGTTGGCGCATACTGGCACGGCCTCGCCAACAATGCCATGACGGACGAGGAACGTCGGCTGCTCGATCCCAGCAGCGAAGAGTATCGGCTGAGGTAAAAACGAAGACTCCCCACAAGTTCCCTCCAATATTGCCCGGGAACAATGTTGATTAAGTACAGGGTCAATGGTTCAAAGACACAAGTTGCTGGCTGGTCGACGTATACGTTGCTGCTATGGGTCTTGAAGGCTGCTATGTGCACTTTCTATCTACGCCTGACGGAAGGGCTCGATTACCACAAAAGGATCATGGCAGGATTTGGCATCATCATCGCAACTTGGCTAGCTGTGCTATTCTCTGTTCTTTTTGGCTGTTATCCGCTGCATAAGAATTGGCAAATCTATCCCGACCCTGGCAGTATGTGGCACACTCCGAAGAAGACGATGTCCGTGCTAACAAAAACTAACTAGACTTCTGCCAACCTGCCATTTCCAAGATCGACATCTTCGTTACTGTCGTACTGAACGTTCTTACCGATTTGTATCTCTTGAGCATCCCGATCCCAATGCTTTGGCAATCATCGCTCAGACCAATCAAGAAGGCCGGTCTAATGCTGCTCTTTTCCGGTGGTATCTTTGTGACCATGGCGGCCATTCTGCGCTGCGTTCTCATTCTGACGGTACGACCCCTCATAACATATTGAGATGAAAATGTGCTCGGGCTCCACTGACTTCCAACCGACAGGACCCGGTGAATGGGGCACAGCAAGCCGGCTCATGGGCCGTCCGCGAGACCTTCGTGGCGGTGGTCACGTCCAACGTCCCTATGATCTTCCCTCTTGTTAATCGCTGGCTCCGTCCAGTTATTGGAACGATTAGATCCTACGCGTCGCAGGGCGGCAAGTCGGGCTTGTCCCGCAGTGGGCGTAGTGCGAACCCCATGCCAGGCGCCTTCAGACTCGAGGACAAGAACCCACGTCGCGGTCTTGGGCCTCGCAGCGTGAACCCCATTACAAATCTCACATTTAGCGAAAGCGAGGAACGTATCTATAACCAGACCAGCAATGCGAGTCAGAACCAAAATGGAACACTGCCACAACATGGTCGGGACGGCGGCAGCGACACGAGTGCAGTTGATACGGAAATTGGAGGACACTCTCCTGGCACCTCGGCTAACACGGGAGGCATACTAAGGGAGACAACGCTCCAGGTGACGGAATCACGCCAGAGTCGCGCTGGACAACCTGGTGGGGAGAATTTCCGAGACATTGGGGACTACTATCTTGTGGAGCAAGCGAGACGAAGCGCCGACGCGCAGAGAAGACCGGGCATTGGGCACAACAATAAGGCCAACCGGTCGAGCTCGGGATTTGCAGGGCTTGGCATGAGATGAGATGAAATCGGACGAGGGGAGGTGAGGGGCGGCGTCACCCCAACCACCCAAAAAGGGCGACTGATTTCAGGCACGGCAGTAGCAAGGGCAGCTGGATAGATTTGGAAAGAACGGTACAGGTCATGGAATAAAGGTTTGGTGCTGGTCAGCACTGGCGGTACAAGACGCGGTTAGATTTGACTTGGATATTTAGTCATCAATAGGAAATCATTCGGCACATACGGAGGGTACATTGGCTTGACGCTTGAGGTTTACTTGGAAATTGCAGTATAGGTTGGAGTTGGTTCAGTTATGTACATATTCAATTCTTTGATCAAGCAATACAATGGTTCATATCTTGTTTCGTTGCTCTCTCTTGTTCTGAGATAAGATGTGAGGGAGCAAGCAAGCAAACACTGTACTGAAGCGCATGACATCATTGGGTGGTGGGCTATCAACGGGGCTATCAACGAATCTTTTTGTGCGCAAACACCTGAGCGTTCCTTCCCTTCTGATTTGTTTGCTGGCTCGTTGCCCAGCACGTACTTTCCAAAGGTGGAGCAAGACAGACCCAGTGGTGGGCCCGGTGGAGTTGCTGGCCACTCACCTTGGAAGCGCCCACCATGTTTGCCAAACCGGCCAACAATTTTGGCCCAAAGACCACCTCAGAAATAAAACTGCTGCACCAGTTTTGAGTAGGCACTGCTTTTCGCTTCTTGCTATTGTTCTCTCCACCATGACCTGCAGGACTTTCGGAGCTGTCCTAGCCGTGGCTGAAATTTCCGAGGCCCCCACAGGCAGATATCAGCATCTTCAATCTCAACTTCCACAACCAGATAATGTACCCAGCCAGCGCCTGATTCCAAGCTCATTGTGTAGGTACCTGTAGTAATAGCTAAAGGTGGCTTACTCGAAGGTCCCTCGCCATCGTTGCCAAAAACCGCGTGACCTACAGGTACATGGGGACTTCTTCCATCCCATCGTCCTCGAGCAGAACCTGACGCAACTAACGCCCACATGACAATAGCAAATTTCCCACAAAAAACACTTCAATTACTTTCAGACGGACCTGTGTGCTGCTAGACAGGTTTCCTGTGCCCCGCTCTCAAATCAGCGCCGAATCTCGAGCCCAGGCTCAGATATAAAAAAAAACCTGGCCCAATTCGAGGTTTCCAATTTCTCTCTCCGAACACAACGCGCTCGCTCAGTCACAGACTTTTGCACTTACGCTTTTTTCACATACAAACGAACTATCACACACACCTCTCTGCCCTCTCTCTCCTCTCACCACCCATTTACCCTTTTTTTATCCCGCCGCCGACATTTACCAAAATGTCTGCCTTTTCGCGCCCTGCGTCCCGCCCGCCAGGCACTCGTCCCGGCACTCGTCCCAGCCGCGGCACCACCACCGCACCAACGGCGACTCTTCGCCAGGAGTTGCCCGGAGACTGGGTGACGCGGTCGCCTGCTGGGCCTTCCGGCAAGCCCCATTATCACTGGAGGGAGCTGCCCAAGGACTATCCTCGCCCCATGGACCCCAAGGTCAAGCGGGAGATGGAGATCCGGAAGCGCACTGATGATGCGTTCTGGAAGCTGATTGTATGTCTCCCACTCCCTTATACTCACTCCCCCACTACCACTTGGCTTGCCCCGCCTCCAGTCCATCTCAATCTTCAAGACACACCCACATAACCATGTGACAAACAACCACACAACCACACACATGCAGCACACACACACACACACACACACACTTACTAACACAAAAACCAGGCCGAGAGAAAGGCCAAGAAAGAGGCCGAGGAGAAGAGAAAGGCCGCAGAGGCCCTCATGCCGAAGAAGGACCACACCAACTCGGCACTCATCGCCTGGGAGAAGCGCGAAGAGCTCGGCGGGTACTTCCCTCCCCACGAGCAGCCGGGAAACCCCCGCTGGGCGCAGTACTCGCTAGACGGCATCATAAGGTTCTTCGGCGACGACATCCCCTACGTCCAAAAGGGGCACAACGGGGCTCCCGACAGGGTGTTCCCCGCGCCGCCAAGCGTCCACATCCGTCCGCCGCAGACACCATCCAAGTCGCCCCCGTCGGTCCTCTGGACGACGCCCAACATGATGCCGCCAGAGTCCCCCGATGAGATGGACTGGACGCCGACACGCCCCTCGCCGCCGAAGCCGGAGACGCCTGCGCAAGCGGTGGTCGAGCTGCTGCCCGCCGACGCCGACACCGCCGCCGCCGCCGCCGCCGCCGCCGAGCCCAAGCCTAAGCAGGCAGAGTACCCCTGGGGTCTTTTGTTCACCTACGTGTTCTACATCATCTCGTTGTTGATATGGACACCCTCCAGTCTATGGGGTGAATGCGTCAGGCTCTTGGTCTTCTTCATCTTGTACCATGGAATTCAGATCCACGACGCCATCATTGCCTTCAACAAGTGGTGGGGTGATATCTTGGACAACATCGTTACCAAGATTTGCGAAGCCATTGATTGGGTTATCGGACCTATTTACAAGCGAATCAGGAACGAGGAGCTCGAGCAGTTTATTGTCGAGGAGGCGATGCCTGCGCTCGGAGCAGTCTTTGTTGTCTTTATCGGGATGTCGATCTGTTACACGTATAAGCTCACTCGGTGGTCCTGGAGGAAGCTTCCAACGGCTGCGGAGTGGATGTGGAGCCGGGTTGGCGCGAACTGAGCTGTGTGACCTGGTCTTTTGGTCGAGACGGTTGCTGCGCTTCGTTCATGGAGATGCGGCACTGATGGCTTGCTTTATCTGATGGGGGTGTTGGCGTTTGGGACGTCGTCTTTTCTTTTCGGTTTTTTTTTCTTTTTCTTCCCGTTGGAGGTTGGGTGGGGGAAGAGGAGGAATGGTTTATTGTTGGAGTTGCTGTCTTTTCTTTTTTTTTCTCTTCTTCCATTTGGGAGATGGTTTGTTTTTGGGATGGGATTCATTTGGGGCGAGACTGCCTTGCGAACTTTACGAGATGCTGCGTCTATTCTTTTGCTGGAGTTGGTTGGACACGGAAGCCTGTTTGTTTTCTTCGGGGGGACTTGTACGAACAGAACCCAAATCTTTCAGGGCGGATATCTGGGCAGGCGCCTGGATGCTCTGGGGGAGGAGGCAAGGGGAGTTTGGGGAGTTGTACGATCAGCACCTGAATCAGTCGGGGCGGATATCTGGGCAGGCGCCTGGATGCCTCGGGGGAGGAGGAAGGGGGCGTGTCCCATCCGAGCCACGAAATCTGCCAGGGCGAATATTCGGACAGGGTCCGGATGCTCTAGGGGAGAAAACGTGAAGACAAAGGCCGCTTTGTCGTCTTGGTATGGGCGCGTCTCGGGGTCGTTAGTTCAAGAAAAGGGGTCCCATCCATGAGACCCGGAATCTGTCAGGGCGGATATCCGAACAGGGTTCGGATGCTCTGGGGGAGGAAGGGGAGACAACCGGGACAACTAGCGACGGCTTTTTGTTGCCTTCGTCGCCGTGGTTTGGGCATACCTTGGGGAGTTGTATGATTAGGTGGTGTTTTTGGGGAGAGAACCTCCTCTCTGAGAAGCAGCAGCTTCCAGACTCCAGACTTCAGCAAAGGTAGTCGCAGCCATTTTGTATTTCAGTAGGTAGCAGTAGCTCGCAATTGATCCCTCTCAAAACAAAGAAATGGCCACATCCTGCTCATGACTCTCGTCTGCTAGTTGTGATTCATGTGTTGTATATGGAATCATCACATTGGAACTCTGCCATGTGTGATGTCGTCGAGGTAAGCCGATTGACATGCTGGAACCATGGCGTACTTGTGACAAAATCCATGCTATGTTCACTATGTAAAACTTACAAAGCCTTATGCATACCAAGACGACAAGGAAACCCACAAGCTTTGCTTCTAACATGGAATCCAGCAAGACATTGAAAGTTTTCGTCCGCCCTAGCGTTTTGATTGGCCCGTGCATCATGCTACTAACCTACATTACCGTTACCCCTTTTTCGTTATTCCATCCCCTTTCTTTCCTGGTCAAAGGCGAGGATTATTGTTTATCTTTGATACATTACAGCCACGTTTTGGAAACCTTTGATAATTTTGTTGGGAAATGGACCAGCTTTAATGTTTGAAGATAGGCACCCACCACTTCTTGCAGGATAATGACACAGATTAAAAATCACTCGCTGTTCACTCATTCTGAGTTCGAAACCTTGTGTACTGAACTTTTGGGAATGGATTAACTATGGAAATTTCACAAGCACTGAACGCGAGTTTTCATTTTGTAAGAAAGGGAGGGGTGTCAAGGCGTACAGTGGATTCGTTAACCTCCCCCCAGCTCCCGGCCTCACATACAACCAGAGCATTTTCTTCTGGTACTTTAGTGCGTTCTTGCTCCCTCATAGAAAAGTCAGAGACCCATCTAACACAAGTTCTCATCGTTACAGAATCCGAAAAGGATACCGCCAACATTCCCACCACCATCTATCTTCCAGGAGGGCCCGGCACCTCGTTCCTCGATTCATTCAGCGGCTTCCCATGCATAGTCAACGCCGACTCCAACAGCACCACACCCAACCCGTGGTCGTGGAACAATGAGGTCAATATGCTCTACATCGACCAGCCGGTGCAGACAGGCTACTCCAACACCGACGCCCAAGATGGTCTCATGAATCTCATCACTCAGGAGTTTACCCCAGGGGCCAGCTTGGATGGTATCGAGGGAAACGCGACGGCACTCCCAGGGAGACTGTCGAGTCAGAATCCGGCCGATACTGCTAATAAAACGGCGCAGGCGGTGCAATCGCTGTGGCGTTTTGCTCAGGCTTGGCTTCAGGAGTAAGCATTATTATTCATGGTAAGCCGTACGATGGCATGATAGAGCTTTAGGGAGAGAAAGGCAGCAAAGTAGTTGTCGTCCTTCTCTCGGCCGGGTGTGCGTCTGCCTCTCTCCATAAAGTCTATCATACCCTCGTCCCACGCGACGACTTGCTCTTCGATAAGGGCTTCTTGGACAGCACTCTCATCAGGGGACAGGTCGGTGCGTCCTGAGAGTATGAACTCTCAGAACACGCCGCAGTAGATCAAGCAGTCGCGTGACGGCTTGACATAGACCTTTAATGGAGATCCGGACGCGGTGCTACTAGCTGGTGAGCCGGGCTCGATGTTGTCCACTACATGGTTGTCACCCTCGGCGAAGGGGTAGAGCGACCGTGACTCAGACAGGGTCATGGCGGGTGCTGTCAAGCTCAGAATCCCACTGCTGCCTTCCCAAAGCTTCTTCAGTCTGCATTTGGTGCAGCAGGCGCCGGCCAGAGTCAACATGCACTCGACTGTGGGTCCAGTTTCCCGACAGATTGGACACGGCGGCGAGGGCGAGGCTCAGAACAAGCAGCTTGCTCGGGTCCGAGATGGACTGGGCCTCTGTCAGCGCATTGCCATAGCGCAGGAGAGCCTGCTCGGTAGATTGAGTTCTTTGCTGATTATTGTGGCCTGTGGGCATGTTGGTGAGCTCAGAACGGCGATGCAGGGCGCCGATGGCCAAGGCGGCATTCCAGACGGCAGGTTCGGCGTGGGCGACCTGGAGGATGCGCCTGCTCCAAAAGTCTGTGGGGAAGAAGGCGCCGGCGGCCGGGGCGGTCCGCAGGCGGAAGAAGTCAAAGAAGGCCACATCGTCTGCCGTCTGCGGCCTGGCGAGAACCCGGGCTGCCGGCCTAATGGTGGAGAGCGTGCGGACAACGACAGCTAGTTCTCGACGGCCCAAGACGGCTGCAGGGCCGTCGGGTGTGTATCCGTCACATGTGCGTTTAGCCTGCAGACAGCGGTTGCAGCTAGGCTTTGTCTCGTCGCACTTGACGGCCGAATTCTGCAAATTTATAATCAGTACCCGTGAAGAGTTGCAGTGGTTTTGGTACCTTGAATGAGGCCTTCTGTGGTTATGTTCCCATTGGACACGCCTGTCGTCAACCCACCTGCAAGTGATGCACCCTGTTCGGCCCCGCTTTCGGGGATTGGTAGTTCTGTCGCCCATGGTCCAGATCCGGATATGCAATATTCTTTGTTTCTACGATAGGTGTGTGAAGCCGACAACGGCGGCCGGCCGGTTAAAAACGGGGTTTGAGACGGTGCCACTTGGCGCGTCCAGCGGAAGAATCCTGTCTCAAAAGTCGTCGTCGTCATTGTCGTCTTTGACCTCCATCCTCCCTCCTCCCAACGCCATCTCACTCGAGTTATAGTGTACCGACATTGCCATGCGAGACACCAGCTCCAAGACCAACAGCGAAGACACCGCCACTGACCCTGGCCTTCCTGTCAGTTGCGAATGCGGCTACATCAGACTCAGGACGCCAAGCTCGACGCCGCTGGGCACGGCACACTGCCACTGCACAGCATGTCGAAAGCAGTCGGCCTCGTTGTTCGGGTCGTCAGTCTACTTCCCCGCTGAGCAGGTCTTCCCCTTGCCGGCCGAGCTCGAGGCCAAACTGTCCGTGTTTTCGCACCCAACCGACAGCGGCAGCACAATGAATTGTTACTTTTGCCCCAAATGCGGGGTGCGCATTCTCCATGCCATCACCCTGCCCGACGGCAATCTGCGCGCGTCAGTTTCGTTCAAGGGCGGCGCCATCGACAGCGGCCTCGACTGGAAAAGCTTGAACACCAAGCACATCTTCACCCGCTCCGCCGTCATGAAGATCCCGGAAGAGTGGGAATGTCATGAGACTTATCCGGGGTCGTAAAGGGTCAGAAGAGGTGGAGCACGCTGAATCTATGTCGCCAATCCCTCTCAGTCGGGGAGCACAGTTTGGAGGAACCTAAGTTCACTGCATTGTTTCAAGGACCCGAATTGGGAGACATGAGAGTGGGACAGATGGGAAATACAATATTTTTACTTTGTACTGTGCATCTAAAATAAACTTTGGTGTTTGGAAAACATCCATGGAGTGACACTGTGTGGGCTGGCGGCGTGGGTACCCGCAAACTCAATTCTACGGGTGCTGGATCAGGGGCAGGCCCAGACCCCTGCGGCTACCCCTCGGCCAAGCAAAAAAACGCACGGTCCAGAGGGACCAGAATTTAACTAGCAACCAACCGCACCTGCCCTGTTTTGGCAGAAAGTGGAAATGCGGCCACCAACGACTCCTCTTCTTCGCCTTCTTCTTCTTCGCACCCCCCGATATAACCTGCGACCTGTACACACAATGGCTCACCTCCCGCCCGACCGCCGCCCCATCGTCATCTCCGGCCCGTCCGGGGTCGGCAAGGGCACCCTCTTCAAGATGCTCTTCGAGCGCCACCCCGAGACCTTCGCCCTCTCCGTCTCCCACACCACCAGAAGCCCCCGCCCCGGCGAGCAGCACGGCGTCGACTACCACTACGTCTCCAAGGAGGAGTTTGTCGACCTCAAGGCCAAGGACGGCTTTGTCGAGAGGTGCGCCCGTCCATCCATCCACCACCACTACCACCACCACCACCCAATGCGCGCGCGCCCCCCAAGCAACAGCCAGCTAACATGATGTCTACAACTGCAAACCCACAGCGCCACATTCGGAGGCAACATGTACGGCACGAGCAAGGCCACCATCGAGGAGCAGAGCGCCAAGGGCAAGGTCGTCGTCCTCGACATCGAGATGGAGGGCGTCAAGCAGATCCAGGCCTCCAAGATCCCCGCCCGCTTCGTCTTCATCGCCCCGCCCTCGGAGGAGGAGCTGGAGCGTCGCCTGCGCGGGCGCGGGACAGACAAGGAGGAGGCCGTCCTCAAGAGGCTGGCCCAGGCCAAGGTGGAGCTGGACTACTCCAAGACGCCTGGTGTGCATGACAAGATTGTTGTTAACAAGGTATGTTTTTATTGATGTCAACCACTTGATCAGTCAGTCACTAATGCTTGTTTGCTTGTGTGTTGCAGGACTTGGAGACCGCATACAAGGAGCTCGAGGATTTTGTATATGCGCCGTTGGCATAATCACCTATATAGACTTAGAGGCTCACTAGCATATTTATAATACATAAAGCGTATACCCCTTTAAGAGCTACGGCAGGGTGTTTGAGGGGATGTGTGTGATTATAGCCGAACGCCAGGATAATACGGGATTCAGATATTATCTTGGTAGAAATAGACACGTGTATCTGTCACTCTCTTTGTGGATGGGTTCGTATCTACCTGCCTACGTAGTGCTCCTGATGAAATCATTCGGCGGTAGTACTAGCTTTGCGTCTGCTCCCAAGCCATGACCCTAAACTGCACCTTCTGTCTCTTCTCAACATCCTCAGGAGTCTGGGGTATGATGCGTGGATGAATCCCTTCTCCAAAGCACCGTGGAAAGACATACCTGTCGTTCATTTCGCTGAGTATCGGGTTATGCATCATGCGGATGAATGACTTGGGCGCAACCAGCTCGACGATTCGACCGCCAGGGCAGCTGAAAGAGTCGGCTAAATTCCGGTAATCAGTAAGTAAAAAAGAAACATTGAAGAACACAGCCAGACGCAATGAAAATGCAACTCACCTTTACGCTCCATCATGTCCTGCTCCGACTCCACACCATCAGTCGCGTGCATGTTATACCGCGCATAACCCTCCTCCCTCTCCTGGTCGGTGTACCGATGGACTTTCTCCAGCTCCCGCATGTACTCGGGCCCAATCAGCTTCTCGCCCCGATACGCAAGATAAACAGCCTCGAGGTCCTCGAACAGGCCTATAAAGTAGGCGTACATCTCAATTACGTAGGGTCGAAAACAAGGCGTGGCCCAACGAATGTCAAGGCGAAAGTGCGCCGCCCCTGTGTATCCGCACCGCTCACATGAGCGGTAGTCGCGATGCCACTCACGACCGCGAGAAGAAGAAGCGAAAGAGTTGTCGCCGTAAGCAGCGGCCGCTTCGGCCGGCGGCACGAAGCCGGGACAGAGCCTCTCCGCCACTGGGCCGTCAAACTCGAGGTCCAGCGCAACGTGCTTGATGCCGCGGAATGTCTGCATCTGCTGCTGCCGCTGGCCGGGGTGGTCCAGAAGATTGGGCACCGTATGCTTTTCATATCCGTCCGACATGCCCGAGAGAACAAAGTTATCTGGCGAAAACCAACGCATCCACAAAGGGTCTCCGCCGGGGATGGAGTCGATGAAGCTGGTTGAAGCTCCTAGGGGACATGACGAGGAAGTGGTGCAGCAGGTTTTGGCAGGCGGCCTCTGCGAAGACCATGTACTGGAGCTCGGCGGCGAACCTGGGGAAGGGGTGGAAGGTTGCATCCATTGCTTCTTGTGCTTGTCCTTGTGTCGGACCTGGCTCTGGCTCTTGGCCTTGCTCCATGACTGCTTTTTGTCTCGTTCTGGGTTTTTTTTTTTTTTTCTGTTCTGGTTTTGTTCTTGTCCTAATTTTAGTTCAGGTTCAGATTTCAGTTCAGGCTCAGGTTCAGGTTTTAGCCCGGCTTAGCCCTAGCCCTGAAGAAATCGAGTTGCACGCATTGCGTCGTTGATGTTCAGAATCGCCTCGGTGACTGACTGGGGGAAGGGTGCCAGTCCCAGTCTAATTCCTGGACGAGGGGAGGGAGAATGAGGGCAGCACAGACCTTTCCTGGCATTCTATTTCTACTGGTTGGTGAGACTGTGCTGCTGTTGGATGACCGTGGGTCCAGTACAGAGCTTATCCTTCCGGCAGCTACCCCCTATTTATACCACATCTTGGATTTGACAATCTGCCGCCAAACCATGTAGTCTCTTTAAATTTTATGGAGCAATTGGACACGTGGACCGCCGTAGAAATTTAGGGTAAAACGAAAGAGAAATAGATACGAGTGAGAGCCTAAACAACGCATTCAACACTAACACTCGGCCACTCGCTTCTATTTTATAGGTACTGGCATCTCACTCTGCGTCCATCTGGGTCACCTGGGCCAATTCCAGTATTTAAGCCACTCAGATGTGTCACTACCTTGGATGATCATCGAATTCTCTCTGCAATTTCAAATATTCTGTCACGGAAACTACAACAATGAATTTCAACAAGTGGAGGCGAGCGAGCAAATACTTGTGCAATAATCACCAGTCGTGCTGACGACACTTAGTTTGCCCACGTGCTTACAACATTTGACAACAGCGACAATAAGATAAGGGGCGCATAAGTCTAATTGGTTGCTATCCGTAATCCGGATTCCATCGTTTCACATATCGTGATGGCCCACCAGCTGAGTTATACTGCAAATAAGCACCACCATGTCACAGCTGTTTTGCTCAGCACCTGGCATGCGGAACAGAAATACTATTCGTTGCGATCTCAACTACCACACATTCACTTCAAACTCCCTCCCCCCTCCCCTAGCAAGCCGAGTTCGTCTGCGTAATCAGCCCCAACTTCCACGGCAGCGCATTATACGTCCCCGTCGCGCTCGGGCTCAGCCCCTGATACAAGAACCTCAACTTGCACGGATTGATCGTCATAGTCTGGTCCGTCTGGTCCCTGACCATCTCCCCATGGCTGATACTCTTGGTCCAGGCCGTGCCACTGAACGCCACGTTGTTCGACCTCGCAAAGGGGTTCGCCTCGGTATTCGCCAGCCCCGTCCAGGTGCCGGACAAGCTGGTGGCCGTCCACGAGCGGAAATACCGGTTGCCGTCGCTGCCGATGGCCTCGACGAGCAGCAGGTACCTGTCGTCGTTGGCGGTGCGGTAGACGCACGAGGCCTCGAAGAGGTCGTTCTTCTTGTCCGAGAGCGCGATGACGGTGTTGCCCATGCCCGAGGGGAAGCTGGCGAGGGCGGTGGAGGAGCGGTACAGCCGGCCGTTGTCGTCGGACGAGAAGAGGTGGCAGTTTACGGCGTCGCAGATGACCCACATGTCGACCCAGTAGCCGCCCGAGAGGTTGCTCTGGATGATGGTGGGCGTGGAGGCGAAGAAGTTCTTGGGCGCGCTCCAGCCGGCGGGGTTGCTGATGTCCTTGTTGGTCGAGTAGGCGGCGTTGCCGTTCTGGAAGATGAGGTACCAGAGGTTCTGCGGGGCGAAGAAGAAGACCTGGGGGGCGGCGCGGTAGCCGGCGCCGATGGGGGTCTGGTCGAGGTAGTAGAAGGTGGCCGCGTCGGCTTTGGCAAAGTCGGTGAAGCTGAGGTAGACGAGATTGTAGCCCGAGGCCTGCGCGGTGCTGGCGAAGACGTGGTAGGTGCCGTTGACCTCGACGATGGTTGGGTCTTTGATTCCTGCGAGCTTGCGCGAGTCGTTCTTGGGGCTGATCAAAGGTCCGGTAGATGACCATTTGAAGCTGCTGGTGAGGCTGCCGGCTTGTCGCGCTGGGAGAAAAACCGAGTCTTCAATGCTGGCAGTTGCAGCGCAAATGGCAGCTGCGAGAGCAGCGAAGGACAACCTCATCACTGCAAACACGGGCTGTTGGTAGCCAGAAGCCGAAGATGCTGACCCGGTATTGGAGTTATCTTGGGTGTGACGCCATGTGTTCGATGCCTTTATACTTGCAAACCGTTGTAGTTGATGTCATTTTTTCGGACATGGAGCTTCCACTGGTGTTTACCAAACAAGGGGCTTAGATCGATCTGGAGTCGACAAAGGTTGGAATGTTGAATGTTCCGCCAATCATGTTCACGAACTCAATCGCTCAGCTCCTACCCCCCAAAAACGCGCATCTCCCACAGCCAAATGCAGCAATGCTTGCTCAAGATAACGGGTTATGGTTGGCCAAGTTGGGGTACCTCGCGCCAAGTGCAATATACAGATGCGGAGGAAGAGGAGTCGCCAGGGGTTCGAGGTTGCAGTATGCAACCGCATCACGGAAGCATGGCTGCTCCCGGTACCTGGTCAATTGAGCCGAGTCATCGAGAGTGGCGGCAATCCGGTATTTGCGCTCCAATCGGGTAGAAATGGATCATCATCGCCGTTTCCCAGCTTCCCAGCTATACCCAGATCCAGCAGAAGACATAAGTATGCGCGCCACTTAGCTGCTCTCCCTCGAAGCTTGGTGGGTAGAGGTTCCTCAAGTCGTGAACTCCTGCTGCTTCCCCCGCGATATTATAAAACCGTCCATCTCCGAGTCCATCATAGACTGGAACGACACCGAGCTTTGATATATAATAGCCGACAGCCACACAGCAGACGAGCACTTGAAGCGCACCTGTCATGAGCTGCCTCGATAAGTCGACATACTGATCGGACCGACTCGAAGACATACCGAAGTAACCCAGCTTGCTCTACACGACATACCATCGAGTGACCATATTCAGCCTCTCAACACAATGGCGCGAAGCCTAAGAGGGCTAGTAACCGCCACCGCGGCAGTTATCATCAGCACTGTGCTGTTCCTCCACACCGCCCCGGCTACCGCAGCTGCAACAACCTCCCCAGCCGTCAGCTACACCAACCCGCTCGTCCCCCAGCGCGCCGACCCCCACGTCATGAAGCACACCGACGGCTACTACTACTTCACCGCCACCGTGCCCGCCTACGACAAGATCATCCTCCGCCGGGCCCAGACCATCCAAGGCCTCAGCAGCGCCCCCGAGACCACCATCTGGACCCGCAAGGCCTCGGGCGTCGGCAGCGGCCAGGTCTGGGCCCCCGAGCTCCACCGCATCGACAACAAGTGGTACGTCTACGTCGCCCTCGGCGTATCCGGCCAATGGAAGATCCGCCCCTTTGTCCTCGAGGGCACCGGCGACAACCCCTTAACCGCCTCCTGGACTGAGAAAGGTGTCATCAAAACAAACTGGGACACCTTCTCCCTCGACGCCTCCACCTTTGTCTCTGCCGACGGCACGCGCTACCTCATCTGGGCGCAGCAGGAACCCTCCCGCTCAGACGAGAACAGCAGCATCATGATCGCGCCCCTCGCCAACCCCTGGACCATCCGCGGCACCGCCGTCGCCATCTCCCGCCCCGAGCTCGCCTGGGAGCGCATCGGCTACAAGGTCAACGAGGGCCCGTTCGTCATCCAGCGCAGCGGCAAGATCTTCTTGACCTACTCGGCCAGCGCGACCGACTACAACTACTGCATGGGCATGCTCGCCGCCTCGGCGTCGGCCGACCTGATGAAGGCGTCCTCGTGGAGCAAGTCGTCGGTGCCCATCTTTGCGAGCAACAGCAACACGAGCCAGTACGGCCCGGGCCATAACTCGTTCGTCCCGTCAGAGGACGGCCTGAGCGACGTGATGGTGTATCATGACCGCTCGTACCGCGACATCACGGGCGATCCACTTAATGATCCGAACAGACGCACGCGCGTGCAGAAGCTGTACTGGAAGGCGGACGGGACGCCGGACTTTGGGATTCCTGTGCCCGAGGGCAAGACGCCGGTGAGGCTTAGGTCGGCGGCGGATTCGAATCCAGCGAGGTATGTGCGTCTGAGGGCTGCCAGCACAAGCCTGGCGGAGACGCAGTTCCGGATTGTGAGCCCTGGGTTGGGGGGTGCGAGTGGCAGTGTCAGTCTCGAGTCGACGAGCAGCCCGGGGGTGTATCTCCGTCGGGCGGGAACAAAGGTGCAGTTTGAGGCCGGGAGCAGTGCCTCGCCGGCGAGCTTCAAGACGGAGGCGAGCTTTACGCAGCGGGCGGGCCTGTCGGATAGTCAGGGGATTTCGCTGGAGGCGACTGGGGCGGCGGGGCAGTTTCTTGCGCTGGATAAGGATGGGAATCTGGTGCTGTCGGCTGCGGGTGATGTTGCGGTACAGGCGCAGGCGACTTTTTTCTTGGAGTAAGGAGTTGGCCTGCTGGTGGTTGTGGTTGGAAAAGAAGGAAACGGAACTCGATGTGAAATGGAAATGGACGGACCCGATGCATTTCCACGCTGTCTGGCTGGCATTGTCCTTGCACAGTGGAAAGCGACGGGCCAATGAAACAGAAAACAAGACGCTTTGATTGAAATTCTAGTAGAATCGTAATGAAATAAAAAGTATAAGATGATGCGCTATGAGTGATATCATCAATGCGAGTAGTAAGTAATAATAACAGGTACCTACCAGTCTGACTCGAATTAGTCCTGGCCGTCCAACCTAAGAGATAAAGTGGCGCTATCTATCTCAATACCGGTCCACCAATTAAGAGGTATGAGACAAGTTAAATCTATCGGAGTATCTCGCGTTCTCCTAGTGGGATATACTCCTATATGGCTGTCGCTGGGCGATATCCATAATAAAAAGGCTTAAAGAATCTTTGCAGCTGAACTGTTTTCTCGAAATCTACGGCCTTCGTCACACTCGCGGCGATAGCCCATACCTCAAGCCATCAAGACTGACCGTGGTACCACCCTCTCAGTTGAAGAAGACGACCTGCACAGTGATGTCGTCTCTGGCCTTCCGGGAGAAGGGCGGCTTGAAAGCCAGCGTCGCGCTGACGAGTTCCTGGTTGGTGCCACCCAGGGCATTCCTCGTCAGATGAACAGCGGCGTTGTCATCCTGAACAGCAATCCCCTTGGCCTGCTCCATCGTCCAGCCAACAAGGTACGGCATCCCATCCGCCGGCACAGCAGCCGGCCCCGTCGCAGGCTTCCCCGCAGCGTGCCAGTCAATCCACTTGGCCACTAAGTCTACCGCCTGCTCGCTCGTCATCCTGTCCCACAGACCATCGCTAGCCATAATCATAAACGCCGGCTGGCCCTTCTTCAGCTCCGTCGTCGTCACCTCCGGCTCCGCCGTGATGTACGGAGGCGTCTTGTACACGTCCGGGCTGTGCACCCTCATCGTGTTAGTGTTGAAGCGATACCTCATGAACGCCTGCAGCGTCGCCGGCCACTTCCAGTGCCCGTCGCCAAACGCACGCGCCGTGGCGAGCCCCAAGACGCGTCCATCCTTGACAACGTTCTTCTCGCCCTTGTGCTCGTCCCGCACGCGCTGGGCCTCGGCCTCGTTGCTGCCGCCCTGGTCAACGGACAGCGGCACGATCTCCCACGCCGCCTCGACACCATCGCCGCCGCCGCCCACCTTGCGACCGAGCACAGCGCGCGAGTCGCCCGTGCAGGCGACGTGCAGCTTGCGCGTTGCGGGATCGAACATGGACAGCAGCGCGCACGAGCCGTTGGTGCCGGGGGACAGGGCGTTCACCTTGCCCGCGAAGGTGAGGCTGGCGTCGTCGATGATTTCCTGGGCGTGACCGGTGAACTGGTCGTCCAGGTCGAGGAAGGCGGCCTTGATGGCCCTGTGGATGGTGGCGTCGTCGGGCGCCGGGGTCTCGAGCTTGGAGAGATGGGTGTGCACGTAGGGCAGCAGGTGCTTAGTCAGTGCCTGTGAGGTGAGGCTTCCGAGGTGGCCGTCAAACACGCCCCAGCCCATCCAGTCGTTGCTGGGCTGCAGTGGCGATGGGAATTTGCCATGGATGAGCGCATCTTCGCACGGGAAGTTGGAGGCGACCTGTACTCCGTCATACGTAACGACGCCGTCGACGGTCGGGCCCGTGATTGACCAGGCGCCTTCTGTGAGGCGCTCTGTTACCTCTGCAGGGGTTGACGGCGGCGTGTGGGTGAAGGGAGTGCCATTGGAGACATCCAGGACTGGTGCTCCATTGGAGAGGAGTTTGGATTCGGAAGGAGCTTCCTTGGACCCGGGGTTGAAATATTTGTAGGCATAGCAGCCGAAGACGAAAGAAGCGGCGAGGTTAAGGGGACCAGCGTATTGGCCCGTGGGCAGGGGCGGGTTCGGGCCAGCTTTGGTGGACTGCTGTCTGATGCATTGCCGTGGTAGTCTCAGCGCTCTTGAGCGGGTTGCTATCCTGGATGCCGAAAACATGTTGATAATGTCTGGTTGGTGAGAACTGTGGATACTAAATAGTTTGATGGGAGATGGTGTTTTGTTGCCGCGTTAAAATTGGGGCCTTGAAACGTGATCCATTCCACTGCAGCCTAGAATAGATCCCTGTTAGCTTATTCGTAGCGCCTGTAGAGAAGTGGGTCCAACCAGTCACTTGGCCAATTGGGCTCTAATTTTGGGCTGAGCTATCGCTCTGTATCAACTGAGCTCTGCTCTGTACTGATTCGCACTATGGCTTCAATGGGCTTCAGAGCCCCATCCCGCTGTGCACTTATACCGTCCAGCAGTGCCGTCCAGCAGTACAAGTCGCTGGGATGTTCCATTCGCTTTCCATTCTCCTTCGTTTTCCTTACAAGCCACTAGGACCTCGTTATCAACTTGTTGCCGTTTTATTCTTGCACCCCCATGCCAGTCTTGGCCTTGCTTGGCACAAGATGGGCCATCAAACCCAACAACATCCCTTGTGGGTGAAGCAATTCGACGAGTTTGTCAATAAAAAACAAACTCCCTCATGTTCTGCCACGCTGATCGCACGCGATGAGATACGCGGAGATTTCTGGACAAAAATGTACGGATTGAACAAGCACGCAGGCAACGATGCTCAGGAGCTCTTTGACAGATATGGTCGACTTCGCCAGGACCATTACCAGCATGAAATCAATAAGGGCACTGCCGTCTGGGGGACCGAACTTGACCATAGTCATATCCTTTTGTTCCAGAAGTATGACGCTCATCAAGAGCGCGAACAGGGAGCGAATCTCGTCAAAGCCATCTTGGGGAAAGCGGCGGCACATTCGCCGTCTGGCTTCTTCGCTTTTGTCAACCCTTTGAGCCTTCTCTTGCCTGTCGATCTCCCTTTCGGCGCTTCCACCAGCGACCCGAAATATATTGGCCGCAACTTTCGCCACGACAATGCTCGATTGAAGGCTATTGAGTCCTTCTGGCGGTCACTTGGCTTTCGAAGAGTTGGAAGGAGCTTGCTGTTTGCTTACGCGGATAGTCCCACCCAGACTCCACAGTTCATGCGGAAAATTTGCATGGGTTTGTGTGACAAGCTTAAGGACGATAAAGCTTGTCTCGCTCAGCTTGTGATTGACATGCCTGCAAACCCACAAGATCCATCGTGGTCTTACATCAGTCCTACAGGCAACTCGATTTTACATTTGGCCGCCTCCGGGTGTAAACCTGCGTGCATCGAGTACATCGTCTCGATAAAGCCAGAATTGCTCAATATGCGAAACCGCAACGGTTATACGCCACGAGAGACTTTGCAAAACACAATGGATTTTTGCCGAGAGACAGGCTGCATTTATGGCACCCCTGACGATATCAAATCCTTGTCCGGTTAGGAGTCGGACAAGTTTTGCGGTTTTCCCCAAAGCCATGTCATATCTATGAGAATCCTCAGCAGACTTCAATTTTTTGACGAGCACAGGTTTTGGCAGCTTACCTACGGCTGCACGTGTACCCTTTGCATCGACGGCTTTCTGAGTCCCAGAATGCGGTTTGCCATCCGTCACCATGCGAAGACCCGGTTCGAGGAGAAAGTCCCTTATCTATCTGCCAATCTGCGGCATAATCTTGTGGTGGATAGATCCATGCGACAAAGGGTCATCACCGTTTGCGACCATGCTGCTGAGTGTCTCAGCCAAATGAAAGCACCCACCGAAATGAATATTATATATACGTCGCGGGAAGGCGAACTACCGCCAGGCGACGACTATTTTGGAACCGTCACCGCTATGGTCGAGTCGATTATACGTTGCGCGAAGCACAGGGACTCGTTGGTTGGATTGGTAGGTCACCGGTTGGATTTTGGCAAGGAGGTCAGTGATCTTCCGACGTGTCGGAATGATCATGAGTTTGGCTTTGTCAGTTCGATGTGCGGAGTGTGACCACGGTGGAGGTACTTGTTGGAGACGGACGGGCACGTACATACCTACCTAGTAGGTATGTACTGGGCATTTTGCCCTCAGTTGTATTGATGCCCATCCACTTCTAGATAGCACCACGCAACCCCAGTCCATAGCTGAGGTAGTCTCCTTCAATGCGAACCTAACTTCTTCATAACCATTCCATAACTAAGTTACTAGGTAATGCGCGTGTTTTTATATGCTCACCTACTGGCAGACGGTGACTATCTGATAGTGTTTGCTTGAGCCCGTCCGTCAAAGGCACAAAGGAGACAAAAAGACGTTTCAATGAAAAAGGGTTATGATCAAATATGAGATGCCAGACGTAACTCGATTAGTAGATAATGCACTACCTATACCTGTATTCCGTCCCCACTATGGTTGAAGTGACGTAGTATTATTGTTGAGCAAACGCATCGCTGTGCACATTTTGGCTCTGGGTACTGCCTGTTCGCCAAACATGCATGTCCAACGATTCACAACTTTAGAAGACACCGTCAAATGAAGTTATGTTTAGGGTAATAAATAATAACTGGTGAACAGCCAAAGGCTCTATAATTTTTAATTGCGAAACAATGTTTGCATTCTTCGGCGTCGTGTCTCCACGATACTTGAGTCTCGCCAACCGAAATTGTGACGAAGAAAAAAAATCACCGACTTGTACCTATTTCGGCATGGCTGTTAAAAGACGAGTCCCCCCAAGAAATTTACTGTGGGGAATTTAAGGTTCACTAACAGAAACAGGTAAAAGGGTATTTGTTGCGGTAAAAGACTCAGGAAGGCAGGAGCGAGGGAGTGAGTTCCCATGAGCATCAGCATTTCTATAGTGCTGCATTTTCTTGCGCTAGCAAAGAAGTCTGTCAATCGTGCGCACGCCGATGTCATGTTTCCATCAGAACCGTAACCCACGGGACATTATCACCACCTTGGTGGCATTGTGTACGTCCAATGAATAATGCATCCATCGAGCGATGCCGCCAGCAGGATTCGAACCTACGCCAGACCTCCAATCAAACACACTCACACTCACTCACTCTCAGTGTACGTGGGTATTTAGCGCAATTTTCAGTCTGTGAAGATTCCTCCGATACTTTACTCCCTGGTTGGTCGAGCGACAACTTATCGACCGCCAAAGTTTGACAACCAGTGACCATCAGAGAAAAACTAGACAATTCAACGTGAACTGTTAAGCATGTTGACATCCAATATTCTACAACCTCGGCCGCAATATTTCCCCGACATCCTCCAATCCCCCACAATGACACGGCTCGGACCCCGCATCCGTCGGAGGAGACAACTCCAAGGAGACCTTGGCATGCCGGCAGCTCGGGCAGGCCATGGGGGCACTTTAGGCAAGCAAACATCTCGAGCTTCTCATTTGCCAGCCCGACCAAAAACCAATCAACCTTGTTCCCAGAGCTGGGCCCGGACGGGTCAGATCTGCACCTTTGCAGCCTCCAAAATGGAAGGTCACCAAGCCAAGCTCTGAGTATAAATGATGGCTCATATGCCAATCCGTCCCCTCGGGACCTCGTTACACGAATGAGTCTTCCTTCAATAGTCTTTGACCGCGAGACAACTTGCACATACCAGAGGAACGAAACGGCTTCTGAAAACAATAGACCGTGACAATGGCGATCATCGGGGCCAAAGAAGAGCACGTCGACCCGCGGCTGACGCGCATCGCCCAAGCTGATACGCTAAAGTGGTATAAGAAACCGCATCTTCGGAACCTATACCTGATTCTTATTCCTACGGCGCTCGGAGTGGAATGGACATCTGGGTTTGATTCGTCCATGATGAACAGCTTGCAGGCTGTCAAGGCGTGGACTGATTGTTTGTTGATATCCTCCCCCTTTTCATTGTCTCACGGCACCTAATGACCTACCCTGGGTACCCATGCTGATCAGTGTTGATGCCAACGAACAGACTTTGACAACCCCACCGCTGGCCGTCTCGGTCTCCTCAACGCCATGTACTCCCTCGGCGCGCTCATGGCCATCCCCTTCATACCAACCATCAGCCAGTACCTCGGCCGACGACGAACGATCCTCTTCGCGTCATGCATCATGTGTCTCGGTGCAGGCCTGCAAGCAGGGGCCATCAACACAGACATGTTCCTGGCCTCACGATGGGTATTGGGATTCGGCATCCCCTTCGCCATCGTCAACGCGTCGGCTCTGATCGGCGAGCTATCATACGCCAAAGAGCGAGCCGTCATGACGTCTCTGTTCAATGCCTCGTGGTTCGTTGGCGCCATCATTGCTGCCGGTACCACCTACGGCACCTTCCAGATGACCAGCACCTGGGCTTGGCGGCTGCCGAGTCTGCTCCAGCTCGTGCCCAGCTTCTTCCAGCTCACATTCATGCACTGGTGTCCTGAGTCCCCGCGCTGGCTGATTTCCAAGGACCGCAGCGACGAGGCGTTTGCCATCCTGGAGCGATACCACAGCGAGGGTGCTGATGGAGGAGAGTTTGTGCGGCTTGAGTTTGCGCAGATCCAGAGCACCATCGCGCAGGAGAAGGAGCTTGACAGCTCTTTTGTGTGGGCTGACGTGGTCCGGGACCCGCCCATGCGTCGGCGGTTCTTGCTTGCTGCCATTGTCGGCTTCTTTACACAGTGGAGTGGTAACGGGCTGTTGAGCTACTATATGAAGAAAATCCTCTCGCTGGTGGGAATCACGGATAACAGGACGGTGCAGCAGATCATTCTCAGCAATACGTGTTGGGGCTTCATCAATGCCGTGCCCATCGCACTTATTGCGCCGCGCTATCCAAGACGGAAGATGTTCTTGACCTGCACGATAGGGACGGCGGTTGTGTATATCGTGTGGACTGTGGCGAGCGCTCGCTCGGCGATAGAGAACTCATCGCGCGCTGCAATTCCGGTGCTGGTGTTTATCTTTGTCTACTCCCCGTAAGTCTCACCATATCGTTCTCTTGAGCACTGCAAGCCATTGCTAACGAAGCCGTTCAAAGATTCTACAACATCGGCTGGAACGCCCTAGCCTACACGTACATGATCGAGATCTTTCCCTTCCAGCAACGGTCCAAGGGCATCGCGGTCGAGCAGCTGACGGTGCGATTCGCCGTCTTCTTCAATACGTATGTCAATCCAGTGGCACTTGACGGTATCGGCTGGAAGTATTACCTCGTCTACTGTGTGTGGATCCTCGTCGAAATCGCCACCGTCTATGCGATATTCCCCGAGACGCACAACCGCACGCTCGAGGAGCTCAGTTTCATGTTTGAGGGCAGGGAGGTGCAGGATAAGGTTCAGAAGAACGTGGATAAGGTGTTGCATATTGAGATGGGGGATGTTGGCGGTGATGGGGTGAATGTCACGGAGAGCAAGGTCCATCGAACTGCGGCGGAGCAAAAGGTGTAGAGGTGTTTTAAGCGTGAATAACATACGTGGGTGTAATGGAAGCTGTTAAATTCGCGCTATTTGAACATCGTGTCAAAAGGTCATAGACCGAGAATAGTAAAACCGAATCTAAAAATACCAGCTGCAACCTAGTATAGTAAGGTACAAATGTATGTGATATCTGTCAACTGTGAAGTCCGCATCCACACCAAAGAACCCAGTGGTTCCGTCCGTTAGCGGTAATAGACCCCTAATCCAGTATAATTAAAAGAATGGTCGAGGCAAAGACAAAAAGAAGAAAAGAACTACAGAAAAAAGCAGGCCAAACCCGACAATCACCCCAACACACCTCAATACACATGCTTGCCTGTCACCGCAAAAGGATTATAGTGGTTGAAAAACTCATGCGGATCATACTTGGCCTTCAGCCCCCTCAGCCTCTCTAACCGCCACGGCTCATAGCCATACATGGTCCCCAGCGGCTCATCCCCATGCGCATAGTTGACATAGACATACTGCTTATCATACCCCGACCTGGCCGTGATCTGATCCCGCCATCCTTTAGCCCACACATCCACCACGCCCGCAACGCTGTTATCCGTAAATGTGCCCTGCACAAGCACTAGGATGTTCACGTGCTTGCGGTTCGGATACGCCGTCTGCGCGGGGTTCTGCGCGGAAACCGCCTGCTGCGCAAATACCTCCCAGAGCACGGTGGTGGCCGCGGCAAGGGGGTTGGCGGCGACGAAGTCGGAGTAGGAGTTGTAGATCTGGCGGATCTGGGGGATGTCGATCTGCTTGGTGTTGATGGTGTAGACTAGACGTTTACTTTTTGGTTGTCGGCTGGGTCGGCGGCGGGCTCCGAGGAGCAGGCGACGGATGGCAACGGTCTCGTCGGTGTTATTGAGGGTCACATAGACAAAATTCTTCAAGCTGATCAAAACCCCGTTTCGCACAGTGTCAAGTGTTATGGTGCTGCCGTGGCCACCAGATGAGGTCAGGTATGTGATGTTATGCCGTGACATGTATTGGAGCTGGGTATAACAATGTCAGCTAAGGTACTTCCAGGGTATGCTTAGATGAACTTGTGATAAGTACATACACCAGCTGGAAGATCCCTCTCTGTCGCCGGGTAAAAAACGACGATAAATTCTGGAGCATGCCAGTCGGACCACCGGTGGGTAGCGTTCACGAAGTCGGGACTGCTGGGGTAGATTATGCTGGCATTGGCGGACGCGGTGAAGTTGAGGGTGGTAACTGGAGCCCTCGACTCCAATAACTGGATAAGGCCTTCACCCGTGCTTGTCTCAAACTGCCAGGTGGGTGCCGCAAAGACAACAGTAGCCGTCCAGGCGATGGCTGCCGAGACCTTCAAAAAGGCGGATGATATCATGGTAGTATAGACTGTGAAAGTGATTGCTAGATATCTGTGTTTAAGAAATGAAAGTGTAGGTTGGATACCAAGTAGTTGAGCCCACGATCCTCCAGAACTCGTCCCATCGTTTCCTTTATATCTCTTGAGCCAGTCAGCTGCCAAGGGGCTGTCCGTCCCTCGATGAGGACTCAGCCCCTTGGTTCTAGAGGCTGCCCTACCTGCCCGCCTGAGGTAGGCAGGTGGCTCCATGTGGTCGTTGTAGCAAGCATCTAGCAGAGGCCGGGCTTACCGACTCTGTTTTGTCAATACTGGTGACTTTTTGGAATTCCCGAGTACATTTGTCCAAGAAGAGGCCCCAAGGGCGAGTTAGCTCTGAAGGATCAGCTTATGAGTTGGAGTGGCACTGGCGTAGCTTGCGGCGTAGCCAAGGATTCGGGAGCCTGCGCCGGCTCGCCTCGTCATGCATGCTACTGATGGAAGGACTGGAGGATGTTTTGGACTGTCTTGTCATGAGATAGCTGGCAATAAAACAAAGATACAGATGAATAGAGAATCTTGATTGTGAATTATTATTGATCAGCTGAAAGTTGCCCCCATGTTTCCTTTAAATTGGCGACACCACATAGGGCTGGACATTGGGTAGGTAGTACAAACCGGCCCCCATCTCCCAGGTGGATTAAACCAATGCAATGGTGATAGGATTGCATGGTCGTCTTGTTCGCTGGGCTTAATCCCAGGCCCCAGGCGACAGTAGATATACCATAAGGTAGACACGCTTGCGCGGCCAGTTACCCGACGACCTCTCGGCTCGTAGCGTATTCGGGCCATCGCTCTGTGTAATAATAAGCCAGGTCTCTTCCGGTCCCAAGATATGCACGAACCTTTCTTCTGGCAGGGCGCACGGCAGACGAAGGATATGGACGCACATGGCACTCACAGCACCCAGGCCCAACACGGTCAAGATTTCCTCCCGGCAACATGGAAAGCCACTCGAGAGCTTTCTAGCCAATGCATGAACCTGTTAGCGTCTTACTGAAACAATGTTCAGAGACATTCTCTTGCCTTTGTCTCAAACAAAACACAAAAATAGCCCGCGCTGAGATGTCAACACGTAGGCTAAAGCATGAAGACGATAGGATCCATGGACGTGGCTACGTCCTGGTCTGGTGGTTTGGACACCTCTAGTGCATAAAATAAACACTTACCTAAGTATTCTAAGCTGCCCTTTTCGTTTTGTGTATTTTTGAGGGCTAATGGCGTGATTGCTGATCCACATGGTTTCCTTCTCTTCGCGCTGCGCCTTCCTGTTCTACACCGGCCGTGCCAGAACGAAAGCTTCCATGTGCCGACCTGGCGAGATAAGATAGGTACAAGCTCAGGTATCCGTACATCACTGAGCAATAAGGTTAGCAACAACCCCACTATTCTACTCCCAAAGGATTGGTGCTACAACCGTCTTATTAAGCGTTCTGGCACTTCTGACATGGCTCGCACCTTCCGCCGTCTGCTGCGGTAGCCAACAAGTATCATTAACGGCTCGTTGTTAGTGGAGCTTATTTTCTTCACCTTAAATTTCTGGGGGGCGACTCGTCTCATAACAGATCTATCTGTACTGGTACATTAAGCTCGCAGTGGAGTTAGGTATTGCCGGACCTATTGCTTCGTGCTGTACTGGGTACTTTAGTTTTAGGGCTTTTCTTTCCTTGCACATCAAAAACCCCTTTGAATTTAATCGTAGAAACCATTGATACTCAATTCTCATCACAAGCATAATATCGACAAATTCACTCAACCTATCCCGGCTGTCTCCAACGCTCCTGCTCACACGGAAAAATGCGATTCCGCCTAGAACCAGGTGTGCGTGTATTCCATCCGCAACACCTTCCCTCTAACCTCAGAGCCACTGCTTGTTCTTAAAGTGCGACAGAAAGCGACCACCATCTCCTTGTTCGATGCTAGAATTCTCAATAACCCACATGACGGCCTTGACAGCCGATGCCGGATCATCCAGACCTTTGAAGTCCGGTGAGTACCTGCTGAACTTTTCGAACAGTATCTGAAGCTTTGCTTTGTCTTCGGCGGTGGCTGTATAAAGAAGATAATGGTCAGCCATCCTTAGGTCTTCACCAGACATGGTGAAAGGGAGAAAAACATACGTTCATTGAAATGTCCCGAGTCTACCAATCCGGGACAAATGCTTAGAAAAAGCACACCATCCTTCCGGTACTGCGCATGGAACTTGGATGTCACCATGTTCATGGCTGCCTTACTGATACCGTACAGAGCATTACCCTCAAGCTCGTAGTCGTTGGTCCAGTCAATATCAGCCACGCCCGTCGAGATAACCACCACCTTCTTAGCCTTGCCCTTGAGGATCTGCGGCATAAAGAGGTTATATAGGTGAATGTTAGCTAGGACGTTAGTGTCCAGCAGCTTGTGGAGTTCATCCGTTAGCTCCTGGGGTGTTTGGCCTCTGGTTACACGTAATTATACGTCAGCTATTTCACTAAATGCCGCAAATACGAAGGTCAGGATCATGGATACAACTCACAAGTCTCCAATTCCAGGGAATGCATCGAATGACGTGATGTAGGCTGCATTGGCAACGAGGTAGTCAAGCTTTCCACCCGTTACGACTTCAGTCTCAGCAGCAACTCTCTATGGGGGAGTCGAAATTGGTCAGCATATGATGGTAATTCTATTCGCTTTGTTGCTCACCTTCAAGTCGCCATACCGATTCAGATCTGCCTCCAATATGGTGATATTGGAGCGCCCGCCAAGCTCACTGACGACTCTTTGGTCTGTCGCCGGCTTGTTGCGGACAATGCCAATGACGGTGTTTCTCGGATCATCTGAGAGATGGTTGAGGAACGCCCACTAGAACAGACGTTGTCAGTTGAGATTTTGAGTACCCTGATGTAGCAGGATGCAAAATGTGCCATTTTCACCCTCTCCACTTACACCAATCCCTCTAGACACCCCAGTCACCACGTACGAGGACATTCCTTGCGATAAGGAATCAAGTCCACACGTTAAACGGAAGCAAGTAGCGTGTGATAGTTGAACAAAGCACAAATGTCAAAAATTTGTCGACGTTATCAGTTGCGTTTGTTTCGCAAAGACTAGGCATTGCTCCTCGAACTCATGGCAAGCCTGGGGTTATAGCAGCATTTTTCACGTCTAACAAGCTAGTTTGTAAATTGACTCATTAGGCATCCCCTTATCCAAGATTGCATTTGCTTGGCAGCGATGACCAGGTTTAGACCCGGTCTACATAGCGCAGCATGTATATCAGTACATATCATCCTCTTCATTCGGGGTGCGACGAGTCCCGGGGAAAGTGTCTTGGCATCTGTTAGTCGCTAAAGACTTGACAGCCAATCATAGCAATGCTGATAGCACGTTGCGGAACAGAGTACTTATTCGGGATTCTTGTAGCACACACCATGTACTACCTAAGACTAAATGACCCTCAATACCGAACTTACGAAGCAAAGGGGTAAGCTATACGACGAAGCTCATTCTTCGACACGATGGGGGGGTGAATTATCTGGACATCATGAGCGGGTGGTGCGGACATTTTCGGCAATGTACAATTCTGAGCGTGAGTGCGTAATCCTCCAGCTAATAGAGTTTATTATATTCTATATGCCCGAAGTCGCTTTTGGTTGGTTAACAGGCCCGAGACACTGTCACCTCGTTATCCCCGGCGATCTGGCAGCTCCACTTAAGGTACATGTATACCCGAGACGGGAACTCCTGTGCGACTTCCACTTAAAGCTGGGCGGATATGTGATCGGACATCGGATCGTGATGAGAGGGTCAGGCACCTGCTCCACCCAATACGCCTCACAGCTGCCGCCAACGACGCACCCGGTTTATCTTCTCTTCGCATCAATCCCATCCCCAAACAGCTAATGCCGTTAAGACACAACTGTCCTTCCTCCCAATCTCGCCAAATAGGAAATTCCCTCGGTACGCGCCATGGACGTACCCTGAGAGATTGACTACGACTGTAGGTCGCATCCGCTTTTAGCATAACTTCTTACAACCAGCACCAGCGAGTTGAACCATCTGTCCAGCTTGGTAGATTTGTAAATCCCCGCCGAGGAGGATTTCGTCTCAGTCCTAACATAGCCTCAACTCGACGTAGAGATTCCGAGATGAGACTGTAGTGTTCATTAATGTATATACAGAGTTTTAATTTCCCATAGCCATATCCTATCTTAATCCAAACAGGGAATTTGTTGATGTTCGAATACCCTCCATTCAACCCTCATTCTCATTTTCCTTCACCCTTCAGCCGCTATGACCAACCCACGTTCCAGGGATGACATCCTCGAGCTCGCAACACGAGCAAAGCAGGCCGTCCACACCCCCAGCAGCTTCATGACAGAGCTGCTCATACAACAGCAACAATACACCTGTCTCCACTGGCTCTGCCACTTCAACATCCTCACACGTATCCCCATCCCCCCCTCCTCAATCTCCTACCATGACCTCGCCAAAACCACCAATGTCCCAGAGAGCTCCCTCCGCGCAGTCACCCGCATGGTCATGACCACAGGCTTTCTCCACGAACCCACCCCAGACCACGTATCCCACAGCGCCCTCTCCGCCCCCTTCATACAGGACCCCCACCTCATGACCTGGATGCTGCACATGGTCAACCACACCGTCCCCTTCATGAACGGCTTCATCCGCGCCACCGAGAAATTCGGCCCCTCCCAGAAAGCAGCAGAGACAGCCTTCAACGTCGCCTTCAACACCGACCTCGCCTACTTCCCCTACCTCAAATCCAAACCCGAGCTCGAACGAGAGTTCGATGCCTACATGCAGAGCCAGTCCAAGGCTCACGGCGGCGCAAAGGTCGAGCACCTCCTCGACGGCTTCGACTGGGCCTCTCTCCGCGACCGCGCTCTCGTCGTCGACGTCGGCGGCGGCAGCGGGCAACATCACGCTCGCCGTCGCGCGGGCGCATGCCAACCTGAACTTCATCGTCCAGGACCAGGCGACCCCCATAGCCAACGCGCGGAAACAAAAGAGCACCAGCCCAGATGATATTTGGCGGCGCACCGAGCTGCAGGAACACGACTTCTTCGGGCCGCAAAACATTAAAGGTGCGGATGTCTACCTGCTGCGCATGATCATCCACGACTGGCCGGACGACAAGGCGGTCGTGATCCTGCAGCGCCTCGCGCAGGCCATGGGCCCGCAGAGCAGGATCTTGATCATGGACATGGTGATCCCGGCGCCGGGGGCGGGGCCGGTGCTGGCGGAGGCGGCGCTGCGGGAGAAGGACCTTTGCATGCGGCAGGTGTTTAATGCCAAGGAGAGGGAGACGGGCGATTGGTATGCGCTGGTGGGCAAGGTTTCTAGCAAGCCGGGGTTGAGGATAAAGGGAATTATTAGGAGGCCGGATGGGTGTCAGCATTCGGTTATTGAGGTGGTGTTGGATGGGAATGGGGTTAATGGTGTTGCTCGTTAGATTCGAGATAGCATGTTGATGCGGAGGTAGAAGTCGATGCCTGTTTCTTCTCGCCATGCAATTAAATGATATACTTCTTTGTTCATTGGCCTAATACTAACGAGGTAGAATACTGCTAAATTCATGCCATATAATGAAAAGCTAACGCTTTTGATAGGCTAGTAGATCTAGAATCCAAGTCTGGATTCCTCATATGCAGTTATACAACCGCCTCCTCAGTAATACACAATCTCCTCACTGTTTGCCCCCTCCTCCTGCCACTTCTTGAGCGCGTTCTTGACATTATCAGCTGCCTTGGCCGCGTAGGCCGGGCCAGGGTTTGCTGGCGGCTTGTAGCCCGGGTCTCCCGCGATCCAGGCGATGGGGCCGGCAGCGCCCTTGCCGCGGCACAGACGGTTCAACTCGATTACATCCTCAGGAGTAAATGCGCGTCCAAAGATGACGGCCCGCGGCGGTTTGGTGTAGTCGTGGGTGCCAACCTCGTTCCCGCTGGGTCTCAGGGGCCCGCGTCCAGCGAGAAGCTCGGGGATGTTGTCTTTGGCGTCTTGGAGGGAATTGATAAAGTGGACGACTGCAGCCAGGTAGTCAGTCAGTTTTGCTGCGTTCAAGTCCATACTGTCGGTTGGTGAAGTGCTAACCTTCCATTTCGGGCTTGATCGCTGGGGCGACCTTTGAGCCGATCTCGACGGCCTTGCCGCACAAGATGACGGGGACGGAGGTGGTATTGCTCGCCATGGTTGCGAGTCCTTGTTGCCACACGCGAGAGTGAGGAACTTCGAGAAAGCGTATCAGTAGGCTGGAGGCATATCGCATAGGTGAGGTCTTGTTGAGGGAATGCGCATCGTGGGAGGGTACCTTGATGGACACGAAAGTTGCGACCGGATTGGCCCGGACTTAAGCTCAGTCTGCAATGCAATCGTCTTGTGCTGTCTTTGACACTTCTTCGTATCACAAACATGATCAGGTCTCACAAGCTTTATGAAGATCAATCTCGCTCGCCGTCGCTGTCCGATGTTCCCCGCTTATAAATCAGAGGAGCTGGCTGTTTTGGTCAGAGACCTCGGTTGGTGCTGGGGCTGTTGGATGCAGTTGGATGACTGCTCGCGACACAGTGTATGTACGAAGTAGCGTCATTCGTGACTGGATGCGGACAAGTGCGGACCCCGACTTGTGTCTGGCACTCTGCAGCCCCTGGTAGGGGTAAGAACCAATGACGGCGATGTCAGATTCGGCTGCCGAGCTTATCCCCGACATACATTTATGCTACAAGTTACGGATTGGAATGGAAGTTTTAGAAGAGACCGGAGGAAACCGTTTCCAGAATTAAGTTAAATCAAGTTGTCAAAAATCAAAAATTTAATGTGAAACAATATGTTCAAGATGGACATATTTTCGAGCTGATGATACAAATTGCAAAGGAGCCATGACCTGAAAATGTTACTTGATCATGGGGGTCGACTGTATATCGAGCTTGCATAACGCTCCCCTGTATCCAGTGACGTAGTTGCCCTGAGCCCTCCATCATTGTCCCGAGTCGCGAGACACACCTTGGCATTTACCGCGTCTGCTGCACGCAGCCACTATAAGACCCACTGTAAAATAACTCGAGCCATTCCAATAAGACCTCTCGTCTGAAGTATCACGTACATATCTGGAGGCAGTAGTTCATCGGGCTACTACTAATAATGCTTCTCCATGTCTAAACTCCATCCCTTCCTCTCCATTCTTTCCACAAGCCCCAAACACTCTGTATCACCGAGGTCTATCAAGCCCATTGACCTACTGCACCGATATTCCCAATCATCACCTCGACTCCAACTGCAACAAACAGCCGCCATGTCCATCAACCAGTTCCAGGCAGTCCAAAAGGGCGGCCCATTCCGTTTAGTCCAGGCACCTCTTCCCAAACCCGGCCCCAATGAAGTCTGCATCCGACCCAAGGTCGTTGCCATCAATGCCATCGACTACAAGAATCTCAAGTTTGGCGCCACCGTCTCCGAATGGCCCAACGTCCTCGGCATCGAGGGTGCCGGCACAGTCGAGTCAGTGGGCCAGGGCGTCACGCGCTTCAAGGCCGGCGACGAGGTCTTCACCTGGCTCCAGAGAAGCCAATACAACGGCGCATTCCAGGACGTCTTCACCGCAAACGAGAGCACCGTCGCCAAGAAGCCGGCGTCTCTAAGCTTTGAAGAGGCTGCATCGCTCGGGTTCGTAACTCCCAAACACAGTTCCTTGTCGTGGAAGCTGACATGCGCATTCACAGAATCACCTTCCTCACCGGCGCCGCCACCGTCGCTGCCGGCCTGAGAATCCCCCTCTCTGGCTTCGCCGCCAAGTCCACCGATTACACCAGCACACCCCCGCAGTCGATCCTCGTGCTCGGGGGCAGCTCCGGCGTCGGCGCCGTTGCTATCCAGCTGCTGCGCGCCGCGCTGCCGTCCGCCACCATCATCTCGACCAGCTCGGCCCAGCACCACGCCCACCTCAAGTCCCTAGGCGCCACCACGACCCTCGAGCGTTCTGCCCAGGACAATGCTGCTACCATCAAGGCCGCGACCCCGGGAGGGGCTGGTGTAGATGCCATCATTGACGCTGTCGGTGCTGCCGCTAAGGCGGCTGCCGTGTATGATGCGTTCAAAAGCGATGGTCTCAAGCTGTATACTCTTGTTATTACTGGGCCAGGTGTGGAGCCGCCAAAGGGGTTTGAGGTTTCTTGTGAGTGCATCTTGCAAATATCTCTATGAACTGTTTGCTGACCTCTGAATGTTCCAGTGGTTGGCGGTATCACGGTACTAAAGAAGGAGCCGACCATAATGCAGTACCTCACCGAGCTGCTGGAGTCGGGCAAGTACAAACTCCCGCAGAAGGTCGAGGTGGTCGGCCAGGGGTGGGAATCTGTGGAGAAGGGGCTGGACAAGGTCTCCTCGGTCAGCGGCACTAAGCTTGTCGTTAAGCTGTAGAAAGATCAAGAACATGCCAAGGTTGTTGTTAAATCAGGGATTTCACTAAGATATTGTACAAAGATGAAGTGAATCGATCTTTAGTACGTGTATCCATCTAGTCCTCAGAACATTCCAAGACTTCAGCGACGTCTATCTAAGCATTTTGGATCCACCTGTCAAGAACAATCGCCCATAACAGGGGTAGGGATCAAGGGGCTTGTGTTCTTTGTGGTGCTCCACCAGTCTAGTCTAGAAATAACCACTTGGCACTCAAACTCCGTTTCGATTTTTGAACTTCCCCTTTCTGCTTTGTTGTGGTGCTGTCAAAATCTGCAGAAGAGGGAGGCAGTATATCATCATGATGATTGTCCAGCAAGGTTTAATGACATATTTAATCCACCTGAAGTCAACTGTCTTCTCCAATCTCTTGTAGAATTACCTCTATCCAATCCGTGATTCCCTATGCAATGTCTCTCCATTGCAAATTTATTTACCCGTCTCCTGAATGATTTGCGCTCTCTCTTCACTCCTCGGGATGAAACGCACCTTAAATGGCTTGGGCGCACCCAGCGGATACGGATCAAACGCCTCCTCCGACAAATTCAGCGGTATCTCACGCTCCTTCCCATCCACCAAGACAACCGCGGGCTTGATATCAAACGCCCAGACCAAGCTGGCCAGAATCAGCGACAGGTTGTTCTCTGTGAACTTGATCCCCGGACAGATGCGCCGGCCAGCACCAAAGCAGAAGTGATCCATGTCGTTGGGGTCAGGCGAGGCCGAGTAGTCGAGCGACGACCGCTGGTACTCGGCATACCTCTCGGGCCTAAAGGCCAACGGGTCTGGGAAGCGGGCCAGGTCAAAATGCAGCGCCACCGTATTGCAGGCGATAGCGGTGCCCTTGGGAATGACCATATCCTTGTACGTCACGTCGGCGTCGGTGAAGTGTCTGATGCTCCACGGCGGAACAGGACAGAGGCGGAGGATCTCCTTGACGCAGGAGAAGATGTATGGAAAGTTGGGGACGTCATCCGTTGTATGGCATCGTCACCATGCGCATGCCTCCAACAACCAACTCCGACATTGGCGGCGCTAGTTTTGAGGATGTCGAGAGGGACTGTTGTGTAAATCATGAATCAGCAAATGGAACCCATGGCGAGTGACCTGTAAGATGCGCACCTGCTTGTCGAGAATCTCCTTGACGGCCTCAGGGCTGCTCAGAACGACCCAGGTGTAAAAACCCAGGCGAATCTTGTAGACTTCGCCATATTCGTCTGCCCATTCTTTGAATTTAGTTAGTGCATTTAGTAGAAGGTCCAGGCCAATGCCTGTAAGAAGGCTGCCCTTAGGACCTGGAATCTTGTCAAGTCGCTTATCTCTGCGAATGGGCCAGATAGCGATGCCCAGGAGAGGGACTCCCAGAAAGGCAAGAGCGACTTTCACAGCCACATGCAACGAACTGAGCCACACCTGTGGAGGTGGTAGCTGTTGGAGGAAGCCCATTATGTAATCAAGAGTGTATTTGACAATTTGGTCTCCAAGATAGCATGATCCGTTCTCCTTTGTCCCTCATTGATACTAATTTTATTCTATAAACCTATACTAATATGGCACATCATAAGGCACAGCAATTGTCTTGTCCAGTAGGACGATACTCGGATTTAAGGTGATATCCCGTTTTGAGTGATGCACGAAAACGGATGCACGGATATGGCCCATTGGACGAGAGACAATGTCGACGGGTCGGGTACTTCGCCGGGTACCTTGGCAGATCGGTACGTACCTAAGCCAACCCTTACGAGGAAATACCCGTAAATTTAACTCTGTCTGTAAATCGAAGGCGTTGATTCACCCATCGCGTCCATCGTCTCTACCAAGACTTGACCCTGATGCTCCTGGGAACGAAGACGCGAATGCCGACCAACTGCGACCACCCGCCCAGTCGCACCTACCTGGTTGTGTACCTACCCGTTAAAATGGACATCGAGCTTGAGTTCCCGATTGCATCAATGTCGGGCCATATTTCGCTGCATTATTGTTCGGCTTCTACTCTATTCTTCCACGCTTCGTGGAGAGTTCCACACCATTTCAATCTGAGGGAAACTTGGTTCCCCGTCACTACCTAAGCATCTCGCCCCAATCTTTTGCAATGGAAGAGAAAGTCGACGACCCATCTGCGGTATCAGCCGCATCCCATGATTCCCCGGGTGGCCTGCCTCCCCAGACCCAGGCCACCAAGCAAGAGCATCACCAACAGCAGCAAGAGCCTGGCCCTGCAGATGCTTCATCACCATTAGCACCGCGATATGCCGACACTAAGAGCCTCTCCTTTGCCTTGATCGTGACTGCCCTGAGCATGAGCATCTTCTGCGTCAGGCTCGACAACATCATCATCGCCACCGCCATCCCCGCCATCACAGACGACTTCCGCTCCATCAACCAGATTGGCTAGTATGGCTCGGGCTATCTCCTCCCCACATGCGCCTTCCAGCTTCTTTCCGGAAAGCTCTATTCGCGCTACTCGGCCAAATGGATCTTCCTCGGCGCTCTGTTCATCTTCGAGGTCGGCTCTTTGATCACTGCCGTTGCTCCCTCGTCTCCCGTCTTCATTTTCGGTAGAGCCGTCGCCGGTGTCGGCGCCGCGGCCCTGTTCACCGGGTCTCTGGTCATCATCGCCACCATTGTTCCACCCGAAAAGGCGCCCATCTTCCAGTCTATCAACGCCGTCGTATTTGGCATTGCTTCTGCCACCGCTCCCCTGGTACCGTGATCCCATTCCCCTGAGCTATTTAGCCACCGAACTAACTTCATATGTTCCGAGAGATTGGTGGTGCATTTACCGACAGAGTGACATGGCGCTGGTGCTTCTACATCAACCTGCCTATCGGGGGTGTTTGCGCCCCGCTTGTCTTTTTCCTCCGCAAGACTAAGGCGCCAAGACGAGATACAGCCACGCTTGGCCAGGTCATATGGCGGATGGACCTCTTGGGTCTTGTCTTCTTCTTGCCAAGTATCGTATGCTTCCTTGTCGCCATGGAGTGGGCGGGAATCCAGTATCCGTGGTCTGACTACCGCATCATTGTCCTCATGGTCTTCTTTGCTGTAAGTCACCTTTGTCTATTGCTAACTATTGATGCTTATCACTGACTATCTTTGCTTTGTTTGCAGGTCTTGCTCGTGGCATTCTGTGCGGACCAGCTGTTTATGCGTGAGCATGCCACAGTCCCTCCCTGAATTGCTAGCTAGCGAACCATTGCGGCGGTCTGCTGGTTCAACATCTTTGCCTTTGGCGCCTTCAACACTGCCTTCTACTTCATCCCCTTGTACTTTCAGGGGATCAAGGCTACTGATGCCGAAGAATCTAGGATTCGCATGATTCCTCTTGTTGTTATCAACGTCATCGTCATTGTTATCACCGGAATCTTCTCCGCCAAAACAGGCCACTATGTCCCATTCTTCATTGCCAGCGTCGTTGTGGCCTCGGTTGGCCTGGGCCTTCTCACGACATGGCAGGTTGATTCTACTGCCGGGAAGTGGATCGGTTACCAAGTCATTATCGGCTTTAGGCTTGGCATGGGCATGCAGCTCTTTGCTACAGCGGTTGTAGCGGTATGTCAATAATGCCCCTGACACTAAGGAGGTATGAGATCAACTTGGCTAACCAGTCTTTTATACTAGACCCTACCTGATGAAGACATACCCACTGGCATGGCCCTGGCGACCATGGCACAGTTATTTGGCGCTACAATATTCCTTGGCGTCGGCAACAACGTCTTCGCCACCAAGCTCATCGGCTATCTCGATGACCTCCAAATCCCCGGCGTAGATACTCATGCGCTCGTCAGTGCTGGTGCTACTAGCCTTCGAGACTTGGTCCCCCAGCATATTTACCCGCTGTGCTGGATCGTTACATGCAGGCATTAGGCTGGACATTCCGCATCTCACTCATCCTGGAATGTCTAGCCATCATCGGTGCCGTCGGTATGGAGTGGAGAGGGGTCCGCGGCCATAAAGGGGCCGATAAGACGCTGGAAGCCACATCGCCTGACTCTGGGTATCAGTCATAGTCTAGTTGGACTCTAATTGTGCTGGTCCTTTATAAGGTAAGGATAAGGTAGTTAGTTTTCTGGGCATGCATAGTCAACTGGGATTGTTCTTGTATATTACCGCTTGGTCAAAAGATTGTTGCTTTGAGAATTCCGATCGGAGGTTGGATACTAAGTATATAGAGGTGTACAATAAGGCACTGTTAATGCAGAACTTAATAGAGTCTATTAAACTTTGTATATACCTATACTATTGAATTCAGGGAAGCTGAAAGTGAAAAGCGGTAGGTGTTTACGCTCGGTGAAGATAGCAAGCGTAACTGAACAAAACGCTTAAACATATTTTTGTTCTTACTTGCCCTATTCATCATGGATATTACCCTCTGATATACCTTAGCTAGAACTTCAAAACATATAACCCTTGTTCATAACTTTGTTGGAAGAGGCCAAGTATCATAGTTACGTCCAGCAACATGCCCTAGCAAGTGTTTGGCAGTCTTTATTTGCTCGGTACAAGCATATCCCAGCTATTATGAGTTAGTTGAAGAACTGAGCACTCGTGCTTTTCCCCTTCTCCAAAAATTTCCCTTTGCCTTCCGCATCAAACGGCTACAATGTATGTAGAGTACTTGATTGGTTATAACTTAAGGGTCGCGATAAGGATGTGCGTATCAGGATCACAAACCTGGGGCAATCCGGAGGTCCAGGCTCGGTTGTTGCCGGGTCCCCCCAACACCCCTCCTCCTACTCCTAGGGAGCGTTGCATGCAAAAAGCTTGTCAGACGCCAAAAGGCATGTTTTTAAAATCCTTCAAAAATTACAATTGCTTTAATTGGTTTATGAAGATGTCCTTGATATAGCTCAGACGAAGTGTCGGCCCCGAGATGATGACGAGATGTGGCCCAAGTAGAATTAGCAGTCAGATTGCGGCACTGTCATTTCACCGCCTTGCGGTTTTTATATCAACGCAAGCTTGGGGAGATCTGATGCGACCTGAGAGATCGACAACCATGTTCTGGTATAGGCAAGTCTTTTGGGTTTATCCACTCTCGTCGACGTTGTGGGGTTTGGACCCCATCGAAAGATCCGGATTGAGACGGAGATGGCAGGGTGTTGGCCAGCTGCAACCAATTGCATCGGTGTAGGGAGGAGTCCGTTGCATGGAGAATCGACCACCAACTGCAGAGTTATAGTTTGATGACGAAAACAGGTATATCAAAGGTACTTAGAACTACGTATGTAGTAACAACAAACGAAGATCGGAAAAATATTACACTACGTAGTGTAACTCTACAGTGAAACAGCCCGTGCAGTAGTTAGATAGAGAGGATGACGCCAGTTCATGTCGCTATGTTGGCACCAAGTGAGAAATATTAGCGATAAAGCTGTTATTTGCGTATATAAAAGATTAGGGTTTTATGGGGCATTAGTAATTCACAAAGAGCACCAGCCGGACATGGCGCGACCTGAGATATGTTGAGCAAAATATATACGAGACTTTATTGGTCGTTATGCAAGTGTTAATACGGATACGCACTGTGTGATGAGTGTTTCTTGCTGGAGGTGTCTAACCAGAACGGCAAGCACTGGAACACATTGACAAAAGTCCGCTTATCACCAGGAGCAGTTCTTATGTCCCATCCATTTGATTCGATCTCTTTTTGTCTCAAACTGAACCAGTCTCCATGCAAGCCACTGATAACTCTCCTACTTTGAGGTGGATAATCGCACTGGGCTCCAACCGCCATTGAAATATACCCAGGCCTCATGCATCACACGTAAGCGCTAGGAGTGCGCGAGACAGTAGGAAGTGGCGTTCGCTTTGCGGTGTTCTTCGATGCTTGAGCCAATGTCGATAATAGCAGCGAGCTATTGTCAAAAAAGACAAATGGACGCACTGCAGCAAACACTCAATCTTGAGGCAGGGACTTTGCTAATCGATCTATGTCTTGATGGTAGACGAACCAGCCGGCGCCGCGACGCACGTTACACAGAACCTTGGAGCGCATGTATACAGTGCGTGCTGAATGCACTTGTTGCAGTATATGGCCCGTGCGTAAGTCCCTGCGCCACCCAGGCGCTACAGAAAGCTTATTTCCTGACACCGCCGCGCCCGGTCAATTGCAAGGGGTCCTGTTCCCCGTTTTCCCCTCCCCCTCCCTCCATGCATGCAGCACCCCAGTCTTAGTCTCTGCGACTACGGCTCTAAAATAGCCAACGACAGCTGATACTTGACCAACTCACACAGTCACAACACGGACGTCTTTCTCATCATCATTTTAGAAATTGGCCTCGAAAGATGAGTGGTGACGGGCCCAGCGAGAAAGTCCATCTGCGCACCGCGTGCGACCCGTGCTCGACGGCAAAGGTGGGGTGCGACAAGAAGCATCCCACCTGCAAACGCTGTCAACAGTCCAACATGGAGTGCTCCTACAGCGAGTCGCGCAAACACGGAAAGCAGTCCTGGAGAAGGAGACAGGCGAGGCAAGCATACGATCGAGTGGAGCCTATGATCACTGCCACAACAACAGCAGCAGCGACAAACACCACAACCACAATCACAACATCATCTGATGGCCAGCCAATATCGGCAAAAGCCATCACCCCGTCTAGCTCCACGACGTCGCCGCCAAGCCACATGCAGTCCACGTGGAACCCCCTACTGCCCTCACCTCAATCACCTATGATAGGGGACAGCCAAGCCCAAGCCCAGGCCCAGGCCCAAGCTCTAGAGTCGATGCTGAGCAGCATGGATGTCAGGGCACAACGCGGACCCAGTGATACCACATCTCTACTAGCTTCGTGGTCATTTGGTGATGGTTTCAGTACCGAGATGGACATGACTTCATTTGGGAATTGGGACGTCGCCGATCTGTCGCCGCCATTAACCGCTCCCCTAAACGGAGATCGCCTCTCACTCTCGGCCGCAACCCAAGACTTTAGCAACACGGTTATTGTCGCAGGGGGGCTGTCTGAGGAGTCTGCAGGCTCTGTAGGGTCCTTGGGAGATTTTCCATTTCTTACAACATCATCATCATCCTCATCATCAGAAGACACCAGTAGCAGAAGCAGCAGGAGTACCGACACCAGCAGCAGCTCCACCACAACGAACTCGCACGACTGCGAGGCCCAGGCCATCGATATCCTCCGGTCCCTGCAACACGGGGAAGTCAGCCCGGGCATGGTGTCATGCAGCTCCAAACCGACACGATACACAGAACTGAACCTCACACCACGTTTTGACCGTGTGCTCTCAGTTAACAGGACCGCCCTCGACGGCTGGAGCAGGCTCATGAAGTGTTCATGCGCCCAATGTCCTCACCTTATCCTTCTTTATGTCTCCATCATCTCCAAGATGCTCTTTTGGTACAGCATAGCTGCCACAGAGAAACCACCCACCGCCACCCAGACGCAAGAAAAACGCATGCACGAAGGTGGTAATATCGAGAATAATAACAATACGACGGGCCACCCACTCACTCGACCAGACCCGGCACCGACACCAGACAAGTTCGGGGTGCGCCCAACGGCAATACAGATCGGGATGTTCAGTCTAGACCCCGAGGACCAGGCCAACCTGCGGCGCGTTCTGCTGCTTCGCGAGTTGCGCAAGACGGAAAAGGCCATCGACGAGCTCATGGAGGTGGACCGCACGGCCATGATGGACGGGGAGTCGGACAGTACGGCGCGGCGCGCGGTGGAGTGGTCGCTGAGCGGCATCGCGCGGGTAAGAGAAGAGCTGCAGGATGTGATCCAGAAGGTTCAACGGCTGCGGTAGCGACTAGCGGCGCTGTTTATTTCTGATGTCGTGGCCTGATTGTATATATCAGTAACCATTGTTTTTGGGAACTTCAAACCTGTGATATGTGTACTACGAGTCAGCTGACTACTTTAAGTACCTCAATTACCATTTGGAATTACCATTTGGAGTAGAATAAAACCGGGCGACAAGGAAAAGAGAGGGCGGGAGATGGCAATGCTCCATTTGTTTGTTGGACTTGGACAAAAGCTCGTCCATGATTAACGATCGACTTTTCATTTTAACAAGACGTATATGTTATGACAATTATCAACGATCTCCGTCAACATGGACAAGTACTACGAGATTTACGGACATGATCTGTCTTGCCAGAGTAAATCTACCATCAACTACCTAGCTAAGTATCTCCCCCAACTCCCCATCAAACTCAAACCCTCTGAACATAGCCATTCACATCAACCCTCTGTCCCCTCAACACATACCCCTCCTGCCTCGCCTTCTCCCACTGCTTCTCTATCTTCCCCACCACCCCCCCATCCCGCGGCACAAAACGCACCTCAAACGGCTTCGGGCCCCGAAAACTCGTATCCTCCCACGCATCATCGCTATCATCTAACCCCCCTCCAACCTCCTCAACCCCATCCTCACCAAGCGGCGGCCGCACCTCAAACGCCCACAGGATATTCGCCACCGCGATATCCAGCGAGTTCTCCGCCAGCCGCGAACCAGGACAAATCCGCCTGCCCACGCCGAAAGTAAAGTGATCGCGCTGGTACGGGTCTCCCTGGTTGGCGTATTCAGCGCTGTATTTTAGAAATCCCAGATACCGCTCCGGCTTGAAGACGAACGGCTCATCATAGCGTGACGGGTCGTAGTGGATAAAGGGCGTATTTCCCAACAATATGGTGCCCTTGGGGATGACATAGTCCTTGTACGTCGCATCTACATCGGCATAGTGCTTGATACCCCAAAACGGGGTGGGGTGCATGCGCAGGATCTCTTTAACGCAGGCGCGGATGTAGGGCAAGTTGGGGACATCATCAAAGCACGGGGCGCGACCGGGCCTAACAACGCGGGCGAGCTCGTCGTAGGCTGTCTTTTGGACGTGCGGGTCGGCGGCGAGGTGCAGGATCAGGCTGAGCAGCGTGACGGAGGTGGTGGTGCTGCCGGCCTCGAGGTTGCCCCCCGCGACCCAGGCGGCGTCCTCGTCTTTCAGCCCGGCCTTGCGCCACGCGTCGCTGTTCTCGATGAGCTCGCGCGCGTAGCAGACAGGCGCCCCACCCTCGGCGATCTGGCGCTGCAGACGCCGCCAGAGGATCATCTTGGCCTCGAGCATGGGCTTGGCGTAGGCCTGGGCGCGGCGGCGGCCGGGCTGCAGCCAGACGGGCAGGCGGGCGAGGAAGGGCAGCTCGTCGACGATGAAGGCGCCGGCGCGGGTGATTTGGCCGAGGATGCGGGCGCTGGCGAGCGCGTGTGGTGGACGTCTTGGTCGTCCCAGTTTGTGACGCGCAGGCCGTAGGTGCTGGTCATCATGATGCTGAAGGCGAAGCGGCGGATGTGCATCTGGAACTCGGTCTGTTGCTTGTTGTCGGTGGCGAGGTCGAAGAGGAGCTGCTTGACTTCGAACTCCTGCGAGGGCACAAAGGTGGCGGTCATGGTGCTGGAGAGGAGCTGGTGCGTGATGTTGCGGTAGGCGCGCCACTTGGGGCCGTAGGCCAGCGTGAACATGCGCATGTCGCCCATGACCACGTCGTTGCCCAGCGGGGCAGGCATCTTGGACGAGGTGTGGAGTGACTATCATCAGTGGTTAGTATCTGCACAGTATCAGTTGAGCAATGGTTGAGGCTCAATCTTGTCCATACCTGCTTGTTCAATACTTCCTGCATGGCAGCAGGACTGTTGATGATGACCCAATTGTACCAGCCCACGCGAATCTTGAAGACCTCGCCATAGCGCGTCGCCCACTCTCGAAACCGCACGTGTGGCTTGTCAGGCAGACTGATTCCGACGCCGATGAACGGGAGCCCTTTAGGGCCCGGCATCTTGTCCAGACGACGGTCGCGAATAAACCATGACCAAGTGCAATAGTAAACAACTACGGCCAGGCCAATGACCAGGGCCATGTGATCCAGTTGTTGGAACATGATAATATTCTTACTACTGGGCACGCAGTATTCTACTGACTGGAGTGTTTGAGGTTGTTCAAGACGATTGAGCTTTGAATTCAAACCTGGTTGTGAGTTACTGGCAGCGAGTTTCTTTCAATATCGGTGTTACACACCTGTCTCTAGCCCGAGACTGTCTTGCAAGGTTTCATCGCATCGACACTCGATGTCTTGGTTTGGCAGGTTTCACCCCACCGGGTGATGACATGGAGAATGTCCGTAGTCTGCACGGCGGCGGACATTAATGGCAATGACAACAAGAGCTCAGCTCTTTCCATCAAACTCTTTCCTCCATATCCAACCTCCGCGTATGAGGTCTACGATGCCCGTATAACGCCAGCAAATTGTCCGCAATTAATTCGGGCATTGTGCCGGGAATATCATCCCAATGCAGGTATCTTAGTGCAGACAGCGGACAACTGCTGCAGGTAGTCAATCACGCAACTCGGCAAAGTAATATGACAATCAACCAGTTGTTGGTTGTCCACCCGATGGCCATGAGAGTGCATACACTTTCCCCAGCTTGGCCGTATTACTACTTCCGGCAGAGGACTTACCGTGATTCGATGCGTGTAATACTGATATGATACCTCGGCGCCACGTGTTTGTTGCCCGCAGATGCCAATCCAAGTGATGAAGATATCGTCGATGATTGAATACAAACGTCAAGCTGCTAGATTCCCGACAGATTGCCGAATACGGCAGATACCAAATACGGCAGCATGGCGCGACCCGGTTGGAGCCAACCAAGCGCAGAATTGCGAAGAAGGGTGTGTTCGCGCGATGAGCCGAACACGGGTAAGACGGGTGTCTATTCGCACCGCTGTATATGCGCATGCGACCAGTTTGACCCCATGCCACTTATAGAGGTTCTGAAAGGTGAAATAGTATATCAAATAACACGGCCTGATTTTGCACACGGTGCTGTGTCGTAGCGGTGACGGTTTCTGTCAGTGAATTGACTCAGTTTTGGCCGGACCGGAATCCTACCATCAGCATCAATTAGGTCTGCTCCAGTAATACGCCATCCGGAGGCAAATCCGCTGGTTACACGAGGCGGCAGTGACGGCACGTAACTGAGACTTGGCCTACTACCTGCTAAACTTGCTTTTAATCAACGCAAGTTAAGACATTTCAGCTGCCATGACCTGGGAGGTTTCTGATGACAGCCGTCTGATGACAAGTTAAATCTGTTATGTTAGCGGCAAAAGAACCGCGAGACTAGAGAACTGCATGGAGGCGCAAGGATGGCTAGGAAAGCCAAGCCAAAGCTGATCTGGGCCGATGTGTACGGACGAAAATCCCGTCGTACTGGATATGGGAACTCCAGGTATATGCATACTGCGAAGGGGAATATGCCTTTGCTGCCATACTGGATCCAACACGAGTGTAAAATCTGTGGTTCCAGGACCCTCCCAGTTCCATACAGTATGCTACCCTGAACTTCGTGTTGGCAGGTACGTAGGATTTCTTTGGAGAAGGAAGGAAGGGGCAAAGCACCACCAGGTCGGGCAATGAGATCGCCAGTCAAACATGCAGCTAACCATTCGTGAACCAAGACTTCAGGGTCTGCTTTGTGTTACGATAGATGTTGTCCACTAGGCTGCAGCTGGCTATCGCCGAGCTCAAGATAACGACGGACCTGCCTTTCTCCTGCTGTTGGCTCTAGTAGTAGTAAAAAGCCCATGAAGATGCCCAGGATCTACACATTTGCGTTATGCGGCAGAAAATGGTTCGGGTGATGGATGGGAACATGATTGCGAAAGATAACAATGAAAGGGGACGAGACATAGACATGCAGGAGCTTTGCAGAATCCGTAGAAGCTTCTGTTGATGTTTTGGAAAGTCACGTCCAAGGCTGACATGTCTTAGTGGGGCTATGATAATCGACCGTGACATGCAGATGATAGAGATCAGAGTCGAATGTAATTGAAAGAGATTGATATATCTATGGGTACGGTGTGACCATCACTTGAAGGGAAACACCTGTAGCCAAGAGCCCTCAGCATCATCACTAGACTTAGTCCCCAGCAACCAACAGTTTCATCACTTGGCCACAGTGAATTCAACATGGCCCAAGAACAGCAGCAGAAACAACAACAACAACACACGCTGTATCTCTTTGGAGACCAGACGTACGACGTACAGCTATATCTGAAGAGTTTGCTGCGTCACAGGGACAACCCAGTCTTGGAGGACTTCCTCGTCAAGGCATACGATGCGATACGCAGCGAGTTGTACAAGCTTCCAGCTGAGACCAGAGAAGATCTCCCTCGATTTACCTGCCACGATGATCTCATTTTGTGGGATCAGGGCGGGAATCGGTGCGTGGCCCTAGACATGGCCATCACCACCATATACCAGCTCGGCACATTCATCAGGTCAGTTCACCCCTATAGCCTGCCCGTTTTTTCAACTTATAAGAAAATGTGGCCTGATATTTTATCATAACCACAGTCAAACAAGCACTTGGGATATCCAGGCTAGGAACTCTCATGTACTCGGCATCTGCACAGGAGCCCTGGCGGCTGCTGCAGTTAGCTGCAGTCACAACACAGTTGACCTCATTCCGCTAGCAGTTGATGCTGTCATAGTGTCCTTCAGAGCAGGTCTACACGTCACTGACATGGCGCGCCGAGTTGAGCCCTTCAAAGGATCGCTCGACGATAAAAGCTGGTCCATTGTCGTCCCGGGCTTGGCGTCGGCTGATGCTGTCGGGAGATGCTCTGAGAAGACGGTAAGCAAACAGCTATGGGTGCCCATAACTTACCTCTTTACCGACACGATAATCACCGGCCTTCTGTTTACTAATCCTCGACAAGACCCTCCCCTTGTCGACTAGGCCGTACGTGAGTGCCTATGCACCGAATGGCGTGACCATCAGCGGTCCACTGCGCGCATTGCATCGACTTTCGAGCCAGGGAGCCTTCGAGTCTTCCGTATTGAAGAGCATTCCCATCCACGCACCATACCATGCCCCTCATCTATATAGCTCAGAAGATGTCGACGAAATCATCACAAGCCTCGAGATTCATGATACACCCGCCAACGTTCCCCTTTTGTCTGGTAACGGCAAGGCGGTAGAAGGCGATACTTTTGAGAGCCGCCTGAAGTCTGCAGTCACACAGATACTATTGGAGCCCCTCCGATGGAATGGCATTCTTCAGGAGCTGCAGGCCCATCTCCAGACAGAACAACCCACTGCATTCAAGATTGTTCCTGTCGGAACAGCAGCCGATCACTTGATCTACACGGCCCTTAAGCAGACATCGCTAGCCGAACTCCTACCGCCAACGCCCACGACAGCTCAAACGCCAACAGCAACAACCAGCACTGTCTCAAGACGCCGCCTCCTCCCCCAACCCCAGCAAGCCCAAACTCGCCATCATCGGCATGTCAGGGCGGTTCCCCGGCGCCAAGGACAACGACGCATTCTGGAACGTGCTCCACCAAGGACTGGACATGCACAAGGAAGTCCCGCCTCTCCGCTGGGATGCCCGAACCCACTCAGACCCAACAGGCACGCGCAAGAACACGAGCGTCACACCCTTCGGCTGCTGGCTCGACGACCCCGCCGCCTTCGACGCACGCTTCTTCAACATCTCGCCGCGAGAGGCGCCTCAGATCGACCCGGCCCAGCGCATCGCCCTGATGACCGCCTACGAGGCCATCGAGCAAGCTGGCATAGTTCCCGATGCCACCCCCTCGACCCGGCGGGACCGCGTCGGCGTCTTCTACGGCGTCACCAGCCAGGACTGGTTCGAGACCAACAGCGCCCAGCAGATCGACACCTACTTCATCCCCGGCGGGAACATGGCCTTCATCCCCGGCCGCATCAACTACTTTTTCAAGTTCAGCGGCCCGAGCTTTGCCGTCAACACGGCCTGCTCTTCCAGTCTCGCCGGCATCCACATGGCGTGCAATAGCCTCTGGCGAGGGGATATCGACACGGCCATCGCCGGCGGGACAAATGTGCTGACGAACCCCGATATGACGGCCGGGCTGGACAAGGGCCACTTTTTGTCGCAGACGGGCAACTGCAAGACCTTTGACGATGGCGCTGATGGTTATTGCCGCGGGGAGGGTGTCGGGACCATCATTATCAAACGCCTTGATGATGCCATTGCCGACAAGGATCCCATCCTGGGTGTCATCTTGGGGGCAGCAACAAACCACTCGGCCGAGTCTGAATCCATCACACGGCCGCATGTCGGTGCCCAGCGGGCTGTCTTTAACAAGATCCTGAACCAAGGCGGCGTTGATCCATATACCGTTGGATATGTCGAGATGCACGGGACTGGCACGCAAGCCGGCGATGCTGGTGAGATGTCCAGCGTTCTCGACACCTTTGCTCCCCATCCTGCTCAGACCAAAAGAGGCAAGCGAAACAGTTCTGAGGCGCTTTATCTGGGATCAGCAAAGGCAAATATCGGTCATGGTGGAGCTGCGTCGGGAATGGCCAGTCTTATCAAGGTGTTGTTGATGCTGCAGAAGAACACCATAGTGCCGCATTGTAAGCGTTTCATGCATGCCCAGCGTCCGCTATACAACCAGAGTAGCAGCTACTAACCACGAGTGCATGCTGTAGGTGGCATTAAGACCAAGATCAACCATAGGTTTCCGGCCGATCTCAAGGAGCGGAACGTCAACATTGCACTCAAGCCAACCAGCTGGGAAAGGAGTGCTGATCCTACCAAGCCCAGGCGGGCTTTCGTAAACAACTTCAGCGCCGCAGGTGGCAACACGGCCATACTTTTGGAAGATGCACCTCTGCAGCTCGACTCTGACAGCTCAGTTTCAGACACCAGAAGCCATCACGTCGTGGCTGTCTCAGCCAAGAATGGCATATCGCTGCAAGAAAACCCCCGATCGTTGCTCGGTTTCTTGAAGCAGAACCCAGATGTTTCTCTCGGCACCCTCTCCTACACAACCACAGCACGTCGCATCCATCACCAGCACCGCGTCATGCTCACAGGTGCAAGCACCGCAGACTTCTGTGCTCAGATTGATGGCGCTCTTGCCAGCGACGCCGGCGTGACCAGACCAAAGGGCAGCCCCAAGATCGTCTTCACATACACGGGCCAGGGTGCGCAGTACCCAGGCATGGGCAAAGATCTGTACGAGAACTTCACCTTCTTCCGCACCGAGCTGCGTCGCTTGGACCGGATTGGACAAAAGCTGGGCTTCCCATCCTTTCTCTCCGTCATCGATGCCCACTCAGGCGAACAAGACATTGTCAAGTATAATTCCACTGCTGTGCAGTTGTCGAGCGTCTGTATGCAGATTGCCCTGACGAAGCTTTGGGAGACATGGGGCGTGACGCCTGCCGCCGTGCTCGGACACAGCCTGGGCGAGTACGCGGCTCTAAACATTGCCGGGGTTCTCTCCGATGCCGATACCATTTATCTCGTGGGCACGCGGGCTACTCTGCTTCAGGCCAAGTGCACGCGGGATACGCACACGATGGTGGTGATCAAGGCATCGGTTGATGAGATCACCGAGGTTCTCAAGTACAACACTGCATATGAGTTTGCGTGCATCAACTCGCCGACCGAGACTGTTATTGCAGGTATCACCAAAGACATCGCTCACCTCGGCAATCTACTCAAAGATGCCGGGATGGAGACGATGTCGCTAAAGGTCCCATATGCCTTCCACTCCTCGCAAACTGACCCAGTTCTCGAAGAGTTCAAGACCATAGCCGGTAATGTCACCTACTCTGAGGCTCAGATCCCCGTGCTGTGCCCCTTGGACGGAAGTATTGCCGTTGGCATCGGCGGATTCGGCCCAGAGTACCTCGCACGCCACACCCGAGAGCCCGTCAACATGTTCAAGGCGCTCCAGACAGCAGACAGTCACCAAATCCTTACAGAGAAGGGTGTCACCCTGGAGATTGGTCCCCATCCTGCAATCTCTGGCATGGTAAAGGCGGTCCTGGGGTCTCAAGTCACCACTCTTGCTTCGGCACAGAGAGGCAGACCGGCATTCCAGATGTTGTCGACGGCGCTGAAAGCTCTCTATATCGCAGGTGCTGATATAAAATGGGCGGCATACCACGAGGACTTCAAGGCCTCACATAGAGTCATCCCAATGCCAGTATATAAATGGGATCCGAAGCCGTACTGGATCCAGTATGTCAACGACTGGTCGCTGCGCAAGGGCGATCCGCCTCTGACCATCACTATTGGCGCTCCCGCCAAGCTTGAGAGCACCACCATCCACCACGTTGTTGAAGATACGGGTGATTATAAGAAGGCTCGTGTCGTGATCGAGTCTGATGTGGCGAGGAAGGACTTCCGCCCGTTGGTGGAAGGCCACGAAGTGGATGGTGTCCCGCTCTGCACCCCGGCGGTCTATGCCGAGATTGCCCTGACTTTGGTAACGCACCTCCTGGAGCGCTATCACCCTAACGAGGCGTTTAATACTTGTCTTGAAGTTGCCGACATAACAATCTTGAAGGCCCTCATCCTTGATGCCACACCGTCTTCCCAGCAAGTCCTGCAGGTCCAGGCTGAAGCTGACTGGTCTTTAAACTCGGCAACAGTCAGGTTACAAGAGCATTCAAACTACGTCGTACGCTTCAATAACGGTAGCCTCCAGCAAAAACTGCAAAAGGACTAGACAGGTATAAAGCAAAAATTGCATGCCCTCCGGGCCGGCATCAACACAGGCATAACTGCTCGCTTCAATCGTGCCATGACGTACCGCTCCATCCGTCCCTCGCCCGGTTCCACGAAGAGTATCGTGCTGTTGACGAGATTATACTAAACAGCGATACGCTAGAGGCCTCAAGTCGCTTGAGCTTCAAAGACTTCCACAAAGATGGCGACTTCCACACCCACCCCGGTCTTATCGACGGTCTCACGTGGGCTGCCGGCTTCTCCATGAACTGCAATGACTACAACGACCTGGACAAGGACTTGTTTGTCAACCATGGCTGGCGTTCGTTCCAGGTTTTCGAGCCCATGGACTTTGCCAAGGAGTACACCACCTACTCCCGAATGATCGAAGGTAAGGATCGACTGTACCATTGAGAGGTGACCATCTTGGATGGTGATAAGGTCGTTGCCCACTTTGGAGAGTTCGCTGTGAGTCCCGCGCCATCTTCCCTGTTGATATTCGCCCTTAAAACTAACATAATCACAACTGCAGATGCAAGGCGTCCCACGCAGGGTGCTGAAAGTCATCTTGGACGTCGGGAACAGCGGCAACAAAGCCAAGCAGCAACCAACACCCAAGGCAAATGGGATTTCTGCAGCTGCTGCATTAACCCAGACCCCATCCCAAATAAAGAAAGCTCCATCCTCAGCAGGCCCGGACACCGCACGAGGTATTGCCATAATAGCAGACGAGAGTGGTCTCGCCGTATCAGATTTGACTGACAGCACTAACTTTGCCGACGTTGGAGTTGACTCGCTCCTGGGTCTGACTATCTCGGCTCGATTCAGGGAGGAGCTCGATCTGGACCTCGACTTCAACGCGCTTTTTTTTGAGTACCCCACTGTTGGAGATCTCAAAGGCTTCTTGGGAGGAGATTCCGCAACAGCCAGCTCCACCGAGCCCCCCAGCTCTGGGTCGAGCAACACGGAAGACACCAAGCCATCAACCCCAACTCTCTCGGTCGCAAAAGGTCCCGTCACACCACAAGTCCATGTCGATTTCAACCGTGCTATTGCCATTATATCAGAGGAAAGCGTCGTCGCGATGGGCGATCTCACTGATGACGCCAACTTTGGAGACTGTGGTGTCGATTCGTTGTTGTCGCTCGTTATTGTCAGTCGATTCCGGGATGAGCTTGAGCTGGACATCCAGCACGAGTCTCTCTTCCTCGAGTGCCCGACTGTGGCAGACCTCAGGCAGATGCTTGGTGGCGACAGCGTCACAATCCAAGCATCTGAACCAGCTGTCGCTCCCGCTCCCGGCCCTGTACCCGCCACTGTTTCCAACCCTTCCACCAAGATCAACGGAACCACAGCATCATCGCCCCCGCCCTCAACGGCAAGCGGAACCGCATCCCTCGAAGCTCGTCAAAAGGCCATAGACGAGTACGTAACCAAGTACACAACCGGCTGGACCGCCCCATCCCTCTCCACCACCGACCCCAACACCCTCCCCTACGACGACCAAGCCAAAGTCGTCCTCATCACCGGCGCCTCCGGCAGCCTCGGCGGCCAGCTAGCCTTCAAGCTCGCCCAGCGCCCCGACGTGCACACCGTCGTCTGCCTCAACCGCTCACACCGCATCGAAGCCTCCACCCGCCAGAAGAAAGCCATGAAGGACAAGGGCGTGCACTTCCCCGACCCCCTGCTCCCCAAGCTCCTCGTCCTGCAAACCGACACCTCAGCCCCCAACCTCGGCCTCTCCCCGTCCGACTACTCCAACCTCGCCAACACAGTAACCCACATCATCCACCAAGCCTGGCCCATGAGCGTCAAGCGGCCCCTCGCCGGCTTCGAGCCCCAGTTCGCCGCCATGCGCAACCTCATCGACCTCGCCACCACCATCGCATCCCGCCGCACCCCAAACTTCCGCGTCGGCTTCCAGCTCGTCTCCTCCATCAGCGTGGTCGGCAACTACCGCCAGTCCGCCCGCGTCCCCGAGGACCGCGTGACCATCGACACGCTAATTACTGCCAGTCGGCTACGCCGAGGCCAAATGGGGCTGCGAGCGCATGCTCGACCAGACCTTGCACGCCTCCCCTGCGCACTTCCGCGCCATGACGGTCCGCCTGGGGCAGATTGCCGGGTCCAGCGTCAGCGGGTACTGGAACCCCCTGGAGCACTTCGGGTTCATGATGCGCTCCTCGCAGACGCTCAACGCGCTGCCGGACGTGGACGGGACGGCGTACTGGACGCCTGTGGACGTGATTGCGCAGACGCTTGCTGAATTAGGGCTGCCCGGCGCGGGACAGGCGGCGCCTGCGTATGAGTTTTATCACATCGAGAATCCGGTGGGCCAGTCGTGGCGGGAATTAAATGCGGTGTTGGCGGGGGAGCTGGGGATTCCGCGGGGGAATATGATCCCGCTGCGGGAGTGGACAGAGAGGGTGAGGCAGGCGCCGCAGAGGAACAATCCTGCGTCGGTGTTGGTGGAATTTTTGGATAGCAATTATGAGAGGATGTCGTGTGGGGGGTTGGTGTTGGAGGCGAAGAGGGCGGTTGAGCATAGCGCGACGCTGAGGGGGTGGGGTCGGTGGGCGAGGAGGTGGTGAGAAGGTATGTGAGGGTTTGGAAGGAGATTGGGTTTTTGGACAAATAAGCTGGGTTGGCATGAACTGCGATGTTCTTGTCGTTGATTTTGGTTATTGGTGGCTTGGTTTTCTGGGTCTCGTTGTCGAGCTGTGCAAGAAGGAATGTTTGTGGAGATGCGGAAATAAGACAAATCCTAGCAATGAAATATGCATGTTCTTGGCAAAATCTTGTTTAGTGCATATTCTAATCGCGAATATTACTGTTCTGCATGCGGTACCTTCCAGGTCCGAATTCTGATTCTAACCTCATTTTTTTTTCGTTTTGTGGTGTTCATAAACGTTGGAATGCAGAAGTGCTGTTTCTATCACTTTTCTGTTGAGTGGTGCAGAATTATAACTGATTATCATAGTTACTATGAGTACTGGTGTTCATGCCTAGGTTGTTCAACGTCATATCTCCAGTACCTATAAGTATCTAAGTGGGTACTATTTACCTCAGGTACGCAAAACTTTCCTCCGTTACTTGGGGTTTGCTGTTTTTTACTCTTTTGATATCCTTCAGATAAAGTGGTTTGATACAAAAGATGAAGAAATTCAATTTCGAAGCTCATTTCGTGATCCTATCAGTGTAGAAGTTCACGTTGGATGCTCCACAAACGCCACCATCCGGCGTCTATCTTTCTGCCCCATATCCCTCCGTTTATCACTTACCTATAATGGGTATTTAGGCAGTCGTCCGCCGAATGCTGCATGCTGCAGTTTTGGCAGGTTACATCTGACTCAATCACCACTCCCTGGACTGCAAGTTGGGGATGCGATCAAGCTTTTTCAAGGAAACGAACTAGTGTTGAGTAGCACTGGACGTTTACCGATGCTTCATTCCACGTTTCGTCATGGGGACTACCATCCGTCTTCCGCTATGATAAGACCAAGCGGGGTCTGGGCCGTTCTACACGGACACACGGCCGGTAGGTTGATAGTGATGGAAGGACCACGACAAGTCGTGGAAGCCTTCGATAATATGACGGCCCGCACAGGTGGGAGCGAGGCGTCTTCAGGCAATATGTACAAAAATGGAACACTCCCAGATTCCCGTCCCGGTTGACGGCCGCATCGTGGTATTCAGGTCGTCTCATTGGCTGGCGCAAGAGAAACACGACTTTAGGCAAATTGTCAAGGAGGGTGCAACTTCATTTCCCGGCAGCAACGCACAAGCCGTCAATCCGCAACCGATCCTCTATATATGAGTTGCATTATCTTATATTAGACAGTGGCAGAGATAATGGGATTGGACACTCCGTTCATTGCCTATCAACATGTGTGAAGCACCCAGATCCTCCGTCAAGAGATGCGGCTGCCTTGGCAACCCCCACTGATGGTTTTTTGTCTGTAAATGTGGCAGTCTTTATCGTTGGATCGACGAGCGGCTCGCTTGGCATTCCCAAAGCTTGGCAGGAGTTGTCATATGTGCGAGTACTTTCATGCAAACCGACCCAAACGACATGCTGATCAGACGGGTTGACAGCTCATCACTAATCGTTTGGCCGCCTCACCCGGTTATTTGAGATATTTCTCTTAATTTCTTCCTAGAGATTTGTAGCATGGAGATTGAAACGGGGGAAGCCGCGTGTCATTGTTGTGGAAGACAAGCGAGCACTATCTACCTTATGTACTTCGTAAGCTATCAGTACCATTTCCCCCATATTTCCTCCAATGACTTACACAGACAGTCACATCCGCTCACCCCACTTTGCATTTCCCGTCTTTCACTTTCCACTGTCCAGGAAACCCATGTTTCCCAAAGAATGGCACCCAGATAGTGGTTCGTTCCTTCCGTGAACCACGTCGGGACCATATCTTGCACATATCATTGACCAATCCCCTTGAAATGCCAATGCTACCCGCGTCTGTTTTATGTTTCCACCTTCCATAGTGCCCAATCTTTGTGGACCTTCATCAACATAGTAATCTTTCCACAACATCCATACTCCATAACCTCTCTCAAAAATCCTAAGACAAACCGTCGCCAAGCACAAAATCTACTAACCTCGAGGCAAAATGGGATCAAAGCCTCCCCCCAAACGCGTGCTGCTGCTCACCAACTCAGAACATGGCCAGGCTAATGTGTATCTCGCAACGAGCTATGCCCTCCTTACACTGGAGGACGAAGATGTCGAGGTGCACTTTGCCTCTTTCGACCCCATACGCAAGTTCGTCGCCGCCACCTCTCAACATGCACAGCGCGATAATCCGAGGGCGCGTCCCATTGTTTTCCACAAGATCGACGGCATCGACATGGTCTCAGCGTGGTCACGACCCGAGGTGACAGCGGAGCAGCAACAGCTCGAGAAGGAAAGTATGTTCATGAAAATATTCCTGATAACACAAGCCATACGACGAACTCTGGTGCTGCTCAAGGTGACACTGCCCTGGACCGGTCCAGAATTTGTACAAATCTTCTGGTCCATCACCGAGATCGTCCACACGGTGCAGCCAGACATCATCGCGGTCGACCCCTGTCTCTCACCTGCTCTGACGGCACTACGCCATATCCGCGCCAAGTTCATCATCCTCTCCCCAAACACCATCAAGGACTTTTCAATGCCCCTGCAGCCACGGGGAGAAGCGTTGTGGAAATATCCCTGGTTCGTTCTCTCTTATTACTTGTACTATCTGAGACCAATTACTGAACCTCACCCCCCCACCAGCACAGGCAAAGCCTACCCCTACCCCGTCCCCCTCCTCTCCATCCCCTCCAACATCCTCCTCATCCTCCTCTCCATCCTCTGCGGCATCTTCGACCCCCACCGCGCCGCCATCCAGCGCCACGTCGCCGCCCACGCCGACTCCGCCGCCCGCCTTACTACCCTCCACGACCTCTCCCTTGCCGACGACCCCACTACCCGCCTCGGCATCTCCAAGATCCTCGTCGCCAACCTCCCCTCCCTCGAATTCCCCCTGCGCATCATCCCCCCGCACATCGTCCCCTGCGGACCCATGATCCGTCCCGCGAAGCCCATCGCCGACGTCGACCCCGACCTGGCATCGTGGCTGGCGCAGGGCCCGACGTTGTACATCAACCTCGGCACGCACGTGCTGTTTAGCGAGGAGCTGGCGGTGGAGATGGCGACGGCGGTGCGGATTGTTATTGACTATGTACGGTCGGTGCTGTGGCGGGATGGGCGGTTGAGGGGGCTGCAGGTGTTGTGGAAGCTGAGCAGACAGGGGGAGTATGATGTGGGGGCAAGGAAGGGGTCGAGGGTGTATGAGGTGTTGGGGAGGGAGATTGAGAGCGGGACGGTGAGGATCGTGGATTGGATAGAGGCTGAGCCGACGGCGGTGCTGGGGAGCGCGACGGTGGTGTGCGCGGTGCATCATGGGGGGGCGAATTCGTTTTTGGAGACTGTTTGGTAAGTGTGTTTGAAGACTTTGAAAGTTTGTTGTGTTTCATTCCACAGGCAGGGATTCAGGGGGGACTGTTTCCCCTGTTCCCCTGGAGGGATGGATACTTGCCTGGATTCAAATCTCTGTTATGGTACTTTTTTGCTAATACTACCAAACAGCGCCGGCATCCCGCAAGTCGTTCTACCAGTCTGGATGGACACGTTCGACTTTGCTAGAAGGGCCGAGATCCTAGGCATCGGCCGTTGGGGAAATCAGAAAGCTAATAGGCTATGTGAAGGGAAGGAACTCGGTGGGGTTCTGATCGATGTCATGGTTGGCGGACGCTCGGCGGGTTATGCACGGAGGGCGAAAGAGCTTGCCGAGATATGCAGCGAACACGGCGGCGGTCGTGTGGTGGCTGCGCGACATATCTTGGCTGAGATTCAAGAAGATGGTGAAAATAAGGATGGGTCTGCAGAAACCGATGATTGAGGTTACAAGGGCTGTGATGAGAAGAGGCCGCTGCTGAACGGTTCTCAGGAGGTTCTGGATAAAAGTAGCAACGGGGATACTAATGGGCATTTCTAGGTAAGGTAGTTTTCGCCTCAAAACTGGGTGAATTTAGCACAGGAAATATGGTAATTTTGGATTTAACCCATTTTTGACAATGACATCGATATATTGACCTAGATAGATGAGCTTAGCAAGGTTAGTGGCTATAGAGTTGGACGAGACACGATTGAGCCCGGTTTACTGCTCTGTGCCGTCGTTGGAAGAGTATATCGAGTTATGCTATTCATGATATCATTATGCCTGTATGTCTTACTTTTCATCATCGCTGTCTGAACATGACGGATTGAAACAAACCTAAACGCTATTCTCGCTGCACATTATGACCTAAAAGCAAATTATGACGGGTATCGCTAGTATTCCTCCTGAAACAGGCCATTCGAGTATCAAATCATCATTCACAGCTCCACCACAGGCAGCTCCGACATGTGCACCTTGGCCGACCCATACGGTATAAGCCTGTACGTGCTACTCCCGCCAAGACAAGTCCTATCATTCGGCACCAAGTCCGGCGTGGCCCCAAGGTACAAGCCCCAGGCAATCTCGCAGCCCTGTACTGTCACGTAGGTGGGCGGGGCGCCGTACTCGAAGATGGGCGTGGGCAGTGTCGCGCCACCCCCCAGTCCATGATACTGGAGCGTAGATGGGTCGATGGCGACGTTCCAGGCCTTGGAGTTGTTGACGTAGTAGTCCCTGAGCTCTGGAAAGGGGAGGTAGTCGAGCCCTTCACCCTGGGCGTCGTAATAGGCGTGAGGGTACGAGCTTTTGACGCTGGATCCCACGTCAAGTGCATAGAGCAGATTTCCGTAGTAGACCGCTACCGTGTTGTTCGCGCGGGTTTCGGCGCGGATAGCAGCACCAATGGTGTAGTTAATAGTGGTGGAGCCGGACGAAACTCGGATCCGGTGCAGCCCAGTTTCCGGGTCAGGTTGTAGGGCTGAAGACGAGTCTCCTATGCGGATGGAGGACGTGTCGGGGGTGAACCACGATGGGACGCGAACGTACAAATCAAAATCCTTGGAAGAGTTAATCGTATACTGTAAAGTATTGTCGAAGGGATAGGCAGTGTCGCACTCGATCACAGCCAGGGGAGTATCGACCATGGATGGGCCAAGTAGAATGTGTGCTAGACCATTGTCGCCCACGTACCCCCAGCTGTGCGTCACAAATTTCGGGTACCCCTGCGGATGGTTGACTGTGCAACACGGGTACTGGGGTTCGAGACCAAATGTCGTGGCGGCACCGCTGTGAGCTGTCGTAAATAGATGTGGTCCGTCTGGATGTGTAAAGTCCTCGGTGTTGTTCGTTGCCCACGGCCCGTTGGGTTGGTCCATATACTGATGCGCCCACATGTCTCCAGTCATCATGACGGGCATGGCGTTGTAAATGACGAGCTCAGCACGGTCTGCGTACGAGTTTGTGCCCAATGTGTGGTACAAATAGGCGAGAGAGTAGCCGGTCTCCACAGCTGTGCACAGCTCGCTGCCCATATATGGAGCCAAATCACGTTGAATTTCGTCCCCCAAGATTGTCCCTGACGGTGCTCCGTGGTACAGAAATGTCCAGTTCACAGCTGTCATTGAGGCATCGACAAGAGAATCGTTGTGATTGAAGCGCCGGACCACAGCAGAGGCTTTAAGGCCTTGGCCCACATTTACACCATGAAGATAGGGATAATCTGGATGCTTGGTCGTGGGATTGGTGACCACCTCGAGGTAGACGCCCGGCTGATACCAATCAACCCACCTGAACTTGCTCTGCTCATAGAACATGTCCATAGTATCCCACAGCAAGGCATCTTGGGACGAGGGGTAGTTGTCCAGCATCCACTGGATCGTGATGATGAGGTCGTGTACCCGTGTCTGTCCCCAGGAACACTCGACGTCTGGCGGGCAGATGCCGTGTCCCTGGCTGTTGTTTAGGAGCATGGTATGCGACAGGGTCATGAAGCTCCGAAGTGCATCAACGACAGGCGCTTCCCAGGTCGAGTTAGCTTCAACAAGCTGCGTCAGGCCAAGAAGTAAGGGGACACGACCCCAGAAGTTTCGCTCAGCCAGCACTTCGGGACCAAGCCAGCCATCATCTGTCTGGAGATTGAGAACTGTCCCGGCGACAGTATGGACTTGGTCTTTCAAACGTTCGTCGTCCAGTAGGTAAGCCAAAGGCACGAGCCCGTTGAACCAGTACGGGAGTGCTTCATTGACGGTGCTGTAGTCGTGACCCCCTGTGCCTGGGGCTTGCAGCCATCGCGATTCGTTTACATAGACGTAGAAGTCATATTGGTGACCAGCCAGGCCATGGGCCATCTTGAATAAAAGTCAACATCATGTACAAGGCGCCTCTTGGGAACATAAAACCTTACCGTTTGCATTTCGCCGAGAATCCATCCCAGCGGCAGAATCGATCCGACAGGCAATGGCTCAAATGCCCACGGAACGACTTCAAGTTTTGAGACGCGTCGGTCAGCATGCGCCGCTTATATTTGAATAGATTGATGGTCAGATTTCACTCACGCATCAAGTTCTGGCTTGCTTGCGTCGACGTGACCAGAGTGATGTACAGAACGGTCAAGGCTGCTGCAGCAAAGAAGGCAACCATGGTGTCAAGTAAATAGCCTCTCTTTCGTCTCTGGCCGGATACAGTCGATGCAGTCGATGCAGTCGACAGAAGGGGTTTGTCGACAAACATCATGCCGGCGCTGGAATGTGGGGACATGGCGGCGACGGCGTGTGTCTAGGTCGCTGTAGTCGCTGTAGTCGCTGTAGTCGCTGTAGTCGCGGGCTACAGGCAACATGCAAGCGTAAAACCTGTTGCACCAGACCACACACCTCTGGTATCGATGACGCCTATGGGTTGCATTGAGTTGATGCTTTGCGATCTGCCGCAGGCCAGTGGGCTTAAGTAAATTGGATGCACAAGACGGTGACATTGTCAAACGTGATTTGAAGCTTTGATTTTGCGGGGGCCCGGGAGGGCGAGGGTGGTTGGAGATCACCGCTGTTTTGTTCACATGATTCGCTGATGGCTGGGATCTGCGCCGCACCGGAGGCCAGCCGAGCCAGCGCGGGGAAGGAACTTGGGTCATATTCTGGCCCAAGCAGCAAGCTGTCAGCGCACAGGGCCCCGGATAGGGGCTCTGAGGTTCCCGCTCGGCGCTTGTCAAAATCTGAACTCCTAAGTAGACAAAATGAAGCAGAGATTTCTGTAGATTCATGCAGAATCTGCTTGCCCAGGCGGGCAGGGCAGGGCAGAGTTGAGCTGGCATGTCCATTTGATACCCACAGTCTGCACTTTGTCCAACAAAATAAGGACATAGAATCTCTCGGTAAAACTTGATATTGGCATTCGCCAAAAGAAAACTCAATGTTCTCACCGAGCTCAGGATCTGGCGGCCACATCTTCAACTCTACAACTTTCGGATGCAACAGCTGCCTTCTTGGTGGTTACCATTGCGTTTGACGGCCTGTCACTTACACGTCTTGGCGGTCTGCTCAGCAGTCGCCAGCACCAATTAAAGCGACTAGGGCACTGCCGACAGCGGAGTGGTCAGGCGGTCAATTTGCGCTTTCCATGTTGTGCCTGCCCACCTGACTCTTCGATTGAAACATCATCGAAGAGGTCGGGTCGTTGGATGCGAAAGCAACAATCACTGGCTGTCGACACCCTGATTAAAATTCTCCACATCAAATTAATACATCTGCCACTAAAATTCGACACAACAGCTATGAACCCAAATCCTCTCAAACTCCCAGAACACTACCCCCAAATTGCTCTCTCCAAAACCTCAAGTCCAGTCCTCAACCACCCTCCTCCGCCCCACCACCACCACCACCACCACCTCCACCCCCCTTCTCCTCCCCAAACGCCTGATCATAAATAACATACAGCGAGTCCAGCCAATGATCCAAGATCCTCACGGCATCACCAGTGTGTCTCTTCCTATCGCAACCAGCACCAGCGCCCGCCGCGTCAGGCTCGTCGCCCGATGACGCTGCCGATGCCTCCCTCCGACACGTATCCAGCATCGCCTCGTACGCTTCAATGAGCAGCAGCACCTGCAGCTTGGACGGCCGCGCCTTCTTCTCGTCCGGGTGCCGACGGAAGAAGGCCTTGGCCAGCTCGTCTGTCAGGAGCTCGGAGCAGATCTGCAGGCCGACGTAGTCGCTTGATGGAGGTGGACGTGCTGGGCGTCTGGGACTGATTGATGGTTGCTGAGCATCTTGGCTGGTGGTGAAAGGTGGTATGGTTTGGTTTCGTGCCTCAGGGCCTTCCTCTTGATCATCAGCGCTGATGCGAGTGCATTGCGTACCGACGTCGCCAGTAGATGGCGGTCTGGTTGCTATTATGGGCTCAGTGTCTGTGATAGTAATAGAAGATCCCATAGAGGATCCCGTGATAGATGGTGCCTTGGGTAGACGCGACATGATGGTTGTCTTTGTGCGCAGCGGGAACCCACATGTGGTGTTGGGTTGCTCTGGGGCTGCTGCTGTTTGTGTTGGCTTGCTGACGTCGCCTGGGCTGTCGCGGGCCGTGAAGTTGACGGGCAGGTGCAGGCTAGGCGTGCGGGGCTGGAGTCTGAATCTCCGAAGCGGTTGCGGCGTCTTCTGTTGCGAGACGCGAGCCTCAGAGTCTTCTATGGTGTCGAGGTCGGGCAGCAGCGAGCGATAGGCCTCGGCGAGGCGGGAGGCTCTGTCATATTGGGGCGGCTCTCTGGCGGTTGTTGCTGGGGCGGCAGCGGCGGCGGCAGGACCATTATTGCAACGATCCACAGCCATTCTCTCGGGCTCGCTAGGATACCGACTTGGGGTTGAGTAGGCCAAGGACCAGCATTCTGACGCTGACTCGGAGGTTGTATCACAGTCCTTGAGCTCCGTCTTTTCGTCAAGGGACTCTATTGGATCGAAGGGAAAATCGAACGGCTCGTACTTGTAGGTGGGAAGAGCCGGGTCGGGGAAGTCAGTGCGTGAGGTTCGAGGAGGGCGCGGTGGCCGGGGGATATTCTCCAAAGAATGGGTGCTGCCCAAGAGATGACAGAGATCAAAGGTCACCTGGGCCTTCTCGGGGTATCCCACAGGCGGGAGCTTCTTCAACTTGTTCCTCGGCGCTCTTGTCTGGGCTACACAGGACTGTGAAAAGCCCACGTCGCGGTACTTTGACAAGAGTGTGGCAGGAGATGGCATTCTGGAACCTTTAGTGATCTCATGTACAAATTTGACGTTATAAACTGAGAGAGAAGTTCCAGGTGCTGTAGGTGATTCAAGTGATCATGACCGCCCGCCTTGGGGGCAGTTCACTTGGTCTTGTAGCAACCCTTGGGCTGCTGGGCGACCACGGGCATCTTGGGGGTCATGATGGTCCCATGATATGCCCGAGACGGGCTTGGAGATTGCCTAGCATCAACACATTGTGGCGGCCTCGGCCCTCCGACGAATTTAGATTGTGCTAGTAAGGTATCGTTATGCATGAAACTAGGCGTGTTTGTGGGTTGGCAGGTACAGACAGCAGGTGCAGAAGACGGCGCCAAACTCAAATCCGGTTTACACCTATCACCAACAACTGGAACTGAAGTGAGGGGGGGGCTAAAACTGAGACAACATCTATTATGTTGAACTAACGGTTCTAGAGGCGAACCTCCAATGCTCTTACCACAGCTCGGTTCAAACCTGGCCTGATACAGGATATATGGATGAACTGTTGCAAGCACGTATACAGATAGCCGCCGCCCATCGTTTTCCGATCATACCAAGAAGGACAATGGTATCCTAGAATACAAAAGTCATCATGAGTAATCTGGTCGTGTCAGGTCGACTGAATGGAGCCACCACCGTAAAGTGTCATAGCCGACTTATTTTACACATCTTTGTTCAAGGGGCCCATCCTTAAATATCTTGAGGCCTTTTTGTCTGCAAGCTATATTACGTATGCACAGACACTTATTAAGACCTTGCAACTCTTCGCATATGACCCGTATCTTTCTTTTCAGGTGTCGGGTTCAATAGTCTGTTAAGTCTTAGGTAGTCGATTTGCATTGCAACTGAACCCAGTCAGCATTATGTTCTCGGCTACCTCAGGTTACTTTGCTGCGGCTATGAGGCCGTGAACGAAATGCTCAGATACCGCCCACTACATAGACAGCGCGACTGATCATTTGCTCCTACAGCCAGTCTTCACAACGGGCCATTAAACGTCGTCTTCGGCTGCTCTACGGATGTTAGTTGTATGCTCTAACCAACTAGAAATGTTCACGTCTACATCAATGACAGCTATGCCAGTAACACAGACATCCAGACAAATGATCGTCGTGAAAATGAGCTACATCACCGAAACCTTGGGTGCTTAGCACGCTCTAGAAGTCTCGAGAAGGAATAGAATATCCGTAAAATCTTGGTCTAAGTTTGAAAAGATGCCCATGGAAACGAATGGAATGTTTGGGAGCAGAAGTGACAGTCCACCATTCTGCATTGCATTGAATTTTGCATTTTGAAATTATTGGCGCAGTATTCGCACAGCTACTCCCAGAGCCGGTATTGCTCAGTGTCTCATTTCCGCATAACCCAGCTGGTGGAAATCTACCTGGAAGTCATCCTACCCATCCTCAAGCCACCGTGCATCTAGCTACGCTGCCCTGCCTCCAGTCGGATCGCGTATTTTCTTTCAATTTCCTAAGAGCTTCGAGATATCCACCCTTCTATTCCTAGAAGAGCGCGCCTGAAACGATCGCATTCATAGACTCTTGAAAGGGGGTGCGGGGAAAGTGTTCATTCAATTGTCAAGAGCTACTCAATTGTCAAGAGCTACTCAATTGTCAAGAGCTACGTGTATTGTTTCCAGTCCTTCCTGCAGCATTCGCTCGGCTTGCTCCACCACATGCGTGTTCCTAGCCGGGGCAGGGGCAGTAGTCCTCCTCCGCTTGGGGGCCCGTTGGCTCGATTTTTGAGCCTCAATGATGTCAGGAATCTTAGCAAAGCTATCATTCGCACTCTCTTTGCCCCTTTTTTTACTGCGTGGCTTTGAAGCTTCCAATTCCGTGGTCAAATACTGGATTTTTCGCCTCAAGGATGCTATCTCTGTGTTCTTGTTGTCCAAGGATTTCCCCCCTTTCTTAACCAGAGTCCTAACTACCCGATCGAGGCTCTGCAAGTCAGTCTGGAGCTTCCGTTGCAAGGCCCGCAACTCAGGGGCACCTCGAGGCGTGTTGATGAGGCTCACGGAGCCTCGCTCAGCCGGGCCCGCCTCGGGGGGGGGTCGCGGGGGGAGCCTCATCTTCCACAACAGCCTCGGGGTCATCTAATATACGGGAGCGGTTCAGAGGCCAAATACCTGTATTCCTGAAGCCGTGGATTAGGTTCCGGGGGCTCATACCGAGAGCCGAGGCATCCTTGTAGCAAATAAGAAAGCGTTGTTTGTTGATAGGTGCCGAGGAAGAAAAGGAAGCCAGAGCTTTTGTTGATTGGCGGAAATAGTTTTTTAAAGGGGGAAAGACTGATCGATCGAGTGGCTGGGTTTTGTGGCTAGTATGGGGAGGTAAGTATAGCACTTCTAACTTATTCTTGAAGCATTCGATCATGAAGGGTTCGCTGATGTGGCTTGAATGCTCGTCAAGAATAAGGAGGCGCCAATCCCCCTTGTTTTTTGGTGTTGTGGTTGGTAAATAGACCTTCTTCAGCCAACGTAAACAAATCTCTGTATTTGACCGCCCTGTAACTGAATAGTCAAATTTCCAAGCCGGGAAATAGTCGTCAATAGCGAAGTTATCCGGAAACCACTGCCCCTGAAGAGATGCCCCGGTAAAGATCACACAAGGAGGTAATCTAACCCCCTCTGCAGTACCGCATTCGATAACTGACACCCAGGTAGTTGTATCGGAAGCTGTAACATAGACCCTTTTAGTCAGAGTGCTTCTGATGACCTTCCCGGCTCGGGATTCGAGTTTTTGCATGCCGTGCTCATCCATATTGGCGATGTTAGCCGGGATGATCCTTTTGGCGGCGATAATACCCTCCAAACGATCAAAGAAGTCATTATAGGCTTCACGAGTCGATCCGCGTGCTCGAACTGACTCTAGTAAACCAGAATTCTTGGTGGTGATATTGTTATTTCGGCGTAGAAATCGATCAATCCATCTGGCTCCCAGAGGCCGGTTATCCCCGCCTTCGGCCAGTACGGCCTGAGCGAATGACTGCACCTGCCTACGGCTCGGAGCCCGGCCTGCAGCTTCCTCATTGAGGCACCAGTCGGCTATGAAGCTCTCCTGCGTTTTTGAGAGCCGTTGAGCACCTTTTATAGCCTGTGGGCGGGGCTGGGAGCCGTTGAGTCGATTTGACAAGGTGAACTGGGCCACTCCCCACTTCTTTGATGCTGCACGTTGGGAAAGACCATTTTGAACATCTGAAATTGCAGAATGAAGGAGGTTATCGCGAACTGATTCCATTTTAAATATGAGGTTATTTGGACTAAAATTGAAGAAGTTGTGTTATGTTGAAGTTGGTGGTGATGCAAAGGGCGGTGTGGGTTCGGGTGATCGGCAAGGGGGCGTGATCGGCAAGGGGGCGTGATCGGTTGGTGGGTCACCCTGTCTAGAACTGGGGTAAGTGCAAGAGTGGGATGGTTGTAAAAAGAGGGGTCATTGGTAGAACCAACCAAAGTGCGCATTGACCAATCCTTGCCGCTGATCGTGACTCCTTCCTTCTCCCACCTACTATTTCCTTCAGCTCCTAGAACATCACACATTAATATCTTGACTGTATAATTCGCACTCTCTTTCGTCATAATCTGCCTCGAGATTATACTTTATTCTTTTTTTGTCCGAATAGCAGCAATCATAACTCGCCATCTCTATCACTCCCACCCAGGAGGTTTCACCATGAATTCTCTAACCCGGAAACGGCGAGCCAGTACCAGCCCAACCCGAGACGACCCCATCAGTGGGAAGATAGCCAAGATACCACCTTTGGACCATACTGCCGATGTCGCAGTCACGAGACCATCTCCGTCTCTAGAAGCTGACGATGACGAAATCAGCGCAATTGAGGTCGACGACGAAGTGAGCGCAACTGAGCTTAGTGACTCTTCTTCCGAGTCCCAGCATTCATACGGAAATGACGGCGACGATGACCTTCGTGGAGGCGAGGATGAAGGAGGCGACGAATCTTGGTGCGACGAGGAGGAGGAAGAAGACGGCCGTGAATGGGACGATAACGAGGACCCCATGAGTCCATCTTGGGTCAAACAACTTAACGAGTTCATCATTACCGGCAAGGAAACAATCGTGTCGTGCACAGCGATGCTGATCGAACGTGACGAGATACGGGATCGGTTCTGGACCGAAATGCACGACTTGAATTCGAGAGATGGCACACCGTCCGACTGTGCCTTTGAACTATTTGACAGGTACGGCCGGCTCCGGCGAGAATACTACGAGCATGAAATTCGAAACGGCACTGGTGTCTGGGGCGCAGAACTCGACCAGGGAGACATTCTCCTCATTGAGGAGATCCACGTTGATAAAGACTGGCGTCGACGTGGGCTGGGAGCAAAAGTCGTCAAGGCCGTCTTAGATGAGGCGCGAACAGAGTCGTTTGCTGGCTTCGTCGCCTTGGTCACCCCTGGCGCCCTCAGAGATGACCTCGACCCATATAGCGAAAGAGACGATTTCAACGCGGATGCGCTCGTACAAGCGGGCATTGCTGAGGTCTTCTGGCGGTCACTCGGGTTCAGAAGAGTAGGAACATCTTCCTGGTTCGCGTTTACAGATGACCCCGACCATCCGTCGCGGCATCTGGACGCGTCAGAGGACTGGCAGGACCCGCATCCGTCAGCTTCCCAACTCCCAATTCACCGCGTTTGGAATTTCGTCCATGGGAAGCTGATGGATGACGACATATCCGACAGCGATTGTTTAGCTGAACTGCAAAAGTATATGCCTCCTTATATGGAAGACCCAGCCTGGTGTTGTCCAGACTCTGTGGGCAATACGATTCTTCATTACGCTGCCATTCACAGCAGAACAGAGGTCATCAGATACATCATGTCGAAAACGCCCGAGATGCTCAGTATGCGAAACTATGACGGCTACACGCCTCTTGAGGCCCTGAGGGGTGAGATGGAGTTTAGAAGGACAAGAACAAAAGCTTATGCCGCAAAGGATTCCTACGGCGCATGGTGTGGAACGGGGGCAGAGTCAGACATCTTTGCCGGCTATCCGCCGTCGATTATCGAATCTGTTGAAGTCCTCAGTGGAATTCAAGTTTTGGGCGCGCATGAGCTGTCTGAAACGACCCCAAAGGCAACAGAGAACAAGATGATAAGCGAGAATATCCATTTATCTGATGTCTTCATGGCCCAGCGCACGCTGCAGCTCAAGTACGGATGCACCTGCGGCGAATGCATCGACGGATTCCTCAGCCCCAGGATGCGGTTCGCGCTCCAACACCAGGCCAAGACCCAACACGACACGATGAGTGACACTATCGAGGACATGAGCGGAGTGAGATGGCTCAGATTCAGCGAAGACAAGTTGAAATATCTCCCTTCGCATGTGCAGCAAGAGCTCGAGAAAAACGAATTGCTGCGGCGAGGTTTCGTCGACCTATTCGACCTCGTCGCTGTGTGTCTGCGACAGAGAAGAGTCCCTAAAGAGTCAAATATCTCGCTTGTGTGGCGTGAGATGAAAGGCTCGCTTCCGCTGATCGAGTCCTTTCTCGAACGAGGTGGCACTATCACTGCAGTGGCTAGCATAGTGTTTTATTGTGCTAGGGACCAGGACTACCTGGCCGGGAATATATATAGTCGAGTGGACCTTGGGGACGACTTCAATGGTCTCCCGACATGTCGTAATGATCTGGAGTATGGTTTTGTCAGCAACATGTGTGGTTATAACCTTTTAAACAGATCCTTGGGCGGTATATAATGCTCTAGTACTTTGATATTGGACATAAGATCAAAAGCACACCTTCACCTGCCTATTTTTCCTTTGCATGCCTTCATAAGTTCATCCTTTCAAGACACTTTCCTTAGATGGCCCCAGCGCCGCTCTCATTACTCCCAATCATTACAATATATCA